>CM020222.1:18875000-20280500 GCA_009819775.1 Phoenicopterus ruber ruber
GCCCCCCGGTGCGGGGGCCGGTCAGGCCGCCACACGGCCGCGGTGCCGGGCAGCGCTGCCCGCGGCACCTCTGCTTTTCCTATGACAGCTCCAACGCCACCTGCGCCGGGAAGCGCCGCGGGACCGCCGGGCTCCCCCAGCCCGCCTTTACCCGGCGCTCCCGGGGAGCGCGAAGCGCGGGCACGTCTGAAGACCGAGCGTTTACTTTTACAGCGCTGGGACTGGAGGGACATTTACAACAAAACAGTCCGGATTCCTGAGGACATTTTCTCTTCCAGCTGCTTTCTAAATATAGCGCACGGCAATCCACTACCTAGCGCCGCGTCCTCGCTCTTACACTTACGGAAATTCAAAGTCAAGCTGGAGGGAAAAAAAGAGAGAGACAAAGACGAGATAATTTTAAGAAAAAAAGAACATTACATGAGCATCGAGTATTTAAAATCCACGTCTGCATTAAGGTCACCCGAACGGCGAGAAGGACTGTCTATCCTTATTTTAAAATAGCTGTCTTTTCCACGGGGACAGTTGTTTGCCTCCTGACCCATCGATAGCCTATTAATACAATTTAATTCTGCAGTTGTTTCTGTTTAAAGAGTGTTTGGAGCGAATTGTTTCTTTTGTTTATGATCAAACAAACGAGCTCTGGTAATCTTATGTTTTATCTCCCTAACATATGGAAAAGCTATTTATCCCAGCCAATCACAATAAAGTGAAGAAAACCCCATTTTATGGAAAGGTATATATCACAAGTTTGTTCATCATTAAAGATATGATTACCAGTGAAAACCCTCCGAAAGTGGCACATTTATGATTCCAGGAACAGATGGGGACATCCATTTTCCTTGCAAATACTTTTGAAATTGCTCTACTGGTAGCAGTATAAAAATGATATACAGATGCCAGTGCCAACGAAGCCGGGACAAGAGGTCCAGATTTACACTGTAAAAGCTTCACACGCGCTCTGTCAGCTTTGATTGATCTGCGCTATACCTCAGAAACTTGTTGACTGGGAAAGGAAACAGCGCAAATAATTCACTGCAACAAGGCAGATAATTCACGCGGCCAATCGCTCTGCTCCGCTTCGCCGGGCGGTGACATACGAGTCCTCCTGCCGCACAAAGAAGCATCATTCTCCGGCGTGAGCAGCGGTCGGTGGCGCGGGGGGGGGCGGAGAACGAGAGAAAGGTGGGGGCAGCGCACACAAAAGGAGAGGCGAGGCCAGGAGAAGTTGGTTTGGGGCGATGGGCACAGCCGTCTACCTTTTCCACTCGGAGCCCAGGCGGAGCCATTCAGCCCCAATTGTCATTATCATATTGATTAAGTTCATCAGAGAGCAATTTTAGGTTTAACGCCAGCGGATTGGGAGAGGGAGCAAAGAATTATCTAAGAAAAGCACAACATTCTTACCGCAGGGACGTTTCCCTGTTCCAGTTCATTGAGGGAGTTGATTAAGTTTAAATGAAGCAGACACTGGATAAAAGTAAGGGTATTGACCACTGGGCAGCGCGGTCTGCGCTTGAAAAGGCCTGATACATGCAGAAAAGCAAGATTTGCTAAATGCTCTAATCTTCAATCAAATCTTACATCAATACAGACAAAGTTTGGTAATGAGAGATTCAATGAAGCATGCGGGAGAAAGAATTAATCCTCTTGGTCTAAACTGGGTTCAACTTTGAAGCCTGCTCCGAAGGAAAGACAGTTATCTAAATGCTAAATAAGAAACTTATTGTACTTTTCAGGGCATGCTAATCTTTTGTCTATTTCATCTCTATTATTTGTATGCTCATAGGCGGCAGTTGTCATGGTGATTATATCAAACCACTTCTGTGCGGATGGCTGCGAGGAACCAGGGCCTCCCTCCAGCCCTCCGCCGGGGCCAGCCCGGCCCTCCCGCCCGCTGCCCTGCGCGCCCGCGGCAGCGCCCCGCTCCCGGCCCCGCACCGGCTCCCGGCCCCGCACCGGCCCCGGCCCCGCCGCTCGGCCCGCGGGGGCACGGCCGGGACAGAAAGCGCCTCCCCGGCACCGCCCCCCCCCCTCCCCCCCGTCCCTTTCCCCCCGCATCACCCAGACCGGAGCGATCTCTCTCCATGAAGAGGTGCTTTTTTCCCCCCTTCTTTTCCTCTCTCTTTTTTTTTTTTTTTTTTTTTTTTTTGGTGAGCTTGCCTTGATAAGCTTTTGATGTCACAAATCAAACACTCGCCAGGAGGTAGATAATGGGGAGTGTGATCTCCTCTATTTGTACATAGACAGCGCTTTTGCACCGGCGCTGCCTTGAACCAGTGTAAAACTCCCCGGGCTTTGCGGGACTCTGCCCGCCGCCCCCCGGCCCGGGGAGCCGGGCACCGCGGAGGGGGCGCCCCGCTCCCCCCGGGCAGCCCCTGACAAGGGGAATTAAGATTCATGTTATGCAAATGCCGAGGTGAGCGCAGACACTCTAATCGCGAAAGGTTTGGAGGAAAAGAAGAAAGGGGGGGGGGGGAGAAAGAACACGGAGATTTTTTTTTTTTTTCCTGTTAACCGCACGTTGTTAACACTTGCAGGCAGCCGCCGGTAGCAGGCACCGGGCTCCGGCCCACGGGCAGCGCCGCCGGGGCTCGGCCGGGACCGCTGCGGGGCGGGCTGGGGGGACCGGCCGCCCGCGCCCAGCGTAGCCGGGCAGAGCTGTCGGGGGAGGGGGTGGAAATTCCCAGGCTATCGATCAGACCTCCTAATTTCTCCCCCGGTACCCGGGAGGGACTAACGGAGGCTTCTTCCTTCGCCCAGCTCCGGAGGGGAGGCAGCCAGCACAAATAGGTGGGTGCGGGAAAGAGGGGGGCCTTCCCCCGGCTTGTTCCCTGCGATATAATCATCTGAGCGCACAAGGGTGGCACCCGAGCTTTTATGTCTTTTACAAAAGTTGCCAAATTAAGGCCGGATTAGGGCTCCCTTCAGGATTTGTGGGCTCTTTAGAGGCTGGGAGCTGCCCATATAGCCCGCCAGTGCTTATGAAAAGCTTAAAAAGTAATAAAAGGGGGAGTGATCCCGAGAGAAAGTAACATGTATAACTCTTATTAAAGGAGCAGCGAGCGGGGCTGTGAACTTGAATAACTGTTTGAACTTTAATTTGTTCATTAACAGGATTTGCCCCTGACTGTGAATGTTATTACTTCTCTTAAAAGCGAGGTGCAAATGCAAAGCCATAATGAAAGAGCCTGGCAAAAAGTTAAACGCCTCGTAATTACACTAGCCTCATTGAAAACTTAAAGTAATACAAAAGTGAAAAAAACGGGACCCGGGCCGATATTCTCCCAACGCCCCGGCCTCGGGCAACGGCGGCGGCGAGCTCCGGGGCGGCGGCGAGCTCCGGGCCCCCGGCCCCCCCCCCCCTTATGTCTCCCATCCCCATGAACTCACTATATCCGTATGCGGAACGGCTGTGTTTAAACAAGTTTTAAACACCTTTAAAACATAAAAAAAAAAAAAAAAATTAACCCATGTCTTTCAGTTTTCCTTTTCCTCAGTGGGGGAAGCCTGGTTTATTCCTCTGTTTTGAGTGAAACACGGTGTCTCAAGTCTGATCTAATCTGCATGTTTGTATCCTAAACAGGGCACATTAGCTCCTCTCTCCCATCACACCGACAGTAGATAAAACTCTGGAGAACCGGAATAAAACAAACTAGTGCTCCTCTCAGAAGGTATATGACTTTGTACTGATGCGTTTGCCAGTTAGCTCCGCGCTGACTGTCGTTTCATCTGTCAGTTATCCCTTTCCTGGGTTTGTCAACTGTGTTTTTATAGATTCGCTTGTCATCTGCATCCTTCCTCAACGGGAACATGCAGCCAGGTCGCAATTAAATATACAGATACACGAGCTGTTAGCAAGATTTCACCCTCCCATCCGCAGCCGAGCCGGGGAGATGATTGCCCTGTCACTTCTTCTTTAGACTTAAAACGCCTTAAAACTCGCCGGCAGAGCGCCGCGTTTGTTAGCCGGGCGCTTGCTTTTGTCCGCCTCCCGCTCGCCACCGACGGCTTCTTTGAAGCATTAACTCGAGCGGCTCCCGCCCGCCGGCGGAGCCGAGCCCAGCCCGGCCCGGCCCGGTGCCCCGCACCGCCCCGCACCGCCGGGAGCGGGACGCGCTCCCTGCCCGGGGGAGCGCGGGCCGAACAACGGATTTGGCGGGTCCTGGGGGGCTCCCTGCGCCGGGGAGACGCGCCGATAGCGAACCCCGAGACATGCAGCCGTGCCCTGGCAAGGCCTGGAGCCCGCCGGCCGAGCGGGGCTCTGCCGCCACCGCCGGGGGCAGCGGGCATCGCCCCCGGCCCTCTGGCTGCACCTCCCATCGCAGGTGGAAACGGAGACACCTGATCCAGCCAGGTTTCGCGGTCGTGGGTCAGAGCAGAGGAAAAGCAAGACGGCACGTCATAAAGAGAGCGGGAGGGAAAACCCCTTCCCTAATTTAAAATGTTTTCCTACTTCTACAGCGGCATGCACATTGAGGCGATTATGCTATCTTAACCCTACCAAATTGAATCGTTTCTGTTACCTCACTATAAATAACGATATGCCCTATTTTACAGATCTAGTTATTTACTTATTACATTTCTTCCAGCATCATTAAACTCATTAGGAAAACACAAAATCCAAACTATTTAATCAAATCGGTACCCAAAAAAAAAAAAAAAAAATCGTATCACTCACAAAGTAAATCAATTTCTTCGACTCTACTTGTCCATCCCAGCATGGACAGTCGGCGCTGCCACCCAAGGGAAGGTCTGCAAGACCCAGCTACCAGCTGAGAAGCAATAAATGCAGCCTGGTCTTCACCGAGACGACATCAGACAGGAAGGAGATACCATTTTCTGCACTTTAACTCATCAGAATTTTGTACTAACTTGGAACCAGAAAGAAACTTTCTAAAATAACCAGGGCCCAAGACAGTAGCATCTTAGCCAAAAAATAGCCCCCTCTGCACCTGGAGATGAAGCGGCAGACCAGGCAGGGCACGGAGCACAGGTGGGACATGTTTCCTGCCAGAAGCAGGACAAACACACACAGCGGCATTCGGTGCTGCGTCCCAGCGGCCTTCAGCTCCCATCGCCCTGCACCACCTCACAAACGCTGCGCACAGGCGACAGTTGTCTCTAACCGTGTCGCCGAAGGAAGAGGCTTTTTCTGCCTTTTTTGTGCCTTCTCACCGGGCAGAAAAAAGCGTTCCTGGCAAGGGCTGCTAAGTAATAGCTTACCCAAATTGTAATCTGGTTAGTAAACAGCAAAAGTGCCCTGAGAATAGGGGCCTTACAGGGGCCTTGGCCTTGCAACGACCACACACCAGAACAGGCTGCTGCGCTCGCACGGCTGTCCTGTGGTGTGACTGCACGGCCTCCCTTGCAGCACGAGGGCAGGAACGACGACTATGTTGTTAGGTTCCCCCATCTAACCTCTGACGATTGCTTTAGATTTGAAGAGAATTTGATATAGCGCAGATAAATAACACCCAAGGCCGCATCAGACACTGATTAAATTGCTCAGCTTCACCGAGTGGACTTGATGAAGTGCAAACTTGGAGCTGGATGTCACCTTCATACGAGCACCGCAAGCCTGCCTATTCCTGCTGGCAGCCTCGCCCGCACGCTGACGGGAGGATGACAAAATGGAGCCTGCCGGAGCCACCCCCCGGAGACCCCCTGGGCACAGAGGCGACTGAGGCTGCTCAGAAAGCAACCGATTACGGAGAAGCAACACCCTCGGCAGCTCGTAGGCCCCGAGGATGTGTCACCTGGTGGTCAAGAGCTCATCAAAGTCAGAAAAGATCTAAAAAAACGAGTCGGCATCTGTTTGGTTCGCAGGAGGTATTTTTCACTTTTAGCAGGGCAAGGTGCTTACCGCTCCTAGCGAGGGCTCGGGCGAGGACTGCGCGCGTTAGGCCGCGGGAGTTTGCTATCAGCATATAGGAGGGCTTTGCCACGGCTTCTCCAGGCTGGGGGTGGTTGTAAGATGCGCCTTCTAGCTCCTGTTCCGGTACGTCTCTGGCACCCTCACCTTTGAAGACAACATGAATTTTGCTTTAAATATGCACTGGCAGATCAATCCTTTATGAATTTCTGATCATATAATGCATGCAATTCGACCTGCAAGATATATGGATCGTAACACTTTTATAAATCAGCATTTTACACAGCACATCCTGCTCCTGTGAGCTAACCTTGTCTTCAGAGCTGACAATTCCCAACATCATCGCTTTGAAGCACTGAAATGGTGAGACGGCAATCAACTGAGCTAGAAAATATCCCTGAAAATAAGTATATAGATACTGTACAGTGCATCTGCAGTTGATTTAGGAAATAGTTAGGAGTTAAAATCTTGATATATTAGCAAAAATAACTAGACCTTTAAAGCCAAGCAGCCCTTAAGGCTGTAGTGAAAATCATTGATGTAGGAAAAGCATCTGTATTTCGATGACGGTGCAATCACACACAGGAAAAAAAAAAAATCATAAAACTGTTTTTCCTTTCCTGCAGATAAAAAATAAAAGCGATTTTGCACCAGCTGCATGAAATGCTTGCTAGTGAAGCATCTGCATTTTAACTTTCGGTTATTAGCGATTCAACTTTATATCGCTGCATGAAACCGCCTGGTTCTTCACAGAGAAAATAATAATAGTAATAGTAGTAATAATAATAATAATAATAAAAAGCAAGTCCTCGTCGGAAGGGTCTGGCAGCCTGCGAGGGTGGCTTCTCTCCCGGGCGGCTCGCGTAACCCAGGGGTGCCGGCAGCAGCCGGGGCTCCGCGGCGGGAGCTCTGCCCGCCCAGCCCGGCCCGGGGGCCCGGGGTGCCGCTTACCTGCACGGCGGCGGGGCGGGCCGGGCCGGGCCGGGCCCGCCGGGCTCCGGCACGCGTCTGCCCCCGAGGCGCGGAGGGGCGGGCGAGGGAGGGGGCAGGAGAGGGGAGAGGACCTCTTCTCGAGGAGCTGCTCCGGAGCGTCTCCCTCGCCTCCTCCCGTTTTCTTTCCAGGAAACGGGGAGACGGAGCCCGGGTGCGCGCGTTTCCCTAAACAGGGAGTCGATGCGCTTTGCCCCCGGAGCACGGGGGTGCTGCCCTCTCCTGCCCACCGGCACAGACACGCTGTCCTTCGGCGTGGGAGCACCAGCCGAGGGGCAGCGGCAGCGCTCGGCCCGGGAGCACCGGCGGCACGGTGCGGGCACCCGCAGCACCGCTGCCCGCCGCTTCGCTGCGGATTTATCCCAGCGCCCTCCCCAAAAAAAGCATTAAAAAAAAAAAACAAACCCAAACCAAAAAACCCCCACCAAACCCAAAACATACTAATGCGCTTAGTTGTATCATTGAAAATAAAATCTTTTTAACGGGAAAAGACTCGCGGGGACTAAACCCCGCAGACGACGGTAGGAGCACGGCGGCACCTGCGAGCAGCGCCAGCGCTGTCGGAGGCTACCGGCGTTACGTCCGCGGCCGTTTGAGTCCCCGGTCCGGCTCAGATATATATAATATATCTCTCTCTCTGTATGGTTGGCAAACCTCTCTAGCAGGTTGCGGGGGGACGAGGAGCCGCGCGGGGAGGCGACCCCCGTCTCAGCGCGGAGCCGGCGGGGGAGACGCTCCGCACCTGCTCAGCGGCCGCGGGGGAAGGGCCCGGCGGGGTGGGGCGGGCAGAGGGACAGGCGCCGGGACGCGGCGCCCCGCCGGCGGGCAGGGCAGGGGTAGCGGTACTTACGGGGACGCGGCCGGCCCTGCCGAGGGACGCGGAGCGGGCGCGCGCACCGCCGGGGCACGGAGCCGCCGCCGCCGCGCGGGAGCGGCGCCCCCTGGCGGCCGCGGGAGGGATGGCCGCGCGCCCGCCGTGCCGGTGCCCGGCGAGGCGGATCCGTCCCGGCGGCCCGAGCCCCGATGTTCTTTTGACGGCCGTCGCTTGTGCCGCGCCGTCCTTGGGCTGCAGCGATCAATTAGCGCCGCGAAGCCAATTGCCTCACGGCGCGGGCGGCACCGGCCGTCCGGGAGGTGCGGCCGCCCGCCCGGAGCCACCGCGGCACCGCGCCGCGCCCGCGGGCCCGCTCCCGTCCCCGGGCCGGGCTGCCCGCCCGGGCACTGCTCCGGGACAGGCCCGGCCCGGCCCGGCTCTGCCCGCGCAGGGAGCCACCCGCTCCCCCCCCCGCATCTGGAATCCGCAATCAAGAGCCCAATTTTGTCATTTGGAAACACTAATTATCTAATCACGCCACGCTGCAGAGCGTACTTGTCTGCCCAATTAGCTAGGACAATTATTAAAATTCGGAGGCCTAATTATGTCTCAATTTAATGCTGGCAAACTCGCGTATAGAGCAGTAATTAAAATCCTCTCCTTGCCTCTGCCTTTAGGGCAGCGGTTGATTAGGACCTGTCAGGGGCTGCGCTGCACCGAACCAGCCAAGCGGATTGTGCAACATGACCCTGCATTGTTAAGTGTGTCAACATATTAACCTGAATTCCCTTCAGCCCCCGTAATCACATTTGGTAGGAGGAAGAAAAGGGGCTAAAACATGAAGCATTTTATTAAAAAAACATAAATTCTTTTTAATTAATGCTGTAAGAGATCTGACGCGGCTCGAGCTACCAAATGCTGCGAGTCATATAAGGCTGGTGCTTCTAATTACCAGTAAAGGAAGGTTTGCTCTTCTCTGTTAAAAAGACTTCCCTCTCCTCTCATTTAAAGAAAATGATCTTTCTTTTGGGTAGTGTATTTTTTAAAACCCAGCTAGTTGGCTTCCAGTGATAAAGTTGATTACCAGTTTTTTGTTTGATGATGGAACACAAGTGAATATTGACTTCTGCGAGAATCAAACAGACGACCGGAGGCGTAAATAAAACGGTCAGGATTTAACACTTGAAAGAAGTTAATAAAGTTGAAAATTAAAAATCATAATATTGGGATAATTTCTAAATATTTATTTTTGCTCGGCTCCCAAGTTCGATAGGAAGTCAGTGTTAAAACACAGACAGACAAGAACCGGAGTTAGCCCTGTCGGACGCGCTCCTGCCCAGGGTAGCGCGGTGTCCCGCCGCAGACGAGGAGCCCCCGAGCCCAGCATCCCCCAGCGACGGCCACTGCAGAAAGAGGACTGGCCGCGCTGGCCTTGCCGGCAGAAGCATCCCCCTTTAGCACGTCCCTTTTTGGCTGGAAAAATCACAGCACCGTGGTTCCTTCATCTCCAGTTGGCAGTTCTCTGGGGTTTGGGGCTACGGAAACAGACCTTAACTCCCCGAGCGGGGAAGGCGGGCCTGCCTGCTGCGCCGGACGGAGGGAGGGAGGGAGGGAGGGAGGGATGGGGCGTCTTCTCCCTCTGTGCGTGCCCTACATCTTGGAAATGGCCCCGCTCCCAGCCTCCTCAGATGGCAAACTGAAGTGCAAATCTGTGTTCTGGCTTGTTCCAGTGGCTGTCAGCGTGTTTTCCTCTTGTCAGCAGCAATTGACTGGTCAGGTTCACCCTTGTACAGCGATTGTAACAGCTCATTGACAGACCAGTGACCCAGCCGGACCTGATAATGGAAAACTATTGATTTTTGTGGGCTCAGCAGATCTAAAATGAATGCCCAATATAATGTCATCAGCTGTCTTGGACTCTGATAAAGACACAAAGTATCAAAGACGTGCTGCCTATCCTGACAATTTACTTGCAAAAAAATACTGGGTACAAACAAACAACGAAGTGGCCTCTCAGTTTCCCCCTAATAAGCAACGAGCAAATGGGTAAATGCTAACAAACCGGAGCCCAGGTGTGGCGGGGACTCCAACTGCCCCTTTAACCGAGGAGGCCCGTGACAGCCCCTCCAGGTTTTAAACACTTGCCACAGAAGAGTAAGCGTGTAGGAGAGTGACACGAAACTCCACACCCATCCGCCGGCCTCCAGAGAGCGAGGAACGCAAGAGCAGGAAGGCTGCCCGGAGACGAAGCCAACAGGGGCCACCATTAGCTCCCACCCGCAGGAGAGCGAAGAAGCTTGAACAAGCCCGTGACACTTGAGGTAATCACGCATCCCTCCTGTGTCACAACAAATGCTCTGCGCTGAGGAGGCTGTTAGGTAATAATGATAAATCCTAGTTAATAAAAATTCGAGAAGGTGAAGTTTTAAATTTGTACAGCAGCCCTCATACAGTTGAAGTGTTTGTGGATAAAAAAGTACTGCAATCCAATTGAAATTTTGTGAGGATTGAGATCAGTATTTAAGGATTTGTAGAATTGTGTGGGCTGTTTGCCACAAGCAATACCATATATAAGTTTAAATGGGAAGAGACACGAGTATGGCGGCCTTCTTGGAAAACGTTTAACTGCAGGGGGAAAAAGCAATAGCTCAAAGATGGACTTTTTTGGTCTTAGGGAGCCAAACTGTGGCCTGTCCTTCCCAAGTAGGTCATTCCACCTGGATAAAGCAGCCGTTGCTTCCATGTCCCTGTGGCTGACTGACGGAGCTCAAACCTCACCGGCACTTGGGCGCATCAGGCAGTCGGTGGGACGTTTACCAGCACAAGGTCTATGGGAATCAGGATCAGAGAGGGGCTGGCTTTCTGTGGGATACCAAGTGCTTGCAGGAGCTGTTTCACGGCGCCCCAAGCCCCTTCTGTAGGGATTGGAGCCTTCCAGAACTTAACTCCTTCCAGATTAACCAAGTTTCCTATAAGGGGTGGGAGGAGAAAACAGAGATACTTACGCTGGCAGATGCCAACACACATTTAATTCAAGATCTAATACCAGTGGAGATTAGAACAGCTTTGTGATCCCGGCGAAAAAATTCAAGTGACCTTGGGGAAACATTTCTTTTAATTATGAACAACTGGTCAGTTTTATCACAAAAATACCAGCCCTTCTTGAATGTATTTTCATCTTTTGTTGCCTTCTGCTCAGTGGCTTCTCCCCATACGTGCCTCATACTCCTCGCATCATTGTTCTGTCCACAACATGCACACATGTATGCGTTGCCTTTCCCTTCCCCTGACAACAGGCCCGGCTCTGTGATGTGCTACATACACTCGTCAAGAGGAAATGCCTGCACGGATTACGTTAACATGACTGCAACTGAATACGTTTCAGTTTCTACACACCTTAATTTTCCACACACTTCCCACTGCGTAGCCTTGGCTCCCTCTCCTGCAGACGGCTCCCAAACCCACCTACCTCCACTCGAGCTTTTACTTCGTGTTCAATTTCCATATGTTGCTTTCAAGCATTTCTCTTCTTGGCGTCCCCTCAGGGCCTGATCCTGTGACAGTAAGCGTTCCGCACCTGAGAAGTGTTAAGCAAGGCTGTGCAAATTGCTGACTATGCTTTGGGTTTTGCTTTTTAATGATCATTTTGAATTAAATGAAATGTAAACTCTTGCAGCTTTTTATTTTGTTTATCTGAAACAACGCCCCCAAACATTTTCCATTAGCTAGAATGAGGAGCTGAAATCCCTCCTATCCATCTTGCACAAGAGTTTTTCAGAGCACCAGAACCTCGTGGGTGATGCTCAGACCCGCATGGCTTGTCCCTGGAGAGGCAGTTCTCAGCTCCTCTTCCTGCCCGTTTCTCGGAACCCCAAATCTCGCGTTAAGCCAGGCGGAGATAACATCTCCACACTACTCCCTCCCTAAGTACAATGAACATGTTTAGGCCCTTGGATAGCAAGCTCCTGAGGCAGGGATTGTGCTCTGCAGTATTACTGTTGTCATATTTTCCCTGTTGTAATGTTCCATGTACATTTATGTCATTTATAAAATACAATTAACAGACGTATTGGAAACCACAATGGCCCAAAGAAGGGAGTAATAGAAGTAGAGTAACCATGTACATTTGCTTCCTACAACGATGCTGGCTGTGGTGATCCACTCCCAACTAGCAGATGAGTAGTAAAAATGAAACACAATCCTGAATATTTAAAAATGGCAAAGCTGTCCATAGTTCTCTTTCACTTAGCAGAGACTTCACAACGGGGTTCAGCTTCTCGCTGCCTGAAGATGTTGACCCCCTCTGTCCTCACAACACATCCTCCCGTGAGTACCAGTAACTAAGGCTTAGTAATGTTGTGACCTGACGGCTCATCCAGCCACCAAGGAAGCATCCAAACACAGTCATCCAAAATAAGCCACTGGGAGGCTTGTACCAAGTCGTTATCCTTCCCCGAGAAAGACCATGCTGACTTGTATCCAGCTGCACTTCCCAAAGATGTGCACTATGGGACCAGCTGCCCCTTGTCTTCAATGAAAGGCATCAACAGAATATAGACTGCCACTTTGTCACTAAAGTTTCTAAATCAGTGTAAATATGTATTTTATAGTGCTCGATATTTCAATAGTGCGTACACATACCTGTCTACTCTCAGGCCCGAGCCTACCGTACCGCCTCAGCGAGCTCTGCTGTCCTGGGAGTTATTTTCACTGGGAGGATTGCAGCCCACCACCGTGGGGGAGGCAGCTGTCCGCCGACAAAGCCCAAATTGTGGGGTTTAACATTTACAAATAGGTTTATGCAAATAATTGATTCTGCTTGTTGTGGTTTAACCCCAGCCAGCAACTAAGTACCACGCAGCGGCTCGCTCACTCCCCCCACTCCCTCCCCAGTGGGGTGGGGAGGAGAATCAGAAAGAAAGGGAAATTCGTGGGTTGAGATAAAGACAGTTTACTAGGACAGCAAAGGAAAAGATAACAATACTACTACTAATAGCAACAACATAATTAACAACAATAATAAGATTCATATATATTAATAATAATAATAATAAAAAAAATGTGATGATAATAGAATATACAAAACAAACGATGCACAATTTCTCACCGCCCAACGACCAATACAGCCTGTCCCGAGCAGTGATCACGGAGCGAAAACAAGAGCGATCTTGGAATGATCCCGAGCAGCGATCTCGGAACCCAAGTTCCCGAGAGCAAGTGAGGGAATGAACAGCCAAACGAACGAATGAAAGGACAAAAGGCGCCCGGCCCACCAGCTGACCTCCACTTACATGCTGGGCATGACGTCTATGGTATGGAATACCTCCTTTGGCCAGTTTGGGTCAGCTGTACCAGCTATACCCCTCCCAGCTTTTTGCACCTGCACATTAGCAAAACCTGGGAAGCTGAAAAAAGTCCTTGATCTTTTAGCAACAACTAATAACATCAGTGTATTACCAACATTCTTCACATACCAAATCCCATACCAAACCCAAAACACAGTAGGTACTGAAAGGAAAATTAGCTCCATCCCAGCTGAAACCAGGACACTGCTGTAAAGTGACTGAATGAAACTAAAATAAGCAAAAAACTCATATTCAGATCAATCTGAAATAATACTTTCCAGTTTTCTTTTCTGAAACAAAACAAACCCCATAAATTTTGCAGCAAGGAAAGTGCTTTGTTTCAGCCAAAATGTTTCATTTTGGGCACTTGCAACAGAAAAAAAACCCCAAAACCCAAACAAAGGAAATAAGAGGTTGGATTCACCACAGCTGCTGTCATTCCCTTTTTATCCACTAACCCAGTAATTAGGGCAGTGACCCAGGACGTGGGAGATCCATGTTCAATCCCTTCTCTGCCTGGAGGGATTCGAACCTCCATCTCTCCTCTCCGAGGAAAGCGTGAGGGCTGCGGTGCCGGAGGGGACCCTTCTCCCTCCGCTGTCTCCTTTCGGCTCGCTCCCGCCCGGACAGGTGCTTTCCGTCGGCTGCCCCATCGCGCCCAGGCACGGCCCGACTCCCGGGGCCCGGCATCGCGCCTCCGCCTCCGCCCTGCGGCTTGGCGAGCGCTGAGGGACGGACGGTGGGCCAAGTGAAACCGTTCCAGTGGGTTAGAAGACTTTCAGATAAACTGCACCAAAATGTTTAAGGTACGTCCGTAACCAGATCACTGAGGTGATCCCAGTTCTGGGCATCGATCCCCTAAGGCAGAACGTGAGTCCTCCTTCCTAGATGAAGATCATAACGCCAGGGCTTTTCCCCAGTAAATAAGCAATATGCTAAAAAAAAAAAAAAAAAAGAAAAAAAGTCTAGTTCAGATAAATGTCATATTTCTCTAAGCCTAAATCTCTTCCCACTTTTCTAATCACACTTTGCTGTGATTTTCAATTACTCCCCCAACCAATTTTTGTCTACTATTGCTAATTGCCCGTGATGTTAGGAAGGACTGATGTTAAGAAGGGTTTCCTCATATGAACTTAACACTTTCTTATCTTTTTTGTACCTTTTAACCATGATTAGTTACATAAGCAGCTTACACTAGCCCAGGAGTTAGTTACACAGTATTGAGTATAGAACTGAACATTTCGAACCTCCAGCCTTATGCATAACTTTGCAGGGAAGCTTTGCACACAGCTGCTCATGTGCATCATTTTCTATCACCAATGAGATCAGCTGAAGTCCTTTTTTAATTAGAAAAAATTGGCACTTCAATGCTACATTTTTGCCAATTTTTAAATCATCTTAATCATTTTAGCAGTTACTATTTTAAATTATTTTCTACTACATATTTCTATAGCAAAAAAAGTCCTACTTTATTCATTTTTTCCTCTTTTGTTTCTAGAAGGTAACTAAATTACCGGGCCCTTCTTATGAGCAGACTTCGATTACCAAGAAGTCCATCATTTCTCGGTATTTGATAACCTGTTATTAGGGCTGACCTCTGGGGACTCTCCAGACAAGTGGCCACACAAAGTCACAGTCGGAGAGGGGGATTCTCCCGTCCAAGTGTGAGGAGGACTCCTTTGTAATGAACATTACACCCCCCCCTCCACTTTCATCTTGCTTTAAGAGCCTCTAGCACAGCATATTTACAGAATAATAAAACAGGGCTTCAGGCCTTTCCTTCGCACACATCAGTAACAGGATTCTTATATCATGCTGATATGCTCTGTACACGATATAATTTACTGTATCTCACTTCTCATAGCTAATAGTCTCAAATACACTAAATGAAATAAATCTTCTGGTACTGTTCTCACACGAGAATTAAATCATGGCACAAAACTGGCTGAAAACAGCCCTGTGACAACTTCTGTCCCCTCCTCCCGCCATGGATTAACCAGTCTCACCCTGGCACACCGTTTGTGCCGCTCATTTATTGTTGCCCAGTACAAATGATCACTCTGATTATTACTGCTTACTTGAATTACCAAGAAGAAACTTCAGATGAAATCCCTAGTACCAAAAGCTACGCAGATACAAAACTGAGATGCTTCCCTTCTCGAAGAGCTGGTACCCTGAAGAGACGGGAGGTGGGAGGCAGGCGCAGGGCGTTTGGCAGCACGGCCATCAGAGAGCCGACTGCGTGCACGAATAGAGGGAAACCACTGCTTCCAGAATTAACTTTGTCTCTCCTTTGCTCTGATTTTAGAAAGGATAAAAACCTGCAGAGTTACTAGAGTTAGAAATGAAAACACTGGATGAATGACTTGTTCTGGGGAATAACATGAATCACAATCCATCGAAGTAACCTTAGACCTTCCTCTCCAAAGTAATAAACATCTGGGATTTTTATACCCACTTAAGTCAGTGGGAAAATGATACTGTAAATTAACTGCATTTCATGTGCACGTGTGTGAATGGGTGTGTAAGTGTGTGTGTGTATGCTCATTGTTTCATTTAACTTTTGTATCAATCAAAAATGTATTAAATGGTGTAGAAAAAGTAACAACCTTTGTTCTCATGGTATTTTTAAGCTGAAATTGTGCAAGAGATTAAAAAAACAAGGTGTCATGCTATTTTGAGTCAGACAGAGGGGTTTTTTGTAATGAAGGTCCACAGCGATTGCAAACACTAAAGGAAGCCACACCAGGCCAGGTGCCCTCAAGCCCAGAGATGCAGCCCCAGCCCGCAGACGCCTGAAGCCCGGCACAAGGAGGGTGCGCACCCAGCTGCGGGCACAGAGCCTGCGGCCCCAGCACGGCCGTCCTCTCTAGTCTGCAATGCTAAAACCACCACAAACCTACATCTGTTCCTCATGAGCCCTCTTCAGTGAGGAGAAACGCGAGGGCTGAGGAGTCACGGTGCAGATTTACCAGCATCCCGCTGCCCGCCCTGGCCTGCGCCCGTCCTTGGCCCAGGGAACGCCGGGCAGCGTTCCTGCAGCAGCGCTGGCGCTGCATTGCAAGCTGCCCTCGCGAACAGATCCAGAAAGGAAGGAAAGCCCCGCTCCCCCTGCTCCCTTACGTCTCTACCAGTTAGCCCAAATGCAGTTTTGTCGTGATTCAGGATCACGGCCTAGGAGTGCACCCACAGAATCACGGGCGATGCATTAGTGCGATCCTACGGGCATCCTCCTTTGCAGTGAAGTGTAAAACGTTAACGCTTTCATTGGCTAGTGACAATCCCTGCTAAGAACTCCCCTATTCCTAACCCCATATGGGGCACTCTTAATTCAGTCTCACTTGGAGCACCAGATGCTCTAATTACATCATCCTGATCTTCTATAAGGTGTATTAGACGAACAAATGCTACATCTGTAACAGTGACAAGTATTATTTTTAATCGCATCCATGATGGTTTCATTTCAAGGCTCAAGAATCCTCTCCAGCAGGCCCATTTTATGTTTTTACACGACCCAAGAGCCTCAGTGAGGAATTCCTGAGATACATTCACTTGTATCTGTTTACAAAAAGTCGCAGGCACATAAGGCCATGAACATTTCTTGCCCATCTGCTCCATAAATTTTTCTGTAAGGCTTATTGCAGAACACACGAAATGAGTTATAGGTGGTCAGCTGTTGCTTTCTGGTTTTGCTGCAGTTGTTGCTCAGCATGTTGCAGATAGAGCCCGTGCCCACATCAGCCTGCTTGATACAATTTCTGTCCCGATGAAGCTGTTAGATCCAGTATCTGAATTACGGTATCTGCGTCATCTCTTAATGGTTCACTACCCTATTCATATACAGGTGCTAGAAAGGACCTTGAGGTCTGTAAGTCATTTTATTGTAATATTATAGAGAAGACATGTTTTTTCCCTTAATCCTGATGACATGTTTAAACACAGCCCAGGACAATTAGAAATGCAATGCCCTGGGGACTGATTATCCAGCACTGACAATTTCAAGATTACCCCTTTTTGTTCTCACAGTTGATATTTGTATCATCGCCTGCCTCCATCCTCTTGGAGTACAAAGAAAACTTCTGAAAAGTAGTTCTCTACCAGCTTTCTTGGAGAACAGCAGCAGTAACATCCAACGTGATGAGTGACTGTTCAGAAATAACTGAACATCTCAGTTGCACACAGAAGTATGAGACAGAAAGCCAGTACCTCCATCAGCTGAGACACGCAGCGCTAACACACTCAGTGTCAGCCCTCTCATTTACTCCAGATCACACACAGTAGAACTGAAAGGGCTAATCCGATTCCTCTCTTGATGCCACTCATTTCAGAGTATTCATTATGCTTGAAAATCAACATATAAAACCAGTGAAACGTATGTTAAAGGAAAAAGCACAACCTTAAACGAGGAAAACAAGCTCCCATTCTGAGCAGCAGCAGCACGGCCGCCCATTAAACTCCACCAGCCTCCACATTTGTTCCAGACCAGTTCATTTCACAAACGGGATTTGGGGCAAACAAGAGGAGGACAAACGAGGTGGTGTACCTTCTGCTCCACAAGCACCGCCACTCTTGGAGAATCTCAGGTCCTTGTCTCTGCTCTGCCTCAGCACAAGGGAAGACACAGGTAGCCCCTAGCGCAGGTATCACTGAGTCTTCTGGTCATTGAGCCTGTCTGACCAATTCACATCCCAGATTTCTTCATCATCAGAATATCATTTGCGACCAAGGCTCGCCGCCTTCAGGAATTTCACATGGTGAAAGCTTTTGCTGCATCAGCCCTCTTTAAAGGATTTAGAAGTGGAAGTACTCTGCCAAAAGCAAGCTATGGAGAAAGAATGCCCAGCTCGTGCGTCTGGGCTTTTGGAACAGTGGATGCATTTTACAGCTTAACCAAACTTCTTGCGCAAGACTGTAAAGGCTCTCCGCAACCCACACTGCTCAGCACATACCTTACACACTGCGTTTGTGGCCAATAAAAGTACGTGAAGGAGATTTTTAGGCATGTGTCCAAAATACACTATATCTTCGTTTTTAATCTCTTTTCAATGACATACTCCCACACAAGGCAACATTAGGGCCATATCCAAGCTTTTGTTATGAGAAGATGCTGTGCCCACGTTAAAGCAGATTCGGTGCGTCCCACCGGGTTACGTGTCCCTCACCGCGCGGCGCTCCTGCAGCCCGAGCCAGATGGCCGGTGCAGAAGCCTCTTGCAGGAATACATCTCTATAGAGGAGGATGTCGCACTGTACTGGGTGACCAGGCTGTCACTGAATGCAACTCCGTCACGGTATTTAAATCACATTAAAGCTTTCTTTTATTACATGCCCCCTGGTGATTTTGCCTGGCTACATTCTAATTACCAGCCTTGCTGCAGCACACACGGGTTCCACTGCTTGCTCCCCCTCCCGTTTTATGGGAAATGACTTGTCTTGCACAATCCTAATGAAAATACCGCAGTGAGATAACTCTCTCCTTTTTATCTTGCATTTCCCATTCTATCATGTAAGCCGTTTTTCATGTGGGAGAGAGACAACAAAATAGTCAGGTTTACACAAATTTTTAGAAACAGCAGATACACCTGTTAAGGCTGAGCAATTTTTTTAGCAGTAGGTGCAATTCCTCTCTTCTATCCAATTAGTTCCCAGCACTAATCAGGTCAGAGATCACGTGGACTTTAATGGAGAACTTAATGTTCAGGAAAGCTTAAGGACCAGGCTGTGGCTTTGTTCGGCGTGTCCATAGCACCATTGCGGCCCTTGGCCATGGCTTTGCCGTTCTCCATTTTCCAGTTACAGCACTAACCACACCGAAACGACACGATGATTTCATACTGCCTTGCTGTTGTCATAGCTTCCCTGTTGAGTAAGATCAAAATAATTTTGACTGTTAACTGTGGCAAAGTACTGACGCGGTAAAAGGCCACATTTATACTTCTTATTTCATTTGACTTAGTTTCTAGGTACAAACAAGCCTCGCTAGCCCATGCAGGCAGAGACCACCTTTGGGTGGGGAAGTAGCTCAGACCTGCAGGGTGAAGAGGAGTAACAAAACTCACTTTTGCAAGTCTTCTAGAATTAACACAGACTTTTAATAGAACCTTTCTAGTTAAAAACAAATCAACTAACACTCTCCTGGGGGCAGGGGAAAGGGACTGAGAGAGAGAGTACATGCAGGGAAAGGGGAGCTCTCACTGGCCGTTCAGGGGTCTCTCCGAGCCCAGGACACTAGCAAAGTGCCTAGCACAGGACAGCCAGGATTGACATTTTCAGTCTGTTAAGGTAGGGAAGACATCTGAAATCTGGAAGATGACAGCAAGATAAACACCTACGGCTTCAAAAAAGAAAAAAACACTGTAAATCTGCCTGCTACGGTAGCAGGTATCATACACACCTAAACTGTAGATACTCTTGTGGAACATACGTGGTGCTTTCAATTTCTGAGGTAACACGAAGAATACATAGTCTGGACCATCCTACAACTTCCACAGCCCAGCACACAACGCGCGTCGCAGCAGGAGCCGTTGGAAAGCAGGGTTTCCCTCGCTTCTCCCCAGCCTTTATGAAATTCTGTGCCAGCTGCTGCGTATTGCAGGAAATTACAGAAACCTGCAGGCTGCTGATTTTGTTTGCTGCTGGCAGGAGGGGGGGGCTGCTCACATACTCTTGGCACTTTTCTACATCTAAATCTGAAATCACAGTTTAATTTCCTAAGAATTTCATGTTACCTATTGTGTTCATCATTACTAGTAAATGGGCTGAGATTCTTACCTCCAATATGTTTTTACCAGTTTTTAATAATTCCTGTTTTCCTTTGCTGAAATAAGTAAGCAGCTGCTTGTTCACAAAAATCATTCAAGCAAAAGCTCCATTTTCTAAATACTTCTATGGTTTCAGAGAGGCTGTCAGGGAAAAAACAAACAAACCAACCCAAAACCCAAAAGCCAGCAACCCACCTTTATGCAGGCAAAACAGAAAGATGGGACAAGATGTTCACTTTTCCAGACGGGCTCACGCTACGTAAGGTAACTCACGAGGCGAGGGTTCACTCCCAACAGCAGAGCCAGCTCCAGAGCCCTGGGTTGGTACCAAGTGTGTAACTTGGGATTTTTCTTCTGTGTAATTTCTTTTCCAAAGTCACCTGAAAATCTAAACATCTCCTCCTCCCCCCACCACTTAGGTACAGACAGCTACTGTCTCCATATAAAATAAATCAGAAATCAGGCCATTAGCTATGCTTTTAAGAATACTAAGCAATACTCTATCTGCATTCACACTGATACAGCTTATAGGGCTTTCCCAAAAAAGCTTCATCGCTAGCAGCCAGCGGTAAAATAAAGTCCTAAAGAACAAGCGGGATGAAAAATGAAGAAGAAAAAGCAAATGTGGATATAAGCAAAAATTGAGGAAAGGGAAAACAAACCAAGCTAGGAATGAAGATAATGAAAACGGTCAGGTTAGCAGCCCAGTGAGACGCGGCTAAGTACCGTCCCCAGATGGGAACCTGGGCCTAAGGGCAAAGAAACGAGTTTGGGATCCTGGAAGAACACTCACATTCTGGGTCAGGGTCTTCAGCTGTTTATTAGCACTCATGGTCCGCTGCAGTCAGAGAACACCAGGTTTAGTAGTGGAGGTTATTCCAGTGAGAAGAGGATTTTATAAAATGATGGATGCCAAATAGTAAGGAGGAGAGATTTTTTGGAGGCAGTGAATGGTAATCCCTACATGAACAGAACCTGGAAAATCCAGATTTCAGTACCAAATTTGTGACTGAGGCCATATGTGGAAAGAGCAGCTCATGCTCCTTCACAACTGGAGCGAGTGTCTATGGACATCAGTAAACATACTCCAGATGGCAAAGGGAATGGGTAGTTGACTTTCAACACAAGAAATTGGATTTAAAGCCTCTTTTCCCTGTCACTGCCTATTTCTTTAACAGTTTGGGGTTAAAACCTATTCCTTGGCTGTTCAGATAAGGATAGTATTTGCCTTAACCTCCTCTGTGCCAGGAACCCAAACGCACCCCTGAAGATTTAGAGGTGCAGCAAATGCTGACATCAGCTGGATTTCAGGGACTACAAAACAAGTGTCAACCTCAGGCTTATACTGTCTTCTGTTTGCAGTTTCTGTTTCAACCTATGGGGTTTTTGTTTGTTTTTAAAAGACTTTTTTCCCTGCTTCTTTATCCAAATAAGGCTATTTTCTTTCTCCTACTTTCACACAATTGTTTTTTCAGGGAAGAGACAGATGAAAGAATTATTTCTTGTCAGCAAGACTTGTACCTGGGTGACACGCCGTTCCTTATTTGGTTAAAACACAGGTTAATAGCGTTAGCTTGCATTCTGCTTTAGCAGTCACTTCTTTTCTGACGCCGTTTCAAAGAGCACGATGGGATTCAGAGCTTCAGCATTTGTTGCTACAGCAGTGAGGATGGATTTGGATGAGTTTCACAGAGGGCTACAAACACGATTCACAGCTGTTGCTGGCTTAAAGATATGTAAGCAAATGTTTAAACGTGAAGTTTCCAGTTTCCAATAAACAGATTTTTTTGAAAAGTGGTAGATTATATTTAGGAACACTCACCATAAACATCACGTAAGCATGTTTCATGTTGCAGGTCTGACACAAAAGCAGAGGGATTATCATCATTACTCGGTATGTAAACCTCAGATCTCATGAGTTAAAAGTGTACTTTCAAGTGAAAATACAGGATAGAAAGCCCAACAGTGTTGTGATTTATAGAACATGTATATAGTACAAGCACTTAGGAAGCTGTGAGAAGGCTCCAAGGCTCCCTCGTTCCCCCACTGGACAGTAAGGGTTGTAATTTTGAGGTCTCTGGGCTCACAGTTACCAAGGATGCTATTTGCTTGGTTTTTTTAAATGTAGTAAAAAAAGTGTGCAGAGCCTGCACGAGATCTGTCTTTCAGCGCTTTTATAACGAACTTTGCCTCCACCTAGAGAAGAGCATCCCTACAGGGATGCATTTATTCCGATTTTTATGTCTAGCCAAAATAACAGCACGTCAGTCTTCGGGCAACATGTGCAAATCGTCTTCGTAAGCAGCGACACACCGCGCCGAGCCCCGCACCTCCCGTTCTGGCAGGCTGCAGCGACCTGCCCTCGGCCAACGCAGCCAGAACCGCTTCCCCGGAGGGAAAGCGCTGCTGCCACACCACCGCAGCCGGACACCAGCTACTTGGTCCACAAGGTTTTTCTACTCAATGCACTTGAGTATTGCCGAGTAGTTTTATAAAAAGGCTGTCAGCTGACTTCTGTTCAAATCTTAATAGGGGAATAAGGCACCAATGTTAGAGGGATTTCCTGTTTTGCTTTTTTAAATACAAGTTTATCAGTCTAAAGTGCAACTAGAAGTGAGAACAAGCAGTGCCAGAGTATCAACCCTAGCAAGATAGTGGGGAGGGAATCCCCACTCCAGCCCTTGTTTAAAAACCAACCAACCAACACCACCAACACTCTTTTATGCTAAGTTTGATCAACCTCTGCATTTTTGCTCTTACAGAGCGTGCGTGTGCGCGCGCGTGGCTGTGGTGTGGCAATGCAGCCTCTCACGCCGCAGCAGGAGGCTGTGGGGCACTGCAGAGCGCCGGGCAGGCTGGGCTTTTCATAGTACGCCAGGTCCAGGCACACGTGGCAGCCGCGGCGCAGCTACTGCTGTAGGGAAAACCAGCTTCTAAGTGGGCACGGAGGCATCAGCGAAACTAGATCGTGCAGAGCGAGAGGGGGAGTGATACATGCAGATGAGAGCCGTTATTTGTGAAGTCAGGGATTCGGCTTCAGATTTGGGCCCCAGGCTCTGGCGATGTTCCCTCCACCACCAACCCTCGTCCTCGGCCTCCAGGACTGGAATGCCAAGCCCTCGCCTCGCCTCTCTGAATTTTCAGACTGCTACAGCCAGTAAAACTGCCCTCTTGCTTCGCCATGCAAAGGGTAGGGTCGAAGTCCCTGGTTTAAGCGCCACGTGCTGTGCAGCTCACCTCCGAACAACGGGAAGAACACCAAGAAGCCTGCGGTGTTAAAAAGGAACATTTTATTGCAAGAGATTACAGACCTGGCACTACGGCCAAATGTTTCCATTACATTGAAATTGCTACCCATGTTATCAGGCAACAGCACCTACAAGCATGGTGGACTGAAATATCTGAAATCATAATGCAGTCAGCTTTTTTAAATAAGTACCATCCTAAAAACATGTTTTTTAAAAAACAAAGTCAAGACTATATAAACCATTTTTTTAACATGAAACTGGCATTTCAGCATCCAGGCCATTAACTACTGCGGTAAAAAGTGGAAAAGTCTGTTAACCACAGTGCTCAACTAAACAGGCTTCGTTCACAGCCCTTACCACTTACTTAGAAGCAAGTACTTGTTATTCGCTGTTAATTTTTCCACATTCATCCAGCCAACATTTATCTTCTGTAGGTTTTCAGGATCAGGTAGAAGATTCAATGAATAACCCCTCTTTAAAGCACTACTGACATGCAGGATAACTAGAACCACAACTGGCCCAGAGAAAGCACTGGTGTCAAAATAGCTTTGCAGGAACAGATCTCCCCGTTTCAGTCCCGCGACACTGACCTTTCGAAACTCTGGATGGATGCACACCTCTGAGCCCCAACTCATGACTCGCGTTCCTCCCGTGATCCACTTACCTCAAAGACCTCGGTGATTCCCCTGAGCGTGGCTGAGAAGGCAGGACTTTGAACAGGCGCATAGCTCAGACACAAAAGCCCTGGCCCAGGACAGAAACCCCAACGGTTACAATCCCCATCTCTGGCGCGTCAGGCGCCCGCTGGCCCTCCCCAATGGCTGGCACTAGCTACCGTCTGGTCTGCGCTGCTTCTCCCAGGGAGAAGAGTCAGCAGCTCATTTCCTGACACCACTGGCTGGGTAAGCGAGCCCCGAGGAAGCAGAAGTTGGATCTGCGGGCAAAGCTGGGCCGCCTTGGCTCGTGGGAGCAGTCCACCTAATACAGTTCACACAATCCGTATGAAGCAGCGTACGGCAAACAGGAGTAAACACCCAGGGATCTTTGCGAGCCAACATTTGTTATCCACCTGTCTCCGTCTCCCATTTTCCACGCATACAGCCTGAGCACACCACCACTTGGCAGCAGCTACCACAGGCACTTTAAAATTGCCTTTCCAAGGTCCTGCAGAAACCTCTTTTCAAGGAATGCAAACAGAGTTTTATTTTTTTAAGATGATTTGGAAATATCACTGGGACTAGGGGATATAGGCAATCAATCATCTTACAAAACGTGGGGGGTGGTCTTCTACAATTTCCCAGGCTTCTCCAAGCATTCTGAAAATTCCTTTGTGATTTCCCAGGGGCTGCTACTTAAGAGACCTTTACCAGAAACTAGGGAAACTCCAGAAACACACAAGATTGTGGTAAGGAACCAAAATCAACCGAATAAAACTCACTACGCCACTGCAGCCTTCAGCGCGAAGCAATCTAGCCAACGTGAACAGACTAACGCTCGTGTTCAGAGGTGCAGTTCTGCAAGTCCAGCTTTTTAGCACAGACTGCCATAGAGCCTCTCAAGCCACACATCTCAAAACATGAGATTTATATAATAAAGTGTCTGATTTAATTAACTCTCTTCTACCAGATTATTTAGAACCTCTGTAACTCTGGAAAGGGGGACTTACACCTTGTAGGCAGTGACAGAAGATCTATATTTCCAAACAACAGAAACCAAGAAAACAAATAGTCCCACTTGAGGACCACAGGCTAAAGAAAGCTTAACGGTACTCAATTATTATTTCTTTTTTTAAAAAGATCATTCAGTCCGTATCAACCTTATATGCAATTAATTTAATAATCAAAAGAGTTCTAGAACTTCTGTATATATTTCAGACCATATTTGTCAAGGATCTGACACAGGCAGGGCACGCAGCTCCAGCGCGCCCGCTCAGAAAGCCGACCACTGAAAACTGCTGCTCCACATCCAAAGAATCTCATTTTGCAAACGAACCAGCCCTACAGCTCCCTGCTCTTCAGACACAACCCTGCATTTTAGTGTTACACAAAGCAGCTTACTGTTGGGGTTTAATGAATCAAATAGAATTAACTAGATTTTTTTTATTATTATGAATCTAATAGAGATTTTTGCTACTGCTAAATTCCGCACGGTATGGCTTCACCTTACAAGCATTCTTAACAATACTAGATAAATATCATTTGCACTTAATTGATTTTTTTTCATTTGTTAAACAGCCACAAAATATGGTGCTCTCACAAGCACTTTTTTTGGTGAGAAGGGTAAACAAGCACTCTATTAAAGCATTATAAACATTCAAGGTGATGTGATCACTTCCCTCTGTTTCAGCACATGGCTGTAAATTTTCCATTTCCACAGCATATAAAACAATCCCACAATCATCTACAAATTTAGAAATTTGTTTGCATACACATCATTTGTCTGCAACACATTTCAACATCCCAGTTATCTCTCCTAAAATCTCTATTTTTTCCTCCAGCCTTTAAATATACTGATGTAGATTTTCCAGTCAAAAAAAAAAGGAATAAATTTTGACAATAAAGCTAAAAGTTATCTGCAGCAACTTGTACAGTGAAACATCCGATAGCACTAATTTAATGATAGCCTTGACAGAGCTAGGATGGCCTTGTCTCAGGACTCTGTCCTGCACAGCTGTGTATTTTTAGCCCATCTATTTTATCAGAACGTTAACAAGCCTCTTGTGTTACCTCTGAACTGTGCACATACAGGAAGACAGACATGTATTCGTATTTTCCACCAACCAAGTGTAATGTGTCTGTGGACAAGTCAGTTTATTGCAAGTAAATGTACTTTGACTTAAGATCATGAGAATATTCTAATCTCAAGCAAGACAAATCAATTTCACAAACTTAATTCACACAATGCAAATAAATGCTTCACATTATAGACATTTAGATTTTCTTTAAACCTTTTTATTTAGAGATTTTTCTGGTAAGGAGATATACCATAGGAAAGCAATTTCACTGGCAGTGAGGTATGTATATACTCTACCAAAATACTCCTCTTGTTTTAACTGCTTTTAACTTTATTTACATATAAAGAAAATATCAATGCATATCCTTGGCTTAACTACAGTATCTGTTACCCTATATGAGTAAAATGAAATGTTACTTGCATACAAAATTGATTTGTAGAGGAATCTGATTTGCTTTAAACAAAAAATCATGTTCTGAAGACAGTTTAAATGAACAAACACAATTCATCATGACCAAGACACCTGCACCATATTTCCATCCTCACAGCACATTTATTTCAGTAATTCTGTAAGTAGGTCCTTAGCATGAGCATAGTGTTACAGTTTTCATACATATAATCACATCCAAAACAAGCTCTAAATTTTAAGTTGTAAACATTCTCTTCATATGTAGAAACATTTCAATCTGTTTGAATTTTCTAAAATGATCAATCTTTTAAACAGAATTATAAATGAAAAGTCTACTCTAACCGTGTAGTGAGCAATGCTTATTAGTACATTTCTACAGTGTTAAATAAAATAGTAGAGAGGCAAACTCCTGTAAGCAAGTCAGACTTTAAGTAAATCATCATAAAGAAACAAACTTGTTAACAAAAAGATGCTTCGTAATAAAGAAAGTTGGATTGAATCTACTATGATACAAAAACATAAGGGTAAATACCATCTTTGTTGACAAGTAGGAGGTAGCATGGATGCACCACTTTATTGTCAGTGAGAAATGCAACTGAAGTAAAGAATATTTCCTTACCACAAATTTCCAGTATTATGTACATATTTCTCTTAGAAATTTGTTTAAACAAGTTTCCCTCCACTTTTTAGTACAAAAAGCCTCATGTGATTTAAAAAAAAACACTTACACACCTAGATAGAATAGTACTAATCGCCCTATTTGGATGAAACAGTCTCTTGAACTATGAAGTACATGGTATTTAATGCCCTAAGTTGAGTAAATTGTATTAGCAGTTCTTGGTATTATACAAAACACTACATACATACAAACAAAATATAATAATATCTTATTTTACTATGTAATTCTTTTTGGAATAAACAGAGCCTTGATTTGGGTAACACTGAAGAGAACATGGTTTCTTTGTTTTATTAAAATCTGTCTTTTTAAGTACCCATGTGCAACAATTTAAAAATGGCTGCCATACATGTAATGGTCTTGTATTGATAGCGAACACAGTAACTGACAAAAACATAATAAACCTTAAAAACACATCTTCCACCCTATATAAAATATAAAGACTACTTACTGTAACTGTTAAGTATTCAATTTATTTTGATGTTACTGTAATCCACTTTCTCTATTTTTCTCTTTAGCATTTATAAACATAATTTAGTGTAGCAATTTATTTTAAAAAATGACAAAGTATTTCAAATTTACATCCAATTAAAATTTAAAATGTTTCCGTGTTCTATGATGCTGCTTCTGCCATCAGTAAAGAAAATGAAGTTTCAGTAATTGAAGCAGGCTTTTTAAGTAGTGATGTGACTTCAACCATGCCAGCTCCAGTCCGTGGAAGATTTGCGTTGACAATGTGTCGCTGCAAGTGCTTTATCCAGTCTTCTTGAACAGACAAAGGTCCTCGAAAGACCAGACCACAAAACCTATGCAAATATTAAAATTATTCCATCAAGACATATCTATCTCTACTGAAAAATTATAAAATAAAGACATTAAGTGGAAAGTCTTAATTTTCTTCAAGTTCGTTTCTACATATTTTAGCTGAAAATCTTAGTAATTGAGTTCATTTCTAGTAACTGTGAGCACAAAACCCCTGCAGTTTATACAACTTACACTCTTACATCTTTAACACTAGCAATAACAATCTGTTGTTCTTATGTAAGGTTTCTTTTGAAGGACAGAATATTCCTAATACCTGAGTATGACTGAGTCAAGTGTTCTTGTTCAAATTAATGAAAATAGGCAACTGCTTTCCCCCCTTATTATTCAATTTAATCACAAACATATTTACAGAATACAATCTTAAATATTCTTATGACTATAATTAGCAAGCTTTTACAAACGCGTTCTTTCAATCAAAATAACCCTATGTACCTGCATCTGAGTATGTAAACTTCATCAGCACTATGAGGTAATGGCAGCATTTTTTTCTTGCTTCCAGATCTTGACCTTGACTTCTTTTGCTTACAGTCTAAAGCTAAGAAGAGAGAAATTTCCGTATGTGAAAGTGATACTTCAGTGAGCGTTAACCAGAGATATTTAGTAAGCATCCCCTACAGCAGTAGTGAAAAGACATCTACCTCCTTGTTATTCTACATATAATTATAACGTAAATCAAAAACAATTACAGTGTGCTCTAAGAAATTTACTGGCAAAACACATGAAGCTATTTTTTTTAGTTTAGCTCAGTGCTTGCTCTTTAAAAGACTAGATAATTGACATTCAGCATTAAACTGTTGTTTTAGTATCAGCAAGCACCTACTAACTTATTGCAGAATTATACAGAAGCAAAGCACCACTGGAAATTCCCTTTCATGCATAAAATGCTGTCAAAATCTTGGAACTTGTTTTGTAGTTCAAGTACCATCATAAGACGACTCACGTTCAACCAAGTTACAACTTCACAAAGTTGTAGCTTTCAGCTAATACAATCAAGAATTTCTAGTTTAAATAAAACACCTGCCATTTGTTTTCAACATGAAGCAAAAGTTTGTCCTTTTATTCTAAGAATTTCAAATGAAGCTTCCCCCTCCCTCCTGTCTGAATTCTAATACCTCTTACAAAAATGATGTATTAATCCTTGGCAGTGGGAGCTGGTATTAGGACAATCAACAGGGATGGCAAGGCCACTTTTTAAATTCAGTCTAGCACTTGACACTATGTATGAAAATAATGTGTGTGAACAGGAAATGCATAGCAAATGCGTTCAGTTAGCATTGAGGTCTCTACCTCCCATAAACAGATGTAATAGGAATCTGTAACAAAACGTGGAGATTCTAAGAGGCAGCCAAAGTTGGGGGATGAGGGGATTAAACTGAGTTAATATTGTTATGATGAAAACAGCTGATAAAGGTCAAGAAAAAAACAAGAAGTTTGGGACTGCTTGAACTGAGAAGTGTATCTAGCGATACTCTATTCCAAAACACAAGACACCGACACTAGAACTCCAGAGAAACCTGAAAGACAGTAACAAGTGATATTCTTGATACCAGAAAGGCATAATGCTATGCTACTGAAGCATCTTAGCGGTAAAATTAAAAAAAACCCAACTGTTACACTTGTCTAAGTTTTGACTCCTGTAATACAAACCAGAAGAATAAACCTCTTGGTATTCTGAAGCATAAAACATCATCTGGTGAGGCAAAACATGCTGATTTAAAGAACACACAGTCTTGATTGCATCCTTCATTTTTCTTATGCACTCCAAATAAGCACCTCTCAAGCTTTTACATTGTAGCCAAACTTTTAACTTGTAGATACACCAGACATTTCCCAGTTCCATCCCCAGATTTAAAGATTCCTACAGTATCGAGAAAAATTAGAATGAATTTTTGAGGTTTGAAGGTACCAGAGAACTAATCAAACAAGTAGAAAGCAGATACCAACCTAAAGAGACTTCCTTCACACCCTGGGTCAAGCCATCATCAGGAAGATGAGGCTAACAGCATTTTTTTCTGATAGCAACAGTGAAAGCAGTCTAGGTACAAAGGCAGTAACCCAAAGTGGCAGGGGAGACAGAAATGGCCAAGATAACTTCTGGAAAAGTGAAGAGGTAAGGGGTTCTTAATGCTTTATGCTCTCATCAAAAGCATATTTTTCATATAACTAGGAAGAAAAAAAGCTATCTTTCAGGCTGTAGGAACTACCAAGTAGTATAAATATTTAACATACCGCAACATCAGTAACATCACCAGAAATATAAGCAGATAAAATACTGAAACCCAGACACCCATTCTATGAAGAGAACTATTTGCACGAGGGGCAACTTATCTGAAGCAGTTACTACAGCAAAAGCTTTGCCATTGCCGATTTTGCAGAACATCACGGGAAGGAGGGAAACAGAAGTCAGTATTATCCGAATGCAAACACATCCATGAGTTGCATCTCATGTCAGTTAGTTGATGTCAGTCAATTTAAAAAAAAAAAAAAAAGCCATAGACAGCAGACTCCTTCTAGAGAAGCCTACATGCATTTGAAACAAGAACTAGCTTATTTCCTTCATGTTGACAAAACTTAAGACATTCATTCCCATCAGGAAATTTGATTCTACTCACATACATCCCAAGCATTTCAGAGAGCTTTCACTTTCTTACTAGACCTGAATTGGTCTTCTGCATCAGAGTTCCTCAAACCTAATGGCTTGCGTGTGCGTGTAATCTTCTAAGAAAAAACCCCTCTGAACTACTGTGCAATCAAATAGACAGCAACAGACAAACAGAAACTGTCATAATGTACCAGGAGAGGTAGTTTCTACTTCCTTGAAAGGTACCTTTTCCAAGAAGAGTGAGAAAACAAGGAAACAAAAGAATGGGCATCTTTTCTGAGCCATTTATGACCGAGGCTCTAGATAGAGAAATTACAAAACAAAGAACAGGAAAATATCACAGTAAAAGACATCAATAAAAAAAATTTCAGATCACTCAATGCATTCTCAGAGTAACTTAGCTAAGATGGGAAGTAGATTTGCCCAAGCAAGAAGCAGTTACAAAAGACAGAAAATACTAATAATATTAAACCTGTGTTCTGCAAGGGGTATTTGTTCCCTTTGTCTTTTGACCTAGTGAACACATTCCTTTACATTTTAGGTGGCACAAAGCAGCACAAGTACATTTTGAAGTTGCTCCAATGAAGCAGGAAAGTAAGTGGAGAAAGAGTAAAATCTGGGTAAAGCTGATGGAAAAAAACATGATTCCAACACCAGTTATGAGAGACACGTAGCAGTAACTGCCACATTAATTTCATTTTGTCTATCCAGAGAGTAACAAGTTTAAACGAAGTCACAAGCACACACTTAAGCACTGATGCTTGTAAGTGCTTGCAAACATCAAGTAAATCACACCATTGCCTCACCCATAAGAAAGCGTAACCACGTTCTGACCAAAACTCAGTTACTGTTCTTCCAATGCCTTTACTGTAACAAAGCATAACCTCCTCAGAAAGTATGTTTTTAGCACTTTCGGATAATTTAGCTCCAGTAAGCTGCATGGAAATTGCAGCAAATTGCCAGAGAGAGGCAGGAACTACCTACCATTAACGCCTACTTTGTGGCTATCAGAGCTCCCAAATTATCATCCTTCATCCTCCACAAAGGCCCAAGGCTTTTTGAAAGAAGCCTCCTTCCTTCAAGTTTGGTCACCTGGCGTTTCCTAGTTGCTATTCCAAAAACTTTTTGTAAACAACCAGTTATACCACTTCATTAAGCCTCTGATATAGCACGACAGAGAACAACCCATTTAAAACAAAAGACAATCAAACTTTGGAGGAATCTCCTTGAGGCACTCAAGTTCAATTTCAGAGTACACTATTTAGAAAAATACGTGCTATGTAAAAAGGCTGCATATAAAAAAACTTCTTTACCTCTGTGACTGTGTATCAAGAAAAGACTACAAGCAGATAGAGATAGGAGGCTAAAATGAGCACGCCTCAGACAACATGAATTAGAAAAGTCACCAATTAGAGGTCCTTCATGCCATTACATTTGGTCTGAGGTTCAAAATTAAAGTGCATCTATGCTAATTTGCATGCTCTGCTTCTTGATGTCCCCCAACACGGAACACTTCTCATTTCAGGAAAACTGAAGCTGGGTCTTTATTCAGACTTCATTACTTTTGTCATAGTGTATTGTAAGCTAACACAAGTTGAATAATTGCACGTATAAATGGGTCTAATTAACCATTTAAAAACACTGCCAATTAAAAAGTAAAAAATAAATGCATTACTGTTCTTGTATATTTATTCACTAATTTTTCAAATTCAATCACCTGCTATCTATCATCATCATTACTGCACAGCAAAATGTATTAAAAAAACCCTCCAGTGATTTGCTCCCTGAAGAATTTTATAGGACACTAAAAATTAGCTCATCATGCTGGTTGATCAGTTATAACCATAAAAGCACAGAATAACGACATGCAAAGACAGTGGATCTCAGATTTCTGCTGTAGCTGCATATGCTTCCACAGCAAACTTCCCGAAGCTACAATTTTGACAAAGCAATATTAGAATTATTTGGAAGCGTAGTGGGCCGCATGAACTGCTACCTCAGTCATACTGTTGGCTCAAAGGCCAGACTCCTGTATTTTATTGTTCTCCTCCCAAACTTCTGAAAAAAACAGTCTCCAACTACAGAGCAAAGACCAAAGAAACGAGAGGTGATTCCCAGAAGATGACAGCCGGTAAGAAGAGACTGAATATGTGACAAGAGTCAACAAAGAGAAGATGTAAAAAGCCAGGGTGCAAGAGAGTATCAAGAGACTTTGGGGGGAAAAAGAGGCCTAAAGAGAAGAAAAGGAAGGAAGCTGGATATACAACTGTACCAAGGAGAGCAAGATGGATTTTGAAGATTTTGCATAGGTCTGTCCAATGCTCTAAAGATAATCAGAAGAAAGAAGCAAGTTTGCTACATGCTCTGAGAAACACTGATGTGTTGCTATACATCAAAACAGGTATAAAAGGAAATTAGGATCTACTCAAGATGAGTGATTAAATCATTATGTTGTTCAAAATTGGACTGCATAACAAAAAAAAAACGTTCAGTCAGACGTCTGAAGACCATCATGCAAGCACTAATACAAAAGCAAGTAACTACCCAAATGAACCTAAACACGCAGTTGCTATACAGTGGATCCATACTGCCATAACTATAGGCACAAATTAAGTTTAACAAACACTAACCTTGAACAGCCAACCGCCTAGAAAGTTCCACTTCTAGGATGTTTTTTCTTGAGTCCATTCTCAAAATTTACCACTATGCTTAACTATGTTTATTATACTGCTAAAACTGTCAAGTTGCACTTGGGAAAAAAAAAAAAAAGGAAGATTTAACTAAATGTGATCAAATTACTGACTCTGAAGCAGGGCATCTGCTAGCAAAGCGACATGGTAATAGTCAATATCAAAACCATATGCAGACAAACTGAAAAACTGAGCAGAAGACTACTATGTAAGCTAACTTAGCACGAGGAAAGGTCTCACTTTGGAGACATGCAGAGATTACTACATTTCTCTTACTGAACAGTAATGCCTAGATAGCTCCCATAACAATTGCCAAATAAAAGAATTACAGCATTCATGTTTACACACAATTATTTAATTACAGCAAGAAACTGAGACAAATATTCAACCAACGTGATTTCTTTTCAGTAGTTATGTTTATTTTAGAAGATATAAGAAAGGCTTTGTGAAAACAGAAGAAGGAACCTGTATAAATGTATCCTCATTGCCTCCATACAGGTTTCCAGGCTGAAGCCAAACTGCAGACATCTCGAAATTGCTCTCAACTGCAACCATTTTTTAATAAGAAAAACTGAGATCGCCCCAAGAGCGACACTCATAGCAAAGTTTAAAACTAGTGTGTGTTAGTGAATAATGCATTAAAATAATTTTCTTCACAAAACTTACAATATAAAGTGGAATATCAAATAAAACCACTGTTTAAAAAGCATTATTTTCTGGTCTACAAGCCTTGCATTGAGCTTGGTTGAATGCAAAGTCAACGAGCAAAGTTTATAAACTTCGCAGAGTTACAACAGTTTTAATGGTAATGACTAAGTTAATACAAATATACATTGGTTGCATAATGTTATAGCTAGAACTTAAGCCTCTCTTTACATCACTGGTTCAGTGAAAGGCCTTTATCCATGTGGTACAGGCTATTTATATGGCTCAGCTCCAGCTTCTGAGATCAAAAGATTTTTTTTTTAAAGTTGTTTGTGATTTTTTTTCTTTTTTAAAGCTTTGTTTCTAACCTAATTTTAAACAAATTTGTAGGTCCAATGATACAAGACTCAGGAGTTTTCTTTCAGTTCTTTTAAAGAAAGTGGCAACTGTTCTGATGAGTATGCTGCTACTTTGCTAGCAAAATACATTTCTTAAAGAAAATGAACAGCAATCCCTGACAGTACCTTAACAAGCTACCTTCAACTTCTGCCATTTAGCAAAAGGGAAGCTGAGGTACAAGGAGCTTGTCCAGGATCCAATCTCTGTGTACTATCCTGTTTGCCACAGTGCCTCCTCCACTGAATTATTGTTGAGATTTCAACATGCAATTTTAATATATAGCTATTGAAAAATATTTCACCAGTAGGTATATAAGCAAAGTAACTTACCACAGGGCTAATATCAAATCCCAGCAGTGGTATATGAAGTCCACTATCATCATCATTCTACTGAGTAAATATGAAACTTTCAGAATCACTAACTAAAGGTATACGCTCCTACACACTGGATATTACTGCATCTGCTTCCTTCTAAATCTACTTCGTTATAGCATTAACCTAGTATAACATAAGACCTGGCAGCCACAGGCCTAGTTTGTAAAAATATTTCTTTTAGCCTTCTGCAGAGAAAGCGTGAAACTCAGTTTATTTGTCATTCTTAGCACAGTGAATTACATCTGCAGATAAAAAAAAAAGGATTATGCATTTTTCCAAAGCATTATGTAAAAGTCTGTGCTTGTTGACACAGAAAACTGATGGCTGCCCTTCTTAATTACTGAATATTCCAGACCTCGTATCTCCAAATTTTCCCCACTATATTCATCTCTGCTCCCCAATTTGCTGTTGATCATATAAAGTCCCACTAATCTCAGCAATAATCAAAGTAAACTCAGAAATTGCCTACAGCCAAGCAAACTGCAGGTCTCTGGAAATGAGTCAAAATATGGAATATTAGAGGAATTTCAAAATGAAGTGTGTTTTAATAAAAAACATTAATAGCAGTGCCAAATGGCTGTACTACACTCACTCCATGCCAGACCAGGTAGTTTTTGGGTTGTGAGCCAAACAAGAAATGAAACCAACTACATACATATGTTGTCAGAAATATACAAACTGTAAAATTACTTGCTTTTCCTATTTTAACTACAGTATTCCTAGTAATTATATGTACTAGACTGTAAAAATTACTTGTTGGTTTGTTGTGTTTGGTGGTTTTTTTTCCCTCCCCCCTCTCATTTTTGAGGTACTTTTAAACACTTTCATTAGAAGGTCAACTAGCTGGTTTGGAAGTTGTGATATTGTAGGAGAATGATTTAAGTGACCATCTCTTTGTTTTGCTTACATACCTTAAGTGTTGATCCAAAATAAATGAGTAGAATGAAAATCAGACATGAGGTGACAACAGCAACATATCTTTCTTACAAAGTTGCTGAAGTTTTATGGCAATAAATTGTTTACCAGCAGAAGCTTCAAAATTAGTTTGAATTAACATATGCTTTTGTCCAGTCTGATGAGGAAAATGTATCATAGACAGACTTGCTTTTACATCTGTAACAAAACATACCTGTCCCAGTCAAAAGTCCAGCACTCTTCTTTCGTGCATAAGCGCGTAAGTGGTTGGACAGGCTAACAGCACTTGTAAACCGTCGTATTGCAATGCACACACGTTCTAAGCTTCACAGGCATACCTATCATTCAAAAGAAAACTATAATCCAGTTCGCTCTTCAAAAAATGAAATTCTCAAAGCGTTGTAAAAAGTTTTCTGCAATAAAGATGGTTTAAAATATATTCACTGCATTGACGCAATTGTTTAGTATATTAGAAGGATCCAAGTTAACCGTTATTAGTTTTCCATGTAGTGCTTTAAGCCAAACCATGTTATTTGAAAAAGAACAGAAAGGAGGCAACGCGAGCCCATTAGGCTACTCTGCATTTAATACCTACTATCAAAGTTCCTACAGATCTCCACATTATGAAGCTCTAATCCCAAATACAATCCTGCAATTTGAATAGCACAATTCTGTTGAGAAATTTCAGAGCTTGCAACATTTCCAATAAAGAGAATTTAAAAAGTCTAGTTGACAAAGTGGTAATTAAAAGTGTTTTAACCCATAAGACTGAAGAGCTCAATACTAAATTAGGCTGCTGTTGAAGGCTCGGAGAAAAAGGTGGTAAAACACACCACTGAACAGCTGTTAGACAAAACATTTTGTTCAGTGCATTTTCTGTTCATTACTTAGATGCGCAATCGATAATGAAAGTTAATGATTTGAAGTTTTTTGCTAAAATCTTGTGCTAAATAAATGATCAACAAAGCAACATGCTATTTATCACAGGAAAACAGTGAAACAATACTGAACTCCTCACTTACCAGACAAAGAAACCATTAGAACTTATCCCCTGCTCAACTTCACCATCATGTTTCTCCCTTCATTTTACCAAAGTTATATTGTTTTGGTCAACTAATGTTTCAAGTTCCTCTACTAATAAGTTATTAGAAGAATAAATAAAAAAGCTAGAACTACTCAGCTGAAAAGCCTCAGTTTGCAAGAAAGAAAGAATCCTATTCTTCAGCAGCCCACAGAAGACATGCTGTTTTTTCAGGCAAGTTACAGAAGAAGAACACCTGATTGATAAAAACCTTTTTAAAACTAAAACCAGAATTAGAAATATTTGCCTTTTTAGGGAAAAACAGAAGAATTTCAACTTGATGTTAAGTATTTTCTTATTAACTCAACTGGCACAGTGCGTTAGTTGTCAAATTCTGTTACCTCAGCCACAGAAAATTATAGGGCCCCATTCGTAACTGTTAGTACTATGCAAGCGGATGTTTATTTTTACCTGTTGTTCATCACAACCAAACAGGTGCTACCTAGTATTCAGCAGTAAATATTAAACAGAAAGCAATACACAGTGTCAGGCTTGGGCAAGCTATTCCTTTAGCATTGTTTTTCAAATCACTAAGCCTGTCAAAGATACACTTCCTTTATTAAGCATCTCCTGTCTTAAAGGACAACCACAGACGTCCAGAAGACATTAAATGTAAATTCTGTTCCACCTCTACTATATCATTTTAGAAAGCCACCTTTGTTAAGAAACTGATTGCCACACTTCTGTAGTCCCCTAAAAGAACTTCTGAGCACATCGGATTGTTGTTGTTTTTATTTGTTTAAAGGAAGACAAGAATAGTAGGTGAAAAAGTACTAGGCACTGCCAGTTGTTACTAACCTGCACTGAGTAATAACAAGAAAACCAAAAGAACCAAAAAAAGGCAGGGTATAAAAATAAGATCCTGCTCCTCAATCTAAAGAATCCTGCAGCATTATAAGGTGGTGTCCAAACAAGAACCAGGTAAATGCAAGCTCTACATACACATTAAAAAGGATGTTGTGAGAATTTCCCAAGACTAGAAATAACTCTTATGTGACAAGTAGGTTAAAAACATCACTCTAAAAACCTGCTCTATTAGTATACAGAGTATCTAGGAGTTGATTATAGAATTGTTTCATTAGCACAATTCTCAGTGGAGGGGAGATCTCTTGTCCATATCGGTCAGGGCTGTGCGTAGAAACCTGCTGGCTACAACTGTATTCCAAACAAAGCTTGAACGAGCACAGGTCTTCACTCAGGACAGACAGGCCCTAAGCAAGCATTAGTTGCTCACAGTAGCCGCACTTTTGAAACAAAACAAGAATTAATCTATGTTGTAAGAGTATGGTTGCCTAAAATCATCAAAAATTAGCTGACAGTGATTCTCATTTGGAATTTATGCATTTATAATGGTAATCAACAGTTCTGTTGAGTTTGAGCAAATGCTGCTTTGCACAAGCCTCAAAGATTTAAATGAAGTAGTTCCCAATCAGACGTTTTAATGCCCATAAACAGAGTTACAAGCCCAAACGTTTCAGAACTGTTAGTCTACCAAATATGCATGGACACTTCAACTTGTTATTGCAGGATGTGTCTTCTTCCTACTGAGGCTCATTTGTGTCCGCTTGAATTTGTAGCCCAGCCAATATGCAGAAGAGGAACTATGTTCCAATGCAAAAACCCCTCAGTGCTGCTGAGGGTTTTTTTTCACCCTTAGAAAACATGTCAGAAAAAATTTGCTGTGCTACCTCTCGCAGTCAGTGTCCTCAGGAAAGAACAAAACATACTGAACAGAATCCCAATAAATACTCTGCACTTGTACATTTTCTATCAATTAAAGGTTCTTTGTAAACGTTGTCAAGACAGCTAGAAACATCTTCTTACCTGACTGCATAGTCAAGTCCATGTTTTTGTGGCTGCTACCTCAATGGACTATCTTCATTTATGGAAGAAACCTTTCTGAACAAACCTCTTTCTTGCAGTTTGATTATGATCTTTGAGGAGAAATATCAGGATTCCTTTCTTCTCCTAACCTCTTATTTTTCAGGAGTTCTATCAGTGTAAGTGACTGATTTTTTTTTCATCATGTAGTACTGCTTTTGTTTCATCACATTCATTTAGGAAACTCAGCCCTTCTTCCTCCGATGCAGACACAGATGTATCTTCAGTCTTTAGGCCATTATGGTATGCTTCAAGAGGTATAACATTCTGAGATAAAAAGTCATCATTCGATGCAAATTCTGAGCAACAAACGGTCTGGGAATAATGCGGCGACTGTTCAAAAGCCTTAGGATTTTTTCATACTTCTCTTCATTTATGCATCATCTCATTCAGAACACAGATCGGAGACTTGTGTGCGTCCCACTTGGTTTTGCCAAGCCTCTTCAGGTGTCCTCGCACGTGATTAGACAATCCAATTTTGGTATCAAACCAGCCTCCACAGAGCTGACATGTATGCTCAGAGGAAGTTTCAGATTTCTCAATCGCTACAAAGAAAATATTTTTCATGTTTTTTGACAATTATATACAGTTAAACATTACAATAGCAAATCACAAGGATGAGAGGCTTACAACAAGATAAAGCAAGTCTTGTTAAATGTTCATAAATCCCTTTGTCCCCTTTACTTATACCCAATTAAGAAAAAAAACCCAAAAAACAAACTTACCTTTTCTAACACTTTAACAGGATTTCCTGTTCCAGTTCTTTTAAAATGTGCATTTTGTCACTTGTTGCTATCTGTTCTGGTAAACAACATACGGGCTTCATAGCTTAGTCCAGCTCTGTGAAGATGTCCTCTGACATGATTGGACAATCCAACACCTGTTTCAAAGGTTGCTGGACAGTATGGGCAGGACTTCTTTTCAAGCGACAAATCAGTCCAATGGAAAACTGAATTATGCTTTGGCAATGCTGATCCTACGTTTTCTAAATTCTGAGGATCATGCAAATCATGCAGGAAGTTACTACCCTCAGCATCTTCATAATACTCAAAATAAAAGCCATCCTGCTCATAACTAAGTGAAGATTTATCACCAGCTTCATGATCTTCCATTTTACCTTTGAATATGGGGAATAGGTTTACATGCTCCTGATTAATATCACTGTAAGATTCATCCTCCACAGACTGTGTAGTGTAATCACATAGTTCAACATTATCCCATGAACTTTCATCCTCCGTTTCATAGCTGTCTTTTTTTTCAGCAGAGTTAAGTTTCTGTAAAACAACAACAGTCATTTTATGCAGAAAATCTGGATAGCAATCCAAATCATCTCCTGTAACAGAGCCTTCCCTCTTGGATTCTTTAACCACTCTTTTTACAGCTACATGCCTATGATCTTTACAGCCTTCTGCCCTTTTGCAATCAAGATTATTTGAATCCATGACAAAACAATTATTATGGGGACTACTTGATGAAGAAAATAAACGTAAAGAAACTGACAGAGTTGGACTCTTCCTTTTTTAAATGCAAAGGATAAGAGTCACTAGATTTTTTAATCATCCTGTAGTTTTCATATTTGTGTCTATATAATAATTACCACTTGTTTGAAACTAGCTTTCTGCTTTGCTGCTTGATGAAAACATTAGGTTTCTGTTCAATGCTATTTCTAATGAAAAAGGTCTTGTTTGTAGCATTTAGATTGCACACACTTACAGATGACTGTGAAACGCTTTTCCGAGCCTTCTGTATCCTGTAGGGTCTCTTGTGAAGTTTTGCGAAGTTACTGGACTGTGAAGTAGAGCCAAATGATCTTTTTACATCCTGTTTTAAAGCAGAGTTCTTTGGAAAAGTAGAAGATTGTTTGATCAACTGTTTTGTCCTGCTACCAAAATCTAAAGATTCTTCTATTATGCTGCCTTTTCTTTTTTCTAGTCTAAGATGGCTACCAAAGGGATCAATGCATGATGCTGGATGCAAATATTCCATGTGTTTTTTAAAATGCTTCTAGCTGAAGTAGTAAATGGACACATCTTACACATATACGTTGATGACTTTTTGACGATCCTAAATACGCATCTTTCAAGGATGCCTTTTTCTGTGGATTTTCTCTGGGAATGTCGCTACCGATATTGAACATTTGACTACTGCTCCATGAGCGATCCCTCGATGGCATTCCAGTTCATTTTCTGTCACAGCCATGAAATTGCATTCCTCACAGCAATAATATCTCTTATCTTTTTCATGGGTCTTTGCGTGCTGCACAAACGTTTTAGGACAATTGGTACCAAATACACACTGTGGGCACTGTAACCGTGCACTCCTACCCTCATCCTGAAGTTCTTTCAGCTCACGGATTTCTTCCATCAGTTTCTGCCTTCTTTCCTGGTGAATTATCATATGTTTAAGAAGTGAATTACGATCTCGAAATGTCCTTCCACATTCCCTACATGCATAGGGCCTGGGACATTGAGATGTCGGAAATGACTGTTCCATCTAAATGGTACATCATATGCCTATGCAGATGTTTCTTCTCCCTAAAATTCACATTGCACTTTGTACAGGGATAAAATGATGGTTCATCAGTACTGAAAGTAGATGGTGATTCAGAATCATTCTGTTCACATTTATTTTTTAAAGTATTGGAAAGAAAAGTGCTAGTGTGAACAGGAGAAGTATCTTCTGCACAGTTACTAGTGGGACTATAATGAGCTGCTGGATAGCATCAACAGCTTCCAGCTCTTCATCTGTGGATTCAGGCTTTACTTTACTCAATGAGTATTTTTGTGGTTCTACTATTTGTAGCTCCTCATTCTGCTCTAAGAAGTCAACATTTAATAGTTTTGATTTACTAGGGACACAACTGGTATCACCAAAACAGTCTTCAGTATAGCGTGGTTATTTTACTAACGTCCATTTTCCTTTTTCGCTTTTTTTCTAAGCCTACTTTACAGTGAATGGGAGACTTCTCTATTGTTTTCTTCGTTTGTCATAAGAAACTGTATAAATTCTTTTTGTGGATCCCAGCTGGGATCACATCCTGCTCTGAAACCACCTGTACCTGAGGAAATGCCTGTTAATGTATCGACACAATCATCTTTTACGAGTAAATTTTTATCATCCTCACAAACTTCTACTTGGCCTACTAAAGTGCTATCTACACTATTTCCTACTGATTTCTGTGAATCACAACCAATTGAAGCAGAGGTAGGTAGATTTTTAATGGAATGAGTCAGGTTCTTAGCATGTGCTACATCAGGTAACAAAATAAAACTTGGTGCTGATTTGATTTTTGTGTTGTACTCTTTGCAGGCAGCTGAAGATCATGAACCACTGTCAAGTTGAGCAGGAATCTGTGTGATGACCTACAGGCTGTCCAGTGGTTAATGAAACACTGCCTTTATTCATAATGGAAGTCTTAGTTGAGGTGGAGTGTGAAACTGGTCCATTAACAGCAGTTCCTCTAGACAAGATAAAGTTTTCACTAGAAACAGTAGGAGCACCAGTGTGTATAAATAGAGAAGTCTGGCCTCCACTTAAGGCTTTTTCAGATCTGTCCCTTGATAGCTCCTCAGGCAGAGTCAATGTATTGTTCTTCTGAAATGATGCGTCGCTCTCTTGTGGTTTAGGAATGCCACCTTCTTCCGCAGATATGAAATTATCATCACATAGGATTTCTTCTTTAGCACCAGTGACTTCAGTATTTATCTCTAAATCATCCATATTGCTGGTCTGTCCATTAAGTACATTTATACTAAAAAAACAAACAAGAAAAGAATCAGGCAATCACAGAAATAATGGTAATTTTAATTTACAGTTTCCTTCAGGACCACCCTTCTTCTCACTGTAATCTAAAAATATGTTTTGAACTTGTTAAAATGTATTTTTTTATTTAGTATTCAAGACATGTTTCAAAATAATCAATGAAGCGATTTAAAAAACCTGTATTTTTTGCTATGCTATATTAATAACCATACAGCAAACTAGTCACTGCCCAGTATCCCAGTTCAAAAAAGCCTGAACACCTACACACAAGCAAGATGGGAGAAGATTGTCAAAAACTGTGCAAATACATTCTACATGTACGCTACATAAACACACAGTTCATCTTTAGTTGTTTTCTAGAAGTAAACCAACTTAGGAGTAAAGGCCATCCAGACATCTGCTAGTCATTTTAGTGTTGTGGGTTTTGTTTTTTTTTTTTTAACATCTCAAGATACTGCTTTTTTCAAAGTGCTTGTATACAACTGACCTGATGCTACACAGAAGCCTGCAGATGTGTGTACTTTCATATTAAAGGAGAAAACACAACTAAGCTGATTTGGAACATCTGACTACTGATAGAAACATAGCAAAGGATCAAACTCACTGAAGAAATTGTCTTCCCATTCCTTTCTTACAAAATGACTCTCATTGCTTTAAAATAAACAGATCAGATCCTGCTTATGTTATAAGGCCATTTTAAATGGTAAGCAAATAAAACAGCATCTTCTCTAAGGTGGAAACCCCCCCACAATTAGAAAGAAACATTTAATTAGGATTTACCTACCAGAGAAAATCACCATGTTGAATCCAGAGCATGACAATAATAGTATGTACTATTACAGAGAACTACTACATATAAATTCCCTCTGGGAGGCCTTGTGTACATAAATATGTCTTTCTGCAAGTGACTTTCATTCACACACAAAATCATCTACCCAATGCTTAGTGAGCACAAAGGCGTTGCCTACACATGAAAATCAGTGTGTAATAACAGAAGTGTGAACTTAAGTCTACTCAGCATTTACCTCTTATAGGGTCCTCAGAACACAGTAAGTACAAGGCATTGGAACACCCATCTAGGAGCCAGAAACATCTGTCTATACATTACAGAAATCACATATTTTACCCTTAAAGAGTACTATTCACTTTGATCTTTTGGGGGACTTGGTTCCTGCCATCACATACTAAGTTTCAGTTATGAATTAACATTTTGAATAGAGCTCAGTTAAAAGGGGTCATTACCTAGACTCTTTGAATTAAGATGTTATAACTCACAACTAATATCCACGGCTCCATGCAATGGTCCTTCATTGAAATCAAGGAAGACCACGCTTGACATCCTTTTTTCCTAAGGAGAAAAAACAACCTGGTTAAATGACACCACTTTCATCTTTATACGTCATACTCTAAAATGAGTTCAGAATTTCTATTAGTTTTTCAATTCAACGTTATGATAGCTATCCACACAATTCAAAGCTAGCTACAGCCTCATGGAAATTCTCTGCTATTGTGCTTGTTTGTTTCAAATCAGTAAAGAGACAAGACAATACTTTAACCTTCTTTAAGCTTGTAAAAACAAACCTTAATGTAATATGACTTACTATTTTGAAGATAAAAGTAACTATATTTGGAGTAGAAATACAATGAAAAAATTTTGCAATTAAAAAAAATGTTTCCTTTGCTACTCAATCATTGAACTAGCCAATTTAGAAATACAGCAACACTCATGTCAGATGCATAATAAATGCTTAAAGTGTATGAAATATTTTATTATATTATTTATTTATAACATACCCTTATGCAAATATTCTACTAGACACCCCAGCTTCTCATCTTCCCATTTCTTAGATTTTTGCATTTCTTTGCTGTTTTGAGATGCGTCATTTTCCACCAGAATAAAGACTTCCAATAAGATCACATTCAAAGCTATCACCCTAAAATGTGATAATGCACCACCCAGCAGGAGTCTTTACATCACGTACACAAGTTAGAAATGGGCAGTGCAAACATGCACTAAGAATCAGTAATGCAGAAGTCAATTAAGAGAAGTGAAACCTCCAAGGATGCACAACAGCTCCAACAAATTTACAAGTGAATAGTGTAAGCTTCATATAGTATCAGGCAGCAGAGTACAAAAATGTTCACAAAAAGTTTAGAAGAAATTGAGTAAGCCAGTTTTGACTGAAAGATGTGCATTTTTGTCGCTTTATTACTGCAGAGGTAGACAAATGTATGCTCAGTCAATTTGAGAGCCTATATTAGCTTTTCTCAACAGGAAGCAACGTTGCTAACGAAGTGGTAATTCAGTGTTAATGAGTGGCTTCACTGTTACCACCTCTGAGGTAAAACCTTCCACGTTCCAAGTTCCACCCATCTGTTCTGGTGTGAGGGGTTTCAGAGGAAGAACAGACGCTTCCCATTTAAAGCAACTTCACTGGTACCCCCCGAACAGCGGGGAGGCAAACTGAGAATATCGTGCCTGCTTGGAGATTGCAATCCTCATTATCAGAATGGCTCCTGAAAATTTTTCACAGGTTTATGTGAAGAAGACAAAAACATGTTGCTCTACATACAAAATCATACTGATGCTAAATATTAGTGTTAAAGCGTAAGTTAAAAGGTGGCTAGGGTACCATACGATTACCTCTAAACTGAGACTCTCTTCAGCGTTACCATGAGCAGTATCTAAAGCATTACACTGTGCAATCTTGTAAGAGATTCCTTTCCATATTGTGTATTTATGGAGATTGTGAACTATTCCATATGGATCTGATTAGAGGTCTTCTACGGTAATACAGCTGTCCCTACAGATTTCAGTCTTTGAATCAAGCCCAAATGCTTACTCTATCAATAATATCATTGTTACATTTTAATCATTTTCTGCTTTTAATAAGTTTCTGCTAATTATCGCATTTTTTCCCAGCTATGAGGGTGGTACAATTCACTATTTTATGTGCAGGACAACAAGAAAGTTAGCAGTTTTAACAGTGTGGTATTAAAGAAAACATATAAAATACCTTTTTAAATTACAGTAATTTAGAGTCTTGTGATGACACTGAGCCAAGATACAATACTTCATTTACATTATCTACTCCATGTGTAGAAATTTATGCAGCAACAATGATAGGTGTAACTAGACACGTGCCAGAAAACATTCCACATAATGCCATTGTTTTGAGGAAACGTCATCATCTAACTCATACCATCCAGGAAGCGCAACACCCAAACTGAAACACTACCTAATCTGAACACTCTGGGAAAAAAAAAGAAAAAATCGATCATTGTAACAACTAAGATGTAACCAAGGCTATGCAATATTCTTTGCATATTTTCATCACAGCTTTAAAATCATCTTTTCTATATCAGAAATACACAAATTATTAATCCTGTCCAAATATACAGCAATTAATCCTTACTTAGTGTATTTGAAAAATTAAACATCGAGATCAACCTTTAAATTTGCTGCAAACAGTGCTTGTTATATCCTCTACCAGGGCAAGCACTATACAGTTGAGGTAATTTTTATTTAAGCACATAGTGCAATAAACCTAGGAGATGTGTAAGTGTAAAAATGGCAACACTCAAAAAGCCTACACAGCGTACACAATCCCAGGCTCATACCTTTGAAACACATTTTATCTAAAAGTCTAGGCCAAATTCAATTCAATTATTTCAGTTAAGCCTAGAATGACTGTAGTGCAGGTAACAGTGTTATTCCCGGTTTACATGATATGCTATTTACTATATAGGAATTATTTCGTATTCAAAAAGTAGAAAACAACCAATTATTTAGCCAGCTAAGCATATTCCACCCCTATTAAGTACTTTTAAATGTACGTATTTTTTATTATTGTTTTTCTTCATAAAATATCAGTTTTTAAAATCATAATGAGTTCTGCAGATATGACTGCCTGTGGCCAGACAGTCTAAGCGTTAAAAAAGTGTAAGGTCAGATCTATCTTCAAGCTGACAGAGCATCATTTAAATGCCTTAAGCTAATCTTATTGTCTCAAAAATCTTGAACATCAGTATTTTTGCAAACTATCAGCACTTGCTATAACACCCTTACTACACTACATCTTGAGGTTACTACAGAAGAAATGAGGTGATAATTGCATATTAACATAATTATTCGGCAATCCCTCTGAGCAAGCTTCCTAGGTCACTCAGTAATGCAGATTAGATGCAACCTTCCTGTCATCAGATCTATGCTGTCCACTTTCTGTTCATTAATAATTCTTTTTTATAGGAATGTACTTAATTCCATTGTTCTATGTACATTATTAATTGTATTTATTACCAGTAGGTTTGCAATACTTCCAAGTTCTTATTTCATAATGACAACCTTCGCTATGTAACAGAGTCACATACCAAATTAAGAGTATAGCCTGTTCATTAAAACTTACACTCCAGTGCTAAGTGTACTATGCTGTTGCCTACTAGTAGTTGTAGTTGGAGATTTGTCAGTTTCTGTTACAAGCCCCATGTTATTTAACAAGGATTTACAACAGATTTGAAAGCACACTGGAGCTGAAGAATTAAGATGGAAGAATTTGGTTCAGTTATGAAAAGCATGAAGTGCTTTTATGTGTTTTGATAGCAAATTTCTCATTAAATCCATAAATATAAGCCAATGAGCTGAAGGCACAGAGTGACTATTAAGTGGCACAAAACTTAAAAGCCATCTCCCAAATGAATTTATTTAGCCTAGTTAAAGTAACTGAAGAAATATGAAGTCTTTCAGCAGCGCTGTAATGAAGGCAAAAATATACTTGTCCTGTGCTCTCGTAAGTCAAGTTCTTAAGTAGATATGTGAATAACCAGGACACTCAAGGGATTATTCAAATATTCAAGAGATAGGAAAGGTGTTTCAGGTTGCACTGTTCCCATCTAGATTTTTCTTTAAGACTTTGTTATGTAAATAGAGAAAATGAACAAAATCTATCATTTTATACACAAGCATTCCTGTAATAAAGCTTTCTCAAATGACAGATGATATTAACGATGATGGAACTAAAGTCACAGATTTTTATGCAACAAACGGCAGACCAGAGAGAGCTTAAGCACATCATGGCACAGGACTAAAGAGGCGTCTCCTTCCATTTTGCCCCATTAGGCAGTCTATTCCTTTAACAACTTAATCATGGCAAACGTCAGGCAAAGAATTTCCATCAAAAGTGAAATGTTAAGAACCTTTGGAAAATGAAGGTTCGTACAGAGGAACTAGTAGTATATTAGCATAAACCAGCCACATCTTGAGAAAAGTTATTTAGCGGATAGCTGGACAATATTTTTGCCTTTTCCATACAGTAATGAACACAGTTCACACCTCCCGAGTTTTGGGTGTTATCTAGCAATATGAATACCCAAAGTAAATAAAATCATGGTATTTTCATCATTAGAAGAATACCTATTACTCTTTTTCCACTTTCTCTCTCCTTAAAAACTATCCAGATCCACCCTTCAGATGGAAGTAGAACCACGAAGCCTGACAACCAGAGGATGAGTCCGTGACTCTACCTTCCTCCAGCTTCTATTTGTGTTTGCAAATTAAGTTGTTGAAAACTAATTCTCTTCTGCACAGCAGAGACACTGACTGTTTGTAGACTGCCTTACTTAGCTTTGAAACCTACAAATTCACCTGAACATTTCTGGATTTGTTTTTAAACTTCTGTAGTGAAGAGACAGCTTGTTTAATATGCACACCACCACCAATACTGCCCTCCCACATCTACTTTACATACAAGTATATGGTTATTAATATACAACAGTCTGAGGAGTTCCACTGAAAACTAGTTATCTTCAATTCAGATCCATAGCTGTTCACATGAAAACACAAACATCGGAAAACTCTCATAGCTAATCAGACTCCCATATTAAAAATTATTTTTAAAGCAGCAAGAAAAATTACTGATACACACTAAAAAGTTCTATTATGCCTGAATAAAGAAATACAGAGTTATTGCCACCAACAGTATAACTTTGTTATACTGTTGAAAGATTCACGAAGTTGTCGTATCTCTGTGGAAAAAGGTAACCAAAGAGAAACTTTGAATTATAGAGGAGTCATCACACAAAAGCAGTCTGTCTTTTCAGTAAGATTATACTCAGGAACATCAAATCTGAAGCACACTTTCCAGAAAGTTTATTTACCTGAAACTTTGTTTCTAATGAAACAATTCTTCAAAAGCTCTGTGTCAGGTAGTAAGGAAAAAAAAATGTTTCCTTAAAAATGTCAAAATTTCAGAAACTTGATTTCTGGTCTAAAATGTTTAAGAGTGATATTTTAACATCTCACATGTGAAAGGAAACAGTACACAATACACAACTGAAGCATCACTGTCTTACAATTCAGAAATCACAGAAGAGAATACCATTACTGCCACAACCAGGCTTAATCTTACTTCTCTAATATTGATTTGCTTGGGAAAATAAACCAGTTTGTCACAATGGAGTGCAATCGTGCTAAAATTCAATACTGAGATCAATAAAATAAATGACAATGCAATTTAAGTGTCACAAGAATCAGATGTATGACTTTAAAAAATACTCCTCTAGTTAAACTGCTGCATTAGCACAAGATGGTTTCATTGATAGAGACCTTTCAAAGTGAATTAGGTATTTCTAAAAAGATGCCTAGCCAGTACAAAAAAACAAGACTTTGAATCCGGCAACTTAAGAACAGTCACACATCTTCTAACAACTCCACAGGCTTCTGTAACTCCCCCTAGCATTCCACAATTCTGTCCGTAGAGGACAGCCAAGTACTTAAGTCTCCATGTTCCTGCAGCTCTTTGTCTAGTTCGGATTTTTAGTAGTACTATCTAGTTTGAATTGCACTGCCATTAGTTTCTACTAAAGATGAGAACTACAATCAAATATTGCATTTTCCTAAATGCAGACATACATGGTAATGACTAGCAGCGTTCCAGTAAGAGACAAAGAAGTTGAAAAATACAGACTTAATGCTCTGTGATAATACACACTATTTCTCTTGAAAACTGTTCCCTTACATACTTTTACACGCATAGATAATTCTTTTCCTTTATGTCACTTTCACATGCTCACACCTTTTTTCTCTCTGAAGAAACTAAATGTTTGAGAAAACACTTTTCATCTCTTTCATCACCATTACCTGTGTTTTCAGTCAAATGTATTGTTAAGCTTCAAGTATGGTACCAGCAATTGCTTTTATCTAGACACAATACAATGAATAGTTTATTTTATTAACCACTAGCATTACAAAACAAGAAAGTTCTTCCTCATTACGGTCTATAAATAAAAGCCCATTCGCATCCTTGTTGTGAGACAGTATTTTTATCAGGCTGCCAAAAAATTAAGGGTTGTGATCAGTGGTAAAGTGTAGTTGGTGGCCAGTAACTAGCGCCGTATCCTGGGGTTGATACTGGGTCCACCACTGTTCAACATCTTTATTAATGACCTGGGTGATGGGGCAGAAGGTACCCTCAGAGAGTTTGCTATGATACAAGACTGAGCAGTCGCTGATATGCCAGCGGGTTGTGCTGCTATTCAGATGGACCTCAACAGGCTGGTGAAATGGGCTAGCAGAAACCTCATGAAGTTTAACAAAGGAAAGTACAAAGTCCTGCACCATGAATAACCTCATACACCAGTACATGCTGGAAAGCAGATTTGCAGAGAAGTACCTGGGGTTGGACAGCAAGCTGAACGTGAGCCAGCAATGTGCCCTTGTGGCAAAGGTGGCCAACAGTATCCTGGTCTGCATTAGCAGTGTTGCCAGCACACTGAGGGAGGTGATCCTTTCCCTCTACTCAGCACTGGTAAGTGTACATCTGAGTAGCGTGTGCAGTTCCAGGCTGCCCAGTCCAAGAGAGATATGGAGCTAATGGAGAGAGTCCAGCAAAGGGCCACTAAGACAATTAGAGACTGGAGCATCTCATATGAGGAAAGGTTGATAGAGTTAGGACTGTTCAGCCTGGAGAAGAGAAGGCTCGGTGGGATCTCATTGATGTGTACAAACATCTGAAGGGAGAGTACAAAAAGATGGAGTCAGACTCTTTTCAGTGGTGTTCAATGATAGGACTAGAAGCAACGGGCACAAACTAAATACACCACGCATTTCCATCTGAAAACAAGGAAAACTTTGTACTGTGAGAGTGACTGGCACAGGTTGCTCAGAGAGGTTGTGGAGCCTCCATCCTTGGAGACATTCAAAAGCTGTCCAGACATGGTCCTGGGCAAGCTGCTCTTAGGTGACCCTGCTTAAGGCATAGATTGGACAAGATCTTCACAGGTGCCTTCCAATCTCAACTATTCTGTGATCGTGTTTAGTACACTTTGCCACACAGAATCCCAATTCTCGCTTACTTTACTCCTCTTTAGAGTGCTCCATATGCTCAGACTATCCACTTTTTCTTTCATTTCAAAATATCAGCAATATAGGCACAAGACTATTTTAATTAAAAAAAAAGTTTCCAACCACAAACTTAGATTTATCATTCTGACAGCTTAAGAAAATTACACAAAAATAATTAGGTATGCAGCAAAAGTGCATTCTCCCTATCCCAAGTTATGGAGAACATATTCACAGCAAAATTATAATTGATGCTCCTCTCCCTTCTATCTCTCTTCCGGTGTTCCTGTTTTCCAGAGGTTCTCTCACTAAATAAAATAATATATTACTCACTAAGTAAAGTAATATTATCACATTCAATTTATAAACATGAAGTCTCACCTCATTTTCTACTAGTATTTCTACAATTCAGGACTTTCCACAGGATGAATCCCTCTTCTATGTCACAATTTACTTAGACGCCTTCTGGTATGTCACACCTCAGAGGGGCCTAAGGATGCTGGATTCTCAGTGTTGGCTTTTCAGGCAATACAATAAAATATTTCCTCCTCATAGAACCTACTCTCACCAGCAATGCTGTGTTGTAACTCCAGTCACAGTGAGTGAGACATTTCACAAAGAGCACATGTTTAGGAAAGTACCTGCATTCTTCCAGGCTCTAGTCTCACCACTATAGTCCTTACATGGGGGATAATACTACTAAATGAAAGACCTGCTGTCGTGCAGATGATGATTTTGGCCTGCAGAAAAGAGGAAGCAGTCTCAACATGGAACCATATGCTGTCAAATTACCGTGCTATACATTGGAATTATGCTTTTCTTTGCAGCAAAGCCAATTTAAATAACTCCTGCCTTCCTCCACTCCCTCACGTTCCTTCTTTCACACTTTTATCAACAATTTCATTATCCAGTTTAAAAGACTGGGACCCACACACTGCTGAATCGGCACAACTGAGAGCCAACAACTATGAGTAAGGGCACAAACTTTTACTAGCTTTGTTGACAGAAAAATCTACCGGGGAATCTTTTCTTGAAATTATATCAATAAATAAAAAGTGGAAATGCAGAGAACATTTCAGAAGGCAAAAAAGCACCTTTGACAGTCCTCTATTTAACTGCAAAAGACAACATTATGAAGAACACTACCGTGAAGCAAATTTTATGTTCTACAATTACTTGAAGTACACTACTTAAAGTAAAATGCTAGAAGTAAATGCTAAAATAATTCAACTGGGGAACATTAAATACATCTTCTGAGAATACTATTAACACAAAGAAATACTCTTAAATCACGTTAGACATGATAGCTAGATTTTCCATCAAGACATACAAATGCAAATCCTTCCAGCAGGTTAAATAAAAGTATTTTCATTTCTAAAATACATCTCTAACATTTAGAATTTTAAAACAATCTACTTCCCCTTAACTATAGCTTTACAGAATCAAACCAGTTTAACTGCTCAGACAAAAATCCTTTTGAAGCCAGGTACTGCCACCAGTGGTGGTGAAATTCTGTATGCAAATCGAATTATTCCCCATGTGTAGAGCACACAGAACTGAAAATGTTCCCCCAGTTGCCAATATGAGCAAAGGTGTACTAACACAAAGACACTCAAAATTAATCAAAGCAGAACTACAGAATTTTCATATCCAAATCTAAAACTGACTTTCAATTTAAAACAAAGTTTTTTCCTACAATTCAGTCTTTTTGTTCAGACACCTTTTGTGAGCAGTGGGTAAAGAACCCTTTCTTCCAATAAAAATCTAATATATATTAACAACGGACTCTAATAATTAGCTGTTTTCCATAACTCGATACAAATCCCCAATGATTACAACTACATGGCCATAGAAGTCTGATTTTCACCGTAATCCCAAATTTCAGAGAAAGGTGAATTCAGTAATTGAAGCAAAAGACCTCTTAAGGTCGAAACATCCAGCTTGTTATTTGGATAATAAGCTATTCAATGTACTTTTGTTAGTATGTAAAGATCACAACCAGACTAGGAAAGATTTTAGAAGTCAGGTATATTTGACTATTTTTACAGGAATATTTCTGAAGTTCATTAAACTATACTGTTAGGTACCTGCATGAACTAGTTGTGAAGTGTCAGTCCTACAGATCACAGATGAGGAGAACTTGCATGGTAACAAGATGCCGCATAATGGATTTACAGTGCAACTTTCTTAAAAACAATATTAAAAACAGTTTAACCCAATTTTACTGAGACAGATCTTCGAACATTACACACCTTTCAACTTTGGAAAAATTCTGACCTTATTTCCTATTATATTAAATAAAAGTTGTAATTCTTTTTATCCAGCATGACCTGAAACACATCTAGCAATTTCTCATGCTTTTTGCCTTTTTGGCTGATAACTATTTGCTGTACCTATTTTAATAGTATCACAATTTTAAGATTGTATCTCCTGCTAATGTAGAGAGACTTCTTAACTCCTAACGCATGCTATCTTTCCCAACTATAAAAAGACTACCTGAAATGAACACTCTGCTTTTTCTCATTCAATTTAGAACCTTAGTGTAATGAATTACGTTAGTTATATTCACTCATCCGTACCAGCAAACTGGCTCTCATCATCCTCCATATTCTTTCAGTGATCAAGGGTTAAAAAGCTAGTAAGATTCTAAGTAACAGTGCCAGGTAAGGCCAAAATAAAATCTTGTACTTTTTTAGATTAAGAACAAAAAATTCTGTCAACTTGGAGCAAGTTATCATCCTTAGTGATGAACATATGAGATAAAGTTTTTAAAGACCCAAAGCTATATAACTCTGTACATGACCAGATGAACAGACAAAACTCAATTCCAAGAGACAAGAAAAGATGATGTCACTCCCTTAATAAGTGTTTTTGTTTGGTTGGGGTTTTTTTTGTTTGTTGTTTGTTTGTTTTGTTTGGTTGGGTTGGGTTGTTTGGTGGTTGTGGGTTTTGTTTGTTTGTTTGTTTTAAAGTCATCACCATAAGTGATTTAAATGGCAGAAAACTCAACTTCACATTACCAGGATAGTGTGAACAAGGTGAAAATAGTATGAGATTCCCATCTGATCCAAAGAAACATAAATCCCACATACTCAAACTTATCCTGTGCAGAATTCTCTATATAACCTATCTGTATATAACCACATCCTGGAGTGCATCAAACACAGTATCAACCAGCTGGTCAAAAGAGGTGATTATCCAGCTGTATTCAGCCTTGGTGCAGCCTCACCGTGAGTACTGTGTGCATTCTAGGCCCCACAATTTAAGATGGGTGTGAAGGTCCTTGAATGCACCCAGAGGAGGGTAACAAAGCTGGTGAAAGGGCTGGAAGGAATGTCCTATGAGGAGCAGCTAAGGACTCTGGGTTTGTCTAGTTTGGACAAAAGGAGGCTGAGGGGCGACCTCATTGCTCTCTGCAGCTTCCTGAGAAGGGGACGTGGAGAGGGAGCTGCTGATTTCTTCTCCCTGGTATCCAGTGATAGGATGCGTGGGAATGGTTCAAAACTGTGCCGGGGAGGTTTACACGGGACATTAGGAAACATTTCTTTACCAAGAGGGTGGTTAAACACTGGAACAGGCTTCCTAGAGAGGCGGCCGATGCCCCAAGCCTGTCAGTGTTTAAGAGGCATTCGGACAATGCCCTTGACAACATACTTTCACTTGGTCAGGCAGTTGGACTAATGACTGTTGTAGGTCCCTTCCAACTGAAATAGTCTATTCTACTCTGTTCTTCAACATCTGTAGTGGTATTATTCATTTATTACATCCTCTACTTTTAGGTAAGCAATACTAAATACATTCAAGACAGTTTCTGGAAGCAAGTCTGTTTTTACCTGATATCTCAAATGCTTAAAATCTGACCTCACTCTACACACTGTTACAGGGAAATTCAGCACAAGCATCTACCTTCTGTAACCTTCCCTGTTACACAGAAGTGTGACTCACTATACTGTTAACACATTGAGACCAAGATTATTTTTTCCTAACTTCGCCCGTATTTAGAACAAGATAGGTCCTCCTATGCAAGCTCAGAAGATGCAGTCTGGAAGTCAAAAAACCTAAGAACAAAGACTACAGTTACCCCAATAAAGTACGTTCACTGTTTGTAAGTAGTATCTTACACCTGTGTGTTTTTAACTGGCAATATATATATATTTTTTTTTAATTTCCAAAATTCAGGATATCATATATTTGCATTAGGAAAGCAAATGATTTGCAATTAGAAAAACAACCCCCCCCATTCTTTACTCAAAGAAAACCTACATGGAACGTGTACTATCAGAGTCATTAGGAAATGCATTCTGGGTCAAGAGTGCAAGAAAAATATTTGAGCAAATCATTAAATCACATTTTCAGCTATTGCTTTAAGTGACATAAGCTTACACAAAAGGACAAGTCTGCACTGAGTTGTCAGAGTTAAGTTCATTGTTTAGAATTCTACAAGATGCTGCAGACACCACACTCATTAGTGGAGATAGAAGACAGAGGCAGTTGGGAAATGAAGGTTGTTCTTTAAAATTAAGTCTTTCAGTCATCCTTGCTGCCCTTCTCTGACCTTCTTCAGCTCTGCTATGTCGTTTTTCAGTCACAGGACTAGCTAGACTAGTACTCAAGAGCAATACACATTGTAATGCAATGCATCTATGGTACACCACAAATTTGTATAACTGGATCTGGTTTTGTTTTGTTCTGGTTTTGCTTTGTTCCCTGATAATGTGTACATTTTCATTGATTTACTGACTATTCAGTTGTCATTTTCACAGAACTGTTAGAACCTCAAGATCTCCTCCAAGCAGTAACAATACTGATCAAACGTCATTACACTGTTTCCATGTATCTTTTACACGTTTTTCTGTCCTCTTGCCATGTATGAGAGTGTCCAGGCTTTCTCCTCAGAGACCAGCTTTCTTCTATTACACACAGCTAACCACCATTAAGATGAAAGGTCTTTGGAGTTTCATTCAGAAGATTTCATGCTTAAAGAACACACTCAGTTATTTATATATTAGACTTCTCAACTAATTTTCTGTATTTAAACCAGTAATGAGATAACACATAAATTAAGAAGAGACAGAACATAAACTGTAAGCATTAAATACTGAAAGCATTACAAGGCATAGGGAACAAACTAATTTTTACTGTGAATTCAAGTCCCCTCCCTAGCCACGATTCTTGCTTTACACTCACTCTCAGATAAAGAAAAGTATTTTTTTGCAGAGTTATATTTATTCCTTTTCTCAAAGCAGCACATTCTAGAAACCTGCAAAGTCAGGCTAAGGCAGTAAACATCCTCTACGTGTAAGTATACGCATGCTACAGCAGTATAGCTTACTTTTAATTGTTCATAGTTCAGAGGACAATTCATAATTGAAGTCCTGAATCAGTTATACATTATATAAAGGAACAACACTGAACAGAAGAGTTATTTTAAATTCCCCACAAAGCGTTCTGCTATAATCAGTATTTTAAAGTTGACAGCAGTAGCTCTAAAAAAGTCTTAGCAGAGCAGAAGATACAAACAAAGCAGGTCATATCTATTTTAAAATGCACATACAACATTTTTAAAGCTACATTAACTCTACATATTAATTGGAGATTAGAAATGAAGAACAAGCTCATTTGAGCAAATGGGATCTCCCTCTCACCTCTTCAAAACATCAAGTCACCGCAAGCAGCTGTATTCTGAGGTGGCATACAAGTCAAACAGCAAGCAGGAAACTTGAGATGCCAGCTTTTGTTTGTCACAGAAGCCTATGTACACGAGTTCATCATGCCCTGTCTCCACAGCAGAGAACTTACCGGACTGTGGGGGCCTTACCTAAAGATACTCTTGAAAGACTCAAGCTAAAACAGATTAAAGCAAATTGCTCTTTGTTAAATGTTTCACATAATTTAATGGAGAAGAGATTAATTTTATAGTTCTAAGTATTCCTGAAGTAGAACATCAAGTAACAAGAAGCAAAACAAAATCTGGGCTTACCTAAATTCTTTTTCTCAAATAATGGGGAGGGGGGGAGGCAGAGAAATGCCAAAGTTACAGAAAATTTTCCCTAGACAGACCCTTTGCAATTGCAAATGGACACCTAAGTTCTACAGCTCAGGAGTACCAGCAGGAAATCTTCATATACTTTGTCTTTCAAATACCTCCCAAAAGGGTTCCTGAGGACAGGAAAGGGAAAAAAACACTCAACAGAATTTCATTATTAAAAATTTGAAATGCTATTCTGGTAGCTGGTCAAATTTCCCACAGTTATTTATTAATGGAGTAAGTGCAAGTTTAACATGCTGCTTTGACAATGCAAAGTACACTTTCAGTACTTTGAAACCAGGTGGGTAATATGCAGAGGATGAAATTCATTTGAAGTACTCATAATTTTGACTCTCAACAGCTAGCAGAATGCCTTGATAGCTTTTTGACTATAATAGTTAATGGAAGAAAAGCATAATTATCATCATAATCTTAAATATTAGCGTTGTGTGTGTTGTGTTCCTATTTTGGTATCATAGAAGTAACACTATGCCCATAAATTACAGTATCAAGATACAAGTTTCAATACAAGTTTCACTGACCACTTTTTCTGAGTGTTTAGCAGTATATGCTAATGGATCCAAGGAATTAAAAACAAAACAAAAAACCCAAACACACAAAACTTCTACTCACCTTCGTTTGTTTGATTTGCATTAAGCTGCGAGATCCACTTCCACATTAAAACAAACCTGCAAAATAAAACAAGAACTTACTGTACAGTTATCATTGTTTTCTACTTGTGTTCTAGACTATCAGACAAGACAGGCAAAGCACAGAGATAAGAAATCCACAGCTACAAATGTATTCCATCAGTTTTGTCTCAGGGTAGAAATATCAAAATTCCAGCGGTCTTCTCTCAAATACACATGTAGTTTTCAAACAACATAGATGTTGGTACTTTAATTAAAAAAATCCACCAAGAAATTGTATCAAATATACACACGCTATTAAACTAAGTGGGCAGAACAGGGGAAAAAAAGTTGCATGGCAAGAAAAGCTCTTCTGCATTTTCTGCTAGTGCCTTCAAAGTCAGCTATCTTAAGTTCCCTGGATGGGGAATGAAGCTCAGAAAGAAAATGGTTACAAATGAAAGCTTTTTTTTTAAAAAAATCTTTTTAGCAAAAACAATCAACATATCTGAGATTAAGTGTTAGAGGGTTTTAAACCTGGGCCTCACTAATTCCGCGTCTTTCCTAGGACAAATTGTGTTTATTATTTTAAGGCTAGCTGGCCCATTTTAAAATCATAACTTACTTTGCCTTCATGAAGGCTGATTAATGTCAGATTAAATGTTCTATTTTCAGTTTTGCTCATGGATCTTTAACAGAACTAACTATACAAGGAAATTTTTCAATTCCTAGTTGGAGGTATCAGAATATATGTAACATTTGGAAGAGACTCTGAAAGTCACTGAAGCTGCACAAAAAACAAGAATAGATTTGAGTACAGGATCTCTACAGAACTGGGTCTACTTCTAATGAAGACACAGCAACTAGCATACAGCTTTACAGAGAGGGTTATTCATATCTAGAATAAACTAATGTATCCATCACCAAAATTAACTCTGAAAGAGATACCTATCCTCACATACTGCCTAAGATTTCTCCCCTCAATTTGTTCACGTACAGCTTTTTGATTCTGAGTTCCCCAGTCAGTCTGTAACTGTCTCAAAGCCACCTGCCTAAATTACAAGACAGAGAGTAAGGAAAGACAGACCTTTCAAAAAGGTCTTGCTGGGCAATACAAAGCAACAGAAGACAAGTCTCCCAGCTCCTTTCCCTAGCCTCAGGATTGTTTCCTAATTATCACATTAAACTGTAGCATTTATGCAATAATGTTATTCAAAAGATACACTAGTTTCTCAAATAAGCTGTACTACAGAAAAAATTAAATGCTTTGGTTAGTTTTGGAGTAATCATGCGCCTAGAGAAGCAAAAGTGTTATTTTCAAGCAGCAGTGGAGCCCTAGTGTATGTTACAGAAGGTAAATGTAAAGGTACAGTTAAAAAAGCCCACAAAATACACCCTGCATGTACGAAGAGCCAAAACACCTTTCAAAAAAATGGGAAAGAAGCTCTATGTAGGCTTTACATTATGATCAGCACTAAACCAGACATCTCAGTAAACCTGCGCACGTCGGCTGGGTAGAGTCAATCCCAGTCTAACACTTCTCTCACTGCAAGTAAGAACTACATCAATGACCCCTGTGCAAAACAATCTCGCAACACCACTGTAGCAATTCTCACATCTTCTGAACATTGAAATTAGCTAAACATTAGTAATAACTCTTCTCAACATAGATTTCATGGTTTGTGATTCAAGTGCAGACAGAATCTTCGCATCAGAGGATTGAGCCCAGACAACTGTAGATCATTGTGGCAATACAGCAGGCTGTCATACAACCCATAACACTAACAGCTTTTTCATGGAAACACATTACTTTAGATCAATTTACTCTGTTCACATAAAATGGGAAGTCTTACCCTACACTGCCTATCAGGAGGGCATGTACTCTTGTACTCATTGAATGTGCTCTTTGGAGAAAACTTAAATGCGAGTACTCTTGAATCTAAGTATTCTCTGGTTCACAGGGAGCTCATAGACCATTTTGGGGATAAATCTGGGGTTACTCTGTATCTACATCTGGTACAGAGGGAAAGAGAAAGGAATAGAGAAGATGCGCCATCATAATCTGGATATTGTCCAGCTGAAGGAAAGGTGACAGAAGTTTCACAGAGAGATCATCAGCAAGCAAACTGCTGAAGGACCAAACGGCTGGCCACTGCAGCCCTGTGTTACAAACTTCGAAGGGCCCTGCAGAATTATCTGGTGTCTCAATGCAAGAGGAGTTTTTAGCGCAGACTACTGATAGTGTTGAGACTCTCACTGTTTAAAGTGACTCAATGTACAGTACTTAACCAACACTCACCTCTCAAAGGTCTTTCTGCTGTCAAGGAAGATTCCTCTCACTCCAGCACAATCAAACTCTAACAACATACTACTCATTTCAAGGGTGTTCACATTTGGAATAACTGAGCACCTGAAATTCTTTACCAGCAGATCCAAGAAAGGTAGTTCTCCAAGACTCCTTAGGGAAAGGCAAAGATTTCAATATCACAAACGCTTTGGCTCCGATTTTCCTGCCTAATTCTCATTATCAGGAAAGCAAGTGAGAATGAAAGCCACTCTCTCTCACCAGGTAAAGACAGCATTAAAAGGGACGCAGAAGCAGGTAAGAAATGTAGTTACAGAGCATTCACCTTGAGGCCTCGCCATTCGGAGTGAAAAGGGGCCCACAGCAGGTACAAGGACAGCTGTAAAGTGGTTAGGCTTCTGACCACTGATAAGCAGCTGCCTGTTCTGGTAAGGGCAGGGAACAGGAAGTGGAAGAAAACTGCAATGGTGGAGATGGGCGATATCTCAAACGTACCCCCAGTGATATTAAAGAAAGTGGTTAAAAGCACAAGCATTTCTCAGTAACTGGTAAGTGTGAACCAAGGCTGGTTCAGGGCTAGCAATGACCACCCTGCCCACTGACAAAACAAAAAAGCAGCATACCATTGATACTACTGCAATACACGAAAAAGACCAAAGTAGGCACAAGAAGTTCTCCAGTCTGTATGCAATGACACATCTGTGGGTATTGCTCAGGGACAGAACAACCCCTCGGTGTATCTGAGCTGCAGAGAGACACAAAGAGATTCTCAAAAAGCATTTGTTTGAGGAATGATTTAAAAGGCTGTATATACAGGCTGTAAAATAATTGTTACAGATAATCACACTAGGCTAGATAAAATTTTTAATCTTTCTTGCTAGCTAGAGAACAGCTACAAAAGCTTCCATAATACTGCTTTCCCAAGTAAATAACAGCTACAGCTGCTACTTCAAAATTCAGGTTCATAAAGAACAACTAAGATAACTACTTTCACATCTATGAAGACAGCAGAAAAGATTTATCTGTGACTCTTGCATCACACTTATAACCATTCACAATACCAGGTTTATATAAAGACAATTAATCTGAGTTCAAATGTGAGTTACTACACAAAACTTGCCTAACTACTCCTCTTGTCACTAGAGTTGGATCTTATGTCAAGACTAAATTTACTTTTATTCGCTTTCTATTTACATTATTAGGGCTCTGTTTGCTATCATGAAATATCTCCTATAACATGCTCCTCTCTGGGGAAAAAGTCTGAGAAACACTAGAATGCAAAAGTGTAAAATGAGTAAATAAAATTTGCAGTAATCCTGATAAGAGTTTGATCTATTTATCTACTCTTAAGCCCTTATTCCTAACAGATCTGTGACAACTGACATTTCTACATCTATCTGGGAAGAGACACTTAACCATCTTTAACCACCACCTTCTCCTGGAAGGGTTGCAGTCAGGAACATAATTCATAGAGAAGTTTTTTTGGTGTTTTTTTTTTTGTTGTTGTTGTTTGTTTGTTTTTAAAGAGAGTTATAATATATTACAAAAGTGGCTTTTGCCCCCCATATCTGATTATGCTTGTGGGAGAAGGAAGGAAGAGGAAGAAACAAAGGCTAGAATAAACTATACTATACAAACTACTTTTGTTGGTATAAGTTGTGGCTAAACAGTCCATTTCACCAGCTTAAAATAAAAAACAGCAGAAGTCTTGCAACTGTAGTCTTGACTTCAAGTACTTTCTGGGACTCAGAAAATTTGATTAGTTGGTTGAGAGTGGCATTTACATCTATTAAGATACTACTGTCCCAGCATTAAAATCTGCTAAATTCAAAAGTGGGGGGCGGGGTGGGGTGGGGGTGGGGATTTCATTCTAGTGTCTGATGCAGCTCTGGAAAACGTCCATAATCTCACAGAAATCTAATAATCCTAAGAATCAATGCAGGAAAAAACAGCCAGTAGAAAGCAGAGATTACTCTAAGAAAAGGCTATTACAAGAAGCCCAGAAGCAGCTCCAGCTAAAATTTTACACCTAACTACCAAGGATAAAATAATTGCAGAAGAGGACTGAAAAAGCAAAACATAGCTGACAATATTCTCCTAAATCAGTTAATACAGCTGAAAAGCTCTTTAAATAGAAGCCTGTACTGCCATTTTCCCAACAAGTAGTCAGCAATAACCTTGTCTGTACAAAATGTAGCTTCCCGCTTTCTGTTTGCACAAGGAGCTTTGATGCTCTTTGTTTTCTATTAAAAAGTATAAAAATAACTTAGTCTACATTCAGTACCCACAAATATCTAGAACTAACATTTGGTGTAGATTAATTTAAATAATTACTCAAATTTAAACATGAGGTTTTCTAAAATCACAAAATTAATTCCCTTTAAGAATTTGTAAAACTTCTCTCAATCTAAGCTAGTCCAACTTTAGTTTAACCAGCTGAATTATAAATGCCACAATCAAATTTACCAAAATTAAATTTGCAAAGGAAAAATAACAATCACTTTTCTTACAATAGTTAACACAAAGCAATATTTAAGTGTAGGTACCCTACTGAAGCCTGAATTATCCAGAAGTCAAATTAAGCAGAAACTTAACACTTCACAACATGAAGAGACAAAATTTAAGTCCTTTTACTGGAGATGCTTCTGACTTCAAACAATCTGCAGTGACTGAACAAAAGCAAGCAAGCAAGGGACTGCAAGAGAAAAGACTGCCTCCTGCATTTTGAATCTCTTGCTAGATTTTAAGAGTTATCTGAAAAATAGTTCAAAGAAGTTACAGTTCTCCCTTTGCCTATTCATCACAGTAAAAGCCACATGCACAGTTCCCAAAGCTGTGGTAGGGCTTTCACATGCAAGTGTTGAAATCTCTCATTTTTCTACTCGGAGAAAGTTTTGCTTTTTGACAACACCCTGTATGGGATGGTGAAGCACTTCAAGGAAAAGTATGACAGCATAGGAAATGAACGCAACTGATCATACCTCAGATTGTGAAGCTGTTTCAGTCCAAACAAGAAGATGACAAGTAGATGAATGCAACATTAACAGGAGTATCACAGTAGAGAGAAAAGTAGTCAGAGAGAGTAGCTTGAATAGAAAACAAGAACTTGTGTTTTTACCATCAGTTAAGTCAAACAACAGATTTAACTACTATTTCAAAAATCTGTATTATGTAAATGAAAAAAATTGAAAAGCCATCAGAGGGAAAAATATTCTAGGTAGACTGGGGTTTGGACTAACAAAACATACTGGTCAAAAAGGTTGCTCTTCCTCTCCATCATTAAACAGAGAAAGAAATCAGCATTTAAAGACGTACACAATAGGCACAGAATAAAGACGGAAAGATGTCTACAGTGAAGCAAGGGGAAACAAACATAATTTAAGAGCTGTTTACTTTGTGCGTACATTATCCAGTAAGCAAATATGTAACAATCAACATACAAATGAAAGCATCATAAAAGCACTAAACTGAAGCATCAGTTTAAAGACGGAGTTCTGAAAACATTTAGAACTTCAAGGCCTTAGGAGAAAATATTAATACGTTGTTTCTGAAGGTTACTTACCAATGCAGTTTCCCCCTCAGCTAAGATTAGGTGTAACATTCTAAGTATCATTGATATTTAGCAAGTAAGTTTACAGTCCATCAATATCTACCTAAACTGAATGGCATTCTTCACAATGAGAATTACCATAAGCAATAAGCTGCAGAGAAATAATTCACCTTATCATTTCTCTACTAGTTTAAGCTACAGACCAACATATCACTTGCATAAGAAACACCTCTACATTTTCAGGCACCCTTCAGCCTATTCATCTTGACCACATGAACTAGCTCTTCATTTGCTGCATTTATACACCTTAAATATAACAACTTCTCTCAAATAGGAAAAGCTTAAAGCACAGGATGACATCATCTCTCTGTTCCACTCCAAACTACTAATGGCACTGTACATAACCTTGGCATCATCCTTGACATTGAACGCTTCTCTTTTCATTATGCTGTCAGCAAAATCTCATCAATACATTACCTGTGCAGGAACTGCTTCTATCCTTCAGCTACAGAATCACCCTCTCCTCCAGTCTGAATTACTATATATTCCTTCACCATATCATCACATAAGCTTTACGTACAGCACCCCAAAATACAGTGACATACCCTCTGACTGTAAGCACTGCATGAATGCACTCCAGAAAACCGACAGTTACATGAGATCTTGCCTACCTCATCAAAATTGATTATGGTTCCTTACAAATTTCTAGTCCAAGTTTGCACATCCAGTTTCTCAGCTGAAACTAAGTAATTGGAAATCCAAACCACAAAGCTTCTTCACTGAAGTGCTTTTCTAAGGAACCAACAGCCTTAATTCAAAACCATGCATTTTGTGTCTTTTTTTTTTTTTTCTTCAAAAGGGCACTTTTAGAAACATCTGAGGCAGCACCTTCCATGTGCTCATTTTAAGAAAACAACCTGTTACCTTTCAAGGTTTGTTTTTACAATACCAAACTGTACAGTGGTGTTAAGACATTTGTAGTGTCATCCTCTCCTTTCCACAAAACCCGCAGAATTTTAATAAAAACATAAAGGAGGCAAAAGCCAAGCATAAGAATAAAAAAAAAGTACAAGTTAAGGTTGTATACATCAAATTAGTGCATCCCCTTTTGTGTACCATCAAGCAACAACATTCTATTGTCCAAATGACTGTCTTTACATACTATGCATTTTTCTACAACTTGAAAGTTGCATTTTATATATTTGGCACACATCCTGTAAAATGAGGCAGGATTCCACTGAAATCAGTCAGAAGACTGTTTTGTACAAGATACTGCAGGAAGGTGTGAAATAAGATTGTACAATAAAAATAATACATAGGTACAATCAAAGTAAATAAACCATGTGTGCTACTTGAGAAATACCATGTTTTAAGCACAGATACTTGAATTCCTAGTCATAGGCAATAATGTATTTTAGATGCATACTTTAAGTAGAGGCCTTCTTAATTTTTACCAATGACCACTGAATAATCTTTCCTAAGTCCCCCGAATAGAGAATAGTTTATCAGCTCCATCTCTACTGAATGAATCCAGTGCCTTTTCAGTCAGGAAGTCTGACAAAGAACTTCACCAAAACTCCCCCAAAACCAAAAAAAGAACTACGGAAAAATGGGATCTGCTATAGGTATACAGGACACATCACACATACGGGACTCTGACGAAGAGCAGACGCAGTTTATTGTCAGTCTGTACCTGCCATCAAATCTTCCACCTGTGGAATCCTGACACACACAGAAATGCATTAATTAATCTTCACACATTCACTGCACTTCACATATCCCTTTCCTGACATATGGCATTACACACCTCTGAAATTCGTCAACGTAACTGCAGTCTTCCCTATTAATAAAAAAAACCCTGCAAAGTTTACTCCACAATACATACACTTACATCCTTATGAAATAAAATACAATGCAGATCCCCGAGTAGATTCCACTCTAGAATCTGATCCTTATAAATAAGTCTTCAAACAGGATTTAGGTTGGCCATATTTTTTTATTTTGAACTCAAAATACAAAAATACCTTAAACAAAAGCTTTGCCGCATAAAAAACCCAACATTAATGGCTTAATTTCTGAAAGCCAGAACTATGTTACCAGATACCGCATACTTTGTGAAATAGTATCAGGGGTTTTTAAAAAATTACCAGAAGAGATCAATATACTGGTTTGGTTTTTTTTTTTTTTCTGCAAGCTGTTTTATAAGGACATTATGTTTATTAATACAATTTAAAACCATGAAGCAATTTTTGGGGGTAGAAAAAACAGTAATTAGGTTTTAAAAAATATTTACTAGAAATTAGTTTTTCCAGTAAATAGACTGGTATACTAAACCAAGAACCCTGATGATATCCATTAATATCTAAATGGATTTAAATCTCTATTTCCATTAAGGACACTTTTACCTAAAAGCAGTTATCTTGCACAACATCTCTAATAGTAGTTAAAGCAGCACATTAATAGTCAAGCCATGTTGTTACTGTAGCAACAATGATTTCTGGTAGCCATTTTCTTTTCAGCTTTAACACTGTTCCAAAGCCAACAGTCCTTACTGCAATCTCTGTTTAAACCCAAAGGCGGCAAACTGCTCAGCAGTTTTCTCTCTGGTTACATACTTGAGATACCTCCCTTTAGACTGTCCTCTTCAGCCTAATGTACTTGCCTAACAGTATTCTCTCTAATGCTGGACTCCACACAGTTTCATTTTACACTAATGAAAATATAACAGTATGGCAGTCCACCTTTTTTTAAAAACCAACCAACCAACCAACAACACTCCTACATTTAGGAGACTAACAGTTTGCAGGACACTGGAAGAGAAGAACAGCGATGCAATTCATTATTTTAACCTTCAGGCTCTAAGAACACAGCCCAAGATAAGATTACCAGGTAGCAGGCTTATACCCTTGGCCATTACACTGACAGCAGCCACAGAGAACCCCTTCTCTGATCACAGATTACAAAATCAAAGCAAGTGCTGTAGCCAAAAGCAATTTCTTAGGAGATTGACACCTCTCTGAATTTTCTGTATTTAGAAAACTGTTTTAAGACAAAACTAGCGTACATATTCATTTCCAACTCCTCCTCTACATTTCTGCAGTCTTAAAAATGACAACACCTGAAACACTTTCCTGGCTTTCTTAAGACTGCAATGCACTTTTTAAAAAAGGTTGAAACTAAAAGCCTACAGCTCAAAATTAGTGATAAATGACACTATTTTCAGTTCTTTCTTCAAAAAAAATCTCCCTTTCTTGTATCATGACAGTTTGAAAGAAAGCAATGGTGGGAGGGCACTAACAAGAAGGTGAAATACAAAACCATTCATAACAGCAATGGGAGGAAATAGTGAACTGGTATTAGGGCATAAGTACGCCCTACAAAACAGGATCCTAAGTCCAAATTCAGTTCCTCACAAGTTTGTTCCAGTTGAATGGGTAGCTATGCTGGGATCACGAGCTCTAATCTGTCTAGACAGCGTTTCTGACACTTCCCGTAGATCACGGCAGGAAAGGGAATCTCCTGTTCATAGTCTCAGAGGAAGTGTATTTTCTATGCATGCAAAAAATGTAAAATCTAACAAAAATTTCCTAGAGATTTCATACATACTTAGACTTCCCTAAGTATCTGTAAACCTCTGCTTATAAACTAGTAATAAATATCTCGTACGTAAGGGCTTAACCTTAAAATGAAGGTAGGTTTATGCTGAACTCTGAATTGGTGTGGCTGAGACATTTTATTCTGATATCCCTACGACGGTCACCTCCAGCAGAGGACAGAGTAGACACTCTGCAGTATTAGTGTCTTTAAACACCACTGCTAACTCCCAAAGAGCCTGCTTGCTTATCAGAGGACTAAGCTGTCACTACAATGAATGTTCCAGTATGAAGAAAATAATCATATAAAATAATCACCTAAAAATATAAATTCCAGTACTGGCATTCTTCCTGCAATAGTTTTGTCCAAATAAAATATACATATATTTTATACAATAGGATTTAACTACTGCTCATCAGATTTGAAGTGAAGCTACAAAATACTTTGCTTTCTAATTGGGTTCGTATACACGGTATTACTTATAATCTATGAAAGATCACTTTGGGGAGTCACATACGCATAATCAGTAATGTAAAGCCTTTCCTTCATTTTGCAGGAGCCCACTTTTTGATGACAGAGGACTGGTTTGGTAAAGGAGTAAAGTTAGAACATGCTGTCAACACTATCACCTTAATAGCTATTGAAAATTGTTTTTAAAATAAGTAAAAATCCATTCCTCACTGAGCTACTGAGTGTTCACTCTTGGTTTGGTGGCACTTCAGGCTTCCAACATTGTCCATCACCTACATAAATAGGAAAAAACTATTTCCTACTTTAGATAAGCTGTAGCAATGCAACATAATTAAACCAACTGTGTTTTATTTTCACATCTTTATGCTAGATACCTGCATTAGGTTTTATTTGTGTGGTTTTGGGGGGGTTTTGTTTTGTTTTTTAAATAGGAACAATCCACATCTTTCAACCCAGGTTATACTTCCATATCTGGCAAGCAAACCGTGGCAAATGCCTCCACACACCTCTTCGAAGTGTAGTTTGAGACCACTAGTTACCATTTTGAACACTCCATCGAATCAGCCACACATTACCAGCACCACAACCACAGATCAGCTCTGACACAACATCCATGTCTCATTAGCAAGCTCCTATTCATGGTCCCTGTGTTCAATGAGACAGTGTCCACAAGTTTTATTACTAACATACTACTTTCATCACCATACAAGACTGTTTCCTGTAGTATACTTTCCAATGTGTTTTGTAAAGTTACTAAGCCTTTGCCTCAAAAAATACTCTATGAAAAGCATTTTGCTCTGAAGCAGACATTCTCAAGATCTATTCCACGGTCTCTCTACCCAAGTTATACAGTACCTTGAGGTCTACTTTCTACACCTGTTTAATAAACTTCTATGGAGTCTCCATGTCAGATTGCAAGAAGGTATAGCAGGTCCTAGGGCAGGCTTCACTTCAAGGTTAGGGGCTTCATTAATCCTTCTCTCTTCAAACTTGAACCTTTTAAACACTGGTGGACTTGTTCCACCATTCACTTCCTTTTGCTTAGGCCATCAACTGGGCAAAAGCTTTCTACCTTGGATTCTTTTACTGTTTGAATTAATTCTTCCAAACACATGACAGCCAATGGACAAACTCAGTCCTTCCACTTGTATTTTTTTAGTATAAGATATCTGGATTTCAGGTGTAAGCGTGCAGCATTTCATGCAGAGACTTACCTCCATTCATTTGCATACACATAGTAAAGTGTACTGGTTTTACTGCCTTGTCACACCTGCAAATACATATCTTCTGGCCTGAGTTTCCACTAGCTAGCTTTAATGATGCACACACAACCAATAAACTGACACAGGGCACATACGTTCTAAACAAACATATTCAAGGGTCGCAACATACCTGCCACACCACAAAACAGAAAACCCATTACATCACCTCGTGTTTGGTGACATCATCACCGCCATTTGGTCATGTGACATACATCGCTACTCAGATGAAATACTGATCTCATGATAAAAGTGCTGATGTCCTCAATCATCTGATGAATTACAGCAGTGAATATCCTTGTTCTGGCCACAGGAAAGCATCCTTCTGTATGCCCCCAAAGAAGTTGTCAGATTTCAGAAAAGACAACAGCAAAAAAGCACGCCACATGGTTACCCTCACCTGTGAATATCCAGACCATTGGCTGTCCTTAGGCACCTAATCTGGTTGGAGCTAAAAAAAATATGTACACTTGATTTGTCTGTTTCCTGACGCAAAGCAGATTTCCCAATGAAACTTTCAAAAGTAGCCCAAGAAACAGAAGAGACAAGACATATACTCTAAGACTGTTTCATATGCTTTACATTGGATACAGGGATAGTGCAAAAGAATTGGATCTGCATAGGCTAAGGTAGAAAATCAGAGTATAAAATAATATACACACAGTTGGCACAGGCCATTCATACAATGACTCGCGTTTCAGAATGTAGACACAAATGACAGGGTTTTTAACTGAGGCAAAGAACCTGTATGATTCCCATGCCTCCCTTGCACCTTGAGAAGCACATAACCCTGAGACAGAAATATCTTCTTCTAGTAAGTAACAGCTTATGTTATCTGCACTAATAACCAGCTTTGTAAAACAAATGAAGTGAGCACCTAAGATAAAGGAAATTTTGCCATTGTCTTGGACACCCACAGTTAAAACAAAACAACCACCAGAATACCTCCTGCAAAGGCTTCATAAATTCACATAGATACTGACCAATATGTCCAAAACTTAGTCACCTTCATCAACAGAGGTTCTGTGCCTACTTTTAGGCCCATAAATAGGTTTGCCTATTTGCCTGCTGACTGGTCCCCGAGCTACTATCTTAGCTCATTATTGGGAATTTTGTAAACATACGAGTTAGATTTTTCAAGGTTAGCTCCAGTATTTCATGTTTGTTTTTATCTAGAACAACGAAGAAACTATAATCAACACTAAATGCTTAGAGAGTATCTACAAATGTGAAATCTTCTGGTTTAAATGGATTAAAGGAGAGAGAGGAACTTTTCCTCAGGTTCATGGAAAACATACAGAAGCATACTTAGAGCAATTCTAATAAAAAAGCTCAGAACTTACTGAATTCCTACTTAATCAACTTTAAACAGCTTCAGAGAAAACAAGAGCCATGAACTACTCTCCAGAACTCTGTTAAAAGTATAGAAATACATAAGGTATTACTACAAATTTAATTTAAGAAATAACCTGTCTTTATCCTCAGATTCACAAAACTAAAGAAAATTCAGAGAACAAATAAAACAGAAAACGAAGTTACAGCACAGAACAGGTCAACTTCTCCAAAATTAGACTTCAGAATACCCTAACCAAAGCTACTCTGTGACTATATTTAAGCCTACCAGAAAGTTGCTGGGAATTTACAGTATTTAGAGGAAAACAATGTGATATTTGTGCCTTTAATTTTTTACGAGGTATAGGTAGTCATAAAACACTTAGATTTGTACTGAAGGCAAGACTAAAGAAAAGGCGAGGGGGTTTTGGGGTAGGTTTTTTGTTGTTTTCTGGGGGTTTTTTTGGGGGGGGTGTTTGTTTTTTACACTAATAGGGTTGTCCTACTAAAAAAAAAAGTGTGAATTCTGAACAGAAAAGTATTGGTAACAAAAGGTAACACTTTAATATTTTTGTATTCTTTCAAATAAGCTGTTGATTAACATCATACAGCTCTGGTTTTAATTTCTGAGCATTAAAATCTCCTTTAAGATCAGAAAAAAATGCTAATGACAGTGACAGAAAACATGAAGAAAAAGGACAACCCTCAAGAAGGTAAAAACTGGTGCACTTTTTCCTGCTGAAAATGGCATTCCAGAAAATGACTTAAAAAACTGAAAGAAAAGTTAAGGTAAAACTGAAATGAAAGAGAAGTCACAGAGAGATTACTTTGAACAAAATCACCCCGGGTCCTAGTACCAATGTTACTGAGCTGGAAGAAGACTTTGTTTTAAGATGATCATGGAAACCACAACACAAGGGATCACTAATTAATCCTCCCTCCTTTATATTTACATCCTTTGAAAATAGTATGCATCAGCATGCTTCAGGACCAGCTTACCAGATGGACCTAAAGCCAAGTTATTTGAAATATATTAAACAGAACTTCATTTAAAACAGCACCCAACATCCTAAACATCAAAAGGATCACCTTGCAGAAGTCAAACATACCCACTTTTCTCTAAATGACTTAACAGGCAAAAAAACCCCAACTCACCATTAATGCTCCAAATGACATGAAGAAATGTTCTGCTGGGATACTCCAGTACTTCTTGTGCAAAAGTATAAATCCATCTCTCTAATTTCCTAACGGGCATTGCCAAACTTCTGAAGAGACTACAGAATCTGGATGTCTTCACAATTTCACTAAACGTCAATACATTACCCTAAAGATAGCCTTAATTTAGAACTTTGTATCTTGCTCCATATCACAATACTCTTACATTGGAAAACAATAAAGAAGATTTTAATTTTTTGTCTCTATATAAATGTTTATAAAGATCTATCTAGATAAATAGGTAAAGGAACACACATAAACTGCACACACACGCAAAACTCCTGCAAAGATTACAAAAAACCCCCCACCCTCCCACTATAACATCACAATCTGTTTGGTTTTGACATAAATCCTTGCTAGACTACCTCTTGCACATCATCATCATCTCTGCTCACCTCTGCCAGAACTTCACCGGTCTAAAAAATAGAAGGCAAATTCCCAAGTTGTTTTTAGTGCCTAAAAGACATTTCTAAAAATTAATTATCACAGTACCTGTATAGTATTTTTAGAAATAGTGTGACGCTTCAGTTATATAGGAACCTCAATGGTTTTTCCCAAGTATCATTTCCATTTTCGGTTCTCTCCCTTGCACAGAAATACGTTACGCCTGTTAACGCACATTACTGCTGGTAAAATTCTGAAAAGCAACAGCAGTCTTACAATCACAGTAGAGAGGCAGACCTGGGGAACAATTTTTTTCTGGACAAGCTGTTCCTCTTCCTCTCCAACCCTGACACATGCCAGGAAAGAAACTGGACCTCTCTCATCCACCAGCACTTTCTGCCACATGTATAGCAGTGAGAATCACAGTGAACTTAGTCAGTAAGTCTCACCACGTAGAAAGTCTGGGAACAGGGGCTTGTCATTTACAGGAACGTGGCACTGAATACTAGTGATGTACCTGTCTTGCTTCAAAACACCAACAAAAGGAAAGGTCTGTGAGAATCCATGCTAAAGCAGCTCATCAGCAAGTCTACCACTTCTCATCACAACATGTGTCACTATCATCCAAGACATTCAAGGCTTTATAAGGACACAGAAAAAGATAACCACTATCCCAAAGCACTTACAAGAAAACAAGTCAGACAAAACAAACCTTCAGAGGTTTCCCCAAAGCAAAGATGTAGAAAGAATATACAACAGACAGTATCTACAGTCTTCTTTGGTTTATGTACCACACAAGCAACCTTTCCACCTCAGTTTCATCAGCATTTCAGTTCAGTTTGTATACTAGATGTGCAAGCTCTACTCCCTCCCATTCTGTAATTCCGCCAAAGCCTCTGACTTTTGTCATCACAGCTTATCTAGGTTAATTTACCATCACATGTCCCCCCAACTTATCTTCCTCCTTTTTCTCCAGAAGGAAATTGCCACAACATAATATATTCTTTTTGTTAATAAGTACCTGAGTAGGGAGCACTAACTGGTATTTTGTTCTCAACTTCCCAGAAGATGAAAAACTGTTTTTAAAGTAACTTCAGAGTTCTAACATTCATTATAATTTGTATACGATGCAGTTATTTTCATTATACGCCACAGGTTCTGGTTTTAAGTGTTGCTCGAGAACAGAAGAGATTAGGTTATTTCACTGATGTCAATATATATATTTAAAAAAAAAGGAAGCAGAAGAGGACAGAGTACCCACTTCACTGTGGGAGACAACCAGGAGAAGCCAGCGGCAGAACTGTCACTTCCCACTCCCTATGATAGCCCATACAATCAAGACTTTCTCACAGAACATACGCTCATAACAACTACGGTATTAAAACAACAAAAAGCAGCACTTCTGTGTGAAGAAACAAAGTTATTTATATTGGAACTTTTCAGGCAAAGGCTGTCCTCTGTTGAAAATATCATTTCTAATACCAAGCCAACTTACAGTAACAACAAAAAAAAAGCTTTCAGAAAAAGTAACTCTCCTCCTCTCTCCTCCCCACCAATTATCACAGAGGAACACAGAATCTAGTGTCTTTGGTGAAGGCTCCTAATAACATGTGTAAGAATACACAGTTCTTTGCAAACAAAATAATCATAAAACCAATAAACACTTCAATAACCTACAACCACTGTTTTGGTGGTTGGGAGCCTAATTTTAGGATATAAATTCTATAAAGTTCCTACCTCTTCTGACTGAAAAAGATACATTTGGAAAATTAAGTTTAATATTGGAGATAGTTTCTGAAACTCTGCAGCCACAGAACTGTTGTATGTGCTTACATTTGAAGACGAAGAAAGATATCAGCAACAAACATTATAAGCATTAAGGGCTTTTTCAAAAAGTAGTCGTCAAGAATTGTATCACACAGATAGTGCTCCTAGGAGAGCTGAGTGGAATCAGAAGCAAAGAGCAGAAATATTCAGAGGACAGCCACTCGAGGAGACAAAAACTGAAGTATGTTTTTTGGGTTTGTTTTTTTGTTTTTTTTTTTTTTTTAAAAAGGCAACCTACCAACCAGAAAACTCTATGAAAAGCAGCAAACCAAAACAAAAAACCCCAAACCATAACTACCACCCATCACCCCACTGACTGCAGCCAGACAAGAAACAGATACCTACCACTTCCTACCAGCAGCAGCAAGGAGCAGCTTCAGAGCTGCCATGCTTTAGAAGCAGACATAAGTAACAGTTTTCCAAAAGCAGTCCCCCGACCTCCTATTGTATGCCTTTGCTGGAAAGAAATCTTGCGTGGAAAATCCATCCCCTTCCCCATCAAAGGGCCACACTGGGAAAGTAGATGGGATAAAGCACAACTCATGTTGTCAATGCACCAAATTACTATTCTGTGAAGAGGCAGGCAGGAGGGATTCGTTACTACTTTTCAACATTACAATGATTACATGTAAGGAATTCCTCATTTCTTTCACTCAAACTAAAAAAAAGGATGCATCAGGTAAAAGCCTGTAAATAAAGGTAAATTATACAAGACATATACCTCGCACCTTGTTTTGCTTGTGTTCTATCACTTTGTTGTGGAAAGTATTTTTACAAGGGAGTGCTAACAACTGGCCCAGAAAACAGGAAAGTTACAATGATCTCGATCCCTGTCTTCAGCTACGATTGCACAAATCAATAAGGCACCTGTAATTCCTTCCATCCTGTTTCCCAAGATGCATCCTTCCCCCTGCTCCAGCTGCTTTGTGAAGACTGTAACATCATCAAGTACTCATTTAAGGCAAGCAAAAAATACAATCATTCAAATACTCACAAAATAATGCCCCTTTATAAAAAAATCTGATTGCAAATATCTCAGACTACAACTTCTACCTTTTTTATTTTTACTCAGAAAAGAGTAAGACTGTACTCCAGTCTCCAAAGCTTTTACAAGTATGGTATCTAACTTGCAACGTTAAGCATACTGAAAATAGTTACTACACACTAAGAATAGGCCTGAAATATTCCAAAGCCCAGCAATCTGACCTTTATTCTGATTTGAGCATGAACTTCGCATCCTCTGGATTAAGTTTCAAGAAATACTGAATTACTAAATATCCCATCATCCTTCAACTAGTCAATTATATGTAAGATTAAGCACTCAGTATCAATCAATAGATGTCAACTAGAGATTTACCATTTCCAGTAGCTGGATTTAGTCACATCTGAAACCAGCAGTTCCCATACCAAGAGTATCACAGTTACATCTACTGGCGAGAGAGTTCTTTGTATTACCAAGTTTGCTCAGAAATATTAAGTCAGTTAATATTTAGTGTAACCAAAACCAAAAACTGCATGCTCACGGTTAAGCCGCTGTCTTCCCCCCCTTTAACCTCATTGGCAACGTAAGGGCATTGCTGCAACATTTTATCAACACAACAGCTGCTGTGTACAGTTGAACAGTGAGACAGAAATGCAGCACAACTGGATACTCATTTTTATCTGTATTATTTTATTTCCTTACTTTTGAATTTTAAAAAGCTTGCTCTCCTTCAGTGAAGCACACCACTTAAGAGTAAATACCACAGAATTCTGTGTAGACTTTGGACCAAGATGCAATACTCATTACATGACACTGCATCACATACTAGGTAACATGACTGATCTCGTGACTATCATGCTCTTTTCAATTTTTTAGAAAAACACACATTAGAAATCCATGCAAATCATTACATGGTCTTTCTTGACAGATAGCTGTGATTTGAGCACCAAATTACACCTCTCAGTATTACGGTACTGTAGACATTGCATTGTATTGGTGTCCTGTTTTTACATAACCAGGGAAGTCAGAGTGACCACCTTCACACCCTTGCCTATCAACGAGAAGCTTTTCCACAGTTCTGTGAACAACGTGGGCACAACTTTTCTACCATCACTGCTTATGTGAACGGCTTCCTATTAACTGACACTAGTTTTGATTTAAGGGACACAATGTATACAGGCATTAAAGTGTATGTATTTTTTTTTTTTTTTTAAAAAAAAAAAGCATGAAAAGGTTATTTTTTCACGATACTACAAACTACATGAAATCCTTTAACCCAGACAGCCCAGTAATATCTTTATGTATATCAGCCAGAATGACCAACATTCATTTCCTTGGGTAACTTAAGCTCTTTTTCCAGTAGCTATATGAAGTTTTCATCTACACTAAAAAAAAAAAGCAGCAAGGAAAAATGTTATCAAAAATCAGCTTATATTTAGAGTGCTCACGAAAATTAACGAACATGTTTTTAGAGAAGACAGACTTGTTCTCGTTTATTTCACCACGGATTTCTTTACACTCTGAAGTTGGGTGGACACTATTTTCATGTGAAGGAATCAGACTTTGGAGGCTATGCCAACTTAAACCAGTCTCAAAGTCAATTTAAGTGAATGCAACATTGTTCGGATATAACCTAATGTTATTAAATGATTTTCCTCCCAACCTCTGAATGCATAATACAGTATAGTCACAATCCAGAGCACAGAGGGAACTAATTCAATTTGGCTTAAAATAACTGTAACATTAGAGTAGTGCATTTGGTATTAAAATAATAGAAGGAATAAAACAATTATCTTAAGGCAGTCCTCTAATAGCCGCATCACTTGAACTTTGCTGCAGACAAAAAGTTGTTTGAAAATGTAAAAACATCAGGAAAGTGAGTTATCGACTAGCAAAGCAAACACAGCCAGTGAGCAACTGTTCAAAGACCTTTAATTCAAATCAACTGCAGGTGAAACTGCACAGCAAGTGACACAACTATTCTGTATTTTTCCCAGTTTTAAGTTCTCAGATCTTTTGCAAGCTGGTAGAAAGTCTGAAAGTGTTTGAAATTAATAACTCTGTGTGAGCACATGTGTGTTTTACTACTACAGAGAATTTTATTCCATTTTCAGTTCTGTTTTCTCCAGAAGTCACTTCAAAAGGCTTGAATCAAAAAAAAAAAGTATACATGCTATTAGGTTCTGCTAATATTTGCAAATATAAGCACAAACTATTCCACAAGAAATTCCAGTGACCACCCTTGAATTCAGTGTCCATACTGAAATTCAGCCTACAGTGTTATTTTAAAGTGGAAGGCATTGCCACTATTGTTTAACATCCTGTTTATTCAATTGCTGATGCTCCTATTTCAATGGTTGCTGTACTAAATAACCTCACAAGGATGCTCTAAGTGATCAGTGCCTTTTCCTCCCACTAGCCAGATCACCTGTTAAGATTTCAAGACAGTAGTATTCTCTTTTAGGCATTCACTCAAGAACTTTCATACACATTTTCCTAGGCATATTCATTCTAGTGCTACTCAGTATGAACCAGATGCCGGACTTCATGGAACTTAAAAAAAAAAAGTCATAGTAGTACACCTTTGCCCTGATTTTGTTACAATTATATTTGCCAAGGATCTTTTTTAATATAAAAAATACCATACAGATTAGAGAAAATAAAAGAAAATTATATCTGCAAAAAGAAAAGTTTCTTTGGTGACATTAACAACCCTTTTTTCCCCTCCACAGGAGGGAATCTTCCTTGTGTAGATTTTATTTATTAAAAAAATTCAATTTGAATAAATACTAGATGTCAGAAGAAACTATTTTAAGACAAAAGTTTGAAAATTATTAATTTCAATCCTCGTTGTAATTCTTGTATAACTCTGTACCACATCCCTCTGCAATTACATGAGACACATTTGCAACATCAGCTTTGATTGTAAGTCAGTGTAATAGGATTGTCACACTGCACTGCTCCTCCACGCACTCTACTTACCCTCCTCCCCAGTAAGAAAATTGCTGCATTTTCTCTGCATCTAAGTGACCCACTAAAAGCTTCTCCAGATCTATTTTGCGCTGTCTAATCAGTCCATTTATTCTGCCCTCAAATCACCTGCCTTGCACAAATCAGGTAGTGACGAATTCCACGCAGAAGAATCACATGAAGTTACCAAAACTCTGAAGCACTTCACTCTCAACTGTGAAGAATCTTCTCTTTAGACATTTGTTTTATAATTTAAATGAAAAGATATTTCGCAACCTGTATAAAAAAAATAATATATTGCACAAACTTCTCAGTAAAAGGTACAATTCTATGGTGGAATTCCAGAGATGCTTATCAGCCTCTTAAGAGTGTTTGTCCCATGTGTTAATTCATTAATCTTTACAACATGAAATGGCTCCTTACTCTGAAATCTGGTGCACATTCACTCTCCATATGCATCTGAAAGCTAAGTTCCATGACACAATCTTCATAATTAAATTATGTGCTAGAAGGGGGGGGGGGGGGGGGGGGGGGGCAGGAATCAGAATATCACTGCGAATGAGATTTTCCTTAAAGGGCCAGAGTTGTACAACACTGATGGAAACCTATTTGATATACCATACTTATTTTTCATTACCACCGTGACTTGTCAGTTTATAGCCCACACACCCCAACAAAAGTGTTTTCAATAGACTAAAGATTACATGTAAGCCATAACAAGAAAGAAAACTTTTTAGATTTCAGATAAATTACATTGGTCAAGATGATGCTCGTCGCTGCAACCTGATGTAACACAAACTTTGTCAGAGAAACCGCCAGACCCTGAAGCAGCTGGGAGCCCGAACACACGACTTTGATACCTGAACTGTTAACTTTTCCTTCGCTGTTGTAAACCAGCCCGGCCCCGGGAGCCCCACGCACTGCAGACAGCGGCACTGCCCCCGGTACGTAGGGCACACCGGCCAGTCCCACGGCGGGCCAGGAACTTGCCAGCCCTTTGTAACAACACCGTGCGTTTCAGAGCCGCCCTGCTTCATGCCAAGAAGGAAGAGAACGATGGGGAGGGAGGCGATGGCACGCTACCCCTGCCCCAGGACAGCAGCAGGCAGCCTTTCTGGGGCTGACCGTGAGCCCGGTTGGGCAGCATGTGTGGCGACCCGCACTAGGGAGGCGAGCGGCAGCGCAGCGGCGATAAGCTGAGGGCAGGTCCGCCCAGCAGGACCCGCCGCGCCACCTTGGCACGCCGGGGCAGGCGGCGGGAGAGGACCGACGCCTGCCGGAGCCCCCCAGGGTGACCCCGGCCACCCCCGAGGGACGGCGTCCTCCTGCCCCGGCCGCGGCAGCGCTCCGAGGGGCATTACCTGGCTCCCCGCGGCCCCGCGCTGCTGGCGGCCCAGCCCCGGGCGGCTCTCCCCGCGCCCTAGGCCCCGCCGCGGCAGCACCGGGCTACCCAGCTCCTCCGCGCCTGGCAATGGCGGCGGCCCCGCTCCCTCCTCCCAGCTCCGCGCTCACTGGCTGCGCCGCTTCATGTGACCGAACAAAACCCTCCTCGGCACAGCCCTTTGTGTCCGGCCCGGCCGGGGCACCGGGGAGGCCGCTCGCCGGCTCGGGGAGGGGACGAGGGGCGGCGGCGGGCACAGAGGGAGGCGACGAGGAGGGCCAAGGAGGGGAGCGCTTCGCCCGCCCGCCCTCTCTCCGCCGCGCTGCCACCGCCACCGCCTCGGCCCGGCCACTTACCGCGGCGCGGGCGGCTGCGGCCGAGTCGCGGTGCCGCACCAGGTCGGAGGCGGCCGCCATGTTCCCCGATGCGGCAGGATGGAGGCAGAGCCACCCTCCCCGCCAACCGCGCTAGGGCGGCCGGCTCGCCGCGCCCGCCTCAGCCGCGCCGCCCCCGCCCCACGCGGCGCCGCGCGGAGCGGCGCGCGGGCGCGCCCCCTCCCCTCCCCTCCCGGCTGCCGGCGGGGGGGGCGGGGGAGGGCATTAAAAAAAAAAAAAAAAAAAAAAAAAAGGCATAACGGGAAACTCACGGGCTCGCCGGGGTGTGCGTCACGCCGGGGTTACGTCCTGCGCGCGGCGTCATGACGTCATCGCGCAAACTTCCCGACCCCCCGCCACTCCGCGCGCGGCTACGCACACACATACACACAGCCCCACACGCACACGCGTCCCGCGGGGCGGAGCGCGCATGCGTGCGGGCTTCCCGCGCCGGCGCTCCCCAGGCCCCTCCCGCAGCGAGCCGTTCGGCTGGGGGGGCGCGCGCCCCCCTTCCCGCCGGTGGCAGGTGTGCGGCCGTTACCGCCGCGCGCGGCTCCCACAGGGCGGGCGGCAGCCCCAGCCCCGCAGGTCGGCCCCCAGCGGGTCGCTCCCGGCAGGGCTCTGAGGGCAAGAAGGAAATGCCTCCCGCAGGGGGGAGGACGATTTCCTGAAAGACCTTTCTTCAGAAGGCAGACTGCCAGCGCGGCTGCCGCCCGCCCGGCGCGGCCGCCCCTCACCTGCGCCGAGCCGCGCACCGCGCTCGGGAGCGGGAAGTCCGAGCGTCAGTTGGTTGGCGGTGCCTTTCCCACAGAAAGTAGAAAACTAGGTCAAGTGCTGCAGGAGCTGTACAAAGGCGCTCGCCGTGGCAGTGAGAAAGGCAGGCTCCTGCGACAAGCCGCGACTGGCGAACGATGTGAGAGGGGAACAGGAAACCTGAGAGGAGAGAAGCGACGAGAGGGGAGAGGAGACGACCCGGCGATTGTCAGTCCATTGGGGGGGCGGGAAGCCATGAGGTAACACCGAGAAATTAGAAGCATTCATTCGGTGCCATTTTTTCTTCAGATTAATGCTTCTGATGGCAAACCCCGATTCAAAAGGGCAGGCATTCAAAGGGAGAATAGTAAATGCACAAAGTAGAGACTGCATTGATAAATTAGATTTTTTTCTTCAGATTTGCGAGGCCTGGAGGATTTCACACTAGAGTAAGAAGTTGATTAAGGCAACGTCTGAGGTGTGAGCAATCGTCACGGAGATTTCAGGAGAGAGGAAAAGGAAAAACACAGCACACACTTTGAAAAGGGGGGGAATAGGTAGAGCCAAGAACTGTCAATCATTCCAGCCTCTATTCCCAGAAAAGTATTGAAGCAAATAATCACACATATTTAAGTACATGGTAGCTAATGAAGTGATAAGTTACAGCCAACATGGATTTGTCAAGAAAATCGTATCAAGCCAAACTCATCCTATGCTGTGACAGCATAACAGGCCTTGGATGGGAGTAGCAGCAGATGTTACGGCTTGACTTCAGTAACGCTTTTGACACCATCTCGGAGAACTCTTAATTGAGCAAGCAAAAGACCTATCATAATGAAATGACTCTGCAGTGGTGCAAAATTACATCAGCAACGCTTCGCTGTGAAAAATAGCAGGATATAGCAAATATGGTTCCTTGGAGGTGGGTATGTCCAGAGTTTAGTACCAAGTCTAATTATGTGAATGACAGAGTATAGTTTACATTGATTGGATTTGCCAACAATGCCAAACTGGCAGAGCTGGAAACATGTTGCAGGACAAGAAAAGAATTCAAATGTTCTTGACAAACTGGTTGCAGAAATAGGATGCAACTGAATAAATACAAGTGCGAACTTCAACATTTAAGCAGGAAAATAACAATTGCACAATTACTGGGACTGGGAACAGATGAATAAACACCAGGTCTTCAGAAAAGGGGCTGGGGATCAGAGTAGATCACAAACCGAACCTGCGTCAACAATGTCACACCGTTGTGAAAAAAGCTGCCGTACAGAGATGTGTAAACAGAACTGTCATATCTAGGACATATGAAGAAACTCTCCTCATATTTAGTACTAGTAAAGCCTCAGTTGTAATACTGTGTTCAGATTTGGGCTCTGCATTTCAAGAAAAATTTCTTTCAATAAAGTCCAATAGAAAGGAGTACAGGGAACAACAACAACAACAAAAAATTTGAAAGACACGACCCTAATTGAAAATAGGAATGCTTGAGATTTTTTAGTCTAGAGAAGAAAAGACTATAGGGAGAAAAATACATTGTTCACTAAATCCACTGCAGAGAGGGAAAAAAATAAGTTTCAAACTGCACTGAAACAAATTTAGGTTAGACATTAGGAAAAGTTTTACTATGATATGGATAAATAAAACTGGCATATGTGCTCTAAAGGGTTCTGGAAACATCATTAATATTTTTTAAGACTAAGTTAACTATCCATAAGAAAACATTAAAAGCACTTGACTGTGCTGTGAAGCAATGGAGGCAGACTAGGCAATCACTGTTTTCAGCATGATTTTCTGTAACTGCAGTTACTATGCTGATATCTGTTCTGATCCTATTTTTTTCTGATAGAAATGAATCCCAGAGACATTTAAACATTTAATGTGTTGGTGTGATCTTATGCACAGGTGTAGATATCCCCTTTGGGAGTCTTTGTCATGTTAACGTTCTGTATAGCTGTGTGGCAACATATGTCATATGCTCAGCTAATTTGCTAATTTATAAACTTTATATATCACTATAAATCCCACATTTAAAAATAACGTGTTTGTTAGGGCTCATGTAACTAGTGTGAATCAAGGCTTTTGCTTTTGTTTTTTTCATGGTCCCAGAGATTAATTTTCCCCAGAATCCATTAAATTTTGGGGTTTCTCTGGAGCTTGCCAGTTAGGAGAAGGCAGTGTGAATGGTTTATGTTATGGAACTGAGACCCACCAAACTCATCTCATTAGAGATGACTCAAAGGCCATTAAATAGGCCAATTTTTAATCTCCACTGAGTTAGACTGAATTCAAACTGATAGCCCACAGGCAAAAGGCTATGAATTTCATTAACAATACCCTAAAGCACTCAGTCCCCTAATGAGTGCTAATGTTATTCTTCTGAGAATTCAGCTTGTTTTCTGAAAAGATACATTTATAAAATCAAGTTCTGGTATTTTGGAGCATGTATGGACAGTTTTCCACTGCTCTTAAACACAAGAAACATTATTATCTTGTGCAATCCACAGATTTTTTCTAAGACTCTTGGTCATATGTGCTCCATGCTAACCCAAATACAAACAATACAACAATGAAAAAGCAAATATTAATACTACCCCTATGCTTCTTGCTGAATATCATAAATTTTATTGTACCCAATTATTTTAAGGTCATCACACTTACTTACATATATTTTGTCCCCTGGCAGATAATTTTTAAGCAACAGCAATTTAAGCAACAGAACTTGCTGCAATTCTGCAATTAATAGCTGAAGGAAGCCATCAAATTCCATAAAAGCATTAACTTCTAGAGGAAGATGCAGTGTTTTATTATATTTCACATCTATTTGTGAACAAGTAAAATGGTTAGCATAAGGAAATCTGAACTTTAGTTACGCTGCCAAATCTCACAATTTTATTAAGAGTTTAAAGATATCTAGCACTTGGTTTAATGCCTCAACTTACTACTTGAGCTAAAAGGCCCAATTCCATAAGCAGTAGTGGACTCTAAAAAATGCTTATGATCCACACCATCTGTGCATCCAAAGAAAAATCCACATTTGGTGTGAATTCATGGAGCACATAACTGCAACATTTCATCAACATGGCAGTGCAGTAAAAAAGATTATGTCCAGTTGCATCAGAACTCGTTTTGATTTCTAATTCCACCAGCTTTGCCACTTATGCTTATAATATGTGAAAAGTAGTAGACGATCTAAAAGATTGCATGTTGGACTAAGAAGACTTGAGAAATATACACAAAATGATGCAAAATTGGGATTGCCTGTGTGCATGAAATAGAAATTTTAGGTCCAGCCTCCACTAAGGCGCTCTAAGATCTGTGAAGGAACATGTGTGGCAAGTAAAGGACCATACGATACGATTCTTGAAAATTACGCCAGATATCGCACAGCTGGCTTTTTGTTTCCAGGAATTCTGGCTGTGTCCTGTATTATTTCTCCACCAATGCAGACAAGGCCTAATAATGGTTAAAACAGCATTTGAAAACCTCTTGAGAGGAGGTTGCTACCTAGTTCCTCTCAGTCTTCAAAATGGTTATGAAAAGCTTAAACCAAGGCAGGCTCTTTCATGTTAGCAGCAAAATATGATTAACTGAAACCAATTTAGAAACTGTTTCTTCACATAAACATTTTTGTAGCTGAAGCTGCAGAGGGAGAGTTGGAGCAGGTCTAAGCTGAAGCATTTTGAATGAAAGAAGATTGCAAATGCCTCCTTGTAACGCACACAGCAAAATCCCAAATGCCTGGAGGGAAAAACTTTTTAATGATAATTTCTTACATTTATATAGCACCTTTTATTCCCTAGGACCCCAAGCACTTCATTAACTCTACGCAAAAAGCTTCACCGTGGAAATATAGCCGCTATATGCATCATTCTGTGAAAATTTCATTTTCAGTTGACACATTTCTTTCAATAACAAAATATTCTGCTTATCCCGTATATAGCAACCAAAACAACAACAGATAAAAGATTACATTATATAGTTTTGAGCTGTAGAACAATTTAAGCCTGTATGATTTTCAAAATAGTAATGCACTCAAGTAATGGATACATTGCATTTATTCCATCCAGTTCCCCTCTCCATTTACTACTTTGATTTCATCTTTATACCGTAGCCTTTGGTAGAAAATTTTGTCTTCCATAACATTTTCAAAATTGAAAGGATCCTTGATGTCTGAATTTCAGACAGAAATGGGGTGTATAGGAAAAAGTAGCATCTTTTAGTAAATCTACTACTATAAATTGAAAAAGTAGGGAAGTTTTTGAATACCCAAGACATAATGCATTTTTTCAGCTGAGACAGTTGTTTTAATAAAATATCTTACGTTTACCTATAAAGTTTGTCTTGTCTTTGCCCTTAGACCCTCATAACTACAAAAACAAGGCCCCAGAAACATGATATGAAAGATATCTGTGTGTTAGTGCCCAACTTGCCGCAGAGTTTTTCTTTTCATCCTACAGAGGTGTTTCCAGTTTCTTGGCCTTTCTTACAAAGATATAGTACTCATTTCACCAATATCAACAAATTTAGGAACTCAATGTACTGGTTGTTTCAACAAACAGTAATTATTTCCATTGAAATTTTAGAAACACTAATAACAATGAATTGGAGGAGTTTGATTTATTTCAACATCGTAAAAATTGAAAGTGGAAAAATGACTTTTCTTAACTTTTTTTTTCTTTGCTGGAGCTGTTGATTCATGTTGCTTGTTTCACAGGCTCTTTTGAAATACAGTTGTCAACGTTAATTAAAGAGGATTGTCTAGTCTTGTCTATTTTTCAGACAGAACAAAAAATGCATTTTATTTATATTATAAATTTAGTCTCTGCTATAAATGAAAATATTCTAGTCACCTTTGTCAGTATCAGTTAAACTTTTAGACTTGCCAGTAAAGCAGTAAGAGGGCAATAAGAATGTATAGGTAAAATTATATGCCATTAAAACCTATGGCTCTCTTAACAGTAATCCCAAGGTAAGGTTAGTCCTGAAATAAAATATTTTGCAACGCAAGGATATTTAGAAACTCTACCTAGGGAAATATTACTGCTTGCCACTGTGAATTGCCTTTAGAACTGTCGTACTGTGACAAGTGTTTTAAATCTCCCAGCTCCCCACATGACACAGCATAGACAACTGGCACTCTGTTTTCCCATTGCTGGGCTTCTGTCCGTAGGCACCAGCAGGAAACGCCGTGTCTGTGGCTCAGCCGGCTCCCCTTGGCTAGGCCTGCGCCAGCAAGGACAGAACAGCTCTTGTCAGGAGGGCAGCAGGTCCCCACCCAGCCTCCCGCAGTCGCCTCCTGCCTTCAGTCCCACCACTCAGGAGCGTTACTGTCATCTGCCACCGCTCAGGGAGAGCAGCTGCTGGGGCAGCGCTGCCCACCTGGCATGTGAAGCTCCATGCTCAGCCGCTCCTCAGGTACCACTGTAATAAACATTAGCAATTAACAAATCCTGGGTTAATTATCAATAGTAATTAATTAACCCTGGTCTTTATGCTTATTTTCTTTTATCTTGCGTTATTCTAATTCATCCCACGTTAAAAAGATGATAGTTAAGCCAACATCTTTGTTCCCTTCAGGAGGATCTGACACCTCTCTTCTCATGTCTGAGTTACTGAGCTCAAGTCCCACAGAATTCCAAGATCACAATAAAGCAGATTAGTGTAGGAAAATACCACCATATATTATAGCGCTGACCCTCTTGAAAACAACAATGTATTGCCTTGGAGGGCTGCCATTTGCATCACGCACAGGAAGTATTAATATATGAAAATATGCTACAAGCAACAAAACCATAACAAATTTCTTCCTGAGTCTGTTGATGAATTATAATTTAGTGGGAGAGGAAGAAAGCTGTGGCAATAAACTGGCCTTCCACAGATGATGGAGAGGACCTCGATAGGATAGGTATAAATTATCATAGCTCTGCTTAACCCAGTGTGATGATTCAGTTCGCATTATAGTGCTGAAATGAGACACGGAGAGAAGACAGATAGTCATTTCAAGTTCCCTGTTTCAGGTGTGACACTGGTAACCTTAATATATCCCTGTAGAGGACAGGGCATAAAAGAGTCCAGCTCCTACCACTATTGACCACATGCCTGACCTTCGCCACGGCTGTCCTATGCTGGCAAAGTTACTGATGAGAAGGAAACTGCAATAGACCTGTAGAGTGCCATGTTCTGGTCTCCTTCCGGTTGTGCCACACCCCACTTCTCCCTACACCCACCTCTGTGACTAGCATTAGGGTCACGCCCACGCCTACAGCATATATTAGAGACCCGAGCAATGTTAATGTGGGGAATTAGTGACAATAATCCTTTCAGGCATGCTCCATCTCCTAATTTGTGACTTCTACATGTCCCAGTGAGGGACACAGATAGCACAACCCGGGGAAAGTCACCTCCCTCAGCCAAACACCATTTCAACACCCTCACAAAAAGGAAAAGGTGTTGGCAGCCAACCCCCACCATTTCTGTACTTCAAAGTCATCTGGCCAGATGGAAGGCAGGACAAAGGTCCAAGTGAAGACATCTCCACCAAAAACCTTTGCCTTCAGAAGCAAGTGCCATATGTTTTAGCAGCACTTGAAAAATGAACAGCATCTCTCAGCTGTCAATGTCATTGCCAGTGTATTAGTATAATGACATACCAGGCAGGATTTCAATCCACCGCCTTTTCCCCACAACTTCCTACTGTTGTGCCCAGTAGGCAATTGCTACGTCAGCAATTGTGATTTCTTTCATTAAATCAGACAGACATACACCCTCTTGTCCTTATGCTTGACACAAACAATTATGTAAATCTTTATTATTGTTTGTTTGTAAAGCACCAGAGGTTTGTGTATGGGAAGACATAATAATCATATTTAAAGATGAAGTAAAGAAAGCAAAAAAGCACTTTATTACTATTAATGTAGAAGTATTGAGGAGCTTATTTTGTGTTTAGGTGAGATCACAGCAGCAGAAAGTCTGTTTGATATGCCATACCTTCTGTTTGTTTCTCTTAATTTTAAGGAGTTTGGTTTTGATCAAGACAATTAATTATGAATATAGCTGAGTTTTCTAACATCAGAGATAAAGCTTAAAAAAACTACAAAAGCTTTTTTAGAGTATATTGTACTGTATAGATAAGTGTATATCTTCAGGGCACGAAAAGAGACATCTCTGTAATTGAATCCTGAAAAGGAGGGGGAAAAAATATATAAAACTGTGACAGTTTTACACAGTCTTAGAGTTAATATGCAATTTTGAAAAATTATTTATCAGATTCTGTGGTTGTATAGGATCAGTATATGGCATGGTAGGTTGACAAAAGTGAAAAAAGCAAGTTAAAACCTAGGGTTATTACAACGCGAGTTTTTTTACCCAATAACTTTTTGCTTTCCAGTCGCCCTGCCAGTCCCTCTCTATGCCAACAGAGGAGAAGCATCTCCTAGCTCCTCAGCTTGGCCACATCCATTACCACTCATCTGCCAAAAAGTATCTTCAGTGCAATGATCTAAGCTATATTAAAACTTTTGCTTCTCTCTTGTTCATCCAGTATTTCCCGATCACATCCCACCTAAACTCTCAGATGAATTATTCTGAACAGCAGTTCATTTGCCATTATCCTGTTCAGGAAATACTGTCTTACGTTTGGGATTTGCAGGCAGATCTTGTATTATAATACTACTGCTTTTAGTATGAAGCTCATAGGAACATAAAATGTCTCATTATAAGCTCAGTGAAATAGCTGCAAAGACTTTAATGAGCTTTCAACCAGGCTCAAAGAAAGAAAACTCTAGCACTAATTTTCCTAGTAATAGAAATCTACATATTTAAAATAACTGTCAAATAGTTATTTCAGTACCCTGGAATGCATGCTGAGTAGAGGTTTCTCAGACAAAAGAAAGAATGAAGAAACTTAGAAGAACAGTCATGTTCACTTCTAAAATTTGTCCCAGTTTCACAGCCCTTGTCTCTGGTTTCCAACAATGTGTTCATAGGTCAGTGTGTGGAAACGGACTCAGGTAAGGCTTTGGAAGTGTATTTTTAGTTAGACCATGCAGATAATTCATAGAATAAAAATGGGGTATCTGTAAAAGCAGAAATAAATCAGCAGAGTAGTTTCATTTTGGGAATTTCAGCAAAAGCAGCCATGTCTGAACACTCTCAGGAAGCACTCAAATCTACCTACTAGTGTATCAGATGTGTCTAATTCCATCTCAAGCATTTAAAAATTTCTTTTTAAGAAGTTACGTGTGAATTGTCATTCAAATATACCTCTGGCTTTGAGTTACAATGTTTATATTCTGCTTTAAAACAGCAGAACAGTTTTTACTTACTCTGCACAAAAGAGAATCCTGATTTTGAATCTTAACAGGAGACAGATAATGGTGGTTTAATATTTCATGTAGACGTCTTAATCAGCAAGTCATTTAACCCAATCAATGTAAGGCTGAGAGTACTTTTAAAAGTATCGCATTTACGAATAAGCAATAATCATGGTTTTGTCACATTTTATCAATTATGCTTTCTAAAAGAGGAGGGTGTCATCACATTTGTGATAGTACATTAGGAAGCACAGCTTTTCACAATGACTGTTAAAATGGCACATGCTGTGGAAAACAGTGCTTATTAGGATTAATTTAAGACAATGGGTACTCACTAAGCATGAATTGTATCACTTCCATCATTAATGCATTATAGTTTATCTCATCCTTTAAAAAGAAATAATTATATATTGAGAATTCTTTTTTTTTTTCCTGAAAGAATTTAAATCCCAGGCCCAAGGCAGGAGAGCGGTGGGTCGAGGCATGCAGCACTTCTGTGCTGCAGCAGGACAGTGCAGCGGGCAGTTCAGGCCAGCAAGGGCTATGAGGAACAGTGACAGCCCGTCCTTTCAGGAGTTTCAAGTAGTAGGCTGTGGAAAATTAATGATGCCCGACTGTCAAAGCTTGTGTTGATCAAACAGCTCTCTGAGAGCAGAGAGGCTGAAAACGCCATCTAAGAGGACATACTGCTTTTGCTGCATAGGACCCACCAACAGGAGATCATAGTGCTCCACAGTAGTTCAGGGGACTGATACCTGATGTTAGGAAGAGGGCAGGGCTGGAAATGATGGTGAACCTTCAGGACACGGAGCCACCATTTCTAACCCCAGGCGTATGTTAACCTTGGCCCCTCTATATTCCTTCCTGCTGAAAAGGGTCACTGTAAAGTACAGCTTGAGGGGGACCAGCTAGTGGAAGAACCCTTGAATGCAGAGATGCTGGGAATTAAGGTATCTGCACAGGGACTGCCCCTACATGCTGTGGTAGGTCTCCAGGTCTCTTAGGCACATCTGCATGGCACAGCAAATGAGGCACATCTATCCCACAACATCAGCAGAATACCATGTGAGGCCCTTCTAGTACTCATGTGACATCACCGCATTTGTACCACATATAACCCGCAACCTACAGGCCCCTACCTTTATGTAAAAAGCCTCACTGATGACCACCCTTCTGATCTTGCTGCAGCAGCCTGTTGATCCCTTCCCTGGGATAGCCAGCACCTTTCTGGTCTCTCAGTCCATCCTGGGATGACCCACTCAGGCCTTCACTTCAGAAACAGACTCCGTAGTGCTTTCCTTTTGCTTTGCAGACAATATGGAGAAAGGTGTCACTCTTCCTTCTGGGAAGAAAGGTGGCTGCTCCTCCTCTGGGTTAACAGAAGCAAGAAAGGCTTGGCTTGTGGCTGTGGCCTCCCAAGTGTGGAGGAAGACTGGCTGTGAGAAGGCCCAAGTGTCTGCAGATGGCAGCCCAGGGCCAGGTGGAGGGGGCTGGGCTGGGGAGGCGATGAGGGCACGTCACTGTAAACCAGAGGGCTGCATGGCCAGATGGTGCTGAACAGGTCTGGGCAGGTATGGCACACATACAGGTGCAGAGCTGTAGTGAAGGGCCAAGCCATATGGCTCTGTTGGAGGGGTATGGGGGTGCTCCAGGGAAAGGCACTGAGGAGTGGAGATGATCCAGACTATATGTATGTGTGTGGGGAAACAGAGAAGGTTTCTGAGGAATTTCCCCCCAACATGCTAGCTGGAGCACTCCCAGGGAGCCCCAGAGGGCACATGATGCTCAGGAAATAGAGCCTTAACGGTGGGAGCACAGGAGCACTTCTACTGCACAAAAGGACAAAGCTAGCTGACCTCCCTACATTTGGCAGTTCTTTTGTTCTGAGTAGGATGAGGATACACTTGCAGGGAGGCGGCTGACTGAACAAGTCCCACTTCCCAGTAGGAGCAGGAAAATTAAATGGCTTGGGGAGTTCCCCACTGCTTATTTGGAAATGTCACGTGAGTGATTACCTGTGCACCTAAAAGGAAAAATAACCTAATATAAAATGTAGTATGTATCAATGTCAACTGCAATGCACCCTAACCATGGGATCCTTTCTTCCAAAGGTTATATGATTTTCAAAAATATGCCTTTCAGGCAGTGAATGAAAAAATCTCAAGTCCTGTGTTTCATTTAATTAAGAAATTACAATTTTCTTCTTTTCTTTTTTTTTTTTTTTTACACTGGGCTGGGTTTGAAAAGAGACTATGGAAATAGGAACTATCATGAAAGAACTTGTAGAAGAATCCAAAATTTCTTCTTATTTTTTATTTTACTTCAATGGAATGATAAGTGTAAGAGGGCTGGCTTGGTCCAGATTTATCATTCTCTTCTAGAGCCTGGGAGACTTGCAGAAGGAGAGCCTGTGCTTTACATTCTGCTTTATGGGAATATTACTTCGATTTTCATTTTGCTTCTATTTAAAAGCACTAGAAGTTCCTGCAGCTGTTTGGTCACATAATAACAGACAGACTCTAATTTCTCATGCATGGCACCCAGCATGCTGTATCAGAAAAAAGGCCCCAAACCTGCTCCTGCATTCTAATAAGTGTGTGTGACACTTTGTAGGAGATCAGAATCCTGTCCAAATTCTGCGAAGTCTAATGGAACAACAGTTGCCAAATGACAAAACCTATCAGAAGAAACAGAGTAAAAAGGCATGTCTTTGTTTCTGATCTTCACAGCTTCAGTACTGGCAAGAGAAATGTCAAGGTTTCCAAAATAAAGCCAGTTAACCACTGTAACTGCTATTAAATATAAACAAGGACATAAAAATAGAGACGATGGAAGCCAGGAGATGAACATTTGAAACAGTAGCTATGTATACAATTACAGTTTTGTTAACATTGTCTGCTCCTGGGGCCATGCAGCCCCACTGGCTGCAGCCATGCTGGGAACAGAGCCATAGACCTCTGGGGCCCATAGCATCTAACCAGCAAGGGGGAATCCCAAAAGCAAAATGGTTGTGCAGTGATGCTGCGGTGTGGCGGGAGGAGAAAAGGGACTGCAGAGAGGTGCAGCTTCTTCCCATTTACAGTCATGCAGGACACACATTACACAAGGAAGCAGCAAGAATATCTTCACCGTCCTTCTCCCCAGTAATTCTCCTCATCTTAGTAAAGGCAAGCAAGCTAAATTCATGACAGCAGCTAGCCGTTTTAAAGGCTCATAGCCAGAAAGAATGGATTGGATCTATTCTGCCACTGTGGCAGTAAGACAACATGCACTGCCATCCTAAACCAGGTAAAATCACTTGGAAGATAATATAAAAGTGAGAACTTAATGGGCATTAGTTAGTGTGTTAAAAATATCACCATTTTTCTTGCATAGACACAGCTGTTGAATAAATGCACTGCTCAGCATTGATCAGCCATATGACGTAGTAAATGAAGATGGCATATTCCTAAGTAAGGATTATGGTCTTGTCTATCACAAAACCTGCATCCATTTAATTTCATCAGTAAAGAAATAGATGCAGCACAGCCAACATGTAGACAAAATGCAGAGGGTAAAATGACATTGTATGCATCTATTCAAGACTTACAATTTTAGCAGCCTTGTTTTCTGCAGGTACAATGCTGGCATTTTTTGTCTGAGCACAACATACAATGATCAAGATTCTGGGTGTGAGGAAGAAGAGGAACAAGACTGTGATCCACGACCCGCTGGAGTCCATGCTGATCTTTTGGGGAGCTGCTAAAAGAAGCCAAACAGGATTGTTCATCTGCAGAACTGCACTGAACTGCTATCTGAGATGTGGCCATTATTGGACTATTCCTGCAGCTTCAGTTATACAAAAGAAATATACTAAAATAATTAATCGACGTCATTAAACTACTGTGGTGTTGAACATATATTGCACTTGAACATAATGAATGTTGACAATTCATTATTTCAGCTTTTATGACAATACTTCTGAGATAAATATTTCTACAAATTCTGAAAGTCAGATATAGGAAGGAGTCTGCACACTATAAACTGCCACAAAACTGAAGACTTGTCAAAACAAAATGAGCTATAAAAACAATAATATTCAGGCAACGTCACTCTCATTAAACACCTAATGATGCCACAGGCATATTAGTGGGGAAATGCTCACGAGGCTCATGAGGAATTAGGAGGAAAAAAATAAATAAAAACCCTGCCCCTAAAACCGCTTGCCAAGCTGTTTGTACATTCTGCCGCAGGCAGTTTCTTGAAAAAGATGGAGACGTGAATGGAGAGAGTCAGTGACTATTAGATGCTGATGATGGTGAGGGCACGCAGAAGAACTGATGCTAGAGATTAAGGGCTGCATTTTGCTTTCAGTTATGTCTCACATGTCTCAACATTTCATAGTATTTAAATGAATCTGTTACATAAGGCATCTCTCCTGTCTACGCTGCTCAGCAGCCATATTCTCCTTTCTGGTATGGATTGTCTTGGGAAAGTTGCCAAGCTGTGACAGAGCAGTGCATAAAAGGAAATCATGCTCATAAGCTGGGGGTGGGGAGAGCTGCAGGTGAACAGATTCAGTGCAGCAACATATATACAGTCTGCTGTCTCAAAAACACAGGGTTTAAATGAAATGGGAGCCACAATACTTTAAAAAAGTGCATAGGGCTGCTAGAGACCCCAAACCATCCCGTTCGTTTGCTCCAGGGAGGGTGTGAGCACAGTGCAGAAGCATTGCTCAACACTGCACTGGCTGCTGCTTTAGCAGATTGGAAGAACAAACAAGTATTTCCTCTTAAGATGCTAGAAAAGCCCCATCCAGTTTTGGAGCCCATTCCTGCCAGATGCCAAACACCTCCTTTACACTTAGGAAGGATCTGGACCTTTTAATTAAAGACAGAGGGAAACGAGGGTGGACCCAGCCTCTTGTAAGAGTAAGCTATTACCTGCCTGCCAGGACCTGCCTGAAAGGTCTGGCATTTCCTATAGAATCAGTGAGTGCACTCACTGTTGTTAATATTCATTATTTTATTTATTAATAGCCAAGCTCTCAGGTAGTTGTTGGCTTTTCATCTCTAGACTTGAAAGTGCTTTACAAAGGAGATCATTATCAACAAAGGAACACAGACATCTACATTTGGGCTTTGGCACGTAAAGACCATCTCAGTTCACCTGTAAAGTAGATTTGCCAGTTGAGCTTTACTCTGGCCACCTGCCCTGGAAACAATCTCCAAATCTTAAATGACTGGGGGCAGGAGGAGGGATTTTCAGCTGAAGTTCAGTAACACAAACATCTAGAAGGGATTAGGCAATCCTGCACAATGCTGCGCCTGGCTGGAAGATGTGGAGGTCAAGGAGACTCTCGGCTTGAAGTCTACAACACTAGAGCAACCTCCAGGCGTCTCCAGATCAGACCAGGATTCATTACTACAAGGTACTGCTGTGGATTACAGCACTGAGCACTTTTAATTGCTCCATCCTTGAAGACAAGATTTACTGTCCTTTTGCCATCTTCAGTTTTTATAGTAAAAGACAGGTGAAGAAATGTGCTTGGGCTGATAAATTTTTTGGCAGTTTTGCACTGCACACAGACTAGGATTTTTCATCTTAATGACCTGCAGCTGAAACAGATGTTTTGCTTTAGTGTTTTAAAGCACTTCACAAAACTTAACACTAATTTATTCTTTCACAGTGCAGGGAAAAAAAAGATGTTTGATATCGTTACTCACATAACAGAACAATGTGAAAAATGGAAACAGATGTTTCTCATTTAAGCATGAATAAGAAGGAAGTGAAAGAAAAAAGATGATGTAGTAGTAGTGATTAAGAGTAATACGATGGCTTGGTTAAGTCAAGACAATTTCTTATGGATCTCCAGTCAGTCCTGAAAGATCTTTCTAACAACTTGGTCCCTGATTCAGCAAGCACGTGGAAGTGCTTAACTCCAGCTGTGGAGGTTGTCTCGCATGCTTCATTTATAGTATTTTTAAAAGCTGTATAGCCAAATGAATACTTCACAGTTAGGAGTTGAGGGATCAACGGCATTGTTCCTGTAGACAGTAAAGCACTGACTGTTTTCACAAACTACAGACACCTAAATTTGAATATCAGAATAGAAATAAAGTCAAACTGAAAATACATTGTTTCCTGAAACACGAAGAGGTGCTTTGATTTTACTGCAGCACAGACAGAGTATTGTGAGACCCAGAAGCAGCAACCAGGGACCCATTACATGCTCCCCACTGAGAGCCCTGGCTTCCCCTGAGGCGTGCAGCACCTGGCAGGGGGGACCTGCTCTGCTTTGGCAACCGCCTCTCATCTCTCCCTGTCCTGGCAGAAGGAAAGGTCCAACTTCAGCTGCAGGGCCTTTCCCAGTAAAAACCTTTCAGAAACCTCCAGTGATGCGGATTTCACTGAGGGAAACGCAACCCTTTACCAATCCACCACCAAGAACAAAATGACTTGCAAGGGGGTGAACTGAACCTGGGGAAGCGGTGTATGTAACATGCCCCAGTATTTCTGTGTCTGGCAGGATTTGGGTGCAGACCAAAGAACCCATCTTTCATTGTTGGTATGACTTTTTGTCTTCAGCCTGCCTTCGAAGGTGAAGGATCCAAGCAGGCCAGTGCAGACCATCAGGCTTAGACAAGATTGTTCCCCTTCTTCCTTCCCTTCCTCCCTCTCTCTTTCTCTTCCTCCTTCCCTCCCTCCCTCCCCCCAGAGTAAAGCCTAGGCCAGGAGAGATGTCCCTGCCCCAGAGCCACCTCCTGCAGCTTCCACAGGCCTCCAAGGTGCTCTAGGGCTCACCTCTGTGGAAGGCAGGACAGCCCTACCCTGCCAATGCTCGCAGCCAGGAGAGAGGTGTAGAGCTTTTCCCCACCACAGGAGAATCCTCCTGGCAAGTCCATCTCACCGAGCACCTGCTCTGACAGTTTTCACTCTTCGTTACCCCTGAGAAAACAATGCTCTCTCCAGCCTCACTGAATTCTTTTTGGTCCATCTGCACCAGCACGTTCTATCCTTCCAGGCCAACCTAGACCCAACTGGCAGAAGTGTAGCTACTTCTGATGTTCCCAACAAGGAGGAAAGGCAAAAGAAATGTTCAGATTCCCCACGGATTACAGCACTGTTAAAAAAAAAAAAAAAAAAAAAATCCTTTTGTTTCCTGATTGTACTAATCTATTAGGAACCATTGGGCAGAGATATGAAGCAGTATAAAATTCCTTTTACAGAGGAATTCTTAGAAGAAAAAATTGAAAACTAAGCTTTAAATCCTCTTGTTTGAGTTTTAAGGACAATACTTCAGTTCTAGGAAACTGTCACTTTCCGCTCAACGTTTTTAATATGAAAATAATGTTTCTGAAATTGTCACTGATTTCAGCATAGTTGCTGTGAGAGATTTGGCCCTCTATGCAGTCCACAGACTGTGCATGCAGAATTAATAATCTCGTTAACATTACTATATGCAAATGCTCCCAGGATGCAAAGAGAGATTTGTATTTCAGATTAATATTTTATGGGAATTTTGTGTGTACATGATAAATGAGTAAATGGAGGGACACAAGGGGACATGCAGAACATGTGCATCGTGTGAGAACTGCATTAATTCTTAAATGTTTGCAATGGCCACAAGATGGTTAAGGAACAAAAAGATTTATTATTGTAATTACACAGGAGGAGAGAATAAGAGAAGAAAAATGAGAGATCAAGGGAGCCGTTTCATGTTACAGTTTCTCCAGCTGCAGAGCTGGCTTGAGAGGTTCTCCGAACCCTCCTGCCCCCATCCTTTCCACCCTATGCACCTTCCCCTGGCTGCAGATTACCATCCCTTTACTTCTGCCAATTCAACCATTTGCATGTTCAAGCTTTAAACCAGCTCTTAATTACAACATGGAATCACACCCTTAGTCTACTTGGTCTCTCATTCATTTTCAGCTGCTATGTAACAAGGGGCAATACCATATAAAATCTCAGCACTAATACAGTGCTGTGGATACGAAAAAAGAGGCACAGCAGGGAGACTGAGAACAGGTCTCAGAATTTGGGGGTTAAAAAGGAGAGTTATTTGGAGAGAACTGTCACTGGTTCCCCACTGTTTCAGCTTCTGGGTCACCCCCTTCCCCACCTCTCCAGTTTTCCTTATTCCATTGAAGTTTTATTGCTACTCTGGAATGACATGAAGCTCTCTCACGCTTTAACTGTAAGAAATGTAATATTGTATTTGTCCAAAAACCTACATGAGTAAAAGAAGATCCCTGAGGGGATATTATTAACTGCCTGCTACTTATCATTGATGGTTATTCTCTGAGACAACTCTCCTGTTTAATCTTTATGCTCTCGACAATAACCCTTCTCTCTTTTTGATCAAGTGTTTAATTTTCTTGAAAGATTTTCTCCGACTTTAGTTATTATTGAAGGGGATTTTAATTTTACCCCAACTCTTTAATGGCTAAATCTTGCATATCCACTATTTCAAATAGGGGTATTTCAGTTACTCTAAGTAAATAGTTCAAGGATTTGGTCTTGATAGGTAGCTGGAAAATTTCAAATCAAAACAAAATTGAAATTGCGGTTTCTTTTCCACTTCAGAATAGAGTCTTTAGTCTCCCTGAGTGACCTGTCAGTGTATTGGAATAAGAAATGGATACTGCTAGACTGCTACAGAGCATACTCCCATGTCAGCAGAGTTTCATCAGCATGAGTGGCAGCCCTGTATGGGAAATCAGTTAGCTGGTTATTTCATCTGCAGCTGATCAAAGATAAACAAGATAAAAAAGACAAACAAAGGGAAGTGGTGATGTAGAATGTATTCTTACTTTCCTAGTCTCCACAGGCAATATTATTGCTAAATTTCCTCTAATTGTTTATAGTAGAACTTTAAAGCATAACAGGAGAGAAAAATAAAGACAAAAACAGAAGAGGTTCAGCAGAGAGCAAAGCCCAGAAACCCTTGAAACCTGCTTGCTTTCCCTTCTCACAAGCATCCTCAATCCTTCCCCATTGTCACTGCACCTCTGCAGCCCACTGGAAGTCCAGATCATGAGTAAGTATCTAATAATATAATAGTTACATTTAGGGCAGCCCACAGAGAAGGGAAAGATTGTACCATAGGACTGAGAGATCTTTTGGGGAGGCTTGTTTTGTTTTGTCATACTGGGCACTCCCGTTTCCAATGACCTTGTTGTCCACGATAATTACAACAGTTTCCAACAGTCTCCTGTTCCTGGAGCCAATAAATTATTAGATTGGGCCCATGATTTTGCAACTCTAGTCTGTATTCCCAATATTGGCTTATTGTCTTTGGTTGTCCAGTCTGAACATGTTTGAGTGGAAGCACAGAGCCTCCATCTGTTCCCTCCTGTGCAGCTGCTCTCCTTTGCTGGTTCCCAGGTTCAAAACGGGAGCTTGGCACATCTTTCTTACAGCCTGAAGCAAGACAGTCGTTCACTCATCTTCCTTGCCCCTTTCCCACAATAACCCATCCTCACAGCTACCCTCCCTCCCAGCATGGACTTGCTCACAGGATACAATCGGAGGTGCCAGGAGCTGCGTGGGACACAGCTGCTGCATGACCAGGAATTCAGGTGAGGAAAAGACTTGAATGAAAGTGAGGAGGGCCAAATGCCTAGTTAGCATGCACTAGAACATGTAGATCTAAATCTATACATCTGAGCCTTAAGTTTCCCCATCTGTAAAAACAATGTTGAAATACTTCCTATTTCTCAAGAAAGTTACTAGGGTTAATAAATTAATTAATGCTTACATAACACCATATTGTCAGAAAAATCTTTTCCCTAAATCAACATGTTTTCAAGTATTTCAGTTGATGACAGAAATTAATTTTACAAACACGTATAACACAGACTATAAACAGTGGCTAATAACCTCAAGATGATCCCCTTAAGATTAATCTAATATTGCAAAATCTTTCAGAGTGAGTATTTATTTCCCCTGTTGCATTTCTGTTGAGGCAGTTAGATTCAGCAGCCCCATTTGCTTTCTCAGCATCTGATGCCACAGTACACAAGCAGTACGGGTGGAAAGAACGCAGCAAGAGAGAGATGTAATCACCAAAGAAATGGAGCAACAGACTTAAAAAGAGCATGATTCTCACAGCAGGTCAGCTGAAGTGGCAGCTGTGCATTTCTGGGCTAGTACCAAGTGTCCACTACCACCTTGCAAGAGCCTTGTGGCTGTAGATTTTATCCCCTTTGACTGAAATACATAAATATTTTCTAACGGTACTATTCCTTTTCAGAAAGTACTAGTTCAGCCCCAGCATAGGACAAACTTTCTCCAATACTTCATTTTTCTGATCTCCAAGGCTCAAACAAGAGATGTGTGGAGAATCTTTGTGTGCTGCCCTTCACACTTGCATTCAAATCTTCCCTGGTTAATGAGCCATGGGCTGTTGCTCTGAAACAGAGGACATTAACAGTTCAGAAAAAATAAACCCCTGCAGATTAATCACCTGGCTTCTTTGTGGGCCCAATTCCAATCAGCAGACAGTGTGAAAGCAGAATATCTCCGTATACTCTGCCTGACTGATAAGCATATTAGCTGATTGCTACGCTCAGCTTTGACAAGCATATAGCATATGACTCTTATTTCATTGTGTATTTCAAATGAATACCAGAGGTCTCCAAATGTCACTATATTCACAGAAACTAACAACTGTGCAGCCATTACATGATTCTCTTAGCATTCCCCCCTTCTCTGTGCCAGTGAAATAATACCTATTTCATGCTTCTTGATTTTTAAAGTGAATGTTTTATTGCTTTCTGAACAGCACTTAACTGCTAGTCACTTCTGAGTCCACCATGCAAAGACAAGGATCTCAATTCACCTTGTGAACTACACTTTGCTAGAAACTGGCCACTGACTAATGGTATTCCTGCTCCTTGGTAAACCACTAATAGCTTTATTGTTACTTAGCCTGACCACTCCACTTTAGTACAGGAGGGACAGTATGAAAAGGAAACAGGATTAAGTGTTGGCCAAAAGGATGGCAAACCCATCAAAAGCCCTTTGCCAAACCTTGAACATAGCAAAGGCAGGACACAGTGCTTAATTTTCTGGAAAGAGAGAAAGGAAACAGCCAAACAACCAGTTGTGCCGTCAGCACGATTTCCCCCATCCCACAGCAAAGTAAGCTCAGAAAAGACAAATGGGATATGGCATTAAACAGTTAAACAGACCTGAACTGCTCCAATTTATGTAATGACAATACCCTCCCATCACCATAACCCACCTCTTCACCCCTGCCTGCCCCAGCTCTCCATGGTTCGGGAGACTTTTTGAACAGAGTGATTCTAGCATAACATGAAGGAAATTCCAGCTCTATCTTTTGATCATTTCTTATTCATCTCCTTTCTCTTGTTGGGTCAAATCTCAGTCCCACTGAACTCCTGATTTAGCCTATTAGCAGGGAACAGTGAACCGCCATCCTCATTTCTTTCCTTCAGACATCTACTAGCTTGTTTCCCACGTTTCCATTTTTATAGCCCGTAGAGGCTACAGGAGTGTGCTGCTCTGATTGCCTTTACCTTATCCTTCCTACAGGTCATGCAGGTCAGTGGCATACCTGGAATAAACTGGGACTGTTATTTCAACCGTCAGTCATGCTTCAGCTGGAAGGCAGAGTCCCGTTAGCAGGGAGATTGAAGTGCTGCAGAGCAAAGCAGAGGATAGTAGTGTCTTTGATGGCAACTGTGTGCTTCAGCTCCCGCCTGTTAACAGGTATCCATGGGCACCGCTGTTCCCCTGGCTCTGTTTCCCTTTGATCATGTTGTGTTGCTATTGGAGCATTTCAGTAAACAGGGCCCAGAGCAGGGTGTATGTGCCCCTGTAACCAGGCACCACAGGCTAGATCCTCCACGAATTAAAAGTCAAAAAAAGTTGTGGTGTTTTCCTGAGCTGAGGATTTGGCCCTATATTCTCAATGTTCCTCTGCCACCAAGCAGGGCCTCATCAGGCAAGATGCTCAGCAGTGGTTGATTAAGACCAGTGTGAATGGACTACACACAGATTCCCCAGAAAGGGTCCTTTACAAAGAACCACCTGGATGCTACAAAATGAGCCACGTGCGGAGACGCCATAAATACAATGGCACTTCAAACTGGATGTCTTTGTAGACCTTCAGCCTGTGCTGGGGTCACAAGCCCTGGATTTGGGCACGTTAATTCATCACTTCTTCAAAGAGGCAAAAACACTTGCTGAGAGGGATGCAAACATGTTTGCTTTATGATGACGCATAAAGACTCTGCCTGGAGTCTCCCAAACAAGCCTTCCCTCTCCTTTAGTGGCATGCGAACAGTGCACACTACATGCTTTAAATGGGATTCAAGTCACTTTTTCCATTGCTACTAGAGCAGGTACTGCTGGAGATAAAAGCAACTGTCTCAGAAGAGCAGGTAGGACATCTGGTACATAGCACCAAAAATAAATCTTTAACTTCCTCTCATACCTGCCAAACCTGCTCCGAGGAAATAAACCTGGGAAACATTACAAATACACACTTCTCTCTGATTTCAAAGGAAGAAATGACCTATTTTTTCTTTGCCCGTTTTAAACATCTCCTATGACAAGATTTTCTAAAACAATGGGCTATGTTTGGAATAACCACAATCATAAAAGAAAATTGCATGCATATGAAAAAGGCAAGTGGCCTGATGTTTGCATTGGAGGTAATTCACGCTAATTCCGCTATTTATAGTGCAGCAGCACCTTAGGGACCCAGTCATGCTCAGCACACCTACTTGATAAGCACTATACAAACATGAAATCTGATAGTCTCTCCCCTGTAGTGCACTCATGCTTGTGATTTATGGAAACTGGTTGTGTAATGCCATATAATTTGGGAGTGGTCCTTTGTTAAATTATTTTCTCTGGTCATATTTGTGTATCTTCTATATCCTTTCAATAGCTGACCTGGTTTACAAGAAGACAAGAGACTTGTGTATTGGCGAAGATGACCTACTTAAATCAGGAACACTTAAAGACCCAGTTCCTATTTACAAGCTTGACTAAGGAACCACACACACAAAAAAATCAAATTGAAGAAGCCAGGAAATGTTTCTCAGTGCTACAATTCTGGTCATATGGGAGGGTCTATGGGGGGGGATCAAAAAAGGAAGTGCTTGTGATTCATTATTAGCAATGTAAATAGGACACATTTGGAGGCTGTCACCATCCTGATCGCTCATCTGCTTTTATTAGTCCTCATTCTTTATTCTTATTGTCTTTGGTTTTCTGCGCTTGTCGTTAAAGTTAGTTATGTTATAGGCATCTGTTTAGCATATTCTATATGAAAATGCAAATGGAGATGAAAAACAGTAAAATAAATATATGCAGCTTCCATATCATGCATATATTTGACTGTAGCATGTCAAATACAAAAGAATTGTTTATCACTTTGAAAGTCTGCTTGTTCATTACGTGCATTACTTTTTTACCAGCAGATGGCAGTTTACCATTATTTTAAATAGGTTCTTTTGTTAGTATCAGATGTTTTAAAGTTCTAAGTGGTTGGTAAAAAGCCTTGAGCTCATTTCAAAGTTAATTTTTAATTCAATTTCCTTCTGCATCATCCCCTCTAGAAAAAGTAATCAGGACTGAGCTATTTGTTTCAGTTTACAGCCCTGCTGTTGACTGAGACTAAATATTATCTATACAGAGTTATCTGACAGCAAGTTCATGCAGCACCAGTGGGTATTATCCAGCCTCAAACACTCACTGCTGCTACCAGCCCCCTGAGGCACACTTTACACTCCCTAATTGCCAGTCTGTGCTTGGGGAGTTGCACACAACATTATTAACACTAGTAGCAGGGGCAACTTGAAGGATGTGACTCTGTACAAAGGGGCCAGTGGTTTATTTACTGATGTGTTGCTTGGACGCTGTCTGAATTTTAGGTAACAAAGAGTTAAAACTACCATCCTGGCAACTCTGCACTGCCTCCTGCACTGCAGCCGAGGAGGACCAAGGGCACAGGAAGTCTGCGCCAGGAGATGCAGCCTGCAGGGCGCTTTCAGAAATCTTGCTGCAACCCAAGGCCATCCTTTAACCCAATCGGAGGCACAACTATGAGACCATCTCCCATGGCCTAACACAGGGCTGAGAACGACAGCTTTCCTAGCAAAAAACTGCTGCTAAGAGCACAAGCAAAATGAAGGGACGGGTCTGTCAGTCCAACACTGCTTTAACGCCTAGGCAGAGATTTACCCTGAGCATCACCTGACATGTGCAGCCCTCACAGGCACAGCAGTGCCATCCACATCCTAAAACCAGGCACCGGGGAGAGACCCATGCACCAAGAGCCTCACTCTCCACTGACCCTGTGGTGACACTGCTCAGTCTACGTGAGCCCATCTTCCCTTCCTGCCCCAACAACTCCCTCCTTTGCGTCAATACCAGCATTTAGGCTGACCCGATGAGGCGACGTGGTAGCTCACAGTTGGATTTGTTCCCTCATCCAACTCTGCCACCCGCCACAGCACACAAATGCTCCTTTGGCACCATCAGCCACAGACATTTTTGCTGGATTAAAGCAATCACGTGACTCCCAGCTTCTCGCAGGAGCAGCACCAAAACGGCAACAAAGAGCAGAACTCCTCTCACCTTACACCACAGGCGTGCCAGCTCAGCCTTTTACTATGTGATAGTATTTCAGGCACACATCCACTTCTGTCAGCTCTCCAGCCGCTGAGCACGATGGTGGGTTGAAACAGACTGTAGAGAGAACGGGAAGGAGGAAAGGGCTTCCCTCACCTGCCTACAGGCTGGGGACAGACTGGTTTTGTGGCTGGGCTGGGATTCTGTTCATTTAGTTTTTTGTTTTGCTTACATGGCAAACTGCCCTTTCCCTAGGGCTGCACAGGTCCTTTCAAGTCCTGCAACTTTTGAATTTGTGTTCCTTGTATTCTCACACTGAAGTGGCAAACAAGAGATCCAGAGATCATTTTGCATCTGCTAAAGGACTAAACAAAGCTAAAAGTTCCAAAACAAAGAATACTGACACACACCAGTCTGTAACCTATCTTGGGAATGCAGAGTTTTCTTTTACAAGTAGTCCCATACAGCCTCTTTTTAATGATCTGCAGAGAGACCGAGAAATTCACCAGTGGTATTAAATTAGAAGCTGAAAACAACAGAGAGCAGATGCGTTATACAAATGGGCAAAGAGAGATGAAAAACACGGGAAGGAGAAAGGAAATGTTGAAAACATTTGGGAAAACCAGGAGAGCATTACAGCCTGGGGAACAATAAGACACATGGTATCAGGTGCAGATTGACCAGGGGAGATGAAACATGTGCCAAGGGGAACAGTTCAGCAGTAAGGGGGAGAGTGACTAACAGGTCTTTTCTCTCTAACGCTGAAGATTCCTCAAGATGTGGGATGCTGGGTACCCATCATGGTGAAGTCCTCATGGGCAGAGCTGTGCTTATAAAATAACACTGATACAGTTCCAACAGCCTTTTGTTGGAACAAATAGCAAATGGAAGCATTTATGGATCACATAATGACTCTTCAGCCTTTGATAGTTCCCAAACAATCATATAGCCAGAAAATATATGCTGATCAACCTCTCTTCCCCATATGGGCAACTGCATAAGCAAAGCAGACGTCCAAGTGAACCTGACACCATCCTATCAGCTTTTGTTTCCATCTGAGAAGTACTTTTAAATAACATTCAGAGTAGGTTTAACATCAGTTATTACTCTGATTATTGCATTCCTAAGATAATAGATTTCAAAATTGTATTTTCCAGTTGAAGATTAAAGAGCTACTTCTAGCCTTCCTACCTTCTTTAATAAAGTAAGATTCAATCTAGTCTCAAAAGTTGCACATTAATATAGAGGAGATTTGCTGTCATCTTAGTAAGTGTTAGCAGCAATCATTTACCATTCCCATTACTTTCCCACCCAAACCTCACATACTCATGTTGAGAAGCAAACTGGATTTCTTATACCCACACACCACCTTCATCTTGCAGATACTCAGGGATACCTACCACTGTTGGACCCCAGTTTTTCCGCTCTGCTTCACAGAGTGAAAGCAGCTTTGTGCCTCAGGGCAGAAAGAGGGCAGCTTTTCACGCCTGTGATGCACAGGTACCCTCCTGACCTTCTGAGCAGCCTGCTCCCCCTCCAGGGAGGTTGCTGTGAACAGGGGAGAGCGCTGCTGGCTCACCACATGGCCAATGCGCAAATAGCATCTAGCCACATCTGATGCTATGGTATATACTTGGCATTGGAAAGCAACACAAATTCCTTCAAAGTGCAAGGCAAGAAGGGATCCTCGTCAGATCACGCACATCAGCAAGCAGCCGAAGTCCATTTAGCTAGCCCTGCATTTCTTGTATACACATTGTCACCTTCACGTTGCGGGCACAAAGCCCCAGCACTTGCCTATGACTACAGCATACATCCCCAGAAACAGAGGTGGAGGGAAGAAGAAAGCAAAGAGACATGTCTCTTGGCAAGTGCAGAGCTGGGCCCTCTCGATCTCACTTTGCAGAGCCAGGAACCGATAAGCTCCTGGCCCTACTGCTGGAGAAAACAGAGGGAAAATCCCACATCCTGATGAGAATCCCAAGCAAAAGTATGCCTCATGGATTTTGTCTGAGATACAGCATTGCCTAAATCAGGTCTAATTGCCATACAATACAGGATGGAGAATCTCTTAATTCTCCCAGAATCTGCCCCAAAGCCTGAGCACTCTTAGCCACTTCATAATCTTGTGCACTGAGTCATATTAAAAGTTAAATCAGCAGCAGGACTCAGCCTAGGTTTGCCACTCTATGAATGTGCACTGCATTGGGAGGAAGGAAGAGTTGCAATCTGAGCCTAAAAGCCAGGGTGTGCATTTCCTCCCCTGCTTTCCCCCAGCTTTATGCAAAAAGCAGAGCAGCAACCAGGTGACTTATCTGCTGTCAGCACCTTCTATTTTTCTAAGTTTGCTATCAGGGCCCAGAGAAGCCATGATGCTGAAGAACTACATTATCTCACTTTGCACCAGATTTTCCACCTCCCTCTGTGACTTACCATGCCAAAATCTTTGCCATTTGAGTAATATGGAAAGTAGGAGATGAAGGGTCAAAATCTGCAATTTTGCCTAGAATATGCAGCAAATGTCTAATTAGAAATTAATATTTATGAGCTACATTCCTCTACTATAATTTGTTCTGCCCCAAAGTATCACTACAGTGTCACTTAGAAGACAAGAAGGGTTGAGGTGAAGTCTCTTAATAGAGAAACATAGCAGAGTACCATGTGGGCAGCAGAAGCAGACTGGAGGCTGACAGTACTTGGCTCTACAGAGACGCCGGCCTGCAAGACAGGGACAAAGGAGCCCACGGACAGGAGAGCTTCAAGACATTAAATACCTGGTGGCTGAGAGCTGGTGCAGCTGCAGCAACCAAGAAGGGCTTGTCTTCATCTGCTGAGCAGGGCTGTGGGCTCCTTCCCGGAGGAGGCGGACGCGGGTGGGTCACGTGCAGCCGTGTCCCTGGAGTCCAGCTTCCTGCAGCGTGCTCTGCAGAGGGCAGCAGCTCAGTCAGCGCAGGAACTGAAGCCAGTGGAAAAAACCCGCCTGTCTCACAACACGTCTTACTGCGAGGATGTCCCTGAGCAACACCTCTGCCTTTGCCTGTTGGGTTCTGGGTAGAACTAAGTCCTAGAAAGGAGCGTCTCGAACCTGGCACCACAAAATGGAGCTTCCAAATAACTGGATGCTTTAAAAAATTGTGCCACGTGTATAACAAAGTTGGGAATTAAACATATGGCAGAAATTCAGGATTTGACTCTGTGTGTAAAAGAGGCCATGTCCCCTCAGAAGCCAACCTATGATTAAAACCGGGAACAGAGCAAGGCCTGAGCACTTACAGAATGGAGAATACCCTCAAATGAAGCAAACAGCTGAGAGAAAAAGAACCATTAGAGTCAAATCCCCTTTCACCTCCTAGCAGTACGTAAACACGTGAAGGCCAAACTTAGGCAGAACTGTTGGTTTTGTGGTAAGTTTTCTCTGACTAAGAACTTGTGGTTTTAGACAAGCATCTGAGATCTTTGGACAGGCTGCACGCTGCTACATACTCTGCAGTTCTACTTGGCTGGGGTGCGGGACAAACGCAAGACTAACTCTCCAGCCAGGACTCATCTACTGTGGCAAATACGAAGAATTAAGAGTATACTCCCTAGGTCAGTGGGTCCTATAAATTACAAGTGTTGCAAGGGTTACTAACAAAAGAAATCGCAGGATGTACTGAGTTTCATTTACAGCTTGTATACTGAAAGTGAGGATCCTTACCCAGGAGTGAATTTTGCTCAATGAAACTCGAAGTTTAAGTAAATGCAAATAGCCTACACTGAAAATGTGAAAAATAAACAAAAATATCATTTAATTTAATTTGAGTGCCCAAGCAAGTAATTCGCAAGTCTGTTTAATGTTTAGGAAGAAAAAGCCTTAGTTCAGTCTCTACAAATGGTTTTAGTTACTTCTGTGACTTTCCATCTCTTGAGGATAATCTACTCCTAATAAGGACAATTGCTTAGATTTATTACCCCACTGAGGTCTTGTTAAAGATCTAACAAAAATCCTATTTAAATGAAAAGGACAATAGAATCTTTAAAGTGAGTGTAGAGTTTAATTAAAACCTGAAACAGAATCCATGTCTTTATGCATAAGAAAAGCAAAAACAGATTTCAAAGCTGTTAAACTACATGTAATTGGCATAAACTATCCATCGAGCCAAAGTAAAAAAAAAAAAAAAGTAGGCTATCATATGGAAATTGGAGTCTATTAATAAATAACAAACCTGATACATGTGCATAGCACCATATTTTTGCATGCATTTTTTAATTTGCTTAGTTTGCTAGGCATATCTTAGAGCAAACATGAGACATGCTAGCTGTTAAGTTGAACAAATCCAAAAGGGACAAAAAAAGACTGATTGAAATCAATGCATTAACATGCACCAGCATTTAAAAACGTTTCATAACGTTCCCGAAGAGAGCATGTAAACTGCAGCAGTCTCAGTGCAAAACTGCTGGAATCTGTGTTCCCATGTAGTCATTACTCACATGTGGGAGTATACAGTTCCTACAGTCATTTTTCATGCATGAATAGTTTAAAACCCAAAATCACTGACATAAATACACGAGGGGGACCTCCCTTTCGAAAGCTAACATCTTATGAACTCTGAAAGGGAATGTGAAGATAGATATCGGTCCACATGCCGACACAGCTCTCCTGTAGGGAAAGGTCTGTGTGCAGCCTCCCTGCAACTGCAGGCGCACCCAAGCCTTCCCCAGGCTGAGAGCCACCACCGGCCACTCGGCCCCCAGCTGCAGAGCCAAATCCAGCAAGGTCAGGACAGGACAGAGCAGAGCAAAGTCTTACCACTTCTCCCTCCCCCCCAGCGGCATGCAACCAGGGCCGCACATGTAGGGAAGGGAGGTCAGCCCAACAGCCGTTTTGGGCATGCAATTTCCTTTTCAGGAGATAATAAATTCTGAGATAAAAAATAAAAATCCCATAACCTATTTCTGCATTAAAGAAAAGGCACTTTTCCTTATTTGCTTTTCCACATGATAAAGGATGATCGGCTGGCTGGGCGCAGGCAGACACACAGATGGGCTCTGCGCAGAGAGGAAATGCACACGAAGACAGCTCTATGCAGCAGCAGTAAGTGTAATGCAGGGGCTGGTAAAGGAGGTGACAAAATGGTGGCTCTCCCCTCCTGGCTAGCTCAGTTTGCCCCCGATCGGTGAGAATGACAAAGCAAAATAGTCATCAGGGAACTGCAGCTCTGAGGTGGGTCACACGACTCCCTCATCTGGAAAAGTCCTGAGAGCCTAGTATGTTAACCTTCCCTCTGCAGCATGTAAGTCCCTTGTTTAATGATTTAATCAATTTTGTTAAAACACAGTTCAAGCCCACAGTAAGTGGCCATCTTGCTACTTAGGCTTTTCCCCATTTAAAAATACAGCTCTTGCCAGTGCTACAGTATAGATTCATAGGTTCATTTAGGTTGGAAGAGACCTCAGCACCTTTGCTTTTAAATTGCATTTTTGTATGAGTCACCCTGGCATTACATCTGACTTGGGCAGCACTTGCTGAATGTATCAGAAGCACTAAAAGCCATCTCAGGTAAACATCTGCATTAACCGATTCCCAGCTCACCTCTCACAGACTGCTGACTGAATTGGTGGGATGGTGTCTTTTTCAGTATTTAGGGCCACCTCTTTTAAATCCAAAAAAACTTGCCAAAGACCAGCTGCGTGCCCAGCCAGCAGGTCCCTCAGAGGCCTAGGAGTGGCCCAGAGTCCCTGCTGGCAAGTCTCTGTGGCACTCCTTCCCACCCGAGAGCTCTGCCGTCTCATATGCGGTGACTTGAGAGGTCTTCGGATGTGAAATACACCACGGTTCAGCTACAACACAAGCTTTGCAATAACTCAAGCTCGCCTTGCGCCCGGTGCTACTAACAGCAAGGTGGAAGGCACGGTAACACGCGAGTGCCACCGGCTAATTTAACCCAACAGCGGGACGGGCAGGCAGCTGGGAAGATGGCGGCCGCCCCGGGCCCCGCCCGGCCGGGCCCGCTCGTCTCCATGGCGACGGCCGCGAGAAAGGGGGCTCAAGGAAAGGGCGCGCGGCGCGCCCGCCCCCGCCGCAGCCAAGCGGCCCGCGCCAGGCCCGGCCTGCCGCCTCCGCCGCGGGCCCCGGGGGGGGGGGCCGCGCCGCCGGCCCGCCCAAGGCGGCGGGTAACGAACCCCGGAATGTGCCCCCGGCGCGGCGCCCCCCGGCCCCGGCCCCCCGCAGCGAGGCCGGCGCCGGGGCGCCGTACCCGAGCGCAGGGAGCGGGCTGTCTGGGCGCGCTCGGCCCGGCAGCGCCTGCGAAGGCCCGTTTGTCTGCGGGAGGGGAGCTGCGCCGCATCGCCGTCATAAAGGATGGCGCGTTTCCGCGTACAGTTTTGCAAGGCAGATGGGTGATTCCTCCGTGTGCCTCAGGCCGGCGATTGTGAGCGTAATTACGAAGGGGAAATGCCCAATATGAGGCTTACGTGAAAGACATATTAAAACACAGTGTGCGGTGCATCCTGGGGGTTGTATTCCTCAATGACCTTTTCAAAGAAATATGTTCTGAAATCTCTTGTCAGAGTCTGTGGGAAGGCACAGATGTTTACACGTTAGCCAGTACGTGAAATTATATTACCAATTCCACTTGGTGGCAAAGAGCTCATTTCCCATTCCATCCGCATAGCAACTGGAAATTTAAATTTAATGCTGCTCTTTTTTCAGCCCTTTCACTAGAGATACAAAACCCAGCACAGTTTCAAGGCAATGGGGAAGGCTGTGAAGCTGGGATGAAATCCTGGAGCATCCTGAGGACTTTCAACCTCGTCTAAAGCGAACAAGCAGAACTACATCTTGAGGAGTTATTACTAAGCTACAAATAAAAAATACAATTGAAAATACATTAATAGCTGCCAATGGCAATTCCAAGCAGGATTTAGGATCTCTGTTTTATTAATGTTGTGTAGTTCACTTGTCATATACATGAAACAATGGCTATTTTCCAATTTAAGGATGAGTGAAATACAACCATGGAAGATAACATTTTAGTCTGCTTTGCTCTTGCACGCATGCACTTTTTTTCTAGGAATAACAGCATTGCCAAGAGATGAGAGACAAGCTTCTCAGAAGGGCGGTGGTGGATATTACTCACACATTTGTTTTAGCTAATTTCACACAACCACCCTACAGAACCGGATTGGCACAACAGCTGGGTGGCACAGGGCAGGAGCGGAGCTCAGCAGCATCAACAAGCTTTCCTGCCAGAACATGCTTAACACAAACTACGCTCTCAGGGAGCACTTTCAATTACTGGTTAGGCTTCTGTGTCTTCACAAGCACGTTCCAGTCACACTAACTTCCATAAATGTCTGGCCAGTCAGCACAACCTTGTCTAGGAGTAGAAAACATGGCATCTGCATAAAGTTTGTCCATAGGAGAGACAGGGCAAAATACAGGCAATGAAAGTGAGGAATGTCCTTAACTTAACCTGCCTACAGTGCTCCAGAAGACTCAGCGCTTCATAGCATCATTTAGGTTGGAAGAGACCTTTAAGATCATGTAAAGCTCTGCCTCTGAAGGAGGCAATACTTTGTCCAGTATTTTTTCTTCATGGTTTTTTTTGGGGGGTTTTTTTTTTTTTTTTAGTTAGTTACAAGATAAACTGAATTAAGTCTCTTAGGCCACACGTCCCACTCCCACATTAAAAGTTATGGGAGGGACTTTTTCATAAAAACACATCTATGAGAAGCTTCCGTAGTAATCTTACCCTGTTGGGGGAATGGATTGTTGTCCTTGTCCCGGGGTGAGCCACTCTGAGGAGGCTGACGCTGGACACGTGGCTGCTGTGTGCCTTCCCTGATCCAGAGCCCTGGGACTCTCCTTGCAGGCCTGTATCATGATGTTTCCATGCCCGACACCAGCCTTGCCTATGGCTGCAGTCACAGGTTTTTCAGTGAACACTTACGCAGCTACAGCACCTGACACTGTCTCAGCCTAGCCCTTCCAGAACATATAAAGGGTATGGAGGAATATGGATAAAGTACTTTACTTCCTTCTGTGCATCATCCCACCCCTGGAAAGGAAACAATTTCTCACAGTAAGCAAAAGGTGTGGCCTACAATTAACTGGGGCCACAAATACAAACGTTTTGATAATTAGCTCAATGGATAGGTAAATGTTTCCGTGCTAACAGCTGAAACCCTGAAATTGGATGATTATAAAATCAGCCTCAGAGTGACAAACAACCAAAAGGACAATATATAGCTACTTTGGAAAGCGTTAACGCAGATTAAATCCAGTCAATAGCAGAAGTCAGAGTTACTCATAAACTCTTGTGGTCCTCAGACCTGCTCTTCCAGAAGAAAAGAAAGCACTTTAAGAACATGACAGACATTTTGCTTTTGAGCATTCTCCAGCAGACCTCAGTAAAGCTCATATATACCTGAGTGAGCAGGAGTTCACTGAAGTGAGTCAACAGGCCTGTCTCCCACATCTGTTACGACTTACCCACTTGCAGGACCAGCACCCAATTATCTCTGTAAAGCTAAAACCAGACAAACAAAACCAGAAAAAGGCAAGGTTTAAGAGTAGTTCTCTCTTTTTGATCCTATCCACAGGGACCCTGAATTAGCAATTGTCTTTAGGTAGAAGCTTTTCCTTCTGATAAGCACACCCACAGAGTCCAGATTTCTAAGAGCAGGTGTTATTAGACTGGCAGGACAAAATTATTCTTTAAATCATGAGAAGCCTGATCTGTTGGAGAGCTAGATTAAATAGAAAAGCTTGAAAATTGATACCCCCATTGTGTCACTGCAGGGTAAATCTTTCCAGTCTTACTTCCAATCTGAAAATTTCCAAATGATTCACAGAGCATCACAGACACCCCTAAGCCTGCTCTAGAGAACTCTCCTTTCTCCTGTCACTTCTAAAGCTTAGCTCTGTCCCACAAGCAAGATCCCAGCTCCTCCGCGACACTGCCTACAAGATCTTGGCTCACTGTACTTCCCTTCTCTGCCCAATTTGGGAGTGCCAGATGTCCCCACCCCTGGACACTGCTCAGTTCCTCTCAGAGGAGGAGACATCTGCCTCTTCCCCCAGTAACCCAGAGCGCAGGAGGCAGACGCCCTCCTTGCAGCTGCCTTCATGCCCTGCAAAAGTCCCCACAAGAGAGTGTTACCAGGCAGTACTTCTGCAGTGAACTGAACGTTCATCACAGACACAAGCAGGGAAAATCCAGGACAATGGTTAACATGAGGAACAACTGAAGAGGGACTTGGGTTTTTCTTTGTGACAATCCTTTTTGTTTACACAGACTGTAGAAAAGTCTTTTCTTGAGCATAGTCATTTTTAAAAAGCAGGAGGTATTTCTTTGCTCAAAATTCAAAGGGACACTCAATTGCACTAAACATAAACATACTTTTAGCATTTTATTATGCAAGCTGCTTCTACTGTCACTATGACTAGTCCTATCTTACTCTCACCTTTCCCTCGTTACTTACTAGGGCTGCATTTCATACGCAAGTACATGCAGATACACCCAATCTACTAAAACAAAATGCAACAAAGCCTCTACCCAACTTTGGATCTGCTTAAACTGACAGTGAAGCCACACAGTACACTAGGAACTACCTATAAGTATTCTCAAGAAAACACAATTAAACAACAAAACTAAAAAAAAGACATTACAGGAGGTCCTGTAAGTGTGTTCAGACAAGAACTTAAAGTAATACCTCGTTTCTTTTCAGGTTACCATTTGTTTTGCACTACATTTAAATACTGAGGAATGCTGGCAGGAAAAAAAGTTTATATTGTTATTCTTCCAGTGTTTCTGTAGGCACCATAAGACAGTCATTCTCCAGCAAAACCTCTGCAGAGGTAGGCTCTGGTGATAGAATGCATTTAAAAATGATGGCCAGACGGTGGCACAGTAAACGCCCTTCTTCTGAAGGGCTGTACATGTCTATTAGAAATAATCCTTCTTCCATATGCATATCACAGAGGATTAGGTACATACACTCCTCACACAGAACCACCACCTCCCAAACCACATGTCAGCAGAGTATTTACTACCAAATCCAGAAGGAGTTTGTGATTCTAACATTGTCCCCATTAATGAGAAAAATGTCACTATATAAAAGCTCTTTTTTTTCCCCTCCCTCTTATCAAATCCTTCAAACAGCTGATAACTAGCTTTTATAGATTGGAGAGTCAGATAGAATTCTGAATCTATTATTTTACTAAAACCCCAGGGGTCAACTTATCACCTGAAAACCATTTTACATGGACAATTTGACTTTCATGTGGAGTGTCAGAATATACCCTAGATGGAAATCTAAAATAAATTATATGGAACACTGCCTTCTTTGTGCTGAAATTTATCGGTCCCACACTACAATAATTTTGAAAATTGTATCCCTTAAGCTACAGCACTGAGATGTTATTAACTGCTTGAACTGAAAGAGCAGTTCTGATTGGCTGCTATAAAGTCTATGGACAGAGACTAATTTCTGCTGAACCACACGCTTAGCTGAAGCTGTTTTCCACCATTCCAAGCTGCCAACTTCATTTTCTTCCAGAACACATTGCCCATTTTATTAGTATCATCCTCAGTATGCACTGTCACTTTGGTAAATCTGTTCCAGGAGCTAAAAATGCATCTAAGCTTCTGCTAGTATGGTTGCCTGAGACAATCACACCTGAGAGAGAGGGAGGGAGGGAGATCGATCCACTTGTACCTCTTATCTTCCTAACACAGGTTATTTTCCTCACTAAGCAAGCCTCCAGTCTCTGAAATGCATCTCTGTGATGTATCACAAGATAAACAGATCTATTTCATGGGCCACACTTTCTTAATCACTTCTACTGCCATACTTTTGAAAGAAAATTATTTGATAACGTGTGGATGCTTTGGTGAGTGCTCCTTGTACATCTATTAGTTCCCTTTGTAGAAACCACCCAACTGACCTCAGAGCTAAAATCTTTGTAATTGAGGAGATACTGAAAATGTTAATGAGCCAGCTGCTGGGTGTCTGACTGTTCTTGGAGTAGACATTCCCAGCTAGGCAGAAAAACCTCCTCTAGGCATAACATGTAAGACAGAAGAATGGAGCCCTGGGATAAAAGAAATTTATTTCCTACACCCAGGAACCTAACAAGTCTGGACTACAACAGCTAAAATATTACACCACAACCAGAAAAAAACCCCAAACCAAAACAGAAACAGAATCCTAGTAATAAACTCTACTGCCTTATTTTCATTCAGATAAATTAATAGCCGTTATAAACTGGAAGAAATTGCTAAAAAGGAAGTTCTGACCTGCACATCCAAGTTTCTAGACAGCACTACTTTCACTTTTTCTTTACTAAACAGTATCAAGCCTCTCCAAGAGGCATTCAGACTAGCGACAATTCACCATGGCCAATCAATCTCTCTGAGCAGACAACCTATCACTTCTGGCAATGGCATTCACCTCAGTAAGGCCTTTGCCAAGCAGGGATTTGAAAACCAAGGTTTGGCAGGTCTCTTCCAAACCCTTCACTGCCTGGCTCTCCAACATCTTTCTTTTATGTTAGAATATATCTAAGCAGCAGCAGGAGTAAACGAACACTCCATTGCAAAGTCACAGCCTTCCAGGGAGGGATGTGGCAAGTTGACTGGAACCCTGTGTTTGCTTTCTGTCGCGCTAGCTGACTTCCCAAGGGTATTCCTAAAGGATCTGGGGGAGCTCTGCCAGCTTGCCTGGGAGTGGTAGGGGTCTGTTCTGCAGAGCTTGGCTTTGCTGGTGCCTAAGCTCTGTATGAGTATTGGCGCAAAGCCATGCTGGATAGTGTAACATCCGAGTTCAGCAATTAGATGACTACCACGTTGAAGACAGTTCGTTATTAAAATCAACTAGAGTTATACTTCTACTGAATTAAGTATCATATTTTAGAGAATTTGTGCAGTGAGCTGGAACAAACTGGGATAAAATGGCATATATAGCTTTAGCTTTGAAACACTTGTTTTTTGTTTTGACCAAGCATCTCAGTCGGTCAGTGGTGGCCTATGTCAGGCAGAAATTTTAGAAGCATGAACTTATCATTAATAGAAAAGATAACCTGAGGAAACTATTTGGGACAGTAAAAGTAATATCCCCGTGTCTGCTTTAATTATATGCTATTACAGTGACTAGAGCAAGTTAGCAGGACTTTTTCTGTCTTACCCAAACAATAGGAATTTCCTTGCATCACAAATTCACAGTACTGAAGATAAAGTGCCAAGTTTGGAGTTGTCCACTTATATTGATAAATATTCTGAGCACTTTTAAGTGCTTAAACTGTTGAGATAAATGTTTTGGAATCTATTTCTACAAATAATAGCTTAATTAGCTCAAAAGAAGAAATTCACAATTTCATAGTAGGCACAACTGGTAGAGCTTGAATCTAGCTGGAAGTGTGATCAGGTATCAACATGCAGCAGCTTAAAAAAAGTTACACAAGCTGACCTTAATATGTGTGACTATCAGGTTTTCGCTGCAGAAATATATATTTTTCAATATCCTTTTCTGAGCAGAAATCATGTCATTTATATGCAAATCAGACTATATTCTGCAGCTGTTTCTTCTGTGCTGAAGCCAAGGGAATTATTTGCACTTAATAAAGCCTCATAAATAGGGTTTGTCTCTAAATGGGTGGGGGAGCAGCAAATATATCATAGCCATTTACAGTTACAAGCATCTTCTTATTTTGAAAGTTATATGCATCCTTTAATAGGAAGTTTCACAGTTACAAAAGAAACATTGTTTCATTTGTATAAACAAAATACCCTTACTGCCTTCAAAACAAAATGTTTTGCATTTTTCCCTATGCTCAGCTATCTAAAATGTAGAAATTGCCATGTAGCATCAAAAGAACAGTCTGTATCATCATTACATGGTAGCTTCACATAGTACATGTTAAATACAGGAAGAAATTCCTTGGTATTTTATCTAGGCACTTTTATTATATTTGAAAGAACAGATACCTTCTTCATACAAAGTATGTCCACCCAGTATCATCTATGGCATTTCTGCAAAACGTGTAACATTTTCACACACCACCAACCAGATGTGCCCCTCAAGTCCTGGCACATGGAAACAATCCATTTGAAAACCACAGGAGGACAGACTCAGGAACACTGAAAGCACACCCTACAAGACCAGAATGGAAGTGTAGTGTTTTACTGTGGTAGGTAGCATACTAAAGCAACCCGGGAAACAACTCTCCCAAACTGGTATAAAACTGTCTGGATTGGCACCTCTTGTTAAGAACAGGACAGGCAGCGCAGGACTGCAGGTTAACAGTAGCACAGCTTTGCCAGTCACTTCACAACCACAGGGAAGAGCAACAGTGATCAGCACTGCCTAGAGAAAGGCAGGAGACGAAAGGGCCCCAAGGGCCCCTGTCGCTTAGGAGGATGCAGTCCTTACCCCAGCCCGCTCCATCTGAAATACCTGTCGAGAGCACATGGAGACCAGGAGTTCAAACAGTGGGAGAAAAGTGAGGGCTTGGACCGAGACGATTTTATCTCATACAGGTTTAAAGAACAAATACAGAAACATGGTTCAACCAGCGCGGCCCTTATCTCAGCTGAACAGTGGCAGCCAATAAACCACTGCCCTTTTTCTCATTTTTTTCAGTCAAGCTGAACTTCATCACTGCAAACTATCTGCACACTGTACGGGCCTCAGTTTATTCTCATGTAAGCCTTCAATAAATTCAATGTGTCGTTAGTCCTCTGCAGGAAGTGAATTTTACCCTGACTAGTGCCTCCTTTTCTATTTCCTTGTTAAGGAAAGGAGCTAGAAAAAACCCAGACATTCATGGATTTCATTTCATGGATATAATTTAAAGATTCTGTCAGTAAAACAATTGACATGATACTGCTCTTTTTCTTCTACGTAAAAAGCAGGAGGAGTGACATAACGATGTAATGCAAGATACCCTTTCTTTTAGAAGGGATACCACTGATTCTGTCATAATGATGCCTTAGAGAGGTATCATTTGTGCTCTACAAAATGACTGATTTTAACTATTTTTAGGTGCATATTGGTTCCATATGGTGACTTCTGTTCACTCTCTATCACTATGCTGACTGCCTTTAAAAGCACCAACTTTTATACTTCACATAACTATTCTGTGAAGTATCTAAGTAAAACTACACCTAAATAACAAGAGTCTGACTTGTCACAACTGCCGTTATTATTTTAACAATTACTCTAATGTTTAACCCATTAGTCTTCAAACACATTAATAAAGTCTACATAATTAAACTGATCATGAGACATGCTGCATACAACTAAAATGACGTCACAATACATTTACAGTATTCTATATGCTATAAACATACCTTATACACAAACGTGTCTGGCAACATGTTTAAACATTATACTTATTTTTCTGCTAACAATTTTTGAAGATCATGGGTTTTGAGTGCACATTGCATTTTCTTCAGGCATGGATACGGTTGACCTCAGTTTATATTTTGAAACCAATATATGTGATAGGACAAGGAAGCATATAAGGAAGTTGAAGTTAAATTAAAAGCAGGTATGAGCATGTATTTTATTACGAAGAATCAGACAAGTAAGATAGTAAAATCTGACTTCTTGTCACATTGAATTTTCTTTCACTACTCCATTATAGGAAACAGTATTTTTATAATGTAAATTTTATAGAATCATTCCCAGACTAAAGTCTGTGGCATTCTGCTGTATCCCCAAAGAATTACTTATACAATCCCACTGATTCAAACTCAAGCCACTCATTTAATGTTACAACTCTATGCAGAATTAAAAACAAAGATCCTTTCAGACTTTAACAATGCTTTTATGTATTTTAGTCTGTATTTTATCTATTGGTAGTAGCTTAGTGAAATTGTCTGATGTTATCCTGTTGAATTTAATTAGTCTGTTATCACCTGGGCAACATCTGAAAGGAAGATGCACGCAGCAACATTAGTGGAGCACAGCCATCTTTTGCTGTATAGAAGCAAGACTATTCTACTTAGAAAAGTTGAATCTTTATGCGGATGAAAAAACTCAGGCGTCTCATGTGCACAAGAAAGGCAATATTCAGTGAGCCTGTCCGTGAATTTACAGCACACCAGCTTCTCCATGCTAACTGTATGTGGTCACTTTCATCATAAGTAATTCGGTGAGTTCCACCAGAGAGCAGTTCAGTCCCCTTACAATCTGAATCATCTTCTGACAGTGTCTGCCTCTTTCCAGTGACTACACAGGGAGTCCAGGTAAACTAGGTTTATCACTTAAGGTGATTCAGTTAAATGACTAAAATTACAGCTCTTCATAGCTATGTCTATACTTACCTTTTGAGGCATGACCTGGCATTTTGGTCCCCTGGTCATTCATACAGAGCGTTTGCGGAGAAACACCCCTGTTCCTGCCTGGGAGCCATCCAATTTCCATGGAAATCAGAAGACAGTGATGGGCAGGAGGTAAACTCTGCATTCTTAAATCTTATCATGACACAGAACTGGGACATGACTAGGATGCGCATGACTAGGATTGCTGGGCTAAACATAGCAGTAGTACAGTAACTCTGAGTTACCTCAGTTTGGAAGTTTAATTTAAAAAAAAAATTCAGATTTGACTAGGTTTTTCTAATTCTGCAGTCAATTAGTTCTTTCTGCCTGTATTTGTTCTGAAGTATAGTTACTGTGTATCTGCAATTAATTATTGCCATATAGACCTACTATGATTATCACTTTTGATCTTTCAATTATTACGATTTAGAAAATAGAATAATAACAAATGCTACCATATGAAGAGTCATTCCTTCTCCTGAGACAGAGCACACTTCAGCATATAAGTACTTCCAAATTGGTTTTCTGGAAGTGATTTAAACTTTAAAGAGTCATAGAGCTAATACGAATAATGAAGCAAAACAACAATGCCAAATAAAGCACTTATCTCTAGAAAAATGTTTTTGTACCAGAGGTTCAATATTACTGTAAAGACATTGCGGTATTGAAAGATTTCTATTCCAAAATCTGTGAAATAGTGTCAGTAGCAATAGCACAATTTTGTAATTTTCCAAGGATGATACAGGATGCTGATTTCTTGTGAAAAGCAGAGACAGGAAACGATCTTATAAACCATCTGCAAAGTACTCTGAATAGTCTTGAAAGTACTGAAATGCATTTGTTATCATGTGTTCTGACTATGGATCAAATTGGAAATTAAAACCTTTTAAACATCAAAAGGAAAAAAATTTGAATACAGTATCAGAAAATTAAGCAGTCTGAATCTTGAAGAAACCCAATAATAACTACTGAACTCCCGCACAGAGAATTTTCTTTGAAGTAATAGTCTAAATATAAACCTACTCCTATAAACTAACTAAAACCAAGTGGTTATATTTAGACATACAAAAAAATGAAGCAAAAACGGCAATAATGTCCATTACTTTCTAGATATTATATAAACTACCAAAATATTTCACAGAAAAAATGGAAATACACCTTCAGCATAGAAATGGGGCCAAAAAACATCTCGAAAACATACTTCCTTAGTATGGAGAAATAAATAGAAGCTTACCTTATTCATTTTTATGAAGACCTAAGCACAATCAGCTTCCACTACAGTCGCTACCTCACAGTTCAGAACCTTTAGAAGGAGCTTCATGCAGACTAGCAGGAAAAAGTGCAGCACCTGCCCTCAGAAGCATCCTCGGTTTGCAGGCGAGGCCTCAGCAACCAGCAGATGAGTGAGGTTTTGGAAAGTTGCAAGTTGTATAATCACAGATTATATAAATTATATAAATGATATAATCACAAGATTATATTAATTGTTTCCTTCCTCTCCTATTTTGCATGTTTGAACCCCAGCTTTGTGTTGCTGTGTAAAAGCTTTTGTCAAACTTGAAGAAACTGAGGAACAGCTCAACTAGTTGTTGCAAGCTAAAACTCCAGGGAAAGGCAGGATACAAAGGCAATTAAAGAATGCTATGTAAATATGAACTATAAATTGGAAAAAAAATTGTGTATTTCAAGCAGCAGGGAGAGAGACAGCTACTTAAACATCGGCATCAAGTACCATTTTAGATGCCCTAGAGGACCCGGAACATCTGCATGTGGAAGACTCGTGCTCTTCTGGCATGGTAGATGGAGCCCAGGGAAGATTCTCTGGGGCACCTAAACTGACATTTGGCACTCCGCATTCTTATATCTCACCCTGACACAGAACTGGGAGGTGACTAGGATGTACATGACTAGGACTGCTGGTCTAAACATAGCAGTAGTATAGTAATTCTGAGTTACCTCAGTTTGGAAATTTAATTTAAAAAAAAAAAAAAGAGAGATAAAAAGAGATCTGACATACTACTAACTTTCAGATGCAATGAAATATCTGAGGTACAGCAAAGTGAGTTCTACGCTTGGGACTACTGGAATTTGCAGTCAAAAACATGTCGAGTGGCAAGTGTTGAGGCTGCTTGTGCTAGGCCATTCTTTCACATGGAGAAAGAGTTATACCAGAAAGTAAGTAAAAAGTGTAAGGAAACACTTTGGAGTCAAGTAAAATGTTATTAGCTGAGAAAAATACAACCAGGTACTGCAGCAAAACATGGTTGTATTTGGTTGCACCACAGACAACGTTGCAAGAACAGACAGCTAAGGTTCCATGTGTGATTTTAACATTTTAATTCCACACATTTTGAATAATTAACAGTGAAAATTAACATTCTCTTGGGTTTTAGGCAATATCATGTATTTTTCTAACTATTGAACTTGCAAGGTCTACTGTTCAAACGCTAGAGCTACAAGAAGATATCCAAATCCAATGCTTAGTTGCCTAAATCTGTACTGGGATGCATAAATGTCCACTTTATGACCTCGGGTGTCAAGGTGAACAGCCAAACACAACTTTAGAATAATGTTTATACATTTTACAACTGGTTTGTTGAGATTCTGGAAACACATTTGCTTGAAGGAAGTTGCACTTTTTTATTAATGAGTTGATAGCACTGTCAAAAGGAATATAGTCTAGAGTAACTTACCATTCTATTACTTTTACTTGTAAATCTAATTATTTTACAGAATCAGTCCTATGAAAAATTCAGCATTAGAGAAACTGAAAGACGAAACCAAAAAGCATTAGGAAATTTCTGAGGAAAGAGTCTTTCCTTCATTTAAAGAGTACTTGTGAGCAGGACATGTAATAAACAGCTTACTTTCCCTTATGTGATTTTTACTTTATCTATAAAAGCACCCTCAGTTTGAGACGCATTCCAACATTCTTCTTTGTAATCCTGAAAACAGCAAGGTCAACAAACAAATATTTAAGTACTTTGCAAAATAAGGTAACATGCCTAGAATTCCATAAATTAGACATCAATTTTGTTATTATCTACTCTATGCAGCAATCCAGCTATTGGTAAATAGGTACACAACAGAAATTAAATTCTCTTAACTGGATTTGAAGGCTTCACTCTGTAAAAATGACTGTAACTTTTTTTCCACAGCACTTAACAATGTATTTTGTTTATACGTTTTACAAAATGCCATCAAATATTCCAAGAAAGGGCTTGACATCATTGATTTCATCATCAAGACGATATCTATTGAAGATTAAGCAAACAAAAAAAATTAAATTAGGTAGAGTACATCAAAACCTATGAAATCAGGAACACTATACAAAGTATAGTGAAGAGATACTGAGACAAGCAAAAAAATCTTAAAGTATTTTCCTTTCTAAGAAAAGTTAATTGCTACTATTATTGTGAAAATTCATCTTTTTAAAATGAATGTTATAAATTAACACATCACCTAAAGGTCTGTGTTCCATGAAGAACTAAGCACTGGAACACTGAGGCAACAGAAAAACATAGACAACTTTTTATTACCTGGGATCCACTTCTTTTTCCTGTTGTTTTGTGAAAATAAAAAAATCCTCTTTCTTAGTGAATTTAGAAGAGCCTGAAATGATTTTTGAGATCGAAGAACACTGTATGTTTTTCAGCTCTTGTGAAGGATTTGAATGGTTTTTTTCTTGAAAACTGAACTGCAACGTAAATGTTAAAAAGTGTATATAGTGAAAATAACTAACCAAAAGAGAAACTGCCAGATTGTTGTAGTACGTAGTACAGATATTTATATTGATATTATGGTGTTTGACAAGGACCAAGCACACGATAAATATAATGATATACTGGGTGACTTGCAGAATCACAATCAAATTGAGTAAATAGTTTTGAAGTCATGCTATATAAAGTAAATTAAAGTCCTGGTTCTTTGTATCATGAATATCACACTGAACACAGGATGCATGAGTGTTTGGATAACACAGAACAGTTCAGAAATTCAGTATGTCCAAACTGATTCATAAGTCAGATGGTAAAATACATTTACGCATGAAGTATTCTAATTATAGGAAATTCTGTTATCAAAATATTTTTACTCACCATATTTATATTTCCACTCCGTACAGATAAATTCACTTTTGATGTGCTATTAACCACAGAAACAACTGAGTTCTGAATATTGGTCTCATCTTGTAACATGCATGAACTGAAAATATCAAGTTGAATGATTTAAGTATTTTTACAGAAGCGCAAAATGATTTACTGTTCAGTTCAAGATTTTCTATTTATTTCACTCCACACTTAAATAAAAAAAAATTCAAGTCATTCAACAAGTCATACCTTTTAAAAGTTGTAATTTCACTCACTTTTACGAGTGAATAGCCTTCTACACATTTAATTATACAGATACATGTGAAATACAGACAATATTTTTAACTGAATAAAATTGTAATTAATTATATAATGCTTACTCTTTTGAAATGTCATTTGTGACTTCGCTTCTTGTATACTGGCAAGGTGGTTCACACTCATCTGGAATTTGAAGGCAGGTATTTCCACGTTCCATATAAGAATGAAAGTTTTAAAAACTGAATCACAAAACAGCTGAAACCCCTTATAAATATTTTACATAATATGATAAATAATAGTTTGAAAATTATTCAAATATCTTAACACTTGAAATATTTCTTCTGTGGGTTTTGGGCTAATGTAAAGATAAGCAGAGATAAGCAGTCAGATAAATTAACAAATACGCAGTTGCAGGCCATCCAAAAAATTTTTAATTATGACTTTCTCAACTGTCCCTTCTGTATTAGGTTTGTCTCAATATAGGTGACATTCAAGGTAGAGTAATAAACCTGGTGGTCAAGTTAATTAACCAAAAAATTTCAAGTAGTTCTATTCATTGTATACTATAATAAATTATTCTCAAATAATAGCCTGTAAAATAATTTCTACATAGGAAAAAAATAATTTTGTTAAAATAACCTTACCTAATTCTCTATTGGCAAAGTCGCTAGCAAATGCTAATTTCTCATCATCAATATCATCCCAAACATCATCTCTCAGTTCAAAGTCCACATCCAAAGCACCTGAAAACCAAAATCTGCTCTTATCTATATCAGACAAATTATGCATTAAGGATTTTTAACAGGTTTTTGTTTTTTTTTTTTAATGCCATTGTCTCTTGGCTCTTCTCACTCACAAACACTGAATGTTTCCAAGAGAAAGCTGTAATACATTTGCACTGGACAGGTACAACAAAAACTGTTCTGCATTTTACAACCAGTTGCTCAATCTTTTGAAAGCAGGATTCTCACATATGCACTTTTTTCTTGGTGTTATTTTGAGAAAAGTTATCCTCAGTGTAGATTCTAGAAAAACAGGCCTTATAAAAATCACTGCGATTTCCTTCTTTTGTCAGAAGCATTGTTTGATTTCAAATTTAATACTTTTAATTCAGTCCTTTCTTCTCTCCAATTTTCCAAAACACTGCAAGCTGTCTTCCTCCCATACTTCTAATGCCTAAGAACTAGCCATGACAAACACATTTTCAAGCATTGTTGTTAAAATTCTTAATTAAAATGTGATAGTTAATGTTTTAAAATACTTTTTTTTCCGGTGCAAAGATGACTTTCCTGTTTCCTCTCTTACTCTCTTTCCCTTTTATTTGTTGTATTCTCTCTTTTCATCACCAATCCAATGCTCTCTGCTGATTTTTTAAATTTCTCTTCTGCCATACTACCCTCCAGCATCAGACAGCGCTGGAATCTTTATTCTGTTGTCATGGCCTTAATATGCCTAAGAAACCCCGATCTAGGTCTCCCTTTCAACAGGGGAGCAGGACAGGCTCAAATCAAAAATCCTGTTCCACAGACACTGGCAACACCAGGAAGGCACTGCTATTGTAATTCTGGATGTGCACAGTCAGCACGGTGCATTATTGCACAGACACACAGACTTTAAATAAATTATAGGTTTAGGTTACTACAATTTCAGAGTATATTCTTAATTACCTACATATTTTTTTTTGTATGGAATGGAAAGATACCGTATTACAGATGCAGTTAACCCTATAAAAATTGTATTAACTGATGCCTTACTTCATTAGAACTATTTTTGGTGCATTTTTTTAAATGCAGCTGGCCCAATCAACATAGCCAAGGTTACCTTTTCTGCTACTATTCAATGGAGATGGTTTTTAGTCAGCAATATCTACTGCGTTCCCTTGATCCTGTATGATTTGCCTCAAGATGTTCTTGAGCATAGACTGTAGCTATACTGGAATATCCGTCTGTCTTCCCATGACTTTATTCTTTTAACACAATCATATCATACACTAACTGCCCACCCCCCCCAGCAATTGATGATATCGCCATGCAACAGTCTTCCATCTTAAGACTAGATAACAACTGTAGCAGGTAAATTAGTATGGCAGGAAAATACGAAGCATTAATTTAAAGGAATAGGATTACAATCCCATTGTCAAAATATTAAGTAAAAGTGAAATTACGCAGTATAGCTGCCAACACTTAAGGCAGTATGAACTAAAAAATGTTACAATTCATTTCAGCACAGTGTTTCTTATCTGAGTATGACCTAAACATTGGAGCTGCTACTTATTAGCCAAATTAATCAAAATTTGATTCACACCAATCTACTGTCACCAAATGTAATGGCAAGAGGCATACAGTGAGGAGAACATGATAGTTATATACTGATAATGAAGACTGATCATTTAACACCAAATGTATAAACATTTGTGGCCTTTCCAGTGGAAGAGAAACAGAAAGAGGAAATTATTTTTCAAGATAGAGATGTTTTACTAGTTATGAACTCAGTTACTGAATGGTCACATTTTGTCAGCTACCAAACAAAAGCTTGTATTTCGCTAACTTCTTCCAGCAGAAAGGGAAAAGAAAATGTATAGATATAGGGGTAAAATACCTCTTGTATTACAAGTGGCTTCAGTGGAAATACGTTACAGTCATACCTTTCAGGAAGTATTTATAGATTCTAACCCTCATATATTTGATTTAGTCATTACTGTTTTATTTAAAGGTACATTTAGATGCTTAGATCTACATTAGAAATTCTTACCAATACCAGAAAGCAAGCCAATAAAGCCACTATATTTTCCTATATATTCAGTATCCTATAATGCTCTACTGGTTGCTGTAGTGATTGCAGCAAGTTTGAGTTTACAAGTATATTCAAATCAAAACAGTGAAAATCGTAATTTCACACATTAGCAATAACTTACTACTCTTTCCGTAATTCCAGGACTGCAGTTGTTTCTGAGATACTCCTAAGCTATTAACATTATCTGCCTGGTCCACTGAAGGTGATGAAGGTGATGAAGATGACTGTTTATTGCTAGACCTATTTAAAAAACCAAAACAAAACAAAACAGTGACATGTCAGCAAAACAGGTGCAGAAAGTTGCAAAATAATTTTATTCAGAAAACAGTTTTTAGTTGTTACAACTTAACATACTATCTAAAATATGACAGATTTCTTTTTTGTTACTTATATTCATCAGTACCTTGGCAATGCCGGCAACAAAGATTTAGGTGTAAAAACAAATTGTTTGAGATCCACATTTTGAGCTTGATTTAACATCTGCATCTAAAGAAAGCAGATTATTGTAACTGACAAGATATAAACATATTGAAAACCATTGTTCTTTAACAATCTTAATGACACCATTAATGCTGTATCAAGTCAGCATAATTTTTAAAGATCACATATAAAATGTTTCTGATGTCTGCTTATCTAACGTAATCAGTTAAAAAGGTTTGGATTACATGCTTCTAGTGGAGTTATCCAAGTACCCTGGCAAAGTCAGACTGGTTATCACTAACTCTCATCTATATTAGCTGTAGGCTAAATTATTCTCTATTGCAAACAAGCAAGCAAACAAAACTGTGAGGAGGAAATAAAACACTCCAATATCTCAGATGCCATTCTTGCTGCAAAAAGAACTAGTTTCGTACTACATTCAAAGGGATAAAGTGTAAGCCATGAAATCTTTCAGAAGTATAGAAAACCAACCATGTTAGTTTTTGAAAGAAGTGGATCTACCTGTCTATGCAAAAAGATCTCTTAGTAGCATTACTCTGATAAATACCACTATTTGTTTTCATTCAGGTCATATTTTGCCAAAACCAAGTCACAGTACAGTACCTTCCAATGATGCCTCTGTACCTCACCCACCACAATCTATCAAATGCCGTAAAAGTAAAAACGAAGAGTACATGCACAGAAGTGGATCACTGGAAGCGTTCCAAACAGCAGCAGAACCTCTCAAAGATTCCTGGACTTGTGGTACCTTTGTACTTCTTTGCTGTTTGTATTCCACACAAAGGACAAACTTGTATGTTCATACTTAGTTATAAAATTTTCTCTGCAAACAATATATACAAATACATAACAGATTAAAATAAATCTATTCAATGGCTAACTGTACTCAAACGAACCTTTAACCGTTTTACTGGGGGTACAGATGAAATTGAGTTCCTGCTCCTTAAATCAGCTAGGTACAAAGAAAACTTTGAATCTCCATTCATCTCAGACTTTGGAGGTACTCCAGTTTTACCTAAGAAAAGGAATTAAAATAATCTTCAGATTAGTTTAGAAGGGATAAATCCCAATTCTTTCCAGATCAATGGAAACTTTGCTCTAAGCTTAGTATCCTCTATTAAAAGATCCTAAATGATTTAACACACTTATTAAAAGATTTAACACACCAATATTTTATATAACAGTGCAACAAGCTTGACATTGCTCTTAAATCATATGCTAGATGTTCTGAAAAATATTATTAATCATTGCAGGGCCTATGAAAGTGTTATTGACAAAGCTTTCTGTTACTGCTTTTATGACTGCATCATAGCAACAACTTGGGCCTGACTCTCTTGCTTACATTGCTTCTGTTAATGTAGCTATTGGTATAAATGAAGCTATTCTAAATTACGTCTGTCTAAAAGTAACAGAAATAGTAGATTTAATGAAACTCACAGCAGTCATGTCCACACACATCTTTATTTTTACAGCGATGGTTGCATTCTCTGTTTCCATATTTCTTGTAAGTAATCTCTTGTTTAGCTCTGCCTCCTAGATAAATATAATACAGAAATGCGCATTTTTTATTTCATATGTATTGTTGAGAGAGTACTTCATGCAGTAAAAGATGGGCTAGAAGTAATCTGTGTCACTAGAATTTTGTTGCCTTCAACAAAACTTTGGGCTGCTCAAACAATGTAATTGGAAAGAAATTAATCAATGCGACTGAAAAACAGAGGCACTTCCACATTCCTGAATTCAAACAGTAATATTAGACATCAAACACCCGTGATTTTTCTTACTTTCAAATTCATCAAAGAATTGCACTGTAGTACTTGGACAAGCGGAAGCAGCAGCATTGTATTTTCATTATACTTGAGAAAGAAACAGTATGGCTAAAGATCAATCTAGCTCTCTTCTGAAAGCAAAATTCAGTTTTCTGTTGACTTTGGTATTAGCCAGATGTTGTGATCTGACCGTTTACCTGTATCTACTTCTGCTGCTGGCAGACTTTGTGGTGAGCCATAATACATATCAAGTGAAGACTCAGCTTTCAGGTTTTGATTTGTTACCACTTTACTTCCCACTGTTTTCGGTGTTAAGTAAAAGGCTGTATATGCTTGCTGTATATCAAGGCCAACTTTGGAAAAAAGACAAATATTTTAAATTGCTATAAACTGTTTCTAAACTACTGATTACCTTCAATTTTCTAGAGTTTAAGAAAGTACAAATGTTATTAAAAGATCATAGAAATTTGTTAAGATAATGTACCATTAAAAGCACACTATTATATGAATGGATTCTTTATGATTGAGATAAAAAAACCCCAAACATTTTCAGAATTAAAGACATGGTTACTAGATGAGTAACTAAATTAGTCTCTTTAACAAAATTTTTCTGTATTGTTTTAAAACTACATTTATCTATGGCTTTGCACTGCCAATGTAATTTTAACTTTAAAATGGTACTACAGTCTGTGTTACAGGATGTTGATAGTACTTTTGAAGTTGAATGCTAATAATGGCTCTAGTTCTAATTAAACCAAGATTCATATGATACTATGAGAGACACCATTTATAAAAAGAGTAATTTTGCCTTTTATTAGGCAAATATTGCTGGAAAACCAGACAGGCTTTTAAAAAATGAGAGATTTCCTTCAAATCTGAAACAGAAGCAGACTTTAAAATAAGTAGAGACTAAGACAACCTGCTTTTAGTCTAACTTCACTGTTACTAATTTCAGAGAAATTAACTGTTGTGTTTAGTTTTACTGAACTCAGTACAACTTGTAGATAGCCAAGTAGTAATAAAAGGACAATTTTTCCTTCATCTCTGTTTGGTTAGAAAACCCTCCTTTTTCCTGAGCCACAGCTTTAGCCATAGGAATACAGATTATTCCAGGCTTGATTATTGTAATAGTTTCAATATTCAATGTTTATCATGAGAGCACCAAATATACTTCAGTTAATCTAGCACACAGCAATCTTCTTTACAGATGGGGCATGATGACAGAATTTAATACAACCAGTATATTTTTAAATTGTATTTCAAAGTTCTATGTTTCAAGGTCACCACTGTCTCTCCTCATCTGCTGCTGTAGTTCCAATTCTATGGAAATTGACACTGAGGGGACCAATGTTTAAATCCACACACGTTAAGGCACAAAATTTTCCACTGTAGAAATTTCTTGCTACTGAAGTGGAGATGAATCCATATCTAATACTTTGTCATCACAATGCAAAACCTAACCATTCACAAAGACAGCTCTTCCCAGCATAAATAACCTATCAAGCTGATAGGCTATCCTTACTGAAAGTTAATTCAACTTGAAGGTGAAGGGCAAAAGAGAATCCTAATCTGTATCAACAGAGCAAAATACTATCTCCTAGTATCAGTTTTGATGTTTCCCAGTTCATTAATATGCCAGTAAATGAAACAAACAGATATGTAATTAGACTGTTAGGTAATACTCAACCCAGTAAAGAACATGTAATAGAATTTACTTTCCAGATCCATTCACTTTATTATATTTTTGGCTTGATATAAAGTGTTTTAATAATTTATTCAAAACTCTTATGCAGTTGTTTTTAAATTAAAAGCATACCAATCAACCTACCATAATCAGAACTAATTAAATTTATACTAATGTCCTCTGATTTAAGAGCTCTTTTCACTTCAATTTTCTTCATCCAATTTCCAGTTTTCAGCAGCACAGAATCCCTGTAATGTATCAGTAAAGTTTTGTTAAACATGGACAATGAAAACAAGACTGTATACTATGGCATCTCTAACCAAGTGAAAGGGCCTTTATTTGGTCTTAGTTCTTGGATTTTGCTTGTTAAGTGGCCTAAGAATAACCTGCCAATAATAACATGATTTATGGGCATAAGAAAGCCAGGATCCTGCAGATCAGTTTCAGTTCTGCCAAAAGTGCCAGACTTCGTCCAGAACTCATGTGAAGGTCACACAGTTGGAAAAGACTTTGTTTCTCTTTTCCCATTTGCTCCAAGTATATCTGAGCCAACTGGAGAATTTAATTCCATCTCTGAGTGAAAAACAATTTTGACAATATGATATAATTAAAGAAATATAGCTAATAAGAATAAGTAACAACTTGAGAATGTGTCTTTTTAATAGGTATTTTACTTGTTTTATATTTATGTGGAAATATAATTATTCTGACTTCCATAATATGACATCAGTGTTGTACAGATATTTACACATACACTCTGTACTGACAAGCACACTGGCATGTTTTGGGGGTTTTTGAATCTTGTGCAGCATTTTAAATGACAACAGTCACTAGAAAATGCTGTAGGATAAAGAATAATTTTGTACCATTTGGCATCAGTAGAAAGTACTGCAAAAACTGCAAGTCACAGAAAGGATTAAAAGCCAACACCCTTAAAAGGTGCAAGGCAAAAATACTTGATCATACATACATGATTTTCTGATTAAAAATGACTTGGTTGTCAGCATCTCCCATGACCAATGTAACATAGTGAAAGTCTGTTGCTGTTCTCTTTGTCTGTAGCTGCTCATAGTTTGTTAATTTGATGGTTACTAAGATTTCAGCCAGTGTATCACTGTATTTTGGAAGCTAGGAAAAAAAGATAAAGACGACCACATAACTGCTAAAACACGCAAAGTAAAATATATGCCCTTCCATAAATTTTTAACTGTTGATACAAGCACAAAAGCTCGATTCAAGCAATTTCAGTTTGTGGTACAATTTTTATTTGTTGTTCTGAGACACTATTATACAGTACTAACTTGCCCATAGTTGAATATCCTAGATTTGATTAAGTATTGAGAATAAAAGACAGTCTACATTAAGCCCTTGAAAAATTCTCCTTTGTTCAATACAAAGAGAAAGATGCAGAAGAAAACTAGGTATATTTTGGCATCCCAACATTCCTCTATAAGATATTTATAATTGTTAAATTTTTCTTCTGAGAATAATTTAGAGATACTCATCCAGTATTATGTCAAATGAAAAACTAAGCCAGAACTGGTTGTTATAACAATAGTATTTCACACATTTATTGAGTTTATAACTTCAAAGATGTCTTCATTTGTACCAAATTCATGAGACACTTTAAGGCTATTTTTCAAATTTTGCATTTCAGAAAGGTAGAGTGGCTATATGACCTGTTTAAAGACAAAATGCATATCAGAACCTCAAAGCTTTTGATTGCACATGGAATTGCACCCTTCCTTTGAAAGGGCACCAGCTAGGCTAATGTAATAATGTACTGTTTCTCTATATTCCTAAGTGTGATGTAGAAAATAAACATGAGTTAACACTTCTTCAGTAAGTTTATATGGATGTTTTTCTGTCTCTAGGGCTTGTTTATATTCAAGTAGAAGAGACCTCTCAGACTCACATACAATGCTAGAATGTGGAATATACTGGTTTGCATCTGTAGCATAAAATGCTACATACGAGAGAGAGAGGCCAATGTATTATCATGAATGTCTGTTCCAAGGCTCTCCTTCAATGTTTAAGAGTTTGATTATACATGCTAAGGTGGAAGGAGGCCACAACATTGTGTAATCTATCAGTGAAGGCTCAAAATTTCTTTAAGTCAGTATTTGCTCTTTCATTTAATATCATCAGCAAAAAAATATAAAATAAATAGAAAAGCATTTACCTGTTCAATGTCAAGTTCATATTTTGGAAGGTGCAAAACAGATTCTTTTATCTGGTTTCCAAATGGAGGATGTCTGTTTAAAATCTGCAAAGATTTAATTTCATTTCTGATAGATTCAGCTGATCAGAGACGCCAACAGAAATGTAAATCCAAGGAATCAAAGTCACCAGCGTAATTATGCTATCAACAAAAGCCCTTACCACTCCTGCTTCCCTACTGTCAGTGATGCCTAGAATAGCAACATAACCGACTTTTTCATGTTGCTACCACTTCTGTTCAGGTAAGAGCCAATGAACTAGCCAGTGACCTCAAAACCAGACTACTCAGGTTTTATATGAGATGACTCTTCCATGTTGCCTTAGCTTTAGTCAAAACAAAACAAATGACAGGAAAACTGCAAAAGGGGGCAGAAAAGAGAAATCAAAGTCCTAAAGACAAAACAGAAAAACCTGAGTAAGATCCATTTCCTTTAGAAATTCGTTATGTCTTTCAGAACACTGGAAAAACAGTTTCCTCAGAAAAGACGCCAAGAGCCAAAGAACTTGTCCTGGGGTAAAATCTAACTTCCCTAAAATAAGAAGCGCTTTGTAAATGATTCAGAAGAATTTTATTCTATGACTATCTTTAACTAAAACTAGCAATAATGGAAATTCAGGATTCTCATCATTAACACGCATTAAGAGAAACTGTAAATATATATTCCCTTTTACATTTTTTTCTAACACTCCTAAAAGGGAAATGTATATTGTCCTTTGTTTCAAACCATGTTAATGATGAAATTCTGCATATTTCAGCAATTGCTTTCCAAAACCAGCCAAATCAGTGAAAACGTCCACATTAAATTTGCTAGAACAAAACATCATACACATGTTCAAGGAAAAATAGCAGTAGCCACATATTTTTTTTTTAATTCACTAGTATAAATTAATAAACCACTTCAAACACTTAATTTTGCTCACAATCATATAGCAGATATATATTAACTATACATCTTTTACTGGTAAGAGTATCAATACTCAATATTTTCCTTATCATATTTATCTGCGTACAAAATAATAAATTACCAATTCAAGTTCCCTTGCATTTGTGTCTTCTATTTTCTTAAATGATGTCAGCCCAGCATTTACCATAGCGTTTGACAGTGATACACCTGCAAAAAATTTAAATTTTATGCTGTTAAATGACAATCACTAATATAAAATTATTTTCAACAACTGCATTATAGCAGGTAAAACCAAAGCACAAATCATTTTATAGTATGTTTGTCCCAGTTTTTTGCCCAGCAAATCACTATATTTCTTTTCAGTTGATTAAATATTTTAGTATTATTTAATTTCACTTATCCATTAATAAAGAGAAAAAGAAATGCAATACAAATCAAACATGAAAACATTCAATATTTCAGTTTTTAGTTAATTTTCTGAAGTAAAGTAGATTTTAGATCACTTTCTACAAGAGCCAAGAAATGTGTTCTGCATATATATGATGAAAACAAGCACGTCACACAGCATTCCTTGTCTCAGAAATTTTTTCCTTATCCAAGGAATTATTTAGCTATGTTAAAGTCATAACAATCTCAATGTTTTTGAGCAAGCTAATAATGAAATTAACTAAAAGAAAAATATTTATTATAATCTTCTAGTAGTCTTTGCAGATTTAGCAAAAAAATTTCCCACAAAAGCAGACCTGCAGAGAATTCCACATTCAATCTTATTCCTCTTTGTGATTCCCAGTTCTTTCAAACTTCCAGTGAGATTTAGAGTCATCACAGCATATGAAAAACCATTTCCCTTACCTGGAACTACAGCCTACTGCAATAATTGCAATAATTTCAGATAAAAGATAGTACCAAAGATTTAGAATGAGTATGTGGATTCTTTATATGTAATTCTGTAGAAACAGTAGAAGAAATCTGAAAATTAAGTGGGAAACCTCTGAAGAGACTCTTAGGTTGCTTCTTGGAAGATGTTACAGCAACCTCATAAGAAACAAACTCATTTCAACTCAAGAATTTAATGATTTAGAAGAACAGAAGACCTTTCGTCCTTTTATGTACATTTGAACACCTTTTGGGTCTGACTTAGGGAAAGCATCTTCTACCATTTCCCCTCTCCTTTGCAGAAGCTCTGCAAACAGTCTGAAGATTCTCACTTACTACTTCTGCAGCTACTTCAGTTACAGCTGTTGCCTGCTTTCTTTATAAGTGAAGCTGAAGACTAGTTCTTTTGTCATAATTCCTAAAATGGCAGAGGGTTTCCACCAGTGAAGAAAATATGAGATAAAACCAAGACTTTTTCTCTTTGTCTTTATTTCTGAGCAAGAAAAAATGGAGGCGGAAATCAAACTGAACAAGTAGTAAAGCACAGCAACTGATCATTAACCTGTCTGTCAGAACAAGCAAACAGAAATCAAGCACCTCATACAGCAACAAGAGGGAGCATCATTATTGGACAAGAGTAACAAATTGAGATAGCTGTAGAAATGCAGTTAAGAATTCAGCTGATCCTCAATCTCAGTAAGGCCAAACGTCCGTTAAAGAACAGTCACTCTTATAAAGGAAATACTGATTACTAAGGCTTTTTTACGATTCCAAAAATAACGTACTGAGGTAAGAGTTTAAAAATTAGGGATTTCTGAAAATGTTATGTGGTATCAGTAAATGTCTGTGAGCTCAAACAATTCACTTAACTTCACAAAGACATAGAATAGGCTTAGCTGCCATAGCATGACAGAGGTCAAGAATCAGACATCCTAACATAGGCATCAATTCAATAATTGATTCAGGAAGAGAGTGAACTGTCAGCAGACGGTTCAAAAGAAGCCTGTGAGCAGAACACATGGAACTTTGAAAGCGAGCAATTCTTTGTAACATATGCTACAAGAGCAATGACAGCATAGGAAAAAATACCAAAAAAAAGAAAAAAAAAAAGGAAAACTGGACAGAGATGTGTATATATAACACTTCTATTATTAAAAAACTAAACCTGACTTTATTCTATTGAATATAGTGTACAGGAAAGGATTTGTCTGCACTGCAAGCGCCGTATTTATTCCACTCATCCTAACCCCCTAGAAATGCTGAACATGAGGCAGACTCCTCAGATCATCATGTGTACATCAACACAGAGACCGAAGTAGTGGAAATGGGTCCCCACCACACTGTACTGTGCTGCGCACAAGCTAACAAGCCTTGTCCCTTGCTTTGAATCCACATGAATGAAGCAATACAGCTTCCGCACCTGAGCTGGCAAGGCTGTCCCACATGGATCTTCTGGCTTAGCTATTCTCTAATTTGCAGATCTCTGTACTATACTATTCTGTACAGAGTAGATGTGTCTTTAAAGAAGAAATACAGAGAACGCTGCAGTGAATTCTAAAAGCATGAAGGTATGATAAGATCAGATATCAAAGCAGGAAGCTATACTATTACGTCAAACAAGTATAACTACATATTTGTAATAGAGGACTCCAAAATTTCTGAACTCCTTTTCAAATAATGATGACAAGTCTGTACTTCCAGCCAGAAGTTCATCCAGTAACAGGATACAGTGATAGGAAGAAGATTATTAGTAACGTGTGATCCTCATGTGTGTAAGAACCTCATGCACAGTACATTTATTTCTATTTCATGATTCCTATCCATGTCAATGCAAATTAAAGGGCTTTCATGCGTATGAATAACAGGACCTATAGTGGCAGCTGTCTGGAAAGGCATCGCCTGGTCAGAGATATGCAATCACACAAACATGGAATATGCCCAAGATACTGGAGATGAACATTAAGAAAAAAGAACAATTCTGAAATACTTTGAAAGCCTGAAGAAAATTACTAATGGATTACTTCTACTTTTACTTTTATTATGACAGACTATTCTTACAACTGTGGTACTCAACTGTGGCAAATGACTAATTAGGAGACTCATTAAATTATGTAAGCAGACACCCCAGAAATTAGCAGGCTAATTATGAGTTTTGATTCTATATTAGATTACACCTTGGTCATTTCTGACGAGTACCTACCAATTTTTTCCAATTGTTTAGATACATGAAGTGAATTTTCCCAAAGTTTGCACCTGAAACACTTTGCTAAAATCAGAGAATTTAATAAAGCAGAAAAGTTGTTCTTACATGATGCCAGAAAGTCAGATAACCCTGTAAAAATAAGATTGACTTGTATTAATCAAACAAAATGTAGCTTATTATTATATGTACCAAAAAAGGATTAAATTTTACCATACATCTAGTAACTCTTAAGCCATTTCTAAATATTCTGCCAGTATCTTGTGTCAAAGTAAAGTCTTGAATAGGAATGCATCCTAGCTGAGCCTGAATAAGACTGGAAAAAAAAATAATTTTTGGTATATAAGCCATACTGTAAGCAAAGTATAACAACACAGAAGTTTATACTGGAAAACAAAAGAAAATTCAGAAAAGAAATAATGACGTGCAAGATCTGGTCCTCTATAAAATGATACAAATTTTAGCAGGGACTTCAACAGCCATAAAATGACAGCCTTTCAATAAAAAGTAACAACACAATATAATATTTACCAGTTTATTTTCATTTCTCTTGTTTTTATCTTCCCCTCCATTGGAAACCTGTGTATGCAAATACACATATTTTTTGCTATTCATTTTGTTTATTGCTTAAAAGATACTTTCCCTTTCTTTTATACCTGATAGTTATTTTGTCCTTGTCTTTATTCAAAGTGTTCAGTATTTTCTTTTCATTTGTTCTTAACTTGACATCCAGAAATTCTGTGCAGTTGGAGATCATTGTGATCTGTAACAATTTAACTTTTTTATTAATTGTTTTTCTTTGCCATTTTTTCTATCACTTCTTCCAACTTTTTTTAAAAAAAATCACTTCTAAAAAAATTTATTGTCTCAACACTATGACCATGAAAAGACGGTCAATCAGTTCTTTCTAATACTGACCAACTTACTTTCACCTTCCTATAAAGGCTATTATATAACAAAAGGGGAAGATTTTTCTTTCAGTTTTTAGATTACTATTCCACTTGAAATTATCCAAAATCAACCACACTGCTAGCACTTTATTGACATACAAGGCAAATACAAATAGTTTTTGCTATCTGTTATGTATTTCACTTTACTTTCTTCATATTTTAGTAACAAAGTCATAGGAGAACAGGCATTCCATTTTTCCATGGCCAGTCTGTTCTACCATAGTATTTGCTTGAAAGCAAAATGTCTTTTGTGACTTAATAGTAGCAATAAAAACCTGTTATCTGACAGAGGAAAATTACTTAAAACAAAAAGACAATAACATTCCTTTAAAAGTAAAATCTGCTCTGCATGAAGCTGTTTTTTGCAATAACAAAGAACTACTAAACCACAAAACAATACAGTGTTTAATACACAAACAGAACAGCTTCAGCAACTTTGTATCTTCATAAGCAAGGTTAGTGAGGGGAGAAAGAGTTGGAAATCAAAAGATCTCAGAGTATAAAGCCTCAAAAATACTCCATATGGAATTTATTTAGATGTATTCTCTAAAACTTTATATAAACAAAGCCTGAGCTCTTTAAAAGAAATAAAACCTTCTGCTTCTTATCTTTGATTCTGTTTAAAATCAATTGAACATTTGTAAATTTTCTTTTAAAAGTTAAATTACCAATTCATTTAAAGTCTCTGTTCCCTTAATTGTGAAAAATTGTTTCACCGTATCAAATGCAATATAATACCACGCCATTAATCTTCCAGTCTCTGTAAAAGAAGAACATACCTTAAAAATTAAATATTAAGTATTTTTTAGCGTATATTTTTTAAGTCACAAAATCAAATTAATTTTCTTATTACAGGGCTCTATGAGATTTACCACCACTGACTCAGTATGTTATTGCCCCCAGCTGTCTGATGGATATTACTGACCCCATCATAGAGTCGCAGAAAGAAATACGTGCCAGTTACAGTTTTCTCCAATGGAGATAAATTCACACTAATATACCAGACTGTGAACTGTGCTTGCTGAGAAGCCAACCACCTCTAGCAGAGGACTGTAGAGAAGAGCAGGTACTGATAAAACCTATCCTTCATTGCACTGCGTCACATCCAATTATCCTGTGATAATGTTCTACAATTTTCTCCTAATCTGCAACAAAATTTCCAGCAACAACAAGAGAAGATCTATTCATGGATCAACATTAAGAGAATGAACTTCCATGATTTGTTAAAGAAACTTGCTCATATATTCCAGTCAAACAATCTCCCAGATTGTACTCTCTACTGCATTTGTGTACTCCTATTAATGGGTCACAAGAATAGTTGTGACCCTCTGTAGTTCACTACTATCTCAAAATCACTTCTGAAAATTAGTTTATTTAAAAAAGTGTTACCTGTTGGTTTGAAATTATTTGCTTCATCCATCCTGATCAAATCAAAAGATGATAAATCATTTAAGTTCTTCAAACACAGTTCTGTTGACAATTTGAAAATAGATATATTTTTAGTATGTGCAGAAAAAAACCTTATCTACGTACAAACCAGAGACAGCATCATCAAATTGCAATGAATGTATACCCAAGTAATTCCACTGAACTCAAGTAAAGGTTTTAGAATATGATCCTACTTCTGCTAAAGCTGGTGGCTAACTTCTGCCTGAGGAAAGCTCACTCAAAGATATTGGATACAGCGCAACCCAACTGTTTTTCAGTAAAGCAAAAGTAGCAAAGTAAAAGAAACTAGATGCATGGAATGTAGGCTGCCATATTCAACTCTGAATGACAGACCGGAGAGCCCACAGTAGTTATAAAAAAGATTTCTGCTAGAGTGTTAATACTTAAATGGTTGAAATTTCAAATATCCACCGGTATTTATGACTCCTTCATCAGAAATTTTCATACTGTATCAGGTGCATTTGTATTTACTTCACTAAGCCTATTTAGTCAGATTTCTGCATGAGGATGACCAAAGTGTTTTGTTTTTCTCTCTTTCAAACCCAAGGTAATTAAAAGGCAAAAAAATACATTAATACAATGCTCAGAATCTAAAAGTAAGGTGGGAAAGCACTCAAAGTGATAGTTCCTATAGCAACCAGAAATCATTCACATTGCACATGAAATGTAGGAAAACATAACTAACTATATACATTACTACAAAATATTTCATGTGTGCAGGGAAAAGGAGCTAGTTTCTGTAACAACTTTAAAAAGAGGTTGGTTTTAAGATCAGAGCACTTCAAGGAAATATAATCCAGACCTAAAAAGCATTTGTAAGTGAAGCCTTCTACCCTAGCACTATCTGTAGAGGTAATTTCAAACCATGCCTTTTCCCATAAAGGCTTATTTAGGTAGTAACCTGCTTCATTCCCTCCATTCCAAAAATAGAAATGTCCTTATCTAAAATACAGGAAAAGGTAGAAAACAACTGAAAGAGCATACGATCTAGGTAACTTTTCTTACTGATAAGTACTCCTTTTTTTCCTACCTGCAAGTCACAGTCAATGTCTCTCATATTTGGAGACTTCAAGCAGTAGTGTACATACTAAGTGTATTCCTGGAGATGGGCCCTTGAAACCCTTACACAATAAACAGCCTCAGCATAGCTCCACCAAGCCTAACATCAATCACAATTTTTTCTACACAATTGTGTAAAATTTAATAAATGTGTAAGTGGAGTCCAAGTATTGGCTCCACAAATTTCAGGGCATATATCAGTCTATGTTTTCATGTACCAGGCTCCTCTCCAGATATTTAAGCTCCAAATGGTCTAGTATACAAATATACAGAATTATGAGGACTTTCACTGAAGAGAGAAAACTGCATTTGTAGATTTGCAGAACTCCGTTTACAATCTTAGCAAGTAGTCTTTAATATACTTATTTTGAATCTACTAGAAAACTTATGTTAAAATAAATACATGAGTTGTATGCTATTTCCATATTTAAAGATGAGAGGCACTGATTCCCAAACTATTTAGTCAGCTGTACGTTTTCTGATGGAATTGTAAATAACTAAAAAGCAGTATTTAAAAAAAATATATATATATAAATCAATAATTGGGTTTTTATTCATGTCTTAGCAAAAAAAGACTCTTAAAAGTAGTCTTCCAGTAATTTTTACAGTATTGCAGGAAAAACATAATGCTGCCAATATTTTTTTTGTTTGGTATCTGTGAAGTTGGATGCCTCATTCTCACATTACTGCTCAATTGAAGACCAAGTGCAATTTCTTAATTATGTATTTGCATTTTCTTAGTTCTTTGCTATTGTATTACGCATTTGCTATTCGTACGCAAATTTTAAAACTAAATTTGGAATTAAAATAGCAAAGAAATTCTTAAGAGGATCTACTGAATCCATACATCTGAGAGATGACTGATATTGTATGGAATGCTTAATGCACAGAAATCTTCGAAAGACTGCAAGTCTTCCCTTGACATCCCTAAGCAAAATGAGTAATTCAATCCATAAGGGCCAAATTTCAGGTAACAAGCAAAGAATACACTACAATGTACATCTCCAATGGAAAATGTCATGGCCAGAGAGTGGAATTCTCCGATCATACCAGTCCAGATGTCTGAATAGCAAACCTATACAATATGAGTACTGTGACTTACCTGTACAAAAATTCAGAATTGAAGATTTGCTCCTATCCTCCAATTCACTCAGTCCATCACTGGACAAGATCTGCCACCCTCTGGAGTTCTCTAAAATTCCCCTTTCACATTATTTATGCATTTTTGAATGACCAATGCAAAAATATCCATCCTAAAAAAAATAATGTGTTCTCTCTCTCCACCTGCTCTTTATTATTGCTGCCTAACATGCTATAATCATGCAGTTTTAAACTGTTTCTGAACAAGGTGAAGATGTTTACATTTTACATCCTTTGTTTTCAAGGCTAGATTTATGATGAAGGGAAAATGACAATTTCTGAAAAGGGCTGTTTTGAAAATATAGTAACAGAAATTAAGGAAAGCAAGTGAGATCAATCAAAGGAAAATTAGGAAGAATGACAAGCAATCAAAATTGAAGTGCTCTTGTATATGGAGATGAGGTAGGTAAAGGCATTTATTTTTTTTCCTCTATACAAGAAAAACTTTTCCACCAGTCAAAATGTACTGATAGTGTTTCAAAAGTATTAATAATTAAATAAAATCAATAGCACAACATAGTAAATTACATTGTTCTGTGAATGGATCTATTGAAATTAATGGAGATGTATAATAAACACGTATTAACCTGCCCTAAAATGTAACATTTTACTGAAAAAAGTTTAAAAGCCACCTACCTTGTAATTTTGCTTCAATTCCAATTTTATCCAATCCAGATGAAAAGCCTTCATGAAAAGACAAAAGGCTTTTTAACCTAATACAATGATATACTTCCTCCTCAATATCATTACCCATCAAAACTGATTTGCTGATTTTTGGGAGCCAAATACCCCAAAGTGAAAAATTTGTAAGTATTTATTATACTGGGAACAAGTCAAAAGCCTTACATAGTGTAAGTAGCTAAGTATCAATAAGTGGCTGTTAGAACAGATGTGCAAAGCTGCAGATATTCCCCTATGTAAAATATCAGAGTCCTAAAAGTTGCAGAAATGTTAGTGAGCAACTTCACATGTATAGTTTTCCTATTTTAGAATACAGGAATCCACCTAAATTGTAACATCCTTTCAAGTGCTAGATCTACTATGTTACAGTCCCATCTATAAATCCTTAAAAAAAAAAATTGTCTCCAGCAAGTGCCCAATGACTTCATAACCAGGGGCAGAGCAAGTGGCCAGGAACAAAGATAATGGTCAGGGCTGGGGGCCGAGAGGCTGTTCTGGACAAGACAGATTGAAGACACCAGCATTAACATTATTGAAATTTTGTTTTAGAAAAAACTATGAAATATTAGACTTTTTTTTTTTTCCTTAGCAGCAGATTACATATTCAGCGCTGAAAAGTACATTATGACTTGATACTGCATTAATACATGGTCCAGTGTATTAAGATCAAAAGAACTAGATCATTATGAAGCTGTAAATGGCTTCTTCATAGTTTTTAAATGTTATACCATGCTGAAACTCCCACTACTTATATTAAAGCAACTGAAACTGTCGTTCCAAAAAATGTTACAGGCCATATTACACATCTTGTTTTGAACCCCTTATGAAATAACAGTCCATAAGAAAATGAAAGAAACAAATAATATGGATTTAGCACATCCTAGTGTCATAATTTAGATCAATTAAAAAAAAAACAACCAACAAACCATAATGAGTTGGATTTTTTAAGGCTCTAATGTACAAGAATGTTGATCGTATCCATTCCAAAGCTACAGTGACATCTGTGACAGTATGTAGCACTATTTCTGCATTTAAGTGTTCGACAAGATGCCTGTGCAAGCTAGCAAAAATAAAAAAAGGTAAGTACATTTACCAATTAGTAATACAAAAAGTGCTAAAACTGGCTTTGGGGAAAAAAACAAACCAAACTCCTCCCCCCAAACCACCACAACAATTTTCTTTCTTTTTTTTTTCTTCTTCAACTGTCAACTGTTCACTTTAATCAGTGAAATCAATAGAAAACAGTAAAGAATATGTAAATAATCAACAATGTAATTTGTTTATTATGGCTTAATGTCCAGCAAGTAAAAATAAAAAAACTCTGTCAACTGTGAAGTTTCACAATTATTTAGTAAACAAAGCTACATACATTTAAGTTACAGCACAGTGTTGGTATTTTGAATATATTTGAAAAATGAAACCTTAACAAAATTACATGAGCAAAATTTCCTGGTTTACCCTTTAATGTCTTAACTCTCCTACATATTTCTTCTGATATTCTGTTCACATCAAGTGAATTCTGTAGTCTGGTATTTTCCAGACTCTACCAAAAATTCAGAGACGCTATCTGTGTTCAATTCTTGCTTTTTGTCTTTGCAATATGTACTATTTCAGTTTCTTCAGTCTTCCAGCAGGAATCTACAACTTTGTTTTGTTTTGGTTTTTTGTCAAGTTTAAGATGTTCTAAAGATGTTTTTAACTGATAAAACAGAGGCTGTTAACTTCTGAATAGCTTGATTTGATTTTCCTTAAACTTTTCTTAAATTTCTTCTAAATATACCACCCCCCCAAAACACAGCTGAAAAAAAACATTCTGTAGAAACTGTGAAACATTGCTACCATCTATATAATCTTATAAAAAAGTTACCTGCTCTCTATTATATCAGCACCATTTAACATCTGTATATACTTCTCCCTTGTACTCCAACGAGTCATAATAACTGCTGTAGCCGTAGTGTCAAACTGAAAAATAAAACCATGAACAAAAACTGCTCTCTAGCTCTTAGCAAAAAAATTCCAGTTGAATATGCATCACATATCTGTTGAAACCATTAAAACTGTTTTCTTAAAATCCTTGTTGAAATAGCTGTTGAATGCCAAGGCCTCTCAACTTAAAGGCAACTTCTAACTCATTTGGGTAGCAAGCAGGACTCAGTATTCCAGCCATTGCTGGCAGGCAGGTCAGCGCAGCAGCCTGTATGTGCATATAACAGAGACATGTCGAGAAACAACACAAACGTGAACTGTTATTGACCTCCTTACAAGGACCACAGCTAAGGGAAGGATTCCTCACCACAACCACAGAAAATAATTTACTGACATGAATTCTCATCAGTAATCCCCGAACATTAGAAAGCCTTGAATGAACAGTCAAGCCTTTTATAGTAATTTTTTATAATCTCCATCATCTACTCTCAAGCCACCTCACTAGTTTGTTTCGTAATGGAAAAATACTGTTAGACTGATTTATTTGGTTTTGTACAAGAAGTTTCCTGACTTTTGCATTTTTTAGATCAGATTACTGTAAGTAATACTGAAAGGCAGATCTTGGTAAATATTTCAGGTCTTGACTCAGTAAGTTAAAGTGGTTTAGGATTCAGAGTCACAACTTTAAAAATCTTACTGAATTACAATCTCTAGCAAAAAAACCCCAATCAGTTAAGAAAGTTAGGAGTATAGGAATTTCCATACTAGTTTAGATCTTAGGTCCAGATAATATACTGTTATGTACACAACATACCACAGTGGCTAATATAAGCAGCCTCTGGAGACAGATGTGGGGTAAGCTATCTCCCATATTAGGCTGTATCTGTATTTCTAAAAATTAAAAGACTTAAATGTGTAAGATTTAACATTAATGATTCAGAGACTTTAAAGAGGTATAATTAAAATAACCATTTTTAAATCCCCTCCCCTCCTTTTTACAACCAAAGCAATGTCTAAACCCTTTCTAAAACATAGCACTCTGGGCATCAGCAACCTCTTCTGGAACCAAAATGAATTATAGCTTTTTGAAGGCAGTGTTTCTGACCCTCCCCCTCTACTCCACTTCTAACTTAATTAGATGTTTTCTTCTTCTGATGTTATGAGAACAAAAGCACATTGCTCTCTATACTATTCAATATTCCAGAATTTTTATCATGCAGTATATAAATTGTGTTCCAGCTTCCTACTTTTTCTCTAAACCCCATTCGTTATGGAACCCAAATGTAATCTTTAGATCTTTTTCCACAGCAAGGTGAAGCAGTACTTTTTAGTGGACAATACAAAAGCGAATAGATTTCTTTCTCACTTGAGAAGTTACCCAGGAGTAATTTAACTATTAATAACAACCCTTTAAAAACCAAATGCTGCAGTAAAATTGTTGGCATTGTAGTTTCTTTGCCAAGAATAGTTTCTACTGATCCACCTATAGATAGCACCAATATAATACAGCATTAACTTACTTGAGGCCTTCCTGCTCTCCCAATCATTTGCAGAATATCAGTTTCACTGTATTCTTGAAACACTCCTCCAACATAGTGCATTGTGGATTTTATAACCACCAGATGTGCCGGTAGATTGACTCCCATAGCTAAGGTGCTAGTAGTAACTACATCAGATGAAAGTATATTGATTGCAAGATGAACACCATTGAAATGTCTGGCAGACATTAAACAAGAAGCAAATAAGTGACTAACTCTTGATTCCTAAAAGATCTTATTTTCTAGTGAAGTCAGTGGGCGTTCTGCACCACAAAGAATTAGACGTAGATTACAGACATGTATTTGTGTAACAATTTCTGCGTATCTGATCATCAGCATTAATTTATTACCAAGTATTCTTTAAGAAATTACATCCCAGGTATTTTTATTTAAACATTCCTTAACATTTGGAGATAATCCAGAACCCAATCCATCTTCAATATAACATACACACACACTGAAGAAACATTATTCATATTTCTTCATGGATAGCTGCTTGAATACAGCCATGACTTCATCTTGCTTTGTAGTGACCAGTATCTTTTAGAATTTTTTCTTTTTTTTTTTTAAAGTCAGTCATCAGTCAGCATTGTTTATATCCATGAATCACCACCCATACCATCACAGTACTTCACCAATACACACACTCACATGGAAAACACCAGTCAAGTTTGTGGCAAATTATCTCACACTCATGTTTTCTAATTCACTTTCTCTAACGAATATATGGAGTGGCAGGAATTGAACATGGAAAGCCAGCTAATACAGGCCAACTGATACAACTATTCACTAGGAAAACAAAATATTAATGAATTTTCCAATTCTTTTTTGAAATGAAAGGAGAACTAAAATCAGTAATTATAAGTGCATCAGGAAGGAAGAATCCAAGCTGAACTAAAGGCATGACCACACCATCTTGTGAGAATATTACTGGTTTTCATATTGTGATGGTATGCAAAATGGGAAATTTGTCAAAGCAAAATGACCTAACCATAAAAAAGTTGCAAAGAAAGGTTACTTACCAGTGTAACCAGAGCTTCAGTCCATGTACGTGTGTATATATATACACACACGTATACACACACACACTGTGAGTATACATACACTCTATTTCAAGACCAAAGAACTTTTTGCCTTTGCAGTATCTTTGAAAGGTGTGTTAAAACCCTACCCCCTATCATGCTCACAGACATATAAAGTAGAATATGTCCCATACTCTTTCAGTTTCCCCTCAGTTGTAGAAATGTAATTCTAGTATCTCGGATGATTCTGAAATACTCATACAAACTATACATTTCAAAGGACTTAAGTACCAATAAGCAACTTTGCAGTCTTTCAGTGGTAGTCCATATGTACATTCACATTGTGCTCAGCTGTGGCACAGGGTCAAAGTTATTTTTGCAAAGAGCAATTGTAGAACCACAGTCTCCTGAGATTTCAGAAACGGCATCGCAGTTGGCAAAGTCATACACAGCGACCAGGCAGCCAAAGTACAGTAGATTTCAGGGATGCAGAGACTTTTTAATACCGTGGACATTGCAACTCTAGTAAGGTTGCCAGATCGCAGTAAGGGTATCTACCTTACATTTTCATAGTGAGTTATGACCATTGTACAGGAAAGAAAAAAACCCATTAATCTTTCAGCATTGTACATGAACCACACAGACAATTCCCCATAGGGTCTGAATCTTTTTTACAACAAAAGAAAGCCTGGATGAGATGAGACCATCACGTCTCAAACAGATACCTTCTCATTTTAGGTAACAGCAGATGGAGTATTTCTTAGGAACCTCCCCATCAGTCAAAACACCTTGCATGAGAGTTTGAAAATAGTATCCTGCCCATCTAAGAAGCACAGACGTAAAAGGTATTACCTTCAGGGAAGTCACTGCTGCAAAGGACACAAACAAAGAAAACATCATGTGAGCTTTGAGGAAAGACACACCAGCAGTGAGTTCCACCTCAACAGGATGGCTCAGTGATATGAAAAGGAAATGGACATGGCCAGACCTATATAGACATATGAGGGAGGATGACCTCCATCTATGCTGAAAAGAAGAAAAGTTCTATGGTCTTTAGTAACAGGGTGTATGTATACTCACAGAGTAAAAGTGCATGTGAAACACAAACACATCTTTATCTGGACTTCACAAAGTAATTCCAAAGGTTAAACAAACTATAGAATCATAAAATATTACCACTTCCAAACTGCAATCTTCTCAGGATACATTAACAACATTTTGACTTTCAAAGTTAAATTTACTTACAAAGTACTGGTAAGTCTCCTACAGTAAAAGCTCCTTCAATTATTTTTCTGTCAGATATCTCCATACCCGCATGATGATAAGCCACACCATACATTAAAAGATCTGATAATGAAATAATTATATCCATCACTTGACTAAGCTTACTCAAGCAAGTGTTCATTTACAGAGCAGAGAAGTAGTAGGTTATATTTACCTCTCAGTTTGGAATCTTTCAAGGAATTTGCAGACCTCTGTAATCTGTGCAACACAGACACAAAAAAGCCCCAACTAATACTTCAAAATCACAAAACAGATTCACTAATGTAAGTGGAATATACGAAGATGCAAGTATGTTTTTCAAATGCAAAAATAAAGCTTCACATGAAACTAGATACACAATTACCCCACTGAAGATTGTAAGACATATTCCTTGACATATACATTTTTTACATACTTTCCCATAGTCCTACTGCATTTGTGCTTTTTAAGGATGTTCTTAGTTTTCAATTACATGTTAGACTATCAAAAGGACATAGTCTTAAAATAACATTTTAAATACACATTCTTTGGATATTTTCAACCACCACCTTTCCCATCTTCGCAAAGGGAACAAGCTGACTCTCTGGGGCAGCTGTTGCAGCCTTTCCCGTCCAGTCACCTTTTTAAGTCACGACCTACAATCTAGATGTGTTGTTCACATAAGGCAAAGACGACCACATTTGAGGTCCAAAATCAGGAAGTACCTTCTGCAGTTGCCATGACTAGGCAAAGCAGTAAGTAAATAATGTGGTAGTAGTAAAGTAAATGAAGTAAGTAATAATTAATATGGGTCAGGACTGTATTTCTTAAAGGTATCTGATAATGCAAAGACTTCTTATGGCTTAAAACACTGGTAAGACCACATCCAATTCAACTATTCATATGCTTAATCTTTGCACTACAAGGCCTTACAGGCCCATAGGAATTAACATTTGTGTGTTTAGAAACAAGCTTTTAGAAACAACTTAATGTTTGTGAAAAGTACCCTAAAAATCTGAGAAGCAAATATAGCTTCCCAAGAGTGCTGATTTAATAAAAAGAGTGTCAAGTGTGATGGTGATTTTGTTGCAGACACTCCTCTGCTAGACACTGTATTAACTCAACAGCTTTCTTCACAGATGTCACAGGTTTACTAAAACACACAACCACTTATTAACAACCCAAATATAAAAATACCTTTGTTTCTGTTCTATACTCAATAGAAATTTAGCATCTTTTGCAAGAACAGAAGCGGCCTGCTGTACTCCTTTTCTTGTGGCACAAAACTATAAATAAGAAAAGATTTTTTTTGAATCAACACTTTAAAGAAAGAAACTATTTCAAATGTGATGAAAAAAAGCTGTTGTACCACAAGTGCTGGTTTTTGTTCCGAGTATGTTTGTATAATACTAGCTATCTTGTAGTTCAGAGTTAAGTCAAATTTGAATTCCGTCTGATTGTCACTGCAAGGAAAACCAAGAACAATTTTGCGTAGCTTCACTGGTCGTTGATCTTCATCTATTTTCAGACATACAGCAGGCATCTTACTATCTGAAAGCCATTCTGCAATCTTTAAAAAAGAAGAAATAGAACGGAAATGATAAATTTCTGCTTTTAATCATGCTCTGCTCTAACTGCATCACACAATAATTAGCTTTTGTCACATGTAAACTATTAACACATTTGACATCGCTTTTATCATTAAAATCACAGGTGAAGTTCTGCTTTCTACAGGACCAATGTAATTATGACTGAAATCTCAAGTCTGTTGTGATTTGTACTTAGAGACAAAAATCACAAACAGAAATCTAAAACTGAAGCATGTCCATACTTGGCTGATAGTTCCATATGGCTATAGGTCATTTGTTACATTAACATCAACCTCACAGCTGTCTTCAGCTGACAGCTTCAAAATGACAACTTTGTTATCCATCTGAATTTATAACTCCAGGTAAATTTTATAAAATACAACTACATTAATTAAAATACAGTTAAAATGTACATCTTACATCTTCAGCGTTTGGGATTGTTGCAGAAACAGCTACAAATCTCAAGGGAGGAACAGTATCATGATTCTCTAAAAGACGCCAAAGAGAAGACTGAACAGTCTTCATCCGACTGACTACAACTTCTAATGTTGCGCCACGGCTTTCATCCTTTATAACATGCACCTATTAGGAATTTTAAAAGATTTGCTAAATATTTCTTGAGTTACAATCTATATATGTGTTAAATAAATGTTATATTTTCTAAGTTTCCTTTTATCTTCAAGAACAAAAACAATGCGTATAAAACATTAATTTTCTTACCTCATCAATGAGAAACAGTCGTACAAGCTGGACTATAGAGTTGTCTCTCCACCTTCTAGTCATGCTATCCCATTTTTCCTAGGAGAAAAAAACAATGCAACAAAACAACAGAAAGTGAAAGATGTTTTAAAGGCCAACATATGCCAGAAGTACAGTACAGGCAGATATGCTTAAACTTTAGTAAATCTTTAAATAAAATCAGTTAAATTAATTCAAGCTAATGCCATGTATGTTTCATCTGGCACATTATTATATTACTATCTGTTGTTTCTATGAACTAATAGTATGCACAGCAGTGTGCAGGCAAGCATAAGGATCTACTTATTACAAAAAAAAGGAGCAGTCTTAGTAGCATACAATTAGTAGACTATTAATGCCTGCTTATTCTAGGTTTTTGTAAGAATTGGGATTGAAACTTACAGGTGTAGTGATAATAATGTGAGCATGATGTATTTCAAATAAATCATCCATCACTGTATCTCCTGTCAGTTCCTTGCAGCTGAGTCCTATAGGTCCAAATTTTTCTTTCCAATCATCAAAACGCTGACTGCATAGAGCTTTTATTGGAGCCACTAAAAATAACACAAAATAATCAGAGTTATATCAGGAAAACCAAATCTTCAACTGTATTGCTAAAGATGCTAAATGCATATATTTTTAAGATGTCTTTTTGAATTTAATATCCCTAATTTTCAGCTTTTCTTCCAGAACCATGAAGTTTGTAACTGGTATTATTATCCTTATTATCCTATTCCACATGCACAGATCAATGTTGAGCTTTGGGCCCCAGTTCTTCCCTATCAGCAATCAGACAGAGAACCCTCTAATTAAGGTTATTTATGCCCCCTATTAATCCTGATTTTTTCCTCAGTCTCACATGGAAACAGTCATTCAGCTATCAAAGGTTTTCTCACAGATGGAACAAACCATAGGAAACACATCTTTTCTAATGGAAGATCATACAAATACCAACCTTTTTCCAGTTCAGAATGATTTGAGAATTCTGTATTCAGACAGAAAAGGTGTTATAAATAAGAAACCATGCAAGAGCAAGAGAGAGAATACCAGAAGAAATCAAAATCTATCTAAACCAAATGTACAGTTAAGCGTAGTCAGGGTCATACCGAGCAGCTAACACAGCAGGTAGCAGTTCTGATGCTGGTCCTCATGAACAGACTCCTAAACCAATCTATTTCTTCAGTTTTTTTTTTTTTTTTTTTCCTGAGGATACATACTATACTTTTGCAGATGGAGGTTGATTTCTAGAAATCAGAAGTAATTCTCTACAAGGACTGATACTAGCAACATATCTAAGTCTATATTGGATGGGTAATCTATATGGAAAATGCAGTGATTTAAGTGAAAGAAGTGATCTACACATGATCCAAACCAGCAGTAATAAAACAGATCTTGCAGTGATTACATTCTAGGCTAGTTAGAGCCACTGCAATACGAACCATTTCTGCCTATCAGCTGACAAGTGATCTCTAAGATGAAGAAATTTAAAGAACCAGTTTCTGCTTCAGAAAGAGGTGTAAAATCTCGTAAGCATATCAGTGGCCTATAAAGCAGGGGATATCATTAGCTCCAGAAAACTGATTAAGCTACTAGCAAGTAACTCACAAAACTGCAAAAATAATGATCTTCTGCAAGAATGCAAGAAGCTAGTGATTGCTCCCGCAACTTCAGTCACCAATGCTTAGTATGTGTTAAAGCTACTGGGAAACAACTCTAATTTAAACAACTACTGCAAGCTAATTCACATACATTGGGCCACTAATGAACCAGGCACCAGAGCACGCTCTGGCAGTACATAACCTGATTAACACCTCTGTTCCAACATTCGGAAAACTGACATGTCCCCTTCTCCATCACTGTTGAACCTGGAAAGGTCGGCAGATCTAATCCCACCAGCAGGTAACTGCTTCCTCACTGAAAGTTCCAACCAGCCAATTTGTATCAATTCTACCAAGGCAATCAAAAACATTACAGTACACTGAAATGCTTCACCTCGATCCACTGACAGGGAAACTGTAATATATGCCTGTTTATAAAAGATCTGTTTACAATACACAGTAAACTAAATCAACACTAGCTTTCCTATAAGAATTTGAACACATTGGAATTTAAAAAAAAATATAATTAGGCTGAAACTTTTGTAAATACAAAGATTAACCATTAATAGCAAGACTGACAAATATATCACTGTATGAATGAATTAAAACTGGGGCAAACCCACCAACTTAATCTGATTTACATGATATGAACTCAATTCTCAAGGAAGGAAAGAATAAAAGTGTAATTGTTGTGACTATCTTCAAGTATTTTCATTAGTTCCTATACAGATCAATTAAACTCATGAAGATCACAGCTCTGTTGCCTCCGAACTACTAGACAGAAAGCAACAGTTAGCATGAAACCTTGCCAGGTAAGTGCATACTGGAAAATTTGATCCTCATGTCAGAGCAACAGACAGGCATACAAAGATACCGCATGATTTCTGGCTCTGCCGCTAAGAATTTATTTTAGTTTCCTTTGCTTCCTTCTTCCCTTTTCGTGTACAACTTGCCTTCTTAGAGGACAAACTTCACAAGATTTTTTTAATTTCTATTTGTATAGGCAATTCTGAACACTACAATTACACAGTGCTGTTAAACACTAATAATGGTTACAATGGTATCACAAATAAACAAACCCTAAAAGAAACAACTTTTTAAGGAATTAGATAGGTCACAATTTATTAACACATTTAATTTCAATATTATTAAAGCACTCACACCAGATCTCCACATTTACAGAATGACATTTTCTACTGCTGTCACCAAAATGTTTAAAGCTGCATAATACTTACTGTAAACAACTTTAATATTTAACCAAGGCAGTGGGGCTTCCATGAGTAATCTGGTAATAGCTAGCTCGAACATTACAGTTTTTCCAGAGCCAGTCGGAGCACAAATCACAAAATTCCTATCTGTATAAAGAAGCTAGGAAAGAATTGCAAAGTAGTAAATATAACACAGCTATCCATTGTACCTATTCATACATTCCAAAAGCATTGTCTAGGGGAAAACGACACAAGGAAATTATTATTAAATTGATATATATAGTCCTCTAAAAAATTTTGTATTAGAGGTGAACTCTAAGTTACAGCAAAAGAAAGAACATCATCTGCTACATGTCTGCCACTGAAACTTAAATAAGATACTGTTCATCTAAGGTTATTATGTAATGAAGTCTACTATTCTGCGACAAACAAAAAAAACAGTGTCTAGCCTTATATGGTATTAATACAGAATCACTGCCAATGTCCAACTGCAACCAAACGTAGGCTCATCAGTAAGAGGTATTTGGTACTCAAAGTGCAATTTGTTTTCCTTCTGTAATTCAATCTGTATTCAAAATCCCAACATTGTTGAATATGTATCATTTTAACAGAATGTTAAGTTTTCAATAATGATGAAAGTAGGTTTTGCATGACTATGCTTCCTTCCCTCCTTCCCCCACATTCTATCCTCCACCATCTCAGAAGCCAGGTATGTCCATGTCAGGTTCCCTCATTTTCCTCTGACCAGGTTGACTCTACCCTCCTTCCTCCTCCGCAGTGTCACTCACTCATCCTCCCTCCATAGAATCATAGAATCATAGAATTGTTTTGGTTGGAAGAGACCTCCAAGATCATCGGGTCCAACCATTAACCTATCACTACCAAGTCCCCGACTAAATCATGTCCCTTAGGGCCTCATCTAAACACCTTTTGAATACCCCCAGAGATGGGGACTCCACCACCTCCCTGGGCAGCCTGTTCCAATGCCTGACAACCCTTTCGGTGAAGAAGTTTTTACGAATGTCCAATCTAAACCTCCCCTGGCGCAACTTGAGGCCATTTCCTCTTGTTTTGTTGTCTGTTACTAGGGAGAAGAGTCCGACCCCCATCTCTCTACAACCTCCTTTCAGGTAGTCGTAGAGAGCAATAAGGTCTCCTCTCAGCCTCCTTTTCTCCAGGCTAAACATCCCCAGTTCCCTCAGCCGCTCCTCATAGGACTTGTGTTCCAGACCCTTCACCAGCCTCGTTGCCTGTCTCTGGACATGCTCCAGCCCCTCAATGTCTTTCTTGTAGTGAGGGGCCCAAAACTGAACACAGTACTCGAGGTGCGGCCTCACCAGGGCTGAGTACAGGGGGACAATCACTTCCCTACTCCTGCTGGCCACACTAGTTCTGATACAAGCCAGGATGCCGTTGGCCTTCTTGGCCACCTGGGCACACTGCTGGCTCATATTCAGCCAGCCGTCAACCAACACCCCCAGGTCCTTTTCCGCCGGGCAGCTTTCCAGCCACTCCTCCCCAAGCCTGTAGCGTTGCCTGCAGCATGCTCTGTGCAGCTTCATTTCCTTCCTTCCCTCCCAATTCCTCATGGATTCTACTATTCTCATTCTTTTTTCCTTTCCTTTCCTTCTAGCTGTTAATGCTCTAAAACTATTCTGTGACTGTTAGGAGCTCACAAGGATGAACAGGAATCACCTAGTATTTGATTTATAAGTAACTGTAGCAATGACTGACACGGACTATACTGCTGAACAGTTGCAGGAATTACCTGTGTTCTTTACCAGTTTACCAATGCTCAAAATGCTCTTTACCAATACCATTACCAGTTTTCCAATGCTCACAAAAATCAATGAAGTATGAATGCTGTACAAATACACATTTTTCCCTGATTTTTGCTAAATAATCCTTTGTAACATTCACCGTGAATCAACCAGAGAAATTCTACCAAGTTGAATGCTTACAACTCATTTTTTGGAACCAGAGTGTTGCTACCAAGTTGAATTTTGCAAGCTTAACCAATTAAAAAAAACCAAACAAACCCACACAAAACCAAACCAAGACCATTATCTTTTTAATATGTCCATTTTTCTTAGTTTTTTAACAACAAGTTGTATCTTATACCTGAGTGATAAGCAAACCTTGTCCTTCCTGGTACCTTACAAACAAGTTTATATTTAGGAGTACATGAGCTGTTCTTTTTTTTTTTTTTTTTTTTTCTCTAAACTATTGCCCTGAGAACTCAGTTTTTGCAACTTTCATAAAAGTAAATCTTGCTTACAGCTGCGGTTTTCCATTATTCTAGGAACAGAGGGTCACACAAGATTATTTTACAGGCCAGTATGATGTGTAACTCTCATCAGAAAATAAATACAAATTTGGAAGTAAGGAAAAATACCCCAAATCTATGCATAAAACTAAAAATGTAAGAAAAAAAAGGCAAAAATACAGCTCCCCATGTAATTTAAATACAAGATTATTCTGCTCATATAAGCACTATTCTTAAAATCTTCTCTTTATAAAAAATTACTTAGCGGCTAAGAAATTGAAACAAAAACATTTGCAGCATCAAGAGTAGCTTGAAAAAACATGCTTAGAAATGTTTGCGAATGACACTGGGACTTCCCCTAGAGTTGAATAAAAATTTCAAAAGCTCCCTTGAAGACTGATGGAACCTGTATCTCCTCTCTGCAATACCTATAACACAATCTTTCTTAAATAGATTGCTTTCAAAATAAGTTTCGGGTTTTAGAGAAAGAGCATAGCTCATAAAAAGAGCATGGGCAAACATCACTTCTCCAAAAGGACAACTTTCAAGTTCTGCTTTTCTTAATCTTCCTGTGAAAAGCATTAAATAATATTACTAATCTGTATGCATAAATACACATACAATTCATCACATCTTCACACAAATGTATTTAAAACTGAGAAAAACACTTTTCAGTGTTCTTCTGGTCTCTTCTCCTAGCTAAGCACAACCCTGCTCAACTATTCCAGGAAGAGGTTCTAGATATATTACAGTTTTCTAACTCCTTTTAAGTTCTGAATATCAAAGTATCATTTAAATTTATCTACAAATTAGTACTTGCAGCTGCAGCTAATGTTTCATACTTACATCATCCAAAGCTTTAGACTGTGCATAGTTAAAATATGGGAACTCCTTAAAAATACTTCTAAACTGGGTCGCTTGACAGCATTAAGGAATTGAAAACAACTGAGTGAAAATTATAACATTTATTTTAGAACTGTAAATGCCTCTCTTCCTTGTAATTTAAATGCAAAATTAAAACATGTGCAACAATCTTTCACTGATACAGGCTTGTAAAAAATTATCAAAAAGTAACCTATTAAATGATTTCGTAGCTTTATTTAGATTCTTGGTGTGCCATACATTCCACTTCACCAAACAAAACACTAGCTATTTGAGAGGTCTCAGGATTATACCAATAATCAAGAACTTCCTCCCTGGCAGTGGTTTTAAAGGTATTTTCAATTGCTAATATTGTGTATTCTTCAGACAACAACATTCTTATCTAAAATACGAGTAAGAGCAAAGAGAGTATTGTTACATTACAAATCCAAATGAGTGAGTTGATCCTTGTCTGGACTTGCATTGAAGCCACACACGCAGACTAACTGTAACCATCTGATCAGGCTGTGGATGCACACACAGTCAGACATAACACCAAGAGTAACAAGAACAATGAACTGCTGAGGCCTCAGATGGATGTTACATTAAAAAACTAAATAAAGAGGAAAAGAAAAAGGAGTAAAACAAGAAACAAAAGTAGTTAAATATAAACATTAAAAAATGTGTAAAGATAAGCAAGTAATATCAGACTAAAGAAAATAAGGATTTTTTTAAAAAATACTTCTCTAAAATTACCTCTCTAAATAAGTGATCTATTTTCAAAATGCAGAACACTGACTATCTGTAATTGGCAACATCAGAACAACTGAGTCCTTACTCATTTTGGAAATTATGACACTTCTTAAAGAATGGAAATATACTGTATGCACACTACAACATAAATACAGATCTATAAGGAATACATTAAGTTTATTTTCTCCTGATAAAATGGGACAAAAAGTAAGATTTGATATGATTTTGATAATAAGCCTAAATACTAATTCACTTTTCCTTTATTTAAAGTGTATGGGAATATATGTGTATGTGTGTCTTTGCCTATAAAATCTGGCCTGAAATACATATTATGCAAACTAAAAATGTTACATTTTAAAAATAAATGGTTTTTAGGATAAAATTTGAATGTTTGAAATAACAACAAATTTGCTTAGCAATGAATGATCTATAAGTTGTCCTATTTTCATTCTAGCTTTGGAAGTCCAAAGGGTAAACATCTAGTCAGCATTTGATTCCCAGCATAATGTTACAAATCAAAACTATCACAGTGTAACATATAAGTTCCTATGGCTACAAATTAAACACTGTAATTTTGTAAATGTAAAATCATTGTAATAAAATCAGTAAATCAGATACAGCAAACATAAGGATACGTATTTCTGTGACAGCCCTCAAAATTTCCAATTTTCTTCCTGTAGTTCCTAAAGAAATTAAAATAGTAAATTTATAAAACCAGATTTGTTTTCAACGAATAACCACAAAAAATATATTCCTGACCCCAAGCTACGCGTTCTGTGAGGAGCTGCAAGGCTACAACAAGGTCCAGGTGATACAGAAGGAACTGACAGGATAGGACAGGGAGGTCACAAGCTCATCGTTTGAAAGGACCACCTTGGTGGTCCTTTGCTGAACTCACTCCAGTTTAAGGATGTCTTGTCTGTACCAGAGGCGCAAAACTTGATGCAGTTTCTAGACGTGGTCTCAAAAGTGCCAAAAAGAAGGGGATAATCACTTCCCTCAACTTCCTGGCTTTGTTCCTGTTAACAAAGTCCAGGATGCTGTCAACCTTTGTTACTGGTGGGGTACGCTGCTGGCTCATGTTCAGCGAGCTGTTCGCCAGACCCCAGGCACTTTTCCACAGAGCTGCCCCCAGCCAGTCCATCCCAGGGGAACCCCAGGGGTTCCTCCTTCCCCAGGGCAGGACTTTGCATTTGTCCCTACTGAATTTCATGAGGTCCCTGGCAGCCCCCTCCTCCAGGACAGACCCCTGCAGCACTCCACTTGTGGCAGGTATGTGGGCAGAGTGTGATCTGTTAACCACCACCCTCTGAGCCTGACCATCCAACCATTTTTATTTTTTTTTTTTACCCATGCAGTTGTCCATCCATTCCTGATGTCCTAACTTGGACACAAGAATGTTGTGGAAGACAGTGTTTCTCAACCATTCTATGATTCTATGAAAAGCCTTGCTGAAGTCAAAGTAAATGACATCCACTGCTCTCCCGTCATCCACAAATCTAGTCACCGTTGCTCCATTCCTGACCAGCCTTCAAATCCCATCCTAAGCCACAGCTCTGCCCTACAATTTTCTGCTACAACTATTTTTCTAGTCCGTGTTTCTGCAGCAGTTAGCCAGGTACACAAGGTACATTCCACAGATGCAATGAGTTCCTGTCCCAAAAAGCTTAAAATCTAGAAATAAACCACACACATTTAAAAATCATTAAAAATCAAAAATAATTTCTAAAACAAGTATTTTATCATTTCATCAAAATTCTCACCACTTTCCTCCATTTTCCAGATTTTTCCTATTTAAAAACTATTTCTACAAAGAGCCAAATATGAGCCACATCACAAATATCCCTTTTTCAATTTCTGGTTTCCAATAAAGATGAGACTATTTACCACATGAAGGGGTGAGATTGCTCTTTTTTAAATTGTTTAGGAGACTGATTTGAAGTGACATTTTCAAAAAGGTTTACATGAGTTGGTACTTTTGAAAATGTGACTCTTTTTCAGAAATTGTTCACCCAGCTCATAGTAAACAACAATGCAATTAAGTTCCATAGAATTGCAGTATCTTCTATCAAGTTTAGCCAATTATCTCACCTTGAGCTGGTGGGAAAATGTTCTTCACTCTACCTCAGATCATGGATATCCATTATTATTATGTACCAAAGACAGACAGCGGACTATTTTTCTTAAAATAGCGTAATAATAATTACCTGTCATATCCAGAATCTCTGAAGCATTAGAAAATGATTTCGTTTTAATTCCATTTTTAGATGCAATGTCCCCATCATTTACCCTATGCAGAGTAAAATCTGAGTCTTTAGTTATTGGAGTATGATGATTATCTCCCCATAAACCTTCTTTTCTCACTTCTTTCATGTTTTCACTTGTATTTAAGCAAGTATCAATTTCTTTCACATCCATAGAACTATCTTTAAATTCTGTATTTTTGTATATATAACCAGACATTTTAAATAATCTGCAAAAGATCCAGGATTTTCATTAGTTTGTTGTAATGTTACACAGCTTCTCTAATATTTGAAAAATATGTACGTTTGTATTAGAAGCAGAACTAGTAAGACACAATCATAAGAAAAGTTTGTATCTAACTTTATTTGATCTGACACTCTTCCACCTGAAGAGGACTCCTTTCAAGACACATTTTAGCTTTACTTTCATTCCAGAAAGAACCCAAAAGAATAAACTGCCTGTCCAGATGGGCTCTGAATCCCAGTAGCAGATTAACTGTCAATCTCTGCATAATTAAAAGCAATAGACATACAGGTTCTGAGGAAAGAGAAGAGCTGGGCACAGAAGAGGAGTTTATCTGTAAAACCTCTCCTCCCAGGCAGCACTGAAATCATGTTGAGAATTGCTCAAGGTATTCCTGGCTGGCTGACCTCTGCTCTGAAAAGTAAATGATCTTAGCCTTCTTGCTCATTACCATGTGGATAAAAAACTCAAAATAGTATTTTGAAAAACCTTCGTTATATAACAATTTCTTTAAAATTAAAGCAACAAACCTCATCCTTACTTTTCTCATAAAAGAGGCTGAGCTCAGGACACATTTAATTACAGTACTAAAGGAAACATCTTTTTTCCTTACACTGAAAAGAATTAGTGTCTGGAGCCCTGTTAAAGTACCTTCAATTGAAGGATCCAAAACTCTGCGTTTAACAAATATATCTAAAATAACAGTATGATTCTGACAGTTGATAAATTATCAGAATTGACTAGACACGTACCTTTTTCTTAATGCTGAATGGACATTCTCATCATCACTGTTTTCTGGAAAGTTACTTAATATTTTATTTTGTGAAAAATTTGCACCAGGTAGCTGAGAAACCCCTGTTCCTGTTTTAGATGTATCTTGGTCAGAAGAAAGAAACAATGAAACCATTTTCAGACTTTCACGCTGAAAACTAATTTTCTCTCTTTCCCCTACACTTAAGTGGAGCACTTCTTTTTCAGAGGCTATGCCAAAATGAACAGGTGCTGGTGATTTATCATTTACTTCCTCAGTGTTACTCTTGCATTGTGTTATAAACTTCTGGTGCTTTCTCCCTCCTACAAACACAATAAATTATTATTTCTATTAATATTCCTATTCCTATTCATAGACATTTTATTAAATATCTTCCACCAGAATAAGCCAAATTCACATATATTATATGAACTGATATTTCTATCTTATTGCAAGAACTTTAGTGTATATTTTATGACTCATGCTAATGAATGCAATGCATCTGTTGTCAATTAAAAAGTTATAAAAATAGGGTCACTTTCTATGCTTCCTATAGAAAGTAATGGAGCAAAACTATTCCCCAGAACTACAAAGTAGTCTGTAAGACAGAAATTCTTCACCCTGTCCCAGAATAAAGATGGTCTTTTTAAAAAACGACACAATGACCAAGCTTGAAGTTCCTACTACAAACAGCCGTGAGATAAACCCTGCAATCTCAACAGTCAAAATTCGTAATGATGTTGGTGACAGGCTGGTTTCATGGTCATCTTGGTTAATCATCACATTTTGCAGGGTGAGTTTTCAGTAGGATCGGTGTCCTGATCTGGCTGACCATACAAGCATTGCTGTCAGCAAAAGGAAGGCAAAAGCAGAAATAAGCAATTGAATGCAACAAGATTACAGAACAGGTCTATTCCGCAGCCTATTACTTTCAGTGTTACCTATCTAGGAACTTAAAATTACAATGGCCTGTTTGTGACATAACCCCAACAGTTCTAATTCTACAAACACCAGAAAGCTTACTTGAATGAGTAGTTCTTAATGGAATTGCTCTTGTATAAGGTAGAAAAAAACCCTTATGTCTTAACAATATAATTCCTAAATAGAGAATATCATAAGTCAGCACAGCAGCTAAGAAATGCAGAAATCTAGTTGACAGAGATAAAGCAACTGAATTCTTCAAACTTCCTTAAGGCGATCCTGAATGTCTAGATGGAAGGAACACTCCACTTCGCAGCAATCAATGGCCAGATTCAAATTTGGCCTCCTGAATAGCAATTTAAAAAAAGCCCCAAATTGGAAGAAGAAAGTTAGGTTCATATAAACTCTGTTCCTTAGGTGGGAGACAGGTCATCAGATCCATGTGTTGCATTATGCTGTTCCAGCTGCTTCCCGCTGTGTTACGATGCTTCATGGAACAATGTGGAACAGCTGAAATTTTGATCATACTTCTTACCTTGCCAACTTCTGCACAGTAAACTTGTAGCCTGTATATGCCCAAGGAGGACTGCTAATACTCCAAACAGATGTGAGACCATCACTCTCAACTAAAATACATTCTTTGTCTATATTTGCATACCTAGAATATTTCATATTTCGCAGCATTAATAGAGAGAAGAGGAATTATCTGTCAAGCTAATTATTTGTTAAGCCATTCAAAATTAATGTCAAATATTATGGTTTAGCGGGACTTGGCAGTGTTAGGTTTATGGTTGGACTCGATGATCTTAAAGGTCTTTTCCAACCTAATGCTTCTGTTCTATGATATTTTACCCATATGAGTGTTGGCTGTGTTTTTTTCCAGTTCCCTCTGTAACTCCTCTGCAGCTGGAATTTCAGCAATAGCTGGAGCAGGTGCAATACACCAAATCTTAGGCTCTTCATTTTCTAGATACCTATTTTTAACACACAAACGTAAGGTAAAAGCATTCTTTAAGCACCCTCCACAATATCTAGCTCTAAATCATTAATCATAAATAACCTACTCCTGCTAAAAAATATTCTTATTCTTTAATTAGTGTGATTTTTAATCACAGAAAATTTAAGAGGCAAAACTTCTGCTAACCATATTTCTTATAGCCCTAAGATACACCTGCATCATTCAAACTTCAGTGTGCCTGAAAAAACATTTCAAAGTATGGGTTATGAACCTGGAAATTTCTAGCCCCACATTTCTATTGGTTGACAGAAAAGAGAGTAACAAAAAAAAATCTGCTGTAAAACGATTCGGAGTGTGGAAAAACTTGGAAAATAATTATATGTATTTAGCAATTAAGATTTACCTTTGTCTTGTACCTGGTCTTTCATAAAATAAATTATCCAATGAAAAGACCATGTCTGCAGAGTTGAACATTTTTACATCAAATGTGAAGTCTCTCAACCTGCAAAAGGCAGCACAAGGAACTGTGAAACTGAAATTACTAGAATTGAACCTGTATAAGCAATAGAAAGCTTACTAGTTATAAGTGCCAGTACTTAATTTCTAGACTTTTTTTTTCTTTTAGAGCTCTTGCCTGCATCCTTAATTCTTCTTCAAAAGGAGAATCTCTCTCCTGATAAAATATGGTTCCTATTACTTATGACGAAAAAATCCTATAGGACAGCACTTTAAACAACCTTTACATTACCATGACATGTCAGGAGCAAAAAAGCAGGTAAGAGTGAAGATCCAGATAAAGTTTATGTTAAATTATTTAATTTCTAAGAATAATGCTAAGATTCTTTTATACAACTGCAGATTATATATTTTTCTCAGATTGTTTCTGTTGGAAAAATCTGTTTCCATCTGTTCTGATGGAAAAATATGATGTCTTATGATCAGATTGTGTCAATTTTTACAAAATAAAATTATTCTATTATCTAAAAAAACCCAACAATTATTTTAATTTACAAGCAAATCAGATTTTTTTTTAACCTACATGCAAATTGCTTACCTGGATAATTGGACTATGGGCCCAACTCCTTAACGTTGTTAACAGGTTTGTTCTGAAACATCAGGACCAAACATTATTTCTAAATTATTTATCATATACATCAGTTTTAAAAATACAGCAGTTAATTTAAATGTTTTTCATTTAGCACCAACTCCAGGCATTAGACATGTTTTCTTTATGTGTTTGTGTTGAGAAGTTTCACAGCTCTTGATTTTGCTTAAGGAAAACTTTAAAAAACAAAGATCTCACTAAAGAATACCACAGAAAGGACTTTATAACTCAAAAATCTTAGAATCACTGAAACAAATGGTAAAATACCAAATCAACTTCAATAGTTTATAAAACTCAGTAAAGGCCAAATCTGGTGATGAAATAACAAAGCAAAGCTATCTTCTTTACCTACAGAGATAAACCAAAGGTGACACTTTTGTACTCCAATATCTCATTAGTAACATATGAAAAAAATCTTTGAGTGCTTTGCAAATAGGATTCAGGTTTACTTAATTACTGTATACTGCCAGCTGTGAATCAAAAATTTTAAAAATACTTTTCTTCCACAGAAGCTGTAAAACTTCAAATATTCCAGAGAAATGTTTCAAATTTAAAACAGACAACATTTCACAATACTGGCAGAATATAGAGCATGTAATCAAAACTGTCTGTGAACACAGCAAAGAAGATAGGTTTTAGAACTTCAAACAAGAAATCTGTCAATGCCCCTTTTACACTCCTCTTCAGCATAAGTCTGCAACACCACTTCTGCCAATTTCTGCCACTCCCCCACCACCAGGTTTTGCCACTTTTTCTTTTACACGAATACATCTAGAATTTAGAAATCACACTAATAAATCTAACAAAGCTCGTTAATTTTGCCACCATGCTTTTGCGTGCTTTTAATGTCAGTAATCTAAAGCAGGAATTCTCAGGCTTGGCTATCAGTAGTGGCAGCAGAAAGCATCTGTCAGGAGTACTATCAAGTTGTTGCTATTCAAGTAGTAATTATCTGTGTTAAGTGCTTATGCAACTGAATAACCACCACTGCACCAGCTCCAAGGAGCTGCAAACACTGCACACCAGTATGAAATGGTTTTCATGCCTCAGGTGGGCAATCGCCAATTTATGATTATGCAACTTCCATTTAAATAATTTGGATTTATGATTCCCATCCTTGAGCAGTCATTGTTATACACAATATTTAATCTCCCAGGCCCTTCAGGCCCCCACCCTCTATACATCATTTATTCTTTTGACTGGCCCCATTAATTCCAATTGCTTGATAATGTAATTAAAAATGACAGACGTCATGGTCATTCTAAGCAACTGGCACAACACTCCTTTATGCAGTTCTGTTTCATCCACCTGCTCGCTGGCTGTCAGCTGGGACATCCCTCTCAAAATCCCCAGCCAAGAAACAGTGAAAAGTCTCTCAGACTTTTAAAGAAAGATAAAAAAAAGGGGGGACAGGACAGGCCGGGATACGTCTCCAAGATGGACAGGAATCAAACAGCCTTTTCCATACTCCCAATGCTGTTTCATAGCACAGGGAAAATGCACATTCAAGATGGCAGAATGAGGGAGATGAGCAGGCGTTTGCAGGAGCAGCAGACCACTGATTCACACTTAAAAGAGATGTCTGCCAGCTCCTGTATGCAAAGACCTCTCATGCCTCTGCTTTAAGAAACAGCTTACTACAAACGCTGTAAGGCCAGAAGGGGGTTTGCTCAGTTTTGAAGCCCCTTTGCTTTTCACCTCTCTCCTAAAATCAAATCCTTTCCTCAGACCTCTGTATTTCACCTCAGTGCTCTCTCCAGGGGGCCCAGAGCGAAAGTCACAACCTTCAGGGGTGCCGACCCAAACAAACTGCAACTGCTCGCTCCCAGCTGTGGACCAAGTGCCCTGAAGGGGCAGAGGGCATCCGCACCTCACAGCGTTCCTTCCCCGCTCCTGCGAGCCCCTAAAGCCCCCCTCCCACTCAGGCTCCCTCTCCCGCCCTCCTCCCTCGACTGAGGAAGGAGAACCTGACAGAGCCGCTCCCGCCTCACCAGCAACGCCTCCCGCCACCACCGCGCAAAATGGCGGCAACGGCGGGGCTAAAGTGGTGCCACAGCGCCCCAGCACCGCGCCATGATCAATGCCCTCAGCCTGGCCGGCCGAGCGAGCGGGAAGCGGCCATTCCCACCCCGTCCTTTCCTAGCACCGCCCCTGGGGAGGGCCGCCCTCCAGAGTTTGCGGGAGCCGGCCGGCGCCGGCTTGCTTACGCTGCGGAGGGGTCTGCGGGGTCCCGCTGGCACGAAATGGAGGGCGGAGGGTCCGCTCTGCGGCGCCCGCCCTTCCTCTGAGGCGCGGCCTGGCTGTGACTCCGGACAAACGATCTGCACCCACAAATCCTGAAACCAACGGGAAAGGAAGGAGCTAAATTCTCCTTAAAACGGTAAAAAAGGAATGTGGAGGGACTCCACTGTTGCCAGATTTAGAGCTTGTCCAAACATGGATTTAGCGGGAATTACTCTCTCTGCTGAAAAGTCCTTACTCACTTTTACTCGTATAAATTAGAAAAGGCAGCTGATTCCTGCACCATATGACTCTGTTATCAAAAGGATTCCTACAGGAAGAAATAAACATACTGAAAATATTGATCCTTAAAATATTGTCTAGTGGATTTCTGAAAATTGTATTTTTTTTTCTTGCTGCTGCTGCTGAACTAGAGCAACAAAGCTGCCTCAAACAATTTACATGAATTGAAACAATATCATGTGAAGTATTTGTAAAATGCAGAAGTAGGTTGCTATTTTTTTCCACAGAAATACTGCAACTTACAATTCTGGACTTGCCATTAGAGCATAGCTTTTGAACTAGTAAATTTAAAATAAATTGCAGAACTGTCTCAGAAAGACTAAATTTTAAGCTGGTTCAAAGCTTCATGCCATTCAACAAATACTGTAGAGGCATCTACTGTAAATATGTATTTCCTCATACATAAATAGATGAAAAGGAGACAAGATTTTCTCAAATATTGATTTTAACATAAATAATTTTTATTTAATCAACTTTTTTGTTTTTCTTTCTTGAAAATATTGATTAATTTTTAACTTTCCATTTCAAATTCTTAGACATTGTATGTGTACATAATGTAAGTGTATTCTCTCAGGCTGTGCAAGCCCAGGTCAATTAAAAGCATGCAGTAAAGGTTATGCTCATTTTTACAATTCTGTGTATATGAGGTCTTTCCTTTATTATTCTCACCTTAAAAAGACTTACATCAGAACCGTGTCATATTACAATATTCCAAAATTTACACCACATGTTTAGATGCTTTAATCCACCTTCCATCTAATTACTGGGCAGACAGCCAAGGGTAAGAAGCACTTCATTCCTGCTTCCAACATGGCAGGATCTTGGCCAGCACAAAATAACAAAAGATTTTATGATAAAGAGCTTAGAATGCGATCAGGATTGCTAATGAATCCATTGTCTGAAATTAATAATATTGGTGGTCTCAGAATTTAAGTAATTTGAATAAAAGTGGGGAAATGTTTGTGCTTGTAAGCATACAATAAGCATTCATTTTGTGCTTATAATAAATTCTGAAACCAGAAAGCATTTTTACTTCTTACTATTAGAGAATGCCTTTTTCGATTCTGGCCTCAGGCAAGTTTCCATCTTAGTTCACAACATCTGCTTTTAGCTGACCAGACTTTAAAGTTTAAAGGGGTAATACAAACAGTTCATTTTTTAAAGCTATTTTTTCTTCGATTCCCTTCCCTAGGTGACATCTCCCTCAACACACACACAAATCACATAAAATATATAGCAAAGCAGTCTCTCAACTGCTCTGAGACAGTTTAATTTTTGATTTTCCCCAAGCCTAACATCTGATCTGCCATATGTTTTGAGTCTTTCCAGCTTGTGGAGATCACATACTAAGTCATAAACCTGCATGTTCTGGAGCAATGCAACTAGAAAATCACGAACACCAGACATTGGTCAGTAATCCATATGATAACAGAATAATACTCATACTTAGTAAATACAAAGCTGTTAGAAGATTCAGTTTGCTTCAGAATTTAAAAATTGAACAAATCAGCTGCAAACAAATTAAATGCAGAAAAGTATCAAGACATAAGTGGGCTGACAATTGTCAGTGTCTTCTCTCAGTTTCCTTTGTTTGGCTTTATCCACAATTTCAGAGACGTGACAAAACCATTGGTCTCTAAAAAGTGCCCTACCTCGTAACAGAAATCACTATGAAGTATTAGAAGGTCTTAAAATCACAGGCAACCCCTGAACTGTATGATTTTTACCATATGCTTGAGATAGTTGCAATGATTCATTTATTAAAGTAATGGTAAGATTCAAGAATTAAAGAAAATATTTGCTGCTGTAACCTTTTCCAGTCAAAACTGAGAAACAAAAATACAGCAAAAACTAAGTTGTTTAGATGAGGAAAGAAAAGGGGACTTTCTTCCATTTTATCCTGTAGTCTAGCATTTACAAATGTGGGCCTGATGTTGCGCCACCCTTGCAAAAACTTGAAACAGGTGAATAACTTGATTCGTGGCAGCTGAAATTACTCATGTGCATAAGTGTTTGCAAGATTGGGTCTTGAGAGAGCTAAACGCAGCTCCCAGTGGGAGCTGGCAGCGCTGCTGGGCCTGTCCGCCGGAGGGGATCGCCCAGGCCCGCTGCAAGGCACCGCTCCCCAGGGCTGCAGCAAGCCGCCTGCTCCGGCCGTGCCCTAACACACGCTTCCCCAGCAAGTTTGGCTCTTGAACGTTAGGGTTTATGTGGCTGAAGTAAAACATATTTAACACTTTTTTTTCCCCATGGTGAGGTGGGGAAAGTGTTCTTTTCTGTACTTTTTTACCTTTGTTTCTTTTTTCAGTTTCTTACCCGTACTTTTTTTCTTTTAAGAGATGAACTCCTCCCACTAAACCCCTCAAGCATAGACTAACCACCAAGGACCATTTTCATTATGTATAGTATTAGCATCTTCAAATTAACAAAATGAGCACATTTCACATTCACAACTCCACCCTGAACAAATCTCATCATGTACACACACATTATTTTATGTCACATACTGTTTAGAGACATTAGCAATTTTGCACATAGACAAAGGAGATATTATATTATTGAGTATAGATTTTACAGTTCACATAGCTGATACTTTTTAATTTTTCTACATTTAAATCATAGGCTCAGTTGATAAAATGAGACATATACAGAAGGAAAGAAAATGAGATTAATGCTGTGGCGATATTTGCTCCTCTGGAGTATACTTCTAGGAGGCAAGTCATTGCTGCTTCCCTTAAAAGTAACACATAAGGAATGTCTCATCAATACAGTGTCCATGGAGTCTGCTTTTGAATAAATGACAAATAAACCTGAAAGTTATATCTGCAACCGCTGTTTGGGAAAATAACTAACTCAGCTATTTTCATCTTGTCAGTTCCAACAATGTACTTTTTTAAAGGGTGGAAGGGAAGGGATGTTTTTTAAACTACAGCTATTTTGTTGAAGTCAGATCTCAACAGAAGTATAAGGTACAACAAAATGCTCCCTTTTTTTTTAGCTTTTTGCGCTAAATTATTATGAATCAATGATATTTACTACTATACAATGGCTAACATCTGGACTCCAGATCCTCTAATAGTTCATTCACTTTGACAAGATTTCCCGTCAGCATAATTCTTGCTTTGGATTGGAGACTATAATTCTATCATTGAGAAAAATGATTCAGAAACCCCTGAAAAGGAATACATTTGTAGATTTTTTTTTTTAATAGATAAGCATATTATAAATTCTACATATTTTGCCTAGAATAATTTTCTCATTTGTAAAAAATATAAACAGTTCTAATAAAAATTAATGTTATGAATAGTCCCAGTTCTGCAGTGGGCTTTGTGCAGGAACAAGGAACTTCAGTGATAATGTTTTCTTGTTGCAGTGTGAGCCTATTTATCGTTTTATCAAACTAGTTCCCTGGAGAAAATAAAGTCTTTTTCTGCCCACCTTTTGAAGTAATATACACTGTTTATGAATTTCATTTTGTGTACAATTTTGGCAATTTTAAAAAATGTACTCATAGTAGTCTTCATTTATCAATCTGAATCACTGAATAAATATGTCCAAAATGTTCATCTTCCAAATCCTCAGTCCTACAAATATTCCTCAGTAATACTTGCAGACTGCTTGACTTGGAGTTAGGATTGTAAGTGAAAGCCTGCTAACTTGCTCCTGCTCATTAAACAGGCAAGAAAATACATTATGGAAAGAAAAAGTCCATAGAATAAGTCAGGAAGTGTAATTCTCAGGAAAAGGGATGTTTCTCATCTTGGAAAAGCTGCTTATACAGATGACTGAGGTATTGGTCCACATTCAAAGGACAGAAGAAAATTTGTGAGTTTTGCAAATATGGGTCTGATACAAGATGAATTTTTAGAATATATTTTGTTTTACATATAGCATTTTTATTCACCAAGAGAGTTTGTCTGTTGAAATGGTTTTTATTTTGGCAGACAAGGGTTTGAGGAGCAGACGAGAGGTAAGGAGACCTTGATTCTTTGTGTGACACTATGGCCACTTAACATCTATATGTCACACTCAAAGGGATTTATTTTCTTGCTTTTGTGTCCACTCCATTTTCTTTAAGAAAAAAAGCAAATATTTTAGCTGCTGTCCTCTTTGAAATGCTCATCCAAAGACTTCTAGAAAAGCTCATCTCACTTCCTTTCTTCCTTCCCTTGTTCCATCCTAATTACTAAATTATGTTGATGAAGGTGGAATAAAGTGACTCAGCCATATAAACCATGTTTAAAGAAGCAGCGAGATCCACATGTGAGGTGAATGGGGTCCAGCCAATATGATTAATGACTTGATGTAGTCAGGGCTAAGACACATATGTATTCTAGAGATAATTCTGATAATTTTAAACTGTCTTTCCTAGGATGACAGCCTGCTTACTCAGTTATTTCTAGTAATCTTCTGTACTGTAGTTATGCTGTGCATTTTAAGTTAAACAGCAACAATATGCCAATTAAATTTCTGCAGACTATATGATCTGAACACCCTACAGATCCTTAGCTTTTTCAAAGTAGGTCCGTGTATACAGATTTTGTTTGATCTCTGGTTCATGTCAACCTGGTTTTGAAACATACTGTAACTAGAAGATAGTTCTTTATGTTGGTTATCAGGAATGTGATCTATACTGATAGAGGGGAAAAGAGTTCATGCAGTGATCTTTCTTCAGAAATGAAGTTTATTCTCCTTGCATTAAAGTAAAAAGCATACATTCCTCAAAGTTTGTATTTTCTCCCATACTTACCTATTTTAACTTTTATGATCATAAAGAACATTGCCTTGAGCCTTATGATTTTAAGTTTAATAATTTGATGCTTGATAATATAGTAGTATTTACTGATTGCATCATTAAATGGTTAAGCGCAAAACTGTGTCTCTGGTACACAGCTAACAAAGTGGGGTCTAGCCCTGAGAAGAGCTGTAGGATATTATTGCAGTGCAAGTAATAAACAGTAGGAAGTCCAAGTGCAGAAGTAGTGTGTATCCTTGCAGATGATGGAAGGGACAGAAGCCAACCCTCCTGACTCTATATTGGATACCAGGAAAATGTTTGTGCTTTACAGCACTTGGACTTTGAACATGATATGGGCCTTTGAAAGGTGTGAGGAAACCGTATGTTGTAGATGCAACAAGATGTTGACATTATAGTACACACAAGAACAACACAAGTATCTAATATTAAAGTATCTATTACGTTGAGTACTTCCTCACAGTTCTTGGGCTCACTGACCTTCATGTACAGATCTACGCAATTCTATTGCACCAGTCTTAAAAGCATTTGAACAGCATGTTTTCTCCAATTTAACCAAATTTGTACCTCTAAACTTCAGCAGTGTTGTATTTTTGGACTGAAAATCCTTATGAAACAAATATAATTCAAAACTTGAAAATAGCAACTGTCTTACATTCTGCAATGCAGTAACTTGTACAGATGTTCAGCTTTCAGTTGGGGCACTTGAGGCAATTGTACCAGTTCCCGACATGTTATTTTCTGAAAACAAACCCCAAAACAAAACAGAAAATTACATGAGAAGCAGCAGAATAGAAAGCCGGAGTACACTCACATTTAAGAAGTTGTCCATCACCAGATGGGTTTGTTTCAAGCAAACTGTGGACTGCACATTGCAGAGCACATCAGGAACAGGCATTGAATTAGATTGAACACGTTCTGGGAAACTTCCAAACTAAGAAGTAAAGGCAATGACTGAATCTTGGGGACTTCTCACCACCACAAACACATTTGAGTTCAAAATCCCACTGCACTTTGGCACAAAACGCTGAAGATAGTTTACACAGACCCAGCTTATCCTCAAAGTAGCACAACTGCTTTGGTAACAGTGGAGAACTTGATATCAACATGTTGCAAAGAAAGAGAAAAACTTCTGTCACGCAGTTTTTGATAAAAATGGAAAAGGCAGCAAGGAACACAGTCGAAAAATGCAGTATGTCGACACACTACCAAAAGAAACGGAGTTAGATATGAAACACTTTTATAACAAGCTGACTACTGACAACGATACAGAAAGTAGGTGACAGCATTTCAAAGTCAAGACATTCTACATACTTGTTGATGTGTTTACAACATAGATGAAAGAGCAGTTTCAAGATTTCACAGAGAAATGCAGGCTGACACATTAATGTTGATAAAGTTTTTAAAACATCTTCCCATATAAAGCCATGAAGAAAACTTTGTAATTTGCATATTTAGTCCAGCTATTCACTAATCAGCCCTTTCACGTATTAATTCAGACCATATGGACTTATTGGTTAATTTTTTGTAGGATATTCGGAGGAGGACATATATATTTAAATACATAAAGAAAAGATGGAATTGTCAGTGGATTGAGGCTGTATCTGCAGAAGAACTCAGGGTGCCATAATGCTCTGACAGTTTTGCATGTCTTCTGCTGGAATGTGGTGTATGTGTTTTCTACTGGAATGTTCTGTGGAAAATTGAAAGCCTTGTCTTCCTATGTAATTCTGGGGAAGACTTGGGAACTTACAGGATCTCACAAGTCACTACAAGGTATGGTAGAGTTCTCCCTTCTCATTTTTCCAAACAGCATTATAGTTACAGCACTCACTCAAGATTCCTTCCCTTTTTATTAAGTGATTTCAATCCACATCTCCCACCTTCTGAGTGAAAACGCCAGTTACTCAATTATCGGGTTTTGTGAGCCAGGCTTGTCTCAGCTCTTTTATGGTAAAATCATTTGAAATGGTATGGAATAATTAAACCTTATGTAGAAAGAGTGCATATGTGCCAACAAGACTGTGTGGCTCAGGAAAATCACCTGAGAGCTGGGAGACACCCGCCCCCAACCAAATCACTGCATTCCCCTAAGCTACAAGAGAATAGTCATGTGCGCTCTTGTCCAAATATTTAATTCATGCAAAGGAACCCAACCAAATACCCACTATAAGCAAGCAAAGTATTTCTAGTGACATCAGTGATGTTTGGATCACATTTGCAAGGAGAGCCAAAAGGTCAAAGCAATATTTAATAGTGGAAAAATGTAATTTGTTCACATTCTAACAACACTGAATTGCAGGAGTGCATTTTATGTAACTTTTAAAACTGTTTGATTTAGGATGAAAGAAACTAAATATTAAAAATTTGCACCTTAACAGAATGCTTTTGCAAATCATACTAACTTAGAAAAAATTAATAAGGTCAGCTTAACCTAAACTGTTGCTGCAACACTGCTAAATGTTAGAAAGCGTGGGTTTCAAGTGTTTATTAGCATTCATTACTTCATACTCATTTAAACGTCTTATTTTCCTGTAAAACAAGCTAGAATTGCAACATGTAGGCAAATGATTTTAACATTTGGTCTTCGTGAGCTGACTACAAAATACCTACTGTGAAAAAAAAACATTTGTGACTAGGAAGTGTAGTTTTGTTTCTTGAGAAGTCATTGATAGATTTCTTTCTGCATATATTTTTAGCTAATGAAAATACCACCTGAATATCAGGAGAGTGTTACCTATCTCCTGTCACCTTGCTTTAGCTCTTGTTTTTCTGTGGGCTTTAGCCTCTGCAGAGCCACAGTTGTAAGACCAGGGAGTCCATAAGAATCCCCAACATGAGCTCCTGCATGTAAAAAGCCATTAAATTTCACCAAGTCACCCCCTTTTTGAGACCTGTAACTTTTCCTTTTCTCTCCACCCTTTTTTCTTTTCTCCAGAGCGTGACCTTTGGCGTGGATTCACGGTCTGTGCATAGACTTTGGAAGTGGAGGGATTTGAGGCAGAAGCATTTCCTTGGGCAATAGAAGTGGCAACAGCAGGAGTACCAGGGAAAACAAAGTGTTAGGATAAATCTCCTGAAGAAAAAAAACCCCACAGTGCCAAGCTATTCCTCGCAGCTGCTACATACGTATGGGGAAGAATCGTAATCACCAGTGCACAAGGTACAGATTATAGATCTGCATAACTTTAGAATTAACTTAGATAAACTCACAGTATTCATTAGAAATAATAGTAATTTAAAAAATGCAGTATGAGCAAGAGAAATGCACTAAAGCATTAAGAAATAAGCCCAGCGTTCATGCAGTTCTAGAGCACGTATTTATCGTGTTGCCAGTCAGCACACTGCAGCTGGCAGCTCTGCTACGTGGGCCTAACCACTGCTTTCCCGATCCCAAAGGGGAGCGGAGACACAAGGCACTTACCGTGAGGGAGCGCGATCTATCACCACCATAACAACTGTGCAATAAAACAGTGGACATCAGCTCAGTGGAAGAGGTTTACTCAGCAAAAGAAAGGAGAAAAAATTAAAAAAAAGGAAGCAGCATAGGGAAGGGCTCCGAGAGCAGCTGCAATTCCTGGAAGGGACATCTGGAACCTGACTTCCCAACTTCAATAGCACCTGCCTTGGTCAGTTCCCAGAGAAAGATCTGGTCCTATTTACTCACAAATATTTCGTGTTTCAAAAGTAAATTCTTATTTCCCCAAATGCATTCCAAGCTTTTAAGACAGGGTCATTACTACTGCTTGTTGTCATCTGTCTCACAAAGACTAACGGGAATTCGCAGTGGTCTTTCACAGAGACTTTCTGCTTTGTCAGTAGCTGACGGGCTGTGTGTTGTGCGTATTTCAAGGATTGAAAATACAGCTTGGGTGTCACTTGGTCCTTCCTATCTGACACTGAGAGCATGAAACATGCCTCCAGCACTAAATACAGACCACCATACATTGGAAACCTAGAAATACAAGCACACACATGCACTAGTACATATAGCTAGAAGAGCAAAAACTGACCTACAGGAATTATCTTAGGGAACAAGACAGCAGCAGAAGTGCCCCTGTGAGACCACCACCACTGCATGTCCAGCCCAAAAGAAGTGTTTTAACCATTATTCCTTTCCAGCCAATTAAATAGTTGTACAATGTGTCACTGAAATACAAGGAATTTCAAGGACTGACTAATTTCCCAGTAACTGCTGCCTCACTTCTCTGGTAGTTAAGCATAACTTTATTTTTAACTGTTATAACTAGTGATTCCTTTGTTGATTTGTGGGAAGCCCAGAGGCATTATCATCACAGTAGAAGTGTAAGATTTTAACATACGTGATACTAGTGCTAGGCAGTTTGGTTGGCTTTGTCTTTACATTTGGATGGTTTGGTACAGATTCAAGCTGATGCTTGAGAAATTTACCTTAAAATATTATGCTTTAATTTGTTAAAACTACCATCTTTCTGTTGAAGGCCATTTCAGATGATGTGGTGGAGTAGGACAGAATCAGGTCTATTCTCCAGACTAAGAGGACAGCTTTCATTGCTGACAGAGGACAGGTAAGTAAAAGCTAGTGAAATACCGTGATCACCATTAGCGTGACACAGGAATTAAAACAGTGGAATGAAGTAGTAAGTGCATTTCCACCTAGAGCTGGTTGAAAAAGAGTTTTCATCCTGGTAAAATTCTAATACCTCAGACTGCTTCCCTTTTAAAATATCCAATTGTTTTGAGACTTTCCATCAAAACCTTGGGCAAAGGTGGTATCTCCAAGTGGAATGTTCTCATTATGGTGAAATTTCAGCAGAACATGTCTTTGCTTCAACAATGTTTCAGTAATTTCTAATTAATTCAGAACAGTCTTGTAGAAAAAGGCATTAAAATGAGATTTTGCAGGTGCAGAATCTCTGGGGTTTTTTTAAATTTCAGTTATATTTTTGCCTTATCTACGTTTTTCCTAGTTTTATTTTAATAGTAGAAATCTTGGAAATACTATTTGCTGCTGTCATAAAACCAAGCCATCTTTACCATGATGATTTACACAGCTAGACAGTATGCGGCATGTATCTGAAGTCATATATAGTTGAAATGTGCATGAAGTGGTATTTTTATGCTATATTTTGACATGATGTGAAGAACTGTTGACCGTACATTTGAAAAGGATTAAGAAAGCACTATCCTCATATTAAATTGGGGAGAGGGGCTCGCTACTTACCAAATTTCTATTTGATATGCATGACATTTCAAGTAACTGCTATTTTAAACATCAAAACCCACAAGAAGTATCTACAGAAATATTGAAAAAGAGAGGAAAAAACCTGATACTAAACACAAAAGATGCTGCTGCATTTCATTACTGTAATTGTTGCATCAAACCAAGCTTCTAGGTTTATAATCTACCAGTTCTCAGGAAAGAGACAAAATACTTCAATCATACACATCCAATTTCTCTGGTTTAAAATGAATACCTTTCAAAGAAGGTAAGTTAACACTGCAGAGGGATTTTTGCCCCTTTGCAATGCTCTGTAGTTCTGAAAGACTAGATGGAAATGGGACTTCAAGGCTGTGGAGGGGAGCATAGGATGAGTTCAGAAGCCTTCTGTGATTCTGCATCCATTGAATCATTAGTACTTCTGAAACTCAAGAAAACTGGATACTGTGTAAAATAGCTTGAGGGAACAGCTTCAGAACATTAAAATACAGTCCACAGGCAATTTTCTAAAAGAACTCCCCTTTCCATAGTTCTGTCCTCCTTTTAAATATTTTAAGCTAGATGCCTTAAGTGATATATGTATTACTTTCCTTTCAGTATAAAATTTCTCTTTGATGGACTGCTTTGGTCTGGGGGCCGCAGCGCTGCTGTCTGCTGGGGGCTCCAAACCGCTTCCCTCAGCCCGCTGGGATCCTGGCACATCTCCGCCAGGGATGCTGCCGTGCAGGGTACGGCACAGTTTCCTTTGTATGTATTGCTTTCTTCTTCTGTATGGGGGTATGGAGCACTTTGCTTATGCACTGTGGTTCTTTGTTCTTGTGTTGGTAGCTCTTCAGAGCCAAAGGTGTGGTAGGCACATGGAAAACACCCCACAGTACCACTGCTGCTCTCCATTAATTGGTAAACTGAGGGGTTAATTCTGCCTCTGTTACACTGATGTAAACAAGGAGTAAATACAGTCTTGTCTATAATGCTAAACTAAGATAAAATATACATAAATAAGTAGCTAAAGCCTGGAGTTTTGGGGCAGGGAGTTGGCAGCTTTTAGAGATCTACATTTTTTTAATTTTTAAACTGTAGAAGTTAGAGGTAAAGTTTCCTGTGGGTCATGAGTGGGGGCAAAGACTGAAACCACACCAGTCACTTTATCGTGGGAGACATGGGCTTAGAGAGGCTTGCTGGTTTTGTTTGGCTGTTTGTGCAGTCATCTGTAGGGGTTTTCTGCCAAACAACAAGAATAAAAGAGCTAGAGTTTAAAAACATAGATACCTGTACTGTCTTCTGGTTTTAGAGTAGTAAAGCCTTGTGTGCACACACACATGCATAAACTATAATAGCAGTTAAGTGGGCACAGTTTTACTTGTATGCAAAACCAGATGTTAGATTAAAATAACTGTTCTCACATCAGTGACAGCTTCAAAAATCTAAATGCTACAAGTACAAAAGAAGAAAAATGTTTCAAGCAAAGTCAGTTTTCCTGCATATTGATTCTGGGAGCTGATTCTCCCCTTCACACCACTAATGCCAAAATATGGAAAATATGAGTACTAACACTGTAGAAAACCTAAATATTTTAAAATGAGCATTGATGGGTAGAATGTACACAGAACTCATAGTTTAAATGTGCATAAAATAGTATGCTGTTCAAACAGTGTACAATATCATGCCCTCCTAAAGTGATCTTTTAATTTGAAGAATGTAATCTTGCTAAAGCAGAACACAGATGTGAAACGGGTAAATGTTTACTCATAGAAGATACGCAGGAGAAAAAATTCGGCTGTATCTAAAGGATCATAATAGTAACAACAGTGGCACAAGTTACAATTGCCTAGAAACAGCATAAGAGTGGAAAATGTAGCCTTGTGCATTGATTTAAATAAAAGCCTGCATATATGTTGTTAGATCATATTGAAAGTGACATTGTGGTAAGAGGATTCAGCCAATGAAGTTGTACTGATGTAAGCTCGGCAGAATTTGGCCCTGCCTATCACATACATTATACATGCACTGCTCATTCTCTTTTGTTTTGCTCCATGCTGACCTAATAGTTGTCTGTGATGCTGACTTCATCCTTGACCCTGGCTTTCTTCCCCTCTCTGCATCTCCTGTGGCTGCATATTACTGCTTGCACTGCTTTAGCCATCTATTTTTCTACCATAATTTCATCCTCACTGAAATGTCCCGTTAAGAAATCTAATTTAAAGCTATCATTGAAGCTATTTGCTTTCCTAATTTGAAATGCTTGTATTTTCACCTTAATGGTTCTCAATATAAGCACCCAGCAGAAACATTAAAATCAATCCACTTAAGGCAAATTTTAATGTAAAAATATGATCATTTTCATCTTCAGCTATCCCTACCAGCTCTTCATTGATTTCAGGACCTGTTCAAAATGTCTCTCCTTGTTTTCCTCTATGGATTTTCTCCAGAGTACCTTTTCATCTAAAGGCTTGACTTTCCATTCCGCCTCTCCTTAGGAAGTAACTTTCATCAGAGCTGTGTGGGTACCAAATGCTATCAAGTAAGACTATGTTACACACAGCTTTGTTTGCATTGTATATATACAGATAAAATGCAGATAAAGCATATAAATGCAGATAAAGTCAGTGGAGAATAAGGTCCCGTTGGTCAGTGCTATGCAAGAGAGCCCTGGAATAAACAGACCATCTATGAGACAGAATACCCCTAACTGTGTCCAAAGGGTGTATTTTGGATTAAAAAAAAAAAAAAAAGAGGAAATTGGGTTTTCAGAGTTGAGAGGGAATGGTTAGGACACAAAGCCTGTGGCTACAAGAATACTCAATATAATAGGGATCGTGATGGAGTAACCTCTCAGCCTTTCTTCTGGCATGAAAGGCAGTGGGGGGGGGGGGGGGTGGGGGCATTACAGTTGCCTTATTTCTTTTCCCTTACTCATAAGTCTCTGAAGGAAGACACCCTGCTAAGTTGTATGCTTCCACAACAGCTTAAAGATCCTTGTAACTAGAACAAACAAGACGACTTCTCAGCTTTCCCCAGCAATTCCAAATTAAAGCTGTAATGTTCCTGTGAGTTTTTCCCCCCTGATTAGCACCATTCTCCATTCTGTCCTTTGTTACAGTTTTACCAGCGTTGTTTATAAAACTGCCCCTAAGCTGCTTCTGCTACCTGAAAAAAAACTACTTTTCCTCAATCCTTCCATCCAATCCTACTGCTTTCCCATTTGTTTTCAAACTTTCTATTATAATACCTGTTCCTGAAAGACTCCTGTTATTTTGCTACAAATTCCAGTTAACAGAGGGACAAGAGAGAATAAGAGATTGCTGTGACAGTGAGCAATGTCTGAAGAGGGCCATGGACTTGCACAAATATCAGTTTACTACCACATTTGTACCAAAACCAGTAACATCTCAACACCTCATGTTTGTGGAGTACAGGTGCTAGCCACTAGGGAGCTGACAACTCCTATGGACAGAGTATGAACAGCCACCATTGCCTCCCTCATGCCCCTTTCAGGGATGCTAGTAGCAGGTCCATTTCCAGTTAGGCAAAAGAACTGGAGTACCTCCCTGTGTTACTCATGAGTTAAATTCATTTTCAGTTGTCTTCTTAACATTAGATATTTTAGAAATGCCTGTTGGACAACAATATTTCAGTTTTCACAGATAAGTGTTTGGGGCTTGCTGCTTTCTTGAACAGTGACATTATTTTGATCCATTTAACTCATCATTTCCATATTTTGTAGCTATAATAGGAAGCAGTTGCATAATCCGCTTGCACATTTCTGTAGCTGTGCCATATGGTCCTGTGGTTTGCATACCACAGAGTGAAGAACAAAAATAAAAATCAGAATGTAGTCATCAAAATTCTGCCCTGGAAAGCTCATATGCAGCCAAACCCTCTACTGGGAGCATGCCCATACCAAATTACAGCACTAAAATACTTCCTCACAGAAGACATGAAAGAGATCCACAAACTCCAAAAGTGGTCTTGTGTGGGAGGGCTTTCGGAAAAACTAATGTACTACATGCCGCCCCGCAAAAACGTACTACGGCAGAAAGCAGGCAAGCAGATACAGGCAAGGCAATGTGACATAATAAAGAGTTCTGGATGAGTTTCTACAGCTAGAGGAACATTAGACAATTACGGCATTTGAGGGCTCAAAAAAGTTCATTTTTCATTTTTAAATGACTGTCCTGCCTGTTCCAGATGCAGCCACATGCTACTTGGTACTGTTCCTCATCTGGCTGGAGCGGGCTTGTCTCACACGCCCAAACATGCAACTTGATAACAGGGAAAGCATGGCTCCTGCTTATTTGCCAGAGGTCACAGCAGACTAGAAACACAGCATGCTTTCCCATGCAGGGAGGAGAAGAAACAGAACAGCCTTCCCACACCATCACGTCACTGCCCTCCCTGTGCTAGGGAGCGAGAAGGGCCACCTGCTGTATCCCGACAGAGCTACGCCTGTCACAAGGGACAGAAGCCACAGTAAACGTCAACTTTTTCCTCCATCAGCTCACAGAAGTTACCACCCGTTCATGTAATTAGGAAAGTCAGCTCATTGTAGTTTTTCATAGCATAACAATGAAGCTAGTTTTCATTTCATTACCTGTAGCTGAGAATAAAGAAAAAAGGAAAGAAGTCAGACAATTTTCTTTAAAAATAAATGAATCAGTCAAGTCACAGCAGACTACTCACAAGAGAATTCATCCTTGGAATTTAATACAGAACAAGCTCTGCAGTGCACCAGTACACACTTTAAATAATGCCTTTCCAAGGCATGTTATCATCTCCTCTTAGTGAAAGCAAAAAAACCAACCCAAAACCCAACAGAAAAACAAAAGGTTATACATCCAAGTTCAATAACTATTATCCCTACAGTAGCTGGTATGCACTGCAGTAGTATTGGAGACAGCTGACTTAGAGGTATGACTACTTCCAGTATGAGCAGATTGCAAGTAATTAATTGCTTTTCTCAGATTTCAGTATTGTTGCCCCAAGGAAAAACTGAAGTGGCAACAGAAGCAAGCTACAGGTGTATCACAGCCCAGACTGAGTAATTGTTCTGATGCACTACTGGGCTGGGAGAGCCTAAAATTGAGTTACTTAGTTGCCTAGACTAGGATATATGGTTCCTGATTTGAATTTCTGTATTTGCTGCCTTTGGCCAAAGAACCTGGGAGTTTGAACCAGGAGCACGTACATTTATGTGCAAAGAGAGCTGCCAGGCTAGAAACACACAGGTCAAGACCTACCTGTCTGGAAGGCTTTCACAGAGACTCTGCTGTACACCCCTAACAGAGGGGAGAAGCAGTGGAGAACCAAGACAATGAGTGCTGGATTTCTTCCTCAGTAAATCCAGCTACAACAATATTCCCATCAGGGCACACTGAAGGCTGGCAGCTCTCTTCATGTGGGGAGGGATCCCCAGGGTGGGCAGGACCTCACCAGCCAGGGCTCATCCCACCGCCCCAGCTGGGGAGCTGGGCAGGGGGGAACCAGGCCACCCCCAGCACCCATCTGGCACTATCCTGGGCGTGGGGACAGACCATAACTGGGCCAGGGGATCAGCCCGCAGATTGGCCCAGTGGCCAGGCAGGGCTGTGGGAGCTGGACACCAGCACCACTGCAGCATCCCCAGAGCAGACTGACAGCCCCAGTCTGGGCTGAAATAGGGTCCTGGGCAGGGTGGGGAGAGGCCCCAGGTGGGGCCCATCGGGACTGATCAGGCCTGTCAGTGCCCCCAGGGCCCTGGCAAGTCTGAATGTATGTAACCACTTCCAAAAAAAGGGGGGAAAAGTCATCATATTAATATCCCTGGTTTCCCCCCACTTTGCAGAGCTAGGAGTAAAATTCCCATTCATTTCAGTAGTGAAAATTAGCATCTGTCCTCTACCAGGAGTGGAGAGGAAGGAACTGCTTATGAATTTTCGGATCAGTAACTTATCCCTTCCACTCAGGCCCACAAAATGCTGCAATGTGCAGGTGACAACTCATGCCTCCAGATGCAGTATTTACTGAGTTCAGTAGGTGAAACGATGCACATTTTCTGATCTCATCTGTACTTTTAATTCTAACCTTGTGAGAATATTGCAAATAGTCTACAACTTTACTTTCTAGATGATATACAAGCTGATTTTGTTTTCAATTTTCAGCCATTTCAACATACCCAAATTAGCATGCACTTCAAGAATTTTTTCCTGCTTCTTTTACTACACTTTTTTTTGTAAATAAAGCTTCATAAAATGTCCTAGGGGTTAGAATTTGAGTCTATTTTCAAAGAGAATTTTTTTGGCATATCAAATGTCTGTAGACTTAAAAATTCGTTATTCTTGGCTACAATGCTGTCTCAGACATCACAGCAAAACAGACATTTATACTTGTTTTACTTTCTGTTTGGACTCTGCTTACGGTGAATAATTGTGAATAATATTGTGGACAGGCAGCAAATACATACCGTTAAAGGAATGACAGCATTCTGCTGTTGTCTAAAAGTTTTAGCTTGTATTTGACATGCAGAAGATTAGAGAGTCTCCAGAAAAAAGTTTACTTTAATGACTTTTTTTTTAATATTAAACTCCAGAAATGAAAGTTACAGTGTTACAATATTGATTATTCTTCAAAAATTAATGCAGTGAGTACTTCAGGTGTAGTGCTTTCAGGACTTACTCAATGTTATAACCATAAATGAAAATAAAATCGGTGGTTGTACAAGCTAGCATAAAAAGTGGGGGGTTTGGGAGGAATTTTGTAATTCTGAACACCTGATTGCATGTAAAATAGCTCAGAATTAACGTACGTGATTAAATTTTGCTCTGAGCAGCATTAGGTCCATAATGACTATGCAGAGTTGAAAATTTTCAGAACATCCTTTGCCTTCCTGATTCTGTCAACCAAACCAGGATCCTTCGAAGTGGCTGCAAGCTGTTACTGAGGAATGCTCCCTGCTGCTCTCCTGAACGCACACGCGCCTATCTATCTAGCACGTGCTGCTAACAGCAACACACAACCCAGTTCAGTGCCTTCCGGAAGGTTGCACATGAGTTTAAAGTTATGTATGCACTTAAGTGCTTAGTTGGATGAAGCCCAGACCCTCGGCAGACCCTCATTTCACATGCAAAAAATTGGTTCAAGAACAGTCATGTATACAATTACAGGCTAGTTTCTTAGTCTTGATAACTTTGAGATGTTGAGACACTTCCACAAGACACGCTCCATAGTCTTGCTTCCAGAGAAACACTAAAATCAGTCCGTATCCATTGGCAATGTCAAAATACAAGCCAGCAACTTTTCCCACAAAACATCTTCAGCTCTGCACAAGCCCAGGCAGCCTAGATGTACTCAGCTACTTCTGATTTACCGTAGTTTTGCTGCAGTGAATTTCAGAGGTACTGCGGGTGAGATTAAAACTCTGCTTGGATTACAGCGTACAGCAATAAAACCCTGTGGGCTGATCTGTAATGCTCAGCAGGTATTTCACATCCAGCCTTTTTCCCTTAAATTTTCATTGGTTTAGGTCATCTATAGGCACCCAGGATGCTATTGTGCAATAGCACTGGACATCTCATGACTGTATTGCTCTGTATGTCTCATTCTTCAACTCCCGGGGAAGACTTCAGTGCTGGTATTTCAAAAAGTGCCCATTTTAACTGCAATATACGGACCTAACTTGGACAAAGCAATTTACAGAAACTTCTTTTAGCCACTTTAGCCTCCATGGCTTGCTCTGATTTTGCTGAAGAAAATACCTGGGGCCCTAAAGCCCCCTCTGCTGCACACATGAAGCAGCTGATGTTGTGGCTAAGCAGAGCATCAGGGCATCCCCGTTCTGCCTAAACCCCCCAGGAGGCTGCAGACCTGGCTGCCCTGTGCCAGGGTTCAGTGCCCGGCTCAGCCCCGTAGGCAGCCTCGCGCACAGCACAGGTAGAACTGAGCTCACCGCAGGAGTGCTCTGACGATGATCTGTACCCGAAGGGAGCGTTAAATGCTGGACGCTTAAATGATGGTTTAAAGGCCAGGCAGTTTCAGGCTGTGCATCATTGCACTGCCATACCCACAGTTAATCCGCGGTCTGCAGACCAGCACCTCTGCCCAGAGGAGGCACAGTCTCCATGGCATTCCTTATAGTCTTCCTTAGGCATCTTGTCATTCTTCAAAATTATTTCAGCGTGTATGATCAAAAAAAGGTATTAAATTACCCTGTTCCTTTCACACGCAGTTCTTGGAACTTAGTGATGGGGATGGGTTTAGTCCATTTTCCAGAAAGTGCCTCTACCAAGGAGAAATGCATAAAGAAAAGAGTATTTCATCTGGATAACCCAATGTTTCCATTACAATCACATAACATCTAATTATGTACTCCATAAATCTTCATATTTTGTTATGAAGCTCATAATAACAAAGACTGATAAATAGATTCTCTCCCCTGGCCACTACCAATTGAGTAGAAAAAAATACTTATTTATGAAGTTTTATTAATAAAATGTGAATAATTCAAACAGCTTCTTCAGTGAAGAAACAGCAGTGGAGTATATTCTTATTTGCATATAAATGAAATGATGCTTTAGTGTCAGAGTGAAGAATTAAATAATATGAATTTTTACAGTGCAGTCCTGACAGCCTCATAAATACTATGGTCATAAGTTGCAGTTTCCTAAAAATCTCATTTTATCTTTTATTACAAAAATATGACCAAAGGGCCAAGTCCTGCTCATTTTACACGTGTGAGTATTCCCAATGACAACACAATTATTCAGTAAGTGAGGTTACCAGATTCAGCCTTATGTCAGACAGTGGAGCAAAAGCATGGTGTTATCTGCCTATCTATTAGGAGAACAGAAGCTCTTATTTAACCATGAGAAAAACCTTGTATGTTGGTAAAATATAGAGAACAACAAAGACAATTGTAACTCTACATTCAAACAGATGCTCCAAGTAAAGACAATATACAACACGGGGAAAGGAAGAGCACTCAGCTAATACCCCTAAGACACCAGTTTTCCTCTTAGTTACGCGGGTACCAGTTTGGCCAAGCCCAGTATTCCTGTTGGGCTGCAAGCAACACCAAAAGCTGCAGCAAATATAAGAACTTGTAAATTACTTTAAATGGAGGACAGCTTTAAATGGTGAGGAAAGCTTTGATTTTGTCTATTTTAATTTTGTCTAAAGGCTGAAAAAGTCTGCAAAGCACAACCCCAGGCCGTCTATCTTGCTTTGCTTTCGGCTGTAGTCTCAATCATTTGCTGAGCCACATTTGACAAGCTGAGCCCTCGACAGACTGCAGTATTTGAGCATGGAAGGACTGGATTTGGGTGGAGAGAGCTGAGCTGGATGAAGTATGTTCTCCTAAGGGGCAAATAAAGGCAAGGGCCAAGTGCACTACTTAAGAAACTCCTCTGAGAGATGTTGAGCAGTCTCAGCAGCTGGGACAAGAAGCGCTGGGGAGACAACATCTCCCCACTACCTGTCAGTGATATTTTTCCGGCCACGGTGCCGTGCAAGTGGGATAGGACAGTCAAATACGGAAAAGGCATACATGGGAAGGAAAGCTAGATCTGGGGTGGTAGGAGGAAAAGAATTATTTACAGAGGTTTTGGAGAGTTTATAAAGTATAGAAATTTATTTGTGAAGTCTAGAAAAGAGGGACTATATAGTGTATGTAGTCTGATCTCCTGTAAATTACAGGCAGCTGTACTTAACCCTGAACTGAGCCTGCTGTACTCAAACGCAACGGAGCCTGGGTTTGGCTAGCCTGCATTTTCCAGGAAGGCACTGAGTCTCAACCTGAGGACATCAAGAGCCAAGGAATCAACCACAGCCCTTAACTGTCTGTTCCAAGGACTATTTATTGTCAGTGGTACTGAATTAGGTACTGAAGGCTACGCTATTTTAATTTGCTTGATTCCAGCTACTAGGCATTGTTTCTTCTTATTTCACTCTTTGGTAGGTTCAAGTGGCCTTTATATTCAATATTTTTTCCTGTGCATATACGTATACACTGTTAACAACTCACCTTTCAATCTTTTTGATCCAGTGGATAGGTTAAGCTTTTCAGTTCTTCGGTTACATGGCATTTTCTCTAGCTTCAGATTATTCTGTAGCTCTGCTCTATATCACTTCATTTTTTTGGTATCCATCTTGCAATGAGAGCACCAGAACTGTGCACACCAGGCCTTAATCACCCTTGGCAATTTGCACATACAGGTAAAAATTGTCACCATTAACATCTGCACTCTAAGTCAAGGTTTGCATGAACCCTTTTTGCTACAGCAAACTCATCAGCTGACTCATCAGTCCTTTTCAAACTTTTCCATTGTGTAGGAGAGCCTTCATTCCTTATTCTTAGGTCTTCTATTGATTTTATTAAAACATACTTCGTTTCAAGAAGACCCAGTTTATAAAAGGTCAAGAATTCCTCTGCATCTTTGCCCGAGGTCATTTTATATCTATTTTTAAATCCCTTTAAATAGGCTGCAGAGGCTGCTATATTCTGGTATATTCTCTGGCACCACAGTAATTCTTGACATTTCAGATATAACTGATCAGAAAATACAGGCAGAGACAGTCACTGGCACACTCGAGTGCATTGTTGTAGGGCTGCGATGCATCGGGAAATACTCATTTGCATGTGAGAGCAAAGCTGGCAATCTCAGCTTTCCTGTAAAACGGTTAAGGTATGGAAATGGAAAATGAAAAACAGAAAAAGGGACTTTAGTCCCATGGTTTTCAAATCAATCTCTTCATGTTAGTGCAAGACTCATGAGTCCTGAATGATTGAATTTGACAGTATTCCTAAAGGGCACAATAGCATGAAGAGATTTGTCTCAACCTGGTGCTAAAGAGAGAGAAATTTGCCATAGAATCATATTGCCTAACAAAAAGAGGAATTAAAAGTTGGAAAGCATATGGCATTTAGGCTAATGAAGACTGAATAACATGTTTAACAATCTATATGATCATTAAAATTGAATTTTGTATATATGTGTATATGTATATATATTTTTAATACTGCCAGGGCAATAACCATCTTTATTTGCTCATTTCTAAGTTGTTTCTGATTTCTAATTCTAAGTTTCTAATCTATGAGCAGATGTTCTTGGCCGCAGGGGGATGTAGGGATCTCCTGCCTCTGTCTGCACTGGATACGTTCATCAATTATCCTCCTGGATCTCACTTATCTTTATTTCAAGGCTGGAGGACAATACAAATGCAGGGAGACTTCTACTAGTTTAATTGACCTAGGAGAAGTTAATGGACGTGCTCTATCATAGAATCATAGAATCGTTTAGGTTGGAAGAGACCTGTAAGATCATAAGACCTTTAAGTCCAACCGTTAACCTAACATTGCCCCCTAAGCACCACATCTACACATCAAATGGGTAGTGTCAGCATGGATTCTTGTAGATCTGTCAGGAGATACAAAAAGTTTGATTCAGCTGCAGATTCTGGCAGCAGTGGATGCCATCGCACAGCAATGTTTGGATCCTTTCTTGGCAAGCTGCCAGAGGTGGGCTTTGGCAATTGCTTGTCAGCCATAAGGAACGTTCTGCACGGGCCTGGCGTGTCATTTGGCTTCTCATCCTTCCGATCCGACCTAGAGAAGGCAGTGCAGCATTTTGGCTTGCAGAGCGTTAGACATGCTGCTTGCTTTGCCATATTCAGTTGCTGTAATTTCTTCTCTTTCCTTCTGAGAAGTTCCTACCTGGGTGCATTGTTGGAACTGGAAGCTCAGTGTTGAATGAGAAGATGGAGCCTTCCCTGCCCCAACAGCAAAGAAGGGGTTTCTGCTTCCCCAAGCCAACAGAAAAGAAACGGCGTCTCATGCTGTAGCAAAGGCACAGAAGCTGTGCCTTTACCTATTCTACATCCATTCTGAGTAAACCAAAATAAGCTAGAAATACTTCAGCAAGTACTAAGGAAATATAGTGGAAACGGTACATATAATCTGTCACTCTCCTGTGAAGATGTACATGAAGACAGACTTTGATGACGAGGTGACTTTTGAGAAGATATTCATATGAGGAGAGTCATAGCCAATTTGACTGAACTTCCTCCTTAAACAGAGGAGAAGCCAGGAGGTAAAAGCCTTTTTTAGAGAGATAAATGAAGGTGAGCATCAAGGCTGGCATTTCTGTCAGACTAATAAGAGTAGGACAATAAAAAATGAAACAATATTAGATGATATTACAAGTGCAGTTATGCTCGTGAGAACAAATAAATGTAAATTTGACATGATGGAGAGCCAGAATCACTGGAAAGACAGCACGAGAGAGCACAACGTGTTCGGATCCATAGGAAAGGAGGAAATGGAGAGGAACAAGTGATCAAGGTAGATAAATGACCTGGGTCTAAATGAAAATTATTTTAGGTGTTGGAACCAAGATAAATTGAGATATTGCAAGGAAAGAAACCACAGCTAGACAGGGTCTAGATCAGACGATATAATGAAACGGATTTCTCGCCGTGTATGAAAGCAACCGAAGTGATGGGGAGAGAGGTAGCGTGGCTATGACTGACAGAAATGCCAATAACGGGAGCGGTATAGCAACGGTGACGAGTCAGTGTTCTGCATGGTGACAACTCCAAGGCAGGGAGGCCAAGGAGGGTGGCTGAAACCCTGACCTGGCCAGGAGGCAGCAGTTAAATATGCAACTCATAAATAATCACTAGCTATTTTGCAAGTATTAATTTGAGAAAGTAATCCACGGCTCAATACAGTATTCAGAGATGACTGCAGGTAAGATTATCCCAAGAGGTTATTTTAAAATGACGGTGCCTGTCATTAGCACTAGGACAAGCTTGTGCTCCTGAATGTTTATGCTGCCCTTCCAGCTTCTGTAAGATTACATGGATAAAAGAAAGAACAGAATTTGGCCTGTGTTATTTTGTCATTATCCCTAATTTAATTCCTGTTTGCTATAATCTGCTTTTAAATACTGTCACCCTTAACCGAAATTACTGAGAGTTAGTGTACTTATCTTAGCTAACGCTCAAGCTGCTGCACTGGCTTATTAGAGCTCCTAACTGAAAGTGCAAATTAGAACAACTGTTGGACACACCCCCCCCCCCCCCCCCATCAAAACAAACCCCCTGAAACACCAAAGCAGCTCAGCAACTCCTTTCTGCACCCTTCTTCTAAACTGTGTAACAGGAAACGACGCAAGTTAGCAGAAGTGGTGGAACCCGTTTCTGCTTTTAACATTTCTGTTAACCTAAGCGCAGCTTATTGTAAGGTAATAGCCAAGTCCGCACGTTGCCTTGGGAACTTTGGCAACTCTACGCTTGGTTGTTACTGACCAAGGGGTGCAGTTCGGTATCTCCACATGAAGTGTGCAATAAACAAGAGTATTACCGTTCACAATCTAGTAAACAAGAGATCTATGCATTATCAAATGCAGGACCGCTAGTCTTTTTAACAAAAGCAATGTTTTTTTACCTTAAAATAAAAAGAAATAATGACCGAAATGGATAAAAGACAAGAAGTGCTAAATTATTTTATTTACAAACATGCAGCTGCATTGGCTTCAGTAAAATCCCACCACTTTAAACAACAGCCAAACATAATTCCAATAAATAGCATCTTTTCCTAGTCCTGCTCATTGTTGGTCAGCAGCTACAGCGCAGACCAGAATCAAGATGCGTGTTTATTTTTAATTTTGTATTCTGTGCAATCCCCTTTGTTACACAATCAGGTAACAAGCCAAAGCTGCAGGCCATGTTCTCCATTGTTACTGGTGTAAATGCAGAGCAGTTTCACAGACTCTCGACTACGTAACTGAATTTATAGCAGAGCTAATGAGAACAAGATCTTACCCGGGGACTGTAATTATTTCGCAATAATCACATGGAGAAAAGAAAATGTATAAGGGCTGAATACTGTTGTACAGAGCACGAATATCTGAAGCAGTCCCAGAGCCCCGGGGCCGCGGACCCACGCAATTCGGAGCTACGAGCCCAGTACGACCGCGCCCGCATCCCCCCGCAGGGCGCGGGCGGGTGAGCGCCCCACCGCCGCTCCGCAGGCCGGGCCCCGCGCTCCCGCAGCGGGACGAGGGCTTCGCTCGGCGCCTGCACAGCGCTGGTGGAACGAGGGTCCCTCACTCCCCACCACACCACGTTCTTTACGAGTCCCAGGCAGCCGGTGGCGGCGACCAGGGGCGAGCCGGGCCGGGCGGCGCTGCCCGCCCCTCGGCCGGAGCACGGCTGCGCGGGGCGGCGGGGCTGCAGCCGCGGCCCAGCCCGGCCTTCACCCGCCGCCCCACCAGCGGGCAGGCTGCGGCCCCGCGCTGCGGCCCCGCCGCGGCCCCACGCGCGCAGGCCGGAGGCCGGCCCCGCCGCCCCACGCAAGCCCGAGCCCGCCGGTCGCCGCTCTGGGCGGGCCTCTCCCCGCCGGTCGGCCAATAGCAGCGCGCCCTCCTCCGACCGGCGGTCCCATTGGCCGGGGCGGCGGCTTCCGCCGAGGGCCGGGATTGGCCGCGGAGGGGCAGTCGGCAAAAGGCGGCAGCAGGCAAAACCCCGGCGCGCCGCGGCAGCCCGCGCCCCGCGTGAGTCCCCGCGCGAGCCCCCGGCCCTGCCCGCACCCCTTACCCCCCCCACCTCAGCCCCCGGGCTGCGGCCATGGCGGCCCGAGGGCGCCGGTACCGCGCGGGCCCTCTGCGGGGATGAGGGGGGTGGGACGCGGCGCGGCCTGCTTGTCCCTGGGGAGATGCCGCTCTGCCCCCCCACGCCTCAGTCCCGGCTGATCCCCGCGGGGAGCAGTTCCCGTGGGGCCGGTCGGAACGAGCGCCTGGCCCGGCGGAGCGGTGCTGAGGGGCGGCTCCTCGGGGGGGGGGTGGGGGTGTGAAGTGCCCTTCTTCACCCTCCTGCTGGCGGCTGCGGCCCCCCGGGAAGCCCCACGCCCGCCGGCAAACCCGCGCGGGTGCCCAGCGCCCTCGTTGTAACGGCTTGCACATCGGATGCGTCCAGCTCCGCCGTTTGGTGTGGGGCTGTCGCGCGCGCGCTCGCGGAGCGCCGCTGGAGCGCAGCCGGGGACGCCGAGGCGCGCTGTCTCGCGCTGCCGGCCGGCAGCGGGCCGCGGCGCGCGCCAGGCGCTTGCCGTCTGCGGGCGGTACCGGCCTCACGGGCGCCAACCGGAGCTCTGGATGCGCGACCTCTGTCGCCCGTCTTGTAACGGACGGATTCACTGTCTGTCTGTAGGAAACATCAACCCACTGCAAGGCTCTGTCCAGCCGCACCGTTTCCCTTTCCTAAGTCACAGAGCAGAGACGCTGACAGCAGCTTTTACTTCTGGCACGTGGGGCTTTTTCCAGGGGCGTCTGTGTGCGAGTTCCCGTCCGGAGGCGCTTTGCATTTTAGTGGCAGCAGGCTGGGCTCCTGTTAGCGGCGTTGCTTTGGCCGAGGATTCGGCAGCAGTGTCGCTAAGTTTTGTATGCAAGGCTCAAATATCTGACGCAGAAGACCCTGAAGCTACGTGGGCTGCTTGTATCTGTCACTATCTGTTTGGGGTTTTTTTTCTTAATTTGATATTACGGAGAACATTTTTTTTTTAAATGGAAACGTGATTTAACTGCAAAAAAGTTCTTTGTGCTGAAACTTTAGATCGTGTTGGTCTTCCTCTTAATTTTTTATCTCTAATGGTGTCTTTTGAGTGTTTTTTAATGTAAAAACTAAATATCTGACTGAATCAAACTTTGTTTGTTGTTCCATTTTGTAACCGTTAAGACCACTTCCAAATTAGTAAACCATTTTTTCATATACTCGAGTATTCGAGGTATTCTGTTTTGCAGACAGTAGCTTGTGCATTTAACGTAAATGAATGGAAACGACACCTTGAGTTATTGATCCCCCTTCACCCTCCTCACGGCCAGCAAGCCATGAGCGTGTTCCCACGGTGGTTTGCAGGCAGACAGAAGCGTTTATTTTCTTTTTCCAAACAAGGTGTTTGTGGCCAGCCTTGAACTGGAAGAGCCTAGAGCTGAGGCTGGCGCGGGGCTGACTCGGAGCAAGTAGGCTGTGGTGAGCGGCGGGGGTGTCTGTGTTAATTTGCACTCCTTACTCTGCTAATGAGGCCATGCTATTTCAGGTTTGGAACAGGCTTATCTGCCTGCTCAGCACTAGCAGAGGGAGTGTCTACCTGTGAGAGACTAGAAATATCTCTAATCTCATTCCATCAGTTTCCAAGTCCCACTCTCCAGCAAAGCTCCCTCAAAAAAAGAGGCTGTTTTGGTCCCTGTGCTGGTGCATGAGAATGACAGACTAAAGGTACCCTGAATTCTTTGGGGACAAAATATATTTCTAGCTCCATAGCTGAAACGGATGAATCCTTTTATTTGAAGTTTTTCAGAATACGTTTCCCCCATGTGGAAAAGTTTGGCCAGAACTTTGAAGGTTTGGCAAAGTTAACAGCAAGGAAGTGTTAGGCAACTGTAAGAGGTGGTGCCTCCATGCACACTTATCACCAGTTCTCCTGCCCTGCAGCTCTCTGCCTTTCTTTTCCTTATGAAATAGGATTATCAGGGGTTTTTTTATTGTACAATATTAGTACACTTTACTAATTCACAGTTTTATTTACAGTGTTTCCAAGATTCAGGAAGAAGCATTTCAAAAAAAAGCATGTGTGCTATTATTTCTTGTTATTTGGAAAGGGGGACAAATAATTATGCCTTTTGTTGATCTTGTCTAGAAGGGAGAGAAATCTCTCATATTGAGAAGATATTTTTTCTCTTACAATTTCTTTTAGGGTTTCTGTGTTTGTGCGGGTGTGGCAGTATGCAGTGCAGCTATTTCTGTGTGCATCGGTTCCTTGCCTTTCAAAGCAAACTTCAGGGAAAAGATAATGTTTTAACGTGAATGAGGAAACACACAAGAGATGAAAGAAAATCACTTGTGTCTAAGCTTATCCTGCAGTCTTCCTTCCCTTCCCTTCCCCCTTTTTTCCTCTTACTAGAGATAGAATGGGTTTACTGGTTTAGTTTTTCTCTGGGATGATGGGTGACGACGCACAGAGAAACTCCTCAGACTCCCTAAATCTCATCTCAGGAGTTGAGTGCAGGGCTAGGAAGTATCTTGCCAGATATGCTTGCTCCCCCAGCTGTCCAGAAGTGGTCCTCAAAGTCTTGGATTTTTTACCTCAGGCTTGTTTTGTGATGGAGACCGTGTTGAAGCCTCACTGTGAGGAACAGCACCCTCGTCAGGCTGACGACTTCCACGGGAAGCATGAGCAGAACAGCAAGCTTTCAGGTATGTGCTAAAACAGGGATTGCTAACATTATGCTTTGTTGCTGACGTGCCGCTTCATCACTTCAGGAAGTTTCAGCATCAATTATAAGCCTGTCTGTATATGGTCCTATTGTATAAAGAATTAATGAAATTAAAACGTTTGAGGTTGCTTTTGATTTTAAGCTTATTCCTGCTTTCCGTGTGTTAGAAAACTTCAGCAGCAGTAGTTTGTCACAATTCACTAACCCTACTCTTCATTTATTACAGAATATGTTATTATAAGAGGATACCAGAATTGCAAAAAGGCAGTCCTTGAGAATAAAATTCGCTGACCAGACAAGAACACAAAAATAATATTCTGCCTTTTAACCTATAATCGCCAGCCTTATCCTTACATATCTTTAGAGATGTCTATGTGCATAAAAACACTGTTCTTGCTCTTATCAGAGAAGCTGAACTACAAACATATGCTCTGATCGTGTTTTTGTTGCTTGTTTTTGGGTCTCTTTGTGAATGTACTTCACTCTGGACTTTCTGTACACAGGCACAATCCTTGCTTAGCAATTGTGGATGGCCAGCCAGTTTATATATAATGGCTACTGATTTTCCTAGAAATAGATAGTCCTCTGTCAGTCCCCTGCACATCCCTGTCCAGAATTACATAGAGTGATGCTGAATAACATTTAATTGTCTCGCTTTGCAAATGCTTTTCATTCTAGGAAGTGAAGAAATGACTTTAAAATCTGCTCACAGAAAATGCTGGATGTCATTATTATACACTGATGGTACAATGACTATATGTTCTCTATACCCAACTGGGGATTCAGGCCCCCAGAAGAAAACAGATGATGTTTATTCTGCTGTCTATCAACAAGGACAGTCACTGACCGTTCCCAGCATTTTTTGGGATCTTTCACACCAGCATCTGCATTGAGTTACTAAATGCTCTCGGTGCCTTGGGTTGGCACTGCTCTGGCCTAGGACCTGCAGCCTGTGTTACCCCATAGCGTCGTTAGTTAGTGCTCCGGTAGCACTGAGCTTTCTCCAGGCAGGAACCTGAATTCAGTGTCAGACAAAAGGCAGCATTTGGCAGATTTGTGCAGTTATTGAGAGCGCTTTTCGTGATTGTTGGTATCTGCCTCAGGACTGTTAGACTGGTGGCACAAACCAACGCAAAACCTGATATGGTAAGGAAAGTAGAAATCTGCCGGTTTCTAAAGGCTTAAAAGATGTGCCTTTTGAGTCCTTGTTAGGAGTTTTGCTTTTTGCCAGAGTTGAGTCCTTTTTTCCTAACCAAGCAACTTTACTGGAGAAATTCCAGTGCAAATTTTGTGTTGTAAGTTACTGTCAGTATATTTTTTTTTTAGTAAAAAATGAAACTTAAGCAACTCTCATCGGAAGTCAGACTAAAATGCAAGTATTGGAACAAAACTGTAAGTTGCTTTATTTGGAGCAGGTTAGATAATAGCAAACTAGTTCTAAACAATGTTGTTCTAACAGAGCCTGTTAGAACTATATCACTGTTGAACACAATTTTCTAGCTCTGTCCTGTGGCTGCTGAGCTCTTGGGATGGAGTTCATGTAGGGTGTTTCAAAACCCAGTACGGGATTGTCTTCCTGAGGGGAAAGGGCTATGTCTTTGAGTGGTGCAATAACATTTCGGTGTTAAATTCTTTATAGTTCTGTTATGTGGTTTCATCTCTTAACATCTTTGAGTATTTCTAGGGAAAACGGAACACGGCACAAATACCAGCTTTTCCTCTTCCTGTATTTTCTGACGATTCCAGAAAGCTCTCTCGAATGTCTTACATTTGTTATGTAATACATGAGCATTTGTGTAAAAAGGTGAAATTACCGTGCAAACTAACTGGAAATACCACTTTTTAAATGATAAAGCTTTTTATCAACAGTTCTTTTTTAGTGACAGAACAACAAGAATTACAGCAATAATAGATAAATTTCTTAATAAAGTTCTGAGCACATGGGCAATATGAATGCTATCAATTCAAAAAATGTGGTAACTTCTTGAATTTTTAGTGTTATTTTCAACAGAAATTTTTACTATATTGACAGGAAAACAAAGTGATTACTCAAACTTTGAATTTCCTACTTTTCAAGGTGTTTAACTTAATCTGGCTCTGCAAAATTGGAGAATAACCGTACAGTTGACCAGTTTTCCTTAGCCTTTTCCTTTGGGGGTTATTAGACACAGGGTCCTGTACGTCTTGACTGTTAGTACAAGTCTGGTCATTTTTATCCTAGGATATTTTTGCAGTTTTTAAATATGATTCCTAGAACAACTGATTAACCTTTTACTTGTATTTGTTGAGCAGATGTATCTTAAATGAATGTTAGCAGTTTTGGTGTATAGTATAGAGGTTTTTTTCATTCCTGAAATATCGCCCCCGAAATGACTTAAAACAAAATAACTTTGAGAAGCAGAGGGAACAACTTAAAGGAAAAATATAAGTAAATATATAGGAAGAGACACAGCAGGCTTCAGTTCTCAAAAGTATTCTTAGTATGTTGATTTTTATAAATTTTTGAAATAAAAAAAGAAATTACAATTGAAAGTTAACTATAATGTGAATTACCAACTAGTTTTTAAGGGCTTTTACCAGGAAGAAAGGGTTCTTCAGGCAGCCTTCAGATTTTATTGCTGTATAAAGGGAGCTAATGTAGAAGATTGGGGATGCATGCTAATCCATACTTTGTTTCTAGCGTATTAGTGATATTTCGAAAATAATTCTCATTGCTTATGACTTACTGGTCCTGGTAAAACATAGTACGTTTTTATGTATACAATACAATTTATATATTTATGTTAAATTTAATTTATTATTTATTTTTAGGATTAAAAATGTATACACATTTTTTTCCTTCCATTTGATTGACTTTCCAAATACCAGTTTGTGCTTAGTTCTGTATAATAAAATATTCTTCACCCCTGCTTTACAGAAATAAGTCACAGCCTCTACATGCTTCATAGCTTCAAAAGAAGTGAATTATTACGCAGGGTATAGAGAACACTTAAACTACAAGGATTCGTAAACTGAAGGGAAAACTACATAATTTTTTGAAATAATACAGTACAACATCCTTGTCATGCCATCTAGTGATCGCAGCACAAAGTGCAGCAACTTAAATGTAGAGCACACATGTTTTTTGGTGTTTACTATTTTAAGTAACAGCATGAAAGATTACATTATTGATCTTAAAAAAAAAAAATTATTTTCCTACATTTTTGATTTGCATCCGATGGATGAGCTCCTGTGCTTACAGAAACAACTATTATAGTTTTGTCTTTTATGAAATTGACATTGCGAATCTCATGAAAACATTTATCCATGAGCTGTAATCTGATGTCTTACTAACCAGAAGGCTTTTGCCCTCTCAGGAACTGCTAGGTGGCAGGTAAGTAAAAAAAAAAAAAAAAAATTAAGTGCTGCAGCTTATAAGGGAGTGTGATGATGAACAATAATAATATCAAGTATGCAGATGGTAATATCAGCAGGGATAGATACCTGTCTGCTTTTTCCTCTGTTTATGTGAATTCACAGACCTACGAACTGAAGTGTGATTTGTGATCTTAAATATAGATCAGATATTGAATCAAGCAATAAAATTCCTAACTTGTTTTCCCCATTCTTTCCACAGCAGGAATAAAAAAAGATATTGAAAAACTTTATGAAGCAGTGCCACAGCTTGTAAATGTGTTCAAGATTAAGGAAAAAATTGGAGAAGGTAGATGTTTTATTTTAGCTTGCTTAGACTTAGATTTCTTTTGGTATTTCTAACTTAAAAGGTATAAATCTAAGATCCTAATATATGCAATTTAAGCCACATGCCTTTTTGATTTCCTTCTTGGTCTCTGTAGGAATTCTAATATGTTGCTGAGCATATAGGTGTGTTAATTAGGGACATTTTCAAGAATTTCTTGAAAATCTGGTATATTAAAGCCTTTAAAAAAACCAGCATTCCAGTTTCGACAATTAAAAATTTTTGAAGTAGACTCGAGTAAGTCAGTCTTAACACTCCATTCTTTTTCTCTTTTACGTGAGAAATCTATTTATATGCAGCTGTGTTTTGACATATTTCACTGCTGTTCCTTAAGTTGGCTTTGTTTCCACTGAAACCCTGCGGGCAGAAGTGGAGGAGGAGACTGAAAGATTATAGGTGCTTTATTAAAAAAAAAAACCACTTTTTTTTTTCTTAAGACACATGGTATCATATTTTAGAACACTTGTGTACACCTTGCCTTTAACAGATACTATTGCTGATACCTTCAATAAACATTAGGCATGACTATAAATAGATTCTTAGGTACTTCTCTGAGTGTGGGACTGCAGCTCTTTTTGGAACTTTACCCATTTGATCTCTGAAATGCTTTGTGACACTCCACACTTTTAAACAAAGACGTTGATGAGAAGCTGGATTGTTTTACGGCTGTTTTGTGACGGAATACCTGTGATGTCAGGCTAGATGGCTAAAAGTTTTTTGTCTCAACCCCCCCCTGCTCCATTCACCAAAATTTCAAAAGCAACAACAAAAAGAAAGGAGTTCTCCCTATCATAAAAAAGATAGTATAATTAAACAAAATCTCTGGTTATGAATAATACTCCAATTTCGCTCTTGGGAGCAAACAATGCTTTTAAAAAACACTACTTGCAGTTCTGTAGCATTATGAGAAAACAAGCTTCAACTTAGGATTCCACTCTGGAGTCACGTTCATTTTAGCAGTCCTCACCACCAAAAATAATGTCTTAGGCCAACTTGGTAACCCTTGTTGCTATAATCAATTCTACTGAAGGTATGGGACTCTAGATATTTTTATGACTGCAAGAAATATGTAGAGGTTTTGCTGGCATTTTGATACATGTATGCACTTACAGACTGTTGAACTAGCATGATGCAAACACAATACTTAAAATGTAATCAAAAGTAATTTGTACTGTTTATTCATTTGGAAGTATGCTTCAACTTGTATGCTCAGGTATCTCAGATCATTAGGATAAATTAACCTCCTAAGAGGTACATTAGGATATCCTTAAAATTAAATGGGTGGGTAAGTTTATTGTACAGTCTGAATACTCCCTTTCTCAAATGAGTCTATCACGTTCTGCCTAGGTGGTAATGCTCTAGGCAAACAAATAGTAAAGTTACACATCATGTGAGAAGTCTTACTTTATAGATAAGGTAACAGAATTAAGAAAAATGTAGCGATTTCAGAAGTGCTTTGAATAGTAAAGGCAGTGCTTTCCAGATTAGCATTATATAGCCCACTTACATCGTAGGGAGAGGAGAGTTAGATGTCAGATGAAAGTAAGCTACCTAAACAAGAAAGCAAATCAAAGATAGGAAATTTACATTCAAAGAGCTCTGTGTCCCAGGCAAGTTAGACAGTGTTACATTTGCATTTTTACTGACATAAAAAACTTGTATACAAGATCACTGAATTCAGTAGTAGAAAAAAAGAACTGCATTTTTCTGTTCTAGAATCTGCTTTTGATGTAGTATCAAATGTACTGCAGGATTGTGAACAGTTAGATCACTTCTGTAAAAATCTGAGTTGACCTAATTAAAAATGCTGAAGACTGTGTTTTTCTCCCTTCTTTACAGGTACTTTTAGTTCTGTTTACTTGGCCACAGCACAACTACAAACAGGATACGAGGAAAAAATGGCTTTGAAACACTTGATTCCAACCAGCCATCCTCTGCGAATTGCTGCTGAACTTCAGTGCCTCACAGTAGCAGGGTACATAAACAAAAATCTATGATAGTCATGACTAAACTGCTGAACATTGTCCCACTGTACTGTATTTATTTATTTTAAATTTTGTCACTTCACTTGCTTTTTTTTTTAACCGCAGAAATGTATATTCTTTTTATCAAGATCAAATAAGAAATAGAGTGTCTTACCTGTAATGGATGCCCCTTTACTGCTAGTCTCAGTTTGCGGATGGTGCTGTATTTTCCATCTGAGAAGTTCTGTGATATATCTTGGTGATAACAAAAATTCCAGTTCTGAAATGCTTGGAAAAAAATAATCTCGTCATCAGAAAATGTGGTTTTAGGAATGAATACTTGTTGCCAGAGTGTGCTGAATAGCACTTTCTTAAAGTAGTTGGTATCATGAAGGTTAGGTCCTACATTTAATTACAGCGGTAACTACAAACCACGGCCCCACAATAATCTGTGGAGCCCTCATCGCAAATTGCAGAACTCAAATGGAACATAGCGATGAGAGGCCACAGCATAACTACTGACTGCTGCTAAGGCTGCTGTCAAAATACAAGCTAGATTATAAAAGAAAGCCTGGCTGAAGTTTTTAAGAAATAAAGGCAAATAAACATCCATCTTCTGGTCTTTATTCAGTGACATTACTTTTCTTCTAGGGGACAAGATAACGTTATGGGAGTTAAATATTGCTTTAGGAAAAATGATCATGTGGTTATTGTTATGCCATATCTGGAACATGAATCCTTCTTGGTGAGTCCCAGACTTTTTATGTGTAGTAAAACTTTTCATTTAAAAGCAGTGCATAATTACAACATCCAAATAATCTTTCAGGATATTTTGAATTCTCTTTCCTTTGAAGAAGTGAGGGAATACATGTTTAATCTGTTCAAAGCGTTGAGGCGCATTCATCACTTCGGTATTGTTCACCGTGACGTCAAGCCCAGTAACTTCCTCTACAACAGGCAGCTAAAAGAGTAAGTCTGTCCAGATGACCATACTGTGATCTCATCTGGGGATGTGTGCTTTGGCAGAACAGAGTCAATTAGGCTTTTTTATTTTTTCTTCCAGCTGCATAACATGTGCTTAAGTAACAAAGCTAAAAAAGATTTCTTTTTTTATTTGTAAAACTTTTCTTTCTGTGTTTAGGGATTTGAAGAGGGAATGAATTTTTTTTTCATCCTTAATGTAATATCTGCCTCATAGAGTGACAAGTACCTGAAAAAATGAAGATTTTACTATTGAGTAAAAAGTACTACATTTTTGAATAAGAATGAGAAGAATAAAATCAGTATTTTTTTTTTAATAAGAAAGCTAATAGTGACTTGTGGTGCATAGGCTGATACTTGTACATTTTTACTTGTGGATAGGGTAAAACTGATACAGATAAGACAGCTGGATTTGTGCTGTTTTCACCTTACATTGAATTAGTGTTTATAACTAGTAGTGTTGAGTTTTTTGCCTGCAAGTTACAATATTTAAAGACTGTAAAAAGTGAGGTACTGCTTTTTTGTGAAGAGCTGAAATGGGTAGAATAAGGTACTGTTTCGGCACTAGCGTCCTATAGCTGTATTGGTGAGTATCGTGCTATGTACAGTTGACACATTGAGGTGCTGGAGTGTGTCCAGAGAAGGGCACCAAAGCTGGTATTTTCAGTGTCTAGAGCACAAGTCCTATGAGGAGCGGCTGAGGGAACTGGGGATGTTTAGCCTGGAGAAAAGGAGGCTCCAGGGAGACCTTATCGCTCTCTACAACTACCTGAAAGGAGGTTGTAGTGAGGTGGGGGTCGGTCTCTTCTCCCAAGTAACAAGCAATAGGGCAAGAGGAAATGGCCTCAAGTTGCACCAGGGGAGGTTTAGATTGGATATTAGGAAACTGTTTCTTCACCGAAAGGGTTGTCAAGCACTGGAACAGGCTGCCCAGGCAAGTGGTGGAGTCACCATCCCTGGAGATTTTAAAAAGACATGTAGATGTGGTGCTTAGGGACATGGTTTAGTGGTGGACTTGGCAGTGCTAGGTTAATGGTTGGACTCGATGATCTTAAAGGTCTCTTCCAACCTAAATGATTCTGATTCTATGTAGTGAAAGTTTTTAATCTGTCAAAATGAATTTGTACTGTCGTTTTGCTCTTCCAGCATTTGTTTGAGCCTTAATCTCTACTTTGGGTGCGGAGGCCATGGAGTTGAGTGAGTCTGAGACCCAGAGACAGCTGGATTGTCTCTGTACTGGTTGTAGCAAAAAATAATTCTTTTTAAGACAGATCTGAAGTGTGAACTAATGTAGTCTTACCTGTTTGAAGACAGAAGTAAATTCCAGTAGTATTACTTGAAGTCTGGAAAAACTCTCAGCATTGTCTTGTCTGTATTCACTGCTACACTTGTCCTCTGCCCATGGGAGTCCTGCAAGGGTCAAGTCACTTGTACTTGACTGTTGGCTGAAGGTTTGGAGCTGTAGGATTAGAAGAACCCAAGAAAGGAGTTGCTGGGAGTATTTTTTTTAACACCATTGGAGAAAGTATGCACTTGAGAAGATTTTGGGACAAGACAAGAAACAATGAAGTAAAATGGGTATGGGGTAAAAACATTGAAAGGGATAGGTAAGATAGGACAAGAGGACGAGAAGGATGAAAATAGGACGGTGATGCTGGCAACAGTACAGATAAGCAACATACTGAGTAAAATGTGAAAGAAAGATACGTAAAGGAATAGTAAATTGAACTGATGGATACTTTGTAACTCCTGATTCTAAATTTGTGTCTTTCAGGTATGCCTTGGTAGATTTTGGCTTGGCACAAGGAACCCCTGATACGAAAATTGAACTTCTCAAAACTGCCCACTCTGAAGACCAGCAGGGAAGTTGCTTGCAAAATAATCCCACCATAGCCTTGGGAAATGGGGTTTCTGTCAGTGTCACAGCACCTAAACAGATAGCTCAACAGTCAGCCTCAAAAGCAGCTGATAAAAGGTCCAGCTCACTTTCAAAAATACAGATTAAACAAGGAAGAGGAGGAAAGGTTCTCAGTCTTTTTCATTAATATTGTTGTATGTTTAATGTATTACTTCATCCAACAGGGGGAGATGTAATACTTGAACAAAATTTGTGCGTGCATATCTTGCAGGGTTGTAATGTGACACACAGAATCAGAGTTTTCATATCCAAGTGGCCAGTTTTACGTAACCCTATTGGCATCATTCATTATCTGTTAGATATAAGACAATGCTGAAGACTGTATAAACCCCGAGCATGGGTTACTATTTAGACAGCCTTAAATCTTTTTTTAAGTGACATGTACTGTGGAACTCCTCCCCAAGCCAATGATTATTCATCTATGTTTAGTTACTTAGTTGCATAACAAATGCATTACAGATGACATTCAGATTGTCTTGGGGCACTTCTGAGGTGTGATCTGTTTTGTAAGCATGTTTGCTGTTCTGTCTAGACCATGTTTTCTTCATCCACAGTAAACCAGTGCCTGAAAATGACTTACCATGCAGCTGTTCTTGTTTTGTGTCACTTCACACTTTTTTTTTTTTAACTGTGTGTTAGATAGGATCCTTATTGTTCTTTTTGTTGGTATTGTAGGAGGATTCTATGCACCATTCTGTCCAGCGCTCTGTCTTTGGAGAGAGGAATTTCAATGTCTATAGTTCCACATACCAGGAGAACTCAAGCACAAAAGTAAGAAGTATGACTCATCAGTAAGAGCAATCTGTTACATATTTGAAAAATTATAGAACTGGTTGTTCTGTAAGACTGGACACTCCTCCAGGATGCTGTGGAACTAAAAGTTTTTGAGCAGATTATTAAGTGTGTCTTTGCTGAAAGGCTCAAAGAATTTTTCATTTCTGTTTCAGTCCCTTTTGAAACTCTTAAAGAACTAGTTATGTAGCTGTCTCCCTAGCTCATGTTGTTTATATGCTAAATTAATCTCTTTTCCTACACATGTATCTGTGCAACTAAGATATACTTAGCTTGTGAAACTTCATTTTATTTGTTTTGCAGTTGAAGCTGGAGAGAAAACTTGTAATAAATACTCTTCCGTACTTTTTGTAATTAGCATTAATATGACAAGGGGGAAACCCCAACTAAGTTAGAGGGTTTGGCCAGCAGTGATCATCTTATTGCAGAATTAGGGTTCATGCCTGCGTGTTGCTGTGGTATTTCATATACATTTTTTTATTCACATGTTGAACCAAAAGAATTCTTGAAACATTATACTAACTTGAAAAATACTTGTCTTGTAGCTTCAGAATATCTAATGTATATTGTTTTTTAGTAAACACTGAAAAATGTTTTCTGAAGGGGAGGAAATCAGGATATTTAGAAAGCTTCAGTGTCTGTTTTATAGATTTTGTGATATTGTTAAAAAGGTTTGCTGTCTTCTGTTCTAAAATTGCAGCTTCTTGCTCACGAGCACCTGTTCGGTCGTAGTATTTTAGGAACTGGCCTATGTAAAGGGAAGCTTCTTAAATGTGTCACCTTCTCTAAAATATCTACATTGCAGCTCATAAAACAATCAAAGATGATAGATGTTTCATCTAGGAAGTTAGTAACAAAGAAGAAGATTATTTCTACCAAAACAGTGAGCAATGGGGCAGCCAGGAAAGCTGCCAGTGGTTGTCCCTCAAACTTGACCTGTGACTGTTACGCAACGGATAGAGTTTGCAGTGTTTGCCTTTCAAGGTAATTTGCTTTGATAATGTTGTAAAATTGTCTGCTGTGCTGTCAAGCAAGGCCAGAAACTTAGATTTACTAGACAGCTGATTTAGTAGGTGAAAGATAGCATTTGATCTGTGCAACCCTTAAAACACTGAGTATGCTCTTTTTAAACAAGAATAGTTCATGGAATAATTGGTTCACTGCTATCTGCAGTAAGAGAGATTCACTGTTAATTATTTTTTGTTATTGTATTTAATTATCCACCTACACACGTTGCAGAAAATCGCTTTAGTTAATTACAACACTTAAAGAAGACAATACATTAATCTGTCATTAGTAGCTATCTAATAGGCCTAAATCATGCCAACAATTTGGATTCTGGAAATCATGAAATGTAGAATAAAAAGGAAACACGACTGTTTTGTATTTGTTAATTTAAAAAAAATTATGTTTAAGTTTTGATAATAGACAGGTTAGAGAATCTTAGTAACTCTGTTCAGCTACATCCCTCTGCACTTAGTTTTGGTTATGATCTACTATTGCCTTTTATCCACACATTAAGGAGCACAGATTAATGCAGAGAATTCTGCTTACTAGGCATAGTCATGAAACTGTGGGGCCCCTCTCTTCCCAGACTGTCAAAATACGGTGATAACAACTTCATTTCAGAAGTATGAAACACAAGGAATTTGCCAGACTCAAAAGAGAAGGGACCCATAGAAGGAAGGCGCTTTAAGCCATACAAGAAAGCACTGCAAAGTTGGTTGTTTTTTTTTTTTAAATAACGATAATCTCACACCTTTTAGTTAATCTAATGAAAAGTAAATTCTTGTCAGCGCTCAGACATAGTGAATCTTAGTATGCTGTGGACTCATACAAAGCCAGAGCATCCACATTCAAGAATCTAGTGCATTTTTTGCCTTTGGTTAATTAGTCTCAATTTAAAGTTCCCTATGAAAACAAGCCTTTAGCAAAAATGATGTTGCTGTTGAATGATACTAAAAAAGATCATTGTGAGTGAAGTCTGCAGTAAGTATTTCTGTGGTATTACCTTATGTTAGATAATATTATAAAAATATAATAATATAATAGATAATATAGTAAGGCTAGTATGCAACATAATTTCATGCTAGATAATTAAAGATGCTTCAAACTTCTATAAAACTTGACAAATGCAGGGTTAGGCTGTTTACACATCTTACACAAGTATATTCTAAAAATAATATTAAGCATTATTATAATTAGAACTTATTTATCAACTTTTATATTCTAAACATTTTTGTCTCTTATTACAAGGTGTCAGCAAGTTGCCCCCAGGGCAGGAACACCTGGATTCAGAGCACCCGAAGTATTAACAAAGTGCCCCACTCAGACCACAGGTACTGCACAACAGACCAAAACTAATGCCTTTTTTCACCTTTTGAGCCTTCTCATTTATGCATATTATGTTGTCTTTTTTATGGGAGGGTTTTTGTTTACATGTGAAATTCATTTTATCATCCCTTCTAACACTTATCAAGCATTTCCTAATTTTAATTAAAAGCTTATTATTCAGAGTAAGAACAAGTTAGGAATGTTTTTCCTGTGTTTGCAACTTGAATGTGTCTTTACTCATTTGAGGGGTAGTGCCATATGCAGGAGTTGAATACAATGTGTTTTAAAAGAAAACAAAGCTGTAATTTTTATCAAGTTTCTTGGCTTATTGGCTTATTTCTTCAAGTAAAATCTTGAATAAATCTTGGGGAGAGGACATACTTTAGACTTTTCTAGACAGATTGTCACATATAGTTTGCTGTCAGAGCAGGCATAGTTAATTGTATAATTGCAAATGTGTTCTAGAAAGCATTGGTTAATACTTTTATCAGATTTTGTCCTTTTTTTTAGTGTTTTAAATAGCTGGTCTGTAAATGTCGTAATTTTTTCTTACTAAATTTTTAATTTCTCGGGGTGAAAAACTATCAAGCTAGTAAGTTTCAGTAGTCTGGGTAAATATCAGGGCAGAGCAGAGGGACGGTTAATGCATTAGCTGATGCAAGTAGGACAGAGAGGTTGTGCCTACCTGGAGAATAGAGGACCAATAAAAGCAAAGTTACCTGGTAAACATTTGGTATATGACCAGGAGTTTTGACTTATGAAAAAGGGGGATAAATACAAATGTCCTCAAAAACTGGATTTAAAATGGCAGGTTTTAACCACTTCTTTGCTGGATACCTTTTGAGAAAATTGTCCATTTTCAGTACTTAAAGTGTGTATACACACTCAGAATGGACTTAACAATACCTTTGATCAGCTTATCCCTAGGTAGCTTAATGTTATTTGAAACAACATCTGTGCTGTGTATATGACTGGGATTTCAAGAAGTATGGCAGCCTGTTTGGAGTTACTGTGCCTGTGCTCTAACAGCCAGCTTTATGGGCTAGAAGACATCCAGAAATCCAGGACAAGTTTAGACAATCTCTGACTCTGTCTAGACAGAATTTAGGCAGAAAGAAGACATACCTAGGAAATCTTGGACACATGCTGGTGTTAAATATGCTTTCAGACGGTTTTCTGTTCTCTAGGGTAATGGAGAGCAGGATTACAGAAAATATGGGTAAATCTGGAAACCCTTGGGTGTGGCACAGACAGCCCTAAAAGTACTGAGTCAGTGGTGCCGAGCTCCTGTAGTATGTCAACAAAGGCCTTAATTAGAACTGGGTAGACTAATACTAATATTTATGAGATTATGTTGTATTTGAACTAACAAATCTTCTTGTCCACTTCCATCTGGGACTGCTGTAGTCACCTCCTTGTATTCCTGCCAATCTTACTACTAGTTCTGGTCTCTGGGCCGAGACCAAGTTACCAGCTGGATCCAGCTGACTCTATCCAGAGCTACTTTAGTGCATCTGACCCAGGTTCACAGTGCAGGGAATACAACCTCAGCTCCCAAGTTGACGTTATACAGGTCCAGTTACACTTAACTTGGTTTGTCCCTCTGCTCCCCTCTCCTCAGTCTGCCTCACTACTTGGATAACACTAGACAAAAGCAGAGAGGAATCATGATTTTGATGTCATTGCACAGGATCTTGCAGTCTGCTGATGATCCCAGCTCTACCAGAATTATAGAGCCAGGATTTACTAGCCCTTCAGATATATAATGTCTATTAATTTCAGCAAGAGTTAAGTAATTAAACATCTTTAAAGGTCTTGACCTTGATGACTCCAGCCTTCCCAATCACATACTCGGGGTGATGCACAACACCTCAAACAGATAGTATGATCTTTTCAACAGTGATACAGTAATACTAAAACTTTTTTACAGGAACTAGGAAGAAGATACAAATTTTTTCCACTGTAAATTGTGCCAAATGATTAACTTGGATTTTTATTTTTTTAATAAAAGATTTAAAATATGGTTTTGCAACTGAAGTCAACTTAATATTTTTTTCAAAGTCCTGTGCTAATAGTGTTTCTAACTAAAATGTCCAAATTAATTACTGCCTATTTTACTACTTATTTTTTTGAAGAGAATTAGAACAACTATGGCTTTATTTCCCAACTGTTAATTTTTCTCTTTAGAGTTTGAGAATCCTTCAAACTCTCTCCTTCACTTTCCTTGCCATCTCTCAAAATGTGCACCTTAGTGAGCCAAAAAATTATGGCAGACAGGTATTCTCATAACTTTCAGTATTAAAGTTTCCATCATGCTTTGGCGTCTATCCCCAGAGTACTCTCTGTACTTTTCATAACACAATGAAAGTGATGAATAACTTCTAACTGTTACAGTTCTTAAACTGGCTATCTTGTCAAGTGATTTCATATTCGAGAGGAACAAAGTTCATAGATAGTGGGGTTTTTTTTTTAGTACTGCCTAACTGTAGCAGCCTCAGTCCCAGAAAAATTCAGATTCACATTCATTTGTGAATTATTTTTTATCTATGATCCTTATACAAGGTTTTCTTCATATGAAGCAAACTTAAAGTTAAGTATCAAAACTAGCCACGTTTTTTGCCCTCTCTCATCTCCCTGGGTAAAACAACCTCAAACATTGTTTTGGTACATTTTAAGTTTAGCAAGTTAATGGAATTACTCATATGAAAAACTCTATGGAAAAGCTTAAACACTCCCTCTGCATCAAAGCAGGAAATTATTCTTCAATCTAATTATAGTAATTTCCACTGTTTGCTGCAGTGTTATCTATGTGACCAAAGTCAGTAAGTACTTCAGAACATAAGTTTTTCTGATAGAAACTTTTCAGGTCATAATTTCTTTTTAAAGGAAGTTGTGATTTTTTTTTTGGTGATGAAATTGTGAGTTTAGTTATTACTAAGTTTGCTTTCAATTGCAGCAATTGACATGTGGTCTGCAGGAATCGTATTCCTTTCTCTGCTCAGTGGACGGTATCCATTTTACAAAGCAAGTGATGATTTAACTGCTTTGGCACAAATCATGACAGTTCGTGGATCCAGAGAAACCATTCAGGCTGCTAAAACTTTTGGTATGCAAACCTTAATTATGGGGAAAAGGGGAAAATGTATGCTTGGTCTGCTATTTAATGCAGTGACTTACAATCTGTGGGGGTTTTTTTTATATATACATATATTTTTAGGTTTGGGAGTCATTTTGGAGGTAAATCGTGCTTTTTGCATGTAAAACACTAAAAGTGCTCATCTATATATACAAAGGTTTAAGAAAGCGTTTTATTTTTCTGTCATCTTTTATAATTTGTGTATGGGGTACTTCATGCCATAGGTTGCTCAACCCGTCTACTGCCTTTCACTAAGTCAGGGCCACTTGAGGTAAAGTACGCCAACTAAATGTTTTCTACTGGCATTTGGTTAGAATTCTTGAGGCAATGTTTCTATTCCTGCAAAATTTGCCCTAGAGGCTTAAGTCAATATGACTTAATATTTAGATGATGTAAACTTTGCTCCCCCCCTGCCCCCCAAGAAGGGCTAGTAAGAAAAAATAACAAAAAACAACCCCAAAACACCAAAACCAAAAACCAACAGGTGGCCTGTTTGAAAAACAAACCCACCACAACCACAAAACATACAAAAAGCTAAAATAACCATTCCCCTAATTGTTTGCAGGCCAAATGCTGCAGCACTTGCTACCTGGAAGTGTAACTGACAGCATCGATTTTCATTCTCCAGACAGAAGTGTAAAAATCAGGGTATCTAATTTTCTTCAGTTCTGTTAAAATGACAATGAAATGCAAAAAGATGGTATGTGGGGTGGGTGACAACCTCCCACTACGTAACTTCACGAACAAACCCAAACAGCTTTGTTCTGAGCAGAACTGATACTATCATCCTTCTGACTTGCTGGGGCTATTGCTGTAAAACATGGCTGGTTGGATTTGGTTTTTTGATAGGTTTGCGTGGGGGCTTTTTTATGCTGGTTACACCTCAAGACATGAGGTTTCTCTGAAACAAACTTAGAAGTTATAGTTGCATAGAAAGTGCAACAAAATGTCACTTACTGTAAATTTTTTTTTCTAGGTAAATCAGTTCTGTGTACCCAAGTTGTCCCAGCACAAAATTTAAGAACTCTCTGTGAGAAGTTGAGAGGAACAAATAGCAGCTGTAAGAGATCCCAGAGTGAAGTGCCCAGCAAGTCTGTCAATGACTCAGCTTTGCCTGCTGTAGTAGACAAACCGTGTGCGCCCGAGACACTCAGAAAACAAATTCAACACTTAGAGAGCTTTCAGGAAGGTGATGGTGCTTTGGAAATGAAGGCAACAGACATGAAAGGATGGGATCAGGTTCCTGATGAAGCATATGACCTACTTGATAAGCTACTAGACTTGAACCCTGCAACAAGAATAACTGCAAGAGAGGCTTTGCTGCATCCTTTTTTTAAAGACATGAGACTCTGAAAAGATACTGTATTCTGTTATTGCTTTCATACGTTTTATGTGGAAATGAGATACTGAGGTATTTTTACCTTGTTGCCCTCAACATTTAAACTCATTGAAATACCATCACACTGTGCACAGAACTACTGAAATTTTGTCTTGTACAGTTGGACTGCAAATGTCAGTTTACTGTAAGAAATACTTGCAGGTGTAAAAATTACATAAACATCACTAACATGGTCTTATCCTAAGACACTTCTGAGGGGTTATTGCTGTGCATACCTGTTCTCTGAGAAAGTTAACTTTGATCAAAAACTACAAAGAAAGAGATTTTCACAAGCTCTATGCTTAATTCTTGAGATATTCCCTTAAAATTTAAAAATTTGCCTTAAGGTATGACTGAAATAAGAAAGCGCTTGAGAGACTTTTTTCCATACTTGCACGTCTCTGCTTTGTTCCTGATTAGTACATGGGGGACTGAAAGTGGAACAAAGTGTTAATTTTGTTCAGAGTATTTTCAGAGAACAGTATTACTTTGGGAGTGTGTTGCTAGAGGAGGGGCCAGGTGCTGGAGGTTACATCATCAAAAGAAAAGCATAACTGTTTTAAAAGTACATTTTTGTTCCTGTCTCGTCTTTCCTAGTTAGGCAATAGTAATAAATGCAGTTACTCATTTTGCATAGCCCATGTTTCCTCAGTGCCACGGGTAACTGTCAATATTCAACAACGACTGCCTTCAGAATGTCTCGTGTGACATGCATAGGTTTGATTTCTGTTATGGAAACTGATTTTTTTTAAAGAATATCTGTTAAATAAAGGATTTGTTTTTATAACTTCAGAAGCTTGTGTAGAGATGCTTCTATAAAAATTAGTCAGGTAAGGTTTTCCTGTGGGATGTTTCTGTTCAGGAAGAATTATGCACATTTGTTTCCTGCATAAATTCCTCAATGACAGAAAACACTTTTCAGATAGCTCTAGTGTATATGACTGTCATAGTGGAAGTATCTTAATTATCAAGGAAGTTTACCACAGAGTTAGAAGCTAGCTATTGTCTGGTCCTATGTAGGAAAAACGACCTTAACCTCTACCCCGTACATTCAATGTGCAAAGTAAGTTACATTATGTTCAGCAGAAGTTACTCTAAAACCGTTGATAATTCTGGAGACTGAAACTTAATACAGTGTTTTTCCACGTACATTTCTTGAAATGCTACCGGAGTTGTTGCTATAAGAGGTTACAAGCCATTCTGAGAAAAGATTGCTGCTTTGATAACTTTTGTATAAGCCCTCTCATGTGAGCTGGTGGTTATGATAGTGCAAAGGTCCTGACCAGGGCTGGGGCTGAACAGACATTATTTCAATGTATTCAAAATCTTGAATACATAGAAAGCGATGGTAATGTTGCTCGGTTCCTGGCATCAGCTGTTAGAGAAAAATATTTGCAGATGTCAGAATATTGATTGCAGAAAATCTTGAAACCCACAAGACCCTGGGGCCCAGGTCTTAGTAATTTTTGCTGTTTATATAATTTCAACACAGCACGTCACTGAGAAATTATTTATCTAAAGGAACTGTGGCCAAATTTGGCAAGCAATGCTGTCTGCCAGTGTCTGCAGATGTATTGTTTCCTCCTACGTTCACTCATGCTGTCTATGGTCTTATGAGAGCACTAGCTGACAACAAGCAAAAATATGTCAACTATCTATTGTGAACTTTCTAAACAACTTCAGCTTTTTAAGCTCTCCTGCTAACCACAGCATTGAGCAGCTCCTTGCAGCAGGCACTACAATTAACCACTGCATAAGTTTAATAGCCAAAAAGGGGAAATCATTGCTAACGGTGTTTTTACCAAAAGATTAAGGGTAAAGAAGGAACAATGCTAAGCTCCGTATATTCCATGACAAGCTAGAAGAACACATTGTTATTCCTTCTTCCAGATAGCTATTTGTTTAAAACCTGGAGAGGTTTTTTTGAAGTACTTTCTGTAGCACTATACAAAAGAATGAAAGCCAGAAGTGAAATGTTAAATGCAACAGGCTCTCAATGAAAAAAAATAAAATTAAAAAAAAAAAAAATTAAGGAGAAAGAGAGAGAGAAAATTAAGGAGAACAGCAAGAAAACACTAGAGGTGAGCAGTGGTTGCCACAGAGTTTTCTGCTTCTCTCTCCTGTGGTTCTATGAATTGCTCAAAGCCATAGGTAAGAGCCAAGTACCAAGATTCCTTTAAACTTTAATTACGTGATTTGAGAAGTTTATAAACTGAATGTGAATCTCCTACCATGAGAGCTGCAATTAGAAGAAAATCCACACAGAAATGACATTGCTGCAACACATGTTCAGCGGCTGTGAGGCCGCAGCTGGATTACTGGTAAATTCTGGACACCGTCCTATGACAAGGATATTAATAAATTGGAAAGAAACCAAAAACGGCAGCAAAAAGCAGCGTGGACTTGGAAAGATGAAGAGAAACTGATACCTAGAATCCTGAGAACAGAATGCTGGGAGCAAATCTAAATACATCTCTGTATCTAGCATAGGGAAGACGAGCTTATTCTCAGTACTAAGCCAGGCTAGGTGAGGAAATTGTGGCATGTCTTAAGTTTATGATATTTGTCCTGGTTGTAAGTGATAATTAGGAAACAGAAGGGCATCTTATTAAGAGTGCCTGGGGAAATGCCTGCAAAACAGCAACAAAGTTATTCTGGATAATACTGATGATAAGGGATAAATGAAATTCTAAGTTCTATTGAGTTTGTAGTCCTGTCAATTTTGAGATTGGACTCAATGAAGTGTTTATTTAAAGCAAAATACTATTTGGATAAGAAAATAAATGGGACATCAATAGTCTGTCAGAGAATATTCAGTATCCTCCTTATTTTATGTATTTGCCACATCTAGAGTTTACATATTGTCTGCTCTCCAGAAAGCAAAAGCAATGAGGAACCAATATGCAGCCAAGAGAGTGCAGGTGCAAAAGGCTCCCCCGAATCCTTGAGTGGCCTCTTGAGGCCACCAGGTGTGACGGATCCTAAAGTGTTTCCGTAACTGCCCAATATCCGGCCAAGTTCCTATGGTCAGGAGCTATGTTGGACCTTCAGGTAGAACACGAAGGAGATTTTCATTCCAGAGCGCCTCTGACATGGGTAATCTAGCAATCGGTGCATTGTGGTTTTGCAGCAATAAAACACACATCAAACTCACGGTGGGCTTTGTAATCTGTTCTGGCTACAGTGAAACATCTTATTTTGGATATGACTGCCAAGCAAAAAAATATTTCCTTTACAAAGATGATTTATTTTCCTAGTATCTTTCTGACCATTACATTCTACTAGTCAGCAAAATACAAAGAAAAAGAAAAAATCTTTAGAGCTTGCCTCAAATATTTGTCGGCAATGAAGAGGTATGTTCCTCTTCTGAACTAGATGACATACGTAAAAGAAAGTGTTTGCATTTAGCAGGGCACACCTGATATTTTCCTACCTCCTGAAGGTGGAGCACACAAGACAACAAAAGTAAAAAAAACCAGTTTTCTCCCGTTTCTTCAATTTATCACCACATTTCAAAGACACTTCAGCTATGGGGAGAAAATTACTAACCATTGAAGGCACTTAGAACATCAGCATTTTAAAGGAAATTAATACTTAATGGCTTCATGAATTCCTGTTCCATAATGAAACAATCTATCTCAATGGGTAGGCTTATAGCAAGGACAATTCTCGGAGATATTACTCAAGCAGCGCTCTTACTGCAGCATAGCTGTAAATGTTTTGGTTTGGGGTTTTTTTTTGGGGGGGGGGGGGGGGGGTGTGTACAGTTGTTTTTTTAAAGCACATAGTGAATTTTTCTACTAATGTAGCCACAGCGTGTTCACTTCAAAATCCTCCTGTACCTTTTCCAGAAAACAGAACATGTACCAGGTCAGTGGCAGTACATATGTGGTTCATACTCCCTTCTGCTGCTGCGTTCCTGGCTGGCCAGTTCAAGGGGTAGTAAATATTTACATTGGCAGCGTGCAGACAGTGGGTGGAAATTGGATAGTCCCTTTGATCATACGCTTACAAAGGCCAACATATAGAGTTTTGTTACTCTGGTAACAAAAATTTTCTGGTACCACTGAGGTAAGGGTCCAGTAAATTGTGTATTTTGCATCAGGAAGGTACCGCATAACCCAGATAACCACGGGTTTTCAAAGGTGCCTGTTGTATGCTTAATTCTGCCTCTCCATGACTCAGCCCTTCTTACGTTCATGTTCTTTGACTCTGCAAGAATATTATCCCTATACAATGCTTTATTGTATCATGTTAAAAACTAACCACTATAAGCATTCCTAAGTGTCCCCAGGGTATTGTTTATTCCATTTCTGGAAAGATTTAAATCCTCCTATGGGGATATGGCAGGGAAGAGGGTGGTTTTGTTACATGTTATTTGCTTTCTTGCATAAAGTTCTTCCATGGTTTTCAGAAGAGTCAGATTTTAATCTAAGCCCTAATTATACCTTTGTTTCAAAAATACTAGTGCTACGAAGTGTTTTACCTAAGGCATCCATCGCTCCATTTCTTTTATATGGCATAACAAACTACTTGCAACAAATAATGCATAATTATTTTTACTTCTTAATATGAAGAGATAGGGCTGTAGCCTAACAATTGGAACATTTGAAGAAAACTAACTTTTTATGATGAAAGGTTATATACTTTGCTTTAATGAATGCCAAAGGTCATGTCTAGCAGGAGGCAGCTCGTTGATAAAATCTCTCTTGTACTTTCCATTCGTGTTTCCTCTCACCACCTCTCCCAAAAAATCCTACCAGAGGATCAGATTCCTGCACTCTGTGTTGCTATAAGGTATTTGTCGTTAGTGATTCTTTTGCTGCTTTGAACATTACTGTGTGTTATGTGCAAACCACCAATTATTTCCATTTCCGTGTCCTACGAGTCCTCTCTCGAGTCCTGCTTCCATTCTACTGTCCATTTGCTTGTTTCAAAGACCTGTTTCCTTATCAAAACCCCTCACTTGGACTTGGCAGTGTAGGTAAGAAATTTTAGAGTTCTCTGAGCATTTCATTTTTCTTGTCTGTAGTCTTATCTGATCTGGGAATACCAATTTCAAATGAAAGCGGTATTTCAGTCTAGCTTCCAGAAGTCTAACTTCTGCTGAAATTTCTACCACGTGTCTACGCACCTGTCTTACACTGGAGGCAAGTGCTGAAGTGAGACAGTAACACTGAACTCAGAGGACACAAAATCCTACCACCAGCCTTTTCCTTGCTTCTATAAACAAATCAACGTCTCTTTCCTTCACTAGATTCATATTCGGCTATAAAATTTGTTTCAAAGTTGCTTTCAAAACTCCCCAAAAGTTATTCTGCCTTCTGACTGCCAGCCCGCTCCCACGGGCTGCCTTAGCTCCCGTGGGGCTCCTTCCACATCCCAGAAGCGAGGGGACTATGATAGCTGACTTACTGCACGGGGGTACAAGACTCAGATCAGGGGTCTTTTTGTTCCTTTAGTACTTTTTGTTTTAATGGATTGAACTAGGGTAGTTTACCATGGACAATTCACCACAGCACAGAATTGTCCTGCACGCAGCCCATAGCCAAGCAGTTATCGCCTGCTGGGATCCTTTGCATGTGCAATTTGGCATATGTTTTCCATTGTGGGTCTGCTTGCAACTAGCTCTGTAACTTGAGTCACATTCATTACAGTTGCTTCATGAAAAAACAGTATGTAGTTTGAATTTATAGGTATTTCCCCAGTTGTCTTTGTAAAAATCTCAGTGTTCTGGAATATTCCCTTACAGGCAGCCCATTCTGGGAGGCGAGAGAGGTTCGAGTTACCTCCTGATTGGTATGCTTTTTGTTTGCTAGAAATCAATAATTTGATTAGTTTGATGCATTATGGCTTAGATATGGTAAATCTCCTAACAGCCGGCAAAACGAGGACTGCAGAATCCCTGGTAAATTATTTTGGACATGGATGCAAATATACTGGACCAACGGTGCTCCACAACTGCATTCCCTGGCCTTGTTTCAGATCTTATAAAATGAGACTTAATCTAGGGCTTTTCCTTGCAACATTCCCATGAAGATTCATCACCTACAAATTTCATAGAGCACATAAAACTGATTAATAAAACCTACTGTTTCTAACCATTTCCGATCCTAATGAATTTGGTAAGACATTACCGTGCCACTTCAGGTGATTGCTGCTGAACCACACAGCTCCTGCTCTCACACCACCTTTAGGACTACTTACTGATCCTTGGAGATGAGAGTATAATCTGGACATGCTTCACTCTGCCTAGGGCCTCCCAGTAAAATTTGAGGTAAAAAATTAAATTTACTCTACCAAACCAATTATTTTTCGAGTGCTGACTGACCATAATCACAGTTTGTGAGATGGTTTTGCTTTGTTCTATCATATACTAATTATTCAAACGAGGTAGCCATACTATCGTGCTTACAACTCGCTGGTTTTAACCCTGTGATATTTGTATATCAGGGCCATGAAATGCTGAGATACGCCACACATTTAAATTGTAGCTACAACATCTGTATGTCAGTGTTAAGTACATGCTAAGCTTTGGCATGCAAACCTGAAAATTAGATTTACCACACAACTTTCAAATATTAATGTCACTCATCCCCTAAGTGAAATGCTAAATTGCAACGCTCAAAGAAGTCTCAGAATATCCAGGGGAGAAATTCAGTGCTGTGATTCAGCCAAGTGCATGTTGTTTGGGTCAATCCCCACAGGTCTATTTTGTTTCTTCCAGTGCAACAAACTGGAGTTTGGAAAATAATTCCTCCTCATGATTTTACTGGAAAGTATGAGAAAGGCTTCTGTAAAAACTAGGACTACATCAAATAAGAGGTCAAAAGAAAAATGCAGGTAGCACAACAAGAAACACACCTGCAATCATTACAGGCGGTGGGAAAGGAGTGCTCACCTCTCAGGGAACAGGGCAACTCTGATCAGCAGTGCCCTGAGATGGCTTCACAGCCTCATCCGTGCGTGCATGTGTGTTTCAGAAAGCGCTGTTAGGTGCCAAAGCTGGGGTCAGTCAGCTCTAGACGGCTGTGCTCATTCTCTTAACTTTATGTGCCTGGATGGCAGGCATGCCGTGCCCATTGCTTTCTGGAAGTCTGCTAAGGAAGGGATGGAGGGAAGTGGGAACATAGTGCCAAGCTAACTCTGCTAGTTTCAGCGTTTGGGGCAGGGGCAGTTTATGGTCCCAAAAGCACTGCAGCTGGCACTGTTTAAAGTGTCCTGGGTGACTGAGCAAGGGAGCTGCAGAGGATGAGCTCTGCCGGCCGCAAGCTCTCAAGGTGCTGGTTACCAGGGGGGCAGCTCTTCCAGGGCACCACTTATGGCCCAGCAGGAGAAATCATTCTTCAACAGTTAACACTGGTCCAAATAACCAGCTCCAGCAGCTACCCAGACCTGGAGAGCATCACAGTGCCGTGTGCGGGTGTTTCCTCATGCCTGGGGCCCCGCAGGGTTTCAGGGCAGGAGCTGCAGGTGCAGAGGCAGCAGCAGGGAAGTGCCCCCGTGGGGGGTGGGGGGGTGTGTGTGTCCCCAGCCCCCCGCTCAACAGGAGCAGCCTGCCGCCTCCCCGACGCCGTGGGGCCCTGCCCACAAAGCAAGCAGCAACCCTCCCTTTCTCTTCCCACTAATCTTTTCCAGTTTATAAAACTGACAAACAGAGGGTAATAGATGGCTTTTAAAGATATGCAGCTTATTTATCAGGAGGAACAGAGTTAGATACAGCAGTACAGGATTTTTTCCTTATCAAAACAGATGAAGAACTGAAAGATGGATGCTACCAGATACCACAATAAATTCCAATTCCCATCAAACAAACTGTAACGAGTCATTAACATCCCCCCACTCAGATGGAGGGAGATCTTCCTGTTGGTCTGTGCCCCTACAACTGGCATGACATTTTTTCTTGAACTGCTCCACACAGTTGACAGAAACATCCCATCTGTTGTTAAGCCTTTTTTCCCTCAGTTCAGAATTAAGTCTTTCTAGTAGCAATAAGCAAAAGGTGTTTCCCTCCCGCCCCCTTCCTTTGACTTCTACATTCTCCTTCCCAAAAATGAGTTTATCAAATTTATAACATGTAATTAAGTATATTGGACCTAAGCACAGGAGGGATCTTTAACAACTTTTCCAAAATTACTGGTGACCAAAGAGTCAGAAGAGGCCTCCAAGTTGAGTTCCTTCATTTGGATGGAACAAAGCACCAGTTTCCACTGTCTGGGAGAACAGAGCTCAAGCGAAAGGCTTCAACAGACGAGTGCTATTTTGCCGGTAGCTTTTCAGATATCACATCAGTGTTAGGGCAAGAATGTGATTTCCTCCAAGCATTTTCAGCCACAGTTCTTCTCGAAAGGTTCTCTTTGACCCTGCTATCATAAGAGCTAGGACAACCGGGATTTTAATTCAGAACTTTATTACAGAAGAACATATAGAATATACATACACAGACTATTCCTTCCTCCAGTTCTGAGGAAGGAACCTTATAACATGCCTGATGAGTCTGTATTCATCTACTGCCTAGTAGGAGACAGAGCCTACTGGAAACATCCCAACAATGAATTTAGGAAGAATCTGAAACTAATAGGAGTGCCTACACTACTTAAATATGGAACACGTCAGAAGCTGGTTGAAGAACAACATTTTAAAGCAGATCTTGTGCATATGTTGTTTACTGAAGACTAAATCCTCCAGTAGTCAATCATTTACAAACATGTTAATCTCAAGTTATTTGCAGTGTCCTTTCAAGGAATCCTTAACCTTTTTTAAAACTTACACGGTTAATTTCATGCTAATAATCAGCATGAGTACAGAAAGAGCCTGGAAAGGCAAAAAGCAGAAGAAAATAGATGAGAGACAAACACACAGGAGGAGCAGCAACAAGATGAAATGGGAATGGAATTCAATCCAAAAGGAAGAGCAATTTGTTTTCGTAGCTTGGAGGAGAAAAAGGAACAAGCCCACTGCAAGTTTTCACAGCCAGAGTCCCTCAGATAATTGCATGAATACTGGTCAGGCTACGCGCTGAAGTATTACTGAACACACCACACCACCTGAAAGCGAAATGAGAACACTAAGCATTTTGTAGGCTATATTTGTACGCTGGGGCAGGTGTGCACCCAGCAGCCCTGCAGTCCCCATCCCTTGATTCTCCAGACTGGAGACTTATGTGAACAAGCTATAACTCTCTTTTAGGCTGAGACCCCCAGGGTTCCCCCCTCTGCAAACCTAGCATATGGAGAGAAAGAAAAGGAAGTGAGAAATTTTGGGACTGCATGCCTACGTCTTGTCCCGCTATGCGAAGGCAGGCTGAAGCTAGGGAACAAACTCCATCCTGCTCGAAAAGTGCTTCCTAAGCATAACCTTGTGAAGTAAAGCAGTCAGAACAGCGATTAAAAACAAAACCACCCCCCTTACTTAGCAGCTTACGTCAAAGAACCTTAAGCACATGCCTAAAGTTAAACAGATGTTTAGGTTTCTGCTCAAGTGAGGCCTGTGCTGACACTGCAGTATTGCAGATTTACAGGACTGACTAGGAGCAACTGCAGGCCCTTAATTCTGCTGGTACCTCTGCTCTACTGATATGTGCTCCTTGGTATGCACATACTGCAAACACTGACTCAGATGCCAGATTTCTGTAACATACACAAAGCCATAAAAGTACTTCTCAAACTCTAGCGATCTAGTTGATTCAAATAAAGCATGTAAATTTCTTGAAAATGAAATATATATACGTGTGTGTGCGCTACATAGGTACAAAACATTTTCATAACCTGATTATTAACCCAAATATCCTAAAATGCCACATTAAACCCATAGTGGGCAAGGATGAAAATGAAAGAGGTGGTGAAAAATGTAGAGTTAAGATTGTTACAAGACACTCTTTTCAACTAATGACATGTTGAAAAAGTATTGTATCCACAGTGTCTAGAAATGAGTGTCTTACACATACTTGATTTTAATCTCTAAACTATTCTTCAAAACTCTTTGCCCTTTTCTAGCCTAAAGCGTGAGGTTATTCCAAATGGATGTTATCTGCTTTAGAGACAAACTCCATTGCGGGGGGAAGCTCTAGTTGCCAAGTACTTGGCAAGACAGATTTGCAATTAGGTACTTCCCTCTCCCCTAGGGAACCTGGACTATAAAAAGAGCAGGAGACAGACCCAGATTTAACTAAATGAACTGCACCCACTCCAAAAGCAGTATGCCAAGTTTCAGAATATTCTGGCTTGCAATAAAGCTTTAAAGATAAGTTTCCAATAGCCATCTCAACAGCCGGCTCAATACACACACACATGCTAGGATTTCATACAGAAATATAGTTCATAGTGAGGCCTGGGTAATGCAACTTTTGCCAGAATTAGGACATATATAGAGAACATGCTCGTGCATTGCCTATAAAACTCAGTCCATTAATTACAGTTGGCAAGCAACACATATAGGAGACAAGAATGGTTGTGAAATAGATTGCAAGATCTGCTGGTTAAAAAAAAGTCTATGCCAGAGGAACATAAGCAGTCTGTGAATAAATGTGCATATTCCTGCAAAAGGTTATTGACTACAAAGACAAGCTGGCACACAGATCCTTCGCTGGTGCTCCGACACACCGCAACTGACTTGCTAATCAAGTTACACTGAAAATACCTCTTTCTTATGGATTTCTTTTCCAAAAAGCTGCAGATGCACATGTCATTCAGGAGGAAGAGGTAAGAGGGTTACAAGATGCTCAAGTCTTGCCACAATTCAAAAAAAGGTATTTTCTAGTCCTTCCTATTTTCTGAAGCATGCAGTGAAGAAATAAGTTAAATGATCCATTTAAGAGGAATCTACGGAAGAAAGCCTAAGCCTTTCTCTTAAAAGGTTAAATGAATTTACTCCCTTCACATGCGAGAGTTGCAGTGATATGTGCAGATTCTTCCTTTCCTACCTGGTTGAGTTTGCTGAAACAGACTGGTTGCCCAAAAACTTTAGCTGCACAAAAGATCATCCATCATAGGGATGAAGGCACACGCGTAAGTGCAAGCAATCTGAACAATAGGAATATGCCCCAGATAGAAACAAATGCAATATGGAGCATTTAAGTGTACTAGGAAACGTTTTCATTTATAGCTTTTAAAAAATCTTAACAACAAAAAAAAAAATAAAATTTATAAAAGATAAATTTTCTGTCATCATAGAATCATAGTATAGTTTAGGTTGGAAGAGACCTTTAAGATCATCGAGTCCAACCATTAACCTAGCACTGCCAAGTCCACCACTAAACCATGTCCCTAAGCACCACATCTACATGTCTTTTTAAAATCTCCAGGGATGGTGACTCCACCACTTCCCTGGGCAGCCTGTTCCAGTGCTGGACAACCCTTTCGGTGAAGAAACAGTTTCCTAATATCCAATCTAAACCTCCCCTGGTGCAACTTGAGGCCATTTCCTCTTGCCCTATTGCTTGTTACTTGGGAGAAGAGACCGACCCCCACCTCACTACAACCTCCTTTCAGGTAGTTGTAGAGAGCGATAAGGTCTCCCTGGAGCCTCCTTTTCTCCAGACTAAACCACCCCAGTTCCCTCAGCCGCTCCTCATAGGACTTGTGCTCTAGACACTGAAAATACCAGCTTTGGTGCCCTTCTCTGGACACACTCCAGCACCTCAATGTCTTTCTTGTAGTGAGGGTCCAAAATTGTTTATAAAATTCCTTCTATTAAATACTCCACATATGATTTTAAAATCAGATCTAAAACCAATCAACAGCCTGTGTAAGCATTTGCTGTACCTGTCCAGTCAGGCCAGCACAGAGGACCAAAGCCCTGATTGGATTTTCACACAAATTCCACCGCCTCTGTATAGAGAGAGCCCACAGCAAAGCACAAGAAAAGAGATGAGAGATCTGTAGCAGAAAGGATTAAAATTCTTTATAAATTTGCTGGATTTCTAGGAGCACAGAATCTGCATAACATCTTATCTAAATCTGATTTTTCCATTAGCTTTCATCATAATAAACAGTGCTAGAAGTATGTAAGATACTTCTTCTCATCCCTAGAGAGCCATAGTTTTTAAGTGATCTCTCAGATGGGGCACTGCTTGAGCCACCAGAATTCTCCAGCATCGGGTTAACAATCCTTTCAGAGGAACCAGAGAATTTACCCCCAAAAGATACGGGCAGTACCTCATGAGCCTCTAAATTTCATACATATATTTTAGCCTGTTTTTGTCATTATACAACTGTAATACAAGAAAAGTTTACAAAGCATCTTGCTTAGGGTGTTGATGATGATAGAAGTATGTCATTTCAAAACAAAAACAAGTTTAGTTCATCTTTAAAGAATGTACTATCCTGATAACAACTATCTCCAAGTAAACTGAGGAACCACTGGGAACCACAGCAACGTGAAATTCGTTCTTCTCTGAAATACACAGGAACTGTTTATTTCTTCATGTGCTCAGACACGATCTGGATTTTCATTTAGTTATTACTGTAGCACAGTGAAATGAGAGCTATAGCATCCTGGTAAATTAATTATGGCCCAATTCCCCTCCATCTTTTTTGTATTCTGAACCTAATGCTACAGGACAGGCACACTGTTCCTCTCCCCCTCCTATTTCTAGTTAATCTTTAGAAAGGACCATCTCACACCTCAGTTCAGAATTTGCCGATCTTTAGAGAGATTTTACTATATATTCCTTTCAAAACACAGGTTTGCTTTTAGATAGTATTTGGTCATTTCCAGGCAGGTGAAGCCCAGCCATTGCTGGGCTGCTAGAGCTGCAGGTCCTGGCTCAGGTAGGGTTAGCCTGTCTCTGATACACGAGCACGACCTCGGCAGGTAAGCACAGAGTTACCAAGGCTCAGGTGGCCTCTGCCAGGGGAGGTCTTGCCTTCTGGGACAGAGCTATTTAGGGCCAGCCAGTATGAGGGAAGGAGGGAAGGGAACATACACACAACACCAGGTTTTAGTACAGCACAGCCTGCTCCTTAAGCATGCACACCACCGACCTCACCCTCCACTGCAGCAGGGGTGGAGGCAGGATCCTAGCTTGTCCCGCTTGCTTGCCAGGCTTTTTTTTTTTTTTTTCCAGGTTGTTCAAGAAGTAGGCAGGAACTGTCTTTTTGCATTCTAGCAGAGGAGATCACAACTGTCCCAACCCCACCCATCAGAGATCAAGCATCCCCCAACTTTCACACCTGGTATAGAGCAAAAAAAGAAGTTTCCTCCTTGTATCATCTCCTCTTTTTTGGGGGAAACCAAGACAGGCATCTTGCGTAAGTGTTTGCTCAAGTCTAAGATATCTGCACTATACTATTGAGCCCTGAAGGGCTCCAAACATCACCACAGGCTATAAAATACTTCTCAACAAACATTAGCAAGGTTCAGACTTGCAGCAAGAGCCCCAAAGCCTGGCAACACACTGTAGGAAGAACACTGAAGAAACTGAGTGTTGCCCCTGCTCTGGTCCCCACAACAACAGGAAGTTTGTTAAACAAAAGTCTCAGCTCATCCCAAGAAGCAATCAATGCCCCCAGTACACGGGAAAAAGATGCGACCCGGAAAGAGAGGTCAGGAAACATGCTGGCAATCAGCTTAGTCCGAGTACATGCGCAGCCAGACACCTTGAGAAGTTTTGTTACCCCTTGAGATGCATGAATGGCACGATCCTGCTCAGGATGAAGTTGATTTCCATCTGTAGCAGTTTGATGAAGCGCAGGAGAGTTCAGCAGACACGCTGCTCCAGAGCTGTATGTATTGCTATGTACCAGCTGTCCGGTACATCCTAGCATGAGCAACGGCTGCCATTCAGCAGCAAGGAAATGCCCGCTGAAGGCCAGTAAAGAGTAGCATGCCAGGGAGCAGCAGGAGCAGGGCTGCTCCATGAAGGGATGTGAGCCAGAAGCCAAGGTGACCACAGTGCAGACAGCCCCCTCCCTGGCAAGACAATCTCACAGCATGCGAACAGGACAGGCAGAGCTGGGCGCTGGCACATCAGCAGTCCCTGATAATGCAAAAGGGATAGAAACTGCGTCGAGTCCATGCAGAGGGTCCAGTCAGTAGCAAAAGGAGACGGAGCTGGAGACAAGGCCACACCACAGACCCAAGACCCATCCAGGAGACAAGGCCAGGGCTGGAGACGGGCACACTTACAAAGCTTGAGCTGAAGCACAGCCCCAGGGGAGGGTGGTCAGGGCCGATGGTGCACTTGGGGCCCCCACATAGTGGTTCAAACCTTAACTGCTCGTCTCCTTGCAGGAGGAGGTTACTATTGTAACCCTATTGCTTTCATCATTGTGTTTCCAAAAAGAAAGACAGCTGCCTCAATACTTCTGTCTCTCGTAAGAGAACAGTTTTTAAACCAGCTGTTAGGGTAATTTAAGCTCATGCAGTCAAATAAATTGACCATGCAATTTTTGAGGTTTACTTCATTTATACCTTTTAAAGCCAGCCTCAGGGACCTCAGAGTTGCTGCTCAAGTGAGTATTTCATTGCTTTAACTTAGTATTGAAAATATATTACTGTCATCTTTCAATCTCCATTTGTGCCTTTCATACAAGCTGCTTCCTGCCACATCACACTCATTCATTTCTGGGTTTCTGTATAAAAAAGGAGTCACAGACCCAGCGCGTGGCTGTTACGTAACCCCCTGCTAGCAGGCGCAGGAATTCGGGATGCCGAGCGGCCGCAGCTGAGCGAGCAGACTTGGCAAGCTCAGATTTTACTTCCTGTGAAACTGGAATGTGGAGCAGCTTGCTGGGCTTTGGAGTTCGTACAGTAATTATTCCACTAAAGAGTTAGTCTGGGAAAGGAAAATAAGGCAGGCGTTGAAGCAAGCCTACTGCCGGGTCTGCAGAGCGGGACTCAGCTGAAATCAAGGATTTTAAAGTAGGTCAGCACACCACATTGCACGTATGAGTAAGTGGTCACTGTGGTCCAATCGCCTGTGGGTCATTGGGGTGCAGCAGAACATACAAGAGCAGGACTCCAACCGAACGTGACTCAGAAGAGTCAACCTGCCCTGTTCCCGCTCTTCTCCTAACTCCCATCCCAGCTTCTCCATGCCCCAAATGCTTCCAAGCTGCTTCATGTCTAATCAGGTGGCTGCTTTGAGCAATGAAAGGAGAGTGGGTTTACTTTTGGGAGTGCTGGATCTACAGAGAGGTGTCTTGTTCTTAGGCTCTGGCGCCAAGCACCCCAAATGTTTCCGATCGCCATGAGATGTTGCTGCAGGACAGGCTGCCCAGCCCTAGAGTCCTGGGTTAGGACAGGCCCACTGACCTGGGCAAGATACCTGCTCTCTCCCAACACCCAGAAGCACCGTGGAAATAGAGCACACGAAGCAAAGAGAGACTCCATCGAGGATTCAACATGCTAAATTCAGATGTCAAATACTTGCAAATCTCCTGCCCCTGAAGGAATTGGGCTGAACTGCTGTACCAAAACATGAACAGCTCAGTGGAAACGTAGAAACACACGTTCCTCTCCCCCACCCCAAGCCATGTGGTTCACTTTTTGCATGAAAGCCTGAGTTTAACAGAGATAATAAGTTTCATACTGGCCACTTAAGGCAGCATTATCTCCACCCTTGGGAACTCTGGAAGGGGGAGGCTAGTTGGATAGTTTTGAATAAATTTTACACGCAAAGTCGCAAGAACAATAAGTTCTTGTAAATTTAGCTAGTACAGGAGGCAGAATAGAAGTGTCCAACCCTTACAAACATCCCTGCAAAGGGGGTTCCTACAGTGTTGGTGGCAGAATCCACACACCTGCTGTTCCCAGGAGACCAGACCTCCTGAATCCCACTGCTTTTTGAATTTCATCCCATCTCATACCCAAGCAAGTGCTCGAGTTGCCCCCAGCGTCGCTTGTCACAAACTGTTATTTAGTAAGTATGCATCAGTGATCCTCTTCATTTCTGCCTCTCCAAGCAGAGATGACTTTCCCTAAGAGCTGGAACCCAAAACAGCTCTTCATAATTGAGGTCTTTGTAGCAGGATCAAGGTACGATCCTTTCTTCATGGTCTGAGGGTTTCACCACTGTGCCACCCAGCAGGTTACACAGCATCTCTACTCAGCACTGGTGATGAATCAATGATTAACAATTAACATTCTTATATTCCCCTGTTTCTTAAAGGAGTTACCCATTTCCTGTAAGCAAAATGTAGCAGGCTGAGCCTCGTAGCTCGCATCCACCCCTCTGCGGCTTCCCTTGAACTTGGCGCAGGAACCGCACCTTGGGACTCCTACTGCCTGAGCTCCTCCCAGCGCTAAGGTGGTGCGAAGTGAAATACAACCTCCTCCGCCCACCACTCCCCACATGTTTTATTCGTTTAAAAAACTAAGAAATAGCTAGGTCTGTTGGTTATGCTAAAGTTAGAAATCAAATCCTCTCAGATTTTTGACAGATCTGTTTTTCTTTGTATTTTAAAAAGTTGGTTTTGTAAGGGACCCAAGTAACTTCAACTATATTCTCCAGAATTCAGGATTTTCTCCATTTTTTTTTTTCTTCCTGAATTAGGAATATGAATACATCACCAGTTAGGGACAAGAACAGTTAAATAGTCCTCATTCCCCTGAAGATAATGGGATTGCTCACATGAGACCATTTTGAAGCATAGCAGATTTTTTTAAACATTTCTTTTGGCTTAAAATATTTAGAATAAGATCTCCCATTTTTTCCAGCAACACAGCTGTTATATGTCTGGCTTTAAACCCAAATCTGTTTGTACCATACAAAGATTCCCAGTGAATAGCTGCAAAACCTCAAGGCTGATTTTCCTTAGCATTGACAATTTATCCCTTAATCAAGGAATTTTTTTAATGGACTACTTCAGTTAAATTTCCTTAATTTCATTTTATAGCATTCCTTTGAGGATGTGTTCTGTCAAATAGATATTTGATAAGATTAGGGATATCTCAAGCCCCTAGCCCAAAACCTGGAAGTGAGAAGTTTTGGCCAATGTCTCAGTAGGAAGTTTTCATTTCAGGAGAAAAAAAAAATTCCCGATTTATCAAAAATGCCTCATAGGGAAGAGCTATTTTTTAAAAATGTCCTGATGAAAAAAACCCCAAAAAGCAACAAAGAAAAAAACCCCAAACCCAAAGCCAACTTTGACATGTCAAAATTGGGTAGCTCTAAGTCAGAAAGTACAGTTTGGGTCCATCATTATATCCACTTCGAGATTTTAGTTAACACATTTAAAAGGTCAAGATACATACTTTCATTGACTGAATTTCATTTATTTTTATAATCATCAGCATTCAAAAAATTGAAATTCTAAATGAAAAGATTTATATATACTGTCTCACAGATAAACAAAAATCAAAGAGGGAGATTTTTAGTTCTCTAGACCTTTTCTTGCGCTTCTGAAGCTGGGATCAAATAGATTTTCTGAGTTTAACAAGTCTATTTCTTTGAGATACTACTGAAAAGGAGGGAACAAACCAAACTCCTTCAGTATCCCGCTTCCATCTGCATGCAGGCTAAATCAAATTTATCCAACAACCTCCTGACTGGGTGGAGGCAGTGGGAAATACTTGGCCATACTGATTTTTTTGTTCCTGACAACGGTTGCCCTGATGGAAAGTGATGTTATACTACAGAGAGAATTGTGGGTGTTTTTGTGTAGGAAAAACCCACAGAAATCTAATATTTTTTCAGTACTTGGTGTTTCTAAATCTAAACCAAATACTAACAACAACAATAATAATAATCTAGATATGAAAAACCACAATCTGGGCTCATAAGCTTTTGAATATCTTTACTTCATTGGGAACTGAGGCAGACACAGAACAAGCTTTTATTCCTAATTTAACTTTACCAATCATTTAAAGTTAGTTTCTAAAGCACAGTATATTTGACCATGCTTTTATAAAAAAGAGTCATGCAGAGATACTCAGACCAGAGCAGAAGCTCCACAGATTAGCCATCTCCTTCGCTAGTGTAATTAAAACTATTTTGATCTACATTAATTAAGGCACCAGCATACATAAGGGAACCCATTTTGCCCACTTGTACATGCTAGCAGCTACCACGGGAGGAATAGCCTCCATTTCCCCATTCCCCTCACAGTGACTTTACCCCATCTATGGGACCTATATAACACATGCACATTCATCACAGAAGCCTCATCTCTCCAAAGGTGTCACGTACAACCAGAAGACTTCAGAGATGCAAAAAGCCAGGACCACTGTCCCAACCCTGCGACGCACCGTCTCATCTCCAGGCTCAGGCCACTGAACCTGCAGTTCAGTCCAGGTTTCCTGGGGTAGGTAGTCTCCCACATGCAAGCCACCTCCTCTTAGATAATAAAGAGGATTCATAAACAACAATTTTCTGAATAAAAATCTTTCTTTGAACAAGACATTCAGGGTTTGGACATGTCAGAGCACGTAGCGATCCAGCCATCACAGAACAGTATATTTTCGACCCTCAGTACAAAGCAACACCACAGTCTTTCAGCTATCAGTTCCTGGCTTTGCAGGGCAACACCGACTCCAACATTGGCTCACTTGTGCCTTCTGCTGTTGCTGCTATTAATGTATTTCTATAACTGTGCACAGGTTCATAATTCAGAAGTCCCCCTTTGCAATTCCTGTGTTACATATAAGGCAATAGCCTCCTGGCAAGCTGGCATGACTGATCTCTTAATTTCTTTGCTCTGAGACTCTTTGCAGAACAGACTTGACTGAGCTATTTGTGGTCCCCAACAGAATTCAGTTTCAAGTTAAAACTTAAATAAAGTAGGAATTGAAGGATAGTCTCTGTGACCTAGGGAGAAAATGCCATAGACCCTTATGGCCAGAAGCCAGCCCACGGCTTTTAGTGAGTTTCCTCAAATCACTTGCAGGATCGCTTAAAAAAAATATGGTATGAGCAATTGTAGGTTTCATTACATTTACCTTCTAGATTGTGGTAGTAATCTACAGGCTTCAAAGACTTGAGATGCAATGCCTGAAGGATGCAGCGATAATACCTTTCCTCCAGAAACATACTTGGTTTAAGAGGACCCCTCCAGCAGAGGAGCATCCCCTACCCTCCTTCTCCCCCTTTCTCTCACACTGGCACAGCTTCTTTTTTGACCTTGCTGCAAAGTGAACCATTGAAACAACGGAGCCCCCCACTGTTTTAGAAACTTTGGTGTATCACTGCAGAGAGGCAGACCAGCACACAACTGCACCAACAATTGCAAGAGCACGACCAAAGGGATAGTGAACTATAAGGACAGCATAGCAGGGATGAAGGGACTAGGGTGTGGAAGAGCCAGGAATTTTTTCTAATTGGCTTTGTGTCCTGGTTTCAGCTGGGATGGAGCTAATTTTCTTTCCAGCAGCTCCTGTGTTTTGGATTTACTATGTGAAGAATGTTGATAATACACTGATGTTGTTGGTTGCTGCTAAATGATCAAGGACATTTTGCAGTTTCCCAGGTTTTGCTAATGTGCAGGTGTGAAAACTTGGGAGGGGTGTAGCCAGCATAGTTGATCTAAGCTGGCCAAAGAGAGTATTCCATACCATAGACGTCATGCCCGGTATAAGTGGGGGTTGGCTGGTGGGCCAGTTCCCTTCTTTTTGCCTTTTTCATTCACTCAGGCCTTTTCGTTCATTCGTTCGTTCATTCAGCTGTTTGTTCCTTTGCTCGCTCTCTCTCTGGAACTTGCTGTTCTGGGATAGCTGGCAGGGAATATTCCTGTTCCCTGACTGCTGCTCGGGACAGGCTGTATCGGTCGTTAGGTGGTGAGAAATTGTGTGTCGTTTGGTTTATACATTCTATTATCCTTATATATTATTATTATTATCATTATTAATATATTTTTGCCTTTTTCTTTGCTATCCTGGTGAACTGTTTTTATCTCAACCTGCGAGTTTTCCTTTCTCTCCAATTCTCCTCCCCCGCCCCGGGGAGGGGGAGGAGTGAGCGAGTGGCTGCATGGTATTCAGATACCAGCTGGGGTCAAACCACGACACTTTGCTAGAATAGCAAAAGTATCAAGCTATACTTTCAAGTTCATTTAATACAAGTTATGTGGATTAAATTGTTTGGATAACACACAGCCATTGAAAAAGGCACATAAAAATCCCAGCCCCTGCAAATATAGAGCATATACATCTACCACAGTCCTACAGTCTTGTTTGTAATTTTTTTAAATACAGATTATCTCTTCTGCTCTGCTCAATGGTACTGAAGTCATGTTTTGCTGGAAATTTTTCTTTTTCTGGTACTACAACTGCAACTGTGTTGCAGATCAGAAATAGCCGATTAACAGTTCAACTTTCAGATAACATAACATTGCCAAGGTGGTTTAAAAGCAGCTCACTTTCCCCTCCATCCTCGCCTTTGAAAAGACAGCAAAGCAGTTTTACCTAGATTATAAAGTAAGGATTTCCACATAAAAGTAAATATGCAAGAAGCATCTCCTCCATTGTAGGGCACTACCACACCTAGAGTTGCTCTACTTTTTCCTGTTTGTTTCAGGCTTTCCCATCTCTGTACTTCCCCAATATCTGTGATTTCTATAGATGTAAAAAAAACCCACGTGTGTGCTGTCTCAATTCCAAATCGAGAACATAGGTTTTAGCACGCTGCTTTAGTGTGTTTCTGCAATTTTTTGTCAAAATATATTGTGTGCCCATCAAATACTTGCATTTGCATCCAGTGGAACACTGGGTGCAGAGCACTAATAGAAGACAGGAATTGATGCTGTCCAAATAGTTTATTTATAGCGAATATTCTGGAATTTGCCTCATCAAATAGTATTCACTGGAGCAAATCTAGATTAAAGTCATTTCTTCCCACTATTTCATTCAAGTCAGCAGAGGAGCATGCTCTCTTGAGAATTTCTCAGCTTTGCAGAAATTCTGACGCTATTGTCTGGCTCTCTGAGTGTTACAATCAAATGAGTCCCAGCCGTTCATTCCCTGATCCAACATGTTCTTTCACTCAACTCAACACACCCTTTGGTTAAACAACTGATGTGTTTCCCCTTGCATTAATTAGTAGGCCTTGCTTTTTAGTCTGGTCTCCTACAGTAAGGAGGTTTTAGCGATTGCACTGTTTGTACATCTATCACTTGTTTGCCCCTGCACAAAACCTTTTTTGACCTTTTCTACCAAATTTGCTAAACGGTAGAAACCTTTAAGATTTGTTAATAGCTGGCCCATAGGTAGAAGAGAGACCCAAATTTGTTGCCCACAAGGGGACCATCTGTAGCGTGTATGCAAGTACAGGATAACACAGCAAGAAATCCACCTACGAGCACACTGGGAAACCTGCGAGCAGAAAGCCTGAAGCATTACATCAGTGCCCAGCTGGATTTCCACACACACAACCTCAACTCTTTGAGAATAATTACAGGTATAAGGCACGTTCATGCTCTAAAATCTGCTGAGGTAGAGCCATATAGTACATAGTACTGGCAAACTCCCAAGCCCTTAAAACACATTAACAGAATTGCACAATCTTGCTGTTCACTTCCTTTCCTGTTGCCTATTTTCAGGGAGTTTTTACCTAATTTTTCAAGTGTTTTAAGTTTGCTACTATTGCTTGTCTCTCCTTTCTCTTACTAAAAAGAGATTTCACTTTGCCATTATATTTCACACAGCTTTAGCACTGGAATCACCTTTCATATAAACAGTGTCACCAGTTAAAAATTGCCATTTAATCATGATTGATCGTTCTGCAGACGTTTGCACAGGAAAGATCCTGTGCAATCTGCTTGCATCAGCAGTATTTTCTGTGTTAAGCACAAACTGCTAACACTCTGATTTTTCTTTCATTGAAGAGTTTTAAATGTAGAATGCATTTCATTCACAGAATTATCTATTCCCATCTTTTTACATTGCTTGTTTAAACCGCACTGCTTTCTGCTGTATTCCTCCATAAATGGCACGGTTTGCAATAGAAAATACTGAAGCTGCCTTTATCTTTTATTCTCCAGTCCCTTGCAGTACTTAGTTCTATTTCCAGTTAATACAAGCTTCTTGTAGCCAGCAACACTGACTGTTGCTATGGTTTTGTACCCCTTATGTTTGTTTCCATTTCTACTGGTCCTTTTTCAGATGTTTGACATGTTTTTAGTTGCTTCATCTATGGTTAATCTCTTTATTGCCTCACTTGCTTAGGTATCATTTGGACTCAAATCATGTGATCATATATCTGGAATACTTCCAGAGTTTTAAAACAATATTACAGGAGATTATGCTTAGAGTTAGATGGCAGTCTAGCTCTTAGCTAGCTTCATTTTCCTATTGGGTGACTGCAAGTCTTTTTAGGAATGTAGCATATTCCACATTTTTTTATGGCCGTATCAATGATCTTTTTGGTCTTCAACTGAAAATAATTTTATATCCTATTACTCCTTATGATGTACAGACAGGCAGAACCTCAGGATGGAGCCTTTGTAAAATAAAGCGAGCAGCCACCATTTTATTTCATGGTTCTAGCTTCTGGTGGCTTGCAGCTGGGACTCCGGTTGGTTTTCTGGCCTTGCCTGGAGAACACCAGGCTCGATCCTTTCTTGGACTAAGTCACTTCCAATAGTTCCAGCACTTACTATGGAGCCCTGTCTCAAAATCCCTTTGACGTAGCCCATTTTCACATCAAGAAAGAAATTAATGTCTCTATACTTGGGATCAATGCCTTATTACAATAAGGACCTACTTCCGATAGATGCCTTGAGCAAGGTTAGACAAAAATAGGAAAACTAGAAAGTAGAAGTTGTTAGTGTTGGTAAATCTTTGGCTCCCACAAGAGCCAAAAGAAACAACCCACATAAATGGTCACCATCACAACTACTGATTACACAATCAGAATCCTGAAAATAGCAGCAAAACCTACATAGACATAGTACTATTTTCAAGTCTGCAGCCAGACAGTTCAGCCTTCAAGATTTCGGGCCAAATTGCTTTTCATACACAGACTGTCTGAAAATATTGCTGAATCTCTCTCCAACACAACTCAACCTTTTTCATGTGACATTTTCTACCATAAGCTACGGTGCACCATGGCTTTACAGTTGCTAAATCTTGAGATATACTAGACAGAAGACAACCAAGTAGAAGATCCAGGGTAACATTCTTGTGAGCAATCATTGCCTAATCTGTTCATCAGGGATGTTTTCTGAACCCCATCCATTCACACCCGGTAACATTTGCCACTTTCCCATCCCATTTGTAATTACACAGGATATGGGGTGTTAACATCTATGGCACTGAGACCTAATCAAATAATTCTGCTCTTTCCTGCATATTAAGAAGTGTCCAAGCTGTAATTACACTTTGCTTTTCACTTCCTAAGTGCTTACATTTTCTTATGCAGGACTTCCACACTATGAGAGAGTATTTTGTATTTTCTAACTCCTTTTTAGCCTCTTTTTTAATTTTTTTTTTTTTTTTTTTTTTAAAGGAGTGTTGTGAATTGTACACAACAGGACTAAGCAAGCCACAAATACAGGCACTCCCACCTCCGCAAGATCAGGGAGACTGAAAATGTGCACATTTGCTTTGATAATTTACTCTCAATATTCATGATGCATTATCTTGTATATATTCTCTAATATTACCTTTAAAAATTATATCTTCTCTGTTCTGGACATACTGTGTTCTGCAAAATACAAGCATGCACAGAGAACATGTTTGGGCAAAAGACTGCAAGCTTTCTCTTCCAGAACATTCCCCCTCCTCCCTGCATTTCGAAGTACTTTCTTATCAGGGATTCAGAACTTGCTGATTACAAGTTGCTGTACAGAAACAAAATATCTAGTCAAATCCCACAAATGGCAACATCCTTTCTAATTAAACATTTATTTAGTGGTAAAGTTTATGTATGGAGTGTTTATAACATATCTCATCGTTTACTAAGTAGTATGCTTTCTATCAAATTTTTATACGGAAAATCTACTTTGCCAGAAAAAAAATGTTACTACTTTTTTACTAGTGAAAAAATCACAATAGAAATCCTGCTATTAAAAAACCCCTCATAAACACTATCAAAGAATCATACCAAATAAGGGTTGTAAGGATCTTTTATTTAAATAAGTAACAAACTATTTATACTTTTACAAGAGTCTGTCCTATTTTAGTAAATATTTGGCAAAGTTATTTGATTAAGAGAGCAACCTGACCCTCATTTAACATGGTTATTTGCCATAACTTAATCTTCCATCATTTCAGTTCAACTACACAAATAATTGTTTGATATCTTTAGGTTAAGTAATACTTTTTCATAGCTTGGTTAAACTGTATTTGCTGAGATAAGTGACCAGGGATCTTTGAAAAAACTTTTATACAGACATCTTAAAGCTGAAATCACTCTTAGTAACTTAGTGATAAGTGCTACATGGAGACCAGCGTGGTCACTTCTTGTTTGATCATTAGATGCATCTTTGACTCCCATACCAAGGCTTGCTTTGGAGGCTATTTTTTGATCTCTGAAAACTTTTTAGAAGCTGTGATTTCTGTTCTCTGCCCAGATATTGAAGAGCACCTCCTCTCCATAGCATGCTACCTAATTTAGTGTCTCAAAGCAACTTGTATATATCAAAATCAAAGGAGAGCTTGGCACTAGTGCGCAGAGGCGCAAGGCAACGAGGCACCATTGTGCATCCTGCAGTTGCCTGTGTGTTGTCTTCTGGGATTTACCAGCCAGCAGTACCTGGGCATACTGTGCTCCTCAGACAGCAGCACCTGTGTGCAGCATTTACAGATCAACTCCAGCTCCTACCACGCAGCACTATTTTGCTCTCCGATATTAGGCATAGCTAATGCACCACCCTAGCCATTAACATTTTTAGCTTGACTTTTCAGAAGGAATTTGAAATTGATTTCTATAGAGCATTTCTCTTTGTAAAAACTGAAACTCAGTTACTCATTCTTTACACACATGAAGATACTGGTTTCAGTGAGAACACTGGATGCACAAGAAATGCAGGATTAGCTTTACAATTGATTTTTGGATGGCTTGTAATGTCAAATAACTTCAAATAAGTTAAACTGGTAATAAACATTAAACTCTTCACAATATGGCACATCTAGAACTTGGTCAGAGAGTATTGAACTCCAACAAGAGCCTAAGCCAGTCCATCAGATGAAATACATTTCACTGTACTTCATGCTAGCAAGGTACTAATGTGGCTTCTTTTTCAGAGTGTACAGTGGCAACTATATTACAAAATAATTTCATAAATCCATGCTAGGCTAATGGTTAATTCACATTACAAATACAGCGTAGTCAAGAAACTCTGCTACAACACAGTTCATGGAGACAAGCTTTAGCCTTATCAAGATCCTGTTGTGACGGATTGTAGCTGCTCTGCAATCATTTATGAATACTCAATGTTTACAGAGTTACTAGGATGTTTATTTTATAAATAGGAGAGGGGAGGGCAGGGTAGGGTATGGTCTTCTCTGCAAACACTTGAGTGCTGATAAGAGACAATTACAGCTGATGGTCCATGCATATTGGAGGTCAGAAGGATTAGAGTAACTTGAAATGGACTTTCTCAAAGGAAGAAACAAACAAAGGAGCATTTGGAAAGAAGGAGCAGACGGACACATGACCTTGTTTGGATGTCTATGGAAGTTAGGTCTACCATGCTAGAATCGCCTTAGAAGCCTTCAGATAAATAACAATCTATGTAGACTTCAATAACCAGTCATCTCCACATCCCAAGCACTTCCCTCCTCCTGATGAACTGAACTATTTGATTTTAGGAAGCCTGTTTAGGAAGCTCATTACAACTTCCAGAAAGAGATCTTATATTTTCAGGACTCATTCAGCTTGCAGCAATCAGGATCTTGTTAGTATCTGTTCATAATTTCCAGGGAGGTAAAGGGACAAGGCCTTAAAAGCTGCACTCAGTAATCAAGTAGCATTTGTGGCATCTTATTTGTGGCATTTCATGTTTTTTGTGGACATACTCTAATCAGATCAGCATACAGCTATGGCCTCAGAGCATGTTAGGTCCTTAGGAAATCTGAGGCTGTTCTGAATATCAGTATCTTGCATGAATTCCATACCACATGCTCTTCATAGTTACAACTAACGACAGGACAACTTTTCATTCACTGTTTTTGACTAAGCCAGATGCTTAAAATGGCAAACCAAAAGCTGTGGAGAACTGTGCTTCTGATTCTCCTGCCAAATGTCAGAGCTGTTTGGGCAGTGGTTTTACACTTGCCTTACGCTGACCCAAGTGCAGGCTGCTGTCAGAAGAGCCGATTTTACATTCTCCTCTTCCTTTACCAGTAGCAATGACAGTGCAACCATGAGACAAATCAGGGACATGATCTGTCTGAAAAGTAACTTTTTGCTGCCCTTCCTTCTGCCCCAAAAGTTTAGTTTTCATTTGTGTGTGTGCCTCTGCTCTGGTTTGCCAGACAGTCGTGTACATGAACACCAGTCCTGGCGCAAGGGCAAGAACTAGCACAAGGGCAGATTTGCCCCAGTCACAGCAGCCAAGTCTTTCATGAGATGAAAGCTTCAGTGTTACCATGACCCAAGCTCCATAGGGACTGATCCAGAGACTGCTATTTTCTGCAACCGATGACTTCCAAGAGGTGAGGAAAGAGGATCTGCTTTAGACTATGAAATCTTGCCAACACTATTATTTTTCCTGAGAGAAACAGAGGTAGTCTCTTTAGAGTAATCCTGTTTGTTTCTTGTGGAGAAGCAGCAATATGTAGAATCACACACTTGTTTAGCTGTGGAGAGAAGCAGCCTCACCAGGTACATACAAATGTCCATTTTATCATATTGAAAGCTCCCAAAATAGGAGGTGAGACACAAAATGTGAAATTTACCTCAAACCCTGAACTGGTCATATCCAGACGGTATAAGCAATTGCTCTGCAAAAGGCTCTGTCAGAAGTAAACAAAGTTGGTTTAGATGACACTTCTCTCCAGTAATGTAGACTAATAAGATGCTAGTAAGATGGAGAAAGCAAATTCAATATCATAATGGAGATCAGCCATCTCCACTGAATAGGCTATCTGTCTCTTGTTGCTTGTGTCTAGCAAACCCTTTTGTAGTTTCAGTTCTTTCTGGATACCCTGCTAATTGCTGTGAAGAGGACTATTTATCAGGCCATTACTCCAAACTGTTGTTGCCATCTGTAAATATTTGTACATATTACCAGAGCTCTGAATGTGTAAATTTCTGACAACTGAAATAAATCAAGCCCTTTAAGTATAAAACCTCAAAAGCCAACCATAACAGCTGAGGAAAATAAGAACTCTCACCCTCCCCCAGCAGAGACTTGAAAGGAAAATGTGCTTTTTTCTGAAAATGAGCTTGTCATTAATTGAGTGAAGTTTTCCACTCCAGCACAGAAAAAGCATGCAAAGAGGTTTTAAAGAGACTAAATTGTCAGTGGGCATCTCCAGCACTGGAGAGAAAGGTCTTATAACATCAGCAGCATGTGGAAGGAAAACAGGAGTCTGAAGCAAGTGGATGGCCCAGCTAATAAGCAGGAAAGGAGCTCAGTTCCTGCTGAAAGAACGGGGCTGCTGCAACTCCTCTGCCCCCTTAGCTGCCAGAATCATCAGAATAACCTCAAAAGGTTCAAAAGATAGATATCTCTAATGATGACTGATGACATCATTCTGACAAGGATTTCACGAGCTGCTAGTCACAGGCATCTTATGAAAGGGGATCTCTGCACCATAGGTCTGAAATAATGTTAAAGATACTGAAAAAAAATTCGAAGCATGAGGCACCATGTTTTAAAGAGTGAATGTTGCAGGAGAAGTAAAGCACCAGCCCAGTCCCTTTTTACCTTTCTTGGCCACAAAATAAAAACAACACCCTACTTTGCACTGCACTGAAAGTAGTATCCATTTTAGAAAGTTTATGATTCTTTAAATTAATCTTAAACTACATATAGACAACCCAGACAAGAGTTTTCCTGGTACTTGGCCCAAGTTTCAAAAAGAATTATATTTTTACATATGTGTATACACACACACTTTAAACCAACACATGAAAACACTGAAGTACTGCTACTACGTTTTGTGGTACTTTGCACCACTGCTAGAGAAGCACAAATTTATTAAGAACTTTAAGTTTACTGACAAAATGCTCATACCTGAGAGCTAGTCAGAAATAGATAAAGCTAAATCCTATGCCAATAAGTAGTAACATCCACTCTCTAATATTAACAGGAGTTACATATCTGTACTGGCAGGAGGTTTTATTACCCAGAGAGATGACTTCAGCTTCAGAACACTAAAGTCTATAAAGCAATTGTAATCCATTTGCTAATATACCTGTTCTTTCCAAATACAGTGGTCCACAGGCTCCTTGAGTACGCTTTATTACAACAGGAAATTCTGTTTTCTTTTAGTGTCACAGAACTCCTTTGGACTGTTTTTGGACTCCAGCTTTCATACAATAAGGGAGAGTGTTTCTTCAAAGCAGACCTTCAGGATTTGCCTTCAATAGTTCAATCATCTAGGTGGGTTTTTTTGTGGTTTTTCTGGTTTTGTGTGGTTTTGTTTTGTGTGTGTTTGGATTTGGGTTTTTTGGGGCTTTTGGTTTTGTTTTTTTGGGGGGTGGTGGTGGTTTTGTTTTTTATTTTATTTTTACTTTAAAAAAAAGGACTGCATTGTATTCTGGTACTTACAAGGAAGATTTTATAGATTCTACAAAACTCATGAACTGCACTGCACAGTTTTAGCACCTTCTACAACATATTATTTATGTACATCCACAGGTGACTAGGACAGATGTGATGTACTACCTGATTCAGTGCCCACTGAGGTCAGCTGGAACATTTCCACCGACTTTAGAGAGATTTGCAGAAGGCTATTACAAGAGGCTTTGAATAAGAAAAATGTTGCACTCTCTCAGTTCTCATTAGCATTAACAACGTTAAACTATGAACCCGTTAACATTTTGGACATCTCAGTACAGCCGAGAGGAGCAGAGAATATGCAGTCCCATGGGGCATACCCCTGTGTTCAGACCTTGATTCTGCTTTTGAAGATAAATTTGCTTCCCCTTAAAGTGAAGGAAGAAAGCGTCCCTTATTTCTTAATTTTTCCTGGATGCAGTCTGCTGGTCTCATACTGTCAAACTCTCTTTCCCAAGAAATGTTCAGTTCAAAAATCAATTTAAGCAAACATCAGATTCCCCAAGAGAGCCGCCTTGCGCGCACAACAAAGTCTGTCCCTACCCCACGGAGCTTTACAGTCAGGAGGCAGTGGTGGCAGCCGTGGCAGCCTTGTCTGCTCTGTTTAAAACTCACTGTAGCCCTTCTGAGTGCAGAGCCTTCATACTTAACATGCATGCATGTCTTGTTTATAAATAAGGTTTCAATTAACATCCCAGACAAAAACCAGGCCTATAAATAAAGATACAATAAAACTGCACAGGAGAATACTGACTAAAGAAGGAAACAGTAACATGCAACAGGAACCAACTTTTCAAGCTCTATGCAAGATCCGTAGGGGACTGAGAGCATTCAGCAACTATCAGTTTCAAGCCATTGATAATTGTCTCTTTTCCTGTTCACTTCAAATTAAACTTCCAGCATGAATCATTACGCAGAACATATGCATCATATCCACATGATTATTTACACAAAGTTCACGCTTTCCTGCAAACTCCACATCTTTGCATCTATTGTGCACAACTCCTCGCTGTCAGTCGCGCTCCCGAGACCCAGGCAGCACCAAGCTGGCTCCTTAAGAGCCATTCCCAGGGCAAGCCAGCTAATTACAATGAAGCGCTGACAGAGTGCCTCCACACAGGAGAGAAACATGCTGCGGTAAGAGCGAAAGAGAAGGAATGTCAGGGTGGAAGGTGACTCAACAGCTCGTGCATTCCCAGGCCTCACTTCAGTTAGAACATTTTTGCTTCAACAGGCTCCTCTGAGATATTGTAGAGTTTAAGTTTTTAATGTTTTTTATTTTAGTAGTTTTTCAAAATTCTAGCATACAACTGGAGGCGCCCGTGCAGTACTCTGGGCACATATCCCACAGAATTAAGAATTACAGCATGAACATATCCACCTCGGCACACACCCTCCAAGAGGCTTTGCGGAGAAGATGGCCTTTGCATGGCGCCCGGGGAACTAACGTGTCCAGCACCCGGCAGGCTCTTGGAGCAGCGCATTCCCAAAGAGAGCACCTCGCACAGACTATGAGAAGGCCCCACCGGCAGCTCCCTCCCGCTTATCTAGGGGAACTCCAACTCAAACACCTCTGCTGACCTCCAGGGAGGCAGCAATTCCTCTGCAAATGGTGTCCCAAGCCATTTAAAAGTTTTATAACATAAAACTGAATATAACTATACAATAAGTTACTGTAATTGCAAGTTATCATAATTGCCTATTCAACTATAGCGTAAACTGTGAAAAGTATATATTATAAAAATTCCACATAGAAATTCCTGGGAAGACTGCAACAGCTAATGGAGTAGTGGCTTAAGATGCACATCCCGGGAAGCTCTGTCCTGGCGAGCAGGCTGCGCCATCCTGCACTGGCCCTGTCTTCCAAATCACAGAACTGTTGCTTCTCTCAGACTTTGAAAATTGTTCCTTCTATCCTGAAAACAAGATTTACCGTATTCAGAAAAACTGATTTTGCTCTTGAGACTTAAAAGGGCTGTGTTTTCTTTGGAGGTAATATATATCACACAGAATGTTGTATCTTGTTTTTCCTAATGTATCATCCTCTACATCTTTCTTAATCTAATCCTGCATTTCTGAAGGAATCCTGAAATGTGCAAGTTTGTGCCTTCACTCCATTTGATCTGTTGTTTGCATGTTCTCCTTCAGTTTTTCCATCTACTGCACTTATTTTAGCACTCAGCATTTCAAGAAAGCCAGGAAAGATTATAGTTCCTGGTATCTGGAAAAAATGTCTTCAGACAAACCCTGTAGTCTGCTCAGTCTCAGCTTTCTCTCCATCAGTGTCCGCAGCCAGCGGGGCACCCTGCAGCGTCACCCAACTGGCAAATGATGCATCAGGCCAAGGGATTTGAAAATTGTTTGCTTCTTTTTGCAGACCAAAAATTCACTCCTTCCCAGGAATAACCCAGGTAGCTTCTTTCACAACCAAATACCTATAAATGACGGGATTTCAGTTTTAATAAGTTTTATCCTAGAGCAAACAGGCAGCTCCACTGTACTCCCCTCTGCCTTCCTGTCCCTCTAAACATGGCAGCAGTGCTCAAACAGTCCCTACATGCCACATGGCGCAGCACGGCTGCTGTGCGAGTTTTCTCGTGTGAAGTAATCATCTAATAAAGGTCAAAAATGTAGTAATGACTAAAATATGTACAATAACTATTATAATCTTTCCTAAGCACTTAAGAACTCCCGTTGTCGGCTGATGTATTTGATAGCCTTCTGCTAATGGCGGCTTATATCAGCAGAAGGTGTCTACAGTGTTTTCCTCAGCATTGAATAAGGCAGACCTTCGTGAGCAATGCACAGGCAGAAAAAAAAACATTTAAAGAGCAAGTACCTTTTAAAAAAGCATCACCCAAATACGAATTGGTCCTCATAAACACAAAGTTGACCACTGCCAACAAAAATCTTCCACAAAAGACTATGTGAGGAGATGACAACAGCCTTCACGTACCTACGAGACATCAGAAAATTGCATTTGGGCTAAATAAAGTAGCAATTTAATAGCTCTACATTTTGGAGAAACAGATACCAGAAGCCACTGCCCAGGATATAGGCTGATAGATGGCAAGGCTTGGACTATTTCATAGAATCATAGAATCATAGAATTGTTCTGGTTGGAAGAGACCTCTGAGATCATCGGGTCCAACCATTAACCTATCACTACCAAGTCCCCCACTAAATCATATCCCTTAGGGCCTCATCTAAACGCCTTTTGAATACCCCCAGAGATGGGGACTCCACCACCTCCCTGGGCAGCCTGTTCCAATGCCCGACAACCCTTTCGGTGAAGAAATTTTTACGAATGTCCAATCTAAACCTCCCCTGGCGCAACTTGAGGCCATTTCCTCTTGTTCTTTGAATCTGAACTATTTGGCTTCAGCTGCTCCGGAGATGGAGCGCAAACACGAGGCCGGGGCAGCAGAGGGTTGCAGCTGAGGGAGCTGGAGCCCCAGCCCGGCACGCAGAGCTGGGGGCCAGGACCCAGGCATGGCACTGCCTGGAAGGCAGGCTTGGATGTCTGAGCAAGGAAAAGGCATTATGCGTTTGAGGAAAAGGACATTTTGTACCTTTTTTTTTTTTTTTTTTTTTTTGTGAATAGAGCAAGTTGCATTTCTGCCAAGGAAATGCACGCTCCTGCCAGTGACTCCTAACAGAGCAAGCACTGACTGGTCTCCTGGGCAGACACAAGAGCGAACAAGCGAAGGTGTCCTGGCACCCTTCTCTCCTCCTCCTCAGCTAGTGACATTCGTGAACACGATTATCCTCATCGGTTCTTGTTTTGCCAGAAGCAGGAAAAAACCCTAGGTGCTTAAATCAACTGAGTACATCAAATGTAGAGGCTAATAAAGCCTTTTATTGCAGACTGAAGTCAGATTTCAGTCCGAGTGGTTAATGTGCTTTGGTCAGCTATTTGTTTTTCTCTTCAATTTGTTCCTGACTGCTTCATTTGCGGTGAGGTATTTGTGACTTTTTATTACTTTTATATTTATATGAGACATAAACCAAACACACTTTCCACCCTAACTAGCAAAACAGTCCAGTGGTCTGTTTCTCTTATACAGAAACGGTCTGGAGGCGTGACAGCTATCTTTCCTCTCATTATGTTAGCCCTTAAACAGGCAAGACTTTCTCCAAGGCTAACTGTCCAGATCCATCATTGCAGGCTGTGTCAGCAAGCTCATACCACCATAGCAGCATGATGAAATACCAGTTCCTGCCTAACTTGTATTGCTTCCCAGCATTGCTAATGGTTCAACATCCTCGATAACACGAGAGGTTAAGGACAGCCAACAGTCCGAAATCAATTTTTGTACAAGACATTATTCACTCAAGTAGGATATTAATTAGCAAAGGGGCAAATTAATGTCTGTCATAAACAGAGTTTACATACTAAGTTGTGTGCTATCCTGGAGATCTGACTTTGGAAAGAGTATCATGAACCGTTCGCATCCAAATTTGCTTTGAAAGAGAAAGCAGGGAAGACCTCCTCTTTGGAAAACTTTTTGATGGGCAGAAAAGCCCCAGCGCAGAAATGGCACACAGCTTTACTTTCTGCTATATAAAAGGGGGGGCAAGGGGAAAGGGACGGACCGATTAAGAGTTTGTTTTAAGTCCATGTTGGCAACTATTGTGATTTTTATCACCACTCTTCAATTTTGTCCTGGGGACCTATTTAATAAAAACCTCAGATTTCACTAAAAAAGAATAACTTATGTTTGTAGCTGTTCTTGCAGAGAAGCCTTGGTTAATTCTATAGTAACTGCTACGCGGTAAGAGACCAGAAATCCATGCCAAGTTTAAGCCAACTAACATGGATAACAGTAACTTCTCTTTCCTAGCATATGCTTTGGCATGGGCTTCAAAACCTACTAGAGAAGCAGGGTAAGTACTTAGAGTAGTTTGCTCCCTCTGAGCTTCATGCTGCGAACCCTGCACCACAAAGCTTCAGCAAACTTGAGCGCACGATCTCCAACTTCATCACAAGATTTTTAATAGATGTGATTGGAAGGCCTGAAATGTAGTGTTAACTGCATGCTATATCCAATGGGGCACGAGGGTAGAAAGCAAGAAAAAAAGACAGACAGATCAGCAGAAAATACAACTGGAAGTATGGGGAAATAAGCCTATTTAAGAGCAGGAAAATATAAGGGAAGCAGCTAGGGACAAACAATGAGAGGGAATTGGTGCAGTCTTATTAACGATACAACAAATGCTCACAGCAAATTCAAACAAAAGAATTTCCCTAGTTATCTGGGCTAATTCATTTCCACCAGTTCTTGGTGCTGGTTTTGGCTAATTCACCAACACAGAAAATGACAACTTTTCCCTGGAGCTGCAGAGAGTGCATTTTCAATCTCCCCAAACCACCAGAATTTCCTTTTTTGTTCAAATAAAATATTTTCAGCCTTCCACACAAACACAGGCAGAGGAGGAGATGGAGGTTGGGAGGTGCGCACACTATGGCAACCCCTCACATGCACAAGTGCCCACACCAAAGGAGATGAGCAGAGTACTGTATAGCTTAAGGATCCTCAGATCTGTGATCTACTTTATTTGCCAAGGTAAATTCCAGTGGCAACAGGGATGGTACGAAGATTCAGACACTGCTGCTTTAGACACTACCATTCTGCAATGCACCTGTGCTGACACAAACACACCGCCAGATGCAGGGGAAGATTCTTAAACTATCAAACAATAATAGTACAATAAACCCAGCGCGAGGGAAAATTGCTGAACAAAATGTACTCAGCATTTGTTTCTAGTAGTTGTTATCTCAGGGACACTAGAAGGAGAAATTGCTGTTAATGACCTTCTATATCTTAATTGATCTTAGCTGCCTTGTCCAAGGCCAGGTAGCGTGGTCTGCTAGTCCTTGAGTTAACAGTGACTGGACTGTTGAATACACCCTTCTCTTATCCGTGTTAACACAGTAGAGATCTAAAAAAATCTTAGTACATAGCCTTGATTTTTATAAATCAACATGCATAAGAATCTTGCAAATTCAAATTGGATTATAAAATGCAAACCCTCTAATATAAGTTACAAAACAGACTCCTGAGAACAAGCTCAACAGCTTCAGAATCAATATTCCACAGAGCACTAATTGTGGCAACAAAACCGTGTTGAAATGCTTGTGTCCCTGATGGATTTCCAGCTTTCATTTTCAGCTGTAAACAGTCACGGAAATAATGTTCGTGTTCCCCCTTTCCCTAGGGGAAGGGATACGTAGAGCTTTCCAAAGCTTTGTGAATTCCTTTGGCACCTCCTAATTGAGATCTCCCCTTGCCAAAGAATGAGTATTTTACCTTGTGGTTGTTCTCAAAAATGTGATACGATGTACTAGACATTTGGTCAGCATTATATTCGTTAGTGTATTTCCATGGGCTTGACAGCAATTCTGTCCCTGGCCGAATGGCTTGGGTTAGTAATCCTTTATGCAAGGCTACATGTAAAATGGAGTTGTTGAACACAATCACAGTCCTGAAATATTAGTTATCCAGCCTTCTGAAACTGTGGCCTTGGAGAAAGGACATATCTAACTGTGGTACCAGAGAGGCCATTTGCCCTGTGTCCGAGAACAACAGGAACTGTGACTATGTCAGGAAGGTTTTGGTAGAGGCTCTGTCAAGCAGGTTAGCTACAACAAGCCTCAGTACAGACCAATATAGAAGCTGTCTGGCTGCCAAGTAGGATAGGCCCTGAGAAGAGGCATTTCTTGTCTTATCTTATGTTTTCTTTGTAATGTACTTGTTCTTAAGTACATGATGTAATCAGGGCTGGATAATTACCACCTAATCTACTCATTACCTTGAAAGAATAGCTCCAACTGCTGTGGGATTAAAAAGGGGCTGCCAAAGCAAGTGGTGGGCTGCACAAGGATTTCAGCCATGTCCTCTGGGCCATGCCTGGTGGTCACAGGTTAAGGTTCAGCCCATACATAGGGTTAGGAGAGAGACACACAGCTCAGAGCTCCAGGTAGGGCCAGAATGCAAAGGGGCAGCCAAAAAATAGGTCAGCCATGCAAAAAATTAACTCCTGGCATATTTGTCTAGGTGATAACTGAGCATTATTATATACTGATCAGCCAACATCTGGGGTTAGTGTTAGGGTAAACAAGAACTCCTAGGGTTAGGAGCACCAGGTGGAGCGGGACACCTAACAGCTGCCAAAGGGAAGGGTGGGCTGTGCAAACATTTGATCCCTGGCAGCTTATTCCTCTGGGCCGTAACTGGAGGTCACGGGTTAGGGCTCAGCCCATGGCTAGGATTAAGGTTGAGGTTTGGGTTAGTGTTTATGTGGGCTTTGTCTCTCTGTTGACCCTAAACCCAAGTATAATACTGGGCACGGACTGAACCTTTTTCCACATCCACCAGTCATTCCCTAAACTATCAAGAACAAAGTCCTCGTGCATCCCACCCCTTCCTTTGGTAGCCACTTTTTGCCTCTACACCACCTGGCTTTTTCCATTTCTTACCCTAACTGTAACTCTGGGCTTGGTCTTAGCCACATCCCCTAAAATCAGCGGAGCTTTTTCAAGACACGATTCTTACTGCTGTTTTTCACTTTAATTATTAGTCTTGTCAAACCCAAGCTAGTCCCCAGCTGTGAGCACGTAGTCCTCGCTAATCTTAGGGCAGTTCCACCAGCTCTGGAGTTGATTATCCTGGCCCTGAATATAGGCTATATTTCCCCATCTTAACTACCTGTAAAGGAGATGAGAAATTAGAATAGCCATTTGCTCACACAGGCCAGCTTGCAGCCTGCTAGCATGGCAAGCTGTAAGCACTGTGCTGTTGTGAACTATGTTTGTGGCCATTTTCTTGTCTTAACATTAGTATTTTATGAAGTTAAAGCACAAATATTAATGCTGTACTACCTGAACGCATTAACTGCTTCTGTCCATCAGCCCTCATTTTGGACCCTTGTCTTCGATGCTGGAGTAGGGCTCCAGAGAGTAAACAGCCTGGGAATGCTACACTGCTTGCTAGAGTCCTAAAACTGGAAAGTGGGCGAGCTGGTGTTTCTGTGTAACATCAGACTGCTTGCAGAAGGAAAGGGAACAAACAATACTGCTAATGCTGTCAACAACTGCAGACCTGTAAACACTAAAATAACTAAGGCAGCTGGCAAAAACCTCTTGAAGAAAAACTACGGCAAACTTCTAACTCCAAAGCAGAAATAAAGATCAGTTGGCACAAATAGCATATTGTATGTTGAGAAGTAGTCGTCAAGATTCCTTGGGGCTTAGATGCATTTTGCAACAAACACCACCTGCAAGAGCACTACAGAGCCAAGGGATATAGGGGGTAGAACAGGAAAGGGATGACGATAGAAATCTTGCTAGCCAAGATCACCACTTTCAGGAAACATTACAATACCACATACCAAAGTGCCTGGCTTGTTTTTCTTGCTTTATCATTTGATTTTCCATATGGTTTAATAATTAGCCACCTTAGTTCATGGTACCATTTAACATCTTTAGGAAATCTGTCTTATAAAATGTTTCCTCAAAGAAGTTTGTAAACAGATAACAGAAACTCCATAACACTGGTTTTGTGTATACGGCAGTGACAGAATTAACCTGATTCCTGGAGGTCTGCCGTAAAGCAATGTCTCTCAGGTTTGCTGAGCAGGCAAAATAATAGGGAAATAGTGGCCGAGATGGCATGGTTGTGCCAATCTCTTGTAACCCCATCAACATAAAAAAATTAGTTGGTAGAAACGGAGCATAGGTTGCAAAAAAAACCCCAAACATCTATTGCCTCAACAAGCCAGTTGCCACTAAAGCAGATGCTGTACCTAGGTTACTTTCCATTGTACAACAGAAGTATTTAGTGAGCTCAGGCCATTGCACAACACCGTCTGCATAGAGAGGGAGGAATTAGTTTTTCCAGACTTGGAGCTGTATCAGAGACAGCTCAGATGCATTCACAGCTGGTTCTTTTTGGACCCAGCACTGCTGTGAGCGAGCACTGAGCAGCAAGTGATCTGGTGTGTGTTTGTCAGTGAAACTTAGAGCAGACCAGGACACCACAGTCATATAAAAAACACCTCAGACACAGTTACAGACTGGCCTTTAAAGAAAACACAAAACAAACAAAAGAAAAACACGCCAACATACAGATTTAGTCATCTTAAAAAGCTTAAGCAGCAGTAAATAAATGTAGCAATGGCAATCATTGGCTATGCTTCCTTATTGGTATCTACAGCTAAATCTGATGTCACCCCAGACTTTCTGCCAGCACTGTGTACCAGTTCCTCTGGTTTTTATTAAAACCAAGATCATGTTGTAAATTAACCAAGTTTATGCTGCACTTGAATCACCCTTTGCCACCGTCCTCCTTTTTCAAACATGATGACATTAGATGCCTTTGCAGGCCTGTGCCTAAACTAACAAATCTTAGGTACTTCCTAAGCATTTTGGTATGGATCAGTATTCTCGATCCTGCTCTTTTTAGAAACATGGAAAAGTTTACTGAATAAATACATTTTAATATAGTTTCAAAGTTAACAAAATGAAAGAAGTGTAGTTGTTATAGCAGAAGCTATTTGTATTTGCCCGTATTAATTTCTTTCCTCTATTTACCTTTTCTCTTGAAACCTCATTCAACAGCCAGAGTTGCTTAGATAAACAACTAAGCATATCCAAAAGAAACAACAGTAAAAGTCAAAGAAAATCCTTAGGTCAGCAACATTTTAAAATGTCATTGTTTCAAACCACCAATATTTTACACAAGCCAAGATTTCTTAGACCTCAGCTTTAGTAACACACTTGTTCAAAGTTGCATTTTTTCCTCACCAAGTTAGCAATGTATTTCATTTCCTATATATTAGTAACATTGTCTCTGTTAGAAAGCCAGCTATCTTTTATGCCTTAAAATAATAAAAAAAAAGCATCACTGGTCCAGCCTTCCACCACTTGCGGTGGATGAGAAACCATTTGCATATGACCCTGCTCCGTACTAATAAATCTACAGCAAAACTCTGGTAACTCAAGCCCGCATCTGTAAGGCTGTTGGAATCGCTTTGGCTGCTGGAAGGCAGAGCACGGTCAGCACCAGCTGCACCGCGTCCCGTTCGGGCTGTCAGTGTCTGCCTTTCTCCTCCTGAGCAATGACCCCGGGATGCTTGTGCCCCGGTCACTGCTCAGGAGCTAGAGCACAGCACTGTTCCTCTGCGATGCTCCCGGGGAATCCCTAGGAGCTTTGGGAGCAGGAAAATACAGATTTATGCATTAATATAAACACTGAAATAGTATAAAACCACAGGAAAACAGAACCACACCTAAGCCAAGGCAGCTGGGCTCAGCTCTGGGAAGATGAGCTCAGTATCCAAGTCTTGCCTTCAGCTCACAGCTACCAGAGGCACTGCTCAGCACTGCACGCCGCAGCCTGCTCCCTCCATCTGAGCTGCCACACAGTGAGACCCTGCTACTTTCAGTCTCTCAGACTTTTGCTTCCCTGAGAATTCCTTTGGTATTACCTTGGTGGCCAAGGAAAGGAAGAGCAGCCTTAACTCACCCCACGGGCTGGCTTGCCCCCCTCCCCAGCCCGCGCAGACACCCCCCCCCCACCCGCCACCATGAGCAGGATTGAAGTCCTTGTGACATTCTTATTTTTAATTGCAAGTTAAACGGAGGTGGACAGAAAATTGAGCCATAACCCAAGCTCCTACTCCACAATATTCACTTTTTGCATAGACTTCAGGAGGAGATATCCTGACATTTGAATTTATTAAGGATTTTAAAACTGATACTTCACTTTGCTTAACACGCACATTTTTCCCCAGATCAGTTTGCCCTCAAACATTGAGTTATTCCTCTCTCCCTGCTAGCAAAGAGGCATATATTTTTTCCTGAGTCTTAAGTGAAAATAAAGGAATGCAGTGCTTATCTGACATTCTGTTTACTCTTATATATCACCATTGTGTAAAGTCTGTAAATATTTTCCATATGTCAGCTAAAGCAATCCCTCCATTTCAGCATCTGCAAGATCTGTCCACACAGTCTTTCAAATTAGCATTAATACATTATTTCTGACAAAAGTTGAATAAGCACATTTCAAAGGCTCTTTTTTCCCCCTACGATTGGATATAACTTTACACTCACGTGCAAAATCACTGTGGGCTTCACATTCACTGTACCTCTACAATTTTAGGTTCAAAAGCCTTGTTTCAAAAATCCAGCCCGTATTAATTTTTTGAAGCTGCCTTACCTTTGCCTGCCAAGCTCAGAGCAGGCTCTAACACCAAAGGCGGTCAGTTCCTTCCTCCTGCGCCTGTACCAGGAAACAGTCCCCAGGCAGCAGCCCTGCCTGGGACCCCCAACCCATCCACCCGGAGCCTGGTGGCAGCTGTAGGCAGTTGACCCACTGATCTTCATTTAACAAACCATCCTGCTGAGCTGGGGAAATAAGCTGTGCTCAGTTGCGCTAGCTATAATAGCAACAGAAGGCACACAGGAGAAATCCAATTTAAGGCATTTAAAAACAAAACACTACTTTTGGCACCAAAACCTCAAGTCAATTCAATGAGCTGACCTGACGAGAAGGAGAAGCATTAGAATGATTTCATGTAATCCTATTCCACCAAAGTCACTGTTCAAATGAAGTAAAGCGGTCTCCCCTCTGGAGAGAGTCCTATCTCCATGTACAGGTTGCTGTGCCCAGTGGATTTTTGTGGGCAGTACTGTCATGGTCAAAAATTAAAGTAAGATTTATGAACATAATATTCTGTATAAAGAGATACTCTAGTAGAAACATGAATGTTAGTGCATACTCAGTACGGGAGAGTACCATGAACTGTACTCTTGTGCCTATCGATTTAACTAACTAAATGCATTTCTGTTAGGATAATATCTGGATGACTACGCTGTAGGAGAGCATTTATACAATCCCAAACAACCATAAATTGCAATATATTGGAAGTTCTGATTTTAATTAATCTTCCTTTTGCCCTCCACCTCTCCTTCCTTTGCTATTTACTCATCTCCCTTGTAGCCCTTATTCCAGGCTGGCTGCACAGACAGGAAAATGTCTTCCTCTGCAAGTAAAATCATCATCAGGCTGAGAATAGGATGAGAGGATTTCTCTGAAAGGTTAAAATGGCACTCCCTCAGAGAGTTTACTGAAGAAAACTCAAAGCTTTCTGCAAGGATACAGCCAATTTCTCTTGTTTCTCTTTTACCCCCTGCCCCCAGGCAACGAGTGAGTCACCTCCATAATGCACCCAGCATACACTAATCAGATCATACAAAATAAATATCTCAAAAAGCAGTCTGTGTTTCCAAAACTGTTTGAGCTGCCCCTTGCCAATTCTTCCAATTTCTCATCCTAATTTCAGAGAAGTCATCATGGACAAAGCACACCCCCCCAGTAAAACTACTGCCCACGGCATTTTCACTATTAAGTACTCTTGTTTATTTGAATGTGCTTGCTCTCCAGTCCGAGTGGAGTGCACAGTAGGAAGAATTCAAAATGGAGAAGACAGTCTATGGAAGGAGCCCTTTCTGTGGGTTGGATATGTCTGGCTAGAGATGGAGGAAGATGTCCCAGAGCAGGAGCAACACAGTTGCTGCAGGATGCTCATCCTGTTACAGCTGCAGGGGATGGTGGGCACAAATCCGGAGGGGTCAGGATACCCCCGTTGCTAGCAAGACAAGAGCACTGCAGTGCAAAGCCCCACAAAGGGAAAGGCAGATTTTGCTGCCAAATGTTCAGACTTCCTGCAGACAAAGGCTGGGCAAAGAAAAGAGTGGTACAAAAAAGGAAAACTGTTTATGCAAATTACAGAGCAGACAGAGGTTAGGATCAGACCGAGGTATCCCAGCTCCCAACCTGGTGGTCAGCCTCAGCCTGGGAGCTGGGAAGAGCGGTTCTGCCCCTCAGCCACACCAGAGGCGCCGGCTGTGGTCACACAGGTCTCCAAATAGGAGGGTACTTTGTACCGAATGTCTCGTTGGATGGTGTGATTCACCCGGCTGTGATACAACATTCATCCTTTCAGCACGAGGAATTTTAAAATAAACTAGCCTCGGCGGAAGTGCGGGATCCAGTGTATTTCAGCATCCTTTAATCATCTATGATGATTATTAGACTAATTCTCTTGACCTACAAATCAACTTTATTAAGCTGGGATATTTTCTACATCCATCATCTACAGAACACTCTTCTACACAAGAGTGAAAAGCTTATGAAATAATATAGGGCATGGCATTCATCGCTCAGAGCCAAAGTAATCTCAGAACATGCAATTAGTTTTGAAATATGGAGTCAACAAAACACGGTTGTTTCAAGTTTACCCTGGACAACGATGTTTCCTCACCACATGAATCCCCTCGTGATGCCTCCCATTCCTGGGACTGTTTAGTTTACAGCCTGACATTTCACACTCGTGCAGATTCACTCTTGCACAAATTCTGCGTGTTGTGACAGATGCACCATGCCGTAAACACACCGGATGATAACTGGGAGCAGAGAAGAGGAAGAACAGCCTCCTACATCCTACATGAAGATGGAACTAAAATTCCTTTAATGTAACTTATGTATTTACAAGTGAAGAGTATTTAAAAAATGTCAGGATTGTCAATAAAGGGATTGTGCCTATAAAATAACAACTCTCGAGTTCCACTTCTTCATGGACATACTTGTTGTTAGTGATAAACTTGCCTCATTTATTTCTAATTCATGGTGTTATTTGCAGTAGGAAACACTACTGAGTATTTCACTGTTTTATCTTTGCAGATAGCATGGGGAAAACAAATTAACAATAGGAACAAGAAGTCCATACTTTAAAATTTTAGGGGAATTTTCTTGATGTAATGCTCTAAAAATATAGTGAAGGCCTACATTTTTTGCACCTGGCAAAATGTGCCTTTCAGCAAGAAAAGTTAGAAAACACTTAGAGCAAAATGTTTTAACCTTTCACGTTTTACTGCACATTGCTGAAGTAGTTAAAGTAGAACAGAGACCCCCCCCTAGAATGTCAGCTTTCAGACGTGCATCATCTTTAACGTGCTCAAGTGGATGTGAAAACCTCATGTGAAAGAAAAGTGAGGCAGAGAAAAGCTAAATGCCTTGGCAGGGTTACTGGCAGAGCTGGGTTCTCCACTGTGCTGTGCCCCACAGAGCGGTTTACATCGCTCCATAGGAAGTACAAGGTTATCATTCTTGAATGGCATTTTGGCCAGGGAGCGTCATTCTTCAGAACTGATGCCTAAACGGAACAGAGCAGATAAGAGGTGCCCCCAGAGGGCTTAAAGTAGATAGTATACATCTCAAACAATATAATAATACATCCCCAATCCCCTGGATTTAGACCTATCAAGATCTGCTCTGCGTTTCCTGTGTCTGGGTACCAGAACCTGACTCACTCAGGTAATAATCAGGAGCTGTGTCACAGAAATCAGCACTAATTCGCTGCTATAAAATCTGCATCAAACCTCCAGATGTCTCAGACATGCAGGCAAGGTGGCCTACATAGATATTTTCTGTGTCTAATTTACAATGTGTGAACCTTTTATTCTAAAGGTAATTCCACTGTATTGCAGTACCTGGAGTATGCAGAAATAACAAAAACTATCAAGAAATAGACTGCTAAGACCTATTTGTCACTGTCAGGATTTAAAAAGAAAGGAAACAAGCACAAGCTGCTTTTATTGCAAAATGAACTCAAACTGTGAGAGGAGGAAGATACGTAAACAGAGATCAACAGCGAAGAGCCAATTGTTCAACTGATCTTCAGGAGAGAGATTTACGTGGGAGATTCCCAATAGGGCTCCAACAATTTAGACACAAAACTCCATGTGCCTTGACTGGAAACCAGACCTGCAGTATTAGATACTGCTGATATACTAGCAGGCAATACAGCTTCAGCTCTCTGGCATTTGCCTGTTTGCATTGGCCTGATAGGAACATCAAAGAAAAACCACGGCCGTGGAGAAATGTTTTTCTTAATTAGCATCACCAGTGACAGGTTCTTATTACTGTGTTATGGAGAGTAAAACTTGATGTTTTTGCAAGATTTATACGCTAGCTTTGGTCAACCAATCTTCCTCAAGAAAAAAGAAATGGGCAACCCTTCCATGAGCGTGTTTTTACTATCCCAATGACATCCACGTGACGTTATCAAGTACTTTAGAAGAATAAAACAAAGGTGGGAAATTTCCTCAACTGGCTGCCAGTACATGTCTGAGTTCACAGCCAGAGGCATAAAGTTGTGTGACGTAATTCAGCAAAGCAGTTTAAAATAGGCTTAATTTTAGCTCTAGAAGTTTAGAAAATAAAGCAAAGTTTTAGGGAAAATGCAAGATTTCCCACGAAAGGCTTGGTCAAGTCTCAGTCTGAATCACACGTTGTATAAGCCTTCTGTCAGGGGTCACGTAGTGTGTACTTCTATGGCAGCCAGTCCTAGGAAAGATGAGAAGTTCACAGAAGATCCCTGCAATACCTTAGTCCCGGACAACGAATCACAGAGTATGTTGAAAGCATAGCCCGTGACACATGAAGAGTGGTTTCCTTAAATTTGATGACTGATAAAAGAACTACTTTAATTCCTTAAAAAATTATTTTAGCACTGTGCAACAGCTTCACGTGTCTGTATTTACAGAACTAGACAGTAATTTCATTCCACAAACTTAAAATCTTCCCCAAAGAGTTCAACACAACCAACACAATTAGCCCATATAGCTCCCCAGCCCACCACTACTTGTCTAACAGCAGTGTGTGATTTTACTATTTTGGCTGCTATTGCAAGGCATTTGATGAGCCCTGAATGCAAGTTGCACTCTATATGTTGTTTGCAGACTGTTTTCTGGAAATATTTCTTTAATGCTGAAGAGCTCAAATGCCTCACACTACTTCTTTGTCTCCAGTGAGGTCACCTAACTTACAAACTCATTTCCAGAAGACAAAAGCAAAAGTGTCGAGCTAGAGACGTGCTTGCTTTGTCCAAAAAGCATTCTGAGAATTGTGAACGGACAGCACTTGAGGCAGGAATGGCAATGAGCTCAAGGGAAAAAGAGAAAGAAACCCTCCTGAAAACTCCGATCAGTGAAACCGATCTTTTAAGCTTCACTGGTAAGTGGGCTTCATCACATGCAGTGCTAACTAGCCCTGTCCCGGCCAGAGCATGGACACGCTTTCAAGTAGTTGCCAGTTAAAAACATCTGGAAACAGGCAATGTGAATAAGGTTTATAATGGGTGGGACAGTTACAGCTGACTCATGTATGAGTAATGCTAGCATTTTCCTTGGAAGCCTAACCAAGTGTTGCTTAGAAAAGAGACAAGAGCAGCAGTGGCCCATTGACGGCTGTCACCCTTGCCAGGAGCGAGCCCACTGGCAGCCTGGAAGCTGTTTGGCTTCACAAGTTCAGAAGGGACAGCACCTGGGAAACACAGCCCAGTGCTCTGCACATCAGCAGCATTGCTCTCCATTTACGAGAGTGACATTGCCTCAGAAAGACAACATGTCAAATGTATCATGGTGTACTTGTCTGGGCAAGCCCACAACCACTCCATGAGTGAAGACATCCCAAGGGTCATCCTCTGTGTGCTGTGATCAGATACAAAACCACCAAGGGCTTTGCAGTGTCAGATACAGCCTGTGGGCTTTGCTGCAGAGTATCTCTGTGACTAATTAACACATTATTCATACAGAATCATAGAATAGTTTGGGTTGGAAGGGACCTTTCAAGGCCATCTAGTCCAACCCCCTGCAATGAGCAGGGACACCCTCAACTAGATCAGGTTGCTCAGAGCCCCGTCCAGCCTGACCTTGAATGTTTCCAGGGATGGGGCATCTACCACCTCTCTGGGCAACCTGTGCCAGTGCTTCACCACCCTCATTGTGAAAAATTTCTTCCTTATGTCTAGCCTATATCTTCCCTCCTTCAGTTTAAAACCATTACCCCTTGTCCTATCGCAACTGGCCCTGCTAAAAAGTTTTTCCCCATAAAAAGTAGTTTCCCCATACGTTTGCATGTGCGCTGCCCAGAAAACCTGCTTCAACCTTCTTTGGGGATTTTTATAGTAAAACCTACACAGTTCATTGAAGGCAGAATAGCCCTAGCGCATTGCTACTTTGCATACCCTGCTCAGAACACGACGAGTATGGCATGTTGCACTGGCTGATCTGAAATGTGAGCCTTCTTGACTTAAATGCAAACAGGAGGACCAGCACTGCAGTTGTCAGAACTTCATTTGGAAATAAGAGCTTTTAACGCCGATTAGAGTTGAGGAAAAGAGCTTTACAGCTGCGGAGCGAAATTCACATGTTTGGAGAAAGTGGGTAGTGTGCTGGGCTAAAGTTGCAAGAAGTATGACTTGAGACACTAGGGAATAGGTCCTGTTTTCAATAAAAGTCTAAAGAAGGAGGGAAGAGCTGGGGTTCAAGGAATCATCTTTGGATCTGAAGTACACTGGCAGCTGTTCAAACTGGCTGCTTGCCAGATTATATTTCTGTTATTCAGTGCTAAAGAACAACTTATACACTTGAGAGACGCTCTGCTGGTGTAAACAGACAGAATTTGACTGAAGTCAAAGGAGCAGGTTTAAACCAGCCGAGAACCTGGCCCATAGTTTGCTCTAAAAATGAAATATGGACTCTGAATAACAACAAACTCTTTTTTTCTTCAAATGTGGCACTGATCCTGGATGCTGGCAAGTGCCTCCAGTTTTACACACATTGTTTTCTTTCAATGCTGTGAAAAATCTTCTTGAAGGTTTGTAAGGAGGAGGCAACACTTGAGTTTTCCCACCTAGAGACAGAAGCTGTGTACCTGCATGGCAGTGACCCTGATCTCCTCTAGCCTCCTTCCATGTAACTGTTATCTTCATTGATTGTGTCAAAATAAATTTACATCATCGTATTTCTACACTGGCACCACCAGCACACATAAGCTCTGAGAATTTATGAGTTCATTCCCATTCAACTACATGATTTTTGTAAGAACTGCTCCCAGGCCTGAGCAACGCTGTCTAGAGAAGATGGACGTTCAGATTCATCCCAGCCAACTGCAGGTGCTCAGTTAGGAGTGGAATTGCTCTAGGATCTCCCCAGTGCCCATACAGGAGACAGGCAAGGTGTGCTGAGTTAGCCTCAGGGACCGCCTGCCTCCAGCGACCACGTAGGAAGCACAGGCTGATGGCTCCCCTGCCTGCCTGAACTAAACAAAGAGAATCCAGACCTTTACGATTTTGAAAGAGAGCACAATTGAGTCATTTCTTCCAGTTGTAAAATGCTTGTTCACAGGAGCGCTGGCTTGCGTACTCTACGTGCTTTCTGCACTATTCATGTCCACGTGCATTTGTCCTCTAACATACACATTGGCACTTTCCCTTCTTGAGTTCTCCCACTACTAGATGGAATGATGTGTGTTTGTATACATGTGTGCATTTATATTTAAAAACACAAATCCATGACTACCTAGCTTTTTGGTATCACAGTTTTGTGTTTGCTCAATAAAAGCACAGGAAAGCTATAAAAATGTAGCTGGGGTCCATGTAACCATACTATTTGTCATCACTCAAATAAACACAGGCATTAAGATTTCGTACAGCTTCTAAAAGAGAGAATAGCAAATTTGTTCACAGTTGTTTAACCAGATACTGACTAAAAAGTATGCACTCTAGAAGTATGAGGTCTGACTTTCAACATCTTGTACTCTTAGCATATGACGTAAATTTTTATTTAAGCTTTTCATTTTTTATCTTTGAATGAAAGAGCAATGCCATAAATGAAAGTTTACAAAAGCAAGCAATGGAGAAATCTTCTGGAATTAGCTTGGCATAACCCTAGTCCTACCATTAAACAAACAAGAAAACAAAATTAACCGTACACAACACCTTGCCAGAGCCAGATTTCTGAAGTTCCCGATATAACTATGGCTTCCTCGGTAGGCTATCCCACGATGCAGGTGACGGGCACAACCTGGGCAGGAGAAATCGCTCCTTGTCTGCAGAGCAGATCATCCTGTGCGTTCCACAGCCCAGGGGGACAGGAGAAGGGCCAGGCAGCTGGCCCAGCAAAAGCCTCTTAGTTTATGACGGACCCTTGTTGTCTAACATCTAGTAAAATATGACTCACTTCAGGGACACACATTTGAGGGAAGTCACAGAAAAATTAACTAAGCGCTGCCAGTAAAAACATGGGTGTACTTACTCTGGCTTTGTAATGGTACAAAGCATGTCAGTGGGGTACACACTTTCCAGTGTAATCATCCTTCAACCCTCCCCGGACAAAACCAGCACACTCTGCTTCTCATGCTACAATACTCATAATCACAGCATTGATCCAACTTTCTCTGTCAAACAACTTGACAATAACCTCATCGTGGATTCCTTCCTTTTTTCATCCTTAATTACCAACATCACCTCCCCACAGCATCAGAGTGAGGGCACCGCCAGCTTAGTCTATGTAAAATAAAAACACAGCCTCACCTTCTTCTTTAGGTAGGTGTTTGTCATCCTATACCTGCTCCTTTCTCTCTCTACTGACCATCTTCCACATCTTCAGCACCCTTCATCATCTCGCACTTGCAGCAGTCTGCTTTTTCCGTGCTGCCCTGTGCACCGGAGCTGCCCGACAAGCATGTTTTGTGGCTCTAAGAGAGGGTTTGAAACGTTTCGTCAGAGGACTGGGATCCAAATCCCACCTTTGGGTCTCTTTTCACTTAAAACAAAAGAGTGAGGGCAGGTCTGTGTTGTGACCAGACCCCCAGACCGCGCGGTGCCACCTGCATGCAGAGAGGCTGTACAGAGCCCTCCGTTGTCCCAGAGCCCGCAGGGGCCCTCATCGCTCCCATGAACATGGCGGTTCAGTTAGATGGCAATTTAACTATCAATCAGGCTAAAAATGTGAGCCACCCTCCCTCCCCATCAAAACCCATGTGCATCTTTCAGCAACAGTGATATTTAATTTTGTCAAAAAAGGTTCATAACAGCTCTGCCTTTCACCTCACAGGCTCCCACTGCGCATACACGGACTGTCGTCGCTGGCCTCTTTCAAATCTACGCCTGGACACCCGCTTCCCCTGAGGAGCCCTTGCCCAGCGCAGCCATGCACCCCTCAGCTGTCCCCCCGGCACCCCCGTGCTGGCAGACGCCTCCCCTCTCACTCTGTCTGAGCTCCACCACAAAACCCTCTCGGGACGGTGCTGAGCCCCACGCAGCCATTTTGAGCCTGCCTGAGAAGCCACCGGTCTCACCCTGACCCACGGTGGGGCCGCCCCTCCGCCCGCCTGTCCCCCTGCTCCTGCGTCAGCTGGACAGGGAAAGGCGGAGGTTTGCTCTCATTCACGTCAGAGATTTTTTTTTTAACTCCTGAGCACAGTTTTTAGCAGCGGAGGAGTTCCCCAGGAGGCAGGACTAGCGCTTTACCTGTTCTCCTCCTCGCAACGCGAACCCGCGCCGCCTGACCGTCCCAAGCGTCAGCACTGCACTTCGTCGTTTGGTGCAGCGACTCCTAACCGGAGCCTTTTGTGTTCCGTGGCCCTTCTTCCTGAAGCAAAAGCCAGAGAGAGCTGCTTAGCTTACACAAAAACCTTATTTGTCTGAAAAAGTCTGTTAACAAAGGGCATATCACAAGGATAGATGTACCCCAAAATTAATATCACAAATCTTGTCAATAATAATCCTGCTTGGTGTGCTGATGCCTGACACTTTGCAGGCGTGAGCTCCTGGTGACAGGTAACGTCCCGCCCCCAGCGCCCTCCGCGTGCTGGGGCAGGTCGCCGGGAAGGCCGCCAGCCCCAGCTCCTTTCAGGCCTTCAGCCTCCCATTTCCAGACACTTTCTAACTGCTTCCTTCATGTTATTTTATAGTTTCCTTTCAGTGATTTAAATTTTCTATGACATGTTTTGGCACTCAAAAATTTTGTGAAAACCTAAATATTCCTGCTGCAAATGCCCTGCATGTACGTACGATCTCTTAAATCTTCCTGTTTATTTTATTTTCCATTCTTAACAGCTAATGTTACTAATCACTTTTAGGATCATGGACTAATAAAAATATTGCGCAGAGCAAAGACTTTCCCTACATCCCAAGCTCTTATGGCCCCGTGGGATATGTCTGCTTGCACTAAAGGACAGACTGAGAACTTTTTGATCCTTTCACCCCATTTACAAAGCAAATCTTGAAGTTGAATGCTTAGAGAACTGGGAACACCACAGTCACTCGCAGGGATTGCACTTCGATACCATAAAAACTTTACATGGCTGACAAAACAGAGAGTGAGTTTGCTGAGCTACTTCAAGTGCCTTTAAATACCATCAGCTTTCTCTGCTTAACACTCAATATTCTGATTTTTAAAATACTAATTTATTTTTTTGTCAGTACAGTATGTTCTTTACTAGAGCTGGCAGTTTACAAGCAGCAGTAAGTAACAGCAGAGTGAAAAAGAGACTCCACCCAAATATTTTGTAACCAATTCTTCAGATATACATGTCAAAATAATTGGATGGAAAAAAATTTGTCATTTTAAAAAAGTGCGAGAGTATCACTTTTGTGTTGCTTTTCTTCCTCAGCTATCTGTAAACCAACTCCTCTTTATACTTTTCCTAAACACAGTAAAACTGCAGCACAGCACAGGACGAAATGCCAGGCCGGCGAGAGCGGCTGCACAGCAGGCCTGGAGCCACCTCGGTGCACAGCGTCTTCTGGACATGGTGCAGCGAGTCCCTGAAGGCTTCTAGCAAATAAGAGACTATAAAAATGTAATTTAAGCCGTAACCTTCTTTGGGTAGGTGAAGTGATGTAATTTGATCTTTCTTATGCAACGAACTCAAACAGTGTAAATGCACACAGGTTCGCAAGGCCAGGCCTAGGGCCGGACAGCTGGGAATACAGTACAAAAACCAAGCTGCAAACAGATTTCCAGCCTCATAAATATCTGCTTTACAATTACAAAGTGACAGCTGTGAAAATTTATCAAAATATTGGCTCCTTTTCCTTCTATGTTGTCTTGGAGGGAATGCTGTGATAAATTTAATTCTGTTTAAATTAGAAGAGCTCTGGACTGTGTTTTTCCCGAAACTGGCACTTGGTATTTTTTGACTCTCCAAAATGTTTGCTTCACTCACAAATGTTTGACAGAAACAAACATGCACAACATTGATGCTTACTCTGTAACATGGCAAGACTCTTACTTCTTAATGTCTAATACTACTTCTGCAAATATATCACAATCTGTTGGCTAATAATTGCATTTTAAAATTAATTCCTCATAGGAGACACAGATCATGCTTTCACACCATGTTTCAGTCAAAATACAAATCCTAAAGGTGAAGTAGCTCCAGTATCTTTACGCCGAGAGTCAGCTCTATGGAGCTCGTTTCCAAAGGAGGAAAAATTGCCTTAATGCAGAAACTGAAATGTGGTTGTTATGAAGCAAAAAATCTACTGCACCTCTGTGAGTTTTAAGTCATAGGCAACACGCAAGCTTACGACTGCTTCTAATTAATAGCCTTTTCTGTACTGAAGGAATCTTGATATTTAAAAGTGATCATTAAACATTTTAGATCCCTTTCTTAGGGAACTCTCTTTTGTGAGTTAATAACCACAACCTTTGAATAACCCAGGGAAATACCGCTGAGGCTGGCTCCCCCAGAGTGCCCATAAAGAATATTTTGCACATGAAATACAGGAAACAAAGCAATAAGCAGGATAGTAAACACCCAAACCCTTGCCCTGCTGATACATGGCCCAACTATCTGCTCTAGCACAGGAAGACCCTTCAGTAATGAAAACACATCTCGGCCTTGCTCCCGCGTCTCCGGTGTACTTGCAGTCAAGGGTACAGCAGCCCAAGGGAGCTCTGCTGCTTCGGCCAGGGCTAACAGCAGACCCTAAGGCTTGGCTCTGCTCAAGCCAGGCTTTGTGCAGGACGGGACTGAGGCCATGTCTTGACGTGCAACAACTAAACGCCTGCAGGATCAGAGCTTTGGGCTTCAAATTGGAGTGAACAGCAGCATTTAACTAAATATATCTACTGGTTTCTGCAAGAAGCCGTGATACTGAACAGCCAACCAAAGCCAATGGATACAAGAACACAGAAAGGAGAAAATGGACGTGGTCACTCAAAATCAAATCCTGCCTTAACACACACAATTCCCACTGAAGTTTATGGGACATGAGGACACAGCAGCGAGACAGAACTTGATCTACTGCTGTTGGCTCTGTACAACTTCAAATAAATGAATCATGGCATCAGTTATTAATAAATTGATATATACTTTATTATGCACAAGAGACTAAGATGACATGACACTGTGGTTATCAAAACTGTACAACTATGCATTTCCACAAGTCTCTGAAATACTGAACATAATATGAAATACAAATGGGGTGTTCAGACTGGCCACAGGTATTAGCAAGTAAATTTCTCCTGTGCTTTGATTTAAAAAAACATCTGGCATTTGGATCTTAAAGAAATGTACTTCTTTATTCAAAGGTGAGAATATTGTGTTTGGAATTGGTAGGAACATGGCAGCGAAGATCTGATAACGCTATGAACATCCCCACGGATGACAAACAACAACAGGGCAGAACAGTCACCTCACATGAAGGGCTGTCAGCACAACCAACAGTACAGTCTTCTTGTGAAGCATGAGGTAGATATACATAACAGAAAGAACGGTACATACAGGAGAGAAATGGTTAGACAAGGGCAGGGGGAAGGTTACAATCATCAGCATCTACAGACATTTTGCAAAATCCATTTCCATGTGGAAAATGCTACAAAAATAGCCTAACACAGAAAGATCTGACTTCTTGAAACACGAATATAGTAATGTCCAAAACCAAATGCTGTAAAAGGTTAGAGTTAGTGATTAGACGATGCATGACACAAAGAGCAGTCTGCTTTGGAGTTTAAGTACGTTACTAATAGCTTTTACAGACAGAAGGCGTCCCTTTTAAGCCCAATCCTCCTGTTCTTATATAAGAAGTTCTTTCGCAGTTGATTCCATCCCGTTGAAATTTACCACCGAGTCCGTCCCTCCGCAGCCCTGCTTTAAAGCCCTCCGCTGGGACAGGAGTGTCTCGCTGGCCTTCCACACCCCACGGGTATCTGCCATGTGAAGTCCAGCGTGGCGAGACCAGGTTTGACAGAGGTGGGAACCAGTGGCTTTGCAGTTACGCGTGCAGGAGCTCGCCACACCACGCTCAGACACGTGCAGTAGAGGCGAACGGCTGCTATAAAAGTAGAGCTTGTAGGCGTATCTACTCTGAACTGCAGGCAGCTGAGCAGCTGCTGGAAAGTACTATACCTTTTGTAATAAAGCTATTAACTGGGAATGCCCAGGTTTGGTTCTCTCTCTCTTTATTGAAGCAGAAATGGCTGTTCCATCTGCTAAAAATTACATGTAGTTTTGGTAACCTCCGATAGACAATTAATTCAGATTGATTAAAATTTCTGAATTAAATAGCTGAGTACACCAAGTTCGGTTAATTTAAACTGTATTTCAAATACAAGTCAACAAATGGAATCTTTGATCTTTATATATTTTTGGTTTATCCAACGGTAAATATAAATCTGTAAATTATTTTAGAATTAGAGTAAATTTTTGATAAAAAACATTGATAATGCAGCATGTTTCTCTCAAAAATATACAATTATCTATTTTACATAAAAGTTTTCAACCTGTCCATCCCAACAACCAAATCTAATACTTCCTATGAGAAACTACTTAATAAAATATCTGAGGAAGGAAAGGGTTAAAACAGGGAAAAGAATTTACAAAATATGGAAATTTCACAGTAATCAAAATTAAACATTTCATATAGAGTAACTTACATTTATCTAAAACATTTAAATATATCTTTATACAGAAATTTAATGTAGTAAAATATAGCTATGATTGAACTTAAAGACTCTAGTCTTCTTTGAAGACATCTTTAAAGACTTTACACATAGAATATGCTTATACAATACATTCTGCTGAAGGTTAGGCAAAGCGCTTTCTTTTCAACCACACAGGTAGCACATTCATCCTCCCGACACCTCACAATGGAGCCAATCCTGCATACCCTTACGCATGGGGATAACTACACTCATGTGACAATCCTGTCGATGTTATTAGGACTACTCATTGCCCTGGTAACATAAAACACTTTGTATGTGTAACACTGTACACTGTCTGTCTGCATGGACTCTGAAAATAGCCATAAGGTGTATAGTTGAGCATGTGCTTGTACTAGCAAGGACGAGGCATGTAGTTACTCATATGCATAAATGTTTGCAGGATTAGTAACAGATTTGATTTAAAGTGAGTAATATTCCACCTGATCCTGGGCACTTACATCTATTGCATATCTTGCACTTTGACCATCCTGGCATCAGCAAGGCACAAGTGTAGAATCAGCAAAAGAAATCTGCAGCTCAGACTTCAGAGCAGACTATCACTCTAGTGTAATGAATTCCCTTCTCCTCTTGCAGAACACAGGTAACCTTCACTAAAATTAATGAAAGTTACTCATCTCATTTTTAGAGGAAAACGATGCTCATTTTGCCTCAAAGGAGAAGGATCAGTAGAACACATTACAATTACAAAGTGGCAACATAACAGTCAAACAATTACACATTAAAAGTGTCTTTTTTCTTTTCATTTGGCATTGATTTGAAGGTCAAGATAAGGCAATGACACTAAAAAAAAAATAGTGTGACAATTAGTACCTTTCTGCCATTTCCATATTCTGACACTACTTTGGGACTATCCAATTGCGATGTTCATACAACAGTTTGACACAAACAACTGCACAACTATCTTAAGAGAATAGCTTCATTTTGATAGGCAGTATTCTGCACAAACAACAGGCTCTACTGTACATTCGTTGTGCCCTCAAAACCATCTCTTATTTCAAAGGGAATTTGGACTAGCCAAAGGATTAGAACCAAATCACCCTTTTTATCTCCTCTATCTACCTATTATAAACCAAAGAGACACTTGTTTTTTATATATATACATACATTTTATATTTTATGTATGGAAGGAATACTGAGCTAATTTCCCAATTGTTAAAGTGGTAAGTTAGGCTCTGTATACTTAGGTATACATCTGTTTGCATAAAAACATTGCCATTAAAGGTACACACACATCCATGTTAGTGCACAAGAACATTATTTGTCTTAACGTTTGTGTGTGCCTGTATTTGGTATAGTAGATCAAAAAAATCTCTTATTAAAGAGCTTTGGCCCAGAGAATAAGAAAGGGAATGTTAGAGTGTGCTCTTCTCCAATTAGCAAATCAACGCGTACTAAAACAAAAATACCTGGAACAAACCTGAAGCTGCAAACACAACAGGAAAGCAAATGAGATGCTGTAGCTGTAAGCTTAACAAAACAAAGGTTACTCAAAAGTGGCTAAACATAGCTGAAGTAATAAAATGTTATTAACCAAAGAGAGCTGACCTTGAGGCTTTCTTGCTTAGACAAATAGAAATCCTTTGACCTAAGATCATCTTTGTTCTGCTTATCTTGTTGAATTCCCTTAATGAATACCTTGTGTCAATGAGAAGGTTTAGGGAAAGAAAAAAGTCGTATAGACAAAGCAGCATTTTTCCAAACTGGCATAGATTTCACATTGAGGGCCCACAGACCCCTAGAACAGGTTGCAGTACTGTAAAATTAGTAGCTTTGTCACATGTAGCATAACATGCTATAGAAGATCCAACAGGCTGTGTTTACCCATGCATTGTGTGCACATATACACACTCACACACACAGTGGCTTTCCCAAAAGAAAATCAGTCTTTTTCCTGTAGAAAAATCCCTCCTAATTTTTTTCAAAAGCAACCAAACCAATCCTTTTAACTTTAAAAAGCTGATGTCCACACACAGTCCTTTGAACCTATGCACTCCTATGTTGCTTCTCAACTGGGTTCCCCCCGGAGTTAGGTGGCACTGCTGCTAGAACAGGGGGTGCTCTGCGTGCTGCCAATGCTGTGCGCTGCACTGCTGTTCTCGGAGGCTGGCGGGGACGTAGGGACCTGCTGTCTTCCCGCTGTTTCCCCTGAGGGAAAGGGGAGAGAAAAAGTGGGGTTGGGACAAGGGAAATCGAAAGTGTTAGTTGTCATAGAAAACAATCATAGAATCACAGAATCGTTTAGGTTGGAAGAGACCTTTAAAATCATCAAGTCCAACCGTTAACCTAACACTGCCAAGTCCACCAATAAACCATGTCCCTAAGCACCACATCTACACATCTTTTAAATACCTCCAGGGATGGTGACTCAACCACTTCCCTGGGCAGCCTGTTCCGGTGCCTGGTAACCCTTTCAGTGATAATCCATTCCTTCCCAGTCTTCCTCTTCTGGTGGCTTTTATTTCCATGCAATGAATATCTTGGGTGACAAGTACAGAGCACTGCTGAAAATGTTACTCGACTTTGGCACCTTAGCATTGCTATGCACATGGGGAAAATGATACTGCTGTTTTCTTAAGCATTTTAAAAGCAGCTGATGGAAACTGCCAAACCAGACACTGTCCATCTTCTGTTGTCAGCTGTCATTCAAATGGGTCCCGTTACATGACTCAGACCACTTTATAGCTTTGCTGTTTCATGGAAAAAGGCCAATGAAATGTAGACTTTAGTTTCAATGTCAGTTTATAGAGCAGCATATTTACTAGAAGCGGAGCTGAAGACAACGTTCTTCAATCAGCTGGGTACCACATATCCTGAGACATGGCCAGTTTTCTTCGTGTAGAAAAACTACAGGCTACCCTGCAAGCTTGACTTGGTTTACTCCGAATATAACATGCAGGAAGTTCCCCTATAGCTACCACAGTATGTGTAGCACTTATAACCTGTAGTGAGAACAAGTCTCACTATTTCTTGTTAATAGTTTACTGATGATAAATTAAAAGCCCTTTTTTATTTGGATTGCCAAATCAAGCACTAGGAGTTAAAGCCAGATTTATGGCTCCTGATAAAACCTAGACTTTTGTCTGCTCTCCTCACACCCCTTCTGCACGTGTGGCTGGGATCCTACGGAAAAAAAAATCCAGCCCTCAGCTAGCATGGAAGTAAAAATTGCACCATCATGTGAATGCCCAAAAGATCATAATAGGAAACCATAACTGTGGCATTTTTTAAGTTACAGTGCTCAAATCTGCAACCTTAGCAATATTACAAAATAGTCTCTTCAAAACAGATGGCAAGACTAAGTTTATATAACGTGCACTGTAGCTTCCCCCTCCCTTGAGTTCATCTCTCAGGATGTGGACCTGTGATCCCAGCACAGTAACATGGACAGACTGCTGCTGCTTGAGCTGCAGACCAACCGCGGCAGCCAGCACCACCACGGCTGCTTTCCCACCAAAGGAGCAAGACGGAAATGTTTTGCCAGATCACGGGCAGGAACGACTAGGAAAAATCGAAGGCTGGTACATCTCCTGCCTCGTGAGTTTATAGTAACGCAGATCTCCTGCTTCACGTTGCCCTAGGTTATCCGAAACCTGACGCCATGGGCCAGGTCTGCAGGGTTCACTTTTTCTTCCCTGCTCAAGATTTGGTGGAGCTCCTGTTCCCTAGTGATTGCTTTAGTGACAGGTTGAAGGCTGGAGGCACAGCCTGGATCCAGAGGGTTACAGAGCAGGGACGAGCCAGCTTCCTCCCGCAGGAGCTGCTCTGGCACATCCCCATGCCCTGTGTGCTGCTGCCCAGCTGCCAGAGCCCCGAGCTCCTCAGGAATGCGGCCGCAGAGGAAGTGTGCCTTTAACACTGTGTGTCTCGGGCCAGAAAATGTCCTTCTGCAGCCTGCTCGGTATTGAGAAGTCTGCTACAAAGGAGGGAGGTCTGAGGATTTCTCACAGCAGAGGCTGCAAGTGCTCTTTGTAATGGAAACCAGCAGGTTCGTTGCTAACTTGCGCGGCAGCCACAGCTGTAAGTGCACATAAGTCCCCACAACGCACAGCTTTTGCCTTACGCCCCACTGGTTTAGGAATGGGGAGGAAAGAAGGGACAGGACAGAACAGAAAAACAACAAACTAAACCACATTGCCCAGGAGGCCAATGAAATGTTTAAAAAGAGGGTGAGGATCTCGCTCTTGAATTCAGCACTCAGTCCAGCATTTACCCTTGTGAGCAGATTTTGATTCTGCTTTTCCCAGTGTAAGAAATAACTATGTAGCTCATCCATGAGCAGTGGATTTCGGCTCACATGCAGCAGGTCAGAATCTACCCCCAGTCATCTGTGACTAAACCGAGTTTCAGCTCTAACTTGCATTGGAAACGGCTTTGCAACCCATCAGAATAAACTGTATCAAATCAATGTCCGTGTCATTGTGCTGTAAAAGCTTTCATAAGCCTTGTTTGGATGTCTTCCCCTCCTGACTTGCTCCCTTCTCCTCCAGTTGTTTGTGTACGAGTCTTCCTTCCTTTTGTACTACAGGATATATTTATAAAGGCAGCGATAAGCAAACTCCCTTTCGTTAAAACAAAACAAGCGAACACCAACATCAGGAACCAGCACGCTGGTGAACCCCTACCCCCGGCAGCATGAGGAGAAGCTGCTACGGCCGCGCAGAGGCAGGGCGGCCGCTCCGCTCCCCCAGCGGGGCCCCCGGCCCCCGCGCCCTCCCGCCAGCTCGCCTTGCAGCTCCGCTGTCACCCATTTTACAAACCACATGATTACACACAGCTTTGCGTCAGCCTCGGCATGTCAATACAATCTGTATGCATTTAACCATAAATTCATTTATAAGCTAAACACGTGTTGTTTTTATTTTATGGCAAAGAGACAAGCGCAGTGCCGGAGTCCCCGTGCGAGCCCAACAGCTCACTCTACTCCTCCCAGCTTCTCTGGAAAGCGTCTTAGGAGACACCTTCCCTTCGGTTTGGGATGGGAGCCCCCTTCCCTCTGCTGTAATTCAATTGCCGCTGCAGCACCTCATTTCTAGAGCATGATCAGCAGCTCTGATATACCACGATCACTTGCTGAACAAAAACAAATTCTAAATGTCCTCGGGGGGGGGGGGGGGGGGGGGGGGGGGGATCCAGATCACAGTGACGTTATGAACACAGCCTAGCAACTACATCTGGACTGGCTGATTTTTCCTGCATTTTATTTCCTCAACACCTAGCTAATCTGTAGCAAACTTTTTAAAAAGAATATTCGTGAAAAGGATGTAAAGAAATGTGAACGATCACTGAAGAGGCATTCTCCATTTGACTTTTTCATGTAAACAGCTTCGTGTATCTCGTTACTGAACCAGAACTGCTCAAAATGGACATGTCTCATCTATTGACAGTAAACAAGCTTTTACCCATCTGAATGCAACAACATGCACTTTATTATTCACACTTAGGAAAGCTGCCAGTTGTACTCCCTGTCCAGGAAGTCTGAATGTTTGCTTTTCTATCTCCATTTGCCAAATATAATTGGTTGCTATGTCAGTTTATTTTAAATCAGATCCCATAAAAAAGGGAGAAGTGGGGGAGGAGAGACGCTTTTAACTTCTCAGATTTTGGAACATTTTATCCTCTTAACTTGCAACACTGCCTGGAGAAGGAAAGCACGCTTTCTAAGAGAATGAAGCGACTGATGTTCTCTGTAACACAGTTCACTTGGTTTAGCAGTCTCATTAACTAATGAGACTTGTGCCTGTCCCTTCCTAAACATAGTCAATTATCCCTATCAAGACAGATATTACATTGATAGGTATTTATATGCTTAAATCTTGAAGAGTTTCTGCATCCATGCACACTGCAGAATTTTTGCTTCTTCATACGACACCCAGGTAAATTGGGTTAATTGTGGTAAATCTCTGCTACTTTCCCTTTGTTCTTGGGTCCTCTCCGGGCAGGACCAACACTACTGTGGAAAGCTTTCAGCCACATCTCACGTCCTTTAACTGACTGGAGAAAGAATCAAAAGTACAGAGTCCTTTTGCAGACAAATTGGCTAAAATTCCTCCTCTGTTGCTATAACCCTAGCTTCCCCTCTCTCTTCCCCTACTACCTACGTATCTTAGGACATCTGTACTCCATGTTGAATTGTTTCAGAGAATCTAGAGTATTCTAAAGCATAATTTTGATGCTTTGGCAGAAATTTTTCACGACTGAAATCAGCAAAAGCCCTACATGAAAAAAAAAATCAACACAACAATCCTTGTTTAGTATTTGGAGATGAAATTCTACTTATTTTTTAGGTTTTTTTCTGCTGTCTATTATTTGAGGTTTTAACGTTAATGGCCTATCAAGATGAACAAAAGAGCTCATTCATGTAAAGCTTTCTCAGTGCTAGAAGGAGTCTGCCAGTAGAGACATACTGATAAAAGTGTATTGACAAACCTTATTACTGGCAAAAAGGTGGCCTTTTGCTGTATTGCATATAGCACTACAGCAACAAAAATACCTTACTTCACACATCCCAAGTTGCCATTCTCCACCAGCAGTAGCTTTTCTCTGTGCTCTGAGTATCACCAAAACACAGTTTTAGAATGAACTCATATTTTCCAACCTTTGGTCTAAATCATGTGTCAGAAACCCAGTGCTACTTGCAACAAAAGATGATATTTCAGAACACAATTCAGCAATGCATGAATTCTCTAATGGCAAAAGACAGCCTCTCTGTAGATGAAATTTAGATTATCTCTTTTTTTTTTTTTTCCTCTCCTTATTTTAATAAAAGTCTGCAGCCAGCTCTAAAATGTTTCCACTGCAGCTGGATTATCTTGTCTGGCACAGCAGTTGTCCTCTAAGAGGCTGTCCCTGCCAGAGCCTTCACTGCACTCAGCTGCAAGTTGTGCTTTGTAGATACAAGATATTACGCACAGAAAAATTATGTGCACAGGAACATAGGTTCGCTTTCACAATCCTTTGAAAATCTGAACGAGATAACTTCCTAGATATTTTTTATCATTTCTGTGATTCTCTGATGCGATGAGTTACAACATCCCCTTCCTTTTTTTTCTTCTAATTTATTATTTTTTGCCTGGCCTTTTTCTCCACTTATTTTCATATCTCAAACACAAAGGCAGAGCAGCTGCCCTTTACACTACTTGTACATGGTCACTATGACTGATGTACTTTGTTAATGTAATTCTTTTAATGGGATTGGTCCAAGTTCTATTGCTGTTGAAGGATTTATTGTGTTGCCTTCCCAGTGTTCCTTGGCTACTGACACACAACATGTGTCTATAGATGGTTCTGTATATGAACAGAGATTGAACTTCCAGAAATGCAGGACCAACAATATTAATTTAACAATTGTTTTAATTTTTTGTTAATAAAGGCTACCTATTTAGAAATTACCTTCTTAACTTCCACATTTACTCATTGAAATTGCACTTACTTTTCTTCCACAATGTTTCAGTAGTATATGAGGCAGAATTATACTATTTATACATATTATCATAACCTTTAAATTTTCCACATTTGCCTCAATTCCACACAAGCTTCACATACAGCTGGTATACACCGAGAAGTATTAAACTGCTTATGCAAAGCTGTTGTATTGCCAACTGGAAAAAACCCCACAGGTTTGTGCTTTTTTTTTTTGTTTTGTGGGTTTTTTTGTTGTTTGTTTGGGTTTTTTTGGTTTTTGTTGTTGTTGTGGTGGTGGGTTTTTTTTGTTTGTGTTTGTTTGTTCGTTCCCCCCCCAATTAACATAAGCTCCTGGGTCATAATATTTACAGAAGCTCTGACCTGACAGAGCCAGATTCTCACTCCTAAATAGCTTCCATGAGGTTTTAAATGCTGAAAAAACTCTGCACTGGGCTATGGGAGAATTCCAGTGCTCCAGAGCTGCACAGGTTTGGAGTAATTGACCTCACATTCTCCCCACCTCCCAGTGACCTTGGTAGGGTCTTGTGAGGTCAAAAGAGGAAGTAGTTGAGAGTCCAGCATGCGTAGGGATCCTGAGATACCCCATAATCATGAGATACCCACAAGCAGCCAAGGTCAGATGCTGCCAATCAAGGCCCCATCAGTGTCCAGTCTTTGTCTGTACCACCTTGCAGGTTACATGCAACAGAAAGCTCCCAAAATTCCCTCTTCTTGCAATACAGTATTGTATTTCTGCTAACTTAGTTTAGTATGGAAAAAAATTCTGAGGAGATACTGAAAAATTACCTATGCATAAAGGCCGCACCAATTCAGGCACATTCCTGGTTATTTGGTTGGACACAATTAAGTGAGATTACACACAACTTCTACCAATTTAATGTAACAGTTGAAGAATGGAGGAATAAATAATTGGGGCAAAAATTCTATGTAATCAAGGCCCAAGAAACATTTTCAAGCCTAGTTATATTCAGAATATGTCTACGTAAATAAAGCATTTTCTTAGCCACTTGGCTCACTCCTTGTACTGATCACATCACGTTCCCAGTCACACCAGTCTTAATTTAGTAACTGCAAAAAATTTTTAAAAAAGGGAGTATGGGAATCAAAAGGGATCCATTAACTGAAATGTTAACTAAATTTGAAATACAGAGATGCTACTAATGATAATGCACAAGCCAGGAATACTCAGTTTTAGTCATGTCCCAGGTGAGTTTTCAAGATTCGCGTTTAAAACTATTTTAGCAAATTTTAAATCATGTTCATAACGCGTAACACCTCCCTTTAGGGAAGGGCGGGTATCAATCTGCTGATACGCACCAACAGGCTCATGGGAGGAGTTGCTGGAAAACACCCTAGTAAGAACAGAGAGCAAAGAAAAAAGTCCAGGACAGCCGTTGCTGGCCCCCCTCCCCTTTTCTCCCACCTTGCAAGAGTTCAGACCACACCGCATTTCCTGCAGCATGATCTGCACTGAGCTCTGTAAGAGCCCTCACACTTACCTGTGTGAGAGTAGATAAACCAGAGTGCTCCTGTTAGCAGGGCTCCAATTACAAATGCTGCAAAGGCGATGCCCACGACAGTCAGCGTGTCCAGGCCGTAGAACACAGCTATGAAGGTAAACACACATAATAAGGACTTTCTATTTTCAGTGGCAAATATTTTACAAAAATCCACCCTTACACTTTCATGGAAAAGTTTTTTAAAAATTCATAGTTAATTAAGCACCATTTTAAGAACAGACTAGCAGATTTGCATCAAGGAAATAAAAGTGATGCTTTCAGAGACTGGCTTCAGTCCAACCAACTGTTCCACACCAGAAAGCAACACCCCAGCTCAGCACTCCCAAATCTGGAAAACATTGCAAAAATTAAGCATTTTCAGTTGGCTGTTAATAACTGGCTTTCAATTAAATATCCATTTATCTTAAAAATGTGTTTTAAAAAGGCTGAGATTTTTGGCAAAAGATGCTTTTCATTTAAATGCCCTAACATTCAAGCAAACTTTCCCCTACATCTCCTGCAAGTTCAGTCTGAAATCTAGGTGGAGGACGGAACTGCTGTTAAAAGGAAAGAGACGCCAGCAAAAAGTCAGCGAAAACATAAATAGAAACAATTGTTTTTCACATTTGGCAATGCTTTTAATAACTGAAATTAATTCCAGAAGACAAAAATAGAACCGCACACACACACGCAAATCACTTTCTAGGGGAGAGGCCCTTTTGCAGTACCATTTCAAGGGTAACAGCATCTGGTTCCTAGATGTGCTGCCCCCCAATGTTAACCATCCAAACAGAGAAACTTTTGGCTTCTGTGTTTTTTCTTTCTGGTGACTAGAAATACTTAAAAAAAAAAAAAAAATTTTTTTAAATCACTCTTTTAGCAATCATTTGGGGAAATTTCTTCTTACAAAATTCATTTCTAGTTTCAGTATTTTTAATATCTCCCAGTGCACAAAGTGGCTCAGGCCAGTGAATAACATTTTACTGACTAAGCTGGCCAGGAAATGAGCTGACTGGATCTTCTCAGTAGTATCCTTCAGTGGAATTTCAGTTCTCAAAACACAAACATCACCCTCACTTTACATGGTCCTGCATCCAGCAGATGTCCCTACAGACATCCCCCAGCCCAACAGCTCCCGAGATCCTCAGGGCCATTCCCCTTCTCCCCTTTTCACAAATGTCTTCTCCAGCAGTTCCTGTTGGCGGGGGCCTTCATGACCCATTTCTGGGTGCCTGTCACCAAGTTTGCATATGCAATGCCTGACAGATAGTGGCTTAGAAGGTTTTTCTCCCATTTCCTCTCTGAGACTATTTCTGATCCCTTTGGCCACATCTAGTCATTTTAAATGCAAACAGAAAAGACTCTCCTAAACTCAACTGTTTTTGCCACAAGGCATCAGCCAGTGTCCTCTCCTCTTAGGAGAAAACTTAGTGAAGAGGAGAAAGTCACATGGAGGCTGAAGTGGCAGAAGCATAATTTCTCATTCCCCTTGCTATTTTAAGCAAATTTAGTCCCAAAGACATCGGGACAGGAGCAGAGGAAAAAACCTTCTTGCACTTCCTCTTCTAATCTTTCCTTTTCTCCATTCATTCTTGGTTTTGGCTACAAATCATCTTTACCTTCCTATTTATTATTGTCTTCTAGTGCTGCTTCTCTCCTTTTCTTCCCTTCCTGGGTCAGTAGTAGACCCTGGTTAACTCACTACGCCAAGACAACAGAAAAAAACGAAGAAATTAATCTGTATCAAGTCAGTGATCTCATCTACAGCATGACCTATAAGTGCTGGTGCCAGAGCAACTGGGGATGTGGCCAGGTGAGTGCAGGGTAGGAGTGAGTAGGACACGGAAGCTCCGTAAGATGGCCTTGCTGCTGAAACCCTGGTACTGGGAAGCAGTGGCTTCAGCAGAGAAGGGGGAAATAACACACACCCATCAGCAAATGAACTTGCTAAGGCTGAGACTTTCAATGGTGTTTTCCCAAATTTGATTTTCACATATACAACAGATCACAGCCCTTCTCTCTAAACACTGACGGGAATCTCTCAATCAGCAATACAGTCAGAATTCTGTTCTGTCCTAGAATTTAACACACACACACTCATTCAGAAAGCTTGAAGATAATTTTCTTCAATGATCCAATACTTTCTAGACAAAGTTTAAGGCTTAAAAGAAATTGGTTTAAGAGTTACTTACGTGGCTGTCTCACATTTGGCTTTGGAAGAGAAGGATCTGATTTAAAAAAAAAAAACAAAACCCACAAAACATTAATCAGACAGAGTTCCACATACAGCCTACAAACTATGCAAGCAACCTTCAAGATCTGATCTGACAGAAAGACATTAATTGTAATTTTTACAAACCAGGAACTTCGGGAAAAACAGCCTGAATTCAATAATCTTGCTCAGCTCAGAAAAATTCTATTCGTATATTGATCATTCCTTGGAGGAACATATCCACAGTATAGTTCATGCAGCATGTATTTTGCTGGCAAGTACATTGCAACCTTTCCCACCCAGATGTCATCAGGCCTGACCCGCAGTAACTCTGGTTATCCCTATGTGGAGCTCTTAAAGAGCACAGATTGCAAAGACTATTTTAAGGTGATTACATTCATCTGACTACTCACTAATCACAAACATGAGCTACCAGCATGCTAAATCCCACACAAAAAAATTAAAATCAAACACGGGCTATCACCTCTAATGAAAAGTCAGTATTATGGCACGATACACACCGCTTTGTCCAAATTGCATGAATGTGTGTTGATTCACACATTTTCCTGAGTCCTACTTGGTATTCTGTCTTGAAAGTTGGGTGGTTTTTTTGTTTTGTTTTTTTTAATTATATATAGGAAATAAAAGATCATAGCTGTCCTATCAAAGCTATTATTCTTGGCAAGAATATAAAATATCGTCATCTTTATCAGCATGTAACAGAAAGAGACAAGCAAACATATGTTAAAAAAATGAAGAATTTCCCCTTCTTTTGCTTAACTGGCTTCTCTTATCTTTCTCCAAGAATGCCACCTCAAGCAGAAGAGCCAGAGATTCTGGCTTCAGACCCAAGGACCTGTTTGGTTAGCTGCAGTTTGCTTCTGGATTGCCCAGTAACCTAGGGATCTCATTTAAATTCTGGCATATCTGAGTGTGTTCGGTGCAACAGCTGTAAAAGGATTTGATAAGACAGTGTCCCAATACTTGTTTTTGTATCTTTAGCAACTGAAAAAAAAAAAGTTTAATTGCTATGTAAACATAGGGACTCAAAAATTCTGAAAATAAATATGTTTGTTTATTTAAAGTATTCTTAAACCAAAACTATGCTTCTAACTTCTAAAATCCAAATGGCAGCACTAAACTGCCAGTAGTATCTTATAAGATCATTAGGATCTCAGACATATATGCCTACAATATCCAAAAGAGCATTTTATTCTTAAACTGCATTATTGTCACTTGTTCTAACTCACGAGTATCTCTTCCAGATGACTCTTGGCAGGATGGTAGGAAACAGGTGGAACAGTAGTAGGAAACAGGTGAGAACATAAAGAGGTGTGCAGGGGGATTATGCGTGCATGTGCGAGTAAGCTGGAAAGTCATCAAGCGCACAACAGCAAAAGCATAACTGAATGTAAGATTTGTGAGGAGGGCTGGACTGAAACCAACGAGCATTGAACAGTATAAACATGGGTAAGGGCACTATCAGATTGTCCAAACACTCCACTAGCACATCCCAAGTGCCAAGAAAATGCCTTCTGAGCTGAGGGGAGAATGAATTTTCCATGCTTATTCTGTCATTGGCCTCTCTACAGAGAACAGAAAGTCTGCTCATTAATGATAGGCTGTGTAGCCCATTATCAGTTCTCCCAAGTCATCCAGTTCTGACATGTATTTTAATGTGGTTTGCTCAGAGCAACACGGAAGCAGTGGAAGTCCTTGAGGTCCAGGAAAAGCATCTAATTTGAAAACATCAGCAGCCAGCCTTTAGAAATTACTGTGATTTTCTGTACCTTTGCAGGATAGAGGCACTTGTTAGCTGCTCACTTGACCTCCTTTCTATGACCTGTCTCCTTTTGCTGTAGAAATAATAATCTAAAGGTTTCCACACTTCGCAAAAATCTGAACAATGACATTGGTAGATTATTTCAACAGAACACCATGTATTTCCTATCATTTAAATGGCCATCCATATGCCTTTCATTGAAGTGGGGGAGAGCGTGAGTGTGAAATGCAGGAATGCAAAGGGAAAGAACGTGGCATGGAGTTAGGTTTTGGACACTTCCATTGGGATTTACTGCAGTAATGTAAGCAACAGAGCTTGTATATAACTAACAAAATTAGGAGGGGAGGAAGAGTTATTCTCATTTAGATACACAGTTGTGATTTGTATTAGTCAATGACAGTCACAAGCTTATGTCTGAAGAAAAAAAGACAACACCTTTCGAATGACCGGTTTGTTCTGACTTTTGAAATGTCAAGCACGTGACTTCTACATTTAGCTTGGAGAGCAGATCCAATGGCAGTAACTCACATAATACGGTTTATAACAATGAGGGCTGACCTGCTCACATGAAAGAAAATGAAGAATGCCACCTCTGAGATGTAAATTCTCCTGTTCAGTAATGCGATACAATTTCTTCTTCAAATCTTAGGTTCGTGTAGTGGCCAACAATGGCATTTGGCTTTTAGAAAGGGGTCGCTTGATTCACTGCGGAACAACTGCATGCCAACAAAGCTACTTTGTTAATGTGCCACTTTGTATTATGTCTGAAAGCTGTGATATGCTGGGGAGCTTTCCATCGAACATCCCACAATTAGACTAAATCACCCACAATGCAACAAAATACTCTATCACACTGTTGTCTTGTAACTAATCTTTATAAATTTAGCTCGTCTTTGCACACTAAGACCTTGTGCCTCTGACAAAGACAACATTCTGAGTGGAGCCCGAGACGGGAGCTGCGCACAATGCTCCACACATCGGAAGGGCAAGAGAGCTCAGAGTACAAGTCTGTTTATTGAAAGCTGAACTTCAGTTGCAGGATTTACTCATTCCCAACAGAATAATCACTGAGAAAAAAAATGAGAGCTTTGCAAAAAGAGCGAGCGCAGAATCAAGCCCAAAGCACAGTCTTAATTGTACCACACTGACAGATCAAATACTTGCCTTTAATTCATAGTGGATTTGATCTGTATTAAAAATTTTGTAAAAAACCCTAAAAACTAAAGATGGGCTGACTTGCAGAGGTAAACAGAAACAGTTGTTGCTTATGTCCCCTAGCAATGCTGTATGGTACTTTAAGTTGTCTGAAGACTAAAAAGCATGCACTGTATAACAGAGGTTAAAGGACTTCTGATCCCCATCCTTTTGGCACTCCCCAAAAAGCATTCCAAAAGTCAAACAGCCTTTGGACGCAACTGGAAGATTTTGATGTGCACATGAAGCCACTGAAGCTTCTAATTAAACTGCCATGCTAATACAAAAAGAAAAGATAACACATATCTATTTTCTTCTACAACTGCATCAAAACATGACTGATGCTGTTGTCAGAGGGATTCACTAAGAAAAACTTTCAAATTAAATGAAACTGTGAAAACAGTTCTTATTTCCTATCACTCACAGGACATATTCTTAAACTAGAGTACAGTCTCATCATGCCGTTTGGCATTATCTCATAATGCTCTTCAGCTTTCCAACTCCTTCAACCAGTTACTAGCCACACTTGTGGTTTTTTCCATAAAGATTACATAATCAAACAAGCCCCATCAAAGTGGAGCTAAAATACCTTTGTGCATCTCATCTTTTGCTCTTAATAGTTTAACAGTCTAATGAGTCTCTCTCTGGTGGCCACCTGTTTGCTTTACAAACTTACAAGGCTTTACCGTCCTCAATACTTTGTAATTCCATTGTTGTTATTCCTAAATATATATTTACAAGTACAATAAAGAAATGATACAGCAGGGAGCAGAGCATTGCCTTTGATCTCTGGGCAACAAGTAGTTGCTGGAAGAGCTAATGCTACAGTCATACTTCTGAAAGCCATGTTGTTGTGTACTCCTTTCTCAATGCCTGGCAAAACCACATGTCCAGAGATCAATAAAGATGGTTAAAAAACGGCAATGAACTGCCATGATGACTGCTGCCAGGGAAACGTCTAAACAAATAACATCTTACAAAAACAGTATCACCACAAGATTATACAATGCCACATAGTTGGAGTAGTCTCTCATTTCAAGCAGCTGTATGTTACACAATATAATATATATAGCTTTATTAAACAGTTCAAGCTTATTTTCATACCTTCTGGTTTTCCTTCATGTGTTATTACAACAAGTGGCTTGGTGAAGGTTTTCTTATTGTGCATCATGGCCAAGATCATATCCACATTGAGAGAGGTGCAAGCTTCATCAGGAGGAATGCACTGAGGGTGGAGGGGGGGGGGGGGGGAAAAGCAGCAGTGTGTGAGGTCAAAGAGTCACACATCTGCCAGGACAGCTGTGCCAGCTGCACAGTTGCCTCAATATCAGTTTTATCCTATATTATTTACCAAAGAAAGAGAGAAGAACCTCCAAACAACCCCCGTGTAATGTACCGGCAAAGGTAATTCTTAGCTGTGCTTCATGACGCAAGCTTTGCCTTCATTAAGGATCCTCTAACCTTGATGACAGTGTTACTATTGAACTTAAATGGTACTAATTATTTTATTTTAGTATAAATGTTTTTTAAAGATCTGGTAGCCAAAACTGTGCTACGAACACGTGTTGACCAACAATGACAAATCATCTTTAAAAAATACGTTTTAAGGGGGATGTGCATAAACCCCAAAGTAAAAATAAATTCCAAATTCTTAGAACACATTCTTTAACAACTAATTTACAGACATTTCCATTAGTTATAAAGCAAAATTTGGCAATTCTCTTTTGAAACAATCAGATTGCAATATTATCTGATGTTATACATGTCTTTGGAAATTAAAGCTGACATTGTTTGTGCTTTGGATATGGATGTGATACAGATAGCAAAGATAAATCTGAACCACTTGCATAATAAAAAGCAATTTCCATTTATCCCACATAACTACCTAATGAAATTTAAACAGAAACTGTAAATTATGCAGTCAAAATGCATAGCATCACAACTCTTATCTATTAAAATCATGAGTCTAGGGATATCATGTTCATTACATCAATTTCATAGAAAACCATTTATTCACTTCAAAGTTCAGATTAAAAAAAAAAAAAAAATCTTATTTTCACCTAATCAGAAGTTTAGACTTTAATAAATTACTGACCTTTGGCAGACCTTGAGTATCTTTGTCTTTATTTGTACACAAAGTCAACTCGCAGTGGAGAAAGAGCAGTGAGATGTTGAACATTGGTTTAAACACAAAGCTAAATCTTTTTTTGTCCTTCTGTGCATGTGGTATTGGAAAGTTCACCTTCTCAATGCTGTAGAATTTAACAGATTCATCTTTAGGACAAATGTTTTCTATAATGGTGTAGTCAGACATTCTATCCGGATTTGAAAATGGGGAAACAAAGCATGTTTGAATGGCAAACCCCAAGGATCTGTCAGCTTTAGTCACAGACACCTGCATTACAAAAAGAGATGGTAAGATCTCAGAAATGACATTTTTAGTTCACATTTCATTAACATTTTCAACAATTTTTTAAGCAGTTTTCCAGTGCTACTTCCAATCTGAACTATTTTGAAGGCTAAATGTTAAGGGTAGACTGTCAAACTGAGAGACAGAAAATCTGTGGTTTCAAAACCCGCAGCTGTTTAATAGCGTAACGATGCATAAATACAGCAATCCCTTATCTTTCCAAAAGCTGATGAAACACCCAGTCCAGATCAGACTCGTAGTTAATGACTGCAACTGCCACCTGAGATGGCGCTGCTTCCCTTAGACACACAGACTATAAATGAGCTGTATGGAAATCACTTACTAATTCTATGTCTTTCTATCTGAAAAATTAACGAAAAAGAAAAAAAATTAAAAGCAACAGGCACAACAGAGAACCCACCCCCAGCCAGGAGAGGAATGCAGAGGCAGAGAAGAGGTCATGGTCTGACGTGTGGGTGGCATTCCTGGAAGGAGGGGGGCGGGAGAGACTCCTAAAAAGCCACAATTTCTTGTGAAATGATCTTTTTAGTTTATTGTAAGTCTGAAATTCATATTCTTTTATGAAAAATAATTAAGACCGCAAATTTCCAGAGCACTGATGTTGTTCAGCTGGACCGGAGTGCAGACAACAAATGCTACAGAATAATTAGGACAAAAGTTTAAATGGAATTTGTAACAAATGAAGTGTGTTGCTCTTAATAAACAACAGAAGTATTGTGCCTAACCATTAACACTGCCTGATGAAAACAGTTCCACAAGGAATAGTTTCCTTCTTAGAAGAAATGTGCCTTAAATGTGTACTTCATCCATATGTGCTGCATGTATATTTAAGGAAGAGCCTGCCAAATTTTCCTGTGGTCCATACAGAAATTTTTGGATGCTATGAGTTGTGCAGTAAATAAAGGCATTTCTGATTTTTTCTCTCCCTTATGTGAGCAGCAATCAAATTAGAGATGAAGGGATGTGCTGAAGCATCTAAGCAAGACCAACCATATTCTAAAAAGAACAGAAATAAAGACTGATGAATGAAAGCGAAGCCACAGATACCGACAGGTAAACAAACTGATGGTGTAAACTAGTTAACAAAGAGATTATGGCAGGCAGGACAGGCATACTACAGTATCATGAAACACCATCAGGTAAATAAAAGGATGAATGATATCTCAAGGAAAGAAGAGAACAACAGGAGGAAGGTGAGACCAAAGTATGATAAGAAAATGACAGTAGAGGACAAAGACAAAAATGACAGAAGATTCAAATACAAAAACTATTTTTAGCAGAGAAGGAAAAGGGAGATATAGAATTCTTACAGATTATGACCAATGCAATTTATTGACCAAAACCCCAAATTATATTTAATAACAAAAGCAAAATAGAAACAAAAATGAAACAAACAAACAAATCTATGTCAGCTAAAAATGAAGTCACAGAAGTTCAAAACTGATACAGATTTTCCACTGCGCAAGGAGAAACAGAAAGAAAAAAAAAAGGCTTCTGCCAGGACAGGTGATGAAGAAATCAGAACATCTGTCTGAATAAACAGCTCTAGAACCAGACAAACCCAGAGGGCTCAGAGCCAGGGGGATTAATCTCAGATTGCTGAAGGAAGCAGCTGGTTTTATCCAAATGAAAAAAATGTGTCTTTTATAAACATATTCCTAACTGGGCGTGACATACTTTCTTTTTGCTTCAACTATATTAAGCACTTTTCACTGGGTAAAGAATGAGGAAGAGCCACAACGCACTGAAACCATGAAGAAAACTGCACCAATGTCAACTAAGCCACTATGCTTATCACGTGCAAATGGGCTCACAAAAAGGAACTAACTTGGGCAAGAGAAACATGGCACAGCACTGCTTCAATCAATATACTCATTCTCCTGGTTGTATAAGCCCATAGCTCACCACTTCTTGATTTACTCATCTATAAACTGGTGATACTACTTCATTGCCAACGTTGTTATTTATGAATGCCTACTGTTACTTGAAAAATGCAAAATTCTGTTCACATGACTATCTTTAGAAATACTGACTGTATTGGTTTGAAATTCCCTCAGATTTCATAAGCAACTTAGCAACATATGGAAATATTAGTAGGTCCAAATGCACCTGAAGTCAAGGGTACCTGGCTGTTGACTTTGCTAGTCTTATTTATCTAAAGCTGTTAGATGTCTTGCGTGACAGCATTCAAAAGGCTTGTAACTGGTGTTTGTCAGTGGATTAGAAAGAGATCAGAATCCGCGTTAACTTTGTAAGCTGAGAACACTAGCTTACGGAAGACAGACACTTGTAACCATTTTTTGCACGTCTACATGTCTCAGATGAGCTTCAGCTGTATTACCCAATAAAACGAACCCTGAAGTCTTCATCAGGAAATGTCAGTTCAGAGCAAGAGCTCAGAGACCACCTTTAAGCTCTGCACAGAAAAGCAGATTTGGCAAGAATGACAAATTTACCTTGTAGTTAAATTCATCCATTTTGCAGGAATCCTTTCGTTTTGATCCAAAACACTGTCCTGCTTCTTACCCCCCAGTTTCTGTTTTCTGCAGCCACCAAAGTAACTACCTGTCTGCCTAAAGCAACTGCACAACGAGACCTTTCAACTGACAAGAACAGATTTGGCTCAGTTGCATGGCCTTACAAAATGTTTCCGTTAGTTTGAAAGCCTTTTTCAGTTTGTTACCTCTACATATATTGGCCCATTCTCAGCAACAGAGAAGAGTCCTTGGGAGGGAGCAAGGAACAGATCTGTTTTGTACAGCTCCATGTTGAAGGTCACATTGGTGATGTGTGGTTCAGGAGGCCAGAACGTGCCTCTGTCATCCTCTGGCTGGTGCAGCGTGCAATTAAACTGAAATGAAAAAAACAATACAAATACATCCCAAGTCAGGAGTGGTAACTGGATAAGGACTAATTTGGACTGTACAATACAGGCCCACCCACGTTCCATCTACTTAGTGCAAATCTTCAACAGGGTCACAAGAAATGGAAGTGAGAAGAAATGTGTTAAAAGATAAATTAATTGCTATACAATTAATGTAATTTAGGTGAAGTGCCTATTACAATAGGCATTTCTCTATTGTCACATGCAACCCCAAGAGTAACATACCGCTATTTCAGGCCAGCTTGAGAAAGCAACATCTCCCTCATCAGCATCCCCTGGAAATCCATTATCACCCGACTCCATGTCATCATCATCAAAGCCGCTGCTTTCAGCTGGTGATGAGAGCTGAATGACAATCTGCACAAAAGGTATTGCAAACGCATAAAATTAGGTGATAACTGAGCACTCTCTTTTCATGGTTATTATTTTCTTCTCTCTTCAGAACAATGCAAAGGCCAAAAGTAGTGCATCAGCTAAGCAGATGGTGAAAGCACGTCTTAAACAGCCTTGTGCTGAGCATGTACAATACGTAGGTTATATTTAAAGAATGCCCCTTAGTTTTTTTCCAAAATTCAGAGCCAGTAAAGACACCAGTCTGGATGCTGGTGTCTGAATGAGCACCCTAGCATTTCCATTCTATTTCTGGTATTTCTATAATCAACACTGGAAAAAGAAATGGCTTTCTAAAGTGATTTTTTGCAACTTAGAGTTTTCCTTAATGCACTCATGGAAAATCACTGAAAGTGTTAGGGTCATTAAAGGATTTTCTCTTCAGTCATCTGCATATTTTGTTCAGAGATGTACACCCAAAAACATGATGTCCCTTTCTTCATTTTTCCCTTGTTTTTCTCTGAATTTCTACTGAATTTCCTTCCCCTTTTTTTTTCCTGCTTTGCACACTTCTCCATTTCTTCACCTGAAAACTCCCATTTTTGTTTTCCAACGTTCTGCATTCTGCTTCTGTATGCCCTGCGGCTCCTCAGCTAGTCCCCTCCCTCCCAGGACTTCATCTTTGTTTTCCTGAACATAAAGCAACTGCTAAGAAGTGACATATACACTCTTTGAGACTCCACTGCATGTTGTTTATTTTTTAGGAGAAATGCTTCCAAATTCTGAAAGATACCATACATGATTCAGAGTTTAAGTGAGTAGCCAAGACTATTAAAAGACATGATGGAGAAAGGAGAGGAGGCAAATACCCATTTTAGTTTGGGCCATAATAGAATATAGGGATAATTACAGTATTTAGCTCCAGACACGTGCTATTCTGTAGTTTGGAGATGTTTCTATCCACAGTCTTTGTTTGGGACTCATTCTAAAGTTAGGTGCTACACACTTGCCAGTATAGAATGGTTTTAACCAGGCAAGGTCAGATCAGATTGCCTTAGCTGTGTCTGGGTTGGACCACAGGCTTTCCATCATTTGCCAAGGTTACTTCTATGTACTGGAAAGCTCAGCAAGAGAAATGTGTCATTACTTTCCAACCCAGATTAGCTGCACTGTACTCAGGCTCATAAGATGAGCCTGTCTGGAAGCAGTCGCTTAGAACCTAAGTGGGCTCCTTAGCATCATCACTCATACACAAGTACTCAAGAGTCCCTTCATCACGTACATCAACTGATAGCAAATATGAATTCAAATTATAAGAGGGAAGCATGCACAGATCATGTCTTTTCCTCACAGTTTGAAAGCCTTTTTCACACACAATTTTGGAAGAAAAAAATTCATTTAAAATAATTCAGCATATGAATTAAATGGTATTGCTTTGTGCAATCACAAAACTTCATTCCTATTCCTCCTTACAGCTACGTAGTACTGCTTATGTATAGGTACAGGGAAAGCTGGTGCAAATTCTGAGACTGGTACAGATGGTCCCCAAAATGCAGCCATGCAGTTTTGTAAAAGTATTTAACTCCAACTCCTCCTTTTTCCTTTGGGATACTATCTGACCACAGGAGTACACTGAACGTGCAGCCTTCATACCTCCTTGAATGCAGGGACTGTAGCTGCAGCTAGGTTTGAGCTAGACAGGAAAAGACCAGGATGCCTCCTTTTTGCTAAGACTAAAGCTAACTACAATGGCTTCCTTGTACCACTGTGACGTGCAGTGCAGAAGGCGGCTCCTCTTTGTAAAATACTCACAGAGTTAAAATAAACAATCTTGTTCAAGATATATGCTGTCCGAGTCCCGCATTTGGTCAGCAAAGACTCCAAAATGAAATGGGTACCATTCAGCCTGGCTTTGCAAGAGTGATCCAGCAGCGAGAGTTCTGTCCTTGTGTAGCCGCTAGCCTGAAACAAAGGCGCTTTGTAAGTGGCTGAAACACAATTGTGTTAGGCTCTTGCTTAAAGTGCAGCTCAGAATACTGTTCATGACCGCTGATAAGAGGAAGTGAAGTTCATTGTACTTACATCCAGGGAAGGTCACTCTCAAAATGCTGTTATACATGACAGACAGGGAATAAATGTAACATGGAACAAAGAAAACAACAGGTTCATTATTAATCTGCTGATTAATAATGCTGACCCTGTTTGGTCTGAAATGAGCTAAAAATGCTGTCTGTATCAGGCTCTTTTCCACAATGCAAATGGATACAAGCAACCTGTCAGCTGGTAGATTGTAAAGACAGATCTATTCAGGTCTCACACAGCTATCAAAAGCAGCTTCTTTGTACTTTGGAGATTAAAAACTCAGACTGATGGTTGAGTACAGCAATTTTTTGACAGAACCAACCCTGCAAAGCTTTAACCGGAAATCCCTCTACAAAATACTGGACTGTTGGGAAGAGAAAACATGATCCTGAGTTATGGCAAAGAATATCTACAGTATAGTTTCCTCAACAAACTATTTTTTGGGGGGTTGGGTGGTGATAGCTGTAGATCTTAGAATGTTTATTTTTTCAATCAAAATACAAATAAAAGAGTCTGCCCAAATTTGAGAATAAGAGATCACACCAACCTGCAGAGAGTCTTTTTCTACAGCTACTGTCATGACTTTGTCATCACACTTTATTGACAGGGCCACATCAGCGCTGCCCTGAACCTCTTCGGGTTCTTTATGTTTTGAGAGGGAATGCTCAAAGTCATGGTTTATTAATGTATCCACTGAGTCCCTGGACGGGAAGATTCCTTCTCCCACTGCGTCATGTCTTCCTCTGTTAATGTGAAAAGGAAAAGCCAGGCCATCACTTAAGGCAGGATTCTTTGGAGCAGGCAGTGGGTTAGCACCCAGCAATTCTGTCAGCTCTGGAGGAAGGGAATGGTCTTCTTCGTCATTCATCTCTTCTAAAAAAAACAAGAAGGAAGAAAAGAACATCAGGTTATTAGATAGTTTTCCTAAAAGTATCCAGAACTAATCATTTTCACACACAAAAAAATATTATCTAGAAAGGAAGCTCCTGAAGGACATCCAAAGCAGCATCTTTGTACTAGCTAGGTCACTAGCCACAGTTCCTCCACTAAGGGTTTAGCTGTTACTGAGGCATCTAATCTTGGTATATTTAGTCCCTGCTAGAAATCTGCCTCACTAAGAGCTGAAAATAAACTTTGAGGAGTGGGCCTATTATATGCAAAAGGCAACCACAGAGGAAAAAGAAACATCACATTCAGCAAATACACTATTTTAGCGCTGCTGTAATAGCCTAAGTGCAAATAATTGGGTGAAATTCTTCCATTATCTGCCCCATCACAAATTCAGTCACTCCACTGTTGTGGAACTACTTACATAACCAGAGTGAAATTAAATGAGAGTTAACTTTATACTGAATAAATGAGAACACTATCTCCTGGCTTACACACGTGACTGCTCAGGACAGAAATCTCAACATCTGGCCCAAGAAGATAATTATCTGTAACCCATGACAGTGCAATTGATAAAATTAATGTGAACATAAACTTTATCAAAATAGCTAAACAATATTTTTAGAGGTTGAAATTCAGAATTAGTGAAAAAACAGATGCAAGTCCACTAGCTTCAATGGACCCGGATATCTTTACATCAGCAATGACTTCGGCCAAATAACTAATTGTTTTTTTTAATGATGTATTTATGCCATTCGCTCAGACTTTTTTGGTAAGCCAGTTTTGTCTGTAAACAATTTAAAAGTTTATTTAAGTGTCTCAAGGAAACACTATGCTCATACTTTTTTTTTTTTTGGGGGGGGGGGGGGGAGGGGGGGGGGGGGAAGTGCGGAATCAAAGCTGGATTTATTAACTAACAAGATATCCAGTTGCTGAAATCCATTCCAGTGAACATTGAGCATGGTCAGCTATAACAGCTTGTGAGTTGGATAAACTATAACAATTTAATTCCACCAACATTTCAGGAAATAACACAATTTGCCTGGACTTTTCTAATCAAAAAGCCACAGATTTTTTTTTTAACCAGCATTCATAGATATTACCAGCATTCTTGACAATGAGCAGTGAAAGAGTGCAACTCTCAACAACAAAGCTTCAAAACTGAGACAGCACCTTTCAAATCATCATATTCCTGGAAATACAAGATATATTTTTTCCTATATGCTAAAAGTCCATCTTCAAGCTTACCTGTATCTTCAAGTTGCAGATGAAATCTGTTAGCAACAGGGGCTTTTGTGTAGGAAGTAACTGGACTATAGTTATGCTCATAAGCCCACTTGATCAAACTCTCATGCGATGAGGGAATATCAGGTATTACCGATTTACTCATAGTCATGGATCGTTCTGTTTCCTTTCCAAAACCAATACTATTTGATGTCTGCAGACAAAGAAAAACTTGGTTCATGATTTACCATTTAAGGACACTTAAAATGGAATAGTGACACTGATTGAACATGTTTTTTACTCTACTCTATTAAATAACAGCAAACTGAAAACACTTGGGAAATAAACCAAACTCTGCCACCTTAGGCACAGAACTGCTGCACACATGGAGAAAAGCCCCCCTTCTTCCCAGCCTCTGTTTGAAGTACAATAAATCAAGGTAGTCAGAAACTGTTAATCCCTAAACGAGGCAAAGATGTATTTATAGCCATTTGTATAATACCGTATTTTCTTCAAAACAGAGTTGAAATTACTTCTGAGGTGAGGTGAACTCAAGATGATAACTGATTTTTCAAATGTCCCCTTCATTTCTTTGGTTAGAGCATTACTTAAGCTATATATGGGAAAACCTTTGCTCAAATGAGTGTTACTGAAAAAGGCAAAACATAGCATGCTCATGAAGTAGAGCTGATACCAGCTAATGCTTTAAAGTCAGCTGGCACTGAGGATAGCTTGTGCCTCTCTGAATGAGCTTCATACTAGAAATGTTGTACCTCCTGCAAAATGTTGATTATGTTAAACAGGACTGAATTAAATGCTTAATAGAGCAATAAGAGAGAGCATGCACGTTTATGCAAGGCCAAACTACTTAAAACACAACATATACTTTCTGCGCATAAGTAAAATTTAAAATTTAATTAACAATAAGTTTTATGCAAGTGCATCGATACAGCAAACTCAAATACACTTGCCGACCTCTTAGTTTTATTATTAAATAATTACAAATAACATCTCGTCAAAGTTGTCTATGGAATACAGATGAGTCACACAGTCAGTTAGCTTTCATTTTACTGTAAATGTTTTGCCAAATTTCAAGTTTTCTTGTCCAAATGGGCAAGTCAAAGGAATATAACAAGCATCTCTAGCTGTTAAAGGGGCAGTTAGAAAATATGCACTGACATTACACTTTAACTTACTTTTAAGTGCTTGGCATCTTAAACATGTATTCATGTAAAGCTAAATATATATATTTATTTTTACATTCACATGACTACTATCACTATAACAACCACATCAACGACTACAGAACAAGCTGAACATATAGCAGGAAAGGCACACGACAACCCACTTTGCAAGAATTGTTGCAATGTGATTGAATTGCACTTTCTATATGCAGATGATACCATTGAATGTTCTACAGCAAAGACTTATTTCCACGCCTGATTACCTTCATCATATAGGCTACATTTTTCTTTTTTTAAATCCCCATTGGTTTCCCTCAACATGAACAAATCTCAATTCTCTTTCACTCTAGAATGTCAGAAGATTGACTGCACTGATCTCTTCTGCCCAGATCGCTTTTAGACAGTGGTCATATGGACCTGCTACCCAGAGTCACAGAACTCAGTCGCACTTCTGCATCTGACCTCGGAAACGGAGCTTTTGAACCAAGAAAGGAATAAAGCTCACAGAGTCCTGACAGAATGGCATAGTTTACCTTTAGCTCTTTCCCTCATTTCTTCCTAATGACCCAGTTCTGCATCCTTTAAACACTCACAGCTTCACAATTGAAGTTAAAGGGAATTTTGGTTGCAGAGTGTCTGTTTTGAGGATACTGTTACCAGTACAGTTATCACCACTGAAGATAAGAAACAAAAAGGAAGCAATAGGTATCCTAATTTTAGTGCCTTATTGCTGTTTTGGATCAAATAATCTTTTATTCTTCAACAGATACAAATCTGGCCAAGATTTATCACACATTTGCATATTACCACACAGCTTTGACTGGCTGGAATTATTATGCTACCCCAACTTTGCTGGATCTCTCTCTCTGCTTTCCTTTTCTTTTTTGTCATGAGGAGACAGCTGAACAAATATTATCTCAGAATTTTACTGTCCTAGCTGGCACCTCACCATTTCCAGGGCTCGTTTAAGTGTGGCTCCACTCCACGCTGAGCCTGTAAATGTTCAGTCCTGCATCACCTCAATGAAACAAAACGAAGCACAAGGGCTTGCAGGATAGACATACCTTCCCTCACTTGCCTGCCCTGCCAACACCTTCAAACGTTGTGTATGAAACCAGGCAATCAATAGAGCCGCCTACCAACCTACTCAGAATAGAGAGAGACCATTTCAGAAACTGGTGGGCAGTAGTCCTCATGTAAGTAACAGTCCCTCCAAGCTTTTGAAACCTTAACAGGTTTGTTCTGCACATTTCACCGCTCTCACTCTTCATCCCTGAACACACTTACTTTCTTGGAGATAAATGGAAACTAATAGAATTTATCAAATCTTTCCACAACGTCACTTTTGTCCACTGTGCAACCTACGGCTTTGTAAAAGGACACTGAATCCAAAGGAAGCAATGTGAACAGCAGATAGTCCACAAGCACAGAAACACACAAGCATTGCACTGGGGTTGATGTAAGGACAGACTGCAAAAAGGAGCTAAACACAGCCTGGGAGGAAAGCATTGCACATATATTATGTGCAATTACTCTACCTAAACTATTCCCATTTAACTTGGTTTTGTGTCCATCCTCTTACAGAGATTCAAGAAACACAGCAAGCTGGGAGATGAGCTAGATGACCTAAAACGTCTTTTTCCTTTTTTTGTCTATGAACTTAGACCTTAATAACTCAGTCCTGGGTTTGAGGCAGCTTAGCACTAACCTTTCATTCTCGGTTTGCCAATCCCCTCAAGACAATTCTGATTCGTACTGAGGGCAAGAAGTTAGGAAAATTGAAATGCATGGAACTGATTCAACTAATAAAAAGAACATTGTGAAACATTACCTAATTGTTTAGTAATGTTTTTATGCATTGTCTAAATTTGGGCTTGGAAAGGCCTTCAGCTTAATAGAGATACGAACAGATCTTAAATGCTGGATGTACAGGCTTTTTAATGACATGGGGGTGTTCAGTTCCCTCCCACACCCCCTCTAAATAAAGGAGAACAAGCACACGTTCAGAAAATGAAGCATCTATACAAACAAAGCAGTATAGTAAACAGTTACTCACAAATCCTAACATAAATATACAAAGTCTTTTATATACTGACATTTCCATATATAGTATTACTTTCTCTTTTTGTTAATCTAAATAAAATGTTACCTTCTGCCACTTGTTACAGAAAGAATTTTCACTTACACTTTTTACTTATACTTTCAATAATTAATAAAGAACAACTTTAAAAAGAATAGCAGCCTTGCTTTTCTATACTCAAGTGCAGCACTTTAGACATTTTAAAATCCTCTAGAATTCCCCTCCCTGAAAATTTATCATCCATAAAGAGGTAGCTTCATGGATATGAAGTATGGTACTTCAGATATCTCCAAGCATGAAGTGAACTAATGCACAATTCTCTATCCTGTGAAAGTAGACCTATATAGGCCTAAATATACAGTAATAAATTTTACGTAATAACCCAGAATGAAATTTTCAAGTTAACCATTGTTTTTTGCCATTCTGCTTACAAGTGTGCTAATCCTGGGCAACTAACCTTGGCCTTTCTCTTTAAGAGCTGACTAGTTAGGACCTACAGAATGAGCAGAACATCCTTTCCTGTCCGTAAGATAAAGATGTGTCAGGGATCAAAAGGGAATTTCATCATCCATCCTAGATAATTTTTCCATTCCATTTTCTGAGCAACATCATAATTTCTTTCCTTTTAAATCCCTCACGCTCAAAATCTAGCATGAAATTCTGCCTACCAATCTGTCCTCTTAGAAGATTTAGGTCAAGCAGCCTTTCGATCCTGTCAGAATTGCCCTTGCACACATTAAAAGGAGAAAGCTACTAAGCAAAGTGAAATTCTTATAAATAGAGATAGCTGGTGTTTGAAAATGTATCTGAGTTACTGCAAAACTGTCAATCAGTAGGCCACTGCGTGGTCATGAACAAACATTCAGCTCAACTGTACCATGTGCTCCTAACTGATCACTTAAGACAGAAATAGGCCACACGTTTATAGGCTGCGAGATCAGTCTGATTTTATTTAGTTATTTTAGAGCAAGGGAAACCACATCTTCTTAGTAGAATTGGTGTTGAGCCACAAAGCCTGTACCAAAAACCATTCTGAATCAGAACCTCCAGTTATGTGTAAGTATAGTTTCAGAAGTTTAGCTTTAGAGATTCTGGTTTTCATTTTTTTAAAACTTACTATTTGCAGTCTGAGGAGAGGTGAGGTCAATTTGACGAAACACTTGCTGGGGACAGAAGTGCGGGCAGGGAACAGGGCTAGAGACTACTATAAGCACAAGTGGAAGGAGTAAAAAAAGTTTCCACTTTTTAAGGGATGTGGGTGTGTGCCACGTATCTAGGATTATCCATTCTGCACTCACAGGCATCCTTCCAACTTCTGAGATGAACCTGTAGACCCACTCACCAAAGTAACAGCAACAAGGGAGATGAACACCCAACTCGGTGTTTAGGGTACTTCAACAGAAGTCGAAAAGACATAGCCCCTAAATCCTTGCACTAACCACCTGGCTTCTGTGATGTGCTGGTCAGTTTAATAGCCCATATATTAAAAGTTAATGAGAAAAAAATACATAGTTTCTGTATTTACTCCTTGAAATGCAGTAATAATTTAAAAAAGCAGCTAAGAGAGAAAACATTCAGAAATCAATATGGTCTAGCACTATATCACATTTAAATGGATTCTATACTGTTGCAGTATGGTATCTCTCAAAAAAAATAAAGGTGCCTTAACTTACAATCACTTCCAGCTTTCCCTGGACATCATGCGACTTGATAACCCAATTGACAGACTTTTTACACTTGAGGATAAGCACAACGTCTCTGACAAGTTTGGCGCCTGGTTGAGATGGTTTAATGTCAACGATTATATCCACCTGGAAAGCACTGTATGTGGAAAATAGAGAGAAAGTTAGACCAGAATGCCAGAAATTTTCAGCTATCAACCTTCTTCCAATCCATCATGTTTCCACTGTCTGGCCAGCTGATTAAAATGCTGGAGATTATCCCAGGCAACACAACATGTGCAAAACAGATTGTTATTCCACATACGCTTAAATGATTTTGTATAACAACAGAAACAAATACTTTTTAGACAAATAGTATTCTTGTCTCTTATTTACAAGAAGTGTGCTACTCATTTCAGCTATTATTTAGAGCAGGTTAGTTATATGACCAGCAGTTTGCTTTATCAAGTAAATACTGTTTTCTTATTTCAGTGTGACAGTGCCTAAATACAGCTGTTTCAGTTTCCTCTGGCTATAACTGTACTAAAGCTCAAAATAATACCTTAAAAAAAGCAAAAAGACAAATTAAGCAGGTTAATACCAAAAAAATGCACAAATACTATATTGGGGAGTGTCCCTGACTAGGCAGTTAAGTTGTGGAAATTACTTTGCTTAGGATCTTGCGTGTGTTGAGGAATTAAGCCGTTGTATTCAGTTTCCAATACTTCTGGATATATACTTACTTTAAAAAGAAAAGAAAAGAAAACAGATGTCCAACCTACTACTTGCTGGAAAATAGATGAACGCTATCCAGATTTTCAAGATCTCAGTAAAATAAGTAGAGCAAATGGGTTTGTACCCAGCAATAACATCTCGTCGTGCAAAATATTAATTCAACAGAAAAACCTTTACTTCCAGATCATCTTATGGGGCCATATGTCACAAGAATGTGCTCATCCCCAAGTAACACATTTCAACTAATATTCTGCACTGAGACTTAGGGTAACTTGGGACCTTTGTTTCACCTCCTGCAGTTTTACACATGCCCAGCTCAGCTTTTGTATGTTTCTTTGTGGATATAAACTTTGTAAAGATAGCTGTGGATAATACATAAAACTAAGAACGAAGCAAGAAGAATTTAACTTACTGCTTTTTTTTACTTTTAATAACAAAACATTTAAACATTTTTCAGTGTTATCATCTGAAAAACAAATTCCTATTGTACTATCAGCCAAAGCCAAAAGCCCAGAGGGCTCGGAGACAGGGCTTTCATTGCGTAACACTGCAAGGGACTTACAATGATGCTGATGCTAAAGAACAGCTCTGTTCAGGATGGGGCTGCAACTCACACCACACAGAGGCAGTTCATTTGGGCTTACCTACTCCACTTCCACTACATTTCAGCACTTTCTTACTCTCCCAAGGTTGCTAGGCAAGAATATTCTCAGGCTCTGGGTTCACCATCTTGCAATGAGATAATTACCCTTCTTGCAAAGACCCCTCCTCCCACCTCTATCTCCCTGTGTGATTTCCTCATTAGGGATGGGATGTGCTCAAATGTAACTGCATGAGGAGCACAACTGGACAATGCTGGATATCCAGTGTCTGCAGCACGCAGATAGGATTTAATTCTACCTTATCTCTGATGAAATTGTACTTTTCTTCTACCAAAAGGGAAAACCATCTAAGTTTCACAGCAAGTTTCCGTTCTAGCAACCACACTCAGCACTTAAGAAGAGCTTTTCCAGGTATGACTATTTGAAGCAAACCCCATTCATGTGCTCCCACTAAGACACAGGAGAGACTAGAAAAGGATGAATGTTTCAAATGTCTTGCCTCCCAAAGATACCTTTGACAATTTAGATAATCCTCATAATGCGTACAGAGAGTTAAGTAGTTTTCCCTAATCACTAGTTATAAACTTTTTTGGTCAATGGACCACTTGCAATGCTTAACATTTCTTGCAATTATCAAACTATCCCTTAAACTCAACTGGAAACTTGACAGAAAATACTGTTATGATTCTGCAGACCAACTGTGGAACAATTACCATGGACCGCAGATCACTTGCGACCTCTGGACCACTGTTTGGCAGCCACTGCCCTAGGCCTCGCTGCCAGTCATCCCTACCTGTCACAGGTGAAGATTACTTTTAACCTCTTTCTCGCCTCCTCATACAGTGGTCCTATCTTAAACCCTGTCTGTCAGATGCTGCCCTTATTCATATTCCCTTATTCACCTTATTCTTGGAAAAATTTGATTGATAGAGCAAGAAGAGGGGCAGGATACAGTCCATAAAAACTGTGCTTTGCAGTCTTGCCCAGAAAAATCCTGGGATTGTGAAGCAGAATCCAAAATCTTTACATACTGACGAACTAATTTCTATTTAGGGCAAAGTACTAAGGTCCAAGCTCTTCTTGTAAGGATGAAATGGCTACTTTCAGTTGATTTTCAATAGACAGGTGAAATCTTTAGCTGTGATTTCAAACAGATTTAGTCTCTTTAGACAATACTTTACCTGTACGGATTGGAATTTGGAGTGATTAGTTCAATGATATGAACTTCTCTTTCTTGGACCAAGCTAGACATAAGGCACCCCTCTGCTGTTTTTGGTTGTAGGTATCCCGCAAGGTAATTTAAAGAGAGAAAATTCTTTTCTATGTTGCACGAGGGAGGAAAAACTTGATCTAGAAGGGGAAAAAAAAAGAGAAAGCATATACATCTTTACACATAGATATCAGCTTACATGCATGTATGTACCGCATCTGCTTCAGTAGGGCACTGTATTTTATGACATAGGTCTTTAGGCTAAAAGGTGTATCTATTCTCTATCATAAGCACTTATGACAAAGCAACATAATATTGAAAGGAAGATCATTGTTGCAACAACCCGGCACATCTCTGATGTAAAATATATATTTCTAAACTGAACAGTTTCTATTTACAGATTTAAATATTTAATGAAAGAAAATCCCTACAAAGAGAAATCTGAAAACAATACTGAAAATGTGAGCATTTTTCGAAATGAGTAACATACATTTAATTTGTTCCTTGCACCTTTAAAAAAAGATTGCTTTCTTTTGAAATTAGCTCATAGAAAACTTTTGTGATCAGTTCCTTCTCCCTTTAGAAAATGTTTTATTCTTGTTATTATAAACTTACAATATTTAAAAGATCACAGAAAGTATTTTCCATTTCCTTACTCGATATATTTTCCTATATATTGTGTAGTCAGAGTCAGTGTTGTCTAGAAATACTGCAGTTCTCTTGTGCAAGAAATAATTGAATATAGCAAGAAAAGGATTAAATCAGTTGTTGATATCAAGGACTTTTGACCATAAAATCCATAATTGAAATGAAGAAATTCTGGAGTGGATATTCAGTCTCTCTTTTGGTTTTAACTGCCTAGCTGATCACGAGCATTAACTAGTGTACAACGCAAAACATAAAAACTAGTCACTTGGTATGAAGTTCTCATGCACAGCCTACATTGCTGTACCCCAAGAAGCAGTATTTCCATTGAAAAATAGGAATACTTTTGTATTTCTGAGATAGCTTTACATATGAATTGTCATAATACACAGAAGGACTAAGCATCATGTTCAAAGACACAAAGTCCTGTAAGAACAGCATTCCAAATGGCTGGCTCTTTGACCTTTGCTTTACAAAGAAGACTTTCCTATTAAGGTCAGCAGCAAGACAGAAAAAAAAAAATCAAATATAATGCATTATGCATGCAAAACTGTGGACGAACTCTCAGAAGCTGAGCTGAGACCACTATTAGCATTTGCTCCCTAAATGAGAGCTGAAATATCGCCCCTGAAGTGCATTTGTGTGTGGCACACAACTTTGCAGGGAGACCAGAGACTCCTGTGACCCCGGCCACTGCGGAAACAATTAGGGGAATTTCTTCTCCTGATCTTACACAAAGTAGTCTTTGAATATTAACCTTGCTGTCTTCCCTACAGAATCTATGAAAGCTGTATGAGGCTGTAACTATTCATACTGCCCAAGCAAAGCACTCCTCTAGCATCTGGTATGTGCCCTGCCAGATTAGCCTTGAATGCAGCTGCAGTGCTGCCAGCTCCTCCCACAACAGCACAGAATGGAAAATGATCCCAAATGGTCTACACTGAGCTTGAATTTATATATATACATACACACACAGACGGAGATACTAGGTTTTTGCTTCTCAGCTGCTGTACAACACAATTCAAACCATAAAATAACAGCCTCTGAGTAGTTTGTGGATAACTACCACACATGCTATCGTTTGCCGTTGCAAAGAACTTAGTTCCTGCTCCTGGCACTTCCATTAAACATCTCCGGAGCTCTCAAGAACCGCTGCTCTTGCCGCCACCAGCGCGGAGGCTCCCCAGCCTGGGCCTCCGCTCGATAGCACACTGTTCCACTGCAGCAAATTTTAACTCTTGTCTCTGGCTACTTAATATACACATTTACTTCCCCCCTTCACCAAAATGTATTTACTCTCGTCTGTACCAGTTACCAAGATCTGGGCTGGAACAGAAAAGAAAAGGGGATCCATTTCATCTTTCTTTGCTCACTACGCTTTTCTTTTTTAGTTTCAGGGCTGTCTACTTACTTTGGAAAGGGACTGCAGGTGCCTGCAATCAATTAAAAACCTTACTAAACCAGCCAGCAAGCAGTCAATTTATGGACCCTGTGCCTCCCTAATCTCCACAGACTCCCAATATGGAATCAGACATAAGGTTTGCCTCAGCAGAGGGTCTCTGGCCAGCGTGCCCAGGTGTCGTGGGGCCCCGCTCACCAGAAGGCACGCAGCGGAGCCGTGCGCAGCGGCCGGCAGCCGCCTTCCCCTCTGGCACATGCCAGGCTGCTCGAGTGAACACGAAGGATTGCACACTGGGATCTGTAGTTTGTGGGCAGCACCTCCATTTTACAGACAAGGACAGACACTGTCTGCTCTATTCTGCACAAATTAGGCGACACTTGCACGTTCTTGGCTAAATTGGATAAAAGTTGAGTATCACAGCTTAAAATCACGAGGAGGCTTTTGTGAAAATGAGTGCTGTTAATCAGGTGTCACTCTCCAAGACAGGCACCCTGGGCAGCAGCAGTTTGATTCAGCAATAAAAATCCCATCCAAGCAGAGCTTGCCTTTCAAAGTCTGAGCTGGGGATGAGCAAGGTGACTGGGATTCTCCTCTGCCACTCTGATGGCGTGGCTTTTTCGTGTGTATTTTGAAGTTTACTAGCTCTTAGCACAACAGAGATCAGACATTTAATGGCAGGGTAGAAACGTGAGCAGGGAAGGGGTGGCAGTGGTCTCTGGAGGGAGGGTGGAAGTTCTCAGCTGTACTCACCCCCCAGCAAGACACATGGCTAAAGCCTGCCCCAAAGCAACCACCTACAAGTATTAAACCAAGCAAGTCCGGTGTGCAGGATACGTGCACTAATGTGTACAGGGTACAAATTCAGAGTAGCTTCAGCTTCTGCCAGGACAGGAGCACTGTTACAGTTTGTAAACAGACCGTACATTTTACAGCCTAGTTATTGTTATGGTTGACTTTTTTTTCTTATTAAGCTAAGAAATGCGTTGAAATTAAGCTCCCTCCAGGCTAGCACATCTGCCCTGGATTTACACTGGCAGTCTTGGATGCATGAGGTAACATTTAGCTAACTGGTAAGTTTTCCTGACTTCTACAATTGTATCTCACTGAAGCATTAGGAATTAAACTGACTTCTGCTGAAAAATATGTACTAAGATCACTTTCACCGTGAGCAGTCCCGCTTTCTAGAATCTGACAGCAATTATCACAGCAATCACTTTGCCACCTCCTTCACTACATAAATCAAACCAAGAATGAGAACCCCACTTCATGTGCTCCCTTGCTCAAGACCCTCATTCTGGCCCCTTTAAGTTCTTACTGTGCTCACCATCCCTGCAGAATTTGATCGGCCACTCTTTTGAACTGACAGGATTCAGATGCACTTGGCCCTGACCCAGTTTGCTAGCTCGCTGAGCTGCCTTTCATTTGCAGCTTCAAAAGTGATTTCAGAGACCCATGGCATCAGAAGCAGTTTTATTCTATGAAAGATCACCCTTCTTCAGATCTTTTTGTCCTCCGGCTTGCATCTTCTGTTTGCTGTATTCAGCTACAGCCTCCACTTCTAAAATGTTACATCTTCCAGTTTCAGATTTTTCTAACTTGAGTGAAGCTGAAATGTAAGCAATTACATGAATACTGCCATTAAATTCTGTACTGGTCACGTAGCAAGGAACTACTTCATATAGATTATGAGTAATACGAGCTGTGATTCACAGCCTGGCAGCTGAGGGTACCTGACTAAAGCATTTGAGTAGTATGATTTTTGTATGAAAAGCCTGAAATGTCCATCAGTATATGCTGTGGTTTGTGGAATCCAGCGATTCCATCGTTCACTGTGCAGAGAAGCAGACCAGATCCACAACCCACGTGGTTTCCACAGAACTCTTCGCATGACTGCTGCAGTTCAAGAACTGACCCTCTTCCCACCCCTGAACACATGCATAACCCCCACACATACACGCAATACTCATTCTTCTGCCAAGAATGTAAATCAAAATCAAATATGGTTACAGCTGAGCTAGTTTGTAGGAGCCTTCTCAGAAAACGTCTATTTTGGTTGCCTGCCAAGTTCCATTTTGTGTACTTACTCCTAATTAAATTGTGTTTTAACACATTCTAAAGAAGATGCAAAGCTCTCCTATTTAGCTGCTTAGTTTGACTGGAGACACGCAAATCCACAAACAATTTTATCTGTTTTTTGACATATCTAATTAAATGTTCATCTCTGCAACGCAGAGACCACTACTCCCATGTATATGTTCCAAGAGCACTTTAATAAGCTAATAAATATATTTCTGAATGATTTTCTGGCATTAAAATCCAAGACTGGTGCCAAGAACAACAAAAATCACGCAGGGGAATCCTGTACAAATTTGGCAGGATTTGGATAAAACCAACACAGGCATGTTCCGATTTTGGGGGGCAAGCCTCATGCTTCAGGAAATCAAATGATCAGATACAGGTGGTTAGGAAAGAATGTTTTCTTCACAGAAGGTTTTGGGTTTTTTTTTGTAGCCAACTACTTCAGCTATGCAAGAGTTTCTCTAGAAATATTGCTGAAGTACTACTAAATTAGGCTGCTGGTGCTAGTGTATGCTGAGCCCACCAGTATTCGTTGGATGTTGATAAAATGTGCTATTGATTTCTACTTTTCCCATCACTGAACTTCTTGAGAGACAATTAGTTTCAAAATATCTGGACCACTAGATGCAATGCAAATCAGTTCCAGTTCATTTTTACAAGCCTTCATTCTTGCTGCTTTTGGTTTAGCCTAAACCTAGATGTTTGCTTTAGCCTGAACTTGGATGACATCTTCAGAGAACAAAAAGAACAGTGACTTGCAGGCCATTAGGTAAAGTATACTGACAGCTTAAAACATCCGATACCTGCGAAAAAGAAAATTTCATCCCCAATCATCCTGCATAATAGAGGAAAGTCTGCTGTCCCTGCATATTTCCTTTTACTAACTATATATTTTCCAGAAAATGAACTTGAATAGAGATAAGTAGCGCATAAACCCTCCTGAACTGACTGCCTTGCTCCAAGAATGTAGTGAAGAGAAGAGCCATGGCTCTTGTGTTATCCACGGTTTATGTTCAGCTCAGGTGGAACTCCCCTACAGAAGACATGCTACATGATCCGCAGCCAGCTGAGGGAAAGCATGAGCCAGAAGGTGCTGCAGAGGCTCATACTGTTAAGTTGTTCCAACACTGCTCAGCTACAGAGCTACAGCCCAAATCCTATCCTAACATGGGCCTGTGAAATCCCTGAGGAGCTGGAGTCCTCTCCCACCTGCCCTAGGCCACCTGATGAATTTGGCATGTGGCTCACAGGGACAGGAAATCTTGCTCCTTGGGATGAAAATACACAAGGACATCAGACTGAGGCAACTTACCTTGGTGAGGAAAGCAATAATTCTTTGCCCAAAGAAGTCTGGATCCTTATACAAGCAAATACTGAAAAAAATAACTCAGGTCTTTCTAGAAATTACCCACCCCAGGTTCTCCACTTCAGTCCTTTAGATGAAGACACCCAAACAATCACCATGAGTAGTTTACTCCTTTTAAAAACTGAAGCTTTGACTCCTGTAAAATTCTGGCCAATTGCATCCACATTTATGAGCATAAAATTATGGCACCAGAATCCATTAAAAGTTGCCTAAATCCAAGGCCTGGTCTTTAGACTTGCTCTTATTTCTCTGCCTTCCCCTTTCATAACACATGTCTTGGAAAATGAGAGGTATATTTAAAGATTAAAATAAAAATTGTGAAATAATAAGCAAGACATTCCCAACATCTAGAGGTGCCTATCAGTTCCGATGGTTTTGTTTTTGTTTACCTTCTCCTACTTTAATATAGATGTTTCTTGATATTTTGAGTTCAGTGAAAGATGTTACTGCTCCATATTTCTTCTGGGCCCACTGTAGCAGATGTTCATTTTTCTCAGGAAAAAGCTTTTCTTCCGTTTCTGCTGACAAGGAGAAATTTCCCTTCTCAAACTGAACAACGGAACCTAAAGACACCTGATGGGAATAAAAACATGTTTTTAATGTTGTACATTTATCTGCACAGACAGGTAGCACGTTTAAGCAGTGTCATCGGTCACACCCAAATGCATTCACTGAAGGTGATTACGGCTTATTTCCAACAATGCCTAAACTTCACGTGTTTTAACATCTGCATGATTATTCCTTTCTCAGAGATGTTTTTAAAAAATGAAGCACCCATCAGCCCGGCTGGGGTGCACGTGGCAGCTGACTAAAGGAGCGCTCTGAGCCACTCTCTGAAGTTGTACTGCTGCAGAAGTGGTATGACACTGCTGCAAGGGGAGCTGAGCTGTGGGGGTGAGGGGAGGGCTGGAAGACAAGAGGAAAACTAAGACAGGAGAGAGCAAGAAGATGATGGTCTGAGGAACTGAAGGGAGAGAAGGATGTGAAGCTCAATAAAACTGGGAACTACTGAAGTAACTCCCAAATCCAGAAGAACATGAGGCCAAGCTCAGTGACAGATAAAGACCAACAGAGAAACACAGAGCAAGGAAAGAGAAAGGTGAAGAGAAAGGGAAGATATTTACTGTTCCTTTATTTACAGGAAGCAAGGAAATGCTTTAGTCTAACACATAAAGCAGTGAGTTATAAATCTTTAGAAAAATCCTTATAAATACATTACATTAACTCAGGTCTTGACTGGAAAAACTAAAATGTTTAAAAGAGTCAAAATGGAAAAAGAGTAAGTAGAAGTGTAAAGGGTTCTGTGGGAAAGCCTAAGATTTTCAAATACAGCTTCACTGGAGTGGCAATAGCATCATTCAAGAAAAGAAGAGGGCACAGGGTCAGACTGTCTTTCAGATTGGGACCTACTTCAACTTGCATTGATCTTGAGAGATAAACACGTCATTCCAGATTTACTGCAAAGCAAGACCATCCCAACAGCAACCTCTTGGCTCTCCTGTCCCTGCAGAGGGATGTGGCCAACACTATAGGGATAGCCAGTGGTGAAAAGCAAAGCATTCCTTCATCTGCCCAACCTCAGGAGCCATAACCCATCCACACACTTCACTGTGTCTTCCTTCAAGGTGCTTGAGGATTGGGGCCTGCGTGCCCTACCCGGGCTGGTCCTTCCATGCATGCTTTCACTAAGATCTAAAACACCAAGTCAAGAATAACATGTGCTCGAGTAAGAAAGCACAGCAAGGTGAATAAGCTTTCAGGTTTGAATGCATCAGTGAAGATTTCTTCGGACATATTCCCTGTAGTAGTGTGTAAGCAGTGCTTGCCCAGATATAACACACAGCCCCTACTTCCAGACTGCTGCAGGAGACAAGGCTTCAGGAGAGAAGTACCAGTTTGTTGTGCTGTCCCCAGAGCAGCCCCGGAAGAAATCTGAGTCACTCCGATGCTCTCCTCCCCCTTCCCTTTCCCTGTCTTTCTACTAACCCAGATTTCTTCAGTGGGACAAAAGTATATTTTTTTCCTCCAACTGAAAATCCAAAACTACTAATGAGGATGATCCGAAGAGTGAAAAATACATCGTAACAATTTCTAACCTGTCCTGAGTATTATTTACATGTTATAGCACAATAATGGTCATAAGTGTATCTCTAACCTTTTAAACAACAAAATACATAACAAGTATTCAACAGAGATTATCTGAAGTCAGGTTCCAATTACAGAAGTTAACTAACAGCAACCAACTATTACCTTCCCTGGAGCTATTGTTCACAGGATGTTATACATTAGTTTGTTTAGCACTTACAAATATTTGTGAAAACAGACATACAAATTATAGCCTTTGGCACGCGTAAAGAATTTCAAAGTTCTTCCCTGTGCCTCCAGCTATCACGTTAGCATTTATTATGCACATATCACATACTCTTCTCTAAGAGAAGGCCCATGTAATTCAGAGCTCAATTTGACCAGACCTGTCACAAAAAAAAGCTTAGGAATCCTTTTACCAGAATAGTTTTCAAAGTTTAAGCTAACATCTGCTTCAATTCTGAATGACCTTCCTTATTCCTTGTTTTTCATATGACTACCATAAAAGTCGCCGAGGGGAGCGCTCCGGAGCCAGCCCGACCTGCAGCGGAGCGGCAGATCTGGGCACACAGGGGGTTTTCCTGGGGCAGGGAAACACCAGGGCAGGGGAGAGACCCGCCGGGAGCCGGCAGCTCTCGGGGAGACGCTGAGGAGGCCTGGGCACTGCCAGAGCGACCGCCACCACCCCCACGCCTACAGAAAGCAGCCCGGGGAGCGCCAGCCACCAGAGCGGGCAACAGGGCGTGGGACGGCAGCCGGGGCCTGGCGCAGAGCTGGCGCAGGAAGGGCGCAGTCACCCTTCCAGCTCAAGAGGCGAGTTCAGTTGGTGGTCATCACCCTCTCAGAAGGAGCTTAGCTATGGTGTTCACCCGGCAGAAAGCCATGTCTTCTGCACCTGCCAGAATGGATGTGGCAACCCAGACAGAGCTCCCACGAAAACGTGCAGCCGTGCAGGTCTCAGGGTGCAGGGCGTGCCAGAGCCTGTCACTGGTCACAGATGGACGGCAGCAACGAGAGCGGCTGTGTGAGGTGTGACCAGGTGGAGGATCTGCTCAGCCTGGTGGCAGTGCTATGAGAGCAAGTAGAAAGGTTAAGGAGCATCAGGGAGTCTGAGAAAGAGGTAGACTGGTGGAACCATGCTCTGCCCTCCGTGAGACAGAACAGGGGCAGCCACCAGAAAAAAAACCAAATCAAGGGGATCTTGCATCTACCCCCCCCCCAGGCTGAAGGCAGTAGCTTAAAGGAAAGGAGTGAATGGAGGCAAGTCCATGCTCGGGGCAGCAGGAGTACCCCTCCTTGCCCACCTCACCTTCCCAGGTGCCTCTGTACAACAGGTATGAGGCTCTGGATGTGGAAGGCCAGTCAATGCAGGATGTGGATGACTGTCCATCTATGTCAGAGGTGTTGCCAAGGTCAGAAAAGCCTACCCCTCCTATCATGACCACCTCCATGACGAAGAAAAGACAGGTTATAGTTGTAAGTGACTCCCTTCTGAAGGGAACAGAGGTTCCAATATGCCAGACAGCTCCTCCTCTCAGGGAAGTCTGCTGCCTCCCTGGAGCCCAGGTTAAGGACATTACTAGGAAACTTCATAGCCTGGTAGAGCCCTTGGACTATTACCCATGACTGCTCTTCCATGTGGGTGGCAATGAAGCCACAACACATAGTCCAAGGGCGATCAAAAGAGACTTCAGGGCCTTGAGACGGCTGGTAAGAGAATCTGGAGCTCAGGTTATTTTTCCCTCTCTCCTTCCAGTTGTGGGCAGCGACACTGGAAGAAACAGATGGGCCCAGTCTATTAATACATGGCTCAGTGGGTGGTGTCACCACCACAATTTGGGGGTTTTCGATAATGGGATGGCCTATATGGCACCAGGCTTGCTGGTGTCAGATGGGATTCACCTTTCTCAAAGAGGGAAGAGGGTCTTTGCTCACAAGCTAGCAGGGCTCATTGACAGAGCTTTAAACTAGACTTGAAGGGGGAGGTGGATAATAAGAGGCTTGCCTGTGACAAGCTGTGGGATGACACGCCAAGGTTAGAGGGACAGGATGCTAGCGAAGGCCCTCAGCCTGTTGCTCTCAGATGTGCTGGCTACACTGCAGCACGCTTGAAGTCTTACGGAGACAAGCCAGGGGCTCCTGAGATAACAGAAGCCAACAGGGAAACACCAGTGGAATACCTCAAAGGAATTAAGGGGTGTTCCTCTAAGAAGGTGACACAGCTGACAGCCCAGCTGAAGCGCCTCTACACCAATGCACACAGCATGGGCAACAAACAGGAGGAGTTGGAAGCCACCGTACTGCTAGAAAGCTATCATCTAGTTGCCATTACTGAAACTTGGTGGGATGAATCCCATGACTGGAGTGCAGCTATTGATGGCTACAGGCTGTTCAGAAGAGACAGGCGAGTAAGGAGGGGTGGAGGCGTTGCCCTCTACATCAAGAAATGGGCAGAGTGTGAGGAGCTGTCTCTGAAGAATAGCCACGAGCAGGTTGAAAGCTTATGGGTAAGAATCAGAGACTGAGGCAACAAAGGGAACCTTGTGGTTGGGGTCTACTACAGGCTGCCTGATCAAAGGGAGCCTATTGATGAAGCATTCTTGCTCCAGCTGCAGGAGGCATCACACTCACAGGCTCTCATCCTGCTGGGGGACTTCAACCACCCCAACATCTGCTGGAACAGCAGCACGGCAAGCTGTAGGCAATCCAGGAGACTCCTGGAATGCATTGAGGATAACTTCTTAAGCCAGGTAACAGACAGCCCCACCAGAGGGGATGCGATACTGGACCTGTCGGTCACCAATGCCAGTGAGCTAATCGGTGACATCAAGATTGGAGGCAGCCTGGGCTGCAGTGATCACGCGCTGGTGGAGTTCACAGTCCTGAGGGATATGGGTCAGGTGAAGAGTAAAGTCAGGACCCTGAATTTTAGGAAAGCAAAATTCCAGCTCTTCAAGGAGTTAGTCAATAGGACCCCCTGGGAAACTGCCCTCAGCGACAAGGGAGCAGAACAAATCTGGCAGATCTTTAAGGATGCTTTCCATAGAGCACAAGAGCTCTCGATCCCCAGATGTAAGAAATCAGGCATGGAAGGCAAGAGATCAGCATGGCTGAGTCGAGACCTGCTGGTCAAACTAAGAGGCAAGAAGGAAATGCACAGGCAGTGGAAGCAGGGACAGGTATCCTGGGAAGAGTATAGGGACGCTGCCCAGTTGTGTAGGGATGGGGTCAGGAAGGCCAAGGCGCAGCTGGAGCTGAACTTGGCAAGGGATGCAAAGAATAATAAGAAGGGCTTCTACAGGTATGTCAGCCAGAAAGGGAAAGTCAAAGAAAGCGTACCCTGCCTGATGAGCAAGACTGACAAACTGGTAACAACGGACGAGAAGGCGGCTGAGGTACTCAACTTTTTTGCCTCAGTCTTCACTGGTAATTTCTCTTCCCACACCTCTCAAGTGGATGGACTGCAAGACGGGGACTCGGGGAGCAAAGTCCCTCCCACTGTAAGAGAAGATCAGGTTCATGACCACCTGAGGAACCTGAGCATACATAAGTCTATGGGACCTGACGAGATGCATCCCAGAGTCCTGAGGGAACTGGCTGATGTAGTTGCCAAGCCACTCTCCATGATATTTGAAAAGTCATGGCAGTCAGCGAAGTCCCTGGGGACTGGAAAAGGGAAACATTGCCCTCATTTTTAAAAAGGGTAGAAAGGAGGACCCTGGGAACTACCGACCTGTCAGCCTCACCTCTGTGCCTGGGAATATCATGGAACAGATCCTCCTAGAAGCTATGCTAAGGCACATGGAGGACAAGGAGGTGATTGGAGACAGCCAGCATGGCTTCACCAAGGGCAACTCCAGCCTGACCAACCTAGTGGCCTTCTAAGATGGAGTGACCACATCAGTGGACAAGGGAAACATTTTCCCATCCCTGGAAACTTTCAAGGTCAGGTTGGAGAGGGCTCTGAGCAACCTGATCTGGTTGAAGAAGTCCTTGCTCATTGCAGGGGGGTTGAACTAGATGACCTTTAAAGGTCCCTTCCAACCCAAACAATTCTATGAAAATATTTCCTTTACATGAAAAAAGTCTTTATTCAGTGTAGTACAGAATACACCATATTAGCATACTTCTCAAATAAGAAAGCAAACTCTGCCACTAGAGAAAATCCACTGCCCTCAAGTCTACAATACTAGGAAAAGATAGCAACAAGTTATCTTTAAAAAAGTATTTAGCAAATAGCATTCATTTCATACTTCCACCACTTAGAAGCAGCTATACTATGGATTGGTTTTATGGGGCATCTCTGCAATGCTCCTAACACATTAAATTTTACAGTGGGCACAGTCTCGTAGGATGAAGAGTACACTGACACAGCACAAGACAGGTCATGCAGAGATTGCATACAGAGCACCTCTTAGCAATGCTGTCTTTTGTATGAGACACGCGAGACATCTTTATAGAACTCTGGCCTAACTAAAAAAATCTCCTGTGCATAAAAATTGCAGGATTTAAGGACTTAACCAGTTATTATTTTGCAGCGTTATTGCATAGATGCTGGCATTCCACTCTCAGGAACAAAACTCCTTAACTACCTCAAAAATACTACAGTTTATCCAATAAGTACAGCAATTGCTTTTCATTTACACCATTTCACAATGTTTCTGGTATTTTTTATGGTCAGTATCAGAGTAAAGAAGTATCAGTGTAGCCTTTTAAGACATTTGAGGAAAGCATGAGAGAAACTATTCTTCCTTCTAAATACTGACCAAAGAAATGCATTATCTTGCAATTTTCACTGTATTTTTCATGATAGTTGAGATATTTACATGTCTGCTAACATAACAGCTTTCTTCCTCAGAATACACTTGGTTTTCCATTTATTATTAATTAAAATTTGAAAATGTTCTACATCATTCTGCAGCATGACGCTTGTCTTCCTGCAAGACAGATCCTATCAATGAACCCCAAAGATACTGAGTCCTACTAGGGAAGAACTGATAGACAGAAAAGCAGAGCAACTAAAGTCTGGCACAAGGATCCTCACTAAATGATCATACAGTAAGCATCTCTAAATAAACATGAAGCTTATAATAATTTATTTTTTTAATCACATACTAAAGTCTATTTGAAATGCTGGTCCCACTACCAGGTTTTAGAAAGGAGTGCAGAGTTCTTCTGTGCTTGCCAATGTTGGGATTTTTACTACACAGACCTAAGGCAAGGTTAAGTGAGCCAAGCACGTTATTTTTTCTGGAAGGAATTCAACAGACTCTTCCAAAAAAGGCAACCATCACTGTTTCAACACCTGCCTTGAACATTAACTACTTACTCTTCAGAACAAACCAAAAGCAGCTCTCTCTAACGTACTCAGGATAAGCCAGAGCATTAAAACCAAAGAATGTTTTAAATACTTGGGAATATATCAACAATTTTTATCTGAACACTCATTACACATCTGACTGGGTGATAAAGAAACTGCTGCCACATACACTTTTATCTGCTCACTTCATCTCCTTCAGTGGTTACTTTCCGAGGCTGCAGAGTGGAAAAAGTGCCCCAGCCCTATTTCTTCCTGTTGTTGTGAGGACATTAGAAGTGACTGCACCAGAAACATCCTCTGCTGCTGAGTTCACCTACATGCCCTGTCACATTTCTGAGGCTAAATGAGGAAACTTCCAGGCCTGATGTGGAAAATCAGTTTGCAAGACCAAAAGATACTGGCCACAGCCACTAACCACAGCAAGGACTGCAGTTCAAAGGGCTCTTCTGCAGTCAGAGGAAATGAGAATCAAGTACAATATTTTGAAAATTTGCTACCAAAACCTGAGTATTCTACTGAAGAACAAAACATGTTTAGGAACATATTTTAATTACACACACTACTACCCTGCTGACCATTGGGGGAAATAGGGATTGTAATTTTCTTTGCACTGTACAGAGACAAGGAAACATATACCCCTCATGCTGAAAAAAAAAAAGCGCCTTTATATGTTCCTTAAGAAAACTTTCCAGTCTTACAAAAACTGCCCTTGCAAGGCTGCCACGGTAGCTCAGGACATCAGCTACCTGGAAGAAGTGCCAAATGGTGTAAGTTACTATTCCCCAGAAGGAACAACTCTTAGAACCAACCCTGAGTCGTCTCAAATATATACACTGGTGAGTGTGAACACCGCACACACTCAAAATAGCGTCTTCTGTTTCTTATTTTACCTATTTCCTTCTCTCCTTTTAAATGTTTATTGCCTTTTTTTTTACCTTTTAACCTGATCCAGGGGGAATATTTACTTACTTTGCTTTATGACATTTTAAGTATTTAACGTAGTTTTAATTCAGAACTCCCAAGTAGGAAACAAGTTTGTAATTTAGCCTTGAGAGGCAGGCACCTTTGGGAGATGACTCAGAATACAAAGTTAAGCATCCACAACTACACAGCATGAACCAATCGCTCCTCTCACAGCAACAGCTACACCACTACCGACCAAGGCCCCTCCAGCACAAGTGACCCACAAAGCCACCCATAAAGCCAAGACTGAGGCAAATACACTAGCAGAAGAAAAGCAGCATCCTTCACATTTTTATCTATCTGTCAGACCTGTGGCAGAACATGTAGGAGGAGTAAATCTGCTCAGAATAAAATTAAAAAACTTGAACCAACTTTCAGAGCAGCCCACATGGGGTTCAGACTCAGCGGGGTTTTTTTGATAATGTACTTTGATGTGCTTTGCTCACCTTCCAGAGGAAAAGTAAAGCCATGGATGGAGAAATATCAGGTATTTGGAAACTCAAAAATTATATTCTCTGTTGTTCATAAATCCATATGCAATATACAATAACCACTAAGAGAACAATTCTCTTTGGTAAGTGACTAAGAAACATGCTGCTTTTGAAATGACATGCAACATTTTTGAATCATCTATCAGCTTTGCATAGTCCTTACCAGCCACAGAGGTGCGATGCTTTCAGGCAGTAGTAAAATTTTTCATTTTCAGTTTAGTGTTCTCAAGACATCACACATACTGTCATCACAAAATTCCACTTCCAGTTTTCACATTTTTGAAAACAAACATGTAAAAGAAGCATCATTATCTTAATTACAATTTAGATTTTAATTCTACTTCCTAGGAGATGCTCAGTTTGCCAGCTACAAAGATCTTGATAGGAATTAAGGCTGCTCAACACTTTCTTGGGATGAAAGCAGAACCTCATGGGATCAGACTCTTGCACATCTTTATGTATCTAGAAAAGAAGATCCTGGGATTTTCCATCAAAGCTGAAACTGTGTCAAAGCAAGTGCAACTTTCAAAACCCCCATGGAACAGTTACTAGAATGATAAGAAGGAAACAAAAAGGGGGAAATCTGTTCCCAAAGTTTAGGGCTCAGCAGAGGTTTAATAATTGCAGACAGGTAATTGTCCGCTCATCTCACTATCATCACCTTAATAGACCCAGCGTAACACTCATTTGGTCTGAACAAAATACGGTAGCAGCAGCTTTTCCAGGGATTCTGTTTCAAGTTAGATTCAATTTAGTGGAAGAAGAGAAGGGGAGAATTAAAGTGTATCTATGCAACTGCAGCTATAGTTTCCACTGGAATCGATGACTCAGTAACACAACCTGTTGTGATTTATTATCTCCACGTCACTAACACCAATAGTCTGCCAAAATCCGCTGCCTGCTTCTGTAAACTTCCACTAGCTAAACCCTCTGTTTACTAAAGCAAGCAAAGAAAGGAAGGAGCCATGACCATACAGAAGGGAAAAGACCATCACAGACACCTGTTCCAGGCCCTTCAGCCTCCTACAAGATGGGTCTGGGAACACACCTCAACCACTAAATGCCAGAATGTTGTTTCTTTCCTTACTCTTGCAGCCCGCTTTAACTTAAAGCCCAAGTCTGCCTAACTGTCAGCCTCCTTTGCTCTGAAAGTGATGGGTCTGGGCTCCTAGAGGGACTGTGAGAAGGAGGAGCACTCAGGATCAGTCAGTGGCAGCAAGAAAGACCAGCATCAGATCCAAGAGGCAGCAGCATCCAGACCTGGCCCATCCACACTCTCAACACAAAGTTTTGGTTGGAGCAGTGACCCACAAAGACAGCCCGCTCTTGAAGCTGAAAGAAACACCAAGCAATAAAGCCTGAGCTTTGAAAGATGTCTTAAATCACCTGGGACAGGGTGAAGACTAGTATGAAGATGAGGAGAAGGAAGAAGATCTGGTATGAACTATGTGATACTCCTAGCAAACCAGGCTCCAAAATAGCGCAGGACTTGAACATCCCATGAAAGGAGAAACTAAGGCACTTTGATCCACCTTGCTTCCTCTGACATTTACTGGCAAGCTGGTATTTTTGAAATACTTCTGCCCAAACCAAAGTGCTTACAGTAAAAGCAGAGGACACCTATGTATCATAAAATTTCCCTATTTTGGGACATCACACTACCACATATAGACATTTTTTACTATACACTGCATATTTGCTTCACGTACTATATCTTGTTTCCTAAGCCAAAAATATCACTTCTCTTCTGTAACGCCTTCATGAAGCAAGCTTTGAATGAAAAAAAAACCCAAACCCTAGATATTTAAAGATGCCTTACTGGGGTTATCGTGCTTTTAAACTCCTTTTTACTGAATGCAGACAATGCATCACTTTTAAACGTGTATTTACCACCCTGTCATTTTCTGGCATCCGTACTTCTGACAAAATCCTTCCACTCTATTGCCAAGAATGTAAGAACAACTACCATGTAGCCTGAGGTCCCCCTGATATTTCTGGGAGTAAATCAGTTATATAGACTTTAGAAAAGCAGGATTTTGCAGGGGGTTGAATCAGGCCATGAGACAAAGTCTCCAGGGAAATTTACTATTGTGAAAAGCATAATAAGAGTTACTGTTTACTAAACACTGCTTTTAATTAGACACAATGTTATTTTCACATTCTCTCAAAAGGCAAGGAAATAATGTGGGGAGGGGAAGGGGGAATATGAACTCTGCCAAGTGGAAAAGGGCAACTACAGGATTATTTCCAGCTCCTGAGTAGAAGAACGATGAAGATTTACAAAAAAAACAAACCCAAGATTCTATAGAAATGTAAACGTCCTTTTAAATTCCTCTTCACACTGTTACACAACACTGAAAATCTATTGCTTTTACTTTGAATAGTGAAAGGTCACTATTTATACCAAATTTATCACTAGTCATGCATTTCCTATCCTTTCTCACTCTTCTAGCACAGCACTCTGTTCACATCTGGGTCTGTTTAACCAGTGATTGGAAATTTAGCCTCCTGATTTCCCGTTAAATACTAGGCACAGGAAAACAAATAGCACTTGTTTTTCAGTGAGTTTTGTCAGTCATCCAAAATCTAGTGCAAACCATAGAACAGCCTGTGGTTTGGTGGCAGAGACCCAAAATATGTGAACCATATTTTCATGAAGTGAGGGGAATAAACCAGCTATTGGCTGAAGTAATAAGAACATGTCTTTTTTCTTCTTAGAAATACTGAAATGACTAATAATTAAACTCTTCCTTCTATCACTTATTCTTCTTTAAAGCTTTTCTTTTTTCTTTTCAAATCTCAAGCCAAGAGCATGTGATCTGCTTTTGTATTTATCATTACTGCTGTTGCTTCCTCCATTTTACTAACTTAACACACACATTCAGTCCTATTAAAGGGGTTCTTGTGAGTAAGGTTATTTGCTTGCATAAGTGCTTTCACATCCATAACTCTTACTCATTCAATTGCCTGAATAACTAACTCAGAGAAAGAGCTGAAGCATCACATCTTAAATCAAATATTATATAAAATCACATATGTAGATATGTAAGGGGTTTTTGGATCTATTCTAACAGTGATTTCTGCCAGGAAGTCACAAAGGTTTGGGTCCATTCTTTCATTGATTTAATTCTCACTACTTTCACTTGCCCAGTAAAGACATTCCTAGGCTATAAAAGCAATTGAGAAAGCTACCAAATCTAAAGAAAAAATTCACTTGCTGAGTAGCACCTATAAAACACTCTTTCTGGGCAGTTTCATAAAACTTCTGTTTTTCTGCCAAGACATGTTCGCAATAAACTGCTTTTAGGGAAGGAGAGAAATAATGACTTGATGGAAAGGGAGGAAATTATTTTGTTATATGAAAACTTAAAAGTGGGATGGTGGGAGAGGTCTGGTAAGGTTTTTTTGCAAGACTGACCTGTAACAGGATCACAGGTAAAAGCATTTTACAGGTGTTGCCTAGCTTATGTAAAATTGCGATCTGTCATAATCTAACCAGCCTAATCACCAGTGAAGATGTCCTTCAGCTTCCTCTCCCACTCCCCCTTTCTGATATAATTTTGGCATTTATTTCCTGCTGAGGAAAAAGAAATACTTAGCACAGATGCTAAGTATTCCCCTTGCTGAACTGAGCAGTGCATGGGTGAGAAGGTCTGCTCAAGTTCAGCAAGTGATGAAGAGGCTGATAGTCCAGCCCAGGAACACTTGGGCCAAAAACACCCATTCCCAAACCGTTGTATTTTTGTGACATGTAAAAATATCCAGTCAGACTAATATGACTGGATACATCAGTAATCAAAGTGGTGGTTTTCAATTGAAAAGGTTTTTATCAAGATGCTAAAATTTTTTCTTAAGATTATTCACTAGTGTTCTCTCTAGTTTATAGATGGGGAAAGATGCCCCAGGAAGCAAAATGACAATACAATAAGGCAATAGACTAGTAAAGAACAACTCCCTTTAGCACCTGTGCCCCATCTTGGATAAAGTACTGTCACTCCATAAGCATCACCATGCTTCCATTCACAGCCATGGAAAAAAAAGTCTTCAAAACATGACATTAAAAAAATCCTGATGTTAACAGAACACAGCCTTTGGTTTGCTTGGGGCATGCTATTTAATTTTAATGATAATTTACTCCACTGTGAGGTTTAGCCACCAGTAGACATTTTGTGAAAGTGAAACTGTAGCTGCCTCCATGAAGATAAAGTGTGTGACAAGTCACTGTGCTGAGTGAACCTATGCGCATCACATGATAAAAGTAAGTGCAAAACCACATGTATACACCAAATCTACTTTTTTATACTGAAAAATGTTTATCAAGAAAGTACTTTGTGCTTCCCTCTATACTATAACCACACACCCAAAGGCTGGATTTTCTCCTCCATTCATTTTAAAATTCTGCCTAGTGGAGGACCAGGCCCAAGGCAAAAATCCAAGCTTGAACTATATGATAAGAGCTTAAACTCCAGCCCAACTCAGTAGTACTGTATTTTCCTGGTCTTTTGGATATGTGCTGACACGAGCTTTAAATCTTTTCATCCTTTCCTTTTATTTAAAGTAATTTGGGGCAGCTTAGCTTTAGAGGAAACTCAAACAATGCATTCACAGGGCGAAGGTAGCAGACCATCTTCCTAAGGAGGACACTGAGAACACACAGCCCTGACTCTACCCTCTGCTCCAATATAAACATCATTTAAGCTCAGTGTGCCTTAGTTTCTCCACCCGTACAATAGTACTAACAGCACTTTACAAAGTGCTCTGACTCATTATCTTCACATATCCTCGAGTCATCTGCTTTGTTAGAAATAACCTTGAATCTTCTAATACAATTAATTTGTAATTTTATTTATTTATTCAAACACACTTCCCTGTAACAGTTCAAGAACTTTATTATGCTGCTTTACAGGGAAAAAATAATAGCTATCAACAGATAGAAAAAAAGCTAGGACTTCACTAATGGTTACATGATCCTTTAACTACAAACTTTGACCTGGCTCTGGGGGTGTTGTCTTTAGCAGCAGTAAGTCCCAGAAGTTGCCATTTAAACTTCTTTACACTACTTACCTTTCTAACTAGCGATCAACCGATGAAACAGGTCAATTCATACTTTACCTACAGTATATTAATAAAAGCATCAATGGATATATTGTATGAAAAGTCTAAAGGAGAAGCTGGAAAGTCAATGATTATCCTGCCCGAGGCTTCCATAGAGACAGACACAATAGTTATGACACTCCTATGGTATGCGTGACACAGGTTTCTGTTCTGAGCATTGAATTCATGGGCATTAAAAAAGGGTTTTTAAATTTGAAATCTTCTATGATTCAAAATACTATGTTTTCTGGCTTGGCTATACATATAAGGAGAACGAACAAGACAGAGCAGCAGAAGTACACGGATAAGCCAAGTATTTTCAAACAAGGGCCAAGGAAGCGAGCTCTGCACTCTGCAGCCCTTGAAGCTGCTATTTACACTCCTAGGCTCAACTCTCTAAAACTTACTGAAGGCTCTGGCAAGGAGGTAGGGAGTCTCTCCGCTACTAGAGCAGAAGCGGTATGTCCATCTACCCCACGACTCACCTGAAACAAGAATCCTTGATTCTGCAAAGGGACAGGCTCCTCTAGGCCAGACGCAGTCCCAGGGATTGCAACCTGGCGCGGCCCAACGCGGGCAAACAGCTCTGCTGCAAAACTAGAGCCCCTCGATTTCCTTTTGGCATATTGCACTTGCCCACAGGTGCTGCTAGGACTCCCTCTGCCATTTCCCATGTTTTCTGTGCTGCGTGATTCTGTGCTCTTTTTTTCAGAAAGCTTTTGGGAAAACAATGCATTTGTCCTTGTGAGCAGAGTGGAACTGTGGAAAAGCAGTGGATGATCATCACAGTTTAAGTTGTTCAGCCTGTAACATCATGGCCTATGATCCCAAGCTGCATTAGCTACTGAGAAACTGGTACATGAAAAGTGGGAAGGCTGATGAGCCTCTGATGAGAGATGGAAGTTAGCTTATGTTTGCAGCAAAAATATTGCCTTAGAGAGAGAACACAGAGAATGAAGTTCTGGAGTGAGAGGGACTGCAGGGACTAAACTAGGAGAGGTAATGGTGGATCAGTACTCTGGCATTTTCTGTTCTGCAATCTCATTCTTCAAGCTCTTTATTGAAAGGAAAAATAGAAACCTTAACATGGTGGAAGGAAGAATACATAAATTATATGGCACTTGAAGAGATCTAAAATTGTTATGGAGAGCTATTCAGATGTTTAAATATGATTAGGGATGGGTCAACATTGAGAGCCAGTTCACTCCTTTCAACGGAAGGGCAAGCTCTCATATCTGCATGGCTTTTTGCTACCGGTGCTATCCTAGCACCACGGGAGCATGCTAGGAGGATGGCGTGACGCACCGCAATTTTCAGCCCTTACCACGACCAGCAGAGCCTAAGAGGTTGGAGTACTGAACTGAGAGGAGGTATGTGAGTCCCACCAATGGAGAACCAAACCGGTAGCATCTACCAGGTACTCCTGCCCCACCTGAGAGACAGCCCACCAGCCCACCCCTTCCTGCAGCATCAGTGGCCAGGTTTACTGTGGCAGTTCCTGAAGTCAGACAACTTCTTGTTTGGCACGAATCATGACTGCTGCTGCTCACATTTTCAAGCCTGTTTTTGTAACCAGGAGGGCTTGAAACAGTTTTCTGAAGCAAACACTGAGCTAATCGTACAGTTTTGGCAGCTGAGGCCTTAGGCACATTCCTATTGTTCCTATGCCTTAATGCAGCCTGCTGAAGCCCCGCTGAGCCAAACCAAGCAAGCCCAGCACGATCACGGTCTGAACACCGGCGCAGCCTGCTGAGTGGAAACGGATGGCTCTCAGCAGAGCACCTCTTCGGTCCCAGAGGTGAGGCAAGGGGAGAGGGAAAAGTCTGGAGGAGGAAGAAGAGAAGGGAAGAGATAGCTGAACACAAACTAGCTGATAAGAGTCAAGAGTCAGTCAAGAGTCTCTAATACAGTAATGAGAAAACCTAAGATTGTGGATACCTTAGAATACAAACAAGCCCATGTTCTTTGCACCAATCAGTAACACACTGTATTGGAAACAGGATGGAGTCCTTCAAAGTTCAAAATACCAAGGGTACTCATACTCTTGTACACTGATGACAGGAAAAAGAAAAATCATCCCAGAAAGCTTTCAGTGTCCAGCAAGTGATAGGACTCTTGGTGTACTTAACAGTGTCACCACCATATCAGGTCAACAGAGAGCAGTGTCCCTTCCCAGTGTGCTAATGCTGCAGTACTGTTCATCATCTCCTCCTGCTGATGCACAGTGACACCATTAAGTTCCCATCAGGTATTGCAGAAACAGTCTTGCCTACCACTGTCAGCTGTGCTGGAGGAGCAAATTTAAACCCTATAAGGATACAGCTAAAAATAATCAAGTTTAGTTCTGCAATTAGAGTTGAATATAGTAAAAGCTGCAACTTTAATAAAGACAACTCGTGATTAGACATGATGTCACACATTAAAAATTTAATCCAAACAACTTGTCTGTTTCACTACAAATAGCAAACTTGAATGTCCTGGCAAACTGTAAGGACATGATTTACAAATACTAGGTAATATTTGGATCCTACATTATAAGCAGTGCTCCAGTCTTTCTGAGAAATAAAAATGACTTCATTCTGGGCTTAGCTCGGTCATTTCAGTAGACCAAGCTTCATTAGAGATATAAACCGTAATTGTACATATTGAGCTCAACATATACAGATTTTAGTTTTGGTCACAGACCACACAACTAGGATCCACCCATAGTATTTCCCATTGCTTTGAGTTTTTTTTGCATTGTGCACTATGGAACTTCGAATTAGGACTAGCAATCCGTTATAACCTCACAGCTTTTTGAACTGGAATGGCGGCTAGTGTTAATAACTACATTATATGCAGATTCTGAAAAAGCAGTTTTGGTTTCTTTTCCTCAAATTCACATAACAAGTAATTGGGTACTTTTTCCAAACTGCTTTGCCCTGCCACCTAACTGTTCCCCAGAGCCCTACACTGAAACTTGACCTCCTGTTAACTTGTTTTTTTAATGTATGTTTTAAAACTTTCCAAATGAATGCCATTAACTCTGTCTTGTGCGACAAGTAGCTATGATATAGAGCAGGCCAGGGCACTGTGTATACTTACAAAGAAAACTCTTCGGATTCCAGGTGCCAGTCTTTCTGTTTGCAGCTTCCAGACCAGAGGCAAAGGAGAGTTGAGAAGAAACACCAGAGGCTTCTGGTGAATATGCACTGATGAAATCGGATTCAAATGTAACGTGACCTACAGAGAAACACAGAAATACATAAATACTTCCTATGAGTTTCAAAACCAAAGTGGAATTTGAAACAATGAATCAAAGGTCATTTTTATGTATTATTATGGCTTCCAGCATTGAGACCTCTTGACCCAAGATTATAGACTAATCTACTTCTGGGAAAAAAAAAAAAAAAAAAAAAAAAAAAAAATCAGTCAACAGAGCACAGATAATATAAAGAATGAAATAGTTAACATTTGGGCTCTATGCTTGCAAAGCACTGCTAAAGTGTTTAAGAAAACCTTGGCAAATGCTGATGAAAAATAGCTTATGCAAAAGGTCAAACCACTAAGCTGAGAGTTGGAGAACAAGGAGATAAAAAGAATTGCAAAGCAAACTCTGATTTCTGGTTTCTAGATGGTAACCTACAAAGCTGGCTTAGAGTACAAACCTCATCTGCTGATGCTATTAGGGTATAAATCTAACCTGCAAAACAAATAAAACTAAACAAACAAAAAACAGAAGGAACAAATCCAGAAACACAAGCAAGCACTACACTAGTTTATGAAAGGAATTCCAACAGAAATTTTAACATACACTAGGGAAAGAAAATGCCCGTCTTCAGGGACTCAAAGGACACATGGGGAAAATGATCCCAGCAAAGTGAACATCACAGAAGTGAGGAAACCAGTTAGAGGTGATTTTTAAGCAACCAGTTAGAGGTGGCTGGAAGCCCCTCCTGCCCAGCTCCTCGTGTCCCGGTGCCACCCTCCTAGAAAGGAGCCGATGGGGGGCAAAACTCTAACCAAACACATGACAGAGAACAGCCTGTCAGTTCTTAGCATATAACAACTTGTAATTGAAATCATAGTGGTTTTGCAGTATCTAATAAGCTTTTTAAGCAGTCAGCATTTGGCTTGATAGTTCATCCTGCTTTATGGGAAAAAAGCTTTAGTGTGCAATGGAGAGGTGACAGATCACACAGGCTAAGCAGCCAAGCTGATGCCTCACAGCAGCGGGTGGCAGGTGGGTTCCCCGACAGAGAATCACAGCTCTTTCTAGAAAAGGTATAGAGGAAGCAAACATGAACACAACCACCAGTTTGAGCGGTGGCACACAGAAATGAGCATACAGGTAATTCAGAATGAATTTTGTCTCCTGCTACAGAATTTGAAAGGAAATCTGAGACACAGAAGCCTCTGTGTATAATTTATTGCATTATTCTTACATAATGGTACGCATCAGTTAGTTTACCATTAAAGTAAATGCAGATTCATCCATCAAACTAACTAGATGAAACCTAGAGACCAAACTGAATATTAGGTACCCATTACTGTCGAAAATCTTTCCAAAAGAAAAAGTTAGCGTGTTTAGTTTTTTTTTTTTATTTCTTTATTTTCTTTATTCCCCTTCCCTCCCCCAAGTGAAAAGCTCACCATCACTGCCAAATGATAATCAAACCCAGGTCTCAGGTCCGACAGACACCTGGAGGACAGCAGAAAGACCTTTTTCTGCTACTCAAGAACTTGCGAGAAAGCTAGCAAACAACTGGCTGTGTTACCACGCCAATTGGTAAGCAGATGCTTACGTGCAGAATTTACTAGATTTTTAAAAGCCACTGAATTGAAAGTGCCAAGTCCCCTCAGTGAAACAGATGTCAAATCCCATAAGGACACCCCCTGGGGGCACTGAGGACATCCCTATCTTCATCTTTGTTATGCTTGATTAAAAATTGTTGGAAAACTGATATTAAAAGAATAATTCCTATTTGTACTAAATCCAAACTGCTTTAAAGAACAAGCACCTCTTCCCTTCAGCAGCCGGGGCAGTGCTAGCTCTGCCTGGAGGAAGGCTGGGCACCGCCGCCTTCCACCCGAAGGCAGCCACCTTTCTCGCTGCTCAGCCTCGCCGGGCAGGAGGCCTAGCTGTAGTTATGCATTTCCAACAGAAAACATTAAGTACCACAGATTACCACGTCTTCCGGGGACTACATTTCTATCCATTTTCTGCCTCAAAAGAATAAAATACCTCCTTTTAGGAAACTGCAGGGTGTTAGCACTCTGAATGCTAAGGGGATGACAGAGACTTCAAATGCCAAACAGTCATGATTTTAGCTATAAAAACTGCTTTACAGTATCTGGCCATAGAGCCAAAATAATTCTGTTAGCTGAAAATAAGAGAGAAGATAAAGTTATTTGTTTTACAAGGCTCCCACTTTGTTGTTCTGTCTAGAAATAGAGAGGTAAAAGTGGAAAGAAAAAGGTGTTTAGAACTGCTATTAAATTCACGGCTATTAAAAAGCTTTCATTAATTCTTGTGGTTTTTCAGCTGTAATCACAGCTAATTAGTAATAAGCTGTTTAAACTATTAAATATAATTACGTTGTTCTGGGGTTATGTTTTCTTACAAAGCAATAAAAATACTGTAATCTAAGTTTACCAAAGTAGCCCAGTTATATCTTTTCCAGTCCTGATCTGGCAAATGAGAGTTCAAATTTTATTCTGCTATTTTTTCAGCTCCAAATGGCATAAAGTGCATTCAATTTAAAACTCTCTAAACTTGAGAGTAGCAAAGAGAAAATCTACCACACTAAATGGAGTAAATATTAAACATGTCCACTCTTATCATACGCATCCATAGCCACATTTTCACACCCAATGATAACTGGTTTCTTCTAATCCTAAAGGAAGTAAAGACTAATGTAAATATTGATGAAATGAGCTATAATACAGGTTTATGTGCTTAAGTAACCAAGACTAGAAAAACAGTAACGATCCTCTCACACTGGCCAACGGGGGCACTTTGCACCCTGGTTGTGTTTTTATTAGAATGTTAAGTCAATGCAAAGAACAAGCTCCTATTAGAAATTTAAAACATTTTTGCCATGTAAAACCTCTGGTGTTTATTAAAACCAGAAATGATACAAGAAATATAACACACACTGAAACCTTCATCTCAGAAACAGCAAGGCCAAGTCCTTTGGGTAACAAGGAAATGGAGAAGTATCTCTGTTTCAACTGATCTCAGACAAGTTTATTCAAAGCCAACATCTATCAGACAAGACAGATGTTTTAGACTTCATGAAGATTTCTGCCTGTTGGTTTGGTCACATGAGAGAGCATACAGAGCAATCATACTACCTTAGTGAGAAAATCAGAGACTCTTCGCAACTGGATCTACTATCAGATTTCATAGTTGCTATTCCTTTGGGCTTTGGAAATTAAATATGTATATAATACACACATATATGATTATTTCCATACATGCATGGAAATAATCAACAAAGTTTGAGCCGTATTCAGAAGTGGTGATATATCTATCCATGCCTTTGGCTGGAACTGTAGGATAAGTTATATCACACAATGGAATTTTCCTACATTTCTGTCTGAAAACTGCAGGCTGATCCTTAAGAAAAGCTACAGGACTTTAACACAAAATCAATTAATTTTTCATAAGTAAATTAAGTGTTCCTTCAAAAATTTTCAGAATAAATGTAATTTTGCATTAGTGCACTCCTCAGTTTGCTCGTAAAACAGCAACAAAACACATAACGTGGAATTCATAATCCTAGTCCTAAACTTGAGAAAGAATAAAGTTAATGTGAGCATGCTTCTGCAGCAGCCTCTATCGCTATATTCCTTGGCATATATACTGTCACTATAGTTCTTGGCATAACAGAGTCCTCAGCACCAATTTGGTTTTCCAGACTGAAAAAAAAAGAAAACACAGAGCTGCTCAAAAACTGCTCAGGACCATCTTGGTCATCATATTTTTCATAATTCATTTTTGCTTCAGAGCTAGTGCTGATGAGGAGCAGCTGGGTAGCCTACCCTGAATGTGACCGTTCTCACTGAGAAGGCATACAAAATTAACAGACTCCTCATAATGTGACTATTTCCCTCTCTAATATTTATTATTTCACCCATCGCTGTCTGTGCTTGATAATACACAACAGTGGTATCTATTATGGGAGACTTTTTCCTGGTCCTTGGAAAGATTTTCAAGCAAACTGCTGGGGATTTACTAGCATTCAAGAGCTTTTTGCCAACAACCTAGCTGCCAGGCATATGGGTTTTACCTTGCGCAACAGCAGTCAGTGGGCTATCACACAGAAATTTCAGCCCAAGTGAAGGAGGCGTGATCAAAACAGCTCACCAGAGAGGCGAGAAGTGTTTCTGTGTGGAAGGTAGCGGTTTGAACCGTGGAGTTCAAGTTAGAGCCTTGACTTCAGCTATGCACCAGAGGTACCCAAATGCCTCTTCCACTCCTGCTTTAGAAACTGAAAAGCTTAACAGGACTCTAAGGTGTTACAAGCTTATGACATTGACGCAAGCACAAGTTCTACGCTTCAGCTGGAACCTCTAGCGTGACACTGTCCCTCTCTCTAGCTCTGCCGTGTTAAGCTTTCTGCTGTCATGGCCGTGCTCCCGCCGTCTTGCCCCTTTGCTAACTTCTGGCATGGCTGCCTCCATCCACAGCACTGCAGTGGAAGATCCTCACCCCTACTCTCTACAGCAATATTTCTCACCAAAAAGTAATTTCTGCTAGAGTGCTCCCACTGTGGCTTTAGTTAAACCATATATTGGCTGAATCCTAAGTGCTGTTCCCCTTGCCCTGGCCACCTTTCTGTCTCATCTTAGCTCACGAGCTCTTCAAGGCACATCCTTTCTCAAATGTCTAGACAGTTCATAGCACCTTCTAAACACTCCACAAATTAATAGAAAGGTACTGGATCATTTCAAACCACCAAAACAAAATGTTTCTAATTAATATCAGAAGACCTAACTAGAAATTTCCCTTTCTTTTTGTATTTTCACTGGCAGAGTCCATATTATTAAATATTTACGTGAAGCATTGCCCAGAAACTCCACCAGAAATCAGTACTACATGTGTTCAGTGCTGTACAGCTAGATACAAAGACACGGTGTGAAATTCTGAACTCACTGAACTCTGTGGTAAAATTCATTGTTTTTCTGAAACTCCCAGATAAGCGCTTTTTTTTTTTTTTTTTCTTAAAATAAGGTGTCTAAAAAGAGGTATTCTCCATCCATTCTTATAGGTTCAAACAAGCTTACAAAATACACACATTTTGTACTTCTCAGCAACATACTACCTCAGTCAAAATCTTCTGCATCTCAGACAGCTCTATGAGCAGTTTGGTCAAACAATACCAAAAGAAAATTAAACCAGAATCATCAAATGGACTAAAGCACTTTTAGGTCACCTAGTCCATTTAACAAGCAACTGCTTGCTATTTTTAAAACATATTAAGGGACAGCACATTAACCAAGCAGACAGCAGCGTAACAACAGTACAGGAAAATAAGTCAATGTGGTCCAACACATCCCTCGCTGCCAGTGAAGGGCTCATTTGATCACTGAGCTGTTCCATAGCCAGAAGTTTCATTGTGCAATCAATAGTTAGGCCAGACCTTCTGGACACGTGTCTCAGCAATGGGCGCCCCAGCAAGGCTCAGCTTCAGCAGCTGTTCGTCAAAGCAAGCGCCTCTTCCAGACTCACGTCTGCCCTTCGCGGCCTCCTTTGGCACACACGCCTCCAAATAACGCGTGACTAACTTGCAAGGAATACGACAACTTGGTCATAGGTAAAAATTAAAGATTAAGATTATTCTAAAAATCTTACAACAAAACCTACAAATTCATTTTTAAAAAGCATACCAACTACAAAGCATATAACTGCAACCAGGACATGAACCACAGAGAAGCTCTGTCATTTTTGCTAGAATGCATTTTTCAATATATGTTATAAAAACTGTAAAAAACAAAATAAAATAAAGACTTTACAAGGATACCACATTTCATAGGTACCATGTCTATCAAACTTGTGCTGGCATTACTTAGCCAGCTATATTTGCATGTATTCACGCTGGTCACTGCTGTCTGCACAGTCTGCAAAGAGTTCCTTTAAGGTCTCTCGCAGCAGCAAGGTTAAGGCGGCTGCAGAGGCTTCTCTGTCCCCAGAGATCAGAGTTTTATGGAAGGCTGAGTATCACCACAGAAACCAACTACAAAAACAGTCGATGGGCTCCTGCCCCGTTACTCTGGTAAAGCAATTTGTACTACATGAAAGGCAAGGGCACAAATGCTGAAAACTGATCAAAGTAAACACTGCTGTTAAAGTACCATTTTGTTTTGCTGACTTCAAGGCATCAAATCACAGACCCTGTGTTTTGTTCTAAAAAGATGAAAGTCAAGTGCCAAGGATTTGTAAGGTTGAATTAACTATTCCAGTGTGAAGGCCTTGAGATAAATTCATAGCACATTTTCCAAAACAGCCATTACGAATTTGTGCTAATAAACCAGAACAAAATATGCTGTGCTGTATTGAATTACACTGCCCAGGCTAGGACAGCTGTTCTCTAAAAGAGAAGCGAAAAATGAATTTTAACTCTCAGATCATACAAACACATTTTCTGACTTACAAGTCATGCACTAAAGATGGATTTATGACATCTTAACTCATTACTCAGCTGCAAAGATTAAGTTATTAGTACAAAGCAGGCAAAATTTAGAACAGAAATTTGAAAATTTATACCTATCACTGCCCTCTATAAGTGTTTTCACTCTTTTTGTTAATATAGTATTTATAGGACATAAATTATTCTGGTATTGCAACAGTCAAAGAAACTAATGTGAAGAAACTTATCTTCACAGTTCATTAGTGTATATTATGCAATATAAGAGGTTTAGAAATTCTACTGGAATTCACTTGAAAAATATAATGTCGCTACATTGGCTATAAAATAATTCAGTCAAGGATTAATCCATGAATCCACCTCAAGTGGTGGGATCTAGTATTGCACCACTTTTCAAAAGTGTTTATCAATTGCTTTGGGAAGGATCTCCATGCCAATTTTTTTCTTTAGAAGACAAAAGTAAAGAAAAAAGTGTATTCTTTAGGCAGGGACTGTGAATTCAAAATGGAACCTGCCCCCTGGCCTCGTATTTTTGCTATGCTTATTGAATATTGTGTTACAGATTTGATACCAAGCCAGCTATAGTAGATTGCAATGTCCAGCTTTCAGGAGCCAACAGTTTCCGAGAGAGAGTTTGCTGATTTTTCCAAGAAATGCAAAATATGTTTAAATGGTGTTAGTGCTTGAAGGTAATTTTGCTCAAGGAGTTACATAGTTGCACTCTTAAATCAAACGATTGTAAAAGCAAGATCCTATAAGCATGTGAGACCCCACCGCTTCCCTTCTGGGATGGTTCTCCAATGCAGACTCTTTTATTCGTACAGGGCAAGCACCTATTTTTTTGAAATCTCACCCCAGCAATGAGACAGAAGATCCTTGGAACAGCATCAGAGAAATAAATGTCTCCAGGAAAATCGCAATGCCATTAAAAACAAGCACTCAATCCCACACATAGTCACCTTTTCTCCTGCAGAACTCGAAGCTATGCCACCCTCACAGCCCTTGCCAGAGACGCACCATGCTTTCTTCTCTCCGCCGGGCCAGCGCTAAAGGATGCTGCTGGGGCAGGGCCCTGCCCTCGCGGGAGCGAGCGGGGGGCTGCGATGCACGAGGCACACGTCGGGAGGGAAAGCCCTTTTCTTTCTTTCACTCAGTCCTCGAGGAACAGGTCTGAGTGCCTGGCAGCTGTGGTAGCATTTAGCAGGTGTGCGAAGGACCAAAGCTTATTTCCAATGCCCAGGTTAATACTCTAAACTAATTCTAAAATCAACCTTTTGCCTATTTTATCCTAAATATATGGTTGCAAATGGATGGGCATTCCCCAGACCTTCTCACCCACACTCCACAGAGAGAATCAGATTAACTAAAGAGCAGCTATAGCTCAACTGTGAAAATCATGGGAAAGATTCACCCCTGGCATAATTCCACGGAAGCTACTGGCATTAAGCCAGAGACTGACGTGGTCCCATACGTTACCTTATAAAAAAAGAATACTATTGCACAATCTGCTGACCCTTATGATCTACCACCCAGACTGGAAAACTGGGCTCCATCAAAAAGAAGGCAAGAGAACAGAAAAGTTGACAAGGACTACCCAGCTACGACCTATGGCCTAAAAAAACAAATTACAAGTAAAATTTAGCACTATAACATTATCAAATGCATCCTGTGCAAGAAGAGTACAGTACAGTGGCATACGGCATAGCACTAAACATACAAATGACAGTGCTGCCAGGTACTGAGCAGTATCTGGTTCATAACTGATGTTTTACTGCACCAGTGATACCTTCTCCTCAAAAGTGTAAGAGCAGGCAACCAAGCTGGTAAGTTTTTACTGGAAATGCAGTGACGGAAGCGCCTGTTCAGAAAGCACCACAGGTCACACGGCGTCAGAAAGTTCTGACACAAGGAGACGTTATGAAATAGTGCTTCTAAATTCATGAAAATGTTGGACCATTTCTGCCCACAGCTCAGTCACATAATTTATCTTCAGACAAAAATGTAGCCAGTTAATTTCTAGTGTTCCAGAGTTGTTATTTTAAGCTGGAGCTGCCAAATGCGATCACATTATGCTAGATGCTAATCATTTATGCAAATACCTAGGTAATAAAAAAATTAGGACCAAAGCTATTCCTGATACAAATAACTTGGCAAATGGGCAGGACAGTTATTGAAGTCCTATTTGCACTAGAAAGTGGTATTACTTTCACAGTGTGAGAATAAGTGAAAAAACTTGAGGCTTTATATAAGGAGAGCTATTTCAGAACACAAAGGCTAATAACTGTATTAGCATAAGTCATACTTACACCGATAAAGCTACTTCTGCGGCAATAATCTTAAAAGTATAACCTAAAGAGTTTACTGATAAATTTTACATTGAGATGATACACACATGTAAATTGCCTACTTTAGCTTCATTTACCTGAATAACACAAGATCCAGCTTTCCCTGTGCATATATATTTCAATCCAGTCTTTATGTCTTCAGTGTTATCTCAGGCATTATTTAGCTTGGAGAACCAGAGTTCTCCTGAAAAATAAGACTTCTCAAAAACTTCTGGCTGCAGCAAAGCAAGCAGACAGTCTCTGCACAAGCATCTCCGCTCAGCTCTGCCAACCAAATCTAGCCTTCACATGCTATCCGTGCTTTGGGCACCTCCGGAGCAAGGGCTGCCCACAGCGACCAGCCCCACGAGGCTCCGCGGTTCGTGCAATGGAAAGCCCGTGCCCAGCAGTGGAAGGCTGGGACCACTTCACCCATTCCTCCTGTGACCTGAACTAGACACTCAGGCTCCCAAAGATTAAGTGAAACCATTTGTGCCATCTGCCCTTCCACAAAGCAGTCAGGCTTCCCAGCACTTGAGACCTAAGAACACGACGTTTCGCTCAGCTTTGCATAAATCAGTAGAAGTCAATACTGTTCACATGCCGTATAATGAATCCTAAGGGGAAAGTCCTCCTTTTATACATTTTGTGGGAAAATTTCTTGTTGGCTTTAAGTCTGTTTAAGGGCACAGGATCCATTCCCGTAAGCTGCAAGTACAGCATCTCCCCTACTGTTGTTAAGTGGCCTATTCACAAAACAGTAGCACATCAGACTGAGCTTCACTTTAACAATTAAGGTATAAGACTCACGTGAAAAGGAAACATTTTCCCAGACAATATTCTATTCTGCACTTACTTGTACATATATTGCCAATATAAGCTTTTCTTTGGTGAATCAGCTGGGCCGCAAAGTAAGTTTAATTTTATACTCCTCTTCCCTTCTCCCATCCCTAAACTATTACCAGACAGTCATGTAACATAGTGGCCACCGCCCTGAAAAAACAAGGCGGGGGGGGGGGGGATCACTACTATGTTGGTGGATACATAAGTACATACTAAAAAGCAGCTCCTGTCCCAAAGAAAATGCTTCTTAAACCAACAGATAAAAGACAGATGACAACCTTCTGCCAGGACCATTTTCCTTAAATGCATTTGGGGCATTCCGAGCAAATCTACACAGGTTTTTCCAGGTAAACGCAAGTTTCCATTGCCTGTATTTTCAGCAAGTCAGACAGGTGCTAGCCTCCCAACCAGAAATTACATAGCTGCATTAATGTACCACTACAGTATTGAATTTTGCCTCTCAACAGGTCTCGTTAGTCATAGCTCAGTATGACACTGGGGGTTCAGAGACCAGCGCTAGCACTATCTCATCTCTGCCAGGCTCTGACAGTAGACACAGCAAGTTCATAGTTCCTCTCAACTGCAAAACACCGTGCAGATGTAACATAGCACACGGTGTCATAAGAACATCATGGCAAAACTGGGATCTGAATACAGAATTTCCACATCTCAGGGTAAATCCTGAACAGATAAACACCCTACTTTCCACTGTTTCGAAAGCTGCAGGTGGGGAAGGGGAAAAGGCTGAGACAATGCGGCTTCACAAAGCGAGAAAAGATTACAAACAAACATGACATAGATGATGGAAAGACTGTAGGACAAAGGGTTATGCCATTTGGAAGCCCCCACATATAAAACAATTTGCTCCTCAAAGGTTTTGCAGCCAGACCACACATAGATCCAGATGACTGGAAAAAAGAAACATCATTCTACAGGTGTCTTTTAGAGCAGCACAGTCACATAGGGAAGTGTAAAATGTGGAGTTCACATTTTTATTGGATACGCAAAACTGAATTCTTACTTTGCAAGCCAGGGCAAAGAACAGTGTGTGTGCATGAGTCGTAAAAAACTGAAAACCTAAGCAGCAGCACCAGATTTAGGAAACAGCTTTGTTTACTTTATTGTCAGTAACCCACCAGCCTGAGCAAGAGTTGGTGCAAGTGTGTATCTGTAATACATGTGCTCACAAATAGTATTAGAAATTAAATAGAAAGGGAACAGCTTTCAGAAGATTAAAAGTAACTGTAACCAATACATTGTCTCTCTACTCCCCTGGGGCAGGTCTTCATTCTTCCCAAATTTTTTCTATCGTCAAACTTCAAAAAAACAATCAGAACTTTTACTCTCTGTACAAACAAAACAGTATTTTGGGAATATTTCAAAGAATGAATTTATGATACTGACTACATTGAAAAAAACCCAAACACACCAAACCCCTAAGGAATCAAATCTTCTATTTAATCAGGCCTACCCGTCTAAGTAAGACTACTCGTATCTGTATACACTTGCAGAATCAAAGCCATGAAAACTGACAAAATCCTCCAGAAGACATTACCGAGGCTGTCATGCAAGTATTCTCTTGCACTTCTTATCTGCCCTGTCTTGCTGATTCTTGCTTGAAAACAGATTTACTGAAGAAACTACTGGCTTGCTTTCCAGCTAACAGTGCAAGAATGGACTGCTGCTCCTTGCATGCAATACTTTTCCATGTAGCTTCAGGTGCATTTTCAGTGTCTACTTTACCTCATTGCAAGTATCACTTGAAATCCAATTAGTGGAGGAAAGAAGGCATGTTCCAATGGTCTATTCTGAAAAGACGTCTAACAAAGCAAGTGCCACTGGGCTTCTCAGCAAAACTAATGTCATAGAGTGACATTTCCCAACAGGCCTCAAAACTTCACTTACTTATTTGCTTGTACTAGCAGATTATGTCCATGAAGAAGAAATGAAGACTCCGCTTCCTTGGGTGATGACAGAAGAGTGAGCCAGACTTCAACCAGTCTTCAAGGTTAGAGAATGCTGGTTATCTCCAGAAAGGTGACAGATTTTAACACTTTTCCCTCACTGATGAGATTTTGGTCATCACCAAATATTACCTCTCATCTAGAGACACTAAGTACTGCCACCATCTTGTTTATCACATATGGCACAAGCTCCAATCATAATAAAAATATTTCTGTATTATAAATTGCCATGGAAATTGTTAAAGAGACACTATCAGCTATAAATTATCTATAATTTCTTCAAACTTTTTCAAGCAATTTAAGTTTCAGATGTTTGTACCTCATGGTGGTGCTATTTTCGCATCTTCTCCTTTAAATAACAAGTTTTACTACTGTAGAAGTAGTCTGTTTATGTTTCACAGGGAAAATAAGAGACTCTTGTAGAGAAACACAAGCTTGAGTATATGATAAGTGTTATCAAAAGTATGATCTACATAAAACAACCCCAATTAAAATATTTGTTCCTCTTCTCATATCTTGGCACTGCAAGTTTTTACTTTTTCAGCCGATACAGGAGCATGGCTGTCAGGCACAGCAAGCTCCACACAATTTATGTTGGAAATTTTCCCCCGATGCTGGGAGGTTGGAGGAGGAAAGACTTCATTAATTCCAGCTTTTGGTTCAAACAGACACTCCAGAGAACAGCATAAACATGACCACTCATGACAAGTGTTGCTCCAACATCTCTCTCACACACACACACACACGTACGAGCCCAAAGCTAGACTGGAACCTGCCCATCGAGTTTGTGATATAAACGGACTCCTGGAAATGTCATCACTTCCTTAATTATCTTTTCTTGGGGAAAGTAACTACAGACAAAACAGTAATTTATAAATACTCCAAGGCATGTCAGAGAGAAGCTTTGAGGAGGGAACTGGAGACCAAGAATGTGAATCACAGTTTATGATCAAAATCAAAACACATGCATCTGCCTGAAAGAACATGTGAGTGCATGTGCACAGTGTGCTTACACACACGTGAGCAACAGCAAGGGAGGAAGAAGAGTCCATCTAGTAAAGACAGCAGCGGCAGCCCCGTTTCTCTGTACAGTTCTGCAACAGCACATCAGCACCTGTGGGCACTCGCAGCAGAGGAAAACAAGAGTCCAATTTTCAGCTTCCGACAGGTCATTTTAAATAGCAGTTAGCAAAACCAAAAGATTTCATCAGAGAAGTCATTCTGACATTTTTCCTTTTGAACTCTTTAGCCTTCTGTGGTGGGCCTTGGCATGGCTTCAGACACCATTCCACGCAGCGCCCTGAAACTGAGAGCAGATCGCACTTTCTGCACACAGCAAACAGTCCCGTTTCTAAAAACGGAAAATACCAAGGGTTTGCACAGCACTTTCCAAGTCACGGGAAGTCACTGCTGCCTCTTTAAGGGCAGACACGCATCAAGCCACGCTCCTGCAGGACAGCAGGCTCTGCACAAACAGGCTCCTCTGGCCGACACGACTTCCTCTGGCAGTTCTGGTGGGCAGAACTTGAAACGGTTGCCAAATCCAAAGACCAGCAAATCCTGAACTGGCTAAAAACAACCCACAAAAACTGCAGTCCAGAGCAAACAAGATGAAAAAGGCACATTATAAAAAGCTGGATTTTATGCAAGCACAGATGATTCAAAGCGCTAATGAAGAGTAGGAAGAGGGTTGTGAGGGCTCTTTAAGAACTGGAGGCTGGGGTGGCTGTTGGTTTGTTTTTTAAAGACATGGCAATGCAGTGTCCATCAACTGAGGCAATTAAGACATCAGTGTCATTTTAGTGTATTAGCTGCATGGGAGTTGCAGCTTTCAGTAGACATGGCATCATCTGAGAAAGACACTGAACAATTACAATTTCTGTGGAGCATGCTGCCAGTATCTTTAAGGCTTTATAAGGTCTACCATGTGCTTCACTTCTCATTCAGCCTAGTACTCTGGCAGCCCAGAAAAGGCTCTTGGGCAAGACTGTGGGGAAAGGGAGTAACAGCAGCCTGTGAAACCACCCTGGTGAACCAGTGGAGCTACCACAGGCTGTGGGCAAGCTTTGGAAAATATCCAGGATCAAGAGATGCATGTGATGAGGGACTACTGCTTTCCAAGGAACAAAAACAGGGTGTTCCTGGAGTACGTCTACCACAGCATCGCTCACAGCTTGACTCTGAGACTTCACTGGCATGGAGCACCAGTGGAAGCGGTAATTCATCTAGGCTTCCTGTTCTCAATCTTCTGATGTGGGCCCTTTCCCTCGCTCTTACAAGTAGTACGTAAAACACCGTGAAAGAAGATCATGATAAAAAGCAGCAGTCAACCTCAAGCTTGACAGAGAGGTTTGCAGGTGGCCAAACTAATTTTGCATTGCCACTCTGCAGGTCCTGGTGGGGCTGATAATGTTGCCTCTGCATGACTTTGTGAGCCACAGATCATCAAGGAACAAGCAGTAACAGGGTGAAAGTGATCAAGTTGATCTTTATGGGCTCAGCATAACAGGAGAGCTGGCCTGCACATATGAGGTTGAAGCCAACCAAGTGTTGTGGAAAATTTGAATATTACGTTCCCACCCAGACCCAGAGATGGTATCTTAAAATGTCCACAGTGGCCCACAAAAACATGCAGTACAAACGTAAATACCACTTCTTGGTAATGTAGGACCAGGAAAGATCTACAGCCCCACTGAAACCCTGACAGCTGGGGAAGCTGGTGTGAGCAGAGGATAGCGTACGTGTCACAGCAAAACTGCAAAGTCAAGCACAGGAAGCACGGGGCAAAAACTTCCCAAACGGCAAAAGTCGCTTCCCAAACTACTCTGGAGTCTGTCATCTCCCAATACTGAACTGGCTGGCTACATGACTTAGGGTGTCATACTCCAAGTGACAAAGACAATCTTTCAAAGAAAGACACTCTCTTGTTGGTTGACTCATGAAGCTGGATGAGATCAGCCCAGACTTTCACCAAACCTCTCCCACACTGTAGTCTTCTTTTGAGGGTCTACCTTCTCACATTTGGAACGAGATCCTTTGCCACCAAGTTACTGGTCCTCTCATCTGAAGTTTCACCTCAGACTTCTCCATCCCCAGAAAGACTAAGCGTCTCCACTACTTTCATCTCCTCTCCTTCGTCCCCAGACAGACTGGGCAGCAACACAGCCACCTGCATCACTCTTCTCTCAAGCCATCTCACTATAGGTAGTTCATGCCACTCCTGATTCAAAAACCCTGCGTATACTTGCACTGCCACTTGTAGGTCTGCTGCCACAGTTAGATATCCATTACTGCTGCCAAGCAAAGGTGGTCAGAAAGTGGAGAGGCAAGAACAGCAAAATACCCTTGCAATGTTCAGATCTGGTCTGTACCTTGGCAGATGCACAGGCATGGTGCTTTGTTTTATCTTTGAAAGCTGCTTCTAAAGCAGCAACTATCTTTCTTCAAAACAAAGACCTTTGGTCTACCAGAAGTACCAAACGTACCCACGTGCAGCAGCGTAGGCTTCCCACCGTACCACAGTAAACGAGCAGAGGGCAGATGCAATGCAGCCTGGCAAACCAAGCAACATGTCCTTTATTTATCCCAGCCTAATTCTGCACCACATGTTCTAGTCAGCTCACCAGAAACATCAAATTTGCACAGCCAAGTGATCTGGCAGTGCACAGATCCAATATTAACGTTAGTGAAGTCTGTGGTCTTACTCAAAAGTTTAATCTCACAGAAGTAACAAACTCTTCATTCTTGAGCCTCTTATTTTAGTATGAGTTTAGGACTGCACAGGATAATGATCCAATTATTTTAATTTGGATTATTAAGCCCAAGTTGCAGGGTGCTTCAAAAATTCAAATCAAAATAGTCTGTCTTGTCAGTTTTAGAGCAGTTGGTCAAGTTGACACCGAGAGCTCAGCACTAAAAAGCCACAGTAGAAAAAGAAGCTGACCTTATTTTTACTGTATGTGAGATCTTGAAGTCTCAGAAAACAGCCTAAGTGGCCACTTGATTGGTACTAAATGGAAACTTGTTTTAACAAATGCACTTTTAGAGGAAGAAATAAAAAACGTGAATCAAACGACTAGGTAACAAAAACCTCACTAACTCCAGCTGTCAAGTAACAGCCCTTGAATTCCCTTCCTGCCGGCTGTCGGCACAAGACCGCCAGGCCCCCCCTGACCATGGCTGTGGTGCAGCAGGTCAGCACGTTTAAACCACACTCAGAAAGTGACCCCTTTATCACAGCTAAATCTCAAGGCTGTCCCCAGATCTCTGGATGCCTGAGCATGAAACAAAACATTTTTCCTTGACATAGCCTTGGGTAAGGCTGTTGTGGTATTAAACTTCTGAAAACAGTTAAAATGAACACACTGGGAAATACAGTAAATATGTAGAAAAACCAGCAAAATGCACCAGGTTTTCATCACCCTCATTGTCCAGATCTTCATAGTCCTAAAATAACAAAACCATTGTGACAGAGAAGAATTATCCTGAATTCAGGATGCACTGCAAAGATCAGGACGTAGAAATACATTATCAGGTGACTGTTTCAGAGCCTTTTCCTGTTTCATTTTTCCAACTTAAAGGACTTCTTCAGAAAGTACTTAAATATTAGACTTAAATAATTTTGCCCATCATTTTATGACTTCTAAGTAGGTGGGCTCAGGAACCTGAGATACATCACTAGTAAGTACCTGACTATTATAATTAGCCTGCTCCACAGGAACTAACAGGCATTTTAATATCAGGTTTGCTCTCAAAGGAAAATAATTTTTTATTATGAAATTGTTACCAACTAATACTGATTAAACAGTGGGGAAAGGTCTGTCAAATTATTATAACCTCAGTGGCATTACTCAAAATTATAAAAATAAAGACGAGTCCTTGATTTTCCTGCCTTCATTTCACATAACATGTGTTAAACATCTGTATCAGGCATAACATCTTAAAGCTATTGAGGATGAGGATGTCAACAAAAACAATAGCGAATCCATTGCCAGGAACTCTGATTCCATGTATTCAATCCTAAGTATTCACATGAGGTTAATTTTATATGCCCCTGCTCCCCCTTTAGCCATTTCAATTGTGGCTGCGTGCCTGAAGCAGGTCAGGGAAATTCAACTGACAGGTATAATAAAAGAATCCTCCATTATTTTAGGACTTGATAATATACCTAAGGAGTGACTTTCATCTTAAAATAATTTTTACATTTTCCTATACACATTTTTCTGGTGCAAGTCTCTAGAGTTTCCAAGCGTGTCCACAAGCAACAATTCTTTCTCATAACAGAACAAGTGGCTCCACGAGAAAGCAAATATCTCCTTCCTGAAAACTGGGAAATTGAAGCAGTGAAGATACCCAAAGCCAAAGAGAAAGTTATTGTAAGAGTTCAGTAGTTCCTGGCTTTCAGCTGAGACCCAGATCAGTACAGAAATGCACACATGCACTCACTTCCCCAGGAATATTTGATCAAATAAAACAAACAAAAAAGGCTTGCGTTTTTCATGCCAAGTTCAATATAAACACTTGTGGCTATTACATGCACCCGTATTCTATTTCCTATGATAAAGCATAGCCAATATGAATTGTGATAAAAGATATTTCTAAGAAATACTTGAAAAAGATTGGAACTTTGGGGGTTCTTACTTGAAGAAAAAGTGTCTTCACAGTCTCAACATCAAATGAGATGTCACCCCAACAGGGATTAACGAAGTAAAATACAAACGAATTCCTTGAAGATCACAGACATGATTACACCATTTCACAATAAGACCTTATATTTACCAGATTTCAGCCTTAACCTGAAAGCGCTAAATTACTGATTTAGTTTTGCAAAGTTTGTTCAGAATACATAATCCCACACATTTCCAGTCCACCTATTTTTTTTCAGTTTACAGAGAAGAAAAAGCACCCAAACCTTACTAATCTTTACAGAAAAGCCTGCATGTGTTACAGGAGGAACACATGCCCCTGCCATGCCCTCTCCCTGCATCAGCCACCCCTCCTATGTTTAAATTTGCAAACGCTTGTCGTCTGTATATTCTCCACAAGTGTCAAAGTAAGTTAAATTAATGCATACATGTATGTTGCATATTTATGAGAACCAGGATAACTGCACAAGTATGTTTAATGCATGAGCCCTCCAAGGAATTTGCTAGGGGAGGTTTACACTCCTCCCAGCAAGTAAGGAATGTGTAATTTAGCAGCATCTAGCACAGGGCAGGTTAAAAACAAAACAAAACCCGACCTCCTCTTCTCCCCCAAAGCAAGTCTCCACTTCAAGATTTTCAGATCTTGCATCCCATGTTATCAGAACTTCAGTCAACCTCTGAATGAATGCATGATTGATTTTAGACGTACTTTCGATGCTGCAGAATCTAACTAATGTACTGCCAAACAAAAATACTATTTTTATTCTGAAGTGTACTGAAAATGCTGTATGATAAACAGATCTCTGCCTTTGCTATCAGCATTTTCAGGCAACAGGAAATACCTCAGCTGGTAAATCACACTGATTTAACTTGAGGTGATGGGTACATTCTACTTTAAGACAAAAGGCCACTTGGAGTTAGTTTTTACAATACTGAAAAAGATAACATTTGCTCTGCTTTGTTTTCCAAGTCTGATCCTATAAGTAAAATCTGATCTTTCCAAGTTGTTTACAGTCTTTTGCTTGATACTGTCGCCAGCAAGCCTTGCTCCAGCTTCCTGTGCAGTTTTAGAGCAACCATCTCCAAGGGCTGCGACTGGAAACTGGTTGGGAGATGGGAGAAGGAGGCTAAGGGCTACAAATTGTGAAATATATTCTGTACCCTACACTTTGGTATACCACAGAAGTACACAGCAAAGACAGCTTGGGGCAAACTGCTTTCTTACCATAGGCATGTTAAAGGCGACACAAGCAGTCTCTTTCTGCTAGACAGTAACTATTTTTATTCAAAGCCAAGTATTTAAATCTTCTATCGTTCCGTCAAGATGATTAGACAGTAGTGGCACAGCCTGCAACCTTGTGTACGCATGACTCTAGCTCACATTGTGTGTGCACACAACTGCAGAAACTGCACTGTCACGCAAGTAGTGCCAGGAGCATCGAGCCAGAGGGAAATTTGGGGTTACGCAAACGTGAGCTTTGCAGTTGATTCATTCTGGTCTCTTGGGAGGCACAAGCTCCGGCTGTAGCCTGCTTCATCCCATCCCGGGCACCCTTTAGTAACTAAGAAGTTACAAGTTCCCACTATACCATGTCCCCACAGCGAGGCTGCTCTTCTGCCCGTTTTCAACAAAGTTTTTGATTACCTTGTGAGATCTACCCCTCATACCAAATTTGTCTATGACTTGCCAATGGATTTAGAGGTTCCTGGGTGATGAGAGACACACTGACAAATACATAACAGAATCACATAAGGCTGTTTAGTTTTCATAAGAAACTATATTACAAAAAAAGCCCCAAAAACCAAAAAAAACAAAATAGAGATTCTAACTATAATTTGGTTTTCATGCCCAGAGAACTGATTGTACCTACACTTTTTTCAGGCATTCACAGTGCATTCATCAGGCTGATAACCCAGTGCCTGGCAAACTAAGACAGGCTTTAAAAAACAAGAAACAAAACCAAAACAAATATAAAAAAATCTCTGTTCCTCATTCCCAGCCCCACAAAAAGTCTAATTTTTCTATTCATTTCATGACAGTTCAACTAAAGACCACCTGACATTTTTGATTAAAAACAGCCAGTGAGATGTCTACTGAAAAAATAGTAAATAACTTTTTCATCATACACTAGACATTTCAGACACTGTATACACTGAAAACAAACACAACTGCTGAAGTTTCATGGATGCATACAATACACATCGAGCTGAACACACCACAAACCCAACAAGGCTGCTATTGAAGGCAGTGGAAAGACTTTGATTATGGCCAAGAGTATCTGCCTTTATTTAAATCACTATAAAAGACTCCACTTAAAAGTTCTTTCAGCACAGATTTAGACCCTCTTTTTCTAAGCTTCCGCCTGCTGGATCATCATCTTTATTCTCTCATTACAAATTCTGCTAATTGTGTACACACATGTTGCTCTCACAGGACGCAGTACTAAGGATTTGTGTGTGTAATACTGTAAGAACATGAACTAAGAAGCTCAGCTGTCATGGCACGCAATGTTTTCCTTTCTCTTCGGCATTCTGTTTTGATGTGTTTTGAGAGTAAACAACAGTACTGCACAACTTAACTTCAAAAATTTTCTTCTTGTGCTGTTGCTTTCAGAGCAGCTGAAGTTCTAGCCAGTCCCTCCAAGTGCAACATACATAAATAAGTAATTGGACTGTACTTAAGTACTACCATAGTCAGCAACACTTGCTTTCTGTATGGCAGTCCCCCCTCAGTGAAGCATTAAGGATGTATTATGGGGGTAAAAGAATCTGAACTTAAATATTTGTTTATAGTGGTCATGGCAGAGATCCAAAGGTATTCATGTTAACTTACAACACATTTAGGTAAACGATCTGCCTTTGAAGACAGCCAATTCTGTAAAGGCCTCTTGTAGATCTAAATCTGTTTCTTATTTCCTTTGCCCATGCCGCCACCTTTTTTAAGTACACTTCGTGGTTGGGAAAGGTGATGGAGAGCGCGGCTGGGTATGGAAGCGGTTTACTCGCATGACACGCAAAGCATAGGTGGACAGTATCCACGCAAATTGCGCATGCTTCTTTGTAGTCTTTCTGGTCACAATTCAGAAATAACTTTACTTAGCAAATTAATGTAGAACAATCCCATTTGCAGACACACTTGTAGCCAGGGATCTGGACAAAAAGTAATTTCCCCTTTACCTCTCTTTCATGATGGCCAAGACCTTCCTCGGGATTTCTGAGATTGAGGACGTGCACCTCTTGCGGCAGGCCTGTTGTGCCTCGGCTTGCACAGCCAGATAAGACTGTAAAACTCTCCAATAAGGCATGGACGGGGTGTGAATTGTTAACAGGCGATAAGACACATTCACTCCTAGGCACAGGACCTGCAGAGGAAGACAGATGCACATCATTTGGAGAAAAAAGCAATACATAGATTACACCTGTCAAATAATGATCATCCTTTCGGTCACAAAACCCATGAGAACACAAGCAGTGGCTTCATATTTATTCCACAAAATGAAGACATTTCTTTCTGTTGCCCTTTTAAGTTCTCCTGAATATGCTAACTCATTGGTTCATTTCTCTCTGAAAGCCTGAAGTATGAATCCCAAAATTGAAGGTAGTCTTGTCTTTACCAGAGAGGAAACCAAGGATAAAAGAGAAAAAAGCCAAAAATACCCCAAAGGAGAAAAAACAAAGCAGTGATAGCGGTAAGAGGAATTGGTTCGTCTTAGATGTGAATTACTTGTTTATGTCAAACATTGTTATCTCCAAACACTGAAGAATGCGATCATGTATATATAACAATGAAAAGTTAATCTCTAGTATAAAGTAATTACATCAGGAAGGATTTGGGTGAGTTGGATTTGTTGCTTTTGAAGCAGTGCTGATTTATAGTGAATGTCGTTCAAATACATTGTACAAAACAGCAGGCATCTGTCACATGATAAAATGAAATGTTTGTTTACTGAGTCTATTTTGCGTCTGACAGCAATTATCTACACTGATAACAGATATCTAGTCCAAAACAGAGTGTACGCCCTTTCAAATAATCACCACAGCATGATGTAGTGCCATACTCTTACATAGTATGTGAGACAGTGTGATGTGATACAGCAAGATAGCACAAAAGCTGAAACAGAGAGCAGTTTACATTTAAACTATATCTCAGGAAACTAAAGCAAGACAAATATTTATGAAAAGCAGCCCTGCTTTTCCAAAATGGCTCAAACCCACCCCTGACAGTAACAGATACACTATGTTTTTGATTCAGAAGGTCACAGGAGAACGTCAATTGACTTAACCCCTAATTTGCACGAAAGTCACTCAGATAAGAATTAGACTCATATGAACCAGTCAGTTCAGAGGTTGCAAGACATAAAAGAGAAATATAAGCTAGAAGCGTGATTTTTTTTCCAGCTAGCATACATCTGCAATTGAAGTAAAATGCTTCTTTTGAAAAAAGTTCAAAATGAAAGAAAATCCTCAACTGATCAAGTGGCAGAGCCCTGTCTGGTTTTGTGAAGTTTACATCCAGCTATTGTAGCACTAGGGATCATTTGACTTTGGTGTACACCAAAGTCAAATTAAATTAGCGCTGACCTGCACTTTGCTGGTTAAAAAGACAGTTCACTCAAGATACAGTTAGCAGCTGGCCGTTTAGAAGTGAGTGTCCATCTTAAACAGACTTTATCTGGAAAAAGCAAAGCCCCCGAGCGCAGGGAGATTTCTGCAGTGCCTCGGGCTGTGCGTGCCTTGTCCCGCCAAAGGGGCTGTTCCTGAAACCCACCAGCGCATAGTACATGTCCTGCCAGCTCCCACAGAACAGGAATATTTGTTAAGGGCAATGCTCAAGGCATAAGTTACGCATGCCTGCGCTCAGGGTATAAACAAACTTTCTGCTCTCTATATGAGGAGTTCAGTGTAGCACTGACCACCAGCTTGGGGGATTTGAGGTTTATTTGGTTTTTTAATTCCTTTTTAAGGATACGCATACCAAATACGACCAGTCCAAGCAACAATACTCAGTTAAAAAAAAAAAAAAAAAAGAAAAAAGAAAAAGTTGCTTTGTAACAGTTGAAGAAATATTTAGAATTTGTAACAATAATATATATACTAGCAGCAAGGCCTCATTTTCCTGATGTACAAGTGCAGACCAGAGAACCTACTAATCAATTAGCCCAGCCACCGATGTGTAAGTCCTGCAGCAGACCGTTATTATACAACCTGCACAAAAAGCATTTCTAAACTCCACATGCATTTCTTGGGCTGAGAACAGACTGAGAGTCAGAGAGTGCTTCTTCATTGAATTGTTGCTCTTGCAGACCAGAATGAAGTTGACATTTGTTAAGATGCCTCTACCATAACACACACACGGGAAGAAAAAGGTGCAAGACTTGGAACAAAACGGAAATGAAGTTGGTGACAAAAACATGCCTTTTCCTTAGCAAAGGTTCAGGAGAAAGAGCCAGTACCTCCCCCTCGGCAATGGAGTCCCTCGTGATTGCCTATTTCCATGCAGCACATCTACCAGTCTTCCCCTCTAACCTTCAGCTGGTCGTTACTCTGTACAAACTTGCCACATTAGAGGAGAAGACATCTGGATTTTACCCTCACTTCCTACAAGGACTCATCCACACAAAGACAGCGACTGGTACGTTCAGGCTGTCTGTAACTGCCTCCCCCAAGGGGGCACTGAGAAAGCCCCTCTTTCTGCAAGGCCGCCTACTCTGCCCGACACGCAAGGTGGAAATACTCCCGCAGGCAGCAGAGGTTCACATCCCGGATAACCGTGCGCAGCTGAGCTTAGCTGCACAGTGAAGGGCAGACCGAGGCATGCCCGCTCTGCCTGCGCTCCGTCCCGCTGGACGCAGGCCAGATCTCCCGCAGAAACCCCATCACCCTGCTGGCAGCGAGCCCGCGCGGCTGCACCAGTCTTAAGCAGGGCTTCTTAAGCAGGGCTTACTGGCGTAGGCGCACTCTTACAGCAGTACAGCTGCAAGGCATGCGGACGCGTGCTGGCTCGCGCCCCACCAGCCTGGAGCACACCACTTCTGGCAGCTCTGTTTGGAAGGACGGGGTGCACACAGTTGCTTTGAGCCACTCAGTATAAAAAACCCCAATGTTTTGGGGGAGTTACTGCATCTGGTAGAGTTGCTTTCAGACCAGTCTCATGAGTGACTGAGATACCCTTGAAATTTGAAATGACGATCAGAGCATCTACTGGAGGCTGGCTCCAGTGCATTCAGACCACATATACCGTAAGAATGCCGACATATAAGGAATGACAGTGGAGTAAATAACAGAGGGGCTACTCCAGATGTTGCATTTTTGCCGAGTTTCGCACAGGTGCCTGTGTAGCTATGTCCTGGGCCCGTACTACCCTTCCTAGATACTCAAGACTCTCATGAACATTATTTCTCTTAACTGTGCTGGCAGCACCAAACAGTAATCTTTATGCACTGGAATTCGCATGTTCGCCCAACCACTAAACTGGGTGTAGTGCTATGCCCAGCATACGCTTGCATGCCTGGAGCTAGTGCCAAGCAAAAGGAAAACGTATTCCTAGATCACAAAGTGCACTGATGCTCAGCCTGTACGTGGCACAAGACAGTTCTTTCTGCCACCTTCTCTCTGTTTATGCTATATTTTAGTCTATTCTTACGCTGCACGCACCCCAGCACTGCCTGAGCTATTCGCTAAACATTCATTAACAACATTTATTTCCAGCACTTCCTACTGCACCTGCAGATCTGTCCCAGTCAAAGACAGGTAGGGGCCACTCCGAGGCACCGTCACTCCAGTGGGAGTAGCAAGAGCTCTCCTCTTTCCAAATTAGCTGTTCTCACTCTTCTTGGCTCCCTCACAGACCCCTCTTGATTATCTTCCTTCCCTGCTGCCACCTTCCTCTGACTAGAAAGCTAGTTACTTCCCCTAGGTAGTTTAAATCCTACAAAGTGCATATCTACCACTCTGAAAAAACGAACAGAAAGCCCTTTCTATGACACCACTAATCTGACTGTTTATCACCTCTGCACTGCCTGCTTGTATTTGAAAGTCAACATGAAACCACAGCCTCATCCTGCCTGGGCTTTACTGTTCTGCTGCTCGGCCTTGCACAAACGGCAGGATCGGCTCTGCCAGCTTCCCGCTCCAGCCCCACACCCCGTTCCTCCCGACCTCGCCTCCATCAGCAACACCGACATCCTGCCAAAACTCACTATCATCGCTGCTTAAGGGCCAGTTCATCCAATTAACACATCAAGATTGCATCATCAGCTCCAAACCCATACAGATACTCTCCTGCATCTCATCCCCATCAACTTGGCACTTAAAGAGTCAACAGTATCTTCCAGTTTATACACCCTAGTGCAGCTACAAGCCTTCAGTCCCTTCTCTGCTGAGAAGGTAAGTGTGCATGGCACAGCCATCGTTGGGCTTTTGTTTAACTTTGGACCATGCATCCGTTTAACCTTGTCAGCAAATCCTGGCTCTTACCATAATCAAATTTTAGTTGCTTAAGGCCTGCAAAGCCTTTTGAAGATGGAAAACAGATTAGGCAGTTTTATAAGAACCGATTATTACGTATGTGTTTTACGATGGCAAAATGTTTAGTGAATTTAGAATTCTAGAGAATTGTTTAGTATTGAATCATTTTCCACTTCCAATTAATAAGACTATTTTAAAGGAAATCTTAGTGCAGACCCAACCTTGTTTGATACTAGCATCTGGAACATACTCAATACAATTTCAACATTCTTGTTTCCCATATCATCCATGCTACTAATGAGTAACATGTGTTCTGCTATAACAAAGTAGCAGAAATGGGAGTATGACGCTAAGGGGATAATACAATAACCCAAGACCAACTCATAACTGCGATGGGTATTATTCAAATAGTAAAGGCTAATATACTTTCTGTTATATTTCCATGGAGATTTCTACAGTGTTGTCAGCTGAAAATTGTGACCAGCTCCTGCAAATTGCATGAATCCGTGCTGGGGGCTCCACAGCACATTAGTATGGTTCCCATATGCCACAAGCCATACCAATGGGATATAACACTCCTGAGAAGGACAGATTTGTTCTAGTTGATTTTTGAATGAGGGAATGACACAAATCTAGTCATTATACGTAACGACAAAAATTCAAAATCCAGACTTGAGGAACACCAGGGATCTCTGTGCTGTCAGGAACAAAGTAACATAAATTACTGCAGATCCTGCTAGAATTCATCACTTCATACACTGAAAAGCAAGTCTTAGAGGAGGCTAACTATCCAAGCAGAGATTTCAGTGTGCCCAAATAACAGACTTTCACAAAAGTTCTTTTGGAGAAGGTTAATTTAAGGGCGGGTTTTTTTACATCAGCTAGTGACAATGATGACTGGAACAAGGAGGAAGAAAAGAGACAGGATCCTGAAACCTACTTTTGAATGACAATAGGGTTCTGTAAAAACAAGGGGGGGGAAGCCATTTTCTCTTGAACTGAAAAGCTTAAGATTCACCATGGAGCACTTGAGCAGGCTTAGTAATAACTTCTTCCCATAACCTTCACCACTCATTTCTAAAGACACAAGTGCATGGGCAAAGGGCCACTGTTCCACGTGGAGTAATTGTTACCACCTACGCAACCTTCTTCTTATAAAGGGTTTCTCACCGAGGCATTTATACCAAAAAATTATACTCAGGGATTGAGGCAAATAAAGAATCTACAGAGAGAAGTGATGCCTGTCACTCAAAGAGAAAATACAGGTCATTACTACTTATTTAGTATGGGTGGCTCTGTAACAACAATTACTAAATTCCTTCCTGTGCACCCCTTCACAGAAGACCACCTGGGAAGCCAAATTCCTGGTGATTCAAATGGTGTAGAGGATAATGGACAATGTCCACCATTAATACAAAGAGCAGCTTTTACCAGAGATGACCATGAAAAAACAGCTTCACACTCCTAAGCAAGCACTTGCGTAAGACATGCCTGCTCAGGATCAGTCAATACTGGCAAGCAGCCTTAAGCCCTGAGAGATGGAAAAGACAAGATGAGATGGTAGGAAATATCACAGCTGCTTTGTGATGAGAGGCAGTGGCATAGAGGAAACTGCAGCATTTCTCCTCATGGAAAAGGAGAAGCATTTCCACCATGATCACCAACAAGAAGGAGGTGGACTGTCCAAGACTCTTCCTAGATTATGCAATTTTCCTCTCTGAGTAAGTGTGACCACCGTAAGAAAGATGCAAGGGAGAGATGCAAGATACTGAAAGGAAGATTTGTACATTGGACCTTCATACTGGCCAGTAGGAAGACTGACGTAGAAGATTACTGTCCAAAGCATTTTATATTCGTATAAATCTACTGCTGATTTATTTTTGTGTCTTCCAGACTGTTTGGCTGGGGAGGAGAGGAAAGCATTATAGTTTTCTTGTTCTATACAGCTCATGGCAGCAGTTCCAACTCTGACAAAACACAGCACACGTAATGCAGAATGATACTGCTGCTAATCTGCCATGATATTGGTGAGGAGGAAGAAATTCACTGACAAGCAAAACTTTGGTGTGTTTCAGTATCACTTTTCTGCCTTAGTACACAGTCAGAAATGCATGGGAGTAACAGAGGTTGTAGATTTGTTCTGACAAAAATAAAAGCAATTCCTGGATACTTTAACATTTAAGAAATTAAAATTTAAAGTGTGGGGTGCAGTTTTTTTAGTTAGTTTTTATTTACACTGTGCACCTGGTAATTTAACCTTAAGTTTCAAAAAACTAGCAGTTACAATAGGATACGCTCAATATTGCAATAAAAGCTTAGATATTTTAGAGCGCTGGGGAATGAGAAAAAAGAAATAAGTTTACAGTATTAAGTAAATTTCATTCTAATTTGGATATTCTCTCCTCTTTGTCATTTTTATGTGTTTACCTGATACCAGGAAAAAAAAAAGTTTGGCATTTTTATAATATGTCCCAACACTTACTTACATACCGATTTTACTATTGCTACTACGTATTAGGTCTTACAAGCCTTTTCTCACACAACTATGGACTGCGTTGAAATGCAGCAGGTATCTCCCTTCAATAAGACTATTTACATAAACTAGGAATTCCCCAGGAAAAGTATTTTAAAACTTAAAAGTTCACGTTTTCCACATTTGTTGAGTAACTCTGATGAGAGTTTGTTCAATCCCTGCACCACAACCACTAGCCGATATCAATGAACTCAGAGCAGACTCTACCTTAGCAGAAGGAACAGCAGACCCCTTGTGAACTGCAACCAAAGCAGGACTGAAATTGAGTAAGTGTTCATGAAAGCCCTTGAATGCATTTTAGGGCTTCAGCAGAGGTGGACTGAAAGAGCAAAAAAGTCCATGAGAAAACAATATGCACAGAAAATCAAGTGGGGACACATGAAAAAAAGGAGACAAGCACTGTACTGAAAACACAAACACAGCATAGGTGTTGTACACAGGGCTGGGTAAGTTTCCCTTCATATCCTTAATTTTCAGGGAGTTCTTTTACCGCCACATCTAGCACAGCCTTCTTGTCAGCAAGGAAAGAGTATTTTTCACAGCGGAACTACTTTTGACTGAATTACCATAGGGGCAAGGGGGAGAGGTTTAAAATTACAGGGGAAAAGATTCACAGATATGGACTGATTTTGGCTATTTTGAAAAAACAAGCCAAACCAACCAACCAAAACACCCAAAATCTCAGACTCCACATATATCCATTTGAAATGAGTGAGCTATAAAACTTAAACTGCTAAGAAGAAAAATACATGCTCAAGAAATATTCAGTACAGATGGCAAGATTTGGTTGTAGAAGGAGTTAAAACATACAAGCTGTATTAACTAAAAACGTGCGCTTATGCAAAAACACAGCAGAGGTTCCCCATTCCCGTGCTCAAAGCCCACTAATCTTCAGCAACGTCACTTCATGACGGCATCCCTGCTTCCTCCCCCTTTCTCCAAGAAAAAACACCAACCAACCAAACCAACCCAAAAAACTATCCTCTGGAACTATGCATTAACCTGCATACTTCACTTTTACACTGGTTTCTACTGTTAATGCTACATGCAGTCAGACCTTTGCTCTATGTGCTCTCAGTCCCCAACTATCAACTCCCAATTAATTCCCATTCTACTATCATCAACTCTGCCCAGACCTATTCCATGTATGGGCCAAACTATTCAGATGTTTCAATATATTAGATTACACTTAATCTGCAATGTATTTTGATCATTTATTTTCTGCAGTCTTTCTAGACATTTCTGTTATGCTTAGTAAAGTCTATCTAGCATCTTCTGCCAGCCCACTGGGAATCATTCAGACCTACAGATGACATGCCCCATACCTTTTTTGGGTTGCTGTTATGTTTGGTACAAACTCCTGCTGCTCATTTCTCCTTCTAAGCAAAATAATCTTTTATGCCTCTCTGGAGGACATGCTGCAAAATATCGGTTCCCACTGCTCCTAGCTACTGGTAAAAGCATGAGGTTTATCTCATCTGTTTAGCAGAGATCATCCAACCTCAAGTGTTGCCTGCACAGATCTTACTTTTTTTCCATGCGGGAAAAAATTCAAATTACATTTTGAAAGCAGAGATGCTTTCTTCTACTTTCTTAAAAAATAAGCTTCTACTTATGTTTTGTCCTTACCAGGATGTAAAACTGATGCAAGTTCAATTGAAAAAGTTAACCATCAAATAAAACTCAACTTCTGTAGCAATGTACTGCTACTTAGAAATGATGAATTATACCTAAACTATCCGTTTTATGAAAAAAATGTAAATGACAAAGTCAAGTTCATTCATTATACAGCAAAACTCATTTCAATACCTAAGCAAGCAAGGGCAAAGCTAGGCAACGTCAATCAATTAGTATCTTTTTTAACAAAAGAAACTCCAGCTGTCTTGTTTATACATCTATTAAGCTAATTAAACAGAAAAGGCAGTGAATGAAAAACCTGTTTGGTTTAACATCCGCTGAGCACAATTTTAAGACATCGTTACGCATGAGGCATGATCTTAGAAAACAAACATCTGTACCTGGAAAACAAAGAAGTCTTTCAAAGCAGATGTACTGCACCACAGAGCTACATTTTATGTAACCTCTGCTGCACTTCTTTCTGACCAGAAGTACTGTCAGAGCCCTACCTTCTCTTGAGGTTTGCAGCAAAATGCTGCTTACAGGAACTCTTCTCTAGTATTTTTCCATGCCTAAACATGCACACTCTTCCATACATGCACGCTCTCCCCCCCTCCCCCCCTTCTCCCAAGTGAGTATTTGGAAAACACTCCACTAGCATAAGAGCATCTTTTTAATCTGTGTAAACAGAACAGCATTAATGTGTTGACTTTCATTTAAATAAACCCAGAAAGCACAACTGTTTTTCACGTCAAAGAACTGAAAACAAAGTAGTCCACCAATGCTTCAGAAAGGGTTGCAGAGTTTTTCCTGTTGTTATCCTCAAGTAGTAGAAAACAGACAAGTTTCCAACCACTGGTCTAAAATTCAAGTGGAAGTGATCCTCTTGCATAAACCCCGGGTCCCATGGAGCACCTATCCTTTTTTAAACGGTGGCCGACATTACTCAGTCTGAGGGCTTCCCCCCCCCCAGACACAACTGTATTTCAGAAATGCCTGACTTCCATCACAAACTTTTATCAAGACTGTAAAAGATACAGAATTATGTCAGACAACAAGCGGTACCCAAAATGCAAGTAATCCTTGTGCCTTAACAGTCATAATGGAAGAACCAAATGTAGCATTCAGCTTTCATCACTGTTAATGGATGAAGTAGTCGTCAGCACCGTGACTGCACAAAGAGGAAGAAATGAACAAACACAAACTATTCCTAACATTCCTTGTTCATTATTCCAAACAACATTCAAACTTTTTGTTGTGAAAGTCTCTTTTCCCCAGAGATAGCCCATAAATTGTCTCAGGTTTACCCCTCTTTACTGTAGAAAGGATAGGAAGTTGCATGGAAACAATGAATGGAAGTGCACTCTGTATCAGACAACGACAGGAAGCATTCTGCTTGGTTTACAAGAGAGCTCCGTATTGGGGCCAAAAGGGAAAAAAAACCCACTATAAAAATTAAATGCCTGCTTAGAGCAAAAATAGCTAAAACAGGTTTCAAAACCATTGTATTTTTAATAAATCAGTATTGAAACCCCTCAAACCATCCTACCCGCACTACTGCTGTTACTGTGTTCCTGAAAATGAGTAAATTAAAGATGACAGAGAAGGAAATTCCAGACTTCATAAAATCAGTTTCAGGAGGTGAAAAGAAAGAACCATACTTACTTTCATGATCAGCCACACAGGAATTCATGCATCATCAAAGAACATGCACAAAAACACACATGCAAACATAGATCAGACCTCAGCAGTCTATGCTTGTCTAAGAAAACAAGTCTTCTGAGTCTCTGTCTCAGCAAAATGTTACCTATTTAAATTGCAAATGTAAACTTCAGTTCTTTGTATACTCATGGGTGCTCCTGAAAGTGCTGCTACAAGTTCTAATGAATTCCGAACCAACACAGGAAGTGTTGGTATCCTATCAAAGGCAGCATCAACGGGTATAGACAAAGGTACCAAAATACACAGTAATAGTAAGATTATAGAACATATTCACTAGATTGGGAGCAGGGGTAGGATTTTTGGCTTAGGTGGATTTTGTTGTTGTTGTTGTTTGTTTTTCTTGGGTTTTTTTCCCCCCTTTCTTAAAGTTTAGTTCAAAATGATTCAAAAATAGAAAAAAATCCTATGGCAGTTTTTCAGAAACGCAAGTAGCTGTCACATGCTTGATCCCCACTGACTTCCATTTGGAGCTACATACGCAGCCATCTTCTGCCCCAAAATACATGGTGCTATATTGGTTGTCCAAGGGGCACTTCCATGGAGTGAAAAGAGTTTATATCCAAAGTCTTATCTGATGGCTAATGAGAGCAATCTCAAGGAGATCAGAATAGATTAAAGGTGCCTCGTGTTAACTGATTCAGGGTTGCACACCAACCACAGATTTGATAACTACTCTTCCAATTTAGAAAATTTTAATTGCTGTTACTGAAACTATTAGATACTCAACAAACATTTCTAAATAATTACAGTACTAGACTTCTACAAACCATTAACAGATTTTCCTTTAATTAATAACATTAGCATCATTTTTGATGTCATCCAAGCTCCAAAACAGAAGTGTAGCCCAAGTTTTCCTTTTTATTTAATTTCTTTTATTCAGGCCCAAATTGCTTCCTTTTCTTCATATACATAAACACATTGAACTTTGAGGGGCTCTGTCTGTGCTTTACGTGCTCCTTTCCGCAACTCTCCTAAACATCCCTGTCATTTGTTCTCTTTTCTATCCAACCCTTATTATTCCATTAAACAGCTCCTAAGCAGTCCGCTCAGCTTTACCAGGGCTTCTCATTCACTACACCTACATACAAAGGGCTCTTCTTTCAATAAGATGTCTTGCTTTTATCTGTCAGTTGGATTATTGGCAGGTCACTTTTTGGTCTTCAGAGAGGAAATAATGAATTCTGGATGTTGATGCATATGGACGCACACGCATCTGGAGTGAGAGAGGTGATTTCCTTTCAAAGATATCTTCTGACAGCCACAGAGATGCAGAGTACCAAACGGTGCAGCTTTCAGCTCAACAGCAACTTGTGTGCAATCTTCAAGAATCATAGAATAGTTTGGTTTGGAAGGGACCTTTAAAGGTCATCTAGTCCAACCCCCCTGCAATGAGCAGGGACATCCTCAACTAGATCAGGTTGCTCAGAGCCCCATCCACCCTGACCTTGAATGTTTCCAGGGATGGGGCATCTACCACCTCTCTGGGCAACCTGTGCCAGTGCTTCACCACCCTCGTTGTAAAAAATTTCTTCCTTTTATCTAGTCTAAATCTCCCCTCTTTCAGTTTAAAACCATTACCCCTTTTCCTATCACAGCAGGCCCTGCCAAAAAGTTTGTCCCCATCTTTCCTATAAGCCCCCTTTAAGTACTGAAAGGCTGCAGTAAGGTCTCCCCGGGGCCTTCTCTTCTCCAGGCTGAACAAGCCCAACTCTCTCAGCCTGTCTTCATAGGAGAGGTGCTCCAGCCCTCTGATCATTTTTGTGGCCCTGCTCTGGACCCTCTCTGACAGGGCCACGTCTTTCCTGTGCTGAGGGCTCCAGAGCTGGACAGGGTGCACGGGAGACTTGCCATTCGTGTCTAACCCATCTGAAGAACAGGCTAGTAGTCACCACCTCTAATCCTTGGCCAGTACTGAAGCGTGTGGACCCTGCTTGCAACACCAGGCATTCAGTGAAAAGCAGATGGAGAGGGCTTTTTGGTTCAGGGTTTTGGTTTTCTTCCCCTTTGGTTTTGCCTATCAGAAGCCCTTCTGTGCTGACATATAGGTGCTTCACTCGAGCATGAAACTTTAAGTCTTCCTCTCCCTAATCTCAGCTAGCACATCAGGAACATCACTTTATACTAAAAAAGGGAACATCTGCACAATGCCTAATGTCAGGAAGATCTGATAAACACGCCGCTGGCCGCGGAGTCGGAACGAGCGCATTGGCTTTGAAATGCGCGATTCGCATGCTGCCAGCCAGCCTGGGATGCGATGGGGCTGCCTTTCCCACCTCCTCAGCTGCAAACGGACTGAAAATGCTCATCAGTGGACAGGCCCCTTCATAAAGTGAAGAAATGCTGCCCTGTTACTCGAGCCTACAGTTGCGGCAGTTGGCAACTGCTTGCCTCAGTCCCATGAAATGCAGTGGGCCTCAGAAGCAGCAAAAGCCAAAGGGAAGGAAACAGTCTTGGGGGAAGATGGCTCGGCTCCATAACTGAAAGAGTACCAGCCCTTTCCTAATTAAAAATAACAAGATTACAAGTTCAACTGAAGGCTGAATTCCTGTAACTGACCCTTTAAGGATGAGTTCACTATCACTAAACGTCTCACTGCACAAACCTTGAAAACTGATCTGTGTCAAGTGCTTAAGCAAAATAAATCCTCCCTCCTCAAAACACTTACAGTTTCAGTCTTGTCTTGAAAAATGTAAAAAAAATTATACAAAAAAAAGGAAGGAAAAAAAAGGCAAAAACTACTGTACTCTTCCCCAGCCCTCATGCAGTTAATCAACTCTGCTCAGCCTCTGTTGTAGGATCAGCAAGGAAATCAATGCTGGAATATGCCTTGCTACAGGTTTTTCTCTTCTGACCTGTGAATTTTATTATCTCGTTTGCTTTTAACTAGGAAGGACCCTGTGCCCAAAAACTGTTCACGGCTCTGTGCCTAAAGAAGAGGAGGAAACACCCGGTCAGCCCCAGTGCTGAGGAATGCTTATAAGGTCCTTGCTCTGTCCTGAACTCAAGGATGGCATCCCCTTGGAAAGGGGAACAGTGCCCACACTCCCCTATTTGAAAACCATAAAGCCAAATGCTGGCAAATGTTTTTCCAAGTCCATCAAGGTACCTCAGACAAGTTGGCAGGACCGGGCTGGTGCTGGAGATAGCTCAAGCCACAGCTGAATCTCCAACGAGGGCTATAAACATAACAGAGCAGTGGTCCTAGAACTGTGGTCCAAAGGTCACTGATTGCTCGGCTGCTCATAAGTGGTCTGTGTAACCACGTTTTTTGCATACCAAAATCAATTAAAGAGTCTGACAGATAAGGTGCATGGCGGTCCTTGCAAAATTCTGAGGGCTGACTACACACCTACGCCTATGTTTTATAAACAGTGTCAAATGACATACTGTAGAACAAGACAAAAGTCCACATGCTAAGATCTTTAAAACATTATTTAAAATACTTATTACCAAATATTCAATTCCCTGCTGTATGACAAGGTCAGCTACAAAATGACTTTAACTCTCAAGGCAGGCAAATTAATTGCAAAAATAGAAAAGCAAGGCCTACTGAAACTTTCAGCTGCATTTCTGTTTAAAACAGAAGCATCATTACAGTAGAGATACAAACTGTCTTTAAGTCATCATGGTAATGGGCGTTACCCATGCAGCCTACCATTGCGAGCTAATCCCCATAGTTACCATTTTTAAGCCACCTAAGCACAATCAGCATTGGCTGACTGTAGCCATGATGGCTTATGTAGTTCAGCAAAACTACGGATATTCCTAAAGCCAGCAACCAGCAAGGACTTGCCTTAGCATATTCAAAATCCTCTCAAAGGATGCCCCTCACACAATTTTAGCAGTAAAAAAATCAAGGAATTTAGTTTTTGCACGTGCTGTACAATTACAATCTCCCTCCTTTATATCTACTCTCAATTTGTACTTGAGATTCAAAAAAACCCTCAGTCTATTAGAGTGGACCATCCTCTGAGGTGAAACATCAGAGGACAGCCACTAGAATAAGTTAAACTCTGCCTGCAGAAATTGCAACGCTGCTTCATGCCCAGGAGATGGGAGCCCTTACGCCAGGGGACGGCACAGGCAGACGAGTGGGGACGTGCAGCAGTTTGGCTGTGCACTGGGGTGAAGCCCCGAGCCAAGGCAGCAGCTGGGCACTGTGACTTGGTGCCGGGATGTTATTTGAAGCTTGCCAGGCAGCGCCAGCCCAGGTGCAGGGCAGGCCCCAGGCGCCGGACAGCTGGCTGGCAGGTGACAAATGCTGTGCCTGGCACCCAGGGCATGGTTCCGTGCTTCACGTACATGGGGTGCCGCACCATCTGCATGGGACCATGGAGATGGACTCAAACAAGCAAGTCTCTCATGGGATGGCAGGTTTAACAGACCTATACATACACAGCTATTCTACAGGCAGAGGAATGAAAAACCACTGAAACCTAACACTGCAGGTTTACAAGACAGGATGAATCATCCAACATCTTACCACAGGCAAAACCAGGGTGTCTCATTCCCTCCACCTCTCTTGTCTTTCCCACCAACACTTCCCAGCTACCTTATGCCTATTCTGATGCTCATCAAATCTGCCTTCACCAGGAGCTGATTCAACTCACTAACGTGACAGGAAACTAACCCAGCAATAAAGAGACTAAGCAGGTTTCCATTGGTCTTTGGTGCACTGAATGGCAGGGAGGAAGGCTCGAGGAGCATCTAGGCTGGCTCCCACCATGGGCAGTGGGGTAGCCGGCACCTTGTCCCCACTGTGGGCAGCAGGGAGCCATCAGACTTGATTGTGCTCGTGAAACCAGAGACAATGCAAAAAGACCTTCCTAGAAAGAGATACTGCTGATTTTAGAAAATGTGCTGACTGTGCAAATACATTTTCCTTCTAGTCCACGATCGGCACAACAGTGACACAAACTACCACTTTCAAAAGCCCCTCATGCATTTTCACTTTGACTAAATCTTTCCATGGTGGAGAACACAAATAATCAGTTTAGCAACTGTTCTGATTACCAAAAAGGCTTCATGCAATACCTCACTAAGTTCCGTGTATGTGTGTGTAAATAAATATACACACACACACACACACACACATATATTCTCCAAAGCTATTTGATCTATATGTTGACAAAAAATTCAGTAGAAATGAGAACAATCAATCAATCACACTTAAGTCATATAAAGGTATTTGTTCCACTTTTGAAGACCACGCAGGAGACTGTTGGTTTTGAACATAAAAGCTTTTCCTGAAGTGATTTCGTTTACTTTCCTCAGCGTTACTTAAGTCACCATTTACAATGACAGGACATTGCAGTCATGACACAAGGTCTCTTACAATTGCTTCCCTAACCAGCGTTCCCATAAGCCCACTATTAATACCTTAGATGGAAGACAAGGCTGGCGCTACCTCCTTTTCAAGCAGTAACCAAATCACATTTCAGCACATCCCTCTCCTCCTCATCTTCACTTTCTGTGTTAAGCTCCTGGAAACTGCATTTACAGCTACACTGCAAAGATCGTCTTGGATGTAGCCGTATTTGACCTGATGTGGAAGAAGTCTGAAGTTTGAATGGTTTTAATCATTTATTAAACGGATACATTGTAGCCTCGATTCATTTACATATTTGGGATCCCATGGCACAGTCCTTCAGATAGCATAACGTTACTTACGCTTGTTAAATTAACCTAATGCTTTTTATCCAGACAGAATCATTTTTCAAGGAGACTGAAGGAGCTGTCAGATGCTTTCACCAGATCACCTCTCAGTTCTAGCTTTCAGGGGAGGGGAAAATGGGAGGGGAATGCTATTTAAAAAAAAAAAAGCTGAAAATGAGGAAGTTTCCCTTACTGTTCTGATTAAACAGATCCTGAGTAAACCCTGTTTTGTTTACAGATTCTTATAACTATCCCAGGTTACTGTTACAACATCTTTTTATGGGACAAAAATGTATGTTTACAAAATGCTACAGATTTGAAAACTACTGCACATCTCTTATTTTGCAGACAGTTTCTTTATGCATTCACCTTGCGAGACCACTGTGCTATCTGAAGGCCTAAAATAACTATCACACCCCACACAGTTCCACCTACCTAACTAATGAAATGAGGTGATCTGCTAAAATCTCACAGCACGTCCAGGGAGAAATGTTCAAGGATATAGGAAGGGTCAATATTAAAAGTTAAAATCTTCTGGTCATGCCAGAAGAGGTTGCTTGTACACAAATGCCCTGCAGTAGAAGAGCTTGGGATAAACTCTTTCTGAATCAGTGTGAAATGCTGTCTTGCCCTGCACTCACTGAACTTTTTCCAATATAAAGAGGAACGACCATTGTCAGCTAGTAACGCAAAAAAAAAGCCCCAAACCCTGAAAATTATGATCTGCAATGTCCAATCTTTTCCTTCAAAAGCAGAAGGACTTTCTCCCATGCGGAGACCCTGGGTGGCTATACAGCTATGTAGGACCTGCATCCAGTATGTCCATGCACTGCGGCCATTTGTCCAGAACTTGCAAACACCTGGAAGGAATTCCAGACCAGTAACAGTAGCTTTAACCAAGCTCCTAGATCCCAGAAAGTCCTGAACAAACAGCCAAACTCCTGTTATTCTGTCCTGAAGAAGCTTCCAGGCAGAAAAAGAAGACATGGTGAAAAATGGCAGAGCAGACTACTTTCTGATAGTTTTGGGTAGCCTGCTGCAGCTGGGCAACATCTAACTCAAGAGGCCAGCTACACTTACAGAGACTGAATCTTAAATACAGATGAAGGCCCAAGTGGTCAGAAGTAGCTCAAACTAGGATTAAAACATGCTGTTTCTGGGAATTGCATGTATTTCAATGTCTGCATCCATTCTGCCCAACTGGCTGTTGGGGTTATGCCAAACTGACCACCTGCTGCCAGGTCCCTGTATTAAAGACACCAGCCTCTCCAGTGCAGAGAGAGACGATCAGTCATACCCACCATACACAGAGCTGGGAACCAGAAAGTCTGAATCATCAATACAGAATTTGAATGACAAAATTCAAATCCCTTTCCATTATTGGTTTTTATTGTGCAGGGTGACTTGATACACAGTTTGTTGCCGCAAAGCAGGAGAAAGCTTTCTGTAAGAGGAAAAGCACCTCTGATTCAGACCAGCTTTGAAACCATCTAATCATGAACAGCTGTATCTATGGTCTTTAACCATAAAAAAGGCTTTAAAAAACACACAACATCTTCTCATCAATCACACCCAGAGGTTTGTTTGCTGGGCACAATATCTGTACAGATCAAGTGCATGTTTTTTCTCATCTTCTGCTGCTGCTTCTATAAAACTGTCAATATGCAGACAATTAAATAAATAGATCTGCTCTTCAAGCCAACTGCTTTTAGATTATAGCTATGAAAAGCAGAAACAGTCTTTGTTTTTTCCTCCCAAAACTGGAAGAAATTGAACTTTGTCCTCTTAATAAGGCTGACTCAACAGGATGAGTGGAATACAAGTGCAGAGGTCAAGTGGCCTAAGAAATCCTTGTTTTGAACCTCCACACAAAAAGGCTGACCAGAAGCAACAGAAACAATACCTGAACATTAACAAGCTCAGTGCTTACACCACACTCTGAAAACAGGCTCGGTTTAAAGTGTGATGTTACATATTAAACTCAGCTGTTAACCTAATACTGAAGCATGGAAAAACCACCGACTGACTCTCCACTAGTCCACAGGCCATTCCACCACAGCTCAGTGTTGCCATCATCACAGTGAAGTTATCTCAAAGCGAGATGACCTAAACCAGAAATGCCAGGTCCACCTATAAGCCTAGACAAATATTTTTCAGAGTATTTCCAAAGAGTCGAGGATCCAAGACTTGAAATGCTTAGACTCAGCAAAACAGATGTAGGTTTCCTAAATACGTAACTATCATTTAAAGGGCAGCTTAGCACTTAAGATAAATGGTTTGCACTAACGTGAGTCCATGGCTATATTTTCCCCTTTTATAACCTGTTAACATTACTACCATTAATTTATAGGGCAAAAGAAATATAACAGTTGAAAAAGTGAGCTTGTCCTTAGGCAAATAACTTGGTGGCTTTCAAATGAGACTTCAAATTAACTCTATTTACCTAACACAGCATGTTCTCTTTGAATGCTTTACATGAAAAACACCACTTAACTGTTACTCACATGTTCCTTAAAAAAAAAAAAAAGCCTATTGTTAAACACACTTAAGAGACACTGACAGTGGGAGTAGGTAATCATACAACACCTGGCCAGAGTGCCACCGTACAGTGTACGTCCCGTGCCCTGCCTGATCTTCCACTCCCCTGAACATGAACACTCCCTGAGTCCTGCCATGAAACACAATACCAGCCACAAATGAGAAATGACAGAGACTCACAAACTCTACTAACATTAAAAACTCAGAATTATTTAAGGAAAATTGGGACTGGGAAGATCGTTTTGTATTAGTTGCCAGGAGAAGCAGGGAGTGAAGGCACACGCTCCCTCCTCTTCCAGGCACTGCACCCTACCAGCTCCTTTCCACATGGGCTGGGGGACACAGAGGGCTTCCCCAGCTGAAGCCAACCAAAGGCATTCACAGGTGAGGGGGAAGCCCTTATGCCTTCTCCTTCCTGCTCTACCCCATGAATCAGTGATATCCATGAACTGTACGATACAGATTTGATAACAGAAATTATGCTTTATTTCCTCCCATTCTTTCCTTCACAATCTTTGCCTTCTACTCTTTCGACAGCTTCTCACTTCTTTTCTCAGTCAAACCCCATATTTACTTCCTTAAGCCTCTACAACAACAGTTAAATAACCACAAATTTATTGGTTGATATCATCATCTTGTACACCCTGCTGCATGTTCAAGAACGCCTTTGCCAGTCTTTGTTTCATACCTTTTTTCATGGTAATGTCTTTGGGGCAGGCATCACTTGGGCCTTTGCAAAAGGATATCCATTCTGTTTGACTTACAAGCTCAGCTATTTCTGTCTGCATAAACACTATTTGTCACTAGGTCATGACAACACAAGTCCATGTTGCAGGAAGATAACAAGCGTGACGTGTTTAACACACAAACGTTATCTTGTTTGACCAGATACTATCACGTGTCCAATCACAGAGTAACCCAGCCCCATGAACCTTGTATGAAGCCAATTGGGGGGGGAGAAAGATGACATGCACCAAAAAATGCTATTATAAAAACAGAAATGCCTGAAAGAGCTCTACCACTAAAAAGCTACCTAGTTCTTTAGGTGAAAAATATATCTATGTTTTCAACAAATGTTGCTTTAATTAAATACTACCTATGTTTGTGGTTTGCTTTTCAATACAAAGTGATTTTCTTGGTAGGCATCCTGTAGCCATGCTGTAGCCTTCAACTCAATAAACTTTTGTCTTTTAAGGGTTATCCCTTCGACCTAAAATTGAGTTTCAGGCTCCTCCTTATGCCTAGGCACAGCAGCATTCAGAGAGAAACCTATAAGCAGTATTACAACATTAAAGAACAAATTTTTTCTTGTGTCAGAAATTATTTGCAAGTTAAACTGCATTATGCACTTACCTGGTTTTTAATTAAAAGCTAATGTGGGGATTGTGTGAGAATTTCAATGCTTCTTTCCCCCTTCTAAACTGTGAGATTCTGTGGGAGTTCTGTTTTTCTTTTTTAAAGGAGAAGCCTTGGTTTTAGGTAGTCTGCTCTGTTAAAATAAAGTCTAAAGGGTATTATCCACACAAACAGCTGAAGGTCACTACCCAACTGCGCTCATTATCTCATTATATGGCCTAAATCTGTAACATGTTTTCTTCCGGGATGTGATAATTAGCTTTGTGTTTCTTTGTTTTTAACAAAAACTTGGAGATACCGGAATCTTTTGAGGAAACGGTGAATCATTTTGGAAGGCTGTGTGCAGTAAGAGTCAAAGTTACAACCCTTCCTAGATCTTACAATTTCAGGGCCTCCACTTCCCGAAGGAATCTGCTCTCTTGGATCTCTGCTTTTAGGAAAACAGCTCCAAAAGAATACGAGTACCAATAAACCAGAATGTTCTGGTGAGGAACATCTCAATATACACATTCAGAAAATGAAAATTCATTCTGAATAAGCCACAAAATCTACAGAGAGACCACGTGTTTTCCTTTCCATAGAGGATTCAAATCATGGTAATATACTTGCAGCTTAATCAAGTTAGGGCCAGCAAGTATGTATACTGTAACACAGCCAAGTCCTGAAATCATTACCTTAAACCCAGCATACATGCTGAACACTTTAGCAGCACATACCGCCTTCAACTCCCATTGAAATCTGTAGATTCTTGTGGGGATGCTGGGTTTTTATTATCTCACAGGGTCAAGCTCTTAGTCCTTAATCAGGCAAGAATCCAGATGAGGTCCATGGGAGATTTGCCAGAGAAAGGACTAAATGGAGAGTGAGAAAGGATGACTCTAAACAACTTGGGAGCAGATCTTTATACAGAACAGAGAGCACGCATATTGTACGCCTGATTCATAGGGAGTAATTTAGCTCACACAGATGGCAGCCACATGTAAAAAGATTTGGCCGTATATATCCTATACTTGCGCCTCTTCTTCACTGAAAAGAGAAAGGCTCATCACTGGACAGGCATGATTCCCATTATCTAAAATGTAAATTTTGACAGAATTTTTCAAAACTGTTAAAGTAACCATAAAGGAATATAAATTCAATTGTAAAATAAAACACTAACTAGTACCCTTGAGGTTGTTCTCTGCCCTCCAGACCTCCACTAGAAATTAAACACACCCCACACCAAACCAAAATCATTCTCAATGAACAAGTAAAATTGCTCACTTAAGAAATATCTCTCAAAAGGCTATCTGCAATATCAGCCAGAGCTCTTAAACGAATTACTAACTAATGTCTCTTTTTCCATTTCCCTTGAGGTAAAGTTTTGTTTAAGGAGTTTCTTACTAAATGCTACACTCTCATCTTCTTTCTATCTAGGAAAGAACTCACACCCTGCTTGTTGCACCTCTTCTTCCCTTCCAAAAAACAAGAAGATTTTCTCCTCCTTGACTTCCTTCTGCTCGTTCCTTCCCTTATTAAGCCTGTGCCCTTTGTTTTATCCTACTGAATTTCTCCCCATATAGTTCTGACAAGGGCATTTGAAGAAATGCAGAGATGTGGTTCTACAAGAGTTAACCGAGTCCACATTTCATTAATGTACTGACCAGCTGCTTGTTAGCTGTAACCAAAAAGAGTATGCACATTGGCAGTTAACTGTTAAACACATTTTTAAAACTATTAATAAGTTGAAAACAATTCAAGCCCAGGACACGAGTACAGTGTATACTCCCAGGCGAGCATCAGATATAAAAGGAGAACTGAGATGGCCTCCATATGAAATCACAATGGCTCGTCTCCTCAAATAATCTTTTATTGACTTTTGCCTTTTTTTTAAAGGGAAGTTGGGGAAAGGAGTTTTAACTCAGGAAATAAGTCATTTGTGCCCAATGCTAACATAGGCTTTGTAAGGCATGTATCTTAGTATCACTGCTGCCCGGAAAAAGTCTCAGGGAACCTCAAAGCCGATTCAGTTTCACAGAAATATAAAATGTTCACACGCACATCTAAAGTACTACTCTTGCAGAGACCCCACAGGTGCCAAAATCCATCTCCCTGTATGGCAAGGGTTCAACTCTCATTTAAGGGCTCGCCTGAAGAAGGTAAGAGCCCCCTTGACACTACAGACAGCAGGGACTCACACAGGGAACCCGACTGCTGGTGATGGAGTACAATTCATTGTCTTTTCCAGTACACAAAAACTCTAGATGGTCCTTCTTGAACAATCAAACAAACAAGACTTTGGAAAAAAAAAACAAAATGCAGGTAGATTCTGTAAAAACTAACAACAAAATACTAACTAAATGTAAAAGCCTGAGGATGTTCGTGCTGCAAAATCACAGAAGCTTTCTTGCCGCATGACTTAACTGGAAGCAGATACCTCAGTGAGCAGGGTGGCTTTTCCCTTCCAACAAAAAGACAAATCAACAGCCCAGCCCTACATATGGGGGTGAGCAGTGAGAAACCTTATGGTGAGACTTTCAAAGTGACTTGGCAACACTTAGAACAGCATAACTTTGTTTTCAAGTACAATCAGTAAAGGATAGCGTTATTTAGAAAACAGTCACAATATCCTGGAACTTACTAGATGTAAAATAACTTTGCAGTGGAGTCAGCAGTTTGTGGGGCCTCATACACGCTTTGCAAGCTTTGAAACAGTCCCCTAGAAAGGGCATTAAATAAAATGAGTAATATCTCTTCCTGCTAAACATTAGAGGTACACGTAAAAGCTATCATTGAGTCAGCACTTGGTGGTGGCATTTCGTACAGTAAAAGCTGTTTTGCTGGAATTTATAACAGTCTGAAGGTGGCCACTGTTATGCATCTCATACCTAGATATATTTTTTTAATTATTACTATTATTTTTGTAGAAGAAAATAACACACAACCCATTTCAATGTATCCATAATTAGGGGGTAACATCAGGTTTTGATTTGGGGGAAAAAACGAGAGCTAGGGATTGTCTTTCCTAGCTGACAAAAGTTGGATATTAAATAAATGGCATTTTAATACAAACAAAAAACAAGCCGACAAAGAACCTAATACAGGGTCCGGTTAAGTCACTGTAAGTTGTTTGGATTTTTTTCATATTGTTTGGTAGGGTTTAGAGAAGCTTAGATGTTTTAGGCTTTCACTTGCTAGCACTGTAGCATAACGCACTGAGTGTGAAGGGTTCCAGCTCAGAGTCCTGACAAGGACTGCTGCCTCTCATTTATTTAACAATTTTAATAGGAAAAGCATGCAAGTTTCAACATTGCATTGTACAATGGTGCATTTCCTTTCATAATGTATTGCATATCACTGTTGGAAACTCTGCTAAGTTGGCAAACCCTTCTTATGGGTACAGTTACATCAGTTACATGAACAAAAAAGCGTTTCTGTCAGCTTTTCGTGTCCTTTTGGTAAGGAGGTGTAGCTATGCCAGTAAATCAAATCATTTTGTTGCCATATGCTCCAATTCTGACAGGACATGTTTTACTTGGTGGTTGATGTCTAACCGTGACACCAAGTGAACCACAGATCAAGTTACTCAAAATACTTGAACAATACTTCGATACTCTACTTCTGGAAGAGGAAATTCAGTTTTGATCTACTACAAACATAAGCTGCTGCAAAAAAGGGAGTCTCCAGTACCGCTGCCACCCACCTTCAAGGGTCCCAGTGTTTGCTCTAGCAATCACGAAGGTGCAGGGAAAACCAACCACTCTTCTAGGACTTCAAAAGCTCTCATGTAAGCACACAGCAGCCAGGCTGAAACTCGTTCTTATCAGTGGACCAGTGGTTAAACTTCCATTCCCTTCAATGAAGTTAACACCCATTATTTTACTAACTTCTCATGAGAGTTGTGATAATTGACCAGTACAATGCAGAGGCAGCCTTAACTACAAGGGAAGTTACCTGCTTAAGTGTAAGCCTGACTGTATCCCTGCTTTAGAAAAGCCACCCCCTACTGATCAACTGAAGAGTGGTACCAACATTTTCTAATGGGATACAAACAACCGAATAAAAAACAAAACAAAACAAAACACACCCACACCCCCCACACCCCCCCCCAAGGTCAACACAGCCCTGACTTATAGTAAGAGAGAAAAACAAGGCAGAGCAGCTCAGCAGTCCCACTACTCTCAGTCCTACTACCACTGCCACAAGCTTGGCTGGAAAAGAACAAAGTTCTTGTTGAGTACAAACGCCCTTTTCTCTGGATAACAAGGCTACAGTAACAAATCAAATATATTCAGAAATAAAGCACGGAAGTGTACTCTCATTCACCAATTCTTTAACTGCCCTTAATATAATTAGCAGTTTAGTTAACCACCTAGGACAGTCAACTGCAGTTTTCGTTCACCATAAATGCAAAGAGAGACTCCATATATAACCCACAATACATTGTTAAGTCATTGTATGAAAAAAATATGTTCATACAAAAAACGTCCAATGTAACTGCACTGTTGTATTTACATGTTCTTTGAGATTATCCAGGAGATTACAAGGATGGTTGTTTAAAAAGTCTGTGCCAGCTGCTCTCTGTGTATATTAGGAGCATTAGAAAGGCATCAAATACTCATTAGTGATGAGATCACCCTAACTAAGAAAACATACTAAAACACATCTTGGATACAGACAGTTACAGCGAGGTATTAGACACAGGAGGAAGAACGTACCCCCAAGGAAAGAGGGGAGCAGAGAGCATCACGCTCATTGTGGGGTCCCAGTGAAAGCAAGTAATAGCACGAGTCCCTTCATCGGCACTACAGCCCCTGCACAGCAAGTTCCCACTAAATCTCTCTCTAACTGTACCAGTCATGGCCTATTTAACAAAAAAGCATGGCGGACCTAACAAGAAGTGGCTAGGAAGAAAAAGCAAACTCAGGTATCACAAATGGAGGAGGAATATCAAAAGACTTCAGACTTCAGGACATGAACCCTAGGATTAATTCCATTAAGGAAGAAGGAGCTGTGCTACACTGCTCTAAAACTTCTGCCATGAATTTGTCCTAAAGAGATAATGTTACAGGACCATATCAGGATCAGACACCTACTGACTGGTTTACAATGGGAGTAAAGGGCAGAAGATGCAGCGACTCTGTGCAGAAAGTTACGGTCTAAACACGAACCCTTTGCAGTTGTGGGGGCTTGTAGGCCGCGAAGCAGCAAACTGAATCCCCAGAGAAGCATTCCAGCAAGGGAGCGCACCAGGGAGCACTGGGACACCAGCACACAGGCTGGCACCCAGGAGCACTATAGAAAAATCATATCCCTTCTACTGGAACAGAGTATTGCTCCTTTCAAAAATGTAATGAAAGCAACTGGAACAAGGAGACAACACAGGTATCGGAACTGAACCAACTTAATGAGTTCAGTCAACTAGAACAAAAAATGTTTATTGCTCTAATTAAATTAATCCAGTCCACTAGGCCCAAAAAGCATTGATTCATTGCTCAGAAATCCTCCCTAATAAATCCTGATTTCGCTCTACTTTTTCTTTGAGCAATCTTGTCAAATCATAGACAGATACATGAACGCTTGACCTATAAAAACATCTTAAGTGCATTACTATTTCTTTGGAGAAAGAGGGAAGCCACATTCTAGGACTCCTCGAGGCAGGGAAAAAGAAAAAAAAAAGGGAGTTCTTTGTTAGCAACCTTTACTTGAAATGTCTTAGACAATTTTTTTGCTGAATACTTTTGCGTAGTGCTTGTGTGATGTTGAAACAAGCAGAAGAATTAGCTGGTTAGGTTTTCTCTGCATACAGGAAGATTTTAACCACCACCGTTAAGCAGCTCAATACTCAGAACAATTTCATTAGAATTCTTTTCTCCTGAATCATATCAATAAAGTTGAAGTTCAGTCTGGTATTCATAAGAGCTGACTCACAGGTTTCTTGCTGCAAATGTGCTTTTGAGATCCAGTAAACGTAACAGAGACCTAGAATTAAGTAACTTTAGTTTTTAAAATTCTTTTATTCAAAATCACTGTTCACAGAGAGTCTTAAACATTGATTTACGTTGAGCATGAAATTGCTTAAAAAAATAGCTCTGCTAATTTCAAAAAAACAGAATAGAGATTTCAAGAGAATTCAAAGCAACAGAACAGTCTTTTTCAGGATTGCTTTTATTTTTCTGCTACTGGCATAAAGCATTCCTTATTCTGAGCATTTTAGTTACATGATTTTTTTTTTGTTTTGTTATAGAAACTATTACTAAAGTCAGTTAGCTGGCCTTTTAATAAGAGCCACTGCAGAAGCATTTGCCTAGGTGTTACAGTTTAGACAATTGTAATCTTTTTTAAAACTTCAGAGAGTCCTTCCTATGATGCATATTTTAGCTCTCTTACTTCCATCTGTGACAATACATGTTATCACAGAGATCAAACATTAGTGCTGGGAGAATGAAAGCGAATACAGCAAACAATATGGCCATGAGCGCTATTTCAGCAAGAAAAACAACTACTACTGGCCTAGTTCCAAAAAGCAACTGAGACAAGTAATATTCAAGGTAATCTCTGAACAGTTTTCATGCCAGTTTTCTCAAATACCGATTACTTTTTCAGCTTGAAGGTGAAAATATCCCATAGAACAATTAATTACTGCTTTGAATTCATTAGTGCTATAATAGGAAATCTTGCCGGACTGATCTAACGTTTCAAAGCAGAAAATGCAGAAAACTGGCACCTTTCACAAATCACATAGTTTAACAAATCACCTCCAAAGATGAAGTCTGCCCTAGTGCAAGAAACTGAAGCCACATATTAAACTAACATGTTGCTCAAACTATGCATGGGATGTAATGTAGTCCTACCTGCTGCTGTACGTTTTCTTCTAGTGATGCAAGAAGAGAGTCACATTTCACCTGAAAATCCTTTTGCCTACAGCAAAGTAAGAGTGGTCTCGTATTTCCCACCTCCTTGCTTCGAGTATGACTGATTCTACTTCCCATAAAAATAGTGGTGGGTTTTTTTTTTTTTAATTTTTATTTTAAATAAGGGTTGACACAACAGGAGAAGAAAGAGAAAAGAGAAGCAGCCCCATCAGTTAATACACTCCTCAGGAGATCATAACTAATTTATGACTTGCCAAAACTTCAACCAGCTTGTTCCTTATCCGAAATCACAAAGAACTTCTGTACTTCAGCATCCATTAGTCTAAACAAAAGCAAGGCAGGAGAAAAGTCTGACAGACCTTTAAATAAAACCTTTGCCATTTTCATGCCTCCAAAAAAGGGCGGAGGGGAGGTTTTGAAGAATTAATGAGATAACAGCAGTTAGCACCAATGTGATCCAAGTACTTTAAAGCTATTACCTTAGCCCTTCAAATAGTCCTGCATGGAAGACGACAGGGCAGAATGCATCTGTTTTACATATCAAGAGACCAAGATTGAGAGATGAAGTAACTCGTGGCAAGATCACAGAGAAAGTCACTAATCCAGATACAAGCCTTTCATCTTTCAGTCAAAAGCTGAGGCTCATAGGTTAGTCCTATACATTTAATACACCTAGGGCCATTAGGCCACGGGGACTCAACAAAAGAAATGATCCAGCCGGTGGCCCAGCCAGCCATCGCTGCGCTCTTCTCCAGGAGTCCCTGCTCAGGGCTGAAGACAGGCCACAGCCGGGAAGAATCGCTTTGACGGCCTGTAACTCACTCCACCCTCTCCCAAGGGTCCTTCAGTCCCAGGCATTTACATTCAGTCACCACACAGGATGAACATACACACATGGAGTCACACAGGGCAGCTGTGCGTTGGCTGCGTGAAAAGCGCATGTCGGTCAACGGGCAGAAGACTCCACCGTGGTCCTCAGACACAGCAGAGCAGGCAGCACACCTGCCCAGCTGTGCCCTGAGCCACAGGGAGGTTTTACGCTTCAGAGCAGACATTTCCCAAGAGTAACCAGGAATCGCTCACGTGGATTAAACGCACGCACACCACACACACAAATATATACAACGTGTGGCCATTGCTGTAAAAGTTTCTCATCTTCTGCAGATTTCCTTAAAGCGACCCCAAATGTGCAAACTGAACTATGTTAAGCTACTTCAGCAATAGCTACGTTTGCAAATAACTTTTTCACCTGTACTCACTTTCATACCGTTGCTGAAGCCTAAAGAACCGCCATGACATTGTGACACTAAGTGGCCATTTACCCCCATATTAATGAAAGGCACACAATCTTTTGAAGGAAAAAAATGTCAGCTTGACTTAGTAGCTTGAATTGAAATAACTTGAGAAGACTCTCTAGTAGGACATATGTTTTTCTGCTCCATTTAAATGGAAATTAATAATATAAAGGAAAATTTTATTTATTCCAAAACAAATTACATCAACCATCTTTTCCAGACACACGGCAAATTTGGTGATCTAGGAAGTGAAGTAAAAGGAGGACAAGAAGTGAAGACAACCACAAAATCAGTTCTTCACCCACTCTTGGCTCCAAGCATTAAAGTAAATTCATTAAAAATATAAAAGCAAAACAACAACAAAAAAAAACCCAACATCAAAAGACCAAGCCTGTTCCAGAGGAAAGTAAACTTTGTGCTGAAGAGGTAAAACAGCAACAAACCTTACAAATGTTTCCATCACCTAACCCCAAATTCCTTTATTTGTTACTTCTTCTATGCACTGCTTCCAATAATAAGAGTAATGACATTTTCAGTTTAGTTCTTTCCATCCCTGACAGGTAAAATCCCTTTTTTATTAACTGCCTATTAGTAAGTCTCACAGTGTAGTAGCTGCCAAATAAGGGAACAATAGCTCCATCTTTTATAAAGTACACTTAAAAATATGAAGAAAAGCACACTGTGCTTGAAGCAGCTGCACTTTATGGAATTATTAAAAACCTTTGTTTTTGCCACCTGGGGTCAAAATTTATCCTTGGTGAAATTCCGTTGACTTAAAACAAGTTTACACCAAAGAGGAATCCAACTCAATGCCTTCAAGTAATGAAACATGGCACAGAGTCTTTGTGCTAAATATATTTTTTTTGACTCCAAATTCATCTCTCCTATGACTTACAGCCTGAGGGATTTCAGTTCCTTTTATTGCCATTAGCCACAGAGGATGAAATGATTGCTCTTCTTTGAAAAGGAATATATCTGATCCCTATATTCTCTCGACACTATAACATAATCAGTAGTAAACCAGCATCGATTCATGCAAATATATTTCAGTGGAAAAAGCTTATAAAAGAAAGACTTGCAGAAACTCAATACATTTTTCATGTGAAAGTAACAACTGTTTTTCTAATAGCAGATGCTCAATTTCTTGCTGAGACACCCTAGGATCACATTCGGGAATGCTGGGTTTGGAGTGCTACAGCTGATGCTTGCACATGCCCTGCTTAGTCCAAATGACAGAATTTTTATTATTTTGCGGCAAAAAACCCAACCAAGCACAAAATAAAGTTATCATTTTGTAGAGGCAGGGTAAGTAGGTTCAACATATCAACAGTTGAGGTCACTTAGATGGGAGAATAATTTTAAAACAAAAAAATCAAAGGGCAAATACCTATTAGTTAGAAGACTTTTTTTAAGGTATGTCCCAGAGTACCTACCACTTTACTCATAGACCCTTGAGTTCAGAAAACTTCTGTACCTCTCCTTGACGTTAGACAGGACAAAAATACCATCTTTAGTTAACTACATATGCCCTTTTCACTTTTTCATTAGTTAGAGAACGAAGATTTGTGTTATTTTTAAGATAAATGACAAATGGAGAGGCTAAGAAAGAGTTAATAAGGGCCTACAGTACAGAAAAGATATTAAAAGATCTACAAGCAAAATCCCAAATCCCAATTCCCTTCAGAAAACAAAAGAATTATTTTTAGCACGGTATTTATAAAATAATTATGTGATGCTTAGAACTTGTTAAAGACAAGTTTCTCTTTAAAACAAACTTCAATAAATTTCCTTAGAAAGACAAGGATTAATGCCATTCACCATTCCATGCCATAAAATTTTCTGCAAAACTACTTTTCATCAGTTGAGTACTTCCCTCCAGAGACACTCAGTAATGCTGCCATTTGCCTGCATCTATACAATTCAAGTACTGCATTATGGGCTTGACATTTCTTCGAATTCCTTTGGCATCGTCCAGCGTCAGTTTTAATCAAAGAACTAGACTTTCATGTTTACTGATAAATGCTCTGGTTCAGCAAAGCACTTAGATATACACTCAGTTGTTTTGCTGAATCAGGACCCACAACCCCACATCCTACTGCTCCACGTGGGTGCAGAACTCTGCTGAAATTCAACTGTTTTTAGCTTCAGAGCCTTGCTGATACAGGAAAAGTGCAGTCTGCTGAGTTCAAGCCATTCCAGGTCTGTGATACAATTACCTCGTGTAAAATACATAACCTTTCTCTGTATCCTGACACTCAAAGTTCTTCAGACTTTGTGTGTGGTTTTGGAAGACAAAAATACTATTTATGCATAAACCACACAGAAACGGCACAGGATCTGACTCAATTGAGTTGTCTGAGCGACAGACAGAAGACCAGATTAAAAACCTAATTTACACAGGAATAGATCACCAAATGGCAGTGCTGAAAACATTAATTCAGACGACCTACAGATTTAGTCTAGCTTCCCGGTTTTGATCAGTCTTTGTATTTAAGTTGCTCACTTAAAAACATCATTTACTGCTTGAAAGGTATTACTTCTTTTTGTATGAAATTAAGATTAACTATCAATTTTTTATGTATATTTTGGCTTCTCAAAGTTATCTCGCCAAGCTCAGACATGAAGTTAGGAATTCATCATTTGGTTCCCTATCAGATGAACATCTGACATTAAGATGCTTCAAATCACCATCAGGGTGCTGAAAGGATTAAAAAAAGACTTAGAACATTTTCCAACTTTAAAAGCTAGTCAGGGGTTCCTAATTAGCATTTCTCAGAACTGAGAGCATGATAGGCTCTCATGAAAAGAGCACGGCCATTCCCTTCAGTCCCTTTCCAACCCGAAACGTGGCAGTGGCACAGATAACAAGACCAGCAAGGCACAGTACGCAAACCAGCCCTCTGCTCCTCTAACTCTTCTCTGAGCTTCCAAGTCTTTAAATTCTCCGAGTACTGGTTAATCTCGTCCTCTAAAAGACTGACTGTCCCAGACAAATAAAGGGATAGGACTGGGTGGTTTTTCAAGGAAGGCAGAAGTTGGCTGATTATGAGAAAGAACTGAAGGGAAGGGGAGGTGGAAAGCAAAATCTCTATCCACTCAGAAGTTGCAACCAGTCTGTGCTTTACTTCAGTCCTAATAACTCAAGAGCCAACCTCTGTCCCTTGGTTCTCATCCTCTAACCACAATTTAAACAAACAACCCCCCCACACCTCTGGCAACAAATATTTTGAGGAAAAATAAAACTTACAATCTAATTACGTCTGGGAAATACCCAGCAAAGCTGTTTAAAACGGAAGGAAATTTGTGTGAGTGGCTCCCAGCATTTTTTTTTTTTTTTAGATCATGTCCTTCACCTTCCAGTGGAAGAACTTTCTATTATACTTTGAAGGGTCCTATATTGCTTTTGGAAACACAGTGTTCAAGGTCAGGGGAAGTTCCTCTTTAGAGAAAAAGAGCTGTCATGACAAGGCCTGTTTCTTCCTGTTGTTACGCTTATTAACATGGCACCCATCACCTCCATATCTGGGGGGCACAGATGCAAAACATACATAAGCTTACAAGCTAACAGCCTTATTGAAAATGAAGCACACGTGCTCTGAACAATGTAAGACTACCTATAAGAACAAGCACAGAGAAGGAAAGAAAAAAAATAGCTGGGATAACAATACAGTAGAGAACCAGGGAGTAAAGAGCTGCTGAAAGAAAACCACAGAGGCAGATCTAATATGAGCAGACAAACAGTAAGCTCAGTATTACAGAAAATTAGCAAATTCTTCAATATATCCAATTCTAACAGTCTCTCCATCAGCCTGACCACAACCATGAAACACTGTCACAAGGAGAGAGGTGTCTACAAGGCAGGCACAGGTCACCCCAAATGTCAGGGGGGTTGAGGGAAAGAGAACATAGCTGCATGGGCAAATTCTGGTTGGTATCAGATGCCATGGCTGCGCTGCTTTGTTGGCAGTGGGAATGATTTGCAACACCAGAGGATCTACCCCAGAAGGCTGGAATGAGACCCTTGGCCAGTGGAGATCCTCAGGCTGTATCACCCTTCTATCTTTTTTCCAGCTGAACAGTAAGGCAGGAAAGAAAAAGAAAAAAAAGAAGTTCAAGTTAAAAAAAAAAAATCCCATTCCTTCATGAAAGAATGGAAGAGGTCCAAACCTTCTTGTTGAAGGTTTGGCCCTCAGGGTCTAGGGCAGGTATGCATTTCAGCTGTCCTCTAAGACATTTTATCAAGACATAGATCATGCACCCAACTGCACAAATTTGCCAGCAAGTAAAACAAATATGTTTCAGCCTTTGATTTAAGCCACATTAGGACAGAATATTTTTGCTCCCAAGACTACAAAGCCAGACTTGCTTATGAGGTTATCCAAGGCTGTAGTGTGTGCAGTTCTGAGTGTCTGTGTGGAGTTCCTACTGCAGGTTGCCAGACCTTAGTTTAAGCCCACTTCAAAAACATAATTCCTTTAGACAGGCAGGTAGTTTGCCAGCAGTTCTCCTCTCCATCCTGCCTTGGACTTTCCATGGGGAAGAAAAATCTCACAGTAATGAAGGTTTTCTTTGCAGTCTTTTTCTGTACAATTGAAGCTGTATAAATATGAGCTCACAAGAAATCTGTGTACAAGCTAAGAGTAAATCAGATTCAGATAAGCATTTAGCTACATACATCCGGGCAGTAAGAGGAGGTAGAGAAACAGACAAATATTCTTCAAATATTTATACAGATCATTTTCAATGCAAAGTTAGTAAGGTGTATTCTTTAAGCTACTAGCATAAAAAACATGCAGTTTCGTGGCTCAGGTTTGAATATGCATCTCTCTGCATCACGCCATCTAACACAGTGGGTTTTTAGATATATTTAACACGTTCGTACCTTAAAAAGCAAGACTGGCAAACAAAAGAAAGGTGTGCTCTCCTGCAGCAGCCTCATTACTTCAGAAACAAAGAGTAAGCTGAAAAAAGGCTCAATATATAAAAATCAACACCCTAGGGAGGTGGCATGCTGCCCCCTACCTCCCCCAGGCTTCACCACAGGCACACAGGGATTTTATTTATACTTTTTAGTTTTATTTATACTAGCATGTTAATGGTTCAAGCCTGAAAAAGCATGGGTTCTGTACACTGACAATTAAGAGCCAAGCCTGCGGTACCCTGGCCATCACACTGACAATAGCTCATGGGCGTCTGCCACAGCTTTTTCCGCACACAACTAGAACACGTTGCTTGCTCCCGTGGGCATTTCACCTACAGCCACAAACTCCCTGCATTTAAAGTATAGTTGTTTGGGTTAACAGGACTCGGCGACTACTAACAGAAAAACGTTGCAAAAGCTCTATCTAAATAACCTTCAGAGAGCTGTCCTTCCTCAGCTGTAATTATATCTGCCCAAGATATGTCTCTCTTCCCACTTCATCAGAGTCCATCAGTTCTTTATTGCTCTTCTCTTATTGTACTCATGATACTCTGTAAAGGACATTAACTAGTTGTTCTCATCAAGAATTTATTGCAAAAAGCATGGAAGAAAACCAAAAGCCACAGGACAGGCACAGCTAGAAACCACAATGACAGTGCTTCCTCACCTCCCCCTAATGAATGGTGACCCTTTCTGCTCTCTTCAGCTACCTTCTTCCCATGCAGATAATGGGAAGAATCAATCTCCAAGGAAGAAGTAACTTCGAAGCTAGCCCTGCTCTGAGCAGGGGGCTGGACTAGACTTCCAGCGGTCCTTTCCAGCCAAATCATTCTATGACTCTACTTCTGAATAAGCATCTGATCAAATCCAAGGCCATAGTGCTTTTTAAGAGTTTGTTTCAGGAATAGCTGCCAGAGAAAAACACAGAACTGGGGAGTAAAACCAAAAAAACCACAATAAACTTCAGGACAGACATGCTAAGGTTTCCAAACACTGAGTAACTTTAATAGTAGTACTACATTTAGTAGCACTTTTAGATTAGTGGGTTTTAATTAAAGCTGGCATTAAGAGGTAAGCTGACTTCTTAGGCAAGCAATCTCCTCAACAGCAAAATGGAACTGTGGTTGTGATCAGTTAAAACAGTTTTTATTTTCTACACTGGAACTTTCTTTTAAAGTAGATTTTTACGCATCTATAATGATTCAGATTTGCTCCAAGTAATCGCTCTTCTCAGCCAAGACCAGCATTCATATCTTCAGCTCAAGCTGCAGACACACTAGACACGCCCTGTATTGCTGAAAGTTCATCTGTAATGAAGCTATTGCAAAACGTTAGCATCACGTATTATTAAACAATAAAAGTTACTAATGTTGGATGGATGCCTTCAGAAGGTCAACCCCAGAGAAAGTCCCACAAGGCTTGAGGGCTTGAAACAACATAATTTTCCATGCTGACGATGAAAGGAAGCCAAATTATAACACATTTAATTGCTCAGCCCTGTCTCTTCCAAAGCTGGTCATCTTTTCCACAGTGAGGACATCTCAGATTTAAGCAAGCCATCTGTCCACTGTCCACTTTTCCCACTACCTCATTTTGACTGACTGTATATCCACTTGGCCTCTTCTCCAACAACCCATGCTGTACGCAAGCTGGACACATAAGAGGAGGCTTCCCCTTGCAACCACAGGAAGAACTTTGACAAACAAACATACCGAGAACAATCACTTCAGCACTCGAAGAAACTGTAATATAAGCTAGGTACTTGAACTCTACAGATCTTTCCTTTCTCTGTCACAAGTTATTGCAACACACCGTTTTAAAAATCCCTATCTAGGACAAAACGTGGGACAGGAACAATCCCCATAAATGGCAATGCATCTTCCTAACCCATGAGACCTCCAGTACCACTGACAACTGTTATTAAAAGGCCTTTGCCATCACCATTGACAGTTAACTTTAAAACAGGTAAGACAACTGTCAGGAACGACTGAGGTGAGTTGTATCGCAATAGGCCAGGAAGGATGGACGGACTCAGTGGCCTATTACGAACCTTTCTAGGATTATGTCAGCAACTTCTTTTTATGAACTAAAATAATCAGGACTTAATTCTAGATTATAGACCTTGAAGGCAGCAGTGAGCTGAGTTAGTACACCCTTTCAAGCCCAGCTCTGTAGAGAGACCCTAGCTCAGCTTCACCAGCACAACCCTGCACCCAGGGTAATAAATCCAGCCTCTTGACAGAGCTAATAGTTCGGCATCAGCATCATGCTGGCAGAGCTACCCTGCTTCCACTCCCAAAGGCTTCCATAACAACCTTCCCCTTTATAACAGATGTGCACCATGTAATTCTCTTTTTAAAAAATGAATTATTTTGGTAATTTATTTATTTACATTACTACTGCAGTTCTTTAATGATGTTAAGGCGGAACAAACACTTTTATAGGAACAGCATTGTTTCTCACATCACTATACCAGCAGTTACGATCACAATAGTTTTATATAAAACCTAGACGTAAATATAAACTTTAGCTGACCTACATTTTTCCAGCATGAAAAAGTATTTTTGATCAATAATTCTGAATAGATACAATAAGTTACACTGAATGCATGATTTACATAATGCCACCTACCTGCAGCTGCAAAGCACAAAATCATCAAAGCAAACACTGAAGTCACACAACTTGAAGACATTTTTGCAAACGCTGTGTCTTCTCAAATCAATTCCCTTTGTAGTTCTTCATGTAGATTTGCTTCCTTTGAAATTTGTGGTATGTTTTGAAATCAAATCTTCCAGACTTTTAACTGCCTACAGAAAGAAATAAAAATACATTTTAATACAAATATAACTTACAGAAATGTGACTAGGTATTTAAAATTATCTCTTGTAACAAGAGAGGCAGAATTCTTAAAGGACTACTAGAAGAGTGCATTTTATATTGCCAGATACCCTAGGTACCGACAGCTTAGTACTCTTCCCCCCTGTATTTCAGCACTTCTTTGCAGCTGTTGTTCTTTCATATTACACATTGTGCAAGTTGGGCTCTCCTTGGAAGTGAAATCGCAGAGTCCTTTCTGTCAACTAACATTGAAGTCCTGCTGAAGCTTGCCAATGGTACTCAGCCTCAGACATGTTTATTTTAAGTATGCAGACTTTCTCTGGGACATATAAACATTTGTTTGTTTATTTATCTGCTGCTACCTTTATTATACCATGGAGAAATGTTTCACATGTGCTCTAGCTGGTTTACGGGTAACACGATAAATTTAACTCATCGTTTTTCAGTATCACAAATTCTGAAAACTTTTAAAGGCCACTTGACACTAAATACAAAGCTGTTCAGAATCTTTATTTTAAGAGATTTCAAGACATGATATACCAGGTCAGTAAAACAACTTAAATGTGCTACGCAAATAAATGACAATACAGCTGACGCCTGCAGGCACTAAAAACATTGAAAATTCTGACCCCAGAATGCACACTGCAGATTTTTGAGGGGAAACACTGACTAGATGCACAATATGCTCTTCCACTTTTTTTTTTTTAATTTTATTCTCAGTCATCTAGATGTCTAGAATGAGACTATAGACCAAGTAGGTAAGGAACCAGAACATTGGTATCGTATTCAATCAACTAAAAATCTTACCTACTTTACTTCACTACCAGCCTTCAGGACCAGAAGATGACAGATGGTGCCTCAGCAACCACTAACACTCACCACAAAGCAATGCAAGCAATTACAAACAACTATCACAGAGTTAAGTGACAGCAAAATGTTGAGTCAGGACCAAAATCTAAACCATGACTACATGAATACCATTTAAAAGGTTCTTGCTGACATTAAAGTGGAATGAAGTACAGTCAGAGAAAAGACTACACTCTGTTACACAGCATGTGCCATGCTGTGCACAATCAAACGTCTGCACAAGGAAAACCTGCACCTAGACAAGCTCTTCAAGATACCTGCCGATAGCACTCCTACGGCTACGAGGAAAACACCAGGAACTCCTTTGCGGAATTTCTTCACAGGTTATTCGGCAGAGATGGCATTGCCCTATGTGGAGGGAGCTGCAGCTACCCACCAAGAAAGGACTGTCAGTGCCCAAGGCCAGAACTACATCCTCCAACAGATCCTTCACTCAGTGCCCAGCTCCGAGCACCTCTGACCAGTCTCGGCGGTGCCCCAGATCCCACCTGCGTGGGAGGAGAGCCCAGGAGCGGCTCTGCAGGCTCTGGGAGCACCCAGACACCACACTTCTGCAGGACAGAAGTGTATGGTGCAAGAAAGGGGCTGAATATCTAACACAACATGGGGTTTCATGCAGTTCTCTCTCAAGCTCAGCATCCCATATAAGCAGCACATTTGCTTTTCTTTCCTGTTTGCTTTTGACACACAATATTTTAGGTTGAAATTCTGTAACTGGTTCTCTCCCCTGTGTACCTCCTCATCGCCTCTCTACCAGTGGCTTAGAAACATTGTCAGACAACAGCAGTGAATGAAGGAAACCCCTAGAGAAATGGTAACTCTAGTAACGCTAGCTAGTAATCTTTATCTTCTACCTACTGGCACTCAATCTGGGGAAAAGGAGTTTACTCTTGACTCTGAAGAGGTACACTTACCACTTTGCACAGTGTAAACAAGATCTGGGTATCTTGTTATCTGCTATTCACAAAGTTACGCATGATTAATGTATGACTAGATATCCCAAACAGGAGATTCTTTTCCATCAGAATTAAATTATACGAGACTGTCACTATCTGAAAATACTCAGTCATACTAACCTAAAACCTTGACCTCAAAAATTAAGAACCTGTGAAACTATCCTGGGATGTTTAAAATAGCCTTAGCCGCCAAAAAAAAACAAACTGCATTTTTGTTCTCTTCCATGCATTGTCCTTTTTAAGACTGGCCCTGAACTTAGGAATAGATATTAATTAATCCAAGAGAAAAAATGTTTTGAGAAATAAACAAATACCTACTTACATATCATTCACGTAATAACATCAGTTCCGTATAATTTTGCTTATTCTGTCTTAAAACATATCACTAAGGTTGAGTGTTTCATCACTTACAAGTTCTCTGGCACAAACTATTCTTCCCACTGCTTGCTAGGATCAAAACATTTTAAAAAACATTAGGTGAGACTACACCACTACCACACAACATGACTGAGATAACAAGACACAGCAATGAATTTCTATCATCGATAGCAAGACAAAGAACACAGCCTCCTAAAGCAGCAATAGACCACCCTAAAACCCTAAACAAGCATGGTTTACCCAAAGATTTCTTCCATGACATTTTGTAGAAGATGGGTTCACCTTCAAGAAAAAAAAGTTTTGGAGAAGGATGAACACACACACAAAACCAATGCTAGGGACAGCTCAAAACAGGACAACCTCAGAAAATGACAGCTTCCTTGGGCCATTTACAAGGCTTGTAAAAATTATTCATCCTGAACCTACTGGAAGCATTCAATGAGTTCCTAGATATCTCTCATCTCCCCCTAGATTGTAAGGTTATATAGTTAAACCCTCAAATCCATGAGGGATACTGAACTTTGTGGGAAATTAAGGCCAACCTTTATTAAATAATAATAAATTGTTGACAAGAGTGTTGGACAATCCTTTAACACAGAAGTTTTTGAACATGAAAATCTAAATCAAACAGGTTTAATGCCAAAACAGCAAGCCATAAGGAATTTATGACAGATATTGAACATCACTTGGGAAGTCACACGTAAGCTGGAATCATTTGTTGCTATTTCTCTAGATGAAAAGAAACCTAAATCTACTCTGTGAGAGTATTTGGTTGCTAACTCAGTTTTTAAATGCTGCCATAAAGAAAAATGATCAAATACAGCAAATCATGAGGTTTCTAGCCAATGTTAGCTATTAAAGACCGTCATAATGTCCTGTAAGATGTTGTATGTGCAAATAGGCGATAAATAAGCATTCTGAAACTTGAGTTACTGATACATAACCATTTCATCAACAACAACGAACAAAATAGAAACCAGAAAAAGAGCAACTACAGTACATGTGCTCAGTAATATACTAAACAGGAAAACACAAGTTATTACTTAGATCATTCTTCCATCAGCACAAACCTCTCATTCTTCAGTGACATTTTTATAAAGCACACAGTCGTGCAGAAATAGGGACCACAGGGAAAGAACTGGAGATAAAGCGATGCTGCTGAGAGCAGCTGAGAATACCATTCTGTGCCGACCACCTAAGTATGTCAAAGACCAAGTTTCAATTTGACTTTGATTTGGGAAAGATGATTTAAAAGGGAGAGAGAATACATACACATTTCCATCCGTATGTAAAAACGAAAGAGTGATTTGATTCCTACCGCAACCCACTGACCAGGTACATTTACAAGGTATAACTCAGAGCAGGCAGTATACGACCGAAAAGCCCTAAGCTTCTACTCCAATTCTGCCAGCTCATGAAGGGTGAATAATGGAGACTTAAGTGAAAATGAGGATGAGCTTTCTAAAGAAAGGGCTCACTTGCTTGAAGATGTGCATTCACAAACTTAAAAAGGAGGGCAAATTTCAAACCTTGAAAGACAATGTGAAAAGGTGACAAACTGACAGCGAGTTTCATGAATTTAGGACGGATGATACACAAACTGAAGCACAGAAGAAAATGCTACTAATAATTCATTTAAGAATAAACCTACTAAGCAGGCAATTTGTCAGTATTTTGGAAAACCTGATCATCCTCACCTGTGACGGAAGTCAGCTACGAAGCTGCTATTATCTGACCATCTGACAGTACCAAAGAGAAATGAATAAAAAAATAGGTGAGAAAAATTCAGCTGTGGTGCAAAACATGCCAGATTTTGCTTCAGTGTGAAACCTGCTGTCACTAGAAGAATATGCAAAACCTGCAAACTAGGAAAAGTTGAGGCAGTCCACAGAACAGGGGGGCATTTCCTTTGAAACAAGAGAAGCAAGCTGTGCAAAGGGATCGGGAACCTAAACTATTTATCCAAGAAGTAAACACAACTGCTAGTCAATTTGCGATTCAAAAGAAATTTCCGAGAGAATCATCTTTTCCTTTGGGGTATATCTGGGTAGCTATTTTTGTAACTGAGGTCACAAAAGGGCATATTAAAAATATAACCAAAAAATCCCAACAAGGAAGAGGAAGAGAAGATGACACGAGAGCTTCGGGTTTTCATGCTGTTTTCATGCCAATGCTTTATACTACTACAAGCTGCAAGAAAGGCTGGCAAAAAGGGGCATCCGCAGTCGGAGCCACTGAAGACTGACTAAGAGGCACCGTCTGCTGGGGTCATTTTCACTGAAGTTTGCTGTCATAAAGGCCACTAGTCCTGATAGAAGTGAGGGTCTAAAAAGCACAAAAGAGCCTGTTTCATTCAGAAGTACCATTTTGCAGATGCAATCAGCAATGAGTGCTACTGGGAACATCAGGAAGAATCTTACTACTGCTAGATTTTATTAGGTTTGAAAGACTGGAGGGGTGGAAGGGGGAAGACACATTTTGAAGTGCATGAGGACAAGAAGAGGAGGAAGTATGAGGTTTTAATTTGGTTTAAAGTAGGAGCCTCTAATGTCCATGAGAATTTAATGCATAAAGCTAAGCTAGAAACCAGTGAAAAATATGATGCTTTTGGAGGACACTGGGATGTGCTGACTGGCCTGGGAGCGTGGCCAGCCACAGAAGGACAGATCTCATTGCTACTCTAAGCTAGAGGACAACAAACGCTCCTTAACTCGGTGGTATTTAAAAGAATCTGACTTTGTTAGAGCCAGCAGCAGTAAGCACAAAACACAAATCCCTTCAGTACACTACTGTTATCTCTCTACCTTTCATTAACCACAATATTTTCTTTGTAAAAATCTGCTACTCGTCTTCCTCAGAATTCCAGTCTTCTGTGGATTTTTAAAGCTATCCTTTGAACTAAAATGTCACCTTTAATACTACAACATGACCAAAGAATTCAGAAGTTAGAAGCATGCTGCTTACTCTTAAAAAAACACCTTTCCACTAGGGATTTCCCAGCCCTCACTGACAGGAGCTACCAGGACGTAAGGCCCTGTGGTCTATGGATGGCTTGTTACTAAGAAATCACATTCTGCGCTGTTCTGCCACCAGCAGAAAGGTATCCATCCCCATGCCTGCTGACTACTGCTCTCCAAAAAGGGGACAACTCTGCTCTTTAGAGAGCACTTTAGTGCTTGAAGAACTACAAATGTAAATGACCAAGTATAAACCCTAGGATTAAGCTCTGTCTTCAGAACATTTGAGCACCTTTCTACTCAGCCTGTTTCTGTACTTCTAGCAAAATACCTATTACATATTATTCTTCTTGAGAGCAGTGGTCTCCTTAGCTTCATTTTTTACGCACTTTTCTTCGCCCAGCAAATTCATTTTTGCCTACTTTTTCAAAGCTTCTCTGCACAGTCCAACCTACCAATATATATGCCTGCAGGTGGCCACAGCCACATATTTGGGGGTGTTTCTGTTTCCTATTAAAGGCTTCTATAGCATAGGAATTTGCCACATTTATTGCTGAATTGGGTCCTTATTGCTTTATTTTCCCCAATAGTCACCATCTGTTTCTTTAATCACCACCTACCTTTCCCATTCAAGTTCTTCCCTTGCCTTAACTCTATCCTCCTCGTTGTCTAACCTTTTCTTCCACTGCCCGAAGAATAACTTCCACTTCCTCTCCTCCTTATCGACATGGACTCTGGTAATTCCCTCCTCTTTCCATGCATGGTGCCAGAGGTTGCACAGCTCTCTACAACACTGCTAACACACACTTCTCTACCAACACGAGCCAAAAATCCTCCTCCTCTAAGTCACATCACAAGTCCTATCAAAGTGAATGGGGATACCTGAGCGAAGCCAGCAGGATCTGTCCCTTTGTTTTGTTTTGCCATAGCAACGTGAACCCAAGTTTCTAGGGCATCCAAGAAGGCCTTCACAGCCAAAGCTTTTTCACTTTCTGTTTATTTGTTTTACGCATGGCAACCATTTAACTTATTTAACCAGTTTTTCTCCCATTTGTCCATGTTGGTTCCCTATGCAAATGCAATGAATACATGCATTCCATGCCTAAGTAAAAAAGACAAACATTTGTAATCAAGTACACCCAAGCTCAATTAAAAAAAAAAAAAAAAAATCACAACTGGTTAACTACACAAGCAGTTCTATAAACTTAGAAATAGAACAGTTTTTGAAAGAGTTCATTTATAACTCTTCTCCTATTAAATATGCACTTTAGTAGATTTCTTTTTTTATTAGATGACATTTATCCTCTGTTAATTCTGCATGATTTGCACACGTACAGGTCGGAAAGCTGACTAATAGGGTTAACAAATATTAATGTGAAATTGAAAGTTTGTATGTATTTTTTTTAATGCCCATGTCCAAGGCATATACATGAAGTTCCACCATTCAGAACTCAAAACAGTAACTTATTCATAAACTATTAAGGGGACAGATTCTGTTTTAGAAACAAGTGGTTTCGTTTTCAGGGAATATATGAATAGTAATAAAACTAAAAATCCTGACATATCAAAAGCCCAGGGAAAAAGTAACTCTGATGTCCTGCAGTTCACATGCTGCTGTGCTTGTAATGGGACATTTCAACAAGTTACAGTTAAAGGCTATGGGAACTGGATAAGTGCCAAGGGAAGATGTTTTATGCCATTTAGCAATTGTGCCCTTCTATTCCATGGGACTTTTGTTTTAACATTTTGTTTATTTATTTTCTTATTAATGCATTACAATGTAGCCTGCCAAATTACAGGAAGCCACAAAATACACGCAAATGAATCCATAAAAGATGTGAAACCATTCCACCTTTTTAGTAACGGTTTACTGAGGTTGGTTTTGTTACCTGGTATGTATTTTACCCACAGCTGGCATGAAGGTCTGGTTTGGATGAGGGTGTCTATTCTCAGTATCATTTCATAACCAACTTTCCCTTCAGCTTCCCAACATTTTTTTTAATCACCTGACTTGAATTACTGTGAGTTTAGATCAGAAAAATAAAGTCATGACACCAGACACTGTGGAAGTTTCAGCTGAATAATCGTTGCACAATATAGCACAAAAATAAGAGACAGTTTACAGAAACAGGATAAAAATCATTCTGTTGTATGTTCCCAGGATTTCCCTTCCCCCAAACACAGGGAGATATGCAGCTGAATCTTTATAGGCTGAGGGGCAAGGCTTTGCTTACCAAGTGTAAACAAGAGAATAGCCTCTTACAGGATCAGGATGTAGTAGGGTTTCAATAGGTGGAGGGGAAGGAAGTGCCTTCAGGAGTCTTAGTGGAAGGAGTACAGAAGACGCTTCCACAAGAAGGAGACTGTAACAGATTCCTTTTGGACAACAGTAGAAATTCCTAGAGGTTACCAAATCTCTACAGAAGGGAGCGCACATGGCACTGAAGAGAGAGTTTAACAAGACCTACACCCTACGTGCAACTTGAGTACCAAATCAGAACTTTTCTACTTTAACGTAGAGCCCTCGGGGACGTCCTACATCGCAGCATCTCTAAAGGGAATGGAGAAAACAAGATGTTGGGATGCTGTACAGTTCTTACACTATAATGGCTCGAGCAATCTGCAATCAAGTACCAGCTTCAGCCATGTATTTTCTGTACAACTCGCAGTTAGCCTATTCTTTCGCAAGCAAATAAGTCATAACAGGACCTCGACATGGCCACAGCAGCCCCCCCGTAACACCTACCTAGAAAGACAACACTACTTTAGGCAGTTCTCCTTCCGTCTTCTAGTTAGAAGATGGATGAAAAATCTCACTGCTCTTATCAAGGAATGCCAGTGGCACAATTATACGCCATCTTCCTGATGAACATCCAGGTAGCAAGAGGAGGAAAAAAGCAGAGACTTCTAGAAACGTACATACATAAAGACTGGGCTAAAGTTTTCATGGCAGCCCGATAAATCTATGAGTCTCAAATCTACATTTAAATAAAACTCAGGCTCCCAATGAACTCAACCAGTAATATTTCACCACAACTAACAGGAACCAGGCTCAAGTTTTTTAAATGGGACTTGCTGCTCCTGAAAAGTTTACCCTGAAACAAAAACATTTCTAGCGCATAGGAATATTCAGGCTGAAGAAGATGATCATATATTGCATAAAACAAATCTCTACAACCTTTCCTCCTCATAGTTAAATTTCCTTGGCCTAATTACTTTATATTTTTATGGTTTCTAATTGGAAACAGAATAGGTTTCCTGGCACTGGACTATCTTATTCTTCACAAACACAGTAGCAGCCAACTACCTCACACAAGTTTCATTTATCTTAAGTTTTACTTGGCTCAGTTTCTAATTGCACACCTAAACTGAACAGATAACAGCTCTAATGTACCTATCAAGACAGATAAAACCCTAGGGAAGGCATCTCCCTATGGACAAGGAGCCATAGCAGGATGGAAAGTTACCAACAACTCAGCAAGGCTTCTTCCACTCAGGGTAAAAGATATGAGCAAATTATTCTGTCAGTAAATGCTTGATGCTGTCATTTTTTCAAGACTAAACTGCAAAACCATAGAACTGTATCTAGGAATATTCTAGCTGGAACCTTCCTACCACGAAAAAAGCTAAATCAATCTCTGTTGGATTTAAAATCTTGAAATGACCTCTATACCTTTAGAAAAGTAGTTTTGAAACCATGGCCTACAAATACCCGAAATCCTCTGGGTTAATTGTGAGAAACCCACAAGGGGTAATAATGAAAAGCAAGACTATGGCATTAAGCATAAACTTGCTATATAAGGATGCAGTCCTCTTTGGGGAGGAAAAAAAAAAAAAAGTGGTCAGCAAATTGAACAGGATTGAAAATCAGCGTTTCCCATTACAGGGGAATTGGACAAGGTAATACAAATCAGGCCTCCTCACTGCCACTGGGCATAAGATACTACAAGATGTAAATTAACAGGTTGAAATAGTAACTACTAGGTGTTTAAAGTTAACCATATGCATTATCAAAACCACATTTGGGGAAAAAAAACCCCAGCATATATTGAATTTTGCTCTCTAGAATAAGGCATACTCTAGAAAGCAGGTAGATTAAGAGATTATTTCTTCAGGTTGCTAAACAAGAACACAAGATAAACAGGTTTATCAAAAGTTAGCTGTTAGCCACTAAATTTTCAGATGCACATCTGTAAGATAGGAAACTTCTCCCACACAAATAGGGAAGACCTTAAAGTGCCACACAGTTAAAAGAATGAGTCAGAAGGAGCTTCCCTTTGTGTAGGAGTAATCTACCCTCTCCCTAATTGTCAGCCAAATAACCGGTGTAATTTAATTTGTTGGGCAGAGAAACATGCTCAGGTCGAGGCAAAACTTTTTTCATAAAAATTATCATTTATAAGCACTGCAATGAGGATTTGTTTCAATCAAGATACGCATCCCTGGCATGTTCCACTCAGAATAGAGTTATACTCCCATGTAATTGTTACCATATAGAATTTCCTGCCTTTCATTATTTTATATTAAATGTATACATGAAGACTGTAAAAAGCTGTGAACATGAGTTCAGGGAAATGGAAGGCCACACTAAATTCCTATATTCATACAAATAATTTGTGCATCTCGTATGACAGAAGGAAATCACTACACCTTATCACTGGAGTGAACCAAACCACCAGATCTACAAGTATTCAGAAACACTGGTCATTTTAAACACTGGAGCGGGGAACTAATCCATCACATAACACAAGCTGTACATACTGTAGGAGTGACTTGGTCCGTTAATGTAATAGCCTTAATAGAAGAAAAGGCCCATCTTTTCAAATACCACAATAGCTGTTTTGTAAATCAAAACAGAATTTTGCTTCACTCAAATCATTGTCAAAAACAAAGTATTGCATTGGTGATAAACTACTACCACAGTTCTCGATCACGTTGTGTCAAATGCAGCTATAGTCTAACAAAATACTTCTATAAATCTAAGACAAAAGAGAACATACCAGTCTTCAATCCACCTCCAGCTTCTTGGCAAAGAAATACATGTATTCAGCAGATCTATACTACACAGTAAGCTCACTGGATACTGTGGGACTTTTTTATTGTCCCCAACTCACAAAACGAACCTACACTGATTTCCAACAGAAAATGCCTATGCTTGCAAAGGAAATCAGAGTATAAGTGAATTGCCATTCTTTTTCAGAATCATTAACGATACCTCATGTATCACAGCCCCTATTGCCTTCTGTGCAGAGAAACAGCCTATACATGTTAGCTCTATAATTAACCTGTTGCAGACCCATGACCTCCAGATAAGCTATTCTCCTGCAATCTAAACAGGTCTCTTGCAAGGTCACAACTAAACTTATTTAAAAGAGAGGCCCTTTCCAGCCAACTCCCAAAATCTTACAACATGTTGCAACAGAAAAAGAAAAGAAAAAAAAAAAATCTGAACTCGGCCAACTAGTGTATTGAAATTAGACAGACTATTAAAGAGAAGTGCTAAATATAATGGAATTAAATTTGTTAACAATAAACAGATATAGCTCATTTTAAAGTACTATTCACAGAATGAATACGAAATAATGATTTTCACGCTTTCCTCAATAAATTCATTTCTTTATAAATACATCATAAACTAGCCTATTTTGCCAGACATAATTATTTGTAAGCAGTACAATGCAACAATGTAACACTTACAATGCAATATATAAAATATTCTCTGCTGAACTTGACAGATCTGACTATTCAGATACTCAGGGTCATAAAGGATGTTCTTTTAAAAAATTCTGTTTTACCAGAGTGGAAATAATAAATATGGGATATATACTAAGTAGCAGCTTTAAAGTCCCTCTTTCAGTGATTTCCAGAGATCTGTAAATCTGTTTCATTTTGGCTACCATAGAGTTAATTGTTGCTGTAACAGCGCAAGAAATGCTGCTCTATTGGATGACTGCCAGCACATAAAAATGCGAATCCACAGTTATGGATAAAAGCAATTCCAATTGCACTACTTCTTTGCTAGTTTGTTTTTATGGCAAAACATGCTTCTATTCATGAAGTGGCTAGAAACTAGCATACTGCTGTTAATCACCACAAATATTACTGCTATAGGAGTAACGCCTATTTATAATACACAAATATGTTGTGGAACTAGATCAAAAGTAATGTGACTGCAGAAATATTTGCAATCTGTATCCCATAGAGTATTTTCTGAGACCTACATAAATTGCCCAAGACTTGGTAATTCATGTCTTAAATGTGAACAGAATATCACTGGAGATCTCAAACAAAAGAATGGTAAGATAAATTAGGCAAAGCTTTAGCGCTATTTTCAAATAACATTAAAATAGAAATCTCATTTTGACTTTACAAACTACATACTTCAGCATCTCAGAGAACCACATAGGGGAGAAAGTTTGGTGATTACATAAAAATGATGGAAGAGGGAGATCATCAATGGACTTAACATGCATCTTTTTGTACCTTCAGTGTCTGGCAATGCCAGATAATGCTCTTAAAGAATGCATAGCCATTGAAATACGCGTATAGCTGGGCACTGAAACAACGGGAAGACAATTTATATTCATTTAATTCCTCAGTATGCAGTCAGTGCCATTCCAGAACCAGAGGAGCTTACATCTCCTCCTTTAAACCTGACCTGGGACCGTTAATTTCAATTGAACTATATTTTGTCTCCACTTGCTCTAAGACGCAACGCTAGGAGAATATACAATTGTAATCACTCACAAGTAGCAAATCGGCTACTCCATGGCAAATGCTCCCAGGCATGTTTTTACCCCACCACCTGTGAAAGACAGCTTAACCCCAAGTACAAGCAGCAAGATATCTCACATTTACTGCAGGGTAAGAGCCCGTTCCCTGGCTCTTACTGGGGAATAGCTGACATGCTGCAAATTCCCATTCTTCACTTAGCATTCAGCGATCTGTTTGTATACCCATACCTTAAGTATTTGCCATTTGGCTGCATCAGACTTCACAGACTAGAAAGCAATATGGATCAATGCAAGTCAGCCAGATAACCTTCTTTGGCAACAGCCTTTACATTCAATATTCCTGGCACAAAAGACATAATCAATTGTTACGTTCATACAAACCAAAAAGAAAAATCATTATTGATCCATGCTGGGAGCGTCAGTTGACCTTTACAAAAATAAGCTAGTAATGACTTCTTAAAACCTAAGAGAATATCTAAAAATATTCTCTCTTATGGAAACCCTAAATACTAGGAATAGTTTCTTGTGAGAATACAACTTTTTTGCAACTCAACTTCAGCTCTCAAGATTTCTATATACAATCATAAATGTGATACAGTAATAGTGTTACTGTGAAAATATTTTGTCTAGCTCATTGTCTAAAACTTTATGGGATTACTCAAAATATCACTTCTTGGGTTTAATTAATTCACCTCAAACATCTTTAAAGAGAAATTTCACTTAAATAAAGCTCTAATGTTTTTTCAAGTTCAGTTCTGGCTAATATGACAAAAATTCCATTCAGAAGAGTGGGAGACATGCCTGCTAGAGCAAACTAATAAACCAGCATTCAAAAATAATGTGTTTATTCCAATGTATGGTTGTGGAGTTTTTTTCAAGTAAATTGACATTCATCTTCTAAAGAAATACTAGCAACTGTATAGGCCCCAAGTTTTAACGAATTGCAACTGCGGTAGGAAGAGAGACTCCATAGACAGAAAGTTTTGTGTTCCCCCTGCTGGTTTAGCAATTAACTTCAAAACACAGTTCCTAGAGGTAGGCATCAAGATGCTGTGGTATTAAAAGATGTTTTACATGCCAGTGAAAAAAACTGAAATTTCTTTTTACTAGAAATCACATCCATGGTAGATATCATTTACATACTCTGACTAGGTGAGGCTCTGGACATACAAAACGTGCATCAGAACCAACGACCAAACAAGACCTCCCCAGAGAGAGAAAGCATGGGAGAAGAGAAAAATCTGAAGTGTCACTTTAAACTTAACAAGGTTGGACTATAGCAAACAATTGGGGGAAGCAAGTTTCAGAGTAAAGGACTCTTCACTGAAGGAAGCCAACAACCTGCCCCCCCTCCAACACCCGTCCCTCCCTTCCTCCCCCAGCTAGCCGGGAACGCCGAGCGCCAGCTGCAGCACTTGGTGTCGGCCCAGGTCTGCGTCCTAACAGGAGCAGCTCCTCCTCAGCTAGAATTCAAGCCCTGTAAGCTTTCATGGGTTGAACTGGAGCTCTTCAAATAAATAAGCATCTTCCATCAACATTTTGCTAACGCTCTTGTTGGAAATACTTTGACAGGACACCTGTGCAGTGCTAATTAAAATTCAGCTACCAACTCATGTTGTCCCTAGTATTCATGGAAAAAACATGGACTGTAAGACAAATAAAGGATTTCTGGCAAGAAGTGATAAACAAACAGATTTTGTCTTTGGAAGAAGTTGCATTTACACGTGTAGTTTTAAAGTCTTCCGCGTGTGAGGCTACGATACCGACAGTGCTCCAGGTCCCTGTGAGCTGAACCTAATCGGTCCCACAAGCCGCCAAAAAGCAGGTGGCTCGCTCACTTTGGGTTTTCTCCCCAGAGGGGTCTAACATCAGCCTGTTTGGCCTCATCCAAAAAAAAGTAAATAAATACTTAGTTTGGTATAAATACAGACCCAACCAGGGAAATTTCTTTCTTAGACCAAAATCGTGGCACTCGTTCATCCAAGTCTCTCTCTAACAGGTTACAAACCCTATCCAGAGGTTTCTGTTAAAACTGAACTGTGCTCATAATCATGCATTTGAGAAGAAAATAATAAATAATGGCAATTAAATTATAACAGCTACAGCTTAATAGACCTGAGATAAGTAGATTTACATGTGGTTACATTCACAGCAAGTGGAAAAGGCGTAACCATACACGCAACCATACCTGAAGTCTTTTCTTTTGAAAAAGACAAGAAGTATCGTCTCCCATACTGTTTGACTTCGATGACAATAACTTTGGAATTACAAGTGCATCTGGAACTGGGGACAGCTGGAAAAGTTACTTAATTTACATCTAACTTTAATGGCATATTATTGTTATTGCTAGGAGAGATGTACTCAGAAGGCTGCAGTGAATTGACCCCAGTACAGCCCCTGCAAAATACGTGAGGGTAAATCCCACAGGTCTACAACTCCTCAATGAAACTGTAACAAACTGACGTGACACTGGCCTTTGTATTACTCTCACATACACTGAATTTACACTCTGCTAGTATCCCACCAAGTTCCCAGCTGGCCTCGTTCAGGGCACGACGACCCCGATACACACGGTGGTGTCCGCATCTGTAAAGGATTCCACGCGGTGCCAGCGAGGAACTCGCCCAGCACGTACCAACCAGCCTGATGCAAGCGATTTTCATTGGGACACCTGTAGCTTTTCCTCGCCCGAAGCCCACCTCACGGCTCTCCGCTTGATTCTCACACCGAGCCTGCACGTTTGCACGGCCCGGACCGGCGAGCCGCTTCCACCGCTGCTCACCGCCCACGCGCGGACACTGCCCGGCCCACTCCCTCACAGGTCCCGCACCCCTGCGCCCGGCAGCTCCGCGCAGGCCGGCGGCACGCCCCGCGGACCCTCCCGCGCCGCCGCCCGCTGCTGCCCCACGCAGGGTGACATGTCGCGCGGCGCACGCCCCGCGCACGCCCCAACGGCCAGCGCATCCCTGCGGGGCGCCTCGCGCCTCCGCCCGGCCCCCGCCGCCCGCCGGCGGGGTGGGGGTCGCGGCCGCCGCCCCTACCTGGCAGCGGGTCTGTCCACGCCGCGTCCCGCGGGGGCAGGCGCGCAGCAGCACGGCTACGCCATGGGCACCGCGGCGCCGGCCGGCCGGGACGAGACGGGAGGGGAGGGCAGCCCTCTCCGAGGCCGCCGAGCGCCGGCCACTACTGCCCGGCCCGCGGTGCGCGGGAGGAGGCGGCGGCGGAGGAGGAGGCGGAGGCGGAGGAGGCGCGCAGCCGCCCGCCCGGCCCCCAGCCCGCGAGTAACCCCATGGCGCGGCAGCGCCGCGCACACGGCGGGGCGGGGCGGGGCGGGCGGTGCCGCGCCGCCATTGGGCGCGGGGCGGGGACAGCCGCGTGACGGCCGCCCGCGCCCGCCTCCGCCGAGCGCGCGGCCCGGGCCCCGCGCGTCCCCGGCCTGCACCTGAGTGCCCGCCCGCGCGCGGGGGCAGCGCGAGCGCCGGCCCGGCGATAGACACCGGCCGGCCGCGGCCCGCGCGGAGCCGGCGGCTCAGGCCCCCGCAGCCGCGGATCGGGGCCAGGGGCGCAACGGCGCACACGGCAACCCCGGGCAGCGGCACCCTCCCCCGGCCTGAATTAGCAACAACTTTAAATTTTCTGCGTTAAAAAACACGCTAAGCAGTGGGCATACCACGTCAACTAAGTTAGTTCGGGCTCGTACACAGTATCAGATGCTAAACACAAGATGCGGTATGAACTATGACCTCAGCACCTGTGTAACACTAAGGCACGGTCCCCTGGGCGGATGTTGGAGACCTCCCGCGCCCGGTGCGGAGGAGCAGGGCTGGGGCTGTTCCCCCAGCACATTAATATAATCTCAAAGCCTAAGGCAAAATGAGTTTCAGTCAACACCACACAGCTGACACTGTATACAGTATATATATACCCTATATAGTCCAGATCATTCCAGGCTTATTACTTTATGATAGAAAACAATAGAAAATGTTGATCGGTACAGAACACGCTTCTAAGTGTGTCAAAACTCCAATTTCAGCAATGTCAGGACTATTGAATTTTGGTATCGTTAAGGGAGTTGCATCATGGGCGAGGCCTTTCCACTCATAGCCCAGCTCCACAGCACTTTTCTCCTTCAGCAAGGATGAGCGCAGAATTAGTTTCTGACATGGTCTCTGAAGACTACAAGGACAGGTTTCTGCTGCTCTACTGTTCTCATTACCTATAGATCCTTTAAAAGTCATGGTAATTCTTAGCACTACTGGCACTTTGCAAACATTAATACAGCAAAACTACCATCACAAAATTGAGCCCTAATCCTGTTATTATCCAAATAGCAAATAGAGAGAACTGCAGAGGAGTTTCAGAATGTTTCAACAACGTTTTACTAGTTTAATCTGCTTTCTTACTGGGGGGGGTCGATTTTTTTATAGTGCTGTTTGACTTCATTAACAATCAATCAGGCCCGTTTGTCCCTGAATCATCAACGCCGAGTTCTTACATCTACCCAAGAGTTGTCTTAAGAGAGTTCAGACAAAATTTAGCCACTCTGCAAATGCCAATTTGCAACCTAAAATAATCCATTACCACTTATACTTACTTTTGATCTCTACCTATTTGGACAAGTTTTACTCGTACAGTTCTGCTGCATGTACCATACGTCAGTAAATGGCTGGGTCCTGGGACGTGCTGAGCACCCCCAAAGACTAGGCCTCAAAACTTCTATATTATCTGAATAAGAGACTTCAGCAAGGCTTTTGACACTGTCTCCCAACTTCAGGAAGGCTTTTGACACTGTCTCCCATAACATCCTCATAGGTAAGCTCAGGAACCACGGGCTAGACGAGTGGACGGTGAGGTGGATTGAGAACTGGCTGAATGGCAGAGCTCAGAGGGTGGTGATCAGCGGCGCAGTCTAGTTGGAGGCCTGTGGCTAGTGGTGTCCCCCAGGGGTCGGCACTGGGGCCAGTCTTGTTCAATTTATTCATCAATGACCTGGATGAAGGGACAGAGTGCACCCTCAGCAAGTTTGCTGGTGATACGAAACTGGGAGGACTGGCTGATACACCAGAAGGCTGTGCTGCCATTCAGAGAGACCTGGACAGGCTGGAGCGTTGGGCGGAGAGAAACCTCATGAGGTTCAACACAGGCAAGTGCAAGGTCCTGCACCTGGGGAGGAACAACCCCATACACTGGTACAGGTTAGGGGTTGACCTCCTGGAAAGCAGCTCTGCGGAGAAGGACCTGGGAGTCCTGGTAGACAACAAATTCACCATGAGCCAGCAATGTGCCCTTGCGGCCAGGAAGGCCAACGGCATCCTGGGGTGCATTAAGAAGAGTGTGGCCAGCAGGTTGAGGGAGGTTCTCCTCCCCCTCTACTCTGCCCTAGTGAGGCCCCATCTGGAGTACTGTGTCCAGTTCTGGGCTCCCCAGTTCAAGAAAGATGAGGAACTACTGGAGAGGGTCCGGCGGAGGGCTACAAGGATGATTAGAGGACTGGAGCATCTCAGCTATCAGGAAAGGCTGAGGGAGCTGGGGCTGTTCAGCCTGAGGAAGAGAAGACTGAGAGGAGACCTCATCAATGCCTACAAATATCTCAAGGGCGGGTGTCAAGAGAATGGGGCCAGACTCTTTTCAGTGGTGCCCAGTGACAGGACAAGAGGGAACGGGCACAAACTGGAACACAGAAAGTTCCATCTAAATATGTGGAAAAACTTCTTCACTGTGAGGGTGACAGGCACTGGAACAGGCTGCCCAGGGAGGGTGTGGAGTCTCCTTCTCTGAAGATATTCAAAACCCGCCTGGACGCAGTCCTGTGCAGCCTGCTCTAGGTGACCCTGCTCTGGCAGGGGGGTTGGACTAGATGATCTCCAGAGGTCCCTTCCAACCCCTACCACCCTGTGATTCTATGAAGAGACGTCTAGCAAGTAAATCAAAGGTTGCTATAATAAGCATTTAATCTACATTACATATTTCAGTGCAGTCTTCTAAAACCTGCAGAAACAAGTAAAATACAAGTTCAGACTGCTTGTTGGCAGCCTAAGCCCACTTACACAATTTTTGATTTATTTTTAGTGTTTGAAAAGTTGCGCATGTTGGAGCATGACATATTCCTCTCTTATCACTCTCAGTCTATATGTAGGATGCAAAATCTTTGCAAGAGAGATGTGGAGGTGGGGGAAGTCCCTTCAACAAAGAATAAAATTAATATTCTACAGCACTAAATGCAACGTATGTATTTCAATGCATATTGTGTGTCTACTATATTTCCGCTAGCTGAAATTCCAGAGCGCTGATTAAAAATGGGATTGAAACTTAAGCAAACCAATTATTTTTATTTTAAATACTCATTTAGGTCCCAATCCTGCAAAGATTAAATTAAACAGATTGGGTTCACTCACATGAGCAGCCATGAGAGCTGTTCAACTGTGTGAAGTCAAAAGTGTGCACAAGTCTTGGCAAAATCAAATTCTTTGTACACAGGTCTGACCCCAGCCAAATTATTTTCACTGATGTTGGTTAAGAACTGATTCTTGTCCTTGGAGCCAACTCTGTTAGGTACTGGGCATCCTTGACCATAGTTCAGACTTTACACTGCTTCCCCTGGTGTCTCAAAAAGTTCAAGACTTTCCAAGACATGCTCAACACTGATTTTTAGTTGTAAACTAATATGAAACTCAGATGAGAGTTGATGTATATGAAGTTCAAGGACTGAAGGCGTGAAAAATTGCCACATAAAAGTACAATTAGGTGCATGGGTTGGCTCACCCAGGAACATAATGATATACAGTTGGCTTTGGCAAATGTTTTTTTTACATTTCATGGCAGAATAAACAGAAAACACCTAATTTCCTATTAAAATGAAGGAAAATTCCTGTAGTCTTAGCTGTAGTGTTCAATCTTTGCAGCTGTGGAACACAATTATATACGTAATTTACCTTTTTACTTACTTTTTAAGTATTTGCTGATCTAGTGATTAACTTCTTGTCCAAGGCAGGATTATTTCACTTAGCAGGCACTGGCCCAATCCAGCAATGTAATGTATTATCCTCACTAAGATGTATGAAAGCTATGACAATTCACTTTTGCAAGATGTTTAAAGGTTTTCAGAGTGCTACAGAATTAAGCCTAAGTAAATGTCAATTCTTATATTAAAAACTATGCACCAAGTTAAAAACTATTAATTAACATCAGTTGACAGGGGTTTTTTTTCGCCTTCCTTTTTTTTTTTTTTTTTTTTTTTTTTTAAGACAGCAATTCATTAGCACCAATGCTTTTATTTGCACAGGCCAATGAAATTCAGTAGGGATACTTCTGTGGATAACAACTGCTCATTTACTACTTACACAAAATTAAGGGCCAGCTTCAATTACTAACTTCACATTATGGTCATAAAGCTCTAACCTGCACTGAAGAGTCAGCTGAGTTCACATCACCCAAGTCAGAAGCAGCATCAATCCATTAAAATGGCATCCAACCTGAAATAACTAGTCCTTCCCAGGGACAGGGCTTATTAATTTGTGTACCATTCATAGAATCGTTTGCGTTGGAAGGGACCTTTAAAGGTCATCTAGTCCAATCCCCCTGCAATAAGCAGGGATATCCCTCAGAGCCCCGTCCAGCCTGACCTTGAATGTTTCCAGGGATGGGGCTTCTACCACCTCTCTGGGCAACCTGTGCCAGTGTTTCACCACCCTCATTGTGAAAATTTTCTTCCTTACGTCTAGTTTAAAACCATTACCCCTTGTCCTATCGCAACAGGCCCTGCTAAAAAGTTTGTCCTTGTCTTTCTTATAAGCCCCCTTTAAGTACTGAAAGGCTGCAGTAAGGTTTCCCTGGAGCCTTCTTCTCCAGGCTGAACAACCCTAACTCTCTCAGCCTTTCTTCATATTATTTTAGATCTTTAGAGTAGTAAGTGGCATACGTATACCAGCCTTCATCAGCCCTAAGCCAAAGGTCTTCACATCGCGCTCTGTTATAAGGTACAGGCACACCCCATGTTACTCTGGGTTTACATGAGCCTAACAGCCTTGGCATCAGCCAGGTTCTTGAGTGCCCAACATACTGAATATCCAGCAAGGAGCTCAGCTTAGCACATTTACCACTGATTCAACAAATAACTTCAAGCACATAATATTAAGCAGATACTACCTGAAGATCATACAGTGTTATTTATAGTTAACCAATGCCGATTTACTGAACCAAAGCCACAGCGTTCAACTTCTTGTGAAATCAAATTTCACATAAACTACCATTTTTTAATACATTGGAGTTTAACAACAGAATTAGAGTTCACCTGTTCTCAAAACGTTACCATACTAAAAACATTATTGCCTGGGTAATTTCCGCAGTTTTAAGAAACACAGAATCCTCTCTGCTTTCTGTAAGGATGCTAGACTGGGGCCTTGGGACTAAACATGGAGCTAGGGACTACGTGCTGTAGTTGGTACAGCATTGAATATGCTTCCTGGTAATGAACATATTCTTACGATGAATCCACTGCCACAAGTACAAGTGGGCTTACAGTTATATGACTCTACCCATACAACCTTTAATATGAAGGTTCAGTTAATAAAATTAAGCCATTAAAAGCTTCTTAGGAAATAACTCATTAATACAAACTAATGAGGTAAAATTCTACATTCCTTACTGAATGATCCTGCATTCCTTGAACACCTAAAACTTTTGCCAAAGGTAAGTAAATGTTAGTGTTGAACTGTTAAACTTGTCTACACTTGAAAATTACTTTGGATTAAGGCAGGGAATGAATTTCAAGTGCAGCAGCAAATCTGGAATAATTCCAAACACAGACAAGTCATATATGACCCAATCCTGGAAGGTACCGTGGGTTTTGAGCTCAAAACTGATGCTACATATCTAATTCAAATAACACATTCTTAACGATTTCAGATTAAGAAAAGGAAGGAAAAAGACCAAAAACCCTCCAGCATGACTAACCATCCCCTTTGTGCCTCCCATTCTTACCTGCATGCCTTGCACAGGCTCCCCTATACCCAGCACTCCTCTTTTACTGACTCTGATATGTCCCTTACCCTCCTTCCAACATTTTTCTGATAAGATGTTTATAAGCCCTCAACCTAACAAGTGCAAACACAACGGACCAGAAGAGGGAGGAAAGAAAGAGAGATTGTATGAGAGAAGGGAAAAATCAACAAAAGATCAAACAAGAAAAATGTGAACCTAGCATACCGTCACTGCTCAATCACTTCTTTCTGTCTGGATCCCATTCCTCATATTGCATGTTGTCTGTTTAGAGCCTAATCCAAAATCTAATCAAATAGGCAGAAGTCAATAGGTGGCTTTAAACTCTTCAGTTCTGGACAATTCTCGTCACGTTTGATCATAACACACCTAGAACTTAGTCATATAAAAAAATATTTAATAAAAAACATATACACATACTTTCAGATTCAAGCCCACATATTAAATAACTCATATTCAACCTTGTTAATACTTAAAATATGGAATTATACGTATGACTAAAATCACACATGTGGTTTGCAGGATCAGGTCCCAAACTGCTGTATTCTATTTTGAACATTATACTGCATGCTTGTGGTTTCAAGACCATATTATTGGTGGAATTCTTTGCAACCAAGATGTAAATATCACAGGCTAAAATCTTCTGATGTATACAATGGCCTAATTACTTTATTATTTTTTATTTATATAATATCCACAGCATGCCAAATGTTTTACTGAAAAACATCAAGACAAAGCTTCTGCGTAGAGAGCTAACAACTTCAATTAGCAAAGGTAAGTGAAAGAAAGGAATGCAAGACAAAGTAATTGAGCACTGAAGTTTGACACACTGTATTAGTTATGTGGCTTGGATATTTTCTTTTAACCCTTTTGATCTTTTGTTGATTTGTTTTTCTCTTTTCCTTCCCTTCCCAATCTGATTTGATTGCAAGGACACGATCCGTGACATCAAAATAGAAGGAGATTCAAGTACAGCCTGCCTCACAGATGAAGCAGAGCAAAAATCAAAGTAGCTAGATACATAGTCATTATCTTCATAAAAGTAAATTTCATCCAGCACAGTAAAAATGCCTGAAATAAGACTGCTTAAGCTATATTTCTGTCCCAAAATAATAAATTGGCTAGATGTTCAGAATCTAGCTATAAATCCTAGTGAAATTAGAAAATTTCATGTGAAATAAAAAACAACAACAACAAAAACACACCCAAAAAACAACCCTAAAACACCTACCACCCATCCCCACACCACCCAAAAAACCAACCAACCAAAAAACCCAGAAGATGCAAGTCCTTATTTGTTAAGTAAAGCTACTGTTTGTTATCAGTCTGTTTGCAAAGGGCCTGAGGATGAGGAGGTTACGAGATGTTTATAAGGTGATACACTCTGATATTTTTGGAGCTCAATTTAGATAATCACATTTTAAAGTGGAACCATAAAATGACTCTCTCTTTTAGTATATAGTTTGTTTCCAAATTGCTCCCCCACAAGGAAAAGTCACCCATTTTAAACCCTACTAGCTATATGACTTAAATACCAATCCACACCAAAATTTCTGGATTTGGGAATCACTGAGTAATGCATTGCCCAGGCTCCAATTTATTTATTGTCTGAACTCCAAAAGTTCAAGGAAGGAATTCTGCACTCCTGCTCCGTTCTTAGGTTTAGAACTGCTCCTGGAGAACACACCTTTATTTTCTTTTGCAATAGAAATTACCAATACTACTACAAAAGAAGTGCGTAAAAGTGCTTAATTTTATGATTTCCCGTATGACTTACAGTTAGATCTAGCTGGAATTATGCATTAATACAAAGTTTTTCCTTCACATACACAGTGTTAACTATTTCAGAGGACACACTCTTTTGTCTTTGTGTACATGTGTAAGAATTAGAGTCTTTTTGCAAGTGTTGGATCTCAATTTCATCCCTCCAAGGGATCTGTAATACGTTACATTCCTTATTTTGCTTTAGACTGCTACTGATTAATGCCTTATGTTGGATATTTGTTTGTTTTTCCCACATGTTAGTTCATCATCCTTGGAATTACAATAACACATGTGCCAGGGAATGTGACCTATCAATCTTAACTGTCCTTCATTGAGTCTGCGTGGAGATGTAAGACAAGTGCATACATACAATATTTGAAGGGTTTACACTTAAATTTGACACATAATTTGCTGCTGGAAGACTTTCACGTCATACATATTGATTCATAAAGTATCGATTTTTTAGTGTAGATGTATGTGAATTGCTATCAAAATCCATTCTTTGTTCCCATTCACACATTAAAAAAGCCAAATGCAAGTTTCTTTTTCCTTCGCATATACACAAAAGATCAAGAGAGGTCTTGAGAAAAGAGAGAGAGGAGGGAAAACAACCCAGCCTCCTATCTGCTCTTTTACCAAACCTTGAGAGAAAAGATTGGTCTTTCCAATTCTTGGGTGTCTTGATTGCACTAGTGAGAATAGGGCTTGTGGAGAAAGACAATCTTTCAACACAGAAGTCCACACAGATAAGTTGAAAGCAGGTGAAAGCACCTTGAAACAAACTGACCGACAACACCAATCATAGCACAAATCTGAAGACAAAAAATGTGAAATGTCAGTTCACAAGCAGTCCAGAGTATATTCAACTAGCAGTATTTTCATTAATATTCCGCAGTAAGGGCCAAAACACAAACCTTGGTAATTCTCACAGCTGCTTCTTGTAACCCACCAACATTCCCTGCCTTGCACAATCTAACAAAAATTTTATGTATTTCTCCATTATTTGTTCCACAGAACTGACAATGTCAAATATGAAGGCGATAATGAGCTGAAGGACATCAGCAAACTAAGTACGTCAGGGCCAGTGCCCCCAATGTTATCACGCGGAAACTGCTTAAAAGCAGGGACAATCCAGGCCCTGCTATATCACAGGGCCGAGAAACTTTTGTACAAAACAGGTTGCTTACACTCATCACGTGTGAGCTGTGCATCTGCTGAACCATCTGAAGTTTATCAGACAGACCACAAAATTCTACACCCAGTGTTGTTGAAAACCATGGACAAAAAGAAACAATCAAAGGCAAGTTATACTTTTAGCAGAGATCATAAATTTATGTATCCAGTAAATTTGCTATTCAGGACTTCCAATTTTGCTGTTGCCTTAAGGATTAATTTTATCTCGAGGACTGGGAGTTCTATCTGCACCAAAATCTTTATTTACAGGCTGGTATAGTAGGCGTCCACCATAGCAATATAGATCTGCAGGAGGTTTCAAAGCACATACTGAAAAATTCATGCTTTTCTGAACTAGCCAAAATGTACCTAAAAAATTCAACTTGCATAGGGTGTAAGAGACCAAATTGCTAAGAAAGAAACATTATGTGCTTGCATTTTCTTTTTGATACTCATTTGTTTCACTCAATTGCTCTTTGAGGAAAAATAAAAAGAAAAGAAAAAAACCACACAAACCATTTCTACACAACATACTCTTTTTCAAACATGGAAGGATAACATTTACCTACTCTAGAAAATATACTGATACATCCAAGTACACACAGACAGACAGCAAAATCTATAAACCAGAGAGCTCTGTTATCTCACAGATAAAGAGAACACATTTTTTCATTTACTTAGATATCTACATATTTAGACTTCAAGATATTTTGATACCAAGAGGCAACAGAAGCAGAATAGTTAACAACATTGAAAATTGTTCCTAATGTGTGAGCCACAAAACCATCACTATGAGGGTGAGAAAGGCCTCATGCTAAAGAACATTGGCTCGCCTCCATCTCTCTCATCCTGTTTCTCCCATGAAATAGACCAACCACATTGTTAACAAACAGTAATTAATTCCAGAAGGAATAGAAGATACAAGAACAGATTCCCATAATAATTTTTAAAAAGCACAAGATGTGTTAATGATCAGACTGTAGGTATCTCTCTATTAACAACTAGCGCAGTACAGTAGGAAGGGGTCTACAGAACAAAACTATGTATTGAGGGTCTGATGTCTACGCTACACACAGTTTATGGGGAGTTATTTCCAACCAATTCCAGTGTGGACTGCACATCCATTAGTTGTTGGAGCATGTTAGGTCCTGGGTCACAGTTTAATTTCACCCAGGAGGAATCCCGTTTGTGTACTCTGAGACTGCAAACCATCTTGCAAACCAAAGCCCCACATGTGGGAATGACCAGGAGGTTCATTTCGAAAGCCCACTCCTGATCCAACCTAAAATGCTGAAGGAGGCATATCCCAAATACCTCACAGGACACAATTTTAGTCTAACTGCTCTATGGGGACCCACATGGGCCAGAGAAACTTACAGAAAAGATACTGCAGGGCACTGACAACACTAACACTTGCTGCCTGCCAAATAGACGCATCTGATACTATTCCAAGATGTTCACACTCAAAGTGAATTCAAATTCACAAAACATTTTAGTTCTCTGCTTCTTAGGGTTGAAATCTATGCCAATGCAGAGAAACAGCGTTCATGTACTGCTCTGCCCTTCTTTATTCCTATTTTGACTCCATGTGGTCTCCAGGCTTTGTATTGGCCCTCTGCTAGGGAGAACTTCTCTGACTGTCCATGAAGGGATTGTAGAATCCTTCTCCCTAGTCCTCTTTCTCCTCTCAAACAAAAAACACAAATGACTCTTCTATTACACTTGGAACCTTACATATGTATGTGTGAGGCAGATATACCAGAAGAGATACTGTCTTGTGCTTACCTTTATTCTTAAATGCTTTTACTTTTTCAAGGTAAAAATATTCAACCACAGTTCTATTTCATTGTGTGGGATGGAATTCAGATCCCTGAAGAGAAAGCAGCTGAATTCTTTGGGTGCAAAGTTTCAGTGTTAGAAACAGAAAAGGTAGCAAATTCTCCTTAATGGAGAGGGGATTACAAAGGTAATTTCTTAACAGCTGCATAACAAATCCCACATACATTCATGACAAAAACACACTTATTTAGCTTAGGTATAAGAACACTTTTTAAAAAAACAAAAAACAAAAACAAACCTTTGGGGCTCCTCCAAATGCTCTGGGGCTCCTCCAAGGGCATACGTGTTTGCCCCTTGCGTGTGCTGATTTCTGCACTCTGGGGCACTTCCAAGGGCATATGATGCATGTTTGCCTCTTGGCAATGCCCATTTCCACGCTCTGGGGCTCATCCGAGGGCGTACGACGCATGTTTGCCCCCTTGCATGTGCCGATTTCCACGCTCTGTGGCTTCTACAAAGGCATACAACGCATGTTTGCTCCTTGCACATGCCAATTTCCACACTCCAGGGCTCTACCAAGGGTGTAAAACACATGTTCGCCCCTGGCACGTGCTGATTTCCACACTCTGGGCCTCTTGAGGGCATATGACACATGTTTACCCTTGTGCGGGCCCATTTTTACATTCCGCAGCCCTTCTGAATCCATACGACATGCGTTTGCCTCCCGTGCAGGCCCATTTCTACATTCCGCAGCTCTTCTGAATCCATACAACGTGTGTTTGCCCCTTGCGCACCCCCATTTCCTTGCTTCGGGGCTCTTCCGAGGGTGTACGACGTGTTTGCCCCTCACACATGCCCATTTCCACACTCCAGGGCTCTTCCAAGGGCATACGATGTGTGTTTGCCCCTCACGTGTGCCCATTTCTGCACTCCAGGGCTCTTCCGAGGGCACACGATGCACATTTGCCTCTCGTGCATTGCAATTTCCACACTTTGGGGCTCTTCTGAGGGCGTATGACGCATGTTTGCCCCTCACACATGCCCATTTCCGTGCTCTGGGGCTCTTCCGAGTCCGTACGACATGTGCTTGCCCCTCGTGCATGCCAATTTCTGTGCTCCAGGGCTCTTCCGAGGTTGTATAACACAAGTTTGCCCCTTGCGCACTCCTATTTCTATGCTCCGGGACCATTCCAAAGGCGTACAACACGTGTGTGCCCCTTGCGCACCGTCAGGCTCTTCCGCGGGCGTACAACTTATTTTTGCCCCTCGCGTGTGCCGATTTCTCTGATGTTTCATAGTGTGGTTTGTCTGACGCAACATACTTTCTTTTACCTTTTATGTAAAAAAAAATGTGATGGCAACAACTGAAACCGTCCATCCAGCAGAAAGGCTAAGTTAGCATTGCACAGCACAAGTTAGCAAAAGACAGACAAAACATGACTGGGCTGCTGTCTTTTCTAATTACAAGAAATGCAGTTAATGTTTGAGAGTCATTCCTATCTTAAGTAGTAAAACAAAAGCCCATGTTGGGTTTTGTCTATTATTTGTTGAATTTTTGTGGGTAAAAAAAAAAAAAAGTCCAAACCAACATAATCAGCGGTTTAGTTGAATTTTCTTGTTCTACCTGTAGTTTTTGAAATACAGGTTTGTTGTACTACTCAAAACTTAGGCGTTGGTAACTATTAGCATTTTATTAACAACGCCTATGTGTACATTTTTTACTGTAACCATATACTTCTCTCATAAGGGCATAAGCTGGTGAGCATTCTTAGCTCATACTTGTTTTCCCCATGCAGCCACACATGTGGTGAACAGCTGTAGAAGTTGTAAAATTGTCTTTACACATTGCACATGCTGTTGTATATAATATGCATACACATTATGTATGAAGCAAGTCCTGAAGCAAAGTAATGCACTGAATATTTCTTTTTACTTATTTTTGTAAATATTTGGCTTTCTTTAAATAAAGACAAATGTTTCCTGCTTAAATTCTCTCAACAAAATAATACCACTTAATTATTCAGAGTTGCAGGTTTACCAGTTCTTACCAGGAGCAAGCCTTTTAATCACCTCCACTATGGCAAAGAATCAAATTCTGTCAAAAGTGAATCTGCAAAGCAACTGTTACTATGGTATTGTGACCAGCTCCACTGCAATAAAATATAGAAATGAAAATGTAAATTGTTACTTAGATACACATTTTTCTCTAGGGTGCTGTAAGCAAAAATTGAAAACAGCTGACACTGAGTCACCCATCTAGATAATAAATATTGCTAATATGAATCTGATGTGTTAAAGGGTGGATGGAAGGTCCACAGACAAACACTCCCCTCATTAATATTCTACCACCAAATTGCAAGAAAGGTGGGGCGATTTCCCCACCTCTGGCGAGAGCTTAGTTTTCCGAACGCAGCTAAATCAATCCCCACAGTGATACCTTATCTGCAAGGCTTGTGAAAAATATCTGAGGAGTAAATGGTTAGCATTTGGAATGGACCACACTGTGTGAAGTAACAGTTATTTCATAAGAGATTTCCCATGGTAGGTATTCCCAAACCCAACTACAAGGTCTTCACTCCCACACCCACCACAAACGATATTATTTGAATGCTGTGCTATACTATTAATACACTCAGGGCAATTTTAAGCAACAAAGTATGTATAGGCAAGCACAGTAAAAGGATACCTTATTTCTTGGTTATTATTAAAAAAAAGCAGATCCATTTAAATGAGAAACACCTCCCTCTGCTCCCATCTTCCATCTGCCAACAAATACAGATATTGCACATGGGGCTTATCACACACTAGAAAGGAAAGTGTTATACAAGCCACTGTAATTTAGCTATGTAAATGTGAGCAATCTTTTTTTAGTTTGCCCTTTTCTACTTCTTAAGTCCTTGTAACATATTCAAAAGAATAAGCATTATTTTGAGAACTTTCAAAGATATTTGTATTTTTTTTAATTCTATTTTGATTTATACACTGTAGAAATGTGCTGTCACTTTGATTTTGAAGTTAGCATGTATGAAAAGAGAAGCAATCAATTGCACATACAAATTTCTGCAAGTCTTTCACACTTATCTACCACATGTTTTCTGCATACACTAAAACTGGTCAGATTAAACTTAAATATTTTTCCTTTCAATTTAAAAAAAATAGCAAAAATCAATTTAATCCGATTTATGGATCTGACAAAAGAGCTTACAAAAATTGTCAGCTAATTTGAGAAATTTCACACAACATTTTCATTATAATATCTAATTACATTGCTCTCTCCCTTTTCTGTATACTACATGTCAAAAAAAACCCCCAACTTTTACAAAGTGGTTTTACTTTACTACTTTTAGTATTAACTTATGTTTGTTCTGCATGCAGAACAGTGCACGGATTATTCTGCTACTCTGATTTAGGGTATCATTTTACCCATCGTTGCCAGTGAAATTTTTAGGGAACTTTATCCATAACGCACATCTTCATCAAGCCCCAGTTCAACCAATTACTGATATATTTACCGATAAGTTAGTAAGCTGTTCCCCTCAGAGTTAATGAAATTGCTTGAGTGTCTAAGTTGTGTTGACTAAAGCCGTAATGAGGTCATCTGCCTGGAGAGATACAAGTTGGAACCCCTCACTATTTCAGTTTACGTGACTTCAGATCTCCTAGTGGTACTAGCAAACAAATACTAGCCAAAGACCAAGACTCAAACAAAGATGAGACTCGGGCCAAAATAAGCACAGAAAAAAGTACATACTATTTTGTAGGATGCTGCATTTTGTTCCTTGTAGAATACTGGATTACTCAGCTGAGGCCCCAGTCCTGTTAGCTCTGCTCACTGGGAAAATTCACACGTTATTTGACACAGGTAAGAGTGGCTGAATCAGGCTACTTCAGATTAAAGAGCCTGTGAACTTTAGCATTTAGACATATGTTCACCAGACAACTCACTCTCCCAAAAGTTAGGGGGGTTTTATATTATCACAATAACTGTCATATAGTTAGGCCATTGTTGTTACATAGGAGAGAGATCGGACTTCTACCGTAAGGATTATCCACATAGCTACTCTAAGAGATAGCAGAACCAGTTTCTTCAAATGTACAAGGGCTGGCTTTTTTTCCAGCAGAGATCTGGGAGAAGAGAAAGAGGGGAGAGTTGGAGAGATCCTTAGACCAGGAATGTAACTTCCAATAACGACTTACAGATGTCAGTGTAACATTCTAGGATCTTCCTATTAGTCCAAAGCTATTATTTGTAACATATGCAGAATAAAAGCCCCTTGCACAAAAGTGCAAACAAACTTCTCAACTAAACTAGTTGTGGCTCAGCCAACTTCAGCCCTGGGGGCAGGGAGGGGCAAAGGGGGTAAAAGGCACCTAATTTTGTAGTATCACACTCAGTTTTTCTTACGATTTTATCATTAATTTAGAGATGGGATGTCTCTACTATTTAGGTTCCGAATCACCACCACAAAACTATTGGAAATGCCAATGATAAAGCAAGTAAAACCACACCCAGCATTATAAGAGAGAGATTTGAATTTAGACATGCAACAGTAATGAGAAAAGATTGCAGTTTTCACTTAGAATATATGAAAACCACTGCCAAAAAGAGAATGAAAAAGCATCCAAGCTGGGCAGCTCATATATATCTAGGAGAGTTTATGTTTAAGTGCATGCAGCTTTCACAGTAAATAGCATAATATATAATCAATCATATTTCAGCAGTAAATACTAAGATGCTGAATACCTCATTTACTATAAAACACTTTCAAGGCTTCAATTTCACATAGTCTCAGTCATAGAAGCTGTTTAATAGAAATTATTTGTATAAATTAAAATCAACAATTGATCTTCATGCTGGTTCTTAATTATCAGATAAAACTCTTAACAATGTATCTTTGATGTAAAGCAAGGGCACATTGGAGGTGACATATTTCCTTTACACGTGGAAATAAATTGTTTGCAGCGTGTGTCACCACAGAAGAGATTTGTCACCACATGTACTTCAGGATCAACAAGAGACAATTTGATTGCATCAATTAGATTTTCATTAGGATGCCAATCAGCATTTTTACCAGCAAAAAGACACTAGAGTGTTCCTAGAAGCATCAACTGTGTCTGTCACCATGATTTGCTGACAGGGGAGCAGATAAAGAAAGAAAAGGCACACCTGGAGTCAGGTTAGCAGGAGGTGGCCCAATACTCCCTTTCCTCAGGTCTAAGCAGACTATGCCAAGATGTACTCGGCCCCATCTGGAGTGGCACGGACCTTCTGGCAGCAAGAATGGAAGCTCCTGCTCCTCACCAGCTACACAGGAGTCAGCAGAGCCTGTGTACCTGCTACGTTTAAGTTTCCAAAACTGCAGTACTAATTTTTAACGCTTGGTGCTTCTACAACCTAGCGCAATGTCGGAGGCTGAGCTGGACTTCTCTTACCTGGTATGACCTAGGAAACTGCCCACATACACAGATTCCTCCTAAAACTAGTAGTGTCAAGGCACCGCGAGGACCTCATTCTACATCATGGGGGAATTACTGCCACCAGAGTGGAGAAGTAACAACTGTGGTGCTGGATCAGGCCCGTGGTTCAGCAGGTGCAGAGCTTTGTCCTTGGCCACAACTGTTTGATAAAACTTCAAGGAGTTTTGCAAGAGGTAGGTAGTTAGGTCACATCTGTCTCAGTTAAAGATTCTTCTAGACCCTGTGAGTCAGAAGCATAAGAATGTCTCTCTCTTCTAAAATGCTTTCTTCTTTACTTAACAGTAAATCAACAACAGTCAAATCTGAGTAAGCTTGGGGTTTGGTTTTGCTGGGGTTTTTTCATTGTCAACTCCTTTTCTAGATCCCATTAAACTCTAGATATCAAACAGTCTCCTGAATAATGATTTCCCCAAGGAAAATACACGATGTATGAAAAAAGTTTCCTTTCAATTTTGAAGGCAAAAACATTTGAGTTTTATGAGTATCTTATCCACCGTGTTTTGCAAGATAAAGTGAATAGCTGTTCCTGCTCTAGCTATTACTTTGCAAAAGACTAGATGTATCATGGCACTGCTTATTTGTCTAAGGTATATAATTATCTTAATTGAAGTTTTTCACCTCTCTGTTTGAAAGCTTTTCTGTGTTTTTATCACTTTTTTTGACCAAACTAATCTTGCTGTAGCCTGCTGTAATCTTGGGCGAGAAAGATTTTGTGGCAGCAGGAGTCTTATCAACGTATGTGACATACTCTCTTCTCCAGTCCAGTTACATTCATAGTACGCAGTGATGTGATGCCGGGAAAGCCACTTGCACAAGTGGACAGATAGGGAATTGAGGATGACTTGCAAGCAGCAGCTCTGGCTTTTCTGTGTTTATAGACATCTAATAGACAAGTAAAAATATCTCTATAATTTTACTTAGGGGCAAAACGTTTTGCCCAACAGTTACAGAGGACGGTTCCCTTCTGTAATAAAAGAAGCAGCAATGCAGAAAAGTGAAAATTTTCCAGCACTGAGGTTAATCATTTTAGGACAACTCCAATAGTCCTGTTGGAAACTGCACAACTGAGGACTGGCATTTGACAAAATTTTTAATCATAAGGGAACACTGAAAGAATTGAAAACTATTTCAAATTAATGGAAAAGTATGTGGCATGTTAAAAATTTTAAAGAATATCTCTTTAAAAGAGCTTCAGCAACACCATTCAATTTAGGTTTCCCGTGAGCCTCAAAAAAAAGAAAGTATCAAATAGACCTTTATTCATATTTCATTAAATATTAGAATTATTTATGTTCCTACATAATTTTGCTGAAAACTACAGCTAACTGAGCACCACCTGTGAAATTTACATATTCTGTGTAAAATCATACAGACAAGACAAGATTTCTTCACATTGTAAAGTCTGCTTAGTCCTCAGATCCTCACTACAGGACAATATTACCTGAACATAAGCAAATTCTGCACAGAAAAACCATGTCTGAGATTTCTATCAGTGTTAAATTTTTCTTGGTAGCATAGCCGACGAGCAGGTGCTTATTCTGCAAGAATTCCTTGGTCTCAGCTTCTCTAAGCTGTCATAACCCTCGTATTTACAAATTGCTGCAGCAACTGTAATGAAACTCATTCCCAGCTCTGTTCATCATGTCCAACACTTAACCCTTCTCAAAATTTACCATTAATGCATGTAGTACAAAGTGTTCACAGAATATCTTAAGTATCCTGTAAGACTCCACTTCAGCTCCTCAATATATCTATTCAACTGCCTATAATAAATTTGTTCAGAATTATTATTGTAGAGTTTACAATTATGCAGCTTTAAAATTAATGAGATGCAATATGAAACACTAAATCAGATTTTCACGTGTTCATATTTTACTAGATCATAATTTCTAATAAATAGAAATAGAGGGGACAAGATAGAAACCTCAATTACAGTTAACAATACAAATACCTCTATTAAAAAACCCAGTAATTGCATAAGCATTATACGTATGGATCTATACACGTATAATATTTTTTCTTCATTCTAAGCAGTGCAATGTCTCAGTTATGTTCAGATTATGCAAACAGAAAGGAAGAATACTTGCCATACTACAGAAATAACTGCTGTCTCTGTTCTGTGGTGGCAACAAAGAAAGAAAAATCTGTGAAAATGCAAAAAAACAAACCAACAAAAACCAACAAACCACCCATTATCTCCTTTCCAGCAATTTTAAAATTATGTTGCAACTACAACAAAATATGTTTTTAAAAGGGCAGTAAATCATTTATTATTCTACTATAAACCTATTTGCACTGGTAGCCTGAGAGTTCAGCTTGATAAAGATTGATACCTTCATCTCTGATTAACTTCTTTTCATTTTAGATACAATTCTGAAATAAATAGTTTATATTCCTAAACTGACCTTTGTCTCTGTTTCAGTAGTTCTCCTATAAGAAGTAACAGTATAGCAGGACCTGAAATAATGTAAGGTATTTACCATGTTAAATCTACCCAGGAGTTATTTCTTCTTTAGTGAATAGAAAGATATAGTTCATAATTATTCAGTTTTAATTCTTGATTAGTGAAGTCAAGAGCTGTGGTGCCTCATGAGAGCTGTAAGAAATCCTAGGTTTGATCCAGCTCTTATTAACTTTAACAGCAGCTGAAGCAGGCTCCATTTTTCCCTTGGTATCTCCACTGTACTCCAGGCAAACAATCCTTTTTCATTTCTATTTTTTACCCTTTCACAGATAATGTATCTGTTTATAATGAAGTAAAAAAAAAAAAAAAAATTTCCTGCTTAATACAGGGATATATTCTCAGTCACTTTTTGAGATTATTGATTCTTTTTAATAATTTTTAATTTAATTAATTGGATTAATCAAATACTTGAAGAAATACAGAGCACGTACACCCTCCACTGAATTAGAGGGGCTTAGATCTATCTTAGGACTAAACCCTCAACACGTAACATTCTTTTACAATATGGCTATAATTTGTCTGCCACTCACACAGCACAAGAACCTACACAAATAACTGAAAATAAACAAAGTACCTGGACGTACTTTTTTTTCCTCCAATATGGACACTGTATACATTGTATTCACAATAAGTACACAAAGTACAGTGGGATTTGTCCCCTGCATGCAGCAATTTTTACAAATAGAGAATGCTGAAAGGTCACACTGTTAATGAGTCGCATCATTTCTCTGCATTTAGATTATTCCAGTGCTGGATGGATACTACAGTGGATTTATGTTTGCAGGGATCACCTGGAAAAGGTATAGGAAGAAATGAAAATAAGAGGCACAGTTTTTGTTACTCAGAGGCAGAAAAGCTGTCCAGAACAATTTGCTCTTAATGGCTGTTTTAGCTCAAAAGAGGCCCTGAAGTGAAGAATAAACAAACTGTCACAGGAACAGAGAGTAAGTCTCTTAAGATCAGGGTTAAGGTTCATTGGTACAATTGCTCTAAGGCAAAACATTACCGCATCTTGGATTAATCTTGGCATGTAGATAAATATAAAGGTACAGCAGTAATGCACATGTAGTGCCTTTTTTGTAACCCTTGCACATGCAATACAGCCAAATGCATAACACAAAATGTAGTGTCTTGTGAAAATGAAATAGGAATTCTAAATATGTTGAAACAGAGGTTTAGAAATTCAGAAAACTAGATAATACAAACAAAAGTTAGATAATATGCTCTGCTGTCGCAGTCTTGCACAAATTGTATTACCCTTGTTTAAGCTAAAAGACAGACTCCAGCCAGCCATCTATTTCCAAAAAAAAAAAAAAAAAAAACAAGACAGTTTTCCCATCTACAACTCTACAACTGGCTTTTAGCTTCTTTCTCCCCCACAAAGCCTCAACATTTCATTTTTGTTTTAAAAGATTATTTTAACATATTTGACCCTCCCATGAAGAAAACCAGATATGCACAGTGCAGTTCCGTGCTGGAGGACCAAGTGCAGGAGTTCAGAGAATCAGATATGGAAGCTTCTGCACACACCCAGTGGAGGGGTTAGTCCTCCACGTTTATTTAAATATTGTTATATCTTGTTACTGAACAATCATTTAATTTGGCATCAGTTAAAAGAAAGGTTGTACCAAAACCCTCTTCCCTTCTCTCTGCTCATTATTCATTGTCCGTGAGTACCAGAGTCCAGAATTTAGCCACCTCTCTCTTACCCCCAGAAACATGCCTCTCCATGCACTCCCCTGACCATTCCAGCAAAAGACATTTTCAGCTCTCGGAGCTGGGTCAGAAGTAGCAGCACACAGGCTGCAGTCTCAAACTCGAGTAGTCTGTTCTCCTTTGGCACCTTCAAGCTGCCCCTGTATCCACTGCTCGGCTTCCCACAGCGGCCAAGGACACACGCAAGTTGGGACAGTCCTAAGCTGCAAGAGTGGGACTCAGCAAGAACATCTCCTCTCGTGTGAGGTTCCTCATTCCCTCGCTGCAGACTGTAGTTTTAGTTAACATAACACCTCACCCCGTGCAAAAGTCACGTATTGCCACACCGATACAGTGATAAACACTTCCGACTAGCAAAGGACTGTTACTATTGCAAGAACAGAGCTGTATAAAGCTGTACGTCCACGCTGCTTATCCTTCCTTGTTTATTTGCAGAACATAGCCGAGCTAAGAGGGAGAAGGGGAAGAAGCCGTTCTTCCGATAGCAAGCATCTGCATCCCAGCACAGCATTGCACTATCATTTCTCCTCCCTAATAAATAATGCTGGCCAGCATTATTTATCAGAGCAAGTGCAGTAACAGTCTACCAGATTTCTGGACAGGGGAAACTCCTGAGGACTGCGCCGGTCACTTACTAAGCCTCTCCATTTGCTGATACACTGCTCCCTTCACAGGCTCCTTGGCACAGAGAGAAGGAATATTCCCACTGGCCTCAAATATTAGTTCTTTTTTCCATTATGGTATTTTAGAAACTGTTACACTCTCCAGGACTTCTCTGGCCTGAAACAAAGTTAGAACCAGCACTGGTAACAGAGGCTCTCCCAGACCAAATTCTAACATTATTAAACTGTTCTTAACATAACGTGCCTGTAGACACTAATAGCAAGAGCTGCTGCTGACATGCACGGAGGGAGGAGTGTTTAATGATGGAGGAAAGGCAAGCAGGCCTTGGATGAGTTTTCCACACAAGAGGATGCAGAAGGCAGCACTGCACAGGCAGAAACGGCGGGGCAGAAGGACAGAGGCTTAGGAGCAGGACCTCGTGCTCGTGAAATCACTCAGCAGTGTGGGGCCAAGAGCTTGCATATGCAGTTTCCTGGCAGCTTCTCTACCAGCTTCAGTATCAGTGCCACTGCTCTGGAGCACCAGCATCCATATGCTCAGCTTCAACATACAAGCAGTTATAGGAGCTGTTGAAGTCTGGGGATAGCCAAGAAGTAGAAGAGTTATTCAGATAGCCATTACCAATGAGACTGACCCTCAATAAGATTATTTGTGACTCACATAATTTCACTATAACTATTTTAGATGTTTTGAGCACATAAACATACAGATCATTTAAATTCACACTGCACATGAGTTATTTTCTCTGTGTATGAGCAAGCAGCTAGTAGGCTTAAATGGTTTGCCTTTAATTGATTAGTTAATAATAACGTGTTTTGTTTTTAAGATATGTTGCTACATAGGTTCTGCACACGCAGAAGAGCCAAGGAACAGATTACTAAGCTTTAAAAAAGTTGCAAAATGTCACTATCACCTAAAAGCTAAAGTCATATTAAGCCTGTAAAAACATATGGTCACTTAACACTTAAAAATCTCACTAAACCTATAATCCCATAAAGCCTATGACAAATTAACTGATGGTTGTATAGTAAAATCTAATTACAAATTGATTAAAATTGTTCAAGCCATTACAGCCCCCCTCAGAAACTCATACCCTATGTCACTTGGATGTAGGTATGCAGGGTGTCTCTTAATTCCCCACCTGCCCTGATCCAGCCCCAGGAACAGAGGGAGTCTCTCTGGTTGCCCATACCAGCTCCATAATCAAGCAGGCTGGAAACTGCTTGGTATATGAAAATACCTCTGGGTCTACATGTGCAGGGTTTGTTAGCTCAATCTAATTGATGGCCTTGACGACACTGGTATCCAAATGGATTTTTGTTACCAGTGTCAACTTTCACTCAGCTCAACAAAATCACTCTCTTGCCACTGTCAAACATTTACAGCCAGTTCTACTGTGCCTGGCCCTCTGATGTTAGAGAAGTACGATTTGTTGAGCAAAGGCAATAGTGAGGAAGCCCTCCCCCCAGAAGTAATGATATGCAGTAAGCAGCAATATCACTAGAGTCAAGTTTTTAAGCAAATAGTCAGTTAAATCTCTGAAAGACTTTGGAACTGTGCAACTCAACTTTCCTGAATTTAACATATTGGCATTCACAAGTGTGCATTGAGCTAGGCCACAGTCTGCAAAAATAAAGAACAACATTCCCTTGGAACTGATGTATCCATTTTCCTCTTTTTAGAGGACCAAGTGGGAGCAGGTATGCCATCTATAGGACACTTATCCATTCAAAAGGCCTAATCTCTGAAAATCATCTATTATTTCTTATCTTCATGAATTTTGAGGAGACGCATCATTAATCACTTTACAGACTCCATGGTACTAGTACAGAGAACTGAACTGCCACACAAGTTTAATTTTAATTTATACATGTATTTATAATAACAATTTGTAATATACATAACATAAATCAGCCTGTGACAGCTACCCATTGGTAGCAGTGGGTTAGCGTCAGGGAGCAGCAGGAGCTGGCTGCTCCACCAGGGAAGGCGAGCACAGAGCCAACAGTGATGGTGGCCTCACCAGCAAGGTCCCCATCCCAAAGCCCCCAAGCAAGGCGAGCAGAGCAGGTCTGACAACAGTAACCAGGGTCAGCCGATAGCCCAGTGATCGTCGGAGAAGTTCGTGGTGACGCGGCAGGTCCTAGGCCAAGCCTGGAAGCCAGCTGGGGGTCAGGACTAGCAGGGATATGGCCAGGCACAGGCACGAGTACCACATAGCTCAGGCAAGGGCAAGGGCCTCAGCCAAAAGGGGGAGATCCCAAGGAGGCCTCTCGCAGCCCCTCTCACACTGCTCTTTTCATAGCAGTCTCGTCCAAGGCTACACAGCTGCACTGTCCCGGGGCTGGCCTTGGACACAGGCAGCCAAGCCCACTCCCAGGAGAGGAGAAGGGGCTGCCCAGCCTGTTGGTGCACTCAGGGTCCTGACAGTTGGGAAGAAGCTCCTTATTCAGCCCTCTGGTCTAGTTCCTGGACACCCCACTGTTGGTTCTCCCAGATGTGTACAACACCACGGCTTTGGCCCATCCTGAAGCCCTAGTCTCTCCACAGAAATGCATAGTAACTGCAGCAGTCACACACCTCGAGTCTGTGTCCTTGTCCCCCATGCCCTGTGCATTTCAGGGGCAAAAAACATTTCTGAATGCCACTGATTTCACCAAACATCTACTCCATAGCATAAACAAGTTGCCTGCAAGCAGGAGCAATCATCCACTTCTAAAATGTGGATTTGAGCAGGCAAGGCTCAGATCACACAGAACAGGAAGAGCCTCAGTTAAATGTGATGGTGGGCTAAACTCACCGCCCCACAGGGCACAGCTCCAGTGTACCACAGACCAACTCAGCATAGCTCCATGGCTGAGGCACTAAGATCCCCAGGGTAGGCCTCCAGAAGTCCTCAGGAGAAGTAGCTACAGCAGGATGGAAAGTGTGGGAATATACTAATAGCATGCTTCTATCGCCAAAGCAGGAATTTCTGAACATAAGACTGTCTGTCCTGTGCATGCTTGTTCACAAAACACAGGAACACACTGAAGCAAGAACATGTCCCAAGAGCATGGTCGTAAGTCTTTCTGTCTGCGTGGAGAGCAGATGCCATAAAGCAAGCAGAGACAGCGCTAGGGCACCTGTCTCCACCGTGTACAGAGAAATAGACCTCTCCCTGTCCCAGGTTGTGGTTGTATGCACAGTTCCATGCTACTCTAGAGACCAATGGTCAAATTTTTGCCTCTCAGATTACGTTCCAGGCACATATACAAGCTGCAAATAGCCCTATAATTTTAAGAAAAGAAAAAAGAAAAAAAAAATCCCAACAGACCAGTACAGACCAAGCATACTCCCCGCTCACATTGTCTCACAGGGGTAACCAGTTCACTGGGGCAGAGACTCCTCCAAATGCTCCAGTAATTCTGTTTCTGGCAGTGCAGCGGCTGCCACAAATTACTACCTCCCTCTGCGCCACAGCGGTTCCTTTGCCCTGGCTTATTAGCTTAATCTAGAAGTATGTCAACTTGGAACTAGAGTCTGATCTTGAAAAATCTTTCCTTAAATTTTAATAATGAACAGAATAACTGGCTTTCTTTTTTTGATCACATATTATTCAGTCTGAATTCTCTCTGTCTTTACAAATGTCACAGAGCGTGCAAATGTCACACTGGTCATACGTTGAATGTCTGAATAGTGACATCGTGCTTTCTGATGTTCTGAACAAGCAGTCTGATATCAGAAGTCAAGGCCAAAGCCACAGAACCACTAATTACCTTGAAACAAACAGAATAAACTTTCACCAGTTCTGAGCTGACATCTACTGGTAGAAGATTGCAACAGTGTAGGACACTGGACACAATCAGGAAACACATAGCAAGATATTTTGTTAAGGATCTCCAAGTGGTACCTGGTGAATGATCTAGGATTGGAAAGGATGAGAGCTCATAAAAGTATAAATTTCATGCAATTCTGCTGTGAGGGTAGTGGTCTCTTGCAAAAGGATCAGGCACATAGCTGGGGATGTAACTCCTCAATCATCACCTCAAGTTTTGCATTTCAAGAAGAACTTTGAGACAATTTTATTAATGCAAACGATTGTGCTGAAATTCATTTTAGTCAGATCTGCTTTGGGTTAGCTTAGATCGTGAAGGGTATGAACACATAATAGCTTGCAACTGTGTTAGAGGAGTTCAAAAAGTTCTTAGGTCTCAGCTGAGGCACAGTAATTAATAACATGCACATCCTCCTAGCCAGCTGCAATGTAGAGTCAACCCAGCTTGCATAAAGCCACTATTGAAGAGGGTTTAAAAATTCAAATTATGCTGAAATAAACCATTACTAAATCAGAAAAAGATTGTTTTCTCAGGGACTTAAACTAGTGTAGAACACTGCTTCAACAAAATCAATTCAGTATGCAGGTAAGGCTGCAGATGCATCTTTCCACCCTCAGTTTCTCACATAGCATAATGAAGAGATTGACAGCGTTGGGAGCATCCAAACCTTTCAATACATATGAAAGTGGCACTCAATTCTCTGGAGTTAATCATATGACGGCAGCACTGCCACACCATAGCTGCACTTGAAAATTACTGCCACAGATTCTGTCCAAACTACTACTACAATCACATGATTTAACATATTTTATACAACAGAAATTAGATCCTTAATTTATGACTTAAACACATAGGATTTTACCACGTACTGTTGCTTTAGGCAAACATTAGAGGACCTCCTAGAAAGGAACAGGTCCCTTTCTGACATATTGAAGAGGGCATCCCATGAAGGAAAGAAAAACGTGAAATTCAGACTCAGTACACTGTTTTGTTTCTCCTGTTCTTTGCAGCCTAGTTGGTTCTAATAACCATAACTTTACACAAATTTAGTGCTGATATGGAGTATCAACATCCTGGGGAGTACAAAAATATACTGAACAACCCAGTCATTTTCCCTTGGCAACCTGTCTAAAGCTTTGGTTCTGAAAAGCATGCAGAGAATTTGATTCTGCCAGTTTACGCACCATGAAAAGAGCCCTCTTTTCCATGTCGGGGGAGTTTGCAATTTTTTTTCCCATTCTCTCTCTATGCCTAAAGGTCATGGGATGGGACAAAGAACAGACGTGTACTTGAACTCTTCAGAATAATGCATTAAAGTCCTATATGGGGAAGACTGCACCAAGTCTTTCAGTAACCGAGGGCTTCTTTTCATGCTCAGTGTACAGAGGAATGGGCGCTTCCACAGGATACCCTCCCTTTCAAAGTATTGTAGCCCCCACATCCACATTCAGGTGCAGTCTCTGGAAGCACAGAAGCAAGCTGGCCATCACAAGTGAAGGCCTAACCAGACAGAAATTATTTGAGGAGGTAATTAGTGAAGGGAATATGGGTAAAGAAAGAACCTAGAAGATCCAAGGAGTAAGCAGACATCCTTTACCAACCCAATGAACAATAAGGCCAGGCGGGAGCAAAGCAGCTGGAGGGACACCTTTGTTTCGGGTGAGAAGATGAAGTACCAGAAGAGAGAGCAAGGCAGAGGAGACTGCTCATCCACAGGCTGGCAGAGACCAGGAGAGCAGCAGCAAGGGTACAGGGAGCATCTGACTGGCCGAGTGTCAGAAATAATTGACTCAATTGTAATGAAAGAGTTTAGAAATTAATTTTCAGGGAGAGAAAAATGGTAGTTGCCAGCTCCATCAGCTGATGATGTAATATGGCCCCAACCAGGGATTATTCTGCAATAGTCCCTTGTTGGGCACTAGCTGAAGGCTGAGTTAATGAAGTGTGAGATTTCTCTAGCAAGTGAGACCACTCTCATGGGTGAGAAAGGCAGCAGTAAGCAGGAACAGAGCTGCTTTCTGGGATGGATGAATTTTTTCACTGTGCTTTCCTGTACGTGCCAAAGACGTGCCTGTACAACTTTCATAGGTACCCTGCCATAGAGTCCCAGATGAACGTAGCTTTATAAATAACTGGGAAAATGATACGAGTTAAATGAATAACATAGGGCAATGACACTTTGCTATCATTTACCCTGACAGAAACCTAAGGCAACTCTGTTGAAGTTAGTAGAGTTATTCCAAATTTACAGTGGTATCCGAGAGCCAAATTTGGCCTATGAATTAAAGCAGTAGTCATCAATTTCAATTTCTGTTTTGCCGTGATGCAGAGCTGACTTCTGTAATCACTTTTTGTTTGTGGGGAGCTTCAGTCCCCGTTACTCTGTTTCCCATGGTTTTTGAAGTATTTGTTACTTGCATAGTTCTGTATGCTGTCACACAGCATTCACAGAGTGAAGCAGTGCTTTAAATGCTCACTGGGAGAATAAAATTAACATGCTCTAAGTGAATACTTTTGGGAAACATCATTCAACCGTAATAAATTAAAATAAATCAAAGTCTTCATTCACAAGGTTTCAATTTGTTTGCATTTCACATGTTATAAGGCTGATTCAGCAGTCTCAGAGCAACAGCCAAAACCACTAAGTAAGCATATATCAATGTGAATTATTAACATATGCATCAACTAACACTGGTATCTATGATAGTGCTCTCCATACACGATTAAACCTAGAAAGTGCTGAAAAGTAAGTGTGGGGGGTGGGAGAAATAAAAATCCCAATTTCTCCCTGAGATCTTATTTGCAGAACACAGCCCATACAATTCAGCAAAGTGTTTGCCTTTGTTCAATGTTCTGTTCCAAACACAAAGACAACGTTGCTGAAATGCAGTAATATGTGCAGCAGCACCTCTAGGGTTGTTTTTAACTAATGATAGGAAGTCACGCTACAGTTGCTCAGACACCATGTCATAAAATCCTATTCAGAACAGATCTAGGTGGGCACAATTCAGAGAACTGCTACGGGAAGGACTATGTCGACACTCTCGCCAGTGCACTGCCTCCATGGAAGTACCCGAGATTTTAGAAAAAGTACAATAGATAGGAAGACTATAGACAGCTGCTGGTATCTTAACCACTATACCCACCTTACATTATAAGCAAGGGAGAGCAGAGAGTTCTTTTAGTATAGACATCTATGAAACTATAGCTTCCTGTTTCCTTTTCCATTTAGTATTTAATGCTACTAGAAAGAATAGGATCGATTTTTAATAACTTAATTTTGATCCAAACACATTACCTTCCTTATCACAAAGACTCCAGTGTTATAAATTGTTGTTTCACGTTGCCAAAGCATGACAATCTCCATGCTTCTAAATTAAACTAACTCTTTATATGAAAATTTTATCCAGATATGACTATAATCACTATCCGTTGTCCACAAAGACTGAGTTCTTGACACTTTCTTCCCATTCCTTTCTCCTGCAACCATGGACCTTTCCTTCCCAGTTTCACGTTGGCTGCACATTCAGTATTAAAGCTGCATCACATATACAACACATTTATAGTTTTGCTTAGCCTCTTGCTGCTGGCCTAGGAATATAATAAGGAAATGTTGCCATTTCCAAAGACAAGATTGCAGTTATCACTTCAAAGTGATATATGGTAAACGTGTATCAGTGGAAGGCAAAGGTTTTTATAAAGGAGAATTTCTACCAGATGGCACATACTATGGCAACTCTAGAAACTATGTCTGGAATATGATCTCATATGAAAGATATAAGCATTAGTCATGAAACAATTACAGGGTTCCAAATGCTAAGGAACAGAGGCTGAAAATCCAGCTATCCTTAAGACATAACTTAAACATTTTGTGAGGGATATAGGACATGGTTGCTGGCGACAAGAGGAGATTAAATTCAGTGAGCCAAGAGGTCCTTCCAGTCACAGTTTAAAAAAAAAAAAATAAATAAAAAAAAATCTCCTTGTTAGCTCAAACTGGATGCCCACACTTCTTTTTGGTAATACTGGTAATACTGTTTTTTAATTTCTGAACATCAGTTGTGAATACATAATGACCCAGTAGTGCAATTGGCATTGTTTATCACCACTAGACAATTTTTACATGGATGTTTATAATCAGGAAGAGTTCATCATGATTCAGAGATAAATGCCTATCTGTAATAGAAATTTTCACCAGAATGTAATAAAACTTGCAAATCTCACCTAACATGACCTATAGCAACTGAAAAACATACTCTGTAGCAAGATACCATTTTTATTTAAAGATGACAAGAAATAGATAGTTCACTATTTCACATCTCCTTAGCAAGCATTTAAAAATTCACCTTCTACCCACGAGACCTTCAAATGTCTTTGTTCAGTAGGTTAGATCCCACTCATAACATATTTCTACCTTTGTAGACATTTAAGAATGATCAGGGATACTTGCTTTAACATTCTAAATAGATGAATCATTTCAAATATAATACCCAACCCAGAGTGATTAATCTATTTCTATGATACTCACCACGTTTACCAAGTCTTGGGCTACTACCTCGGACATTGTCTTACAGTCTCCCAGATAGAAGTGATAATAAGTCTTTGCTGAATAAGATATCTTCAGAAAGATGCAGTCTAACCCACTGCAGGAAGAGAAAACTGTCAAGAGGTCTGCCACTGAAATACCACTCCTTTCAGCCATCCTATCAGACTTGTAAAAATTCATTTTCTGGAGCATGTCAGGAATGTTATTTTAATCTCTCACATAAGTGGATGGCACTAGGACTGGTTTGGAAATAGCAGATACTAGGTGAGGACAAAAGCACAGAGGTGACCTCCCCTTTCCACTCTTCTGTTGTCCTCTTCTCCTCTCTACCCAGTTATCACCTTTGGGAGAACTGCCAAAAGTATTGTTAGCAGCTACCTGCCCTGGTCACAGTCAGCCAGAATCAGAACTTGTAGCAAGTGCTGAGACTGCAGAGCCAGCAAGGAATACTACAATATTTTTCAAGTCTTTTTTACAACACCATATTTAAATTAAATAAAGTTTTTTGTAATACACTCTTTTTCCACCTTATTTTAACATCAGATACACAAAGGTACTGATTTCATTAGAACTCAATCTTCTAAGTGATTACAAACTAAACCAGTATAATTTTCAAACATAGTGTTTCCCCATTCACAGCATAGCCTAACAAATCCAGCTGACTTAAATTTTTATAAGACAAAAACAGATTCAAAGGAGGATTAAGCAGCCACAAGCCAGAAGTTAAAGGCAGAAAGCAGAGTAAGACAGCAAACAAGTACCCTTAATGGGCAACAGCTTCTCTTTTCTTTTGCCAGTACCCTCCCCATCTCAGTGTCCAACCCCATCAATAGTAACAAAACCTCACACTCCCTAATGACAGCCTTCTAGCAAGAAGATTGCTCAGTTCAACAAACCTGGAGACTTACCTATAGGGGATTCCACTCCCTCTCCTTGCTTCGCTTCATTGAGTGAGGTTTCTATTACTTGCTCTGCTTCAATACAGGAATCATTTCCATCTCAGTAAAAATATCCCCTTCCTGTCACCTGTAAAGAATAAACTTTGCATTACCTACTCCCAGCTCAGTAGAGGTGCCAGAGGAAGCAGCTGTTTACTGCTTCCCCCAACAACTTCATCCATATGCTCCTAACAGATTGGGCTGCTTAAGTCAGAATACATGCTGGATCTACCTAGATATTTAGATCCTGTACTAGTACTTCATGCTTTTGCCAGGAAAACAAAGAAGTCCAAGTAAAGTTGGCCTAGTAACGAGGACATCTTGCTGAAAAAAAAAGAGGAGGGGGCGGGGGGGAAGCATGCAGATTAATCACTTGCATGATAAGAATCCAAACAGGTTTCAGTCCCAAGTTGACACACGCACCTGGATGAAACAATATATGAAATACAAATCTATTTTTGTACTACAGCATGCCAGGGCTGAATTTTTAGGTGTATTGAGAGAAACAAAAGCTTAGGCAATAGCCAAAATTCAAAACAAGCTGGCTAAATTCCAAGTCTTTGTAGTTTTAATGACAAGAAATCAATTTATTAGGAAACAACCTGGTCCTCACTTTTATGCTACAGCAGCATTTACTAAAAATTGTTGGTTTTTAATTTAACTAATGGAACTGGAGAGCAAAGGAAGGTGTGAATACTGTAGAGCCCTTAACCAGATACGCTATTTATGCATCCCTCTTATGCCATAACACGGTATAACTCAGGATAATTGATAAAACATAAGCATTTCCATTGTCTTCAAGCTTAAGTCTTTAAAGCTAAGATAAGAAAATCAAACCAAAATTGATCTAAGTAAAATCACTTATCTTTTTGCAATCCCTCCACCTTTGTTGATTGACTAACTAGTGAGTAGGTCTGGCATTAATAACCATCTGGTGTGTCTTAGCCCTTAGCAGCTGTTCCTATTTCATACTGATAGCTTTCCAATGAGAAGTGCTGATAGGGCAGGGTTTAGTTAGGGTTGCAGGTGTGTGCTAGCAAAACGAGGGAGTGAGTAGATTATAAAGACTTCTCTGTCTTTCTTCCTAAAGCTCTGTTCTCCCTTCACCCCTTCAGGTGGGGAGGAAATGAGTTGTGGCTTTCCCTAAAACTAAGGTAAAAAGATGTCTGGTCTGCTCTGAGGGTGGTAGTTAAGTTTTGAAGTGCCCAAGGCTAGTAAGGCTGGCTGGTTATGGTAGTAGCTGTAAGTCAGTGGTTTGTCAGCATCTAATATTCATATGGCTTGTCTCTACAACTAATGTTGTTTGATGTATCCCAGGAGAGGTCCTAAAAATAATGAAATGCTGTTTTATGGGTATCTGTAAGGGGATAGCTGTCCTTCTGAAAGAAGAGACTGTGCTACTTGGAGTAAGAAGGCTGTGCTCTGTTCTGGGTGGCCTTAATATATCAACTGGGGGGGGGGGTTCAATATTGTTTATAAAACTTCTATGTGATAATTGACTATTAGCTAAACAAAACCTCTTAAAAAGGCCTTGAATGATGAAATGTTCTTAGTATGTAGAGTCTGGTAGACTGTATGCTTCTGTTCTGTATGTGGTGTGCTAATATTCCTCTGAGCTGCTGTTCCCAACTGGCAGGATGGTATATACAGGTTCTACATTGGTAGCTATAATGCTGAGCTAAAACAAGGGGAACTAGCCACCTCTTCAGTAGGCTACCTAATGCCTGTCTTTAGAGAGCTATTGGAGATGGAAAATAACCTTTTCTTTAAAAAAAAAAAAAAAAGTTTGATTCCCACAAGATGTGATATTTTGCCAAAAGCCTTGACTTCTCTGGTGATGTGATTCTTGTGAGCTATTTGCTTTTTACTCTTAAACTAAAAAACATACCTCTATTAGGGTTAGCTAAAAACTTCAAACTGGGCCTTAAGGAAACACTCAAGGCTTCTCTTTTGAGACTGCTTGACCTTTGGGACCTGCCTCAGCAGCTCAAGGGACGCATGGGGTTGGAAGGGGGTGCTTTGAACAAATATCAAACAATCTAGCTGGCTGGAAATCTAATCACACTTTTGCTTCAGAATACAAACCTGGGCTTTATTTTAAGCTAGAGAAGAGTGCTATGTGACTAAGGAGAAGGGGAGGGGGAGGTAGTAAAGTGAGGATCAACCAAACATAAACCTTTGTCTGTCCTTTAGAAGATACAGTCTTAGCTCTTTTGGCATGGAAGTTAGTTTCCACAGCTAAATTAAGGTTCAAAAAACTAGGCATCTAGACCAAGGCACTGTGTTATGTACACAAAACTTCAATCTCCTGGTTTCACCTGGGCACTCTTGATGCCAAGTTTTGAGCTTCCTTCAAGACTCTACTTGTGCTAATTTATAAAATGTTCAAGAAATTATATGTTATGTTCTTATTTAGTATTGAATGTAAACTTTCTGCTTTTTTTGATGAGATTTTTTTTTTAAGTTCAAACTGTAGTCTTTCCCTTCCTGTCTTCAATTTCTAGCCTCTCTGCTTCAGATGGGGAAGGTGAACAACTTGCATTTTATATCACAAAATGTGGGGGGTTTTTGGCAAGAAGAATCAGGGAAAAATGATAGCATGGCCTAATAGATGAAAACAGTGGATGGTGGACTTGGCTGGGTTGTGGGGTTCTTAAACCTGCCTCAGAATGTTTCCCAGTTCTTCTAATACTGACCAGTTATAAGAGAGGCAGATCCTGTGGTGTCTGGGTTTTTCCATTTTGAAATATATACATTGGTGAAAAGGTAGCATTTAGCATGGTGTGTGGTGGTGGCAAAACTATATGCACTCTTATTATCTAAGGTGTAATATATATGGAGTTCAACTTAAATTTTTCAGCTTTTTTGGCTCGTTTTAAACTTCTACTGTAAGCTCTTGCTGGTGCAAGAAATGCTGTACCGCAGTAGACATGGTTTATATTCAAAGCAGCTGCTCTTGGGACTGGATGCAGCTATAATGTTGTGAGAGTGTATATTCTTTTAAACATGAAATATATATTGGGGTGGAGAGAATGGAGGATACTATTTAGTTGTTTGTGCATGTTGTTATAAATCTTAGTATGTCTGTAGTGCTGGAAAGGATGAGGAAATTGCAGCTTCTGCAGCTGTTATTCCATTCATCTTTGTGCTCTCCTTGCCTTTCCTCCCACTCTTGCTAGAGTACACAAGACAACTCAATATTGGAATTTACTTGCCTCCCAGACTCTAAGTTAGCATAAACCTTTCTATTAAGTTCTGATCCTTTCTGTTTGGATACACAAGCAGGTAGCAGTGTCCTCCATCTGAATAAAAGACATGCAAAGGCCTGAGATTGTGTAGTTGGTAATAAAATTACACTTGCATTCAACTTTCATATGAGGCAGATGTTGCTCTTTTCCAAGGCGTGCAAACTCTAAATGTATGCAGCAAACTCTAGAAAACAAATGGATGTTGCTTGTGCCAAGGCAGAACGATATGGGTGCCTTAACTGTGGTACTGCATCAACAGATGGTGTACTGTGAGCTTGCCACTGGCTTCTGCCAGGAGGCAGGCAGGGCTCTGCACTGACTGGAAGGACAATGCAGTAAGGTGGTTCTCCATGCCCCAGATTGGCTGAGCTCCCTCTGGGTATTATTGGCATCTCCAGCTGAAAGTACAGAATGAGTGGTCAAAAAGAGCAGATTAGTCTGACACTAGCCTCTCCTTAGGAGAAAATAAATTACTGCAAGGACTGACAACCACGAAAATGCAAACACATTTTGTGCTATATTGTTAGTGCCTCAGCACCTGAGACCAAAATGATATATAGCTAGCAGTTTAAAACTGCTAACTTTCTGTAAGGCCGTATCTGGGACTTCAGTATTTTCAGGAGAGGGTATTGTGAGTTATGGTGTTTTCTAAGCCCCTCTGGAAGGAATGAGTGGGAACAGGGGAAAAAAAAATTAGATTGTGAAGTCACTCCAGAATTAAAAAAGAGACCAAGTTCCCTACCGCAGCATACTCCCAGTACCTATACACTGTACCGACTAGCTTTGCAAAAGCAGGCAGCAGAGAAATGCCTAACTTCAGAGTTTGCGCACTGTTAAAGACAAGGCAGACTCTATCTTCTCCATCTGTAGAGTGCAAGCTGTTTTGCACGTACTTGTACCTTCGAAGTTGAATATCTCGTTCCAGAAAACTAGGTTCCCTTTGGATTTTTTGAAATTTGCTTTAGAGTAAGTGCTAGATTTGGTCTCATCAGAAGACACGGGTGACAGAGGATGATTATTCTCCAATTTAAAATTAATACAGCTTGTTATTATATGACTTGAAACTAAAACTTCATGCCTAAACTATTAAAATTGTCCTATCAAATGAGATCAGTATTATGAAAAATAACAGTAGTTTTGATATCTGCTTTACTGTGGGCCTCGAAACAATCTGATCCTGTACTAAATTTGTTACTGATGTGTCTACGTAGGTGTGCTGGCTCATAGCCCAGATCTGTTTCCTGGTATTAACAACTCAGGTTTGATACATTTCCTTATTTAAGAAAAAAGAAAACTTTTACCTCGATGGCAGTACTGTTCAATGAAAGACGTGCATTCTGTAAATGACTAGACTGAACACATGGGGGAGAAATTGGAACAGCTCTTTAGCTTCAAGAGCTCTTTGAGAAGAGGCATGCTTTTGAGTGCTGAATAAAGAACAAAGACGAAAAAGATGTGTGGTATGTAATGTCTGATGGGATGTTACGTCGTCGTCGAGTAGGGCATAGATACTATTCTAGTACTGTGCTGGATAACAGTAGCTATCTAGCTGCTTATGACCTTTCTCGAAAACTCATTTAATACTTTATACCATGATGAAAAGCAAGGTATCAGGTTTTTTAGCAGAAAGCAAGACAAATTGAGAACATATGTAATGCTTGATCAAATGAATGCACAAAAAGAAACTGTTACATTGGTAACCAAGGAACTAACATTAGAATGAGAAAATATGGTGCTTTTTAGTCTTAATGGGGAGAAGAAAGTGAGACTCGTGACTGAGTGTTTGTAACTCAAAATGAGCTAAGAAGGTGGGCGAGGACTGGAACTTTGTAATCATGCTTGGTGAAGGTCTGGCCTAGCTTAGTGCTGGTGTTATGCACCCCAAAACACAGCCTCTGCCGTTCTGAAGTACCTGTGTTCTGCTCCAGCCCAGCAACACTGCACTGGCTAAAGACAAATTACCATGGCTGCTCCCTGCAGTATTCTTTAAGTGATCCAAAACTGTGTGGCGAGGGGAATGAATAACAAAGCTGATGCGTAGTGGCAGAAAATACTGTTGTGAATATACAGAAACTTGAAAAGTCCTGTTTCAAAATACACTTATGCTAAAACATTTTATTGGCAGTTGTAGGACTTCTGTGTAGTGACTTGGCTGAGATGCATGAGGAAGGTACTACCTAGCTATTGCTGCGTGCTAAGTGAGACTTGCAGTGCGTGCTGGAAAGCTGCTGCTTAGGTTAAACCTATTCTATAGGCCTCCATCTGTGAAGGGAGGGAGGCAGAGGATGTATTCCTAGACTTGGATAGATGAACCTTGGTGAGGAAGCTTATTTCCAGGGAAACCTTACAGATCTTGACATGTCTCCTCTTTAAGCCTTTACAAATATAGCTGTTTATAACCTAAAGAACTGACCTCTAGTGGTCCAGCACATCCAATTATGCACTGTAAAACAAATGTATCTTGGTTAAACCACAAAGGTATGCCTGTGACTACAGCATTGACACTCTACAAACAGAAGTGAACATGTAAACAGCATTAAATCTAGATATCTTCACTGAATACTACTTATTTTCTTCTTTTCCCCAGGTTAGATGTGTAATGAAGATCTTTGAACAAGCTGATATACAAAGTTGCTAAAGATGTCTGTTCCAAGCCGACACCGTTCTATTATTATTAACCCTCCTCCACCAGAATACATAAACAACAAAAATAGTGGTTGTCAAACAAACCAGCTCCAGTACTTACAGAGGGTGGTCATGAAAGCCATGTGGAGACACAACTTTTCCTGGCCATTTCACCAGCCTGTAGATGCAGCAGGCACTTGGATCTTCCTGTAAGAACCATTTGGAATTGGAGTATTAGTATGTAAAGTATTACAGGACTTATTAATGTTAGTGATGCAACAGATCATGGAAGACTACTTTTGCATATGAACCGCTTTCATTAATCCAAGGCTGCAAGAAAACTTGTTTTCTCTCTGGTTCATACTAAATGCTGCATCTTTGTTAATTTGCTTTGTGATCTGAGACTGTAGTAAATCAGTGTTTCTAAGGGATAATAAGAATGCTTAGACAGGCCTCTTGAAGTTTCTGGATGTTGGTATTCTGTCTTGTCTTCTTTCCACTTCCCTGCTGGTTTAGCTGTATTTCTTAACACTGCATATGATGAGTATTTTCTTTTGCCTTTGAGTTTATTTTTAATAGGAGGTGGCCAGCCTCTTTCAATGTCAAATACTTTGTGATGGAAAAGCAGAACTGATTGACCCTAAAGTAAATAGGCAAATCTGGATCCAGTTTGATGCATACAAGTAATTACACTTGTAGTACTTGATTTCAAATCAACTTTGGCATCTTGCTCTCAAGTTTCTAGAGGAATAAAATGTCCCTGCAAAAATAGGGAAGGAAAAAAGATAGTGTTCTCATCATACCACAGTGGTAGAATATTCTGCTAGGAAATAGAAGATCTGATGCTTAAATTCTTGTTCAGTATTGCACTGTGGGTTTTATTTATGTTACAACTTAATTGCAACAAAGTCAATGAATATAATGTCTTGTGACAAATTGTCTTAATTCAGGTATCTTTAGACTCCAGTTTTGAATCACCCCAGCTTTTTCAGTCAAATGGAAACATTAGTTATTCACACACTGGTATTTCAAATGACCTAGAAGATACCGCTCTTGGTAGATAAGTAGAAAGGTGTTAAATAAAACCATGGTACAGTTCCTTCAATATTTTTTTTCCTCCCCCAGCTTAAGCAATCATATTTACTTCTCTCAGGTTTCCAAGACTAATTCTACAAAATCATTGGTTCTGTTTAGAGCAAAGGCTTTTATCTGCAGCTGTTTCTTGTGACAAACTCATTTGGTCAGTTTGTCCAAAAGCACAGTTAAAGTGACTATCTTTGTGTCTTTTCTTACCCTTTTTCCTTCTTGGAAGGAACTGTCATTTAAGGTTAATATTAAGGGTCATTCAATCACAGTTGTAGCAACATTTGCAGCTGGCCTCAGGCCAGTTCTGCCTCTCTGCATTTCTAAGGCAGCCACTTGACTTCTAAAAGTATGTGTTAGTTCAACTGCCACGCAATAACAAGCAAACCTCTAGCTCCATGGCAGAGGCAATGAAGGTATTTGCCTCCTTTTTCTCTTTCCTCCAGGTGTTAGAAGATCCAGAATGGACAATACTTAACTATTAGCTGTGTTATTTAAAAGTTTTCTTAATTTTGTTTTGGTAAATTCAACAGTCTGCACTATGATGTATTTAGCTTTTTTTATTTCACTAAAACAGATTGTTAGGACAGCTTTAGAAGACTCCTGAAGTGTAGTAACTTCACTGAATTACAATGTGTATGTGAACTTAGTGAGGATATTCCTGTTCTGATTTCTTAAATGCACCAGCAGGGAATTCGCCTCAAGTTCTTAATCACAAACTTTTAGCCATACTACTAAAATAATCACAATAGTTCACATTCCAGCTGCCTTTCAGTCATATTGCCACATCTTCACTGGACTAACCCTGAGAGGAGAGCCAATATGACCCAGGGGATGAAGTATTTGATTAGCAACTGTGAAAACTTGGCAGCTTCTTTTTGTCAGTGACTGAGTTTTTGTCTTTGTCAAACTCTCTTTGGCTTCTCTTGCCCCTGTTCTGTAAACTGGAGTGCTACTTCAGGTAAATGGCTTTGAGATAACAAAGGAGAAGTACATATACTTTTCATAAGTACTACTACCAGTGTAGCTCTGGATTCTATTCAAATAAATATTCTTTGGAGCTTTGAATGGTGGATGTTATATGAAAGAGCAAGGAGAAAATATGAGGTGAAGAGTTCCTGAACGCTTACTTCTGTGGTACCTATGACTATAGGGGAAAGTTTTCCTTTAAATAAAATATTCCTTCAACACAATGCAATTCTCTCTTGCAATTTAACTTTCACAGCTAAATGTGTAAGAATCTTCATGTCCTAATATTAAAGATATCTGTTGTGTGACTAACTCTTTCAAAACCACAGGATTATTACAGTATTATAAAGAAACCTATGGATTTAAGCACCATTAAAAAGCGTCTGGAACACAATTACTACACAAAAGCTGCGGAATGCATTGAAGACTTTAAAACGATGTTCTTGAACTGCTACATATATAACAAGGTATGCAAAACACAGCCTCTTACCAGAAACCAATTCTGTTGAATGATACAAATGAGTCTAAAACAAGCAAATAGTTATTAGAGCCTGCACTAAATCAGTCAATGTCTCCGTGATTTTTTTTGAAACTAATTTCTTTGAAAGGTGGGGGGATTTTGTTGCTAGGATGGACTGAGTGCACATAAGCAAAGTCTAGCCTGCTGTTACAACAACTGAGTGCATAGTCTTTTCTGCAAGTTTAAGGCTAGCAACCCTGAGCCATGCTCCACTCCTCCAACAAGTTTAACCTATTTTGAAGCGTGAGCACCTCCCCGTGCTTGGATGTTTGGCTGTGTCTTAGTATCTTTAAGCTTCAAGAGCTTTCTTCAGGACGTAGGAATGAATAAGGGAGTTATAGATCTGCCCCCTTTTCCCTTTGCTGTGGGAAGTATGTGAACATAAAGCAAGTAGGACTGTGCAATGGGACAGTGGGAGAAAGATCACTTCAATACTGAAGCAACTTGTATCAAAGTGAGTTTGGGGGGCAGGGATGGCAAGGACTTCCAGATCTCTCTGGTACTGGTGGCTTGTTTCAATTTGTTGGAGCAGGATTCTGTAGACTTTATTTTACAAGGTAGCCCTCCACTACTGCAGCCTCTCCTTTACTCTGAATCTTACTGACTATATTTTGCAGCCAGGTGATGATATTGTGTTTATGGCCCAAGAACTAGAAAAAGTGTTTATGCAGAAAATCGTTCAAATGCCACCAGAAGAAAGACTAGTGATTCTCAGCAAAGGAAAGAGAAAAGGAAAGAAGCCAGAAGGTAAGGCCTGTATTATATGTTGAATTGTTAACATATTAAACAACAAAAGCTGGAATCGGGGAATCCTCCATACCTTGTCACAACTCAACCCTGGAGCAGTTGGGGTGTTTCTCCACTCTTCCCAGAACATATCATAGAATCATAGAACAGTTTGGGTTGGAAGGGACCTTAAAGCTCATCTAGTTCCAACTCCCCTGCCATGGGCAGCGACGCCTTCCACTAGACCAGGTTGCTGCTACATTGCTGTAAGGCTTTAGCAGATTCAGTGCAGCTGTAATATTTTTTTATAGGCACTAACTACTAATGAAGTGTGTTTAAGAGGGAGTAAAAATCAGATTTAACAGCTTCATCAGTCGTGTAACAGCATAGCTTCACAGGCAAACTTCTAGTGAAATGCAGTGCTCTTGGCCCAAAAAAAGGGACGATTCAGTTAAGGCTTCTTAAACTTATAAGGAAATTACATAGTAAGTGCTTGAAGCAATGCTTCAGTAGTGAGCTAGCTCATTTCTTACTGGGTCACTTAACAAATGCTCTTATTTAGCTGTGCAACTATATAGCTCTTCAGGATCTCCTGATGACTTCATTTGCTTCCTCTAACTGCTGTCTGTTGTGTGGTGGTCCTTGTTGCTGGTAGTATCTGAAACAAATGTTTCTTCAAAATAGTACTACAGTTTGATAGATCTCTAGCTTTCTCCTCAAGCTATATTTCAGCAGCAATGCTACCTTTCAGTGATCTGGTAGATGGATATGGAAAAGCAGTGGATTTTTTGGTCCTTTCACAAGAATTTTTAGGAGGTTAGGAGGAAGAAGAGGATACTCAGCTGGCTTCCTGCTCTTACAAGCTTATTTGAGTAAAATCTCAAGCAGTTTATTGCCTTGGCAGAATACACTGGCTGAACAGGTATAAGTGACTTCCAGAAAAGATTTCTGTTGAGAAATGTGTTGGAAGCTGAGTTAGCTTTTTGGTTCTCAAATGATTGCAACAACTTGTTCAGATGCTTTTGTAACACCATCTTACTGGTATTAATGCTGTCTAAGTCCCCTCATTCCCTTTGCACACACAAACATGCAGTTTGTACAAATTTTGAAATGTTCTAAGCACTTTTTGAATTGGATAGTAGAGCACACTGCTATGATCAAGAAAATATTTGTCCTGTCTTTTGCAGACTTTGGCTTTAGAGACAGATCTATACACATAGCTTTTTTCCCCTTTAAAAAAAAGGCAACCGACTTCCATTTCTGAGAACCTCAAAGTTGCTCAGCATTGTGTTACCTAAACGAATAGGTGTGAATATCTATAGGAACTAAACAGAATCACAGAGCTGGAAAAGACATTAGTAATTTAACCAGCCAAATCAAATACGGAAAAACATTGGTCTAAACTGCCATCAAATCAGTGATGGATATCTGTAATATTGCTAAGCAATATATGCAAGTCTTAACTATGCTTAGGAAACTTGAACTTCATGATGCAGTTTGCACCTTTTGCTGCTTGATCTTTATGTGTACATAGAAAACAACTTGATTCTCTTCTTGGCAAGAAAGTTTTTACAATGTACAGGTTTTAGTGTGATGTCTCTTTAATCTTCCCTCTGAGGTTAATCCACAGCTTCCTTGAAGCCAAATATGCATAACTTTGTACAATATTCTAGCTGAGGCACTAACAGCGCTGAGTAGAGGAGGATACCAATGTTGCTATATGTAACAATGCTCTTGTTTGTATTTCTTTGTATGGTTTGGGTGTGGAAGAGTGGTTCTGTTGACAACTGTTCAATCTGATCGTGAAAGAAATTAACTGCAACATTTAGACCTAATTTTAAAACTTTCTGTTTTAAAATAAGCAGAAACACAGCAGCCCAACCCTGGGACTTCAAATGACCAAAGCACAATGCAGAAACAAGCTGAAAGCAGTGAGCAGCCTCCAGTGATGACTGAAGAGCTACAGCGGGTTACACTAGCTCCTTTGTCTGCAGCTCCACTGACGGCTTTAATGCCAGCTGCAGTCCCTATAACAAAAGTAGGTTTCCTCAAATAACTTTCAGAAATAAAAGTATTGAAATTGCTCCTTCAGGCACTAACAGCAAAACCATAGGAGCCATGCTTATTGCAATATCTTTTCAAAACTTCCATTGTGATAGAAGGTAGTAAGACATCTCTCTTAAATCTTCTAGATCTCTGCTAAATAACTGGGCCAGTACTAATTCTAAAACTAAGCAGAAATTGGGATGACTGCTTGGTACATCTTTTCTTATAAATGTGGTTTTAAAATGTTGTTCTCAAAGAAACAAAGTAAACTTTAAGATGGTTGATGTTGAAATGCACTGCTATACTCTGTGGGCTTCACTGATGTAGAAACTGTTCTTTCCTTGAGGTGTAGATAATGGTTCTAGTATTAAAATAAAGCTCTTTCTCAGTTCTATTTAATAACTGCTCATGTTTTCAATGTAAATCAAATGCTTGATTCCCCCCAAATAGCATGTTTGCTTGAACACTGCGTAACTAGCCTGGAAGGTGTTTGTAGCTCACAAAAGCAAATTCTTGTTAACTGCAATCTGAATTGTATGTGAACATCTGACATTTTCATCAGATAAGCACTCTTGTATTGACTTAGTTTTGGTTTTGACCTTCCAATGAGGAATAGGCACATGTGCCGGGCTCTCCTACAGTGTATATTTACACTATACTGAAGAGTCTGAACACTGATGACAAAGCACACATTGTATCACTTCCAAACCAAATACCACCCAGGTTAAAGAAAAATAGAGATAAACCTTGTACATAAAGCCCTCAACCAGGCTTAACATGAATTGCAGTAATTTTTCCCCTTCCCATGGCAGTCATCTTGTGGTAACTTCATAACCTCCCAGCTTCTTGGAGTCTTCTCAAATGGCTAAAAACTGACCACAACCTGACCTACAGTATGCTCTGTTCTTTCCTTTACATCTAAGATTGAGCTTGGTGTGCTGATCTTGTAATGCCTTGTAGGTTTTCAGTCTAAACTTGTGGAAGTGCCACATTCTGCTCTGACTTCAATAGCTGTAGAAGTTCTGACACTTTTTAGGGGTTTTTTTGTGTGTAGTCTGAAAGCTGACCGTTCTCTCACTGTTCTGGACACCTGTATTTTAGACTGTAAAATGTTCTTTTCCTAGGCAAAAAAAGGTGTGAAAAGGAAGGCTGACACTACAACTCCTACTACTTCAATATTTACAGCAAGCAGTGAATCTTCTGCAACATCTAATGAAAGAAAAGCTGTTAAAGCATGCAGAGGTGAAAACGAATGTATGATACCAAATAAGCTTCTGAAGAGATATTTGCCAGATTCTCAACAGTCACCTGAAATTCTTAAAAAGATTCAGTTGTCAGAACAACTAAAACATTGTAATGAAATACTTAAAGAAATGTTTTCAAAGAAACATGCAGCATATGCATGGCCTTTCTTAAAACCAGTAGATGTTGCATCTTTCTCCCTTGGTGAGAACCAAGGGATCATCAAATGCCCTACAGACCTGGGAACCATTAAAGTAAGTATGTTTCAGAGGGAATTGAATTATTTGTGTGCTTGCTTGAATAACTTGTGTAATGACTGGATTTTGGTGTTAGCTGAAAAGGGGTCATGAAAGCTGCTTCTCCTTTGAAAGAAATAATGGGCATAGAAACCATATACACTTATCTCTCTCAACAAACTAAGCCACAGCTCGCTGAAGAGAGTCTTCTAAATCTCATTGTGACTATGGGCATAGTGGCTAATCTACTTGTCTGTTGATCAAGCAATATAAGTAGTGAGGAAATTACCATCTCCATGAAGCACTTCCAAGCAGGCTGCATGTTAAATATCTTTCAGTCTGTATACACAATGCTGTTGCTAATGCTCTATAAAACAAAATGTAATTCTGTAATGTGAACTTCTGCTTCTCTCTGAATCTCGTTATCCTTGGTGAAGTGCCCTGGAACCTCAACACTGGATATTTATGTGACACCTTTCACATTTTCTATGAAAAGGAGACCTTCCAGATGGAGATATGTGGCCAGTGTTTTGTGAACACTGGGCACATCTGTCTGGGGTTGAAGTATTTAGCCAAGTTAAGATCTACCTTTGTGGCGAGGGTTGAATTTCAATAGTCTATTGAATTATCTTGAAAACTAGCTTGTGCAATATATAGGTTATTTCCCAATTTCTAGCCCATTACTTTGACTCAAACAATTATGGAATAAGCTTTGTATAAATACCATGCTTAGAATAAAAAACAAGTGCTGAGTTACATGACCAAATAAAATTACCCAAACATTGTTGCCTTGACCTAGTGCTGAAACTAGTACTGCAAAGTCCTTACAGCAATTACAGTTAGCAAATCTGTTAAAAGAGGAAATTCTCTTACTTTGTTAAAGAGACAATGTTGAAATGAGAAGCAGGTCTTTCCATAATGGTTTTTACAATATTTACTGTCTTGATACAAGCTGAACCTGATACTGGATGTCAAAATTCTTGTTCTTCCTCTTCTGCCAGTTCATGGTGATGCTCTCTACTTTTAAGCCCTAAATGTGCATTAATTTTCTTTTCCTCTAGAAGAAAATGGATAATTTTCAATATAGTGACATACAAGAATTTGCTGCGGATGTTAGATTAATGTTCATGAGCTGCTACAAACACAATTCTCCGGACTGTGAAATAGTTGCTATGGCAAGAAAACTTCAGGTGAGTTACCACTTATGTCAGACTTGAAAAAGAGTAGGACTATAAGATCCCTCTGTGGTCATATCATGCTCTGATGTAGCATCTACTAATGTTACCAACTACTATATTGCTGTGTAGTTCTAGAAAACAAGCAGTGACTTCATAATGCTTTTTGAAATCTGAAAAGTGTGCTGACCTCTCTGCTGTTCCCAACCTAACTCTTTAGGATGTTTTTGAGATGCACTTTGCCAAAATTCCTGACGAACCTGTTGCAAGTGTTCCTCTGCCACAGCCTACAAGAGAAATGACAGAAGCTTATTCCAGTGAGAGCAGTAATGATGACTCTTCAGAAGAAAAATCATCTGAAGACTCTGAACAGGAGAGAACAGTGCACCTTGGAAAGCTTCAGGAGCAAGTAAGCATTAGCGCTCAATGTGCATGACTTATAAGGTCTCTGATAGTGCCACTTGCAATTGTCCGTTCTAAGGTTTGGCACCAAGAAACAGTATTTAAAAGATTCTATAGTCATTTGTTTTTCTTAATACAGAACTTTAGTCATGTTTGGAAGCACCTCCAAATGTTCAGTGAATAGTGCCTCAGCAAATACAAACTGGTTTTAGTGAATCATTGCTCTAGTGCTCCTGCCTACCATTTCTTCAAATGACTCTCAAATTTAAAAAAAAAATAAATCGGTGTTGCTGTGGTATGACAAAAGCATCCAGATACTCCACATGTAGACTTAGTGGCATATTCTTCTAATGATGGCATTTCCTTCATATGGTTGAACAGCTCTGTTCTTACGCTCAGTCTCTGAGCCACACAAAAGCAAGTCATTAAGCTCTACTTGAGAAGGCTCAGTATGAAGTGAATTAGAAGGAATCTCATGCTAATGTGAAGCATGGCTTTGCCTCACTGGCTAAGAGTGGAATGGATCTTGCTTTTGCTTGAACATAATGCTTTAACCTGCTGCTGCTGTATCTGTAAACTGTGGGGAAAGCTAGCGTTTATTCTGCTAGTCAAATGAGGGAGAGTTTAGTTTTCAGTATTTGTCAGAGTAGCATATACATCATCAATTTATGAATACAGGCATGAGGACAACCAAAAGTCTACAAGACAGCTTTTGCAATAGTGAAGTATTTCAGCGTGTCTGAATTCTAATTCTCATTGTCTGTCCATCTTCCTTCTAATGCCTTTAAGGTTTAAACAAACTTGTGTTAGGTCTTTCTCTGAAGCTGTTAGTATGTCCCAACTAGCCATTTTATATCAAAAAATATCTGGGGTTTACAGGTTGAAGATGCACAAGCCCAGTCCCACTATCCTAATTCAGTAACGCTGTAGAGGTCTAACCTAATAAGGCACTTATGTGCTTCCCAAATGCTTGAAATTCAAGAGAGGCTGCTTGCATACTCCTACAGTGATTTTTGCTTTTTTTTATTCTTCACAGGATGCTAGAAGGCATATGCTGTTAAATGTCTGCATAAAATAAGTAGCCTTACATCTTCTACATCCTTAGTCTGTGACTAATCTATAATATAGTAAAATGCTTGGAAAATAAACCTCATTTGGAAAGCAAACATCCTATTAATATCAACTCAGCTGTCACAAATCTCCTGTGATATTTAGGACCAATTTATTGTTCCTCCTACATTGCCTGATATTATCAGCATTATTTCTTTTGCTTTTGATAGCTTAAAGCTGTTCACCAGCAGTTGCGGGCTTTGACCAGAGCATACTTACCTAAACTGAAAAAGAAAAAAGGGAAGGCTAAAAGGGAGAAAAGTAAGAACAAGGAAAAAGCTAAAATAAAAAGCCTGATTCAAAAGAAGAAAAATTTGAAACACAAGAAGAAATCTAAGAAAAAGCTGTCTTTAAACATGTAAGTGTGGGGGACTTGTGTGGGTGTCGAATTATTTTAAACCGCTGTTTCTGCAGTACACTTTTTTCTTGCAGTCAATCAAAGAAAACCATGCAGCAGGTCTTGTTGGCACCTAAGTCAGAAGATGAAGATGGTGCCAAGCCTATGAATTATGATGAAAAACGACAGTTGAGTTTGGACATAAATAAACTCCCTGGAGATAAGCTTGGGAAAGTAGTCCACATAATACAGTCAAGAGAACCTTCACTGAGGAACTCTAACCCTGATGAGATAGAAATAGACTTTGAAACTTTAAAGGCTTCAACACTCAGAGAACTAGAGAAATATGTGGCAACCTGTTTGAGGAAGAGACCAAGAAAGCAGAGGGGTATGTAGCATAAATGAGGCTTTAAAAAAAAAAAAAAACCAAAACAAAACCAAAAAAACAAACACTCCCCTTACCCCCCCCCCCCCCCCCAAAATAAACCCAACCTAGATTTTTATTTTGCTGCAATGTTTATTTCTGTTTCATATGCAGCTAAAAAACCAGCAAAGTCAAAAGAACAACTTAATTCTGAGAGGAAACAAGAGCTAGAGAAGAGACTACTGGATGTCAATGGTCAACTAAACCCAAAGAAGGAGAACTTCAAGTGTAATGTGACTCTTACTTTTATTCATCTGCAACAGAAATAGGTTAAAGTGGGATTCTCCTCTTGGGTTTATGTACTGTTATGCAGCTGGGGGCCTTCTCCTTAGAGCAGTTGGTCTTAAGCTTCTTATTGCTAGTCTTAAGATTCTTCCTATGTTGAGTGAGCTGGATTCACAGCAGCAAATTTGGTCAGTTACTTGTCCTGTCTAAAACATCTTCCCTATTCTTGCACCTAATCCTTTATTTACAGGTAAAGATAACAGCTTCAGAGCTTAAGGGACACTGAACACCTTCTCCCTTATGCTGACAAGTGAAAACCGAGGCAGGGGAGGAGGCGTGCCCCACAGTCTATTTGTTTGCAATTCACTTTCTGTGGCTTAGAGATTCAAGAATAACAAACTCAAGTCATACTTGTTAGATTGCAGCCTCACTAATGCTGTCATGCTAGCCAAACTTCTGCGTCAGTGACAGGTGTGCTGTGTTGCCTTAGTCTTAAGGAAGTGCCCTAGGAGAATCAATTCAGTTTTTCAGGCAATAATGCATCTCAATATCAAAGCCAAAAATTCAGTACGTACTTCAGCAGATCTACACTTACTGGTGGTTCTTGTCACGGACTGAGAACAGATCAATGCAGCTGATGCTACTATTATAGGTCAAGTTGTTCCTCATTAAACTAGTGAGTGCTATTATTGCCCTCTATTGGATATCTATTAAGCTTCTATGTAAAACCCGTTAGCTGAAGTGATTGAAGCAGCCCTGAAGACACAGGCTTGCATCCAGCATTAGCTCAGGCAAGTCTTCCTGTCTGGTATACATGATGGCTTGAAAACATCCTAGAAAGAAAAGCTTAAAGCAGCAGCTGAAATCAATTGTGAAGGATATGTTGCAGGGAGAGGGAGCAGGTAGGCCAGGGAATCTTTACAACTGGCATCTGGCTTATTTACAAGGAAGAGCTTAAGCTGGCACTTAACAAAGACTTGTGTCCAGGGAAACAGATACCTATGTAGCTTCTCATTTTCAAAGCTTCTTTCAGAGCAACACATTTTGAAAAAGCTTTTTGACTGCAAAATCACTATAAACTGAGTTAAATCAACCCTGCAGATACAAACTAGTCAGATGGTGGGGAGGTGGTAAAAGATGACAATTCTGGAATACATATGGCTTGGGAAAGAGGGGAGTTGGCTAGAGATAAAGATCTCAGCATGCAAGTCTTGCAGCAGCAACAAGCACAGAAACACTCAATAGCAGGAAAACTTATGGGGGAAAATTGCTTAAATCATGTCTTAAGACAGCACAGTTTTAACCTACTTTAGGATTGTAAGTTGTGTCATTTACAGCTCCTCCTTGGCTATTTCATTCATTCAACTAGCTTGTTGCTGGTAAATCTCCCTCCTTTATAAAGGTCTCAAATCCACTGCTAAATGGACAGTGGACAAGGAAATGGCAGAAGCTGAATTGTTACGTGGGAGAATAGATCTAACAAGGTTGATCCTAGTCTTGTATATGAAGACTGCTCCACTGCAGGCTGTTCTAAATTCTTTTTTTTTCTCCTGCAGTTGAAAGCAATACTGAGTCTGGTATTGGACCAAGCAGACTGAGCGACAGCAGCAACAGCAGCAGCTCCTCGGACTCTGGCAGCAGTACTAGCAGTGGTTCTAGCTCCTCAGACAGCAGTGACTCTGAATCGGGTCAGAAAGCTTCCTTTTGTGTTTATGTAGGCAAAACATCTGCCTCCTCAGTTAGCGTCTACTGTTCCACATGCTTACCAAGGATTTCAGCTACCCTTGTAGGTCTGCTCCATGTTGAAGGCTCAATTTCAGTGCTACTAATGAGTGTCTTAATACTGAGTTTGTAGATAAAAAAAAAAAAAACACATTACAACATCCACTCAACTTACTAGTGAAAAACTTTAGGGACCAAAATCAGCTAGCAAGAGGTACAAGTATCTAACCCAGAGACTTGACTATTAGGCTATAGCTTACTCTTGTAGTTTTGATTCCTTTTTGAAAGCGTCATTTATTTTATTTTCATCTTCTGGTCTGCAGCATGAAGGGTGCCTTACCTTGTGGCTAAGGCTTAGTGTTCAAGCTGAGGGACAAAAGTGCCAACAGCATTGACTGTAGAGCCAAAGTCTACCCTGGTGCTTAAGCTGTCTCAGGTTTGTTGAAGGGACATTACAGTGCTGCAGCATCAGGATATCAGAATGATGTTTCTCTCTGTACACAGAACTCTTAGTTTTCTAGGACAGAATAGATCTGCCAAACTGGAGGTCTACAACATAGACATCTGTATGAGGTAACAGTGTAAGGTGAGATGAATACTCAACCCTTTGCAGTGTGGGGAAGCAAACACAGTGAAGTCATTGATGGCAGCAAAGACCTTGATCCTGCAGGAATCTTTGTGGTCTCCTCTTATATCTGGGAGAAGTTCTCTAAACACATCAAGCTGAAGTCAAAGTTATTAAATATAAGAATGTTCCTTTCACTGTGAGGTTTGGCTCTCTAGGTACAACTGCAACTCACATCTTGTATGTGTGAATAATGAAACATATGTGAATGATCTTATTTTTTTCCATCCCCCTCTTTCTGCCCACCTCGCTGTATTTACAGTTACAGAAACCTGCTCAAAACAGACTGGAGCCAGGCAGAACTGTCCAACTTCTATGGAAAAGCCTAAGGTAAACTGACTGCAATGGATCTAACATTTCTGCCCTAAAAATTATTTGTTACATACAATGGTACTGGAAATGACACAACTCTATCAGGAACTAATGAATATGGCTTGAATGCTACTTGTTCTGTAGGACTGACTTACATGGAGATGTAAAATCTGCTGTTAAAAGTAGCTTATGTATCTGTATAGGAACTGATGTATTGGGAGAACTCCTGAGGCTTTTACCTTTTACAGTCATTGCAGTAATTCCATGTTGTGTGAAGGAGAAGGGAAAAGAAGAGAGGGGGAGAATGCTCCACCCACCCCCAAAAAAGGAAAATCCTCTCCGACTTGATCTTTGCGTATAGAATTGACCTAACAGTGCAAACCCCACTTAAATATTTTTTCTTTATCTATGAATAACCTCACTTCTACACCTGAAAATAAATAAATTGTACAATATACTAGTCATTTTCAGGATACTTTATTTATTACTATGGTATTATTATGAGCAACAACAGTTTTATCTACAAATAATTTTTAATGCCTCTAAGATTGAATTGCTCTATTCCTGTATATACAGTGGGTGTTAACTCTTGTCGGGGTTAGCTGCCTTTCACAATTTCCCTTGAAGCTACCAGAGATAGAGACCTCAGATTTCAAAGCAAGACCACAGCAAAGCCTTCGTTCTTCTTACAATAGACTTGCTTTCACTTAAAGTGCTTAGTTGGATACAGGAAGCTAGGCTGCAAATTTGTTTTTCAGCTGCAACTTCTGCATCTTCATAAGCAAAAACTGAGGGGAGGAATTATGCAACACCCTTTTTGTTTAAAAAGTACAGCCTCTGCAGTGACAGAATGACAACAACAAAGTTGAAAACAGGATACAGGAATTAAGCTTCAGCTTGGTCAGTTATAACAGCCCTAGCTGACTTTCTGAGTAACAACAAACATCATACTTCAAATCCTCTCACCTCTCATTACACTTTGTTCTCATGGGTTTTCTGCATCTGTCAGATCAAGGCAGTGCACTTTACCTCATGGTTTTTTGTCATCTAAACTCTTAGGAAATGCTAGATTAGTATTGCAATACAAGGACTACTGAATCCTATAAACAGTAGAAATGGGGTGGTGGTGGGGAAAGGGGATCAAGTAGCTATAAAAATTAAGATTTGGCTGTATTAACTACTGCAATCTTTTTCTAGAGAATACCGCTGTGTTTACAGAGGACATCCTGCAATGCTGCTCTGCAAGCACAGCCTTCATCTCTTGCGAGTAGCTTGCAAAATTGTGGATCATCTGAACTGCAGCAGCCACCTCCCCATGCACTGCAGAGGCTTCAGCCTTTACAGAATAGATCACTTAAACCATCAGAACAAAATTCCCAGTGTCCCTCAGGTAACACCTTTATGGCAAGAAGCAAGGCTATATTTGACTGCTAAGGAAAGAAGGGATGGCTGAACTAATGTTTGTATTGCTCAGTAAGCTTATCTTGGGGTTTTGGAGGTTATCAAGTGGGTAATACAAAAAGTTCTTGTAGGCTATAGATTATAAAGGGCATGATGTAAATAAGTGTGGCAGCACTGAGGATTGGCTAGGGTTTCAGATTACTAGGGCAGACTAGTATTAACACAGGAGGAGGTATTCATGCCTCCCTCCAATGAGATGGAAAATGATATCTTAATGAACCTAGGGTTACAGGAAGCGCTGACCACCATAAGGCAGGAATTAGATGCTTAAACCCGTCACCACCACTCAAGTTCATGTCTGAAATACCTATTAGCTGAATTTAAGGCTTGGTGCTGTAGGCCCTCTGAATTGTTTTTGTCTAGACGTATCAAATATTAAGTTGCTTAGAAACTTGATCCAAGGAGCTATTGTTTTCCCTCCCTTGCTTCAAAAGGTCTAATAACTTCAGACACTTCTGAGTTTGTGGTAAAAGACAGCTTGAGCTGGTAGCTGATTAATTGAGAAATCAATTAAAAATTAAATAAACATAACTGTCTCAAATTGTGCAGCTAGGATACATATCTTCATATCCAGTTAATCCACAGATCTAAACAGTAACCTAATTTTGAGATGAAGGACTGCCCTTTGCATGTTAGCAGAAATCATACACTACTTCTTTCTCAGGTACACTCTCAGCTGATTCTGCTCTGCATGATGTGCCAGACCAGCAAACTCCTCAGAGTACTCCAAGGACAAATCGGTCTTCTGTAACCCAGTGCACGCATGCTCTTCCAGAGGTGAATACATGCTTCTCTCCAGTGCATTCATTTCAAATAACTTCTTTAAAGCATGTTCTTACTCCTTTAAATAAGATCTAATATAATATTCCAGGCTTAAATTGGATGCAATAAAGGCCACTTAAGGTTTACAACAAAAGTTATCTAAAGCCCAAGGAAAGTTATCTAAAACCCTACTAACAAAGTGATTCTTATCCTTTAATAGGGCATTAATTCATTGCCTGTTGGCTGCAACACAAAAGGAAAGAGTTTGGCTGATCAATATATCAAGTTGATAATGTACTATAAAGCTTATTTTATTGCTTTTCAGTGCTATAGCTTAAACTTAAGTAACCCTTACACACTTACAGATTAAAAGCCCACCCTGTAAACCTACAGTTTCACAAGAGATGGGTGGCTTATGTTCCTGTTTTCTAGAAATATCAGTCTTATAAGCTCAGTAACACTCTGAAGACTCTAGAGGCTATCCTGGAAAAGTGTGGTGCTTTTTCTTCCTGTTCCTAAAGCCATGGAAACAGGGACTTTTGGGGTCATAGATGAGGTTGTGAAATATTTAGTCACTGTTGATTTCTGTCTTAATATGTTCTTGGAGAGTATCCTGGTTAGAAGGGCCTCTGTGTTACAAAGGAAGTTATTGATATTACCGCAGCAGCATGATCCTTTCCATCTTAAGATGCTTAATTGTTTTTCTCAACACAGTTTCAAACATAACTGTTTTAGCCCGGTTTTAATAGCTTTTATTTTCTGAAATGCATAGAAACTACCTCTTGAGTCTATGAGCACAAGAACAAGTCCTGCAAGAAAGGAAGAAAAGCATTCCCATTTGCATCCACTATTCAAAGGCAGCAAGTAGTATATATTATGAGACTCGGGTTTGTGCAACATCTTCCCCAGTTCAAGGAGATTACTACAGTCTTACACAGAGAAAAACTACCACAGAACTGAAGTAATACAGCTGCCCTTCACCCTGATCCATAAGCTAGAGTGGAACAACTGGCTTTACAACAGTAAAAGCCAACTTCTATTATGATGTACCATGTTAAAGATTAAAGAGCTTGTTATCAGTTTCTCATATTCTACTCCATCACTCGGGATCTCTGAGCAGTTCATGTTCTAAATCCAAAGTGTTAATGTAAGAACCTGCTTTGACTGCCATAATGTGAATGAAACCTAATTCTTCCCTGGTGCTTACAGAAGTTAGAGCTGCAACAATTTACTGCTGTAAGCTTCTAAATCTTTAATCCTGCTGCTGTATAATAAGAACCCACATGTTTAGCACTTCCGAACATATTTTGAAGTCTAACTTCTCTTCTAGGTGTCCAACGCAACTTCCCAGGTTGACAGTGCTGATTGGAGTAAACAAGCTGAGAAAACAATACATCTAGACAAATCAAATAAACTTCAGAACAAGGCCAGTGAGAGAACTGCCGATTCAATATCCATAAGTCAAGAACAAAGTATGTATTGTCATAATAAAAACTGTAACTGATGTCAGGGGTGCAAAGTTAAAAATGTATATGAACCTGGTTTAAAGAAATAAAATGCTGAACACTTGTACGTTAATCAGTTTGAAGAATAATGGAGCGGGTGCAGTTTTCCCTTTTTCTTTTTGATTTGCTGCTTTTTAAAAAAAAAAAAGTTAAGTTAAATGGATGCTCGGTTCTTCTCTGTTAAAATATGTAAAGTAAATGACTTTTTGATTTAAGAACTTAGCTTTCTGAATTTAGTACTAGAGATAAGTAAGCCAGTCTTGTAGGAATTCTGAGAGAACCAATGCTCCAAGCTGTTGAATTTCACTGGCCTTTAAGCTGTCTTCTGCTGAAGCTTCATGGAGCTCTTTTCCCAGGGCACTTTGTGTGTATTTTGAGTTACCATCTCCAGCTCTTGGTGACAAGGATCTAACACTAAAGCGATGTCAAGCAGGCTTTCACCATGGAACAAACTTGCAATTATTACAAGAACACAGGTTCCCTGAAAGCTGCATTCCATATAGAGATGCATCAGACTTCATACACATTTCAAACTAAAGAATTCTGAGCTGGTCACTGAACATCCTGTGTTTTGGTTCCTCCTTTACTGTTTCTTCTCTAGACTACCTGTACAGACTTGAACAGGGGAGGGAACAAGCTTCTGAAAACTTGATGAAATTAAAAGGTACAGCCTTTTCACTGATAAACTCTTTAATTGTAGCCAAAGAATAATGCTGGGTACTTGAGTTGTATTAAAGCAACTCTAAAAATGGAGATTTAATTCTCAAAAATGTTCTACTCAGTATTTTCATGGTCTTAACACGCCTATCCATACACATACTTGGCACCCTTTGTTTAGACTTGTAGCAGCTGGAGCTGGTACATGGGTTCCATGCATTCAACTAAGGATCTTCACTTATAAAGTTTGGAGGCTACCTAAAACTTGAATTCCTGTCCTGTGTAATGCATGACTGTTACTATCAAGATCCTAGTGTTATCTTAATATGTTAAAGGGCTAGGAAAACAAGCAGGAAAAAAAATAAAACTCACTGTTTTAATATTTATAGGAAAAAAGCATAGCCAAAACTATTGGGAAAGCTTGCTCCCTTCCATACTTAATTGTTTACTGCTTAGTCTTTATTCCTGTTAACTTTCTATTCCTAATCCTCATTTAATTTGTACTGTTTCTATCTTCTCCCCTTTTTCAAAGGGTGGTTGTGTGGACAGTTGTAGACAAGCTCCTGTGTTTAATATGGGAACTATCCAGTAATGAGACTGCCTTTGAGTACACTTGAACTTCAGCATTATGTTGCCTAGCAGAGCTGTTAACACTGTTATGCAAGTGCAGTTATCTGCCCCTTTCCATAATACAGTGGTGGTTGACTGTTCCTGCAATGATACATGACCCAACTGTGCTCAGTGTTATCTTAGCTTTTCCACTATTAACTCCTGTAGAAAAGGAGAGGGGGAAAATACAGCATTTTGGCTTCTGGGGTTTTTTAAACAACAACAAAAACTTTGCTAATCCAGAACTGTTGTAGGGCCTGTAATCTATTGACAGAAAGTGTAGAGAGTGCTTAGTACTATGTGTGTCTACTTAGATCAAACCAGGGAAAGTCATTTTAGAATTGGATGCTTAGAGCAACTTGTTGAATTTTGTAGAGAATCCCACTGTCTCGGGTATTTCTGTGAGGTTACCTGCATCTCTGAAACAAGAGTTCTTGATTTTAGGCTTGTGACACTTCTGACGGTATGGGTGCAGGCTTGGTGTATCGCTGAATTCAGTGGTGGCTTGTTAAGAAGCTTAACTTACGAAACTGGTAACCACAATCTTCCCTTCAGATTAAAAAGCAGTGTCTCTCAATGAGAGGTTCTGTGAAGGCTGACATTGCTGTAAGTAGCTCTAAAATGCGTGTTTCGAAGCCCATGGCTGCAAATACTTTTGACACAGCCTCATATTCCTGTGTTATACCCAGAGCTTTAAGACAGATGTGACTATAAATTTAAATTCATCTTACGTTTGCTTCAGGTAGTTCTTCTTGGTGAGTATAACAGGTTGATCAAATTGATCTTAACAATGGGGTTAGACATTTTTGGGTATGTGAAACTCTTGCTTTATTTTGGAGTATTCGGTGCTCAAGTCTGTCAAGTTTCTTATATGAAGAGTCAAGCTGCCTGTATGAGGATAAATGATTGATGAAAGTTACCTATTGTATTAAGAGGGACACCTTAATACACTAGTTCTCTACTCTGAAGGAGAACAAGTCTCTGATAACAGAATTTGATCTAGGTAGACTTTGCTTAACTGGACCTGGAATCCATGAGAATGAAGATACCAGGCTTTGGAACCCTCTTCAATAGTACTTGAGAGACTTCAGAGATTTCAGAGCTCTTTCATCCTATTTTAATCCACTGTATAGCAAAAACTCTCCAGCTTACTTGCAATTATACCATCTCAGAGGCAATGCATACGGGGATAGGGTAAAGGCCAGGCACTATTCTTGTCTTGACTTTTGGAGGCTATGAGGTCTTTCTGAAAACCCCTTTTATGATAAACTGGCTGAGGGTTTGATACACTGCCTTCAGCATTCTAGATTCAAACATACAAAAACTTCATCCTTTGCATTAAAAAAACCAAACAAACCAACCCACCCACCACACACAACATGTAAGTTTCTTATTAAATATTTACTTAAATACTGAAGGATCGCAAACTGCAGTAGAGGATCATTGCTGAATGATATAAAATACCTGTGACTTTTAATCTGATTCTAAAATAGTGGCTTTTTCAGAGTACATCTAGATTTTCATCCCAGAAACCTTTTCATCTTAGAAAAGGGAATATAACAAAGTAATACATAAGACTAAAAAAACCCCCTACCCTACAACACATGGCTTTTGTTAACTGTGTGGTATTCTGGCTGGTCCCTAGCATCACAAACATCTATTTTCAGGCTTACCAAAACGACTGTAGGAAATTGTATCTGTTCCTGCATTTAAAAAGTTTTTTTAAGTCTTAAAAGGTTTGGGGAAAGTGTTTTTCATGCAAAATAGTCTGGATCTTCTACAGTAACACAGCATATCAGAACTGTTACTCTGAAGTTAGTATTGTCAAAATAGCACTTCCACTTTGCCTCTGTAAGTGTTGGGGTTTTTCCCTCACAAGTAGTAAAGAGGTAACAGCATGGAGTATTCATACATCCTGTAGGCTCCTGGAAATGTGACGACTAGCCCTTACTGGCTGACCTATTTGCTTTTTTTTTTTTTTTTAAAAAAAGAAGAAAGGAAAGAGGGGAAAAAAGAAAAAAACAGCCTAGAAATAGGCTGTAGAGCTTTAGGCAAAATGAGTTTACATGATGAATGAGGTACTTCTAAATAATGCTGGAATCAAAATGGAAGAGGGCTGAGTGGGGAGGGGACAGGAGGTCAGCACCTGGCAAGGTGCTGTGTTGAAACTTTCTGACCAAACTTTTGGGGTATTCTGCTGGGACCTGTCCTAGAATTAATGAGGAGTTAATTTCTCATCTATAGTTGAACTTAACCGTTCCTTTCCTTGCCCCAAACTGGAGAGAAATGGTCCAGTTCAACGTAAGCTTAGGAAATGTTTGGGAGCATTTCTGTCATTCTGAACCAAATAATAATAATAAGAGAAAATTGTAGCATAAATTCTTAAGTCAATTTCTGGAATGACTAAATTTTTATCACTTAAATTTGAGGAAACATAGTCCAGAAAATCAGCATGAGTGAAAAATCTTTTTTATTCTTCCATCAGGTCATTGTATACCTAATGGTAAAAACATGCTAGAGCCAAAATCCAAAATTCTTCCAAGAAAGGTAAGTGTTGCTCAAGTCCTATTTCAGGAGAAGAGCTTGCGTATACTTACTAGGATCAATAATTTCCTGTCCTGGGATCTTCTCTGACAATCTCGTCTTTTAGGATTCAAATATTTAGTGTCTGATAGGTCTTAGGTATTGTTACAACCTGTATGGATTTATCTCATTTCTAGTGCTAAAAACAAACAAACAAACAAACAACCTATGGGCTCTGATCATTTCAGAAGGTAAATGATATAAGATTAAGTTAAAAATAACGTAGCCATATTGTCATTAAAAATATGGTTTATCTATTTTTAATATTTAAACTATTAGTGTTCCTTGATCTAGTTTTAATATTCAAGCTATTAGCATGCTTTCCCTTGCTGATCCAGTAAAAAAAATAAGAGTAGTGTGGAATATAGCTTCGGGTACTATTGAAAAACCTGTTCCGAAACAGGACAATACGCTTTTGGTGATATTATTACAATTGGGAAATAATCTGAAAGTTTTTATGAAAGTTAAGCAAAATATTTCCTAGCATACAATAGGTTATCTTAAATGGAGCAATAGAGGAATTTTCTTACCTATTATTTAAATTCTTCTGTGGTAATCAGCTATTTGAAGACATCAAATCAAAATTACTAGTCTAAATAATTGATCATGTCAGCCTGTGGACCTAAAAAGTTTATATATAGTCTGTTGAAATTAAAATATTCCTAGGATTTTTCTTTAGGCACTTAGCTTTCAGAAAGCTATTAACTAACTTATTGAATTCAATTCCAAAAATATGTATTTCCTTCATAAACATGTTATCTACTAGAAGCAGTACTTCTTAAGCATACTGGGTTTCTGCTGTTTTACACCGTGAAGAAAATGCCACTGGGGGGAAGAAAACATGGGTACTTAAAACAAACAAACCCCACGAGCCTAATACAAAACTATTGTTATATAAGGATTATGTATAGAAATGAGACGGACGTTCTCCGTATTAAAATATTGTTAATGGACCTTGCATAAACTCAGTCCTGTGAATTCACGTTTTCTGGAATTAAAAAATGGAGAGGTGGACATGAAGGATTGGGTGAGAATAGCTACAAATGCTAATGATTTTTAGCATATTTCTGAAGAATCTCAAAGTTGATGAGAAAACATATTGAAGTCTGCTTAGAGTGCTGTATTTGCACTAATAATATTCTACCAAAGTTGGGATATTTTGTCATAGATATTCCCAAATAGGTCCAGTCAAAACAACATTGTGCTTATGCAAGAACTAAGCAGATAATGGATGATTAGTAGTTGTAGAGTATTTTTGCCTCTTCTATGTTTTCCTTTTTCTAATAACTTCAGGATACAGGATTTAAGAATATAGATTCCTGGGTGAGCTTATGTAAAACGATGATGCTTCCAGCTCCGATAAAAACATCTGCTGAGAGCTTCAAACAATTCAGGAAAGCAGCATTAAAGAAAGGGAGTGGGCAAGCGCAGGAGTTAAAAAGGCCTCTGGTACAAGTTGAGAGGAAACTACAAAACCCTCCTCAAAAAAAAGAGAGGTTTGTAACCACATATGTTTAAATATTATTCTATTTTTTACTTGTATGCTTCATTTATGTGCAGGGCCTATAATCTGGATATTTAAACAATTTTGTGATCTTTCTGTTTTTAAGAAAAAAATTTCAGCCTCAGGCTGCTTAATTGATGCAATACGCGCCTCCTATCATGGGTAAGGATACAAAAGTGTCGAAGAATAAAAGTTAGCTTTATAAACTGATAATGCTATTATTTAAAGTTGTATCATAAATATGGTTGGAATGGGTGCTGTTACAGTTGAAGAAACATATCTGGCTAGTGATGGTAACTGTGCTGGAGCACTGGCATGCTCCACATTTGTGCTCAGGATATCCTATAAGAAAGTAAATTTATCAATGCAGGTCTGCGATTCAGTAATGATTGGCTAGAATATTTGTGGAATCTGCTGTATACCTGAGTACTATTTGATTAGCTAAAGAGAAAGGAAAATCAGGAGCTTTTGAATTAATAAAGACCTTAAGTATGCGTTACCTACCCTCCAAATGTTTGGTACTGGGTGGCTTAGTTATTCAGGAACAAGCGGTTTGAATTAGGTAATTGCCATGTGTCAGATGAAGGGGGGAAATTGTACCACGCTAAGCACAACCGCACATCTGAAATGCACAAAGTGGCTTTTTTCCTTGCAAATCAGTATCATTTCAGCAGTCAAAGAACCTTCTCGGTACTCCTTTTTTTGTTCATTGGTTGTTTGGGGTTTTTTTTTTTGGTCCTCTGGAGCACTCAGTTCCTCTGGTTATGACCAGAATTCACACCTGTCCTCAGTATCTTACTTTCCTACACCTGTAGCCAGGAAAATCCCCGTCTTATTGCTATCCTAAAGGGAAGCAGGATAATCTAGTCTTCAAGAACTCAGTGTTACCATAGCTAAAGGAGTTCCAGTGTGCACCACTTCAGACAGCAGAATTCTTTGCATTGCTGTAGAGAAACGTATTCAATGAGCTACTGCTGTAGTATTCTTCCCTGGTTGTTTGGAGGCCGTGTTTTAGTGAGCGCCCATGTCTGTATCCCAGCCTGAGGTCTATTATTACGCTGAGTGGGATAAGTGACTGCCTATTAATCACCGCATTGCAGTAATATCTTAGATTACTGTTTGCCACACTTTTGAAACTCCACTTTCTGTAATATTTCCCTCTTTAGTAGTCTTGATTTTTTTTTTTTCTTGTCTGCTTGACCCTGTGAAAGGTAAGCCTGAGCCTGTTCCTAAATTCTCCTGCTCCTGCCTGTCGCTGGCTGTATTAGAATAGATCACTTGTTTGGAGTGTATTATTGTAATAAACAGAGCATTTGAGAGACTTAAGAGTACACTCCTTGTTCAGAACATATAATGAACAGTCCAGGCACCTTCAGCTACTACAGGTTTCCACGAGAAGGAAACTGGGCATGTAGCTCATGCAGTTCTATAGAGTAAGACATTACAGATGCTTGCCTGAAGTTAGTGAAATCTAAGTGGAATAACTAGTTGAAGAGGAAGAAGGTAGAAGCAAAACATCAGGGGCCAAGAAAGTAACAGAAATTTAAGTGTGTATGTCTGTCAAAGAGAGTGCATGTAAGCTTTGTGCAGCATGTATATAAATCCTGTGCACGTATAGATTGAAAATGGGACACAGGAAACCTTCTCCTACTGCAGCCCAACAATTGCGTGCGCATACCTCTTGCAATGGGAAACTACTATGAATCAAGATGTGAAACAGAACCACAGTTTGAGTGCTATGCGCTGATTTAAGTTATTTGCAGAATTCTCTTCCAGTGCAAAGGCTTGTTATGAAGAAAATGAAGAAACAACTTTTATCCTATACTGATCTCTCCTGCTTTCTTTACAGGGGCCATGAAGGCCCAGGATTGGATGCCATGGCAGTGACAGACTGGGAGCCTCAAAAAGAGCACAAGAGCAAACAACTGCCCGAAGCTCAACAACAAATTCTTTTTCAAGACCGTAACTTGGCTAGAAAAATGGAACAAGAACGCAGGAGGAGAGAAGCAGTAAGTTGCTGACTCTTGCCAGCTTGATTTTGTTTCAACTTTAGTAGAGAATAAAAAAAAAATTATTTTAAAGGGCCTGAATGATTGAAAACAGTGCTATGCTACCTGAAGAGTTAGTCCAGAAACTGAAATAGGAAACTCAAAGCAGGTCTTCAAGTAGCAGAATATGAAAATCTATCTGCTTGGTCCTATTACTCCCACGAGCTTAGAATAATTGCATGGTAAAATCAAATTTTAAAGGGGAGTCCCTGGTCTTTGAATAACTTCAAACCTCAAGCCTTGCAAGCTGTCTGTCCTCTTTAACATATTCCATGTCAACAAAAGTGCTAGTCATACTGTTCTAGTCTGAAATATCAAAACTGAGCCTTTTTAAAACTAACTTACTGGTTTTATTGGTGTAGGTAACGAATGTGTTTTAGTCGCTACTTTTTTTTTAGATTAAACATTTTTAAAAAAAATCATAGTACAATGGAATGTAAGAACTGCAGGGTGAGAGCATGCTAGATTCAGATAAGGTCTACTGAAGCTTTCCTCCTGCTCAGCTCTTTTCAAAGAGGACGTCAACAATATGCACACTCAAACTTGTAATGACAGAGGAAGAAGCTTCTTTTGGGGAAGAAGCTTTGTAGCCTTTTCTTAAATCTTTATTAAATATTTGACCTGCATAATATTAATTAATGTCCGACTACTCTGAAAATACACTAATTTGCTTTCTTGCAGATGGCTTGTACAATTGATATCAATCTGCAGAGTGACATTATGGCGTCTTTTGAAGAATATCTGGAGTGAAAGCTGTAGTTCATACAGAACTTGGCTTCAACACCACTACAAACTGTACAACTTTGAAAACGTACTATTTACAAGCTTAAATGTTAAGATCACTTTAAAGAGCATGTAAGCTCCTCTAAAATGCTTAATATTAAAAGCTTGTTCACTGACACTTGAAGCATCACAAGATCGTTTTGCTGCTTGTTTACAATATACGTAATCTAGTCCTCCTACACAGGGGAATGTACTTGTTCTTTTGATTAGTTTTATATGTTGTGTATATATATAAGAAAATATCAGCTGCTTGATTTTTTCTCATTTTTTTAAATCAATTTTTTTCAGAAACACTTGAGAATCTGCTATATCAAGCACAGCCAAATTCTTGTGTTTGACTGTATTAAGTCATAGTATACTAAATATGCACCTATAGAAACTACTTTAAACCAATGTCTTGTCAATTATGTGATTGCTATTAAAACAATCACTTTGCTATGACACACTTGCACAGATTTTGGGCTGTGACAAAAGACCTCTAGAATAGTGATAATTTCTAAAGGGTGTGTAACATTATTTGTAATCGTAAAAAAAAAACCCAAAAAAACACGTTTCCGGGAACTCTGTAATTTCAGCAGCAAATCCTGTATACTTGCATGTCTTTTAAGGCCGAGACATGTTGATCTTCTGTTTAACGTATTTTATGTTAACATAACATTCGGATAAGAGTGCAAGCATGTTTGCCAGATGGTTCTGGTTCTCCATAGAAAGAAATTATCTAAAACATCCCACTTCTGGCTCCGTTTGAAAGGCTTTCTGATTAATGCAAGATTTTTATTAACGTTGGGATACTTGTCTGAAGTAGAAACTAGAGTGTAAAAACCCTACATTCTTGTTGATTACATATAGCTATCTCAAATTAAGTACTGGACTAATAAAACATTGTTTTACAGAATTAATACCAAAACACAATGTGTATTACAGAAATGTTGGGTGGAAGGGGCCCCCTCAAGATAATCTAGTTCAGTGGTCTTCAAACCTTTTTTGTTATGCACCCCATCAGTAAATTTTTAAGCATGCACCCCCAAGACATGTATATTTATTCATTTATAAATTATATACATGTTCTACTGTGCTAATATATTATGTGCATTAGGAAAAAAGTACACAAAAAGAGAAACTTAAAATAATTTAAACAGCGTTTATTTAATTTTGCTTAGTTATGTTTGGTTTGTAATTTTAAAAAAATATTTTGTAATTTAAAAAAAAAAAATGTATTAAATATTTTCTTCCCACACTCCACTTTGAAGACCACTGATCTAGTTGAACCTCCCTCTCAAAACTCTCTCTCCCTATGGAGACCTCTGGTCTGTCGAGTTCCTGGATCAAAGTTGGAAGTGAAGGGAACACTGCCAGCATTGTGGTGAGGGTCTGCCACAGACCACCCAACTAAGTGGACAAGACTTTCTATGAATAACTGAATTTTCAGATAATTGCATCTGAATTCATAAATGACAGCTAAAGCATGCCTAAAAATGGTACCCTGGTCTTTCAGGTAGCAGGCTGATGAGCTAGTGCTAGCTCCAAAATACCTATTCTGCAGTAAAATACTGCTCTGTATCTTCTACTTCTGCCATTGCTGGAATGGTAGTATTTCATTCAACAGCAGAAAGAACGTATATTGACAAATGCTCAGATTTGCGGTGTCACCCCTTGAAATGTCTAGGGAAGTCCTCTTACATGAGCCTTGCCTGATGCATGCTCAAGTGTACGCTGTTTGGGAGATGCGAGTACTTGGCTGGGAAGGGGATTTGGGGTGAAAGGTGGGTCGTAATGTAAAGTGGTGCTGTTAGGATGTCCTGTGTCACATCCACATCAAAAGTGATTTAGGCCTGCCTTCATCTGTAGTTTATACATCATTAATGGCTGTTTGTCCTGCAATAAAATATTACAGTTCACATTCAGGACTCCCTACCTCGCCATCATCTGGACATACTTTCTGACGGGGTTAATGCAAGCTCAAGATCTCTTGTTTTGGAAATAGGAGGTGATGGGAGGGAAGGGAAAGAATTTATTCTCTGGATTTCATCCATTCTATGTAACCATATGTGCATTGCTAACAGTACGAACTGGTACTCTTGCCCCTTCAAAAACTAATCTCAGCTTCCATGACTCTATATTGTCATGATGATTTAAAGTCACAATGTCAGTGCTGCTAACACTAATCTGATAAACCCTTTATTTGCAACCTACAAGCCAGCTAAAGAGGATAATCAGTTCCTACCTCCAGACAGACAGAAGGCTGAGTTCAGAGGAAAGGGAGATGGCCTCCAAACATAAGTGAGTAGCGAGCCTATAATGATTGTGTTTGCCCAAAGCTGTCACCACGCTCAAGCAAGCAGGAATACCGCTTGTGCAGATATGGCCTGCGAACAAAAAGCTGCTGAAACAGACTAAGTATTGTTAGTTACCTAACAGTTAAAAATGTGTACTAAGTTCTGTTATGCCATTAAGTTACCTTGATCGTTTGTGAAAACAGCTGCACTAATGTGTCATTTTTATACTTGTGTCTATGCTAGTAGATTTTATCTACACGTAAATGAAGGGTAAGATAGTTAAAAGCTTTAAAAAGTTCCTCTGTCACTAATAAACTGAGTATGTTAAATTTTTTACAATCAACTATGAGTTGGTCAGGCTGGAGGCAGAGTCAGTGATGTGCAAAGTTGTCCTCTTTTGTCTCTCAGAGAAACAGGTTCAGTTGAACTGACAAAAGATAAGCAGGCAGATGGTACATCATGGAGGGCAAAGCACACTGTCAAAGCACGTAAGACAATCTGCCCTGGGGATGGTTTGGCTTGGCACCCATTAGAACAATAATTTAGAGCAGAAGATGAGAAAATCAAAATATAAGGATGACAGAAAAATAATTGTTGGGTTTTTCAATTTTTCTTATTCATATTTGCTACCAGTTGGCATGAGATATATAGAAGATTCTAAGCTTGCTTCTGCAAAATGCTGGAAAATGTGTGGAAGGTTTTTGCCTTGTACAAACAGATTTGCCATGCATAGGTAGCCAGGTGGTCCTGGAGTACAAAGAAAGCGCTCCTTAATAAAAGAGGAATTCAGCTGCCTCCTTGGCAAACGGGACAGCTGAGGTAGTGCAGCTGGAGGTGCCCAGAAACACTGAACCAGGGTGTGCAGCAGGGTGTGCAGCAATTTCCTCATGCAAAAGCCACTCAGAACTGCTAGGTCTCCAGCACTATCTTCTTCTCAGCTCTGATACTGGATTCATATCTTATATCGGAAGATGACACAGCTAAACTCCATAGGCTATTGCAAAAGGTTTGTATCATTTAGAAGTGTGACATAAAACTACCTAAGTAGTTAGTGATTTATCAACTACAAATAGGCTTAGTTCTATTCTTGTGAAAAAATTAGCTCTACAGTTTGTACAAGAAATATGGCATAGCTTGGCCAAGTACCTGCTTACCATAAGGCACATCATTTTGTGAATGCTGTGCCTAACCTATCGCTGGGCTTCCATCAACCTTTCTTTAGAGGTAAGTGGAAGCTTGTGGTCAGCTCCAGGATTTCCAACCTTGGTTTTCCAATTTTTCTTAGGGGATGTTTTCTACCACTGGTTTATTAAGGAATTTGATGACTACTGTGATATAAACAGCAACATTGGTTGCTTTGCTCCTGCCAAACTTTCTGACTTACCTAACTGGGTCACTAGTTTACTGAGGTGCACTTCAGGGAAACTCTTGCTGCAGGTAGTCTGATATTGAGAACCTGCGAAGGCTTCTTCCCTACAAAAAAGGTTATTAGCACCAAGTCTGATGCATAAAAAATTAGCTATATGCTAATTCTAGGGTTGGCAGTATGAGTAATCTGAGCATGAACGGAAGGCTCGGGCTTGGTAGGCATGATTCATATGAACCTACTGGAGTCTGCAGAGGTTAGTGTCTCAACTGAATCATCACCTTCTGATGTTGTTCCTTCTCTTCTTGCCCAAGAGAAGGAAGGAGCCTTAAACAGCCCAGCGCCTTTTCCCCCAGCAGCCTGATAAAGCTCCTGACCTTAAGCTTGTAGGGCTCACATTGAGACAACGAGCAGGGGCTGTGAACAGCATGATTCAGTGCTGTCAGCAGATGTGGGTTGCTTATATTTCATTTGTGTTACTGGCAAGAGGAAGCCAGGCAGCTTTTTACAGCTACTTGAAGACGTTATCTTTAGTAGTAAAAAATAAATTCAGGTAATGGTTTTGTGTCTTATTTAAACTTTTAAATGCATAAAAAGGCAGTGATGGGCAATTCTTTATAACATTCCTTTCTATTGCTTAAGTTTATTTGATTTTTTTTTTAAAGAAAAAATTTTAACTGGTTGAAGCCAACATTAATTCTGTCACTGCCTTCCAACGGGAGTAGGATTCAACATTAGTGTCTATATTTGTAAGTCTGAATTTAGAACAAGTAGGAGAAGAAAGCATTTGGTATGTTACAGACAAAAATCGTCTACAAGCTGTGTTCCATGCATAGTGAAAAATTATATATATTCCATCTGTATACATGCTTATCCAATTTTTTTTTTTTAAAAAAGTAGCTCATTAAATTACATATCTTAGAGTTAACAGATGCACGGTGTCTTTGTACCAGCTTCTACTTGCACTGCTGGACAGAGCAAAAAGATTTCTTGGAAGTTAAGTTCTAATCCTCCAACCTCACCTGGACCAAGAAGGAATTTTGGTCCTTGTCAAATTCAAGTAGAATTTGGCAAAATCCTCCCCACAAAAAAGGCAGGCGGTTGCACACAGGCCTACGTTACTAGCTGTGACTCTCATGTGGCCTCTACAAGTCTTGAACCTGCCTGTACCCTCGTACAAGACTGTGGTTCCTTGGCTTGTGCACATAGCAATTTACCACTAACGGACAGGCATAAGCTTCTGCTGTCAGCCTTGGGTGGCTGAGGTCTCAGTACTAAATTAACTCTGTTGGAACAGAGTTAGTAATGATGATCCAACTTCCTCTTCTGGTCAATTTCTCTATTAGAATAAGTTAAATTTAAAAAATCATAAGTTTTGGTGCTGGAGCTCAAAATTTGTATCTTTTAAAGAAACATTCATAGTAATAGCATGTAATAACTAAAATTGTAGTACATTTACAAAATCGCTTTCAAATGGGTAACAGTGAAGCAGTGGTGAAAGAATGTACGGTCTTGGAAAATACTAAACCGCAGCCCCGCGCCTCTGTGCTGCTTTCAGGCACAGGCAAGGTGAGTGCGGCCGAGTGCGCGACGGGAGCGGGCAGAGCGACGCCCGGGAGGGCCTCCGGCGGGCACCGGGGGGCTGTCCCGTGTACCCCGGGCGCGCCTTTCCCAATGACATTTCGAGTGAGTTTCGGTGTATTTGGCAGTTCCGTCAGGGCGCGCAGCTGACGGCCCCGCTCCCGCGCTCCAGGGACGGTTTCTCCGTGTTTCCCTACCGAATACTTGGGGGGAAGAGCCCTCCGTGGCCGGGCGGGTGGGCGCACCCCCGGCCGCGGCGCTGTCGCCCCCAAGCGCTGCCCGGGGCCTAGCGCGCCCGGCCGCCGCTCGGGCACACCCGCAGCCGGGGCCGCGGCAGCCGGGCGGGGCGGGCGGCGCGGCGGTGTGCCCGCCGGCGGCGCGGGGCGAGGGCCGCGGGGGGCCGCGGGGCGGGCGCGCCGCCGCTCCCGGTGCCTCCGCTCGGGCGGCTCCTGGCGGCGGCGGCGCTCCGAGCCCCTCCCGGCCGGCGGGGACGGCGGCGGGGCCCGATGGCGAGACCCGGTGCTGCGTGCCCGCCGCCCGCCCGCCGGGTGATGGTGGCCGCCCGGGCGCTGCTCTTCTGGGCGCTGGTGTACAGCTACTGCGGGGTGTGCGCCTGCATCGCCGGGCTGCGGCTGCTCTGGAGCATCGGCCGGCGCCCGGGCGAGACCTTCCGCTGGGTGGTGCGGGAGAACCCCCCTGCCTGCCTCAACGACCCCTCCCTGGGCACCCACTGCTACGTCCGGATCAAGGTGAGGGCGAGGGCGGGGGGAGCGGGCCCCGCTGCGCGCACACGCACCCCTGCGCCCGTCCCTCCCGTGCGTGGCACCCCTGCCTGCCCTCCCCTGCATGCGTGTGCACGGGCACCCGTGCATGCCCTCCCCTGCATGCGTGTGCACGGGCACCCGTGCATGCTCTCCTATGCGTGCTCGCACACCTGCGCGCATATATGCGCCTGTATGCGCCTGCCTCTGCCGCCCCTGGGAAGCGGTGCCGTGTCTGGCCGGGCTCGCCGGGAGGGGCCGCAGACCGGGCCCGGCCCGATGCCGTGGGGGGAAGCGCTGCCCGGCCGGGCGGGCGCGGGGGGCTCGGCGGGCGGGAGAGGCGCTCGCCGGCCCCGGGTCTGTCCCAGCCCGCCTGCGGGTACGTGCCCCGTCGCGCCCCGCACCCTCCTCTGCCGTGCCCTCTCTGTTATGTACGGTTGCCCAGTTGCACCTGGGAGCCCCTTTCGTGCATCAGGGTCGCAGGGAAGAGGTAGAGTAAAAGGCTACGTCCTGTCCCTAAGGTTGTGCAGTTAAAGCCACCAGTCCATTTTTATACTTGTCTCAGATCTCTGCCTGTGATTTGCTTCTCCACCAAACGCTCTAAATGAAGTTGTACCAGCTTGGTTTCTTTTGTAGTTGTAGGTGAGCAAAGAATGCACTGCAAATTTTGTCAAGTGTTATTTTTAATAAAATGAGTGCAAAGATCTCATTTCTGAGGGATCTGTGCAGATGATTTTCTGCCAAGCAGTACTAATAGAAATTATTGAACCTCCTAGTTTCTCATGATTTGCTTGGGGGTTTTTTCTATCATTAGGAGGCACATGGGTGCTTTTTCACTCGTATGCCATGTTCTTTTTTCCTGTAGCACCAAGCAGTAAGTGAATGGGTTGCCGGGGCAGTGAGGGGTGTGACAGCAATAAAAGAGCATTTGGGGGAAAATCGAATTGCTGTCAATGCAACAGCCTATCACTCATTTGAGGAAACACAAAACCTTCTTGCCGTTGGATAACAGCAGGCTAATGTGTTACTTTCCAAATTCATGTATCCTACAGATCTCTACAGATTTCAAGAAAACAAAAGTGTGTTTCAGAAAAGATGGCAACATCCTATGTCTGTTTGGGGGGCATAAAAAAGGGGACAGAAAGGAGCAACTGAAGAGGTAGAGGATGGGCTTAGTTAGCGGCATGTGACATTTAAACTGCTGCTGTACAAGTGGTGATTGAATTTGTGTAAGTAAAGGGGATGTCCTTAAAAGCAATAAATAGATTAAAATAAAAACATTGAGGGTGAATCCCTAGAGGACACTAACTGAAAGAAGCGGGGTGGAGGTGGGCTTACCCACTACTCACTACATTGAGAAGAGAAACCATGGAAGGAAACTGAGAAACTTCTACTTTTTAAAATATAACAGGATCAAAGGCAGAGTGATATGGAGAATGGTGAAGATGATGCAATGGCCCTATGACTTACTAAGAAGAGATCATTAAGTACTTAGAAATGCATAGATACTTTTACCTCTAGGGACTTGAACTTCATTGGCAGAGGAGAAATATCAGTGTAATTTTGGGCAGAACTGAGCAAAAAGTACCCGTTATATCTATAGTGAGTATAAAACCCCCAGATGTTCCATTTTCAGAGCCCTTTCAAGAATCAAGACGTAAGTTAATGGTTTTGTAGCTGGTTAGTGACTTAGCAGTGCCAAGGAAGCTCAGACAATTTGATGCATCTCTGGCAAGAAAAACTTTTTCTATGCATTTGTGATCCTTGGCATGATATAAGCTCTTGATGTACAGCAAAGGCTTTTCTTCCCTCTTTAAAACAGCAGAGACGGTGCAGGCTCTGACGTTTGTTCAGGACCTGTACAACCTTTCTTCCTGCAGTTTCCTTCATGTGACTTCTAAACAGCATGTTTTATTTTGTGAGCTAACTCTTTCCCAACTTCTGTATCCACTTCTGTGCCAGAATTCAGTAAACCCTCTGGGTCGTAATTTCAGTTTATTTAAATTCGACTGGATTTGACCTTGAGTTAGTGTAAGCTTGTGTACATCCATTCATTTCAATGGCATTTCAGTGTTCAGCCTCTGCACTGCTAACAATAAGTAACTTGCCTGCTGGTAATTCTCCTAAGATCCACTTTCTTAAAAAGTGCATCAGAAATAGTGACTATAGACAGGGCAGAAAGAAGATTATAACATTAAGGCTTTCTTTTCTGAAGTGACTCTGAAACCTTGAACAGTAAAAATAAGCATAAACCCACTTGCTTTCTAGTTACTTAATTTTGATTGCTTTTGGTTCCTAAGAATCCATGCAGTCCTTTATTGTGCCAAAATGCAATGTGATGGTTTTAAATAGTTGCATAACCTTACAAACTAACGGAAGGATTGAAAGTGCATTTAAAGTATACTGTGTCTTAAAGTCTTTCCGTAAAGCACATGATTGGTGTCTGTGTGAAAGCAAGGTGCTGGCTTCAACAATAATCGGCATTTCCTAGTCATCGTGCCAGGCGGTGCTCTTTCAGAACAGTTAGCATGCTCATGGCTGAACTGGCATAGTCAACATAGCCTGGCACGTCTTAAAGATGGTCCTCCCTGGAATAAGCTGTGGCAGCCAGGGTGGGATACTCAGCATTGCCAGGGTGTAGAAGATACCTGATCTCAGAATCACGGAATACTTCAGCTTCAAAAACTGACAATTGGATATTGTTTTGCAGGGGCCATACATTGTTTCTTAGAATATTGTCTGAAACCATATTTATTCTTACATGCCAATATAGCAGTTCTATGCAGCAATGAAAACACACTTCTCTCTCTCTCATTTTAGGATTCAGGGTTAAGATTCCACTATGTGGCTGCTGGAGAAAGGGGTAAACCACTCATGCTGCTGCTTCATGGCTTTCCAGAATTCTGGTAAAACTCCCTACATGCTTTTCTTGTATAAAAGAGGCTGCTTGAGATACCCAAGAGTGATCATCTCAGCTTAAGTATCCCCAGTGTGATCTGTTTTATGTATCTATGAGTACTAACTAATGGCATGAACTTTTAGTAGGGAACAAACCATTGAAACATTTTTTAACTAACTGCAGCATCCACAAAAAATTCCTGCAGGCTGGTGCAAACCAACCATCTTTTTTGCATTGTCAATCCATTTTCCCCCGAGTATGTACACTTTTCTTCAATCTTTGGGAAGGAACTGCTCATTTTTAATGAATTTCCTGTTTGGATAACATTTGTACTAATATGGCTAAACATATGAATTATAGCAGAGGGTGTTAAAATGAGGATCCATTATATGTTAAGTGCAATATGGATTGCTGCATTTATTAAAAATATTGTACATTAATTTTTAACTGGGAGAGGGGAAGAAGAACTATGAGTTCTATAGGCTATTGTGCAGCCTAATTTCAGAATGCTACTCAGAGAAAAAGGTTCTATTATTAGTTCATCATAAGATGAATGATGAATCAAACTCAGTCCTAAGCGTTTGTTTATAGCAATGAAAAGGAGTCATGTGTCTAATGATTTAACCAAATTGCTCAGGCTGTCATTGACAGGTTTAACTAGTGAAGCACGGCTTACAGAACTTGCACCGAAAAAACAGTAAGGGAATAGTGGAAGTGGTGATGCCAGTAATTCAGCAAGTTAAACGATCCTTTTCCTTTCTAAACTCACATATGGAGCTAGGCTCCACTGTTGGAACTGTGATCTTTCAAACTGGACTCAGGTCACACCATGATAAATTGACCCAGGTAAAACAGAGGTCAGTTCTCTTCCCTTAGCAATTTCCTATAGATACTAATGGCCTTGAGGACGATGGTAGAAAGTCATATTTATTTTAAGATAAATTTCCAAAGAGGTAGATTGTTCTAATAATAAATTACTATCTAAAAGGACTAAAACTGTAAACTTAGATTAAAAAGACAGTTGGGGGGGGGGTTGTGCATATTCTATGCAAACATTATGCATACCTTGCATAATGCATATTCTAACACAGTAAGACAGCTGAGACTACAGCTGATTTCCCCCACAGTGGGAATAGTAATGGAAAATTTAGCATTTTATATACATACTGTACTGAGATCTGGTATATTATTTTCAAAAAGCAGAAAGCCATTCTTACAGTTTAGAATGGTGAGTCATGCTTTAAGTGACAGTTAATATATTGTATTATCTGACCATTCAAAAGGAATGAATGAGAAACTGTTATATAGGTCACTGGGACCACCAGTAGCATAGTTTATATAACTGTTTTTAAAAAGATGACTACATGCTAATAGTCTATAACATAGTCACGCTACCAATACTGATGTTGGTTTGTTAATTCAATCAGTGAAGATTTTTTTATGCAAGAATAGAGATTGTTCTGAGAGCACAAGATAAAATAATCACAATGTAAGAGATATTTAAAGCAGCATCAAATTTGTATTGTTTGGCTAGCAAAAAAAAACCCAAACCGGGTATGATTCACAGTTACAATTCTTAATCGTAACAAATCCTCTGCCTTCAAATGTCTCAAGGTTATAAGTAGGACAACTATAACCAGACAATACTGACCTTAGTGAGTGATTGAGACTGTCTGAAGATGAAAGATCACTTAAAAATATAATGCACCAGAGCCTTTAAGTGCTTTAGATGCATAAGAACTTGAAAATTAATATCAATGTTGTGGAAAGACAATATATTTGAAATTGGGCATAATGTGTTGAGACAGCTGGGTACCTATAAGACTTGTATATGAGCTGCTAAATTTTGTACAAGCTGCCTTTCAGAAATAATGTGATCAGAAAGTCACAACATAGTTTCCATTATTCAGCCTTATGAAAATGAAAGCATTCACCAACATTTCCAAATTCTGCTTGCAAAGCAGTTGTCTAATAGTTACATTTCATATGTGGTAAAAGGATTTCTTTAAATATAAAAACTACCCATTTGGCAGGTGAGACATTTGGTGAATGACGGACTGTTGTGAAAACAGAAGATAAGGATAGCAAGTAGACATTTTCTGAAAACAAAGATCATTTATTTATTTATTTATTTATGGGCCTCGTTGTTTCTTCTTACTGAAGTATATAGGATAGCTGAGGATAGCTGCAACAGTTACCATGGCAAATTCAGCTTCCAAGTCATTGTATAATGCCTTTAAAAATTTCATTCCTTGAGATCTCAGCTAAATCTCGTATTTGCATTTTATGGCACTGAAATGAAAAGGTTCTGACTGTTCTGTTTATATGAATACAGATTTCTATAATTAATGAGTGTTACTGTAATATTACTTATGTTCAAAATCCCTAATAGGCTGGAGGCAAAGCTAAAGTGGAAGAGCCAATGGTCTGATATAGACACTGTTTGAATTAAGGTAGAATTCTGTGCATCCCTCTTACGATCGCTTATGATCCAAATGTTATATATCATTTATCTGAGATTGTTGAAACAAGAGCAGAAGTAAAAGCCAGATCCTAGCACAGAGGGATGCAGCCATTCTATATATGCCTAGAAGGATCATGGGGTTTGTGTAAGATAAGGCCGTGTCTGTCTTGGTACTGGCTATTCTGAAATTTATTTGATTTCAGTAACAGCCAAAGGGCAGGTAGTTCTTGCAGGGTAAGACCCACAATTTTCTTGTTATTTTTCCATCATAACACACATCTTGTCACTACATACTATTACAGAATGAGGAATAGCCCAGGCCTTTGCCCGAGTTCTTAATTTTATATGTCTTTTAATGTGTGTAATGTTATCACTCTTTCCCGTAGACACAAGCAATGAAATACTTTGTGTAGTACCAACACATTGAGAGACTGTTCTGGAGCAATTCTGGTAGTATAGAGACACAGATGAAAGTGTACATAATATAAATCATATAAACTTCACCAAGTTCATTTGTTATTCATTGTATTTCTTACTTTGGTTTATTTAGTGTATGAATTATCTGACACTCCTTTTCTGAAAAGGAAAAAAAAAAATACCTTGAGGCATGTTTCCCTACTCCATCAAAATGTGTGTGTGAGCAAGCCAGGGAGAAGAGAAAGCTTTTCCGAGGTTACTTTTTTAATGATATTACAGCTCCAAGGATAAAACAGAATAGTCCTCTGTGTGCTCTGGTTTATGCCTGCTTCCTTTGCAGCAAAGGGGCCATGCCAGACTCCAGGAATGGTTGAAACACCCAGGCTCTGGCCATGCCCCCTTTCTGGCAGCTGCACTTCCTTACTGGCGGATTCAAGACGGGAGCACAAAACTACTATAGCCACAAAGGACCGTCAGCGTATCACAGAAAGAAAAAAGAATCTCATTGCAAACAAAGACGTGCTAATTTACTCTCAACTATTTGGGAGCAAAAGCATTGAGTGCATTTTGGTATCATACTGCTTGACCTTGTAACTCCAACTTTTTTTTCCCCTTTGTTAGGTATTCTTGGCGCCATCAATTGCGGGAATTTAAAAGTGAATATCGAGTGGTGGCCCTGGATTTGAGAGGTTATGGAGAAACAGATGCTCCTTCTCACAAAGAAAATTACAAGTTAGATTGCCTGATAACAGATATAAAGGATATTTTGGAATCTCTAGGTGCGTTAGTAGAAGACAAACTACTCAGCTCATAGATGACTTGATTTTCTAGGAAAAAAACCATAAAGATCTAGCATGGATTTTTTTTTAAAACTGCATTCTCTTTAATACATACACGTTACAGATATGTATAGATATAAATCTAAGGATACTCATATTTTATGGACTATTATCAATGAACAAGGTTTGTTTTCTAATTATGATGTGTATGTCAGTATAAACACTATGTAAAGATGATTTTCCATCATGAGTTTAAAAAAAAATCTTCCCTATGTGCTGTGAAATCCAGCAGTACAAACCTATGGTCTTTTTCCCTAAGGTCTTTGCTTACTCCTAACCATTGCACTTAGTGGATGATGTTCTGAATTAGAGTCTAATAGCACTTGCAGACCAAAGAATTTAAATCAGGTGACATTTTTCTTGCACAAACAAGATAGAATAAATATTGTGGGCTTTATAAAGATGATGACAGTACATCTGCTGTATTAAAAAAAAATCCCAAAATACTACTCCTGCACAGTAGTCAGTTCTCAAGAGCTGAATCACTCTGACTTATACAACAGTGAGAAGAACAGAAGGAAGCATTTGACACTGTCCCACATGACATCCTTGTCTCTAAATTGGAGAGACATGGATTTGATGGATGGAACACTCAGTGGATAAGGAATTGGCTGGATGGTCGCACTCAAAGAGCTGTGGTCAACGGCTCGATGTCCAAGCAGAGACCAGTGACAAGTGGCATTCCTCAGGGGTCGGTATGGGGACCAGCACTGTTTAACACCTCTGTCAGCAACACGGACAGTGGGAATGAGTGCACCCTCAGCAAGTTTGCAACGACACCAAGCCGTGTGGTGTGGTCAATACGCTGGAGGGAAGGGACGCCATCCAGAGGGACCTGGACAGACTTGAGAGGTGGGCCCCTGCAAACCTCATGAAGTTCAACAAGGCCAAGTGCAAGGTCCTGCACATGTGTCGGGGCAATCCCAAGCACAAATACAGGCTGGATGGAGAATGGATTGAGAGCAGCCCTGAGGAGAAGGACTTGGGGGTGCTGGTTGATGAGAAGCTCAACATGACCCGGCAATGGGCACTCACAGCCCAGAAAGCCAACTGTATCCTGGGCTGCATCAAAAGAAGCATGACCAGCAGGTCGAGGGAGGCGATTCTCCCCCTCTATTCCGCTCTCGTGACACCCCACCTGGAGTACTGCGTCCAGCTCTAGGGTCCCCAACGCAAGAAGGACATGGACCTGTTGGAGTCCAGAGGAGGGCCACGAAGATGATCAGAGGGCTGGAGCACCTCTTCTGTGAAGACAGGCTGAGAGAGTTGGGCTTGTTCAGCCTGGAGAAGAGAAGGCTCCGGGGAGACCTTCTAGCAGCCTTCCAGTACCTAAAGGGGGCCTACAAGAAAGCTGGAGAAGGACTTTTACAAGGCCATGTAGGGATAGAACAAGGGGTAATGGCTTTAAACTGAAAGAGGGTAGATTTAGATGAGATATAAGGAAGAAGTTTTTCTCTCTGAGGGTGGTGAGGCAGTGGAACAGGTTGCCCAGAGAAGTTGTGGATGCCCCATCCCTGGAAGTGTTGAAGGCCAGGCTGGATGGGGCTTTGAGCAACCTCGTCTAGTGGAAGGTGTCCTTGTCTATGGCAGGGGGGTTGGAACTAGATGATCTTTAAGGACCATTCCGACCCAAACCATTCTATGATTCTATGAGAACAAGGGACACGTTGCTCCCTCTGGCAAATACACAGTGTAACAACGGCCTAGAGCTGAAGCAAGTCCGCAAAATTTGCCCCTCCAGTTCAGTTTGAAGCATAGCTGTTCTGGAGGTAAACTATAACACCTAGTGAAGGGTATTTCCCTTCCATACCAATAGCAAGACAAGGGATTAGACTGTCATTCTCTGAATCATTTTAATTCCCTGGATACTCTACAGACAGTGAAAAAACTTACTGCATTTCACACGAGGAAATAGTAAAGCAGTGATTCCAGTTCTAAGGTTTGAATTTAGGATTTACTTTGCTTGTGATGCTTGAATATTGTCAAAAAATTGGGCAGGCAGTCCCCACACTGTGTTTACATTTTCCAACCTTTGCTGGTTGTGTTAATCTCCATGGTAATGCCATGGTTATGCTTGAGAAGTGCTCTCATCATAATTCAATTTCACAGGGATGTAAAATTTTTTGGAAAAAGTATTACTGAGGCTTCTTATCTTTGTTCTAACCCCAAGTTAAATTATTTTGGAGAACTTGATTATATCAAAAGTGCTCCAGAAGACTTCTTTTCAAGAGGGGTTATAAGGTGCTTTGACAACTGTGTTCAAATTTATGTCAGAATTCCAAACAGTTTGGCTTTTATACATTCCATTCATAGTGTACGTGCTCAGTATTAAATCCTCAATGAGGAGGGTGATGGTATCTGACACTATAGTATGTATTCCAGCAGTGGTTAAAGGAGGAATGGTTAGGCCTTCAAAAACACAGTCATGATTTTTCTCCCCCCTTTTATTGCTGTTAAATTATGATTTTTATCAATGGAAGAATAAGTATGTGAATGCCGAGAACTTTAAAAATTGCCATCAAAACAGCATATGGAGAAAGCTACAGGCCTACTAAGTATATAAATGTGTATTTATGTGTGTGTATATATATGCTAGAGAGAGAGAGCTATTAAGTATCATGCCTACTTTTGGCGTAATGACGATGTTCAGAGCTTAGATAACCTCCCATATTCAGAGAAATTCATAAGGATTAGTTTTGTTCAGGAGGGGCTCAGGAGAATCCTCAGTCTTTCTGTCTGCAGTTTCAAACTCCAAACTCCCTAAACATGACAAATGTACATGCATTATAATGACTGCAAGTTGAATTGCATATCTAACCCTACATTGGCCAAGATGTGAACAGGGTGGCCATTTGGATACCGAGTGACTTTAGTTTGACGTTGACGTAGTATAGTTAAAGTGTAAGTGAAGTCCAGTTAAATAATTATTTGTTAATTTTTTAACTATAATAGTGCCCTATTTTTTCTGGCCACTAGTAATGGAAGCAGTGCAGTATTAAATATTTACATTAATAAATGTGCTGGACCACCTATTTTGCCCAATAATGATTTTATTGTATGTGATAATTTGTATGGATAAAAATTCCACTGAAATAAACACACAAATCTGTGTTTATGTGGTAGGATACAACAAGTGTGTGTTGATCGGCCATGACTGGGGAGGAATGATCGCTTGGTTAGTGGCTATATGTTACCCTGAAATGGTGACTAAGCTGATTGTGGTTAACTTCCCTCATCCTTCTGTGTTTACAGGTGAGTTTTATACTAGTCTTTGTTAATCCAGAGTATCTGCATTTTCATTAAGATCGTGTTTGCTTTGAAGTTGCTAAAGAAGAAACAGCTGCTTGCCGCTTTAGATGCTCAGTAGATAAGTTGCCAATACTCAGTGCCTGTCACGATCTGGAGTGTATTTTATGAAGCAGTAAGGTATCAAGTATTTGACTTTTGGAAATAATTTATTGTAGGAAGTGGGAGTGCTTACAACTAAATTTACTGATGTTTTTCTTAGTCCTTGAAGGTCCACAAACATAATTTTCATATACATGAATCTGTTTTATACCACTTTGGCAGGATAAAATTCCCTGAACACCTAGGTTAAGGCCTCTCTGCATTATTAAATCTGCATAAAATAGACTTTGTATAAATGTGAATCAGACATTAGAATTTAATCCTGATTTAGGTGACAAGTGACAACTTATGATCTTGTACAATATTCATTGGAACAAGACAGCCTTTCCAGGCTACTTACTAGAGGCTCAGGAATGTACTAGTCACGAGCTGAAACAAGGATTTAGGTGCACTAGCAAAATTTGTTGTGTGACAGGCTTTGAGCTTGTCTGCTACCCAGAATTAGAAAAACATTTCATAGGGATTATATCAACATTCAGTAATTAAAATGAAAGTAGTATCTCACTAATTTTAATTTCTTCAATTGCTGACCTTACCCTATTTCCATTTAAAAAGTCACCCTATTTTCCCAGAAATAGTTACGAATATTCAGTGCAGCTGTAATTTTCATTTCAGTTGAATGTAAATCTGACCTTACACCACTGTGGAATCAGAACCATTCACACATGTTGTTCTCACAGTGTTCTTGGGCACCTTTCTAAGATATTAAAGAACATTTTGCCAGGTAGTTAAGCCTCACTTACCCAAGGAAAGGTCTGTTCACCACCACCTGAGCAAGCAGGAGCTTTTTGCAGTATTTTCACTGAGAGCAGGAGCCTTTTGGAGCATTTTCACTGAGAGCTGGAGCCAGGCTGTATAGAAGACAAATACATTTTATTATACTATTTCTTAGTATTTGTTTGCATATTTGTTAAGGTACAAAATCTGTTCTGTAGCTTGATAAAGTCTCCCTGAATCAAATTTGTTCTACTGTGAATTAAATGAAAATACACAGTTTATAAATTGTGCAGAACAGTAAAGTGAGCAGTGTTGATGATAGTCCATCAAGGAAAAATACAATAGGTGATGCAATTTCAGAATGTATAAGATATGAAAGCTTAGAAGATAGCTGACACTTCAATTTACTTTGGTTTAAAACCCATTTTTATTCACTGTCAGGATTAATATTTCAGAGCTATTTCCTACGTTGGGAGTGCAATTTTGCCTTCCTGAATTTGCATCTGTAAAGGATAGGTTCTGGAGTTCCTAGTACCTGCATACATTCTGTGGTTGCTTCGAGGAAGTTAGGTATTTGAATGTCAGTGTTGGATCTTGCAACTCATTGGAGACACAAAATTGCAATTAAAAAACCCCCAAACAAACAACACCTTAATGCAAATTTGACTATATCATTATCTTTTGTTATATATGCTCCAATGTCTTTAAAAAGTGACACTATATAATCTTGATTACGGTTCTTGAAATTGCCAAGACGACGACTGTTAGAAAAATTCTGTGCTTTCGTGAACAGGATTGATGCTGTCTTTAGAATGTAAATAGATTATCATCTACACATTTCTGTGCATCATATCTTTGATGAGAGAAATACTTCAAGACTTGTATTTATGCCTCGTATTCCACAGCTGAAAAAAATGCTTTAGACTAGCTATACAAATGGATCTCTAAGTGAAAACTTATCATGCAATTAAACTCTCCAATGTCACTGCCCTCACCTAATCTTTGGCAGGCTTCTGGTTTGCTGACTGTTTCTATTAACACATATAAAAGAAGTATGTTTTAATGGCCACATCATATACTTACTCCTGAAACAATAACCATCTTTTGTCACATAGCATGCTCTAACGTAGTATTTTTAAAACATTCCTTTAAGTTTAAAAAATAGTAATATTAACAGTAATTTTGTTTGAGTCATCAGTTTTCATTTTTAATTCATGGGCATTTTTGTTTCAGAATACATTCTACGACATCCATCACAATTGATTAAATCTGGTTACTACTTCTTTTTCCAAATGCCATGGTTTCCTGAATTCATGTTTACAGTAAATGATTTCAAGGTGAGCAAAATGAGTGCTCTTGTTTATATATTTAACTGTGAGTGATGGAAGAATTGCCACCTACGTTGACCCCTTCTGATGTAGTTATAATTACTGGAAAAAATAGGGAGCTTTCTGATTTTTGTTCTTAAGCTTTATATATTTATATAAAGTAGGATATAAGTACATAGAGTCTCTGAGATTAACTCTTGCTTCCGCATTTCTGGGAGGCATTCAGGTACATACTTTTAACCTCCAGCACTACAGTGCATTACTCGTGCCCATGCCAGTGGGACACATTTGGTGCTTGGGGAACTCCTCTGACTTATGTGAAGCTCCTGCGTGCAGTGGGACATCCTCTCAGCCCCCAGAGCCTGCTACAGGGCAGGCAGCCTGGGAGTCTGGGCATCACATTCAGCCAGGTGATTAATTCTGCCTGAGGAACCAACAAGGCCAACACCTTGTGTAACCTTAAAAAAACAAGTACAAGCGTATAGAAAGGGAAAAAGCAGCTGCAGGCATGCATCCTCCTACATGCATACAGCCCAGTACAGAGCTGCAGTGCTGCACCACCCAGGGCACAGCAAGCTGGGGAGGTCCTGAATCATTCTCCCTCCCGCCCTCTCAGCTCCTGGGGTCCATCCCAAAGCAAAGTACGTGCCTGCGCTTGGCTTTGCCTGTCACAGGTGGCAGGTCAGGGTGCAGAACTGAGTACTTGGCAATACTGGTATTTGCCTGTACTTGATTATTCTGAAGTAAGTTATATCAGAAATAAGTTTACTGTGTGCTTTACACATAGCTCTCTAAAAAAGCATTTAAACCATTCATTATACTCTAAACGATGTATAAATAGATTTTAGAAAGATGTGTCCCGTTGAAGGAGAGAAATCACATTTTCTAGCTATCTTACGTGGTGGCTTTTTATTCTTCCTTTTGTAGGTTCTGAAAAGCTTATTTACCAGCCAGGCCACTGGAATTGGAAGGAAAGGCTGCAGATTAACAGCAGAGGATATTGAAGCTTATCTCTATGTCTTTTCACAACCTGGAGCATTAACTGGACCCATTAACCATTACAGAAATATTTTCAGGTGAGTGTAACATTCTGAAATGAGGTAAAATATTCCAGAGACCCCTAGAGGCAAAAAATGTTATTGCATCTTCTGCCGCTAAAGGAGAAAATCTGTTTCGAAAGTCTCAACAGGTAAAAAACGCATTCAGTGTCAAGCAGTGTGATGCAAAGTGAATTGTATGAGATACCCACACAAAACAGTGACACAACCAGAGTGCAGATAAGGAAAAATCTTTGTTTCAAAATCTAATAAAGCAAAGACCCTCCCTCATTCACAGAACCCATGGCAATCACAAAAATCCATCTCTAAATAATACTTACAAAATTAACATCAATCAATTGTTTGCATTACAGTTCATATTATCTAATAGTAAGTTATATGAAGAGCTTATTATTAGACAATACTACTAGATAATATGGCATCCAAGTAAGTTACCCTCACTTTTCCTTGTAACTTTACAAAACCATGTCTGACTTTAATTTTACTGTGTTTGGGCTGTTTTTCTTATAAAAAGGTGGGGTCGGTTTTTTTGTAACTAAGATTAAAACTAACCCTAACTCATTTTTTCTTTTTGTTCCTGCATTGGTCTCATCAGACTCACTGGCAGCAGTAAGCACATATAGCAGGGAGCATGCATAGACTAAACCTGAGAGATAGTATCATAATAGGAAATATTTTTGCAAGCTTAAGATTTGTTTTATTTTCTCAAGCAGTTTTCTAATGATTTTAACTTTTCTGGAAGGAGTTGGCTTGGCCTTAGAGACTGACGCCCCCTTTTTATCTACCAAAAACTTAACAGGGCCAGAAGGTCTTTAACTCTGCATATACTCTACTTATGACTTGTTAGCCCTAAGTTGAAGGACTATACCAAGAAGAGTGGGATTGAACTCTTTTTTTCTTTTACTGCCTCCAGTCTTCAGCAGTGCTAAATCTCCTGCATGCTTCTCTAACACAAGACCAGCTTCCCAATATTCTTTAAAAATGACAATTCTCTGCCTTCCCTAAACTCAGCGTCATGGTTTAACGCCCGCCGGCAACTAAGCCCCATGCAGCCGCTCACTCACTCCCCCCTGGTGGGATGGGGGAGAGAATCAGAAGAGTGAGAGTGAGAAAACTCATGGGTTGAGATAAAGACAGTTTAATAGATGGAGATATTCAAAACCCGCCTGGACGCAGTCCTGTGCAGCCTGCTCTAGGTGACCCTGCTCTGGCAGGGGGTTGGACTAGATGATCTCCAGAGGTCCCTTCCAACCCCTACCACCCTGTGATTCTGTGTAATTGGTAAAGCAAAAGCCGCATGTACAAGCAAAGCAAAACAAGGAATTCATTCACTACTTCCCATCAGCAGGCAGATGTTCAGCCATCTCCAGGAAAGCAGGGCTCATCATGCATAACGGTTACTTGGGAAGACAAACGCCATCACTCCCAACGTCCCCCCCTTCCTCCTTCTTCCCCCAGCTTTATATGCTGAGCATGACACCATATGGTATGGAATATCCCTTTGGTCAGTTGGGGTCAGCTGTCCCAGCTGTGTCCCCTCCCAACTCCTTGTGCACCCCCAGCCTCCTCGCTGGTGGGGTGGGGTGAGAAGCAGAAAAGGCCTTGACTGTGTCAGCGCTGCTCAGCAGTAACGAAAACATCCCCGTGTTATGAACACTGCTTTCAGCACAAATGCAAAACACAGCCCCATACCAGCTACTGTGAAGAAAATTAACTCTGCCCCAGCCAAAACCAGCACACTCAGACAGTCGATTTTTGAAGCGGATTAAATTTTCATTTTCCCTGGTCCAAATTTAGTGCCACCTGTACCACTCTTTCTGTGCTTTCCATGCTGTCGCTGTCAGGAGAGCATTCAGCAAGGAAATACTGTGAGGAAAACAGAGATCTGAGCTAGGTGCTGTCTTGTACAGGCTAAGAGACAAAACTGGAACAAGAAAGTAGAAAGATGGTATATTTTCTTCTAAACAAGGTAACACCAAGCACAGACTCCACTGGGGAATAAATGAGATGGCTGTGCTGGTAACAGTATACTTGTTTAAAGCTATGCAGAGAGTGGTGATGACATCAGCTGGGATGTCCAAGGGCAATGGGGAGCTGTGCGGCTGCACGGCGGCTCCCTGGCCCACAGCTGCACTGCAGGAGCCCCCGGGGCAGGGCTAATGAGGAGCTAGAGAGGCAGGAGCGCCCTGAGCCTTCCTTGTTACCTTTGCCACAGCACCTCACAACCATGAGTGTGCACATTAACCAGATGCTTCTCTGACAACAACAGTGAAGTATCTGATAGCTGGTAGCTGAATTGCTACGGGATTCAGATGAGATGAATGTAATAGTTGCGTATGTTTAAACTATTGTTTCATGCCTTTTCAGGCTCAAAAAAAGCCTAGTATTAGTTATTAATCAGAAAGTATCTTCACAGCCATTAATTACTCTGTGTGCATGTGCATGTGTATGTTTGTGCATTGTTTACTTTATTTTTCTGATGAAAGTATACCTGTACCGAATTCAGAGAATATTATTTTAGGTGATACCAGCCACAATGCAGAAGGCTTTGGACTGGAAGGAAAAGACTGGTCTTCAGCTCATTCAGTTCTTGCCACCAATTCTGAAGGTCGCACATTATGGGATGTGAATCATTAAATATTAAAACCGGATTGAAATTTTCACTTCCTCTCTTATAAGCCATTGAGCAGCACTTAGATGCTAATGACTTGTATTTGCCATAACTCCCAGTGGGCTGGCACTGGTGACCTACGTGTTAAAGGTTTCCAACTCATTACTATTCACCTGGAGTTTCATTCTTCAGAGCTTAATGTTTCTGGAAAGTTATTTCCAAAGACATGATTGAAATCACCTACTGCATCCATCACCAACACATCCTTGTATAAATAGCACAGCAGTCGTTCCTTTCACTATACTTTAGATACAAACACTTTTGGAATAAAAATCATAAAGCTTTTGTATCATGCTTGGTTAAGAGAGAGAGGTAAGCAGTTGAAGCTTGAATTTCTTCTGATATGCCATTTTTTAGAAAATGGGATTATTTCTCCTATAGCAATTAAGAAGTACTTCAGTATTTGTTTACAGAAAAACTGTAAACAGTGCTGTATGAAGGTTTGAGTCTGTTTTTCAAAGACTTAAACTTCACAAGTGGAAGACAGTGAGGAGATCCAAGATACTGGATTTAATAGGTAAAGAGATGAGTTTAAATGCACTGAATCAGATCATCAGATTATCAATTTTTAAAACTGATACTATGAATAAGCTATGGTTCAGTGGGTGAGGTCAGGTCGTTTGAAAAATGAGATTTTAAATCCACTGCTACAAAAGCCATTTTAAGAATTTTCCTAACTCATCAATCAAAATGAAATTAAATTATTATTTAAAGTGACCTTTAATTAATATTTCTTGACATCATGTATAAGCAGAGAGGAAGAATATCTTCAAAGTCTCCATTTCTTTGTCTTATTTAAACTAATGCATGCCATCTGCTTTGTCTTTACCTTTTTACAGAGCATAGTCTCTTAACTGACTCTTAAGTTTCAACCTAGCACTTAAGTTTGTCATAAAAGTTTGTTCAGAAAATCTTTTTTATACATTACTGGTTTGAAATAATCATGTTTGAGCATTAATATAATAAAGATTTGTATCTGATCAGATGGAATCTGTTTTGAATTGTCACAGCTAGTCTGTTACAATATGTGGCTAAGATTAAGCAATTCAAGCATAAATTAGATAATTTTTTCAGCATCTCTGAAACAGATGAGCTGGAATAAATTCTGGTGGGTTAATATGGTTTATGTTGAAATAGTCTTTCATTTCTAGCTACTTGTATCTTTCCTAATGTCTACCTTTAACGTGAGGAAATAGTTATAACATATTCGATTTAAAATAATTGTATTAAGGAAGAAAAAAAGTTTTTACTGAAAGTTTAAATAGTGGTGGTATAATTTTTATTAGCATTTTGCTTTCTAAGGGCTTTTCTTCAAAGTATTCTTCAAATGTCTTATAACGTATTTATCTTTAAATGCTATCTAGTCTGCCAAAGTTCTGGGTTGTGATGTTGCAGTTTTAAAAAGATTGTGACTCCATGGAAGGCAAATTTTTAAGGAACAGTTTTCTTTCACTGCATACAGATGTCGGTATGTAGGTCCAAGGCCTTCAAAAACATACTGTAGCTCTTTGTAAAGGGAACTCTGATGCACTTTGAATGTTAGCATGAATTTCATAGATGAGTGAATGTAACTGAATTCAGTTAAGCATTTCAGACATCAATGTTCAAATAAAATATCTTTTTCTACAAATATTTTTATTTTTAGCTGTACTATATGATATTTAATTTTGAGTAGGCCTGAAACACTCTAGCTGGTATCTTCCGTAGTGTCCAAAAATGGCAGCCTGCCATTTCCTAGACAACCATTTTTTGGCAAGGCAGTTTGGCTACTCAGGTACCTGGATGCCTTGAACACTGTAGTCTAAATGTGATTCAAAGCATCATATTTCATTAAAACCTACTTGCAGTAAATAATGCAGGTTCAGAAATTTGTCATGGCATTCATCAAACAAGGGAAAGCCACTGACCTACAAAATGTGGCCATGTTGTTCCACGTTCCCTTTTACAGAGATCATGGGGCTCCCGAGCTGTGCACCACGCTGAAGCATCATTCACATTCCAAAAATAAGACCTCTGTTGCAATCAACTGCTGATTACAGACATGTTACAGTAGAAGTATCTTCCAACAATTTTGCCATCCTTAAAAACAATTAAAGGACTTGGAGTCACAGGAGTGTTTTCTTGGTATTGTAGAAGATATCCTGGAACCTAGAAAGCTTGCAGTGAGATTCACTGTGTTGATTTCAAAAGCTAAGTTGACTGAAATCTGTCTTGGTGATTTTTGCAAAAAAAGACCTAACTAAGCGTGTTTTATTTTTAAAGCTGCCTACCTCTGCAGCACCATGAAGTCATCATGCCAACCCTGCTGTTATGGGGAGAGAGAGATGCGTTTATGGAAGTTGAGATGGCAGAAATTACACGGATTTATGTTAAAAATCATTTCAGATTAACTATTTTGTCTGAAGCCAGTCATTGGCTCCAGCAGGACCAACCTGACATAGTGAACAAGTTGATATGGACATTTCTAAAGGAAGAGACAACAAGAAAAAGAGAATGACTGTTTGTACATGTTTTAAGGGGTCTACATAAAACCTCTTCAGATTTAAAAACTAATTGTTATCAGGGCCATATTTCCAGCCTGCCTTCTATTTTGAGCTGTTAAGAGAAAAGTGTTTTCAATGTACTGTACATTTGGACACCAATGTTATTGCTAAAAGAAGAAGTGAGTATGAGAATATATGATACCAACATTGGTTTTACCTGTATACTTGTATTTTGCACATAAAACACCTGCCTTAAGATATATATGTATTTGTACAGAAAGAAAATCATGGAAAGTTGCTTGGTTTTGTTTTCTCCCTTGCTTTACAGTTTTAATGTGTGGTGCCTTTTACAAATTTATAATGAAACAATAGAGTGGTGCCATACTGAAGGAAGTCATGAGTTTTCATTCTAGATTCACCTGAATTTTTTTAATGTATTTTACCATTAAACAGTAACTAACTCTTTTTATTATCTATATTTTAGCATACTGAATGATTGAAAAAATTCTGGGCACATTTCTAGTCTTCAAGTGAATAATGATACATATCTTGTTGTATTGTTGAATGCAGCTGCTTTGTGCGATGTGTTTTTCTTTCTTGACTAAAAAATGGGAAACCTGTACACTCAACATGTCTGAACAAGAAGAATGGAAAATTAAGATATAACATGTATCAAATCCACCTCTGTCTAATAAAATGCAACTTACACTACTCCCTTTATCTGTCTTCCTATGGAGAGATTTCTTACTGAAGCTAAGAACTGGGTTTGAATAGCTGAAGTGTCTGTCCACTGTGCAGCCTTCCTGATGCTATGATTGTTGTAGTTTCTTGGAGATAATGCCTCATTGTTGGCATTATCCTTCCTATGTTAGCAACTACTGTTCTTGTCTCCAAGAACTGCTGCCAAGTTCCTGTGTTTATAGGAGGGAGAGACACAGTGATTATGGAAACAGAGGGTAGAATTAACTTGCATGTGATGGCAGGGGAGAAGAAAAACGGCTGCTAACTACAAAGAAAAAAGAAGCACGAAACATGAGTCCCCAGAAGAGGTGAGTCACCTGCCTATGGGGTTTCCAAAGGCTCCCTCTCCACCTGCAGAGCAAGCGCGGTGCCCTGGGAACAGGCAAGGATGAACAAGGGCCCATCGGGGGAGGCAGTGGAGCCAGCTGAGCCTGAACCAGCTGTCCACACCAGAGCAGAAGAGAGACGACAGTTACTGGGGAGTCCCAACAAGTCCCACACCACCACGTGTGTTGTCTCTTTCGAGCCACAGTGTCCCACACAGGTGCTTGGCACAGCCCCTGCTGACATCTCGCTTGGCGTAATCCTCACACAAAAGTGGACCAAGGGGTGCTGTCAGCCGAGTATCAGCTTGTGGCTGGCGATCTGCTTCCTTTCATGCAGTTCACAAAATCTGAGGAAGAGTCCTCTCAGTATCGTGACGATGGTATCGATCTTGCCTTTTCCATCCATGGCTGGTACCTGCCTTTCAAGGGTAATTTCCCTCCCGAATATTTTCAGCATTTATCAACTTAAATGGTTATATGCTGCTTTTACTTAAACTACGACGTTGGAAAGGCTCTTCCTTGCCTCAGAAGGGTGCTGTAGAGCGACTTTTATCACCTATGCGGCAGTTTAATCTCCTGGCAAGAAAGCCGGCGCTGGGGAGTACGGTTTTCCCTGCGGAGCACCCGCTCGCCGGGACCTGCTGGCCGCCGGCCCAGCCGCGGAGAGCTGCCCACCGGAGCTCCGGCTCGCGGGCTGCTGCTCCTGTTCTCCGTGAGACGTGCAGCAGGTGGACGCGTAACGGGCAATAACCAGGAGCCAGACTCTGCTTGTGAAACAACCGGCGCCGCTGTCCCGGCCGGGGCAGCACCGATTACCGACGATCCTCGTTGCTCTCGGGAAAGAAAGCGGCAGGGAAAGCCGGGCCTGTACGAGGGCCGGGGCGGCGGCCGGCAGAGGGCTCCCTCCCTGAGGCAGCCGGGGCTCGGCAGGCCGCGCCGGAAGGCCCCTCCTGCCGGCCCCGCCCCGCCCCCCGCGGGGAGGTTCCGCCCCCGCCGCAGGGGAGGGAGGCGGGCAGGGCCGGGCTCTCCCACCCCCGCCAGGGCGCCCGCGGGGAAGGGCGCGGCCAGGCGCAGCGCCGCTAGCCCTCATTGGCGGAGGCCACTGCTCGCCACGCCCCCTGAGAGGGAGCGGGGAAGGCGCCGCAGCGCGCACCGCGGGGCTCCCGCGTCTTGTTGTGAGACGGTCCCTGGGCTCCCGGCGGGGCGGCGTTGGCGGGAAGGAAGGCGCCACCCGCGGCGACGAGCGCTGTCCCGGTTGTTTTCGTGAATACGGCGGGCCGCCCCTTCGGCGTCGTCGCTAAGGGACCGTCTGTCAATCCCCGCCCCGCGTCCCTGCCGCCGCGCCGGGCGCGGAGCGGAGCGACTACCGGCACATGGCGCGCTGCGGTGGCGGCGGCGGCGGCGCTGCGCCGAAGGGCCCCGGCCCGGCGGCGGTGGAGCGGCAGCGGCTGAAAGAGGCGCTGGCCGAGCAGCTCCGGCAGGACCTCGGCAGGTAGGCGCAGGGCGGCGGCCGAGCCGGGGGGCGGCTCCAGGCGGGGCGGCGGGACGGGACGGGCGGTAACTGTGCGCTCCCGCAGGCTGCTGGCGGAGGGGACGGGCTCCGACGTGACCATCCGTGTGGGCGACGCGGCGCTGCGGGCGCACCGGGCGGTGCTGCTGGCGCGGGCGCCGCGGCTCTTCGCCGGGCTGGGCGAGGGGCGGCCGCCCCGCGAGGTGCTGCTGCTGGACGGCGTGGGTCCCGCGGAGTTCCGGCGCTTCCTGCGGTGAGTGCGCGGCCGCGGCGGGCGGGGGCGCCGGATCAGCGGGCACCGGCCGCGCCCCTCGGGCTGACGGGCTGGTCCGGCTCTGCCTCCCCTGTGCCCTTCCTCTTCTTTTTCGCCAGTATTAACACCTGGCTTAAAGCTTTCCATCTAAAGCAGTACCTTCACAGCCTTACCGCAGCGTTTGCAGAGGACCTTCCTGTAAGTTATTTTCCTCTGCCTTCGTCTTGCTGCTGACAGCGCATGGGTAAACTCCACTGTAACATGTTTTTTATGGTATGTAAAGGCTTTGTAATAGAACAAGAGAGAAAGCAGCAAAAGTCCTGAATGTATCCTTTAAAATTGTCTGTGCCTACTAATACCCTTGTTAGCAAGGTTACCTAATGAACAACAACAAAGAAAAAACACTCTAGTGTCATGTTAAAAAAATAGTTATGGATTTGGAAACGTAGGAGGACTTCATCAAGTTAGATGAGGATGCATCAAGTTAGAAACTGTGTGGTCATCATTGAAGTCCTAGTGATCCATGGGCTAGGCCAAACACAGCACAGCTTTCCCACCGAACCGGGACCCCAGAGCGAGGCGTGCCGCACTGTCGGTGCAGCGCGTGGGCTGGCCGCTCCCCAGGGACTGGTGCAAGGGCCAGTGTGTCTTCCCATTGCCAGCTGTTAGCACGTATCTGACATCTCGCTCATCTTGCTCCAAACCTTTGGTGAGTACATCAGGGGTGCTGGATGGTGCTGCCACTAGACCTTGCCATCCTGCTTGCCTGTAAGTGCCTCTGATCCTTCTTTCAAAGAACTGGGCAGCGCTTGCTTTTCTCTAGCAAAGCGGTGGTGGTGCCACCTACCTTCTATAAAACAGGGTTGATGTTAGGGTGATCGGTACTTTGGGGCACACACAGGAGCAGAGTGGCAGGTGCTCTGGGATTTCAGATGAATTCAGGATGTGCCTAGAAAATGTGTGCCCTTGCAGGCCCTTGAGATTGTTGGCAAGAAGAAGGGGAAGGTGTTGCAGTTTTAAAGTTTAGTGCCTAAAAATATAACCTAGACTGACCTCTCCCTATTGGTTTCACTCATTCTCTCCTTAAATTTGTAAATAAGTCAACAGATGGCTAAAAATATGTATTTAGGGTACTAAAGTTACAATAAGTAAGAAAGAAAACTTTTTGAACTGAGAGTAATATCTAAAATGCAGAATCATTGTAGTGCAACAGGCTGATAAACTGGCATTAGTTACGTTACTGTCAAAGTCTGGCAGGAGCATTAGCAAAACAAGTGGTAAGAAACAAAACAGCATGGGTTTTGTCTCGTATTCTTAACTCCATTATTACTTTAATGATTTCATTAATTTGCTTCACATTCATGTAAGGGGTGGTATAGAAGACTTTCATGCAGAAGCACGATAATGCAAATTTTAAAAATTCCAAAATATTTGAATTTGGAAATTGGGAAATAATTATTGGGAATATATTAATTAATTAGATACTGTTATATCATTCCTTTGTTTTCCTAATGTAAGCACTTAATGCCTACAGTTCATTGACACTTGCTTTCAATTCTGTCTGTGTTTGCTGGAAGGCAAGTAATGATCCTTAGCATCCTGCACGTTCTCCAAAAAGCATGGTATGGAAAAACACCTTTAAACTCAAAACAGCTCATCTAATTATAAGCCTTTTATCTTTTCCAGTGTGAGTTTAGATTCTTCAAATGAACCTCCCTATATATTCTAAGCTATGTATGAAGTGCATTTTGCAAGATGGTTGTTTTTTCTTAACTTAGTCTTCAGTGCTCTTTGTTACTTCAGCTTTTGAATCCTCTAAGCTAGCGTATTTTGTGAAAAAATGCATCACAGAATGCACTGGAGTTTGACCACAGTAAACTGCTTTGGACCAAGGAAAGGAAGCAGCTTTGGTTGAAAAGAGCTTAATTTCACTGTTGGACTGATGACTTCTGCCAGTATCAGTGGCTGCTGAATCTCAGTGGTTTCCTACTGTTAAGATGCAAATGTATTAGATCTTCGCAAATCCAAAACAGTGCCTTAAATTACAGCTTGAGGTTGCCTGAAAGCTAGCCTAGTTCTTGGAGCACGTGAATCGCCATGATGGGTTGTAACAGAGACCTGTAGCTGCAGTTGAGCTCTTGAGAGAAAGTTGTAGTCTTCTACAAAAGTTTTAAGTTTTCTGCTTATAAATTCTGTGTCTCTGAGAAGTGGAATGCTAGTATAGTATTGAAGAGTTCATCAAAGCTCTAACAAAATCTCATTCCTTTTCCTGTTTGTGTTCAGCTTGTATTTTAGCTTCCCAAGTAAAAATGATCTTTCCTTGGGGATTTAGGGATTTTTTTTTTTTTTCTCACAAGCTATATCTGGCGTGCATCTTGGTGAGACATACTTCCTTTGGGCCTCTGTCTCTCTTAATCAGGAGAGACGTAGGCTACGCGTCACTTGTGTGCTGAAGGCTGTGCAGCTCATCTTGCCAAACTTCTGAGCATTTTTGAGCAGGATGGAGGACATGATGAACTTCATGCTGTTCTTTCTGCATAGGCTCAGCATGAAATAGATGAGCAGCTGAGCACTGCTTTGTTCCCTTCCCTATACTTGCACTGTCTGAGGGCACCAGCAAGAAACTGCTGGCCACCAGGAAGTGCAGCATCCATATTGTAGACACTATTCACCCTACGTTTTTGCCCAGTGAAGCTAATGTAATACTGACTTTGCCCTCCAATGGCCTTCTGTCACCCTTTATAACACAATTAGAAAAGGGTCAACAATTGCAAGTGTGTCAATGGCAGGAGATGACTGCTCAAGCAGGGTTCTGTGGTCTGCCTCAAGAAGTGAGCAACTTAGCACCCCTAGTCTGTCACAGATCATTAGATCATTAATGTCTTGCCTTTTGAGAGGCAAACTGCTTTTACCCTTTCCGTCAGAAAAATACAGCTTTAGAAATAAAAATCTAGTAGTTATTCTCATTGTCTCCTGATATTTGTATTAAAGGGATCTGATTTAAGGAAAGACAGAGAAGGACCTAATGACAGTTGGATCCAGTTAAAAAGCAATAAATACGGATCAAATACAAAGGAATACAATTGTCATTGTGACGTTTACTGCCATGGGGGTTAATTTGCAGCACCAGCAGTTGATTCAAAGTAGACCAGCTAAGGCTTCGACCGCATTATGTTTGTATAGTTCCGTATCGAGCAGTAGAAGAATGCTACATCTAGCTTAAGCACAGACACAAACATTCTTGAAGGTGAACTCCTAGACAGCATGATGACAGTAACTTCTTTCTGTAGACGCTATGCACACCTTTCCTTTGTAGAATAAGTTTTAGGCTGTAGCAACTGCTATTAATACAACAGATACCCTATAGCATTGTTCCAGTTTCATCTGTCACTTAGTTAAACCTCTTGCAATCTCGTTGTTGCCCGTGTCTGTCAGAATCTTTCCTGTGTGCAGGGGAAAAAAACCCCAAACAAGCCAGAAGGTGGAGTACCCGTTAAAATTAGGTGACATCAGACTGACACTACAGAAGATGATGGTTTAGCTCTATTTTCAGCTTGACCTTCTCTTGCATGTGAGGTTTTCATAAAGCAGTTGCACCAGATACAACACAACTTGTTTGTGAATATTTGTTCTTTAAATACAATTCCCAGTTATAGTTCCGTAATACTGGATTACAAAGTTGTAAAAAAGGGAAACGTTTGTTTAAACAACTTGTGCATGAGATTATTCTTACTGATTGCTAGATTGTCATAGTCCCCATTGGATACTGGCTATTTTGGAGAAAACAAAAGTGACTTCTGCTCATGTACACTGAATTCCTTTACGCTTATGCCTCAGCAATCTTACCCTTAATATCTAGGCATTTGTGTTCCCCTCTCGTGCGTTATGACTGCAGACCACTCTATTTCAGAAGAATAGCATGCTTCCCGTGTTCTTGAAATTTTGTGGATGATACAGTTTACTCTGATACAATCCTTCCCGTTTATCCTCTTATCACTCATCCCTGTTGATGTGGTGTACCATACCATGCAAGGAGTATTTTCTCTGAGTGACTGATTCATGTAACTTGAAAACAAGCTAATTGCAAAAAGGGCTTTCTATGGCACTTGCGGGTGCATTTTATGGCTCAACAACTAATCTTTCCCTTGCATTAAGACATAAAGGAATCAGCAATACAGCTGAAAAAAACCATCCCTCCCAAAACAAATGGAATTAACAAACCCTGCTCTGTAAATATGGGCAACATGGGAAATTTGATGTGACTGTCTTAAACTTTGTGAAATGATAAATCCTGAATTGTGGAAGTTAAAATGCTCTGTAAAGGCTTACCTCCAGTGAACAGTGAAAACCGAGAAAGCTGAGAACAAATGATTGTGAACCGAAGTGTTTATTTCCCAAGTTAAGGGATTAAGGAATTTGCTCCCCTGAATAGCTAAACTGTTCTAACTTAATGGCTTTTGTTCATACAACCATATTCTCTGGTCTGAGTTTGTTACTACAGCATCAAGGTAGTTTGTTGTGGTTATAAATATGAGCTAAGCTAGTCATTGAGAATAATTAGACTTTGCTAAGCAAGGAAGGTGGGAGGGAAATAAGTAAGATACTACACGCAGTTTGTAGTTTAGATTTTATGCTGTGTCCTGTTGGGGGAAGAAAGCCTTCACCATGGTGACTTGTTTCTTTTGATGAAAACAGGCTTTAAACACATGTCAAACAATGGCGACCTTATCTCCTTTCCACATACATAGAAACAATGAGTTTGTCTTTTTTCTTACTGGATTTTTTTTTTTGATCAATGTTTATACCTAATCTCAATTTCTCAGAGGAAGTTGAGAAGCTAAACTGTCAACTCGCAGTATATTTGGTATGTGTGTGATATTAACATCTTGCTTTGGAAAACATAGCATCTTAATGCCATGGATTTATGCCTCAAGAAAAAATAAAATTCCATTTATGTGAGAAATGGATAGAAACCTTTCACTGGGACCATGATTGCTTAAGAGCCAGGTTCTTCTGCTGAAATGCTTAGCTTTCACAAGAAATCAGAAAATTTAATTGGCATCGGTGTGAGGCAGCAAAGCAGCTGATGTTGCATCCCATGAGAAGTAGTTTACTGAAATACTTGTCTCAGGAAAGCAATTAAGTTAAAATAAGCATCTTAGCTGCAAAAATCAAGCAGACGGTTCTTTTAGCAAATCTAAAGGGAAACGGAAGAATCTTAAGTGATTAAGGTAGGTTGAAGACGTGCATATGACATGCCTAACTTGCACTAACAAAGATTCACTGCTATAAGTGTATTGCTGAAACGTTTTTGCAAGTCCACCAAGATTACATACAGTGCGTGAGAGCATTTGCTGCATTTGGGTTTGCTACAGACATCAATGCATTAAAATCATGGGCAGGGAGTAGTTCAGAGACTTCCTACATTCTCACTGTTACTTTTATTAACAAAAGTTAATAGATCTTGTTTTTATTTTGGCATTTAATTGTGATAACACAGCTTTGTTTAAGTAAAACTGTATAATATGGTATATTACACATGTACAGAAGATATTTTGGTGCTAATCTAGTTATATGTGAAGTTCTGGTATGTGCTGTACTAAGTTCCTATTGAAAACAGCACACAGCATCTGTACAACTTGTAAATAAAAGAAAAACATAATTTGTTTTGTCTGTTTTCATTAATTGTATTATCCCCTACACTACCAAGTAAGTATCCTGGTTTTGGCGTCTGTACTTGTCCCTCTATTCTAAAGTTACCATAGTATCTTTTTTTCAGGGCAATTAAAACTTATGCACTGTCAAACAGCAGAATTTCCCCTTTTCACGTGTGTCAGACTTTTGTGCTGACAGCTTCCTTATCCATAGTATTTATGATTAAGTTTCTGATTTTCTGATATGCTTTAGCATTAACAGTCTGTGTTGCTAGCTGACAGAAAAAAAACATCAAGATAGGAAAAAAAAAATCCTCTTTCCTGGCATTAGTGGCTTTTGTTCAGGCCTGCCTTGTAATCTCTTCACTAAAGTTCTGCAAATCTGGGCATATACACAATATATCCCTAACAACATGTACAAGATCCTGTCTGTTTAAACAGTGAGCGTCTAAGAACTCAAAAGCACTTCTCTAGTGACATCAATGATGTGTGTGTATGCATAACTAAGGAGAACGTGGGTAAGGAGAAGATGGCAGGTAACTATTTTCTCCAGATGAGCTCTCAATGAAGAACTCTCACTCAGAGCGAATGGAAGCTGCTGTAGATTAGCATTTAAAAGGTGGATGCCTAATTCATCGAGAAATTTTATTTATTTGGTTAACAACTACTTGGGGACAATAGGAGAGGCTGTCCTAACAGCTTTCAGTAAAGTTTGGTGATGATGGTGTTAATTCCAGTGAATTCCCAAAGAATTTAGCTTAAGTGATGTGGAATGAGAGGAGATCTAACTTTATGACACCTTTAAAAACAAAACCGTGAATGAAATCTTGAGATGCACAAAAGTAAGTTTGGTTGGGCTACTTAGCATTTTCTTAGTATTTTGCAAACTACCCACAAAGTATGTGCTTTGCTTCAAAGTGCATTTTGAGATGTCCGTGTAGGCTATATGTTGTTACAAAAACAAAATAACTCCATACTGCTTTATATGTTCTAGGAAGCTGTTTGGTCACAGTGAGTACAATCTAGTACTTTCCTGATCATCATTAGGGATGTTGGAAGAACTGGAACATTTTTATGCCGCCTTAGATTGTTCAGATGACTATGAAAACTGCTTTCTTGTAAATACTTATCTCAGTTAAAAACTGGTCAAGCTCTAAGACCTCCTGATGATACCTCTATCTAATTTAAAGAAGACATAACTTTACAGAATTGTAATCTTCTGCACTTTAACTTACTAAATTAAGGTGTCACATTCAGTGATGCCTATTCAAGAGGTTTGGAACAGTAAAAACTATTCATATCATAATTCTGCAGTAAGGGTCCTGGTTTCTTACAGCGTCTGTGTTTAAGAGATGGTTTTACATTATCACTAAAACATGTGAGTTCCAAGGTCTAAGCTATGCATTTTGCTGTGGATGAGATTTCCCTAGCTTTTATTTAGGCAGGAAGGTGCCATTTGATACTCTGTAGAAGACAGTCTAGAAAACTTCACTTTGCCTTTAGAAATGAGCCTATAAAATAAAGGGTGTTGCCAAGCAAAGTTGTCTATAACAGGTTTTAGAAAACTGCAGAATCTTCCATTCTGGAAAGAACGTGTTATGGGTTTTCACTGAGATAAAGGAAGATTTCTAAAGATGTGCTAAAAACATTATTGCTGTCTGTGAAGCAGAATAACGGATGCCTCTGAGTCTTTCAAAGTAGTAAATTTACAGTCTGTATTAACAGGGCCTCTAATATACAGATACTCTGCTGAGTTTCTGGAAGTAATAAATCCGGGACTGTGGCTGGATTTTAAACATTAACTGAAATAATCAAGGTTCCTTGACTTTTTACAGGAAAAAATGTATTTCACATAGAATAACTTTTTCAGATCTAGAAACCAGTTACTTAGTTCTGGTTCAACAACATGCCACTTTACTTGTTTTATTTGCAGAGTTCCTAGTTGTGGTAAGGGTGCCATTTTTATTGACTTAAGCCCTAGTGATAATAGAATTGCATTCCTGGGGTTTCTTAGGTAGATTATCTGAAAATACCCCGAGGATTCCCAGGAGATTGTTGCATCATTGCCTAGCTTATCAGATTCCCTGTGGATATGTGTTTCAGTTACTGGCAGAAAGTAAGCAAGAATATTAAAATAATGAATTTATGGCAAAGCAGTGTATCGGTTGCTGCTAATTTTCTTTCTCCCTCAAAGTCAATTTGTACTGGCTTTACATGTTGAATATGCAATAGCTCTGCAGCAACAGAAAGGTGAATAAGTAAAGTTCCAGTGCAAATTTAACCCAACATGTTACAAATGGCAATTTTATTTCCATAAACCCTTACTAGGGATCTTCCTGCAGTTTTTCACATGCAGTATGTGCTACCAGTTTCCTTCTGTAATTGTGGTATTTGCTTACATCTGCTGAAGATGCAAAGGATAAAGAAGCAATGATTGGATGTTGTCTAGTAGTGGCATTTTCTATGTGACTTTAAGTGACATTTCTTGGAAGATCTAATGTGGAGAAACAACATGAAGACAAAAGCTCAGAGTACTTCTGTGGAATTTTGAAATCTCTATGTTAATTGGGTTTCTACTCTGAATTTCTGTTCTTGAGTCCTACTGCCATAGAGCTGTAAAACACAGATGTTAAGTATTGAGAAGCATAGTGAACAGGGAAAATGTGTGGAAGTCAGTCTTGAATTTTCTAAAGAATTGCAAAGTCTCCTTGCATCAGCAAGCAACCTGTGGTCCTGTTCTTGGTAATATGGCATGTTATTACTTGTCTTTCCCTCATGCTATTGTTATGCTGGGTTGGAAAGCACTGTAAATATGAAAAGCAATAGATGGTCAGGCCAAGTTCACAGGTTAGGAGTTCTGAAAGCACATGCAGGTACAACCACCTTAAAAACCCATGTAAAGAGGGTCCACCAATCTGACTCTTTCAATGTGAAATTTTATTGCTCCTGTCATACGTTTTCCTGGCCCTTGCTTTCAAAAATCTAATAAAATATTAAAATTCCCATTCCTTACATTCTCGTTTCTTGTCATTCTCTCTTGGTGCAAACCTGTATCACACAGACAAAAATATTCTACCTAACTCAATCTTTTAAATACAGGACTTAAGGAAGATGATTTCTTTGTATGTTTTCTCTGCCCCCTTTAGAGGACAGTGTTCAAATAGCATACTCAAATTACTATGTTCCCAGTATTAACAGTAAAGCCTCTTTGCCATGGAATGAGTGACTAAATGCAGATCTGTAAGTACATGTCTGCTAAATCCAAAGTAACTGTAGCTCTTCTGTTGAACTTTGTTAACTTCATCTATATGGTATGAAACCACTGATAAAGCGTATTATCTGTTCACATTGACTTTTTAAGGCTCCATTAAGTTGCTGAAGCGCAGTATCTTTCTATAAATACGAGATCTTTGCAGTCACAGACTGCGGGCTTTGTTAGCCTTTCCAGATCTTGAGCCAAAAATAAGCTGGTGAAACAGATGGGAAAGTGGGAAGCTGGAATTACTATATGGGCAAAGTGAAAGCTCTTGGGTAATCTTTAACTGCAAATTTTCATGCTTTCAAGCACTTCCTTTGAAATTAAAATTTGAATATCTCTATACCATTCTTATGGGTTTGTACTTGTAACCTTGATGTTAGAAGGTTTTTATATTTGGGGGTTTGTAAATTTGATTATATTAAAGGACAATCAAATGCCTTTTCTTGGTCATAGTAAGATTTATAAATCGGTCATCTGTCATTACTGATACAGCTTGCTTCTGCTTTTGCCAGCAGCTGATTATAGTAGATGAGCTATAAAGAGCAGACAAAAGTTTCTTTAACTAAAAAAGCAAAGTGAGGGAGAGAAACCCTTGTTCCTTTTAACCTGATACTACATTTTACTTGTAATGCTTGTTTATGCTTTTTCAAGCATTGCAGAAATAAGTTTTCCAGAGATACAGTTTTATAAAGGGGTTTTTTTATTATTAAGCACAGTAGAGTCCAGCTTTTGTTTTCTGGTCATGAACTTTGTTAGGCAAAAATAAGTCACTTTTTATTTGTTTGTTTTGATCAATTGAAAAATAACAGGACTAAACTTTGTCATCTTCTAGGCTTGTATATTCATCTGATAAAAACCTTAAAGAAGCTGAGGAGCTGGCTATGATGAAAAAAGTATTGGAACCCAAATTAATACAAGAAAACAACATTGCTACTCTTCAGAACACTCAAACAAATGTAAATTGTCTTGGAGATGGCAAAAGAACACCTGTTGATCAGACTACTCCAAGTGAAGCTGTGCAGAAAGAAGTTGCTTGTTCATCTTGTATGGAAGAGGAAATTCCAGAAGTAGTTGTTGATGCAGAAAGCAACAAAGCCACTGCAGGTATGTTTGGAATTATACTTTTGTTTGTTTATTTTAGGGTTTTTTTGCCTTTTAAATAATTATCCAAAGACTTATACAGATGTAAAAATGCAGGCAAAGATTAAAGCTATTGTTATAACACAGCTTACGTGGATATTCTTTGCTATGGTCTACCTCATTCTGCCGCGCTTTTTGAAAAAATGAATTGCTGCAGAAGTTTGGCAGGAGGGGTTCGTAGCCAATGTGTAGCATAATAAATCTGACAGAACTTGCCAGGCATCAGGCATGTTCATCAGCATTGTGTCCCATCTTTTCTCTGTAATACAGCAAACTTGAGCTCTCGCCACGTGGGACTTCCACAGAGCAGAATCTCTCCATTCCTTTCCTTTTCTAGCAAATTACACTAGTTCCACTGTTGTTTTATGAGGATTTGGGAATGTTGCAGAATCTTCCCTACTACAACTGTGAATGAAATAAGTAACACAAGGAAATGTGTAACTGCATCTACACCAGAGGTGTTGGTTGCTACAGCTGCGTCAGTAAGATAGGACCAAGCAACAAATCTGTTCAGGCAGAAGCTTGTAGCACTACATGACCCTGAACTTCTTCAGAGTTTACTTCTCCTTAATGCAGAGGTACCAGGTCTCTGTAGAAAAAATGACCTGGCTACATAATCTTATGAAAGAGTAACTGTAGCACTTCTTCTATAGATACCAAATATGAAGCATTGGTCAAATTTCCAGTATCTCAAGTCAAAACAAGAAGTAAAATGGAAGGTCTGGAAAACTGTTGAAGGAAAATTCTAGCTTGAATATGCAATATTAAAATTTTTCATTATGTCTGATTCTTCTTTTCAAATATTTTAAGCTGTCTGTGTACTGTCAGTAGTCTAGTCTACACTGGACAAAATGAAAACAGCTACTTCTCCCCATCTGCAGGTAATTCCAAACTAGAAACCGCATCTGTGTTAGGAGAAGACTTAATGATGCTCTACAAGAAGTGCTGTTGTCCAGATATTAATATTTGCATAGAAGGCAAAGATTTTCAAGCTCACAGGTACATAAATATTTACTCTAAAGTTTTTCAACCAAAATCCTTCCAGTATAAAACGCTGCTGGTACTGTATATCTATAGTAAGTTATTGCTGGTGCTGTTATCTAGCTGTGAACCGTTACAGTTTTTAGGTCTTATGTGCAAAGTGGTCATACTTTGATACTAATGAGAATTATTTATCTCATTAATGGCAACTATTGTGAAAACAATTGCATTTTTAGCACTTCTAAGGTTGCCATTGTAAACTCATATAATGAGAATATACTCATGTATAAATACTGTGTAGGTTTTCTTTGCTAAGCCTTTTTTAAATAATCTGTGCTCTCTGAAGAAAATAAAAATCTATTAATAAACTATTCAGCTACTAATGCTGAATAAAATTACCATACAGGTAGAAAATTTCTGGAGTAGTAATTATATTTTTTTTTTCCCCCTGCTCTTCAGAATCTGTGCATACAGAATCTGATTTTACTTTCATTACTTCAGTCATGTAGATGTAAAGACTGTCAGCAGCCTTTATTAGATCTAAAGTCCAAGACCATTTAAAAGAACTTTGGCTTATTGGACTTCTGTAGCTTGGGAAAGCAAATAAAAGCGTCAGTACCATTCCTTGTACCTTTGATATGAGTCTGTTTGCACTTGAGATAGCAAACTAGACAGCCTGTATTTTGTTTCCTTTGAGTATATAAATAACTGAGAGAGATTATAACAAACCTCCGCTATTTTTAGTATTTTCTCAACACAAAACCAGTGTCAGGGGTTATATTACTGACATTACAAATACCTTTACAGAAGATATGTCATAATGGGGGAGGGGTGTATTTTATTTTTTAAAATAATAGAATTAGGATATATACTAAAATTCCAGAATGTAGTGTAGTTAGGCATATTTTTTTCTTCTGGTCTACACTATAAGACATGTTCTCAGGTCCATAACTTTGAGAAACAAATACTTTAATGCAAAAAGAAAGTCAACAAAAAGACTCCATCAGCAGAGCTTCTTTAATTTAGGCCACTTACTGCCTGGAGCAATGTATCTAGTCTAACCAGCATCAAAAAATATGGCATTAAATCTTAGAGAAAACAAGGATGTTCTGAAACAGGCACAAGACTTGCTTGTTTTAGTACTACATCATGTGAACAGTAAGAGTGAATACGGGAAATCTAACTTTGGGTATAATTGTGGTGAAAGCCACCAGTATGATTTATTTACTTTAAGGGTTTTTTTTGAAGTTCTCAAACAGGAGACAGTTTAAGCCCCCACCCTCTCCCACCCACTTATCTCAGTATTCCTTACTTTCTCATGAAGTCCTATGAACTTCCAATAGACTTCACAGTGTGAGCAGCAGTGCTCTGAGAGAGTTGCCAAGTTATGTCTTCCTAGCGCTGTGTTGTATTCTTACAGAGCTCCGAGTGGAGCAAGTCAATTTGTTCAGTAATAAGCTTGTGGCACAAACCATGACAGTAGGAGGGCACAGATAAATTTACTTCAAATTCATTTGGTATCTCCATGTATTTTATAAATTAAATTTTTATCAATGTATGTTTAGGTAATACATACTTGTCCATATTCTACTAAGTAGCCATCTTATTTAAAATGAGTCTTTGAAATATCTACTTCAACTATGCCCTTGCAGTTGATCTAGTCCAGTTCATTACTAAAATTTATTTGGAAGAGGATGACAAAATTGGAGATGGTGTATTTCATATCTCCATGATACTGTGTTATTGTATCTTATGAAAACAAGATCGCGTGTGTATTCAGAGCTCCACATACTCAAAGTTGTGATGTAGTACCTGTTTACGTGTGGACATATTTCACTGAAATATGAAACATTCTGTAAAAGCTTCGTTATTATTATTGCTGGATGAATCACAGGAGGAACGTGCGAGAAGTTCCTAATCTAAAGTATGGGGACTTCTGAAGCAGGAGGAGGGAAGAGACATGAGAGATTCCAGAATATATAATGACTAGAAAAGAGGCCACAAATAGCATTCTTCTTACTTCTTCCTACGCAAAATGAGAGTGCTCTGAAACATTTGAAGAGCCAACAAATACATGTAAAAGAGAGGATTCTCGTGCCTAATATAACTCTTAGCTTTTTCTGCCACAGAAAATACATGACATAAAGTAATTCTATAAATAATAGGAAGCTTAGTAAGTGTTAGGAAAAAATTGTATGTATGAGAATATTATTTACTGCTGCAGTAGCCCAGATATAAGATATATAAAGCCTAACACTGTAACTGGTGTAAATCTGGAAGGCTGTAATCATAAAGCAGTTTTCATCCACTGTCTTCTCCTCCTTTTTGCTCTTCCACTTCCACCTTAAGAAGCTCCTGTTACAAAGGTCTTCTCATCTGTTTTTTTGAAGACTGTGATACTGGTGGAGATACTGAGCTACACAGACTACTGGTCTGGAGTTTCTTTATTGTCTTTGATGGAAGTAGTAGTAAATCGAATTAGCTCCTTTATGGCCAGTTATGCCTTTTAAATGTACAAGGGTAATAAATCTAACATAAGTAACTGATAGCTCTTCTCAAATAGTGCTGGAAACACACATCATATTGTTGTATCGTATGTTAGTATCAAGTTTGTTTGACTTTTAGGATGTGCTGGTAGGTGGTCAGCCAATTTCAAGTAAGAGACGTTTTATGCTTCTCTTTTTTCATTTTAATAATTACACATTTTGTAGTATAAAAAGAATTTAAGAGATTCAGGATATAATTATTTGGCTAAAATGGGGCTGTATAAACAAGGTTACTTACTGGTATTTGGTAAATAAAACAGCAGAAATAAATTTGCAATTTTGTATTATATAAAAGGAAAATGCTTGTGGTAATAATTTCCTCTGTGTGAATGTCAAAGTCATACTAGAAACAAGCTTTAACTGAGAAATTTAGAATAATGTGTGTTTTTTTCTTTAGCATGTTTTGAAATGCCAAACATACTGGAAGAAAAGGCATGCAGTATACAGATGACACCTTAATGCCTAAAGGGCAAAGATTTAAGTCAATGTTATCAAAAAGCCTCATAATAAATATTTGTATCTAGTGGAATAATGTTTACCTTTTCTCTCTCAGGGCCATTTTATGTGCCAGATCTACTTACTTTGCTGCTATGCTGAGTGGAAGTTGGGCTGAAAGCTCCCAAGAGCACATCACTCTTCAAGGGTAAGTGTTGTCTTTGCAAGTCGTGTGGGAGCAAAGGTAGGCAATTTAAAATCACTGCAAATATGTAACAACTGTGCTGTGTTAAACTGAAGATTAATCTGCCTTGACGCTTTTCTTCAACCTGATACATTTCCCGAGTACTGTTTTGACTTCAGTATGAAATAGAGTGTGTAGTGTATTTGTTAATACTGTCAGCTGGTTCAGGGAAGAAATCTTTTTCATCAGCAGAAGAGTACTAATCCTTTTTTGTAGAGTACGTTTTATTATTCACAGTCTATTTTACAATTGTCTTACTTCATGTACATGTCATGAAAAGTATTATGAATGTCTGAACAGTGTAATTTATTTTCATACCTATTTGTACAATAAGAGTATATTTACAATGTAAAGACAAATAAACAATTACGTTTCTTAAATAGTGTTTAATAATGATATTTCAGCATCATACACTAAAATAATTTTGACTAGCGTGCTTGTTCGCAATGGCTTTCTGTGTGAGAGCTGAAAATAATGGAGCTGTCAGTGTAACATGAATACTTAAGACTTTGTATCAGAAAAATCAATTGAAACATGTTACGTTTTCTTTAAAAGCAAACTAATACTGATCTCCTTCTCTGGAGATACTCAAAACCTGCTTGGACACAGTCCTGCGCAGCCTGCTCTAGGTAAACCTGCGCTAGCAGGGGGGTTGGACTAGATGATCTCCAGAGGTCCCTTCCAACCCCTACCATTCCGTGATTCTGTGATACTTCTTAGCTTTTTTAGTTCAGGCATGATGTTGGCTGACTGAGCTTTACAGAGCTCCAAAATATAATTGCTTTCTGTTAATATAAAATTGCTTGGCCAAGTGACACTTTCTCCTATTTTCATACTTTTAGTTTTCTTAGTGTAATAATATTGCTGCAAAATCAGGAGGGTTATCTGTTGATTTGGTTATAACTTCCTAATCCGTATAAAGCAATACACTTTTAATTAAATGGATTCCTTAGCTTTTATGCTATACATAGTATGTTTTAGAGTCTCATAGTCAACAATTACTCTGGTATTTACACTTCTCTCCCTGTAATTGATTTCTATATGGTTAAGAAATTTTCATCCCTATTTTTCAGTAGAGGCTTTCTCCTGAGAAGTACTTAATCTTTACATTAATATATTCTCGTGCCAATGTCTCATAACTTCTGTTATTAAGAATCATATCCATGTATTTTACCTTTTCTAGTTGAGTGTTCTGCTTGGTGCAGATTTCCATGCTGTCTTTTTAAACACTTATAAATAAAGTACATATGGCTTATTCTGAAATAATGAAAATTCTGCCTAGGGTAACAGCTGTCAAGACCGTGGGGAAACTCTTTCTTGCTGATTTTATGGCTATCGTGTGTACTAATACATAGAGAGACAACTGTGTTGATTTTGCTTCTTAGTGTGTTGCAACCTTTTTTTTTTTCCCTTTTGTTTTTAGTCATCAATGTCTGTTACTTAAACATGCCTAATGTTTTAAAGGGTCTTAGCTCAATCTGCATGACTATATTCCATTTACACTAATGTACGCAGGACTAGTGGGTTCTGAAGATTGCACACCGAGACGTATATACATAAGTACAATAACGTATTGTTCAGGAGATTGTGTCCACCATTTAAAATAGACACTCTGTGCCTTTCTGCATTATGGGGCTGGGACAATGCAAACACTACTGTGTAGGAATTCCATATTTCTTAATCTGAATCTAGGCATAAAGACTTTTTCTAAATATTTTGAGATGCAACGTTCCTACTTAGCATTGTAATAAAACTATTAAATGTGTTTTTATTGTGGGAAAAGCTTAAATATATCATAAAATCAAGAAATAAAAATGATTATTATAAAACATTTTTAAAATATATAGTTGCTTAATAATTGACGTATTACTAGTAAAGAGCTTGGAGATGATGAAAAAATACTTTCTGCTTATTATCAGTGCAAATAATCTAGATAGTAGTATTAGTCTGCTTATGACTTATTTTCAAAGATACAAAGTATTACAAAGTTTCAGCAAGACTATTGAGTAGCAAAATTCACCCAAAATATTTAGATACTTTTACATTGCAGTAATCTTGAAAATAGCTTCAATTTTATCAGATCCTGTGTCTGACATTCACAGAACAGCTGGATGATGTATCAGCCTGTTGACCAACTTCCTTTGGCTAAGAAACGTGGTGCGTTTTATTCCGGACATGTCTTGATTTGTATTTTTTTTTCTTTCTTTTTTTGCAGCATAAGCCATGTAGAAATGAGTGTCATCTTGCATTTTATATATGGAGGTATTCTGGACTTCCCAGACAAAGTTGATGTTGGGTATATGTCAGCTTTTATTATTTTTTAATTGTAGTTTGTGCTTGTTCTGTATTTTCTCAGTTAAAAGTCAAAAGGAAAATTCTTCATGTAGTATAAATAAGACAAAGATATCAAATATAATGATCATAACACCTAAACGTACTTGAGGAAATTCCAAAAATAAAGCTGCTGAAGAAATCTTGTTTATTTGACAGCTATTGGAAAAGGTGTGCCAGCCATTTTTGGAATATTATGTAAGGAGAGTGAAAAACAGGACGGTGTTTTATACCAAAATAATTCCCAATTTGCTGTACCTTCCTTTTAGTTTTCAGAAGAATACACACAACGTGTGATAATATATAACAATTAATATTTGGAATTTATTTTTAAATAATCATTTGATTTGATGCAAAGGCTAAGTAGTTAGTCTTAGATCCATAAAATATGATATATAGCAAACAATGTAAATGTTGGCATTTTTTTCTGGGATAGTTTTTAATCACAGTTTTATACATAATCCTGTATTAGTGAAGTAAGTTCTGAAATGTGTGAATTATTTCCTGAAATCATTTTATATATTAGCTGTTGAAGTCTGCCGCTAAACATTAAAATGCTACAATTTCTTAATGTTAGAAATTGTTGTTCAAAGCTTATCTATCTAAAATAAAAATATGGAATTGTTTATAATATGCCCCAATATCAAATTTAGGTAATGAATTGATATAGAAAATAAAACTATGGTATTGATTGATTATTATATAAAATAATTAATAGTTTCCTCGCTGTGCTTTTTAGTATTTGGAAGGGACATAATTCTCAGATACGATGTCATCAATAACATTTTACGTCATCCTTGGAAAAAACCTACAAAATGCCAAAACTCTGCTGGCACAAATATCTTTTTCACTTGCTACCATTAAAATAAAAAAACTGAGAGTCTTCTAAACAGTTTCTCAGCCAGTGGCTGAGGCTTACTTTTATATAAACTGAACTTGGTGGTTGGGAGATTATTATTAGGTCAGTACACGTTTCTGTTCAAAGGTTATTCTTCAGCAAGTTTCACACTTGGTTATCAATCTATTTCTGCAGTAAATTCTGATTGAACAAAGAGGTGAAATTAGCATGTAAATTGTCTTGTAAGCAAAATGCATACATCAAAATGATTTTTGATTCCTGTTGCTACTGCTTTCTCTTTAGTCGCATGTTGGGCATTGCAGATATGTATGGGCTAGATGGGCTGAAAGAAGTAGCTATCTACGTCTTGAAAAGAGATTACTGCAATTTTTTCCAAAAGGTATGTCAGTTCTCATGCTACTTGGTGAGCCGTAAAGCCTAAGAAGAATTTTAATTCTGTTAATTACACATAGTACTGACGAGATACTTAACAACTGTGTGGTCAAGGTGTTAGCTTAAGTCAACGGACCCTATTCTTACGTGTAAATCTGCTAAATTCACTGGGATTGATGATGGGAGTAAGGCCTGTGGTATCATCCTCCTATTTATAGAAACCTGTAAACCACAACTGATGAAAAGCAGTATTCCACATGATTAAATCAATATATTAAATTACATAGAGTATAATTTAATACATTCCATTGTATATGTAATTGTTCTTAATAGGAATATGGAAATACTATATATTTGCATATCAGATTTCATGGGCATATATTTAGAAAACACTTCTGTTCAGTCAAAATTAGTTTAAAAACAGAGTTGATCATTTGCTTAGAGTTGATCATTTTCATGCATTAAGCTCACTAGGCTGAATACTACTTTATTGACATATGTGGAAGCAGATGACTTCCCTGTTCTGCATAAAGGCAAACAAACTTAAATACCATGGTAGCTAATAGTACTTCTGTTTGAACTGAAGATTTTGTACTTCTGTACAGTTTTTGTAAGTCAGAATGTACAATAATTGTGATAATTTGCTAACAACTCTAGCCTGTTCCTGGAAAACACCAACCTGTACTAGAATGCATGGCTATTGCTCATTCATTGGGAGTGGAAAACCTATATGCTGCTTGCATGAAGTAAGTAAAATAAAATAAATTATGGTTTGTGTTTTTCATTTCTCTGCTTTCTGTTGAAATTGTTTTATTTTGCAAGATTGGGTTTGTTTTGGCTTATAAAATGTTCACGTTTTAAACATTTGTTTCTTCACAATACTTTAGAGGTATCGCTTATGCTAACAAGTGAAGATAGAACATTTTTCATCTTCCTTGCCTAAGAAAGGCTCTCTTTTCAACAGATGGGTAGGAAAACATTTTGCAAAATGTTTGTCAGAGAGAAGCTTTGCCAGTTTACCTGCTGAACTTCAGAACAACTGTCTTGTTATGTTGATTAACTCTTTGGTAAGTAGTATATAGTATATATGCTTTATATAAAAATAGAGCAATGTAAATTTTTTCCTTACTTAGCTGTACAGTGTAATTTAAGAGATAATAAATATATTATTTTAAATCTGCAGTACACTTATATGATATAACAGTTTTCATTAAAATAACAATTTAAACCAGATTTTGATGTGCAGATGTTGTTGTTATGCTCCATGGCACACAGTCTAGTGATAATCACATCCAAGTCCAGCGTAATAATACAAAATAAGTTTATGAAACACAGCTGTGACATCATAGCACAGCCTTATGTATTCGGATAGTGAGGAACAGCAAATTGCTGTATCAATTTCTGTGTTAGGTGGCGGCATACATCATTTGTGATTGCCTTTTCCTCTTTGCTGCCAAACATACCCCTAGTTCAAGAGAATGCACTCTTTTAAATGGTTCTGGCCAAGAACTGCCCCTTGCTGAAAGGGCTGCGAAGGCTTCTTGGGACTGTTTTTTTCTCAGGACTTCTTTGATGGAGTACTTACCCCACCAAGTGCTGAGGCCAGCAGGTCAGCTGTGAGTGGCGCCTGCGACTGCATATTCAGGTGAAGCCTGAAAAACAGGAGATTTCAGAGCTATGTGGCTGTATCAAGAGAAGCTTGAGACTATCCACAGTTATAAAACCCTTCTGCCAGAAAAGTCCTTCTGCCAGAATGCATCATTTCTAACAGAATAAAGATAGGTAGCGATAGCTCTTAAGATACTAGGTGTTCTGCCATTATATTAGATCAGTATACTTGGTTGTTCCTAGAATATAAACATAGCTTTGTATGTCATATGTTGTATAAATATTTGAGAATTTTAAGTAACGTTTTCAGGATTATAGATCAGTTCATTCTGATCTACAGGTGTTCATAGTTACACCACCACCCATCTCCAAACTAGCTCAGGTGTGTACTGTAGCCAAGAGTGTATGTAGACACAGTTCCAGGCTCTGCTCCAGGCACTCTTGTGCAACATTATCAGGACAGCTTAAAGGTAAACCTAAGCCACTTCAGGCCTTCCTTCCCCTCCGTGCCTATTATAATATATCAAGATGCTGTGGTTACAGTTTGTGTTGAAATACATGAGCTATCTTTAGGCTACCAGCATTTGCAGAACTGTCGTGGCACTGTGGTACTTGGTACTGTTCCAGCTGTGTACCCAGCTTCTCTGGAAGATTTTTGCAGTCTGGACTAAAGTGTGTTTTGGTTCCGATTTTACTGATTTAAAATTTGTGTTGGTGTGTCTTTGCAAGATTCACTGGTATTTTATGGACTGAAGCCTAGAAAGCTTTTAGCATTGCAAAATTAAAAAATAAAGCATAAGCCTCTTCTGCCCACAGAACAGTTCTGGTGAGTGATCATTTAACTCTGAGCTCTTAAGACACCCAGTCTAAAGACCTGTGGAATTCCCAGTCAAGTTTTTTGTAATCTGCAAAAATGCTTAAGGGAGAAAGAAGAAAAGGTCTGACATTAATGTTGCAGGGGCTACTGTATGTTTTACGATCCTCTCTTCTCTGCTGCTACTGTTCTCTGCTGTAAAATTCTAACAGTTACACCCAGTTAAACAGTATAATTCTACTGATCCTTTCATTTACCAATCTTGGAAATGTAAAACCTAGTTAATGTGGGGCAGCCCTTTAGAGGAAGAAAAGGTGCAAAGAAAAGGAGATTGCTGATCAGAAAATCTCTGAGAAGCCACAGTGATGACCACAAAAACATTAAAATGCGAGTGCAGTTTAAAACACTGTTCAGGTATTTATCCCAGGTGTGTCAACTACATGCAAGAAAATTACTGGATTTTTTTAGATAAGTAAAGTGGACTCCACTTTAGAATGGTTAGGGAAAAAAAAACAAAACAAACAAACAAACAAAAACCCAAACCAAAACAAAACCAACCAAGAGAAGTAAAATTCAGTTAGAGCCACTCCTACAAAGTGCTGATTTAATTAGATGGGAGTAAATGCTTATTGCCTTGTGAGCAGGGGCTAAATTCTGGACAATTCAAAAAACTTGTAATTGAGTCCAGTGGGAGCAAGATCAAACCATAAGTATATACTTAATCCTTAATTTGCTTTATATGCATAGAAGCAAACTGGGTTTGCCCACAGATGAGTAAAATAATAAAAAAGTATAGTTGAACAATGGCTGGCCAGATTTTATGTTTTAACTATAATATGCATGAAGAAAATCCTCCCTGCTTTCTACTTTGCATGGGACAAGCATGATTATAATCTGAATTTACAGTAGGGGGGGTTGTATCAAATACTTATCTGAATTGTTGCCTTCTCCAGTGTTACTGATCTTACTGCATAACTTATCATTGACCTGCTAGGTCACGTTGAGTAGAACTTTCAATCCATTCCAATGTGGGTAACAATAAATAGCAAGTTCTTTTAAAGTGATGTGTTAGCCACTAGAGGTTGCCCTCAGGTACTGTGCTGATGGAATGCATGAAAGAACCAAAGGCAGGGACCAGGGGAATAAATATTAGCAAATCTGTTCGCTTGTTTTAAATGTGACTATAAACACAATAGTTACGTTTCTCAGAGAAATGTTAGACAACAAAGAGGCTAAGTTCAGTTAAAACTCCATCTGGGAAGACAAATATTTGATGTCTGACTCCTTTAAATAAAGCAAAAGGATTCATAACTCTGAAAATGCTTGGGTATTTACGTATCCCGAATGCTAGGCTATCCACACTCACCTAAAACTTTCACTTACCCATTATTGTTTGAGAATTTATTACATCTTTCAGTGACCTAAAAGGTTCTTGTCTATTCAGTTTCTCCAGTTAACATATGCCTTATTTTGTTCAGGACTGCAGTATGTAATGACACACAGTTGAAAAAATACAATAAAAGCTACTGAAAACTTTACTGCCTAACTTCAGCAGGCAAAACAGAAGCAATAGATTTTTCTTTTTCTGCTTCAGTTTCAACGGTAGGTATAATGATGTTCAGAATTATCAAAATTCAAATTTATTTAAAGAAGGGAAGTTAATACATCATTGGATCCTTGTGTAAGTGTTCAGTAACTGAACAGAAGCTATTTTACAAGCAGCAATTCTTTAGGTGATTACTTGGCAACAGGCTAATTTCTGTTTTTATTTTAAGAACCACAAGAATGCTGCTTTCCTTTTGATGGAGAGTGACCGGCTGATCAATAGTCTTCCCCAAGTGAAATGGACAGAGAGTGCTGTGGCCTTGGCATCTAGGCTACAAGAAGAATGCGTAACATTTATTGTGGCAAACTTCCTACATGTAGTACAAAGTGAAGGCTTCTCTACTTTGTTGCAGGTAAAAGTGCCCTGAAATTATTGTATGCTTCCAAATAAATTGAATTATATCACACTTTGGATAGTTCAGGCTGCTAAATAATCAAAATAGTTTCAACTTTTCCTTTAAAGTACAATTCTATGGAAAATTAAAAAAAAAATAGGCAGTGCTAAGTTTTTTTTTTTAGGGGCTGGGGAAGTTTTTTTTCAGTGTTGTTTTAAAGCACATCATTAATACTTTGATATGCAGGGTTGATACTGCATTCAGGTTATGTGCCTCAGTTAAGCAAAAGTTCCAATTAATTTAGTGGGACACTTTCTGTGTGGGGAAGAGATAAGTATATACATAAGCTTCGAAAAAGCTTTCAGACCCCTAGAACAACAGCATGTACTTGCAAGTATGGTTATGAGTATTAGCAGTATAGTCAAACTTCTATTGATTTTTGTTGTGAGTTGCAAGAATATGGCAATGCTGCAGGTCCTGGTAAGAACATATCTAGTCATCTAGCTGGTTCATTTCTCCCATGAAAGATTTTTTTTTTTTTCAGTATGTATAGAGGATTAAAAAAAAATAAATAGGGAGATATTAAAACATTTTGTCTTTGAATCTAGAGTTGCATGTGGCTGTAAATTCATCACAGTGTGTTTGTTCCAAAAATTCGGGTTAGTGAGAGGCCTCAGGATGATTTGCTAGAGGCCTGGAGAGGGGGTAGGGTCATGGACTGGATACAAAGGAAGATGCTCAGCTTTGGAATACCTCCTGCACAGCGTGATAGCAGAACCTCTCTGCTCAGTAAGGCTTTTGCATACAAAGTACACTATTTTATTCTAAATGGCTGCCTTTTGTTGTTTCCTCAGGCACAGGCAATGACCAGCAAACCTGACCTTCTAGAACTAATTTTTAATGCAACTGAAAAAAGTATTAATAATGAAAATAGCTGCTTGCTTCTTGTAGCTGTGGATACGTTGTTGGACTCCACAAATGTGAAGGAGATGGTAGGTTTTTCAATGTGCAGTGTTTGTAGGAAAAACTATTCTGGTATTGTTCCATGCAGTGGTTCAAATCAGATGATGTGGTTTGAGCTCAGGTGGCTCAGTCCTGTAACTGGGGTCACACAGAAAAGCATCTGCATAAATCCAAGGTCCTGTTGGAAGTGCAGAAAATGTTGGCATTTGTTTACTGGATATTAGCACTTTTTTCTTGTAAAGAAAAACCCTACCTATGGCAATAAAAAATCATGGTGTATTACTGAGACTGTAAGTCCCATGGGCACCACTGCTCTGTTGATCTTTGCTATCACTTTAAATTTGTGATGGGAAAAAACTTACCAAAATGTTGCATTACTTTAAACTTAGAGGGCAAGAGAGCTTATTCTCTTTCACTCTGTGTATCTTTTCCCCCCTTTTTGTGAAAATCACAGCTACGTTTGCTTTTGTTTAAGACTGTCCTCTGAAGCAAGGAGTGCCTCTTAATCTAGTGTGTGTTTTTTGGATTGGGGGGAGGTGTCAGTTTGTGTGTGTGTGTAATATGTACAATCTAAATAATGATATTTAAGCTGTGGTTGACTGTAATGCTGGGGATAATTCATGAATAATATGCCATACTGATTAAAATCCAGAATGATGCTACAAGCAAAGAATGAAAAATAAATGCAAAATGAATTACTGCAATCTGGTGCTATTGTAGATCATCTTGGTAAAAGCAATGAAAATTTAATCAGATACATTATTTTTCCCTAGAGTATTTGACCTTGTTGTGACACAGCTGACAGTAAAGAGCTATTATGGGGTTCGTTTAAAAAAAAAAAAAAAGTGGAAAGAAAAAAGAAAAGGAAGGAGAAAAAGAGCCATGTGGTGTTTTCTAGTGCTGTAGTATGCCTTGTAGTGACTTGGTTTTAAAGTATTGTAAAAATTACTGTGGTGGGCAATAATCCTTCAAAAACAGCGTCTCCATCTACCAGGCCATTATAAAATATAAGTGATGACATCATTGATCTAGCTTAGGGAGTAAGTAGATTCTGAAAGGAATAATGACTGGTTGCTATGACAATATGCCCCTCGCCAGCTGCTGATTTGTTACTTGAACACAGGGTTTTACATGCAAGATCCAGGCTCTGCGTGATAAGCTCTGGGTCTTCCTGGTTCAGTCTTTTTATGCTGTTCGTCACACAGAAAGCTGGAAGCTGATGAGGCCAGACCATCAACAGAAAATACAAGCAGGTATGTCTGGCATCAAATGGTATTAGAATTTTTTAGCAATCTGTTTAGTAGATAAAATGGAGGTGGTATTGTGGAGCCAGATACAAATAAAAGCAAGATTTATGATGCTCTAGGTTTTTTGAAATGGTATTTTAGAATAGAAGCATGATAGCATGCTTAGCTAGTTTCAAACATGGAAATCAGTAAGTCATTTTCTGTGAAAAGTCTCCCCTGCTTTTCTTTTTAGGAGTGTATATAATAGGAACCAAAACCTTGTAGATTGATTCTATTCTTATTTACAGCTATTCTAAATTATTGAAAATACTGCAGTAGGATTAAAAACCTCATCTGTCTCATTTTTAAGGAGATAAGCACTGTGGATGAATTAAATTTGCACAAAGCAGATTATCCGTTCTATGAATTCCGTTTCTATTCTTTATCGTTTTCTACATAATGTATAAGCATTATGCAAGAGACAAGCAATATTTATCTTGTGCACCGTGAATAAATGCAGATAGCTTTTGAGTTGATTGGTATTGTGATATTGTGTATGCTGCTGCAGAGAGCCCCTAAGGAGCTGCATAGTGTTCTCTCAAAATTTTAACAGGCAGCACTTCCAACAAAAAGGAGTTTTTGTTCTGAACGTTTCTTTGTTTTGAAGTACACAAGTATTCTGAGGGTGTGGAACGGATGATGGAGTTCGGGTTATGGTTGAATATTAGCTTTGACAGTACAGTGTTATAAAAGAAAACAATGTGTTGAAGACTTCTCTAAAATCAAATCACTTTTGATTCAAAGGAGAAATAAACATTTTGGTGTCCTTTTTGTTAAAGACATTAGTAGCTCGGACATGATAGTTATAAAATTGTTTACGCCTATAGATAGATGAAAATTTTATTCTACAATTTCATGCTGAGAGAAAGATGCAGTGACAGTCTTTCTAAGCATGATTTAGGGATGTAGAGAACATCTCACTGCTACTGTATAAAACAGCTTCATGATTTCTTTCTGAATTATAAAATTCTTCAGAAGCTGAGGAGCTGGCTTTAGAAACAAGGGTGTGTTTTTTGTTTTGGAGTGTTTTATTTTTAGGATGATCATGTCCTTATTGTAAATAATGTTTAGGCTACTTTGCACTAGTGCTTTCAATACAAAAAAATATTTAAGACCAAGGTGTGCCTTAGTTGTCCAAACTCCATCTTGCCAGAAATTGTTTTGTTTTCTTGTAGATTAAATTACTACTCAGAGCTAGCATACATTTTATGTGTGAACAGATAGGCTGAAATGTTTGCATAAGTTATCTCGTTTTAATTACAGGTAAAGCGATCACACAATATCGGTAGACAAATTTTAATCTTCAGATGAAATAAGTCTAGGATAATTTAAATCAACTTTCATCTTAAAGATTTCTAGTGGTGGTTTATCTTCTAGAGATTTAACCCATATAGAATTAGAAGGCTATAATAGAGGAGGGAAAATGCCAAAAGAAGACAGATGATATTGTGGGTTTTTTCATTCACAACGTCTTGTGTTTTCTTAGGCACAAGTTTATATGGATTTTGTCTTAATATACTGGTATGTATTAATGTGCAGAGTCATTGCTAGAAAAAGGATCAGATCCCTGGGGTGCCATTTTCAGCATACCTTTTGTGTGATTTTTACAGACCTATATAAAAATTATTTTTAGTATTTTCAATAAAAATTTGGCAGAATTTTGGTTTGTGTTACACACGGAATCATTTTTTGTATGTACAAATAGTATGTCAGAACATGAGGCACTGAATGCTTAAATTTTTTAATAGATTTTTTGCAAAATCTTTTATCAGCTGAAACATTAATACAAAAACGAAACCGTATCGATTCTGGGTTGTACAGTGTCTATAAATATCCTTTTTGTATTCTACAAGCGCAATTGATTTAAAGGCTTTATTGAAAAATGCTTCCCTCCCAGAGCAGACCAGTCAAAAAAAAAAAAAAAAAGGCATTCACTGCCTGAAAATTCCACATGACAATCACAGGAATAACTCTCATGACATTATGCTGCATGCTATCTAAAGAGGCACTATGATCTTACTGCGTACATTTAGATATTTTGGCTTTACCACTTTTGAAAACTAATATAATTTAATGTAATGAATCTCTTCTTTAAATAGTATAAATAAATATTCTATAAATTACAGCACATCACTTAAAAGTCATTAGTACTCTAAATTTGAAGGTCCCTCTTTTTTGTAAATTGTGTACGCTTTCAAAGGTCTCAGTGCACTGCAAGCTTCAAGTGAGTTAAGCTCGGATAAACAAAAGTGTGTCTTACTACGGAAATGGGGAAACAGAAGAGTTTAACAACTCGCTTATGGCCATGTGACCTCATTAGATACCACATTTTTGTTCTGAACATAAAACCATGTATTTCCACTTAACGTTTGCTATGTCACCAAAATCAGCCTTCCTGGAAGAATTACAGGACCCAAAGAACTGCTTTCTGATTTCAGATGATGTTAATTGAGTAAGCTGGGTTGTTTTCTGTCTCCCTTCTTTCCTGCTAAATAGTAAAGAAACTGCTTGTTCCTTTTACAGCTGCATTTGACAAGGGTGATGACCGAAGACTTGGCAAAAAACCTGTATTCACTAGTTCTCAGGTAAACATTTATATCCAAACAATAAAAATGCTCAAAAGTTTGCAAACAAAACTGTTTGCATCACATTTTTTAAATTCAATATGAATTTGTCATATTATTTAATGGAACTTGCTCTTGAAAAATTTGTATTTTTTTTTCTGAACTGTTATTTCTGCAGAATCAGTAATGTCCACTATTGGAAACATCTTAGGACTCAGCCTACGCTCTGCTACATTTTCAAACAGATAAGCTCAAATAAAAGACAGGAATTTGTGTTCAGAACCTCACATTCCCCTGTTGCTATGTAATGAAACTGATCTGTTTCCCAGAGCAAATGGTTTGCTACTGAGCTAATGAATCTCTGCTATTATCACAAGCCACCACAACACTGAGTCTGCTACACTCCCTGCCCTGAAAAAATATTTTTAATGCCCTCAACAACTCTTCTATTGAGACTTACACTCAAAACTACATTATTATTTGGTAGAAAACCAGTATGAGTTTCACATGATTTGACCGTCTTGGATACATTGCAATGACACTGGTATCACAAAGATTCCATTTCATGCACTTAATTCTCCATGTTTCAGTATATATCTTTACCTGAGAGAGAGAATGAATATGATCGCTTATCTGGTGGATACACTGCTGGTAATGGTTAAAAACATCGCATGTATTATAAATTAATTTTTGGTTTCATGTTTGTAATAATTCATAGTCTTTATTCCTCTTTGGAAAACATGCACATATAACTCAAAAAAAAGTTTTCTTACTTCTGCAGACACTAATAATATAAATAAATATTATATAATAATTTGTTCAAAGTAAAAGTAAAACTCTACTTGGATATTTCTGTATCCTCTATATAGAGCAGTATTTCACATGAGATTTACTAAGCACTCTAGTTATTTCTGGTACTTTTATATCTTTGAAAGTCAGCAATTTGAGCTAAAATATAGTTTTTAAAAAATTATTTCTATGCTAAATCTTGTTGCTTTAGATTCATGGACTACTAAAAAGTAGCTGTGCTTCAGAAATGAAAGATTATGGATAGTTTGGTGTTATGTCTTCTGTGTTTGGTTTTTTTTTTCCCCTGATGCTTTTTTTTTTTTTTTTCCTAGCTAAACAAAACTATTGCTGAATCTGTTGGTATAAGGAATACTTCCTGGACAGAACACAGCAAGAAAGATTGCTGGGGAGATTCTTCCACTAATCAGGATAAAATGAAATCTGATGGATTAGGAGCATCTGGACATACATCAAGCACCAATAGAAACACTGTTAATAAGGCTTCAAAGCATGAGGATGTAAAGGGGAAAGATGGCAAAAAAATAGTTTCCAAAATTACTAAGGATTCAAAACCTGGGGAAAAAGCTGCTTCACCAAAGGCTAGAGCTGTTATAAAGACAAAAATAGAAAATAATGGAAATGTGAAGGCTGAAAGCATGCTTACCAAGCAAGATATAGAAAAGCTATCATCTGCAAGTGGACAAAAAAATTCAGGAAGTGGCAAAGGACTAAAGAACCATGAAGGAAAAATTGCAGGTGCCAGACCTAAAGTGCTGACAGTAACCTCAAGTGTGCAGATCAAAACAAAACCATTGAAAAAAACCATAGGGAAGGAATCTCCCTCCTTAGTGACTGTGGCAGGAACTTCCAGCAAGTCAGCAAACTCAAGCATAGATATCCAAACTGCCAGTGAACAGACAGAGGAACCCAAAGAGGATAAATTGGTAGAGGAAGGGAAAAAGCAGACTGGTAATATATTTTTTTCTTTTTTTTTTTTTTTTTAATTTCCCCTTCTGATTTGTCCCAGGCTGGTCATACACTGAAAACCAGCCTGGGAAGCTTTAAAGCAATCTACTGTAGACTGGTAAGAGTCACCTTCTTCCCCTGTAAATTAATATTAACTTGAGATAAGAATATTAAATTTCTCCTCTATTAACTGACTTTATCTTCTGATCAACTGATAGCCATATAAAATGGTAAAAGTTTTACAAGTTTAGCATCTATGCTGTTTTCAATAGCTGGTCTTCATATATTAGAATTTTTTCAGTATTTATATGCAATGCATTTCCCCCTATAATTAACTTTGAATTTACTTTATAATAGTGAAAACAAAGTCATCTGTGAAGACATCAAATGGAGTCACCAACAAAAAAAAAAAGACTGAGCTTGAGGCTAATGTCACAACAAGCAGGTATGTTACAAATCAACATGCTGCTTTACATCTCTCTCTCTCTCTCTCTCTCTCTGCATATATGTTTGTGAAAAAAAGTTTCAGGTGAACTATTAAACTTACTGTTAAGTCAACATGTTCTTTTTAATCTGAGAATGGTTGTCTCTTGCATGTTACTAGCAAAACAATTTGAGTTAGCTATTGGAAACTGCTGTAAAGATAAAATCGGTTTGGCTTTTGTGTTGGATTGTTTCATGCTAATCACTTTAAAGTTGTTATAGGTCATTCAGAATTCTGCATACTGGAACAGTTAATGACTACACAAGGTGTTGTAAACCTATCGTTTCTGGGATAGCTTAGATTAAACTGCACAGGAAGACAGCTGAAGCACTGAAATTGTGAAATGGGTCATTTATATATATGTGTGTGTATAGATATAAAAAATACATATACACACATAGGTTTTATTCTCAAAGTATACCTTTTAGGTTGCATTTTCAATTTTTATATATGTGTGCATATTAAAACATACATATTGCTTGTTTAAATATAATTAAACATTGCTAGATCTTAAGCTTGGAAATAATGGATATCATTATTTCTTTGCAGTCTGACAAAAAAATCAACTGGAAAAGGGTGTAATGAACAAAACGTACAAGCTGTTCTAAAGAAAAAAGGGAATGTGAGTAGCAATTCTGCAGCACAGCAAAAGGCTCAAAACGTACCTACCAATTCTCCCAAGAACCAAGGTAAAGTTTTATACAACAATGAAATGGTCTGCCTTCATTATGCAAAGCTTTGTCGTCTTTTTTTTTTTTTTTTTTTTCCTTAGCACAAGCATTTGGCAAAATCTTCTGAACAATTCTGTTTGTTTTCCATATTTCACTTTTGGTGACAATCCTGAACTGTATAAATGCAAATGAATGTGTGTCAACTTCAAAATATTTAAAAGATGGTCTTCACTGTCAATTGGTGTTTTCTTCTGCTTGTTTAATCTGCTTTGCAGAGTCTTTTATTTGCTGATCCCCTGCACTTCTGCAGTTGGAACCGTGCCTGAGTTCAACAGAAATTCTGTAGGTCAAGCATTTATAATATGCATCAAAAAGCTGGACTGCACACTTCTTTCTGAACTGTTAGCTTATGCCTCCCTTTTCTGGTGGTCCCGCCTAGCAATAGCACTGCTGGTCCTGACTTACCCCACAAATGAATACTTGATTTCAGCGTGTGGGAAATGACACTGTAGACCACAGAGAGGAAACTCTGCTTCATAAAGACACAAAGTGTTAAGGATGGAGCTCTTTTTAATCCCATTTGGACTTGGCAATTGGCGGGGGGGGGAATATTCAAGTTATATTATCTTAAATACATTGTGATATAGAAAACACAGGTCATGACAATTTGTGGTCATTAAAGATCTTGCAGTATTTTCTGACTGAACAGGGATATTAATTCTGCTATTCTAATCACATTATAACTAATGCAATTATTTTCTGCTTACTTTCATTTCCTCTACAATATAAATTGAATACAGTACTCATCACTTCCTGTGCAAAGCTGCTGTGCAATGTTTCCATGCACTATTAGATAGCTGCTGCTTCCTACTGCAGTGATGATTACTTCAGCTACAGGTTGAAGTCATTCCTTTATGTACAGTCTATAAAATGCTTTAGTTTGAAAGGTAGCATGTAAATACAAGATGGTATTTTTGTCTAGTATTTGTTTAAGATCTCAATTCTTTAACAAGCCTTAAATCTTTTAGTTACATAAAAAGTTGAGTAACTTGCTTCTCAACATAAACAAACACTAACATAAATTTGGTGAATATACTTTGACTGACATATACAGTCTTTATAGTCTTTTCTTTTTTACTGTTTGTTAGGACCTCAGGGGGAATCACCAAATTCACTGAAATCGGGAATGTCTCCAAAACATAATGAAGAAAAAAATGTGTTACAACATCTGGTTCAGACAACACTCCCAGAAAAACATCCTGCAGCCAAGAAGAGGAGTGTTAAACAGTCACAAACACCTGTAGCAAAAGCCACTGCAAAAATAACACCTAAAACTCTGGCTCCATCAAAGCATGCTGAGATTATAAATAATAAAGACCCAAAACCAAAACCAGCTGGGCAATCTGTATTAAAATCTCAGTCCTCTGCCCAAAAGCATTCAAGGAGTGAATCTCCTGTGGTCCAGAAGAATGGGCACACCTCTGAGCACAGAAGTTCAGGACAGAAACTTGAAAAAAACATGGCTGATGCTGTGGCAGGTCAGGTTCATGACAGTAATGAATGCTATTCTGCAAAGCAAAGTGAGTCTTTAAAATCTGTGATGGAAAGTAGCAGCAAAGATAAACTGCTGGCGTCCTGTCAATCCAATAAACAAAAATTATCAGATCCTTCTGAAAATGTGGAATACAAAATACAATCCGAATCTTCTTCTCTAATTACAGAAGAAACTATTTCTAAACTGCACGTTTCACAGCAAAATGAAATGGAAGCAAGACAAATCTGTGGAGATCAGACTGGAATTAAACAGATTGAAGATACAGAGAAAGATGATAATACAGCTGAATTTCACTGTCATGCACAGTCTTCCAGTGATGGATACTCAGACTTTTCCAAGGAAACCAATCAAAAGGCTACTGCTTCAGGACAACTGGTGAAACATTCAAAAGCAACAAAAATCTGTACTGAACAAAGTGATAAATTAAACTCTGAAACAGGTCTTAACTATGGTGAAAATGCTTTACCAAGCTTTTCCAGAACGATAACCAATAAAGAGGATGAGACATCATCTCAGATTCATATGGAGGGATTTCTTACAGCTGATGAGCTGTGTGATACATCAGCCTTGACTGAATACAAATCAGTTACAGCAGATTTAGATGATGTTTCAGAATGTTCCACAGAACAAATAACAGAAAAATGTTCACCTAGTTACACAGAGCCTATAGATCCTACAGAAATGCCAGAAAACCATGAAAATGCAGACATTCCCTTCGTGGACCACTGGAGTACTGGTGCACTAGATCCAAAAGAGAGTCCTGAATCGGACACTGGCAGCGCAACCACATCCTCTGATGATATAAAACCAAGATCAGAAGATTATGATGCTGGAGGCTCTCAGGATGATGAAGGATCCAATGAAAGAGGGATTTCTAAATGCAGCACTACGTTATGCCACGATTTTCTTGGAAGAAGCAGCAGTGATACAAGTACACCTGAGGAATTAAAAATTTATGACAGCAGCCTAAGAATAGAAGTGAAAATGAAAAAAGAGGGTTCTGATCTCTTCCGTGTTAATTCAACGAGTGATGATGAAATACCAAGAAAAAGACCTGAAATTTGGTCCCATCAAGAAAGTGCAAGGACCAATACTAGAGAAAGCAAAACTTCTACTTTTGGCAATGCACAGTTTACTCAGGAAACAGACCAAGTTTCTTCTTCTGCTGATGAAACGGAAGATGACAGATCTGAAGCAGAGAATGTTGCAGAAAACTTTCCTCCATCAAATGTTCCTACTCAACAGTTCCAAGGAATTGATAATTTAGCCTTTGAAGATGCAACAGAAAATGATACTGCAAGTCAAGAGTTTTCTAAAACTAAAAATTTCAAACGATCCGTTCTGCTTTCAGTAGATGAATGTGAAGAATTGGGATCTGATGATAGAGTGGAAACTCACACTTCATGTCAGCATTCAATAGATTCTCTTACTCCTTCAGAAGTATTTGACAGTGTTTCTCAAGAGCACCATGGAAAGACTCTTTATTCAAGATACTCACTGGAAATTGGAGATGGATTCCTGGACTGCAAACAGCATAAGGATAGAGACAATACATCGGATAAAAGTGAGAGTTCCCTCTTGCATCTTCATGGCACTGAAATCCCAGGGAAGGAGAATCAAGGTACTTCAATGACTGAACAAAATTGCTCAGAGAAAGTATACTCAGCAGCTAGTCCGTGTCCAGGAGAAAAACAAAAAGTAAATACGAAGAGTGAAGTGGCTAGTGAATTTCACCAGTGCAATAAATACTTAGACAATGATGCAAAATCTCAAGAAAGACCATGTCATTTGGATCTTCACCAGAGAGAAACTAATTCTGATATGCAAAAGAGCAGCTCTGCAAAACCTGTAGAAGCCAGTAAGAATCAGATACTGACTCAGGAAGGTCAAGTGAGAGACAGTCAACCAGCAACTACTGAAAGCGCTAATACTGATTTACTTCCAGGTAATGTACAGAAATAGAAACATTCAGTCATTCAAAAACAAATTAATAGGGAAAGCTTTGGCAATTTGTCTGGGATCGAATCCTGAACTGAAGTAATTTTGGCTGAAACTATATTAAATTTAAATATTTTTAAGTATTTCACTTGGGTAGAGAATGCTTGTCTGTTTGAAATATCTGTCAGTACCCTGCTGTTCAATGAGAAACTTGACTACAAGAAAAGAGATTTTACGTAATGCTAAAAGAAAGACTGGATGCAGTTGTCTGTACTTCAGTTATTTTTGATCCAACCTAACATTGACAGCATCAGCTTTTGATGGAATCTTAGTATTTGTTTTGTCTGCTTGACAACATATAGTATGTCTGAATGGGATGTGCAATAACTACAATAATAACCTTAACTAAATCGCACTGAACTGTTTACCTGAACAGCTATATGCATTATTGTTGTAATTTAGTTATTTATATATTATACACAAATTTGGATCCTTCTCCCACTGAATATAACTGAATATTTGCCATATACATCAGTGGGAGCAGGTTTGAACTCTGATTTAGAGCTTGAGATGTCTAAAATTCTAAATTTTACCAGTAAAAGCTTATTTCCTAAAAGAGAGATTATACTTAGAACTAATGCTTATATACAGAAAAGTTCTAACTTGTTTCACGTAGCTAGCTGAATACTTGTCTAGTTTTGTGTTTTGTCTTCTTTATATCAATAATTCAGTCTGCTGATCCCATCAAAAATATACAATAGTGTTGATTACAACTATTGTGTATTCAAGAGTAATGAAATGCTGATGATGATTTATGTTCAGCCAGACCACAGAACAAGAAGACATTAAAAGTTGTACTATTTTTTTTAAGTTTGCTTGCCCTTGCCTGCAGCTGCCCTTGCATGTGCAGTGTAGAAATACGCCTGTGGATAAACAATTTTCTTTTTAATTCTCTTCTAAGCTGACATAGCTTAAGTCACCATTCAGTAATCATTCTCTATTAATTCCCTCCATGCACCTCCTGGTCTAAATTTAATTTATGTAGTAAGTGAGAAATTTCATGTGCATTAAGTGTATATTTACATTGTCGTTTTCTGTATCAGAAACTTAATTATGGAGGTTATTGTTAATTACCAGTGATGATTGCTGCTTTAACTTAATTTATAAATCATACTTTGTTTTTTATATAGGAAATAAATGCCTCAAATTTTGTCAATTTTGTATAACCCTCCATCCCCCCTTTTTTAATGTGGTTGGATTGTCCTTCCTGAATGAGTTAAATTTTGCTCTACACAGCCCTGAGGGGAGGATCATCTGCAATTTTTACATTGTACAGTATTGTGAATTATTTCAGGAGACATAGATGATTATGACACAATGGCACAAACCTGCATGTATGAGCATCGGCCTTCAAAAACCCTTTCTCCAATATATGAGATGGATGTTGGAGAAGCAATTGAGCAGAGGATGGATTCAGAAACAGCAGTTCTAGATGTGGATTTTGAAGATCAGCAGTTTGCAGAACAGGACTGGACTCTTCTCAGGCAATTGTTATCTGAGCAGGACTCAAATATAGGTTTCAAAAACTCTGTTCCTGAAGACCTTAACTTAGCACAATGTCTTATCAATCAGACACTGTTTCTGGCACGAGATGGTTCGAATCCTCAGGGTACATCACAAGTTGACACATTCAGTAGGTGGACTGAACTAATGTCTCCACTTGATGATTCTTCAGCAAGCATTACAGTGGCAAGCTTTTCATCTGAAGACTGTTCGTCCCCTCAAGGGGAATGGACAATTCTTGAACTGGAAACCCATCATTAAGGTGATCAAATGTTTGCAACTGAACTCCAACCCATTCCCCAAATCTATTTTTGATGAGTTGTTTCCATACAATAATGAAATACTGCATCAGTCAAGAACGAGCAATTCTTGATACTGAAGCAATCTTTCTGATATAATGAGGTAAATATGTTAATTTATAATCTAGATTTAATCACAAGTACAATAATTTTTCAAGACTTAAATGTATGTCTTTTCTAAAAATGAACTTTGAGCATGTATTTTCTAGAATTGTTAGAAAAATTAGATGACATGAAAGAAAAATCTTGGGTTCCACCCTCCCTTTTATCTTCCTTTCTGACAATTAGTATTTTCATTAAGCAAGAATTTAAAGATGACTGCACTATTAGTAGAGCTATTCCCCTCCTTTTTTCCCCCCTCTCTATATGGTGACTTCATTTTACAACAATAAAGATTCAGAATGGTTGTGACGAAAGGTGATGTGTGCCAACACTGCTTTAAATGATGGAAACATATACTTATGTTCAAAGAAAATGTTTCAATATGAATCTGCCTTGGGCCTTATTAATATGAGCAGCTTTGTTTCATCCGTTTCTTCCAGATTTGATTTTTGTATTTTTGGTTTGTTTTGTTTAGAAGTTTCCAATAAATTTTTTAAATTGTCTTTCCTTTAAATATAAGACTTCAGAGGGTCTGTGCTATAGCAAGAGCACTGTTTCTTTCTTGGAAATGCACATATTTAAGTAATTATTTTTAATGGCAGAGTGCATGAATTCAGAGGAGTTGGTAGCATGCTGCTCCTGTTCTAAAAAACAGTATGTCTGATATCTCCAAAAGGGTATCTCAGTCTGAAGACATGGTCAGCGTTACATCAGAAGTCTGACGTTGACTAGAATTACCTTCAGGCTTCAATTCGTTACACTGGCACCCTGCTCACGCTGTCTGAGGCATAGCAAGATTCTCAGGAATTTGGTTTTGTTTGTTCTCATAGATGCTACATTTTTGGAGGGGTAACAGGATTCTTGCATCTTCATTAATACCTCTAGTGTAGCTTTTATATTTTGACTAAATGTCAACATAACCATTCTTCTGACTAAGAGTGAAATAGGATATACTTCTCAGTACTGCTCATTCTGCTGCTTTAGGCTATTAATTTGGGTGTGGAGAGGACTGTTTATTGTTTTCTCTGATTTGATGGGGGAGGAAGGGAGTGAGAAAGTATTTGTAATTCTTACCCAGTCAGAACTCCTCCTGAAACATACTGGGTTTTTTCCCTGCTAAGGTTAGGCCCTCTAAGATATCTACATTATGGAAATAGTAGGGCTTGTCTTTCACACAGCTTAAAATCTAAACAGGAAGTATTCTACCTCCTCTTAGTCATTAACAGAAGTGCCTTCAGAAGTGGGTGCCATAGGGCAGTAAAAGGCTACTAACTTTTTTTTTGTTAAAACTATTTAAGACAAGTGCACAACTTAAGCTAGCCATAATCACTGATAACGTGGTCAGTTTTGCAAGCTTTTGTACAATTCCAACAGTGCACCTTAATTTTCTTTAGAAACTTCATTTCTTTTTGTTCATAGTCAGAAACTCTCAGTTGTGTGGAAATATGAAGTCGCCCCAGCATATGACTAAAGAAGTTATGACTTGTCGTATCTTTGGACTTGACATAGTAAAGAGCTCTAAGGCAAAATAGTTGATCTAGAAAGCCACTTTGTTGACCTTCTGATACAGAAGTAAAAGTGATGGTTTATTTTCCCCCTATTAAATGGAGGAAGAATTTTATCTCGTTCTTTAATATCAAGGCAGGAAAAAAAAGGAAAGCCTTCCTTTCTCTTTATGTCAATGAAGAAGAAGGATTTGAAACTCATGGAAGGAATATGTTCAGTCTCATAATAAAAATCTTTCCCCTACGCTCTTAGCAGCATAAATAGTCTGAGATATTATAATTCAAAATATTTTAAATATAATATGCTGTATTTACCCCAGTCTTCATATTGGGTGAGTTAGAAGAACCTTTAGAAGTGCAAATTCCCCAGAAAACCTATTTTTCACCTTCAAGTTTACAGGGTATATCGACAGTGGATAATCTTTTGGATAAATGAAAGAACTATAGTATTGGCCATAGTAAAAGATGAAACTCTAGAGAAGCTCTTACAGAAGACTTGAGGAATGGTGTCTTCTCAATTTCTGTGTAAAAGACTGAAGTAAAAGTTGCTTAAAATAAAGTTTAATCAACTTTAAAATCCTGATGATATTCTGGTAGGGGGCATTCACATGTTAAGCAAAATGAAATGACAGAAAGGAGACGATAAAAGATTAGGAAAAGTGAGTGAAAGAAGGGTCCCTTTTGTCTGTTTTTTACTTTACCCATATTTTTAACTTCATACTGAATTGAAAAAGCAGCACTGAAAAGTGGCACGCAAAGTTCCATGTTTATCATGTGAAATACAATCATGTACTGGGTTTTTTTAATTGTTTTTTTCTTTGCATTTACTTTTCCAGTTGTATGAAAATTAAATTAGCTTCTCTCTTCAAGTCCCCAATGATGTTGTTGCAATTCCTTTAATAGTTTTGCAGTAGACCAGTGATTAGGATTTGGTGTATTGTTCAGTTGGTACATATGCAGCCGTAGAATTCAGCTTCCCACAGCCAAATAGTCTCTGTAGAAGTAGCAGGAATAGAAAGCAGTATTGTTTTTAATTCACGTTACCAGAGTGCCTGTGAGGCTTAATCAGACCAGCATCCCACTGGCTAGACATTGTGCAAACACAGAACAAAACCAAGGACTTCCCACAGAGTGGTTATAATCCAAGTTCAGACAAAAGACAAAAAAAACATGGATAAAAGGTAAAATGAGAGTGTCAATATTTGTCTAGCTGATTGCCAATGGTTTCAGTACACCATCAGTTCAAATATTGTCACTTTTTTATTCTGTGTGCATTGTGAGAAGGGAAAATTGGAGGGTGAGATTTGGAGGCTGCATAATGAGGGAGCTGTAAGGATCTATATTCCTGACCAGCCCTGTGTGTCATCTAAACTCTGTTTGTGTTTGACCTGGTTTAGTAGTTCCTCCTTCAGGGGGATGTTCAAGCTTTAAGCAGGTACAGGTGGCTAGCTGTTTAATAGCATCAGTCACTTGAGTTCTCTGGGGTCCTGCTCATGCCTCCTGACAGTGATTTTGCCACTGTATTGGCCTCTTCTCCAAAACATGAGAGAATGGACAAAGGTTTGTTTGAAAACATCATATACAAACAATCAAAGCTAGTGTCATGGGCTCCAAGTGAATAGTGATTAACAGGCCCTAAATGACCTCTAAAGCAAAGACAAGGTATGTACATCTGATAAAACAGTGAAAGGGCATCAGTGAAGAAACTAAAGAAAGGGATGGCATAGTCAAAATAATGTTTAAGAACTTACCTTTGCAGTAGTATTTTGAATGAGTAAGAGAAGTGAAATTGCTTTGTCAAAGCCTGAAAAGACAATGTTGCGATCAACAGGTGATACTGACAGCTTACATGAGGTTGTTACGTGAATGGGTAAAGATGTCTGCATCCTACAGGTAGTAACAAGAAATTTAGTGAAGTATCAGTGACGTTTAGAGGAGAGGACTCAGAAATCAGTGTAAGATGGTAAGCGTGGGTTTGCCTACCTTAAATGACGTGTTATGAAAGTGAAAAATAAGGAAGGATGTTTTACATGTATGGGTGTATTAAGTTTAAAATAGGCTAGACCTCCAAAAGGTGATGTCAATAGGCATGATTACTTTTTTTTGCTTGGAAAATGAGAGTCTAGTTTAGACTGGAGAAGCAGCTCTGCAGGTTTTTCACATATAGATGCTAGCTAAAATAGTATTTGTGTAATAAATCACTGACAGACATACTGCAGAGGGAAAAGAGAAGGAAATTGAGGCCCAAACACTTGGAAAGTGGAGGGTCTTCCAAATGATCTGCTCAAAAAAACAGTTAGGGAAGCAAAGGAAATAAACAAAGATGGTGACAGGAGTCAAATGAGGATGACAGAATATAAGGGAAAAAGCACCGTTGGCTTCACTGAAGATGGCCCGCAAGACAGATGAGTATAAAATAGCAGTTTTGAGGCTGGTTAAGAACATGTTCTTAAGGACTGGGATCAAAATGAGATACTGGCTTTCTAAGAACAAAAGGCAGGCAGATGCCAGTACGACAGAACTGCAGGAAGGAAACTGAACTTAACCATTAAGAGAGAGGCAACAGTTAATAAGCACATCAGTTAATAATATATTTTGTTTTGTTTTTTAAAGGCATGAGATTATACCACATTTATATAGTGTAGCAAAAGAAATGAGAAGACTTAAGACCTAAAGTGAAGATCAGGAGAGATAAGTATGCATGAAATGAGATCAGCAGTCTGGGCTGCTACCCCAAGTGATCAGATAAGAGCATAAGAAAAGACAAGCATCTGCTTTGTGGTAGGGGTAGTGCAAAGGACACTCCATATATTCATCATTTTTCTCTTAAAAAAACTTGCTGTAGAATCATAGAATTATAGAAAAAAATGTAGAAAAATCATAGAATTACAGAGAAACGCAGGCTTGAAGTGACCTGCAAAGGTCTTTAGTCCAACCTCCTGCTAAAAGCAAGGGTAACTTCAAAGTTAGATCAGGTTGCTAGGGCCATATCAAGGTCCATAGCATGTAAAATGGTAATAAAGTCAGCAGACGGGAACATGGTGCTCACAGGAAACAGTTATTTGAGATGATAAATATTCTCATTATAATAAAACTACTTTGGGTATTGTTGGAAAAGATTAGTAACGAAGTACCAAAAATATGGCTTGCTTGCAATATTTTTAAGTTCTGGATGATACATGATGGAACTGTATACGTTTAATAATCTTGTTCCACACTTCTTAAGGTTTTTAATTATTTCAATTTTTGAGTTTGCAAATTGTATTATTTTGGAGGAACTAGTGGCCAAGAGGACTCTCCATGTTTCTCACACAAAGACTGTCCATAGGATCTGTTCCCCTAGCATTGTCTATCTCAGTTTCTTTCAGGGAATATGTACAAAAAAATTACTGCACCTGTTCTAGGTACAGATTGCAGGAGACTATTTTAAAACATTGAATATGTATTATTGCCATCTGGAAAATAATTAGTAGCATGCTTGTTCTACTTTGCTCCAGAAAATCTAAACCTTTGCATGAAGGAATTAAGAACTGCTATTAGGTTGTTCATCTGTTGCTCAGAACCAAGACATTTAAGAAGTCATTATTTTGCTTCCACTAATGTCAAAGCAAAAACTCCTGTTGACCTCAGCCGAAGCAGGTTCCGGGCTTACCTATATTAAATGCATGTAGTAGAAATGCTATTTTTCCAATATATCTATTTCATAGTTTTCTAGTTTTACTCTACTAATAACACTGTACAATTGTAGATGTGACAAATTGCAGCTAGAAAGACTTCAATTTAGGAGTCATAATTGTATGCATTCTGTTAATACTTCATGACTGGGGTGATTTAACATTTGTACATTGATAAATGACATTCTTCCCGGGACTACACAGGAACTGAGGACAAAAGATAGAATGAGAAGTAGCAGCTTTGTTACAACGGATGATTCTATGGAAATGGGCTTTTAGATCTGAAATGCAATATAATTAGAAGCTTTCATCTCTTGCAGAAAATCCATACTGGTTTTCAGCTGTCTCTTGAACAGAAGCTATATATGCTATTTTTGAAAAATAAGCTTTAAGTGTTTAATTTGGAAAAATTGCATCTCAAATCTATTCTTTGCCTAATTTAAAACCAAGCTTCCTATTGACAACTACTACGTGTGTTTAAGGAAACTAAACCTGTAACAGAGGAATGTGATTTATATAAAAAGTGGCTCTCAGTTGGGGAAAAATACTGGGTTTGATAATTTTTTTTTTTTTTGTAACCTTTGGTAACTAATAACTGAAGAAGCTATACAGCGCATGCATGCACACACACCTGTTTATTTCTCGCATTTGATCTTCCTCTTACACTTTGCTTCGCAATCTCTACTGTATAGTCAATTAGGCCACAGTTCTGCAACATGGGAGCAAATCCACTTAAACATTTGCGGATTGGCTTTCAGGTTAACATTCACTTTTCAGAAAGGGTAATGGAACTGGCATTGGGGGCAGGCACCGTGCATACTTGTGTTTTTATATGGTATTCAACTTAATGAGGTTCTAATCCTAATGAACCACCAGGACGCAGTTAAAGTATGAAATAATTAATAATGGAATTCCATTAAGTTGCTTCCCTGTTCTCTTTGATTTATTGCTGAAGTTCCCAGCTCAGAAGACTGTTCCATTAGAGAAATCAAAGTCCTAAAAAATCTAATTTTTTGCATTACGTGCAATAAAAGATCTTTTGCTACTGCACGGTAAAATATGATTACTGATCAGATCTTCAGTAACTGAAGCCTCAATATTTGGGGGAGGTTGACTGTAACTCAGTAACTGGATATATTTACCAAGGACATCAATGGTCAAAATAGTTTTTTATAGTTAACAGAAGATGACTGTTAACTGGATTAGAGTGAGTGCATATTCTGTTGAACCTGAACAGAGGCTTACGTGTAGAAATTTGGGGACTGAGCCCAATTACCCAGGTAGTCCATCAGGTTTTATATTTATGCATGCAAGTAAAAGTGACTCTGACTTCTTCTCAGCTCCCACTGAAATTAGTGTGAGTGGTATCAGATCCACATTCATAAAAATCAGGATATTTTTAAGGGTCCGAAGAGAAAGACTGGTAAACTGAGTAAAAATTTACTCATGTAACCTGCTTTCTAACTGTATAAACCAGTTTTGAGACTGATCTCACCAAATGACTTAAATCTACAGCATCTTTATTTATGCAATCCTTATTTAGTCATTTGTGTGATTTTCTTACACTTGTGTGTAATGAAATCATTTTAGTTCTTCACTTTTTTTTTTATAACCCTCTTTTGAGTGTGACATGGCATCCTGCCTCTCAGTAGAATTATATCAATGTGCTTAAGATCAGTATAAATAGGACAAACCATATGTACATGCCAGATTCAGTGTAGGCAGTATAAAAACTTTTTGTTACCTTCATAGAATGAGGTAATTTTCATGTCCATGAACATGAGACCCACCTGTAAGTTGAAATTCCTACCTGTAACAAAATGTCCTCCTGTGTCTTTGTGGTAGAGAAGGAAACGTCAATCTCTATTTTCCGGATTATCATGGTCTAGTAATCAAGATTAATCCTATATATGTATGATGGGATGCATTTGGAGAAAAGTTTGAGTCACTACCTGTAGTCCATGGCTTTATGGTCCTAGAATATTTTGACCTCTCAGTCTTTGGGGGGGGGGGGGGGGTGGGGTTAGTTCTCAAACTGAATGCTTGCATGTTTTCCACCTGCTTGCTTTTCAAACCTAGATAATTAGCTGGGGCCTAAGTAACCGTATTTCCAAATGACTCCTTGCAAACACAGTCTTCTGTTTCCAGAATCTCTGTACGGTTGCATAGTCCCACAAGCTTTCTTCCCCATGCTACATACTGAAGATTCTTAGTTGATTTCTGTATGACAGAAAATAATAAATCCTATGTGTAACATAAATGCTGAGTCATTGTACTTCATTGAACTTGTGGACTGCTGCCATGAATTTTTATTTGTGCTCTGTAAATTGCAAAAAAATTGTTACTTTCCTCTTCTATCTGTTTAGTGGACCTTCACTTCTCCTTTTTCTCCTCTAAAAGGACAAAACTACTTTTTCTTGGATCCTGTCATCTGAGAACAAGACAGGTGATGTGTGTGAAGATAACAATCAGTTTCATATAAAAATCTATAGAGAAGGAAGATACCTATGCAGCTGCCCTACAAAATCACAAAATGGTGCTGATAGAGAACATACAGAATACGGCCCATGAGAGCACAGAGAAACACTAATTTGATGAAAGATTTTGCCTTGTCATAAATTAGTTATCCATCCAAATGCTTAAGCCATTATCTTCATCATATGGGAGTTCTAACTCCAAGATCCTTCTATTCCTGCCTAAATGAGGTTCTCTCTGCTCTGCTCCCAGGAGTTATTTGACAGACACAGCCCTATTCTTTCTCTCTTGCAGCTTCACCTGTATGTGAAATACACCATGTAGGTATGTAGAAAAGGAATGCTTTTGAGATTTAAAGCTAAGACTAGCAAAATGTCAGGAACTGTCACAGCAGAGATAACTGCAAGTAGTAAAATAAATTTAGCTTATAATATCAGGTAGCACAGGATCTCTCAAAGTCACTTTTTGGAAGGGAAACTACTGTCAAGAAGAATGCTCTGAAGAATACGCAATCCAGAAAAAACTATTTTCTTTGAGTCCAACCTCTATTTAAGAAGCCTTCCGACATTAGGCTCATAAAAAGAGAAATCCAAGTCATGTAGCAAGATTCGGACTCAAATGGCATTGCAAAACAAACTACTACCGGAATTGGCCCTCGAGCAGTTTCTAGCCCAGAGGCTCAGCATGTCCCACTCCATGAGACCTGGACCAGACGAGCCTTAGGCCGGGGTGGCTCTTACACAGGAGGCTGTGGAGTCCATTCCCCTCAGAACTTTCTAACTCAGAAAGAGTCTTATTTTTATTTCAAATGTGAACTATTGTCAAATGTAATGACAGGCAGAAATATATTCAGTTAAGTTTCCGGTATAACTTTTTGCCAACTAAAATTAAGATACACAGAATTTACACAGGTTAAAATATAACAACTGGAGTCAAAATTCTGACAGGAAGCAGTTTCTGTTAAGGTTTTGGTTTTTCTCACTGTCCCACACTTACTTATCCATCATTGTACTTTGATGCCTCTCAAGTGGGTACTTTGAGTTGGGGGTGGGGAGTGTCCAACCTCATGTATGATAAATGGCTATAGGGGAAAAAAAGCATCTGCTGGTATCGCAGGAGCCTAAATCCAGTGTTTAAATTTCTCTGTAAATTTTTTTTTTAATGTAATAATTTATCCTTTTATGTTCCATACATTTCTAACAGTATTACACTGAAGGAAACAAAAATCTACTCACCTGTTAAAGATATTCACATTGTGAATTGTTTTTTTATTCCATCCTATTCCCTCCTTTCATTTTTCTCCATCTGAATTGTTGTAATTCAATTAATGCATGTACATATTAGACACATTCCAAAATATGAATTCAGACACACTATAGTGTTATAAATCAAGTATAACCACTACAAGAAACCAGTTTCTACTCTTTACTGCTGGGATTTCTCTAGTACTGAAACACAAATTCATTCATAGTGTGCATGAATTCAAACTTCACATCCGCAGATGTCAGCGTGATCATCAATCCTCATCACAAAACTACCTCATTATTTTATAAATGTATTTTAAAATAATTCCTGATGTTCTTAACTCCCTGATTTTTGTATGCAGTCAGATCACGTGGCTCCACTGTCTTACAGGAAATGGCTTCACAGTTTTTTGGTCCTGTCACAGCTCTCCAGAACACTGCAGCCAGGATACCTCCCACATCTGTTATTTTCCTTTAATTTGCTGACTTTCACATTTATACTCCACAGAAATTTAAAAATTCAGTGTAAGAAATATTTGACTTACCATGAAAAGTAGCATGACATTTCCATACCCTTGCAGTGAGGGGTAACTGTAACTTGGGTGCATTTGACCAAGGGAAGTAGGAAATCAGACGTGAATCCACTTCTTACTCGTCTGAAACAGAAGAGTCATCTTTAAATCACTTAGATGTCTAATTATTTCTAAGCAAGCCAGACAATTTGCTATTTAAATGTATCATTTTTAATATATAAATGAGGTCACTTTCTTCTATTTTAAAATGTTCTAAAAAGAGTTTAAAAAGGAAAAGCTTTTACTACAATCTCAGATTTTCAGTAAAAATACTGGTTTCGGTAGATAGGCATGAGTCTAGATTCACATACTGGGTGAAGAGCAGAGCTGGAAATCAATGCTCTTTTTCAGTACTTTTAATGACTCTACCCTCCAGCTCTTCTTTACCATATAAAAGAAGTACTGTTTCCTCTTATACGATGAAAAAAGAAGCTCCAACATTCTCAGTATTTCTCTTTCGCTAAGTGGTGCTGTTTCTTGCTCTCACATTTTTGTACTGTGTAACTTCTATATTTAGACTATCATAGAACATAATTTGGAATACTCTTCCCCAGAAACAGCTGCAGAATTAGCTGTCCATTAAAAACACTCCCTCAAGATTTTTTCCTACGCAAAAGTAGACTTATTACCATTATTGTTTATTACACCCACTTGTTCTGCCTGGTGTCCTTCCACATACTTGTCCTTTCAGTCCTTTTTATCATCTAAAAATGTCACACAATCTATACTTGTACAGCAGCAGTCTCTCAGGCCAACACCAAGTTTCTGGAAGACTTTTATGGGGACACTTACAAGATGACAGGGCTTTCGGCAGCATCCCAGCAGAAGCCAGCCCCGGGACGTTGCAGGCAAAGTGGCGCAGCAGACAGGAGTCGAGTGGGCTGGAGGAAAGGCAACCGGCTTCGGTGCTTCCTCACTTCCCACCAAGGCCCGAGTACTTTCTTAGCAGTAAGTTATGTGCACTTCATTTGGTTGTTGGGAGCTTTTGTCTGCCACCTCTTAACTCCTCGGGCCTGTGAGGCAAGGTGGGTTTCAGCTGCCGCACGTCCCCGGTGAGGAGCAACCGCCGCTCCTCCTGAGGGTCGCGGGAAGGAGACGGGGCCCCCCGAGAGGCCCGGCCACCGGCCGCGCCGACGACAGACCTGCTGCAGGTTCTGCGGTGCTGCTCGATGCCGCAGGGCCCCTTCCCCGCGCCCAGCTGCGCGGCACCGGAGGTGGCGTGAGGCGGTACGGGGATCAGCCCGGAGGGCGGGAAGCGCGAGGCGGGCGGGCGGTCCCTGCCCGCCGCCGGGGCTCCCGCTGCCCCGCCTTGCGGGCGGCCCCGCGGTGCCAAGGAGATTTCATTTTAGCACCTTACCAGGTTTTTAAAACGGGGAGAGGCCCTGTTAAAACTTTATCGGGAACCAGCTCTCCCGACCCCGGCGCGGCACGCAGTGCCACCGGGCCCCGGGCGGCTGCTGCCTCAGGGACGTGAGGCGAGGCCCGGCCCGGCCCGGCCTCCAGGCTGCCTCGCGCTCTTGCCAGGGAGCCTCGGTGTCCCCAGCTGCACCGCATGAGCCTTACTGAAATACGGACGCCTGCCAAGGTAGATATCCAGGAATATTTCCAGAAGAGTGAAATGCAAACGTACATGAAAAGAGCTACTGCTCAAGCCCATGGCACGGTGGGCTGCTCCGGGCTGGGCAGGAGGCCCAGGGCAGTCTTCCCAGAAGTATCTTACTGTAAAAGGTGCACAGTGACGAACATGCCCTTTGAGAATAGAGCAAATGGTCCTTAGTTGGTTTAAGTGCTTTTAGGGATGTTTTTCTGAAGTAATTTATTCATTATGCTGCTCTCTGTTATGCCTTATAGAGGAAGCCCTCTCAGATGCAGATTTTTTAAAGCCATTTAGGTATCTAATCGCCATCTTAAATTAGTTCAGTGGCAGTGGGCACCTGTATACATTTTGGAGAATTGGGTAGTGCCCTGGTTTTCAATCAGATCTTTAATGGATCCGTGTGTCTTAAACATTTAATCTCTTTAATTGGCAGTTGATATTTCTCATTTTTCTTTTTCCAAGCTTTTCAGAAGGTAGCACCTGAGATTTCACTGCACAGCCATTAAAACCTTCAAAAAAATGACAGCAAGTGGTGCACAGGAACAGTCAAGATGGATAACAACAGTTATTATGAGTACAGCTCTGCAGGTACAATACCACTTGTCAAGACCAGCATCTGACTCACTAAGAAATGCTGCAAGAAGCATCTCCTATATTCTATATGTGGAAATATTTTATGCAATGTCAATGAATATAGTTTTTTGAGGATAAAACAGTTGCAATTAGTCTGAAGTTGCTTCTGTTATAGTACTGGTTCTTTTTTTGTGTGTATGGTTTTTCTCCTGCCTACTGTACCTATTTCGTATTCTTGCCACCTGCTATTCTGAGTTATACTGCTTTAGGATTGTCCTCCTGACTCATCATTTTTGGACTGCACTGATGCTACTTTCAATAAGCACTGCGAATAATTCCATCAGAAATGTTTTTAGTTTTCTGAATTCTCCCTAAACACATTATTTTCTACTATACGATATCAACTATTGGGGTAGATTATTACTCAGTAAGTGTGCAATTCAGTTTAAAATAGTGAGTCTTACAGATATTGATGTATATTTATATCCGTTAATATCAGAAGCCTGGACTGTGTTCCTCAGTAAAGTGAAAGGGTATGTCAAGGAGCTAGTAATTAGTTTGTGCAGCTGAGACCAATTTCATGCCAGCTGGAGAGAATTTAGAGGCAAGAGGGCTTTGATTCACAAGCAAGGATATCTTATGCTAGCTTGGCTGACAAGGTTATCACCCCATCTCTGCTGTATAAATGGGTGAATGGTGTTGAAGTAATTCCTGAATCACCTCAGTTTAAACCCTGTTCTTATTTGCCTGCTTGTCTTGGAATGACAGCCTGTAAACTGTTCTAGTTTGGGAACTGCTTCAAGAGCGACTTAATCCATAATACGGTGAGAAGTATTGGAGGGCAGTGATCTCATCAGCTATACCAGCGTAACTCACTCCTATTAATAAGAGCCACAGCTCTACTCAAAACTATTGCTGTTGATAAGGGCTCCCAGTGAGCAAAGATGCGGCAATACCTGAATACAAATCTAAGATGGCTTTTCTTTTACAAAGGCATTGCTTTGTATCGGTTTTGGTTATGAGCTTTCTCTTTCCCTGTGCAGGTATTATTTTCTTACAGCTGTTATTTATATTTGTACATGAAATACTTCACTGTCAGCAGTGGCTTTGAAGCAAAGAGTTTTTCCAAAATTGTAGTTATGCCTCATAAGCAGCTGTCATTGAGTGTTCCCTTTCCAGACAAATTGAAAGCATAACATTTCTGGTTACTGTCTCCTTCAGGGTTCACTTGCTATCCTGACTTTATTTTGTACTCTTCCACTAAATCACACTTCCCTATACAGGCAGATTGGCTACATTTTAAATGGGTAGGTTAAAGAACATGTTATTAGCTAAAAAGGATTCAGTGATTTAATCTTTAAAATGTGTGTGTTTGAGCAGCTTCTGTAGAACATGCTGCAGAAATGCTTTTTGCAGGCTGAAAAATGTATCCAAACCCACTCCATTCTGTAGATGATTATGTTGCGTAGTGCCATCTTCTAGTTTTCCTGAGTGGATTGCATTCTGTTAAAAAGCTTTAAAGAAAATCATGTCCCATACAGATTTTCTGAACTATCTTCCAAATGAAATGCTGACATCTGTGAAAATAATGCAGTCTAATTAACTGGAGCCATAGAAACACACTACTGTGTGTTCCTTACTTCTGCAAATCCTCCTTTAGCACATCTTGCAAAAATAGACTGTAAAATGTTTGAGCTTCTTTATGTATTATGCAAGAGTTTCCTGTGACAAATTGAATGTATGCATACAAAATTGTCATTCAATGTTTGATAACTTCCAATGCAAATATTTCAAAATTTCACTAACTGAAAAGGTTTAACATTTTACTACTTTTTATTGCAAGTGGAATAAAAAATGTTTTCTAAACAACAATGCTAAACTTCTATGTCTAACAGTTCAGACAGCGCTTTAAGAATATTTCTATATCTAACTTGTTGGCTGAAAACATATTTTTAAAATAACCTTTTAAAATTTATTTAGAATCATGAAATTTCTACAATTCTACAAAGGCAACAACACCGAGTTCGATATTCAGAATCAGTGGAAATTGGATCCGTGATTTTTTCTCTTTCTGGTACAGTACTTTGAAGTTCATGTTTTTAAACTCATAAGCGCTGATGAGGTACAAGATCAGGCCCTGTTGTAGGCTACACTAAACTGAATAAAAGCTGCCTTGTTGTAATGTCGTGGAATAGTGGAAGGAGCTGTGCTGTGATTGCACGTAAATCAGAGGATGAGGCAGAGAACTTTGAGCATGAAACATTTTCATTGGTTTTTATGTTTTTTTGATGTATTGTAGAACAGCTACATTAGATTTGGTGACGATCAGCTGAATTGTTTAGTAAATTCTTCTTGTAACTGAGCAAACACGTTGAGTGTCACTAACATGTAAGACAGCCATCAAGATCTTTAGTATTCATGGCTGTAAACATGAGAGTGAGCCAAGACGCTTGGCTTTCAGATTCCAAGTTGAGTTTGCAGACTTGGTGGTAGCAGAGGGAAGGGGTTCTTTGAGCAGGTTTGATTAGGAAATCCCTGAAACTGCAAACGTGAAATACCTGTCCTTCCTTTTTAGAGCAGAAGATGCTTCAAACAGGTAGACAAGATACTTAAGCTGAAGCTTTCCTGAACTTTAAGGATTAACAAGGCATGCATTGGCCTAGTCTTTTGTATCCTCAATTGTTAAGCCTCCTAAACTTCAGCCTTCTTAACTTTCCCTTTCAGAATAACTTAGTTGATGGGGTTATAATTTCATTTTTCATGGTAGACAGTTTAGCTTACTGTTAAGATGTTACAGGTGTGTTTGTTTATCTCATTTAGAAATGGGACTTGCTGAGCTCTTCAATCAGTCTTTGCATTTGCCCTAAATTCATTCCATTACAGCAGCTGCTTGTTCCTGAAGCATGTGCTTTCAAAGGCATTCAGATGTCTGCACTCTGAGTGGATTGAACAGTTGGGTTTTGTTGATGTTACGGTCGAAAATAACCTCTGAGTTATTTGTAGTTTTATCTTAAAATGCTAATCATCACTGGCCAAATCTTATGATTGCATTTCACTGTCAAGATGTGTAAATTCATCATGTGTTTTGTTCCATTGCCTTTTAAACTAATGGTTGAATAAGAACTCTGCTTCCTGGTTTGTGGTGAGAACTTAATCATGTTGCTGCCATGATGTGTACATTTACATCAGTTTCTTCGCTAGTGTGTTGCATTTATACTGGCAGACACTCAAGACTTGCTTATGACAGGGGAAGAACAGTTTTTCGAAAGAATTCAGAAGTTCATAAACATTCATCGGAACGGTTTTTTGGTTTTATCAGCTGCTCTTCATGGACCAGAAGAATGGATTGTCATGTTTAGGATTCAGAGAAGGTATGACTTCAACATCAAACCAAACTTTTTATTGCTAGGAAGAAATGAAGTAGCAGTCCTAGATTCAGGAATATTATTTTAGAAATTATTTCAGGAATATGAATTTTATTTTGCTAATGCACTGGAAAATTATTTAAAGCAATGTGTTGTTTAATGGCAAATGAAAAGAATACTAAGTGAATCAATCTGACATGTCATAGGTAACAAAAGGGGATGTTCCTCAAAGCATAGCAATAACATCCCTTTCAATCACTTCAGGGCTATGGACTATAATTATTTTTAAAGTTTTATCTTGAACAGGAAAATTAGGCAATTTTCTTAGCTCTGTCAGCATCTTTTCATGGTCATTTTCAAAACAGAACAGGCAAGTTTCCTTCATGAGAAAAGGCTTTATTGTAAAGTAGAGATTCTTTATCAGCTTTTAAATCTTTTACTTGGAACAGTGTCTGTTAGCAGAGCTAGAACAATTGAAATAATCAATGTTATTTACACCAAAAGTATAAAACTGGACCTTAAAACTGGTTCGTTTAAAACTTTATCTGTGATTTCTAATGAAGCCTGAAACTTGCATGTTTCAGTACATACCCACTGACAACAGTTATCAGATTGTGCTCCATACTTGTCAAAACTATTTTCTGGTAGGTACTGTAGTCCTAACTGCAGTTGATTTTCACTCTTGACATCGAAGAAGTGACTATTCTAATGGAGTCTTTGATCTTTACCTCCTTGAAACTAGCACCAGTTTCATTAAATCCTGGGCACACTGCCAAATGCTGATGAGTAGCAGAGTGTATGGGATGAAATGTAGGAGATCTATTGCCCCATTTGTGAAAATTCCATAAATTTTCATGAGAGGTCTTAAAAGCTCTGCCACCATTCAGCAAGAACACATTACTCAGCTGATGGCAATGCTAATTCTCAATCTACTTTGTGGTTATGTACAACAGATTTTGTGCACGTGTTGATCACTAACAAATGTGATGTTTTGAAACTATATTCCATGTGGCAAGTCAGTAATTTTATAAAATAAAATAATAGTTTTGTCATTGCAGGCCATACCAAATTGATGTTGACCAGGTACAATTATATTTTAGATGCATGTGCTTTGTTACTACCTGGCAGCTCGGAGTTCTGCTATTGTATGTAAATGACTGACTGAACTTCTGCATTGGTGGGGTTGAAACTTGTGCCATAATCTCTCAAATTACAAGTCACCTGTTGGATTTGTTAAAAACAAAATCACTGGTATTTTCAGGTCTTTCTGTATTACAGTTTCTTTCTGCTTATCTATGGTTTTGTTGCAATTGGGGAAGGATTATTTTTTATTAACAATGTTATAGGATTGTTGTTCAACACCATGAACACTTTACGTAGGGTTGTGTATAGCATGAGGGAAGGGCGAGAAAAGCAATCTTTATCATCACAGCTCAAATGAGCATTCCACTAATATCCTCAGTAAATCCGTATGTTAATTTTTAAACACCTTGGAGCAAAGACCAGCCTTGTGTTCTAATGGCCAGTATTCTGCCTACTGATCAAATTAATAAAATACAAACTAAATTTAGACGTGCTGTAATTGGAAGCCAAACTATTGATAGAAATGGATTTTCATGGATCTAGGTAAGTACATGTAATTGTTTCTTTGTTGCACTTTGTTCATTCACCCTTTGCTTAGCCCATTGCTAGTATTAGCAAAGTTACATCTATTTATTTTCCTAATCCCTACATGTAAATCAAACCACAGTTTCTGTATCAGATTTTAGCAAAACTCAACAGTGACCTGAGTACCTACTCTTAGGGAAGCACCCTACCTATAACATTTATTTTTACTAAGTAGAAGATGGGCAGCCAAGTTCAGATCAGATACCTAACCAGCATGGGTCTTAACACCTCTGTCAGCAACACGGACAGTGGGGTGGAGCGCACCCTCAGCAAGTTTGCAATGACACCAAGCCGTGTGGTGCGGTCGACACGCTGAGGGGAAGGGGTGCCATCCAGAGGGACCTGGACAGACTTGAGAGGTGGGCCCCTGCAAACCTCATGAAGTTCAACAAGGCCAAGTGCAAGGTCCTGCACATGGGTCAGGGCAATCCCAAGCACAAATACAGGCTGGATGGAGAATGGATTGAGAGCAGCTCTGAGGAGAAGGACTTGGGGGTGCTGGTTGATGAGAAGCTCAACATGACCAGCAATGGGCACTCACAGCCCAGAAAGCCAACCATATCCTGGGCTGCATCAAAAGAAGACGAGACCAGCAGGTCGAGGGAGGCGATTCTCCCCTCTACTCTGCTCTTGTGACACCCCACCTGGAGTACTGCGTCCAGCTCTGGGGACCCCAACACAAGAAGGACATGGACCTGTTGGAGTCCAGAGGAGGGCCACGAAGATGATCAGAGGCTGGAGCACCTCTTCTGTGAAGACAGGCTGAGAGAGTTGGGCTTGTTCAGCCTGGAGAAGAGAAGGCTCCAGGGAGGCCTTCTAGCAGCCTTCCAGTACCTAAAGGGGGCCTACAAGAAAGGTGGAGAGGGACTTTTACAAGGGCATGTAGGGATAGGACAAGGGGTAATGGCTTTAAACTGAAAGAGGGTAGATTTAGATGAGATATAAGGAAGAAGTTTTTCCCTATGATGAGTGTGGTGAGGCAGTGGAACAGGTTGCCCAGAGAAGTTGTGGATGCCCCATCCCTGGAAGTGTTGAAGGCCAGGTTGGATGGGGCTTTGAGCAACCTCGTCTAGTGGAAGGTGTCCCTGCCCATGGCAGGGGTGTTGGAACTAGATGCTGTGTAAGGTCCCTTCCGACCCAAACCATTCTATGATTAATGTGAATGAGTCCAAGTCATTAACCAGATTGAGGGGAAGAACAGGTGGTAGTCACAAGGGGAGGTCACAGGGGAGTATACAATTGAGCAGCTGGGCACTTTGTTTGGATTAAATTTTTGATTATTTAAAACTTCTCTTTCTTGTTAAGTCCCTATCATGTTTTAGCTCCACAACAGAAAATGGCAGCAAAGCTATCTTTGTTGTCATTGTTACAACACACTTAAGATACAAGTCTTAAGGAGAGGCTCTGTGCTTGCCTAAGCTTTGATCAACCTCTCTTCTGTGACTGCATTGAATGACAACTGATACTAGTATTTTAAATCTTCCAATTCCATTCTCAAGAATGAATGCATATGAATAACATTCTTTATAGAAAGAGAATGAATTTTAAATTATTTGAATGAAGAAGTCTTTACATGAAATTCTTAGCAGAATTATCCGTATCTTAATCACATCTGATGTACAGATTGCTATATTTAGATAGTACACTACAAAGATTTAGTTCAAATTCTGAAGTATTTTTAGCAGAGTGTTTTTAGATACTTTCCTGTGTTCTTCCAAAGCCACAAAAAAAAACCCAAACATTTTTTTACTGGCACTGAGCATAGAGAGTCTCAGCAATACAGCAGAAGAGGTGTTTAGTGCTCTCTGAATGTACACATGCTTAGAAGTGTTGATTGACTGATTGATTGTCAGAGAGCCCTAGAAAAAGAAATGAGCCCTTCCAAATCCCACCCAACAAGTGGTACAGAAATGGGACAGATGGCTATACGAACAGCATGAACTCTCCAGGTGCCCTTAAAGAGAGAAGCAATCTCCTGTGTGCTTGCGGTGAAGACACAGTAAGAAGTTGGTTTACATCATGTGGGAATGCTTTTTGAGTTTTATGGCATAACAAATTAAATGTGCATTCTAAAATTAACCTTAATTTATTTTGATGTGCAGATTCCTGGGCAGTAATTTACGTATAATACCAGTTCATAATAGTGCTGAAACTGTTAAGTTAATGCTAACTATAGCTAAGGTAAGTCTGGTTGCATATACTTAAAAATATTAGTTCCTCAGAACTTCAGAAGTATATTAGCCAGGAAAAAGCCAGGAACTATTTTTTCTTAATGGAACTTTTGGGTCCTATTGACCACAATCCATGTAATACATTGAGGTAGGACTGTTACTCTGATGCTTTAGCTGAGTGTTGAAACTATTGTTAAAAGTAACTTTAAAAGCTCTTCATAGTATCTATGAAGACAAATTAGATATTTAAGAGCTAATTCGGCTCTTATTTACCACTGTTAAGTTAGGATGTCTTCACTTCGTTTACTAGCGCAGAACCAGTATGAGATCTAAATGTGTAACGACTCATTCAAAGTAAAATGCCAATCTGAAAACTTTAGTTACTTACGGATTTTTAGTGATGCACATACTAGTATATTATTTCTACAGCTTAATGAGTGTATTTTATCTGTATATCTGCAATATATCCTGTATGCATTACTAAATCTATTTACTGAACCTCTTTAAAGAACATTTTTCCATGAAAATTCTAACTTAGATACTAACCTTAACAGTACTAGCAGCATCCCATCTACCAAAAAAAAAAAAAAAAAAAAAAAAAAAGGCGGTTGAATGACATGTTCAGATCAAGTATGAATTTACATTTTATCCTTTCTGAACTGGGCATCTCAAAACAATAAACATTAACCTATTCAGAGTACTCATCATTTCAGAAGTGTGTAAGCTACATCTCACTTATTATATGGCAAAAGTTGTTAAATTCTTATTACAATGTTGAACATATTGTACTTAAACTTTTCATGGAATCTACTGATGTCTGGCCAGTCTCTTAATACGCATTAACCTAAAAGCTTTTAAGATTACTGGTGATCCTATAAGCTTGAATTTGCTTTCCTACTTGTTCAGAATGCTTACACCAAAACTTCAGCAGGAGAGCCCTGTAAGAAGTGATGATAGTATATACCACAAATCTATTGGTTGCCATTCCATTATTTCTTACTGATGCAGTGCAAAGCCCGTTTAATGAGCTCATCTTTGCCAGAGAATCCCTAACGGGTGTAGGGCCTAAAAACCGAACTTTTTTGCCCGAGCTTAACAGACATGGCCAAGGGAGCAATACCATCCAACTAATCCTGAGCTACCATACCAACTCTTGTTGAAATACCATCCAGATAATCGGATGCAATGCTGACAGAACTCATTATTTTAGGACTGGTCTTGCACCTAAAGGGATACATCAAATCACCTCTGTGTACGTCATTCCTGAATATCTACTTCAGAAACATGATTCAAATTTCACTGCTGAATAATTTACATTTGTACTATTTGAAAAATAAGATATTGAATATTCTATTACCTAAGAGTTACTGTGTCCTACTCATAATATTTTTCTTTTCTCTAAGATAACTTCCAAGCCACGAGCGGATGATATTCGTTACAAATGGCATGACAAAAGCCCAAATAATAGAAAACAGTCCAGTTTGGAAGATGCTTCAGGAGTACCAGTCGCATTGTAATTAATTTAGTATTTGGGGTTTTTATTCTAAGTAGAGTGGCTACATTTTAAACAAAATATAGAATGTTCTTAAAAATATAGTTACATTTCAAAAGATTGTATATACAACTTATGCATTTGGAATGAAAATTTATATTAAATAACTATACAGAGAAAAATAGCATACATTTATACCAAATGTTGCATTCTAAGAAAAAAAAAAAAAGTGGTTTAACTGCACTATAGAAAAGCCATCCTTATTTTAACTTGATTCTGAACTTGTGAGCTCATGTTGTTTATAACAATTTCCCAAATATTTAATATATCTTAAGGAAAACTTTAATGATTAAGATAAGGATGATCCAAACAATTCCAAAATACACATTTCTTATGCATAAACAGGTATATGTATGCAATCTTATACAGTGTGGTTTTTAAACACAAGTGTTATCTGTGTGTTACTAAGTTTTAACATCTTAATCGGCTCGAAGTTGATGTGTTTTTCCTTTAAAACGTGTTTCCTTTGCCACAGTGTTTCTACTATTATCTATCTGTTGCTTACAGTCCTGTTTGTAAATATAGAAGCTTGTTTGTCAACATTAAAAAGTGCTAATAAAATACCTTGTGCTTAAATAGTGCTTTTTAATTAATGGTTCTCCAGTCACTTCATAAAAGTCTTTGTAATTCACAACACCAGTCAGCACCTATTATCTAACAAATTTTGAAAATTAACAGAAAAATAAATGCACAACCCGACCTCCTTGCCACAGCATAAGAACAAAAACACCCCCTTGGTTTTAGTTTCTAAACTTAAGAAAAAACATCATTTCTGAAGAGGAGTACTTTAGTAAATAGACCATCTCTGTGAATCGCACACAACAATAGCAAAAGAAAGTAAAAAAAGAACAGCAAGACTTATGAAGAGCAGCATTTGCAATTCTTCTAGAGGGCGCTCTAAATTACTCTTCTTTAAAGGCTGGTAGCCTCCTTTTCAACTAAAGTCTCATAGTCAAATGATCTTGTAAGAAGTATGTTAATTCAAATACTTCAGCTGACCTAACTATTTTCATCCATTACAGCTTTGATTTTCACTTCAATGAGTTCTTCTACTCGAGCTAGAACACTTTCTATTAAATCAAATGTGAAGAGAGCCGAGTGTAAAACCTGAAATGACAAAAGAGATTAATGTTATTTTTATTAGAAGATTTTTTTTTTTTTTACCTACTGTACATGTAGCATGTCCTCCAGACTGAAAGAAAATTTCAGTACTTCTGAGTAGCTTGGAAGGAAACGCAAACTCACCTGAAGCTGCATTTCAGTAGTCATGGCAGGCATCTTTTCCCACTAACAGTTACAGAACAAACTGTGTTAGAACTGTGTGCCTCTGTAGAAGAAAATAACCGACTATCGATCAGGCTGCTGTTTCACGTAACTTTTAAAATGAAAAGAATACTTCATATTAGCATTTCTAAACAGTCATTGTTAAAAAACCATAAACCTAGCGATTGACCAAACACAGGACAGAAGGTGCTGAACCTTAAGAGGAAGACAGGTTAGGCCGGATGCTATCTCCACACTTTCTGTATCACATATGACTACATTACCAAAACAGGCAATATCTGCAACTCAAAACAATTTATATAGCTAAAAGGCTCCTTAAAAGGAAAAAAAAACCAAATTATTAATCTGGTCATTTTTGGACGCATTTTAGTATTTCCACATCCAGAGAGATAGTAGGAGGTTCTTTAGTTTGACTCAATGGATCCAGACTTGAATACTTGTTTTATCAAGAAAAGGCTGCAGGCTTCTCTGTTTCAGGCAGATGACTTGCAGCAGGCAAAACTACAAGGACAAGTTTGAAAATTAAGGGGAAAACCTCTTACATTCAGATCACATATTGAAATTCAATGTAACGCTTACAAAGATTATACATTGGGGAAAAAGGCTAAACCATTTACTGTTACAAGGTAGATGTTCTCTCCTGACTCAAATCTTTATGCTTTGTCAAAGGCTAGAGAAATGTAAGAGGGTCTTAAAGAAAAAGCTTCCTGATTCATTTAAAGGATTCTCTTTAGAAAGATATCCACAGGTTGCCTTCAGAAAAATTCCTCATATGTATATAGTTTACAACAACGGAAGAGGATAACACTAGGGGCAAAAAGCTGTACTGACATTTTTGGTAGCAGAAGCAAGTTCCTTGGGCTGTCTTAATTGTACTGGAGACCACAAAGGAACAAGGATCTGACACACACAGAGATGGCCTAAAAAGCAGCTACAGCTCTTACACCCTGTGGAATGTGTCTGCTTAACCCAGAGCAGAATCTGATCTCTCTGTCAGATTAAAAAAAAAAAAAAATTAAAAAGTCCAGAATGTAATCCTTTGGGCCTTAAGAGTGCACCTATTTGCTGCGTGAATTCTTTCTTCTCTTGTTAACCTCCCCACACCTAGTATGAAACCTAAGGGCTGTATATTCAGAAAGACTTAGATGCTCCTGTATAACGTTAAAATCAAAAGTATAAATGCAGAACAAGCTTTGAAGGTCTTCACGTGACATTTCTATCAGGTTTCCATAAGGTTTACAAATGTGATGAGAGATAAACAAGTTCAGATTTTTCTGACAAATTATGAAAATTATTAATATCAAATATAGCAAGTACTGAATTATCATTTGAAATTTGGAATAGTGTCAACAATTAAATAAAACATGATCTATACAGCACTCATCAATTCTTTCTTTCCAAAGGATTTCCAAAGTTTCTAAATACAAAGCAAGCTAAGGAAAAAAGAAAAACAACTAAAGCTAAGGAAAAAAAAAAAACAACTAACCTCTTCTGTTTTCTTTCTTGTTCTTTATTTCTGCTTCATAGTGTGCTTTTGACATATTGAGTCCTACCTGTAGTGGTTTTAAAAAATTTTGCTCAATCTTGGGAAGCGTGGTCCATACACCAGTCTATTCAAAGAGAACAGAGAAGGTTACAAATTAGTTTTAATGAAGCATTGCAATGCATTTCAAGCACAAGTTTTTGGACTAGTCTTTATAACATACACTTCTGTGCTGGGAGGAAAAAGAATTCAGACTCACCCATTTAAGCATGAATAGCACTATGATGGACATATAAGCTCCTCTCCCCGTCTCTTACATTTTCAACATTGTTTGTTGAAAATTGGAGGCTGATAACTACAGCAATGGAAACGCACATTTTCAACTTGTTCTTGTAAGCACAGCTGAAAGGATCTTGATATGTTGGAGTGGGGGTACTAGCCACTTTCTCAGGCTAGAATCTCTACAGTGAGTAAACAGCAGTTGTAGATTCCTCTAAGATAATTCAGCAGCAAAATGGCACAAATATTTAAATTCATGTTCCTGAATTAACACAGTATTGCGATGACAAATGAAAGCTCTGATAAATATCATGCTCCCCAAATGTGTAAGTGTCTTGTCTATATTGCATTCAGTTTAAAAAGCATTGTGGGAATGTTACTGAATATGCTACAACCCCATCCTTCGGCACAGCAGTCGAAGTGGCCATGAACTTCCCCCAGTTTGGCACGGGTGAACGGAGAAGTTTACCATAATGGCACTCAGGAAGCAAGAGATACAAGGAAAAGATGCTCAACAGCAAGGCTGTTCAAGGTTACACAGCACAAGAGGAAAACTTCTCTGCCTTGGCACCTTATAAGCTTGTAGTTACAAAAGCTCTGTAGAAGGAAATAAAGCGGTCTTTGTGTCTTTGGATATAGGAGCCATTTATATGACTCCTTTCTTCAGGCAGTATCCTTAAAGGGCAGAGTAAGGATGATAAAAATAAGAATTCTCAATCTTAAATAGCATTGTTGATTACAGTGGAAAATTTGTCAAATTTTAATGCTAAATGACACAAAGTTAACTGGTCAAATAAGAAAACCGGTAATTACTTCCACCAGAATGGGGCTAAAAATGAAGAAATAACTTTCCAGAAAAATACTGATTTTTAAACTCGATTAATGAAAGTGCTTGTTACACAGCATCAAAACATCTGAACTGACATGAAAGGAGACGTTTTCTTTCTGCCCCACTTGTGCTATATGAAGGCAGACAGGGAGGAAGTCAAGAAGAACTGGCAGGGCTTAAATTTAAGGGAAAACTTCAGAAGAGGTGATGCTATTTTCTCTTCAAACTGTAGGGACATTCTTTATGCCAGGTACTAGACAGCACTGTTACAGCAATTGTGTGCTACTATGTATAAATTTTTAATAAATTTTTAATAAAAGAGGAATTCTCTCTTTTCTTACAAAGCTATGAATTTACATCACTCCTTAAATCTGAGAAACATAGTCTATCAATACTAATTACATAAATAGTAAATTAGAAATGCATCAATTGAAAGCTATTTTTACTATTCATTTTCATTACAGTTTTTGTAATCAGTGCAAGCTATATTATTGTTACTATTATACTTAAACTAGTAACATCATTTGGCACTTATAAAACTTGTATTCATAGATCTCAAAGTGCTCTAAAAGTAGATCAGAATTTTTTGTATTTTAGAAAACAGAAAATGATGCTGAAATTCATTACTCGAAATCCTAATGAAAGTCAAGGAACTGGGGGAGAACAACAAACACCTTAGGATACTTATCTGCTGGTTAGAATGTTCATCTGACCGTCTTATTCAAGTTAGGAAAGGCTTTACGGTACTTTAAAACTGAAAAGCAATTTTTCTTTAAACTGTCACTAATTTAAACAAATATTTTAATGCAAAAATCAAAACATTTAGTACTAAGGAGATAGGTGTTACTTGTTTGCTACATCATATAGTGGATAAAAAGCTCCTGAATTGCATAAATTAGAGGAATGGTGGAACATAATGATTTAAGAGAGTCAATAGAAGTTTCATTTACTATTAGAATAAGTAGCCATTTGGTAGTGGAATGTAATCGGAAAACTAATCACAAATAATTCCATTGGCTCTTCAATGCTGTAGTGACACAATCCAAGTCAGAGCACTTATAAATCAGCTGCTAGAATATGGAATCCATATATAGACCCAGTTGTGAAATTCAAACAAGTTTCCTCTTGAGTATCCAGGAACACATTTCCATCAACTGCAGGTGGACAGGACTGACTGTACACAAAACCAGCAGATCCATCATAGTGTACCACACTGAAAAGCCATACAGCAGTTGAATAACAAATACAGTTTGCACTGATCTACCAGTAACAAATGTTGCTGACTGCTTCAGACAGAAGAGAGCTAAACAAAACAGAGAAGAAAGAGGCGGGGATTACAACTAAAGCTATAAACTCCTGCTTTAAACTGAGGTAGCATAATTATATGGGTAAAATACATAAGGGCAGTTGCAATTTTTTAAATATACTGCAAAGTTTAAATGAGTATTTCTGAAATACCTACAAACATCCACACACAGGAGAAATGAAGGTAAAGAGGTATACCTATACTAAAAACATAGGTAAACTACCGCAGTGGGCAGTTTAGGCTGGCAAGTTACCTTTGCGCATAAAACATTCTAGGTTGTATCCAGTAAAGCAATGTAACAGAAAATTGGATAGGTCTGGCCTTCCTTTTGTTGCTTCAGCAGATGAATCTTACAGACAATAATTTTTTTGATGCTAATACCTAGAGAAGCTTTTAACATGTACCTATCATGCAGCTGCACAGTTGCTGTAAAGATAGAACACTCTTTTGCACAGCTAAAAACTATTTAAATATGATTATTAAATACTTTCTGAGAAATCTTAATACTATTAACTTTTAGCATCTCGCACAAGAAATATTTTGCCTAAAGATGAATCAAATAGATCTCTTGAACTGCAAAGGTTTGTTTATTACTATAAAGAAATCCACTTGGAGGCTTGAGGGATACCACTGAATAAATAAGCAAGAGTAACAAATACTTTTTCATGACAATACTGGATAGAGATGTTATTTTATGGTGACATGCTCTAAAATTGTGGACATAGACCACAGTTCATCAGGCAGAGTAAAAGGATTAGTTTGTTCACAGTAACAGTTAAGTATGAATACCATCAAATTTCATCAGAATAAAATAACACATCACACATCTCCTAATGTAGTTAATAAAAACATCACTTCTGGATTACTGACCATTGCAAAGAAAAACGCAAAAAACATGTTTTTGAATCAAGGATAACAACGTTCACATGAATCCAGCTCTCAGCTAATCAATCATTTTCAAATCAATTAGTACTTACTTGATTATCACTTTCACAATCCTTAATGACCAAGTATCTCAGTAGATTTAGTGACGCCATAATCCTGTGAATTAAAAATACACTATTATTCAGAACATAGATTTATATTACAGGGATAATAATTTAAATTGCCCATTAGCCAGACATCCTAAATATCCATTTGTACAAAAGGCAACCACTCATCTGTTGAGCAATATAGCTTAGTCTAGAGCACCAGTATGCAGTAACGGACACGTTACAACAGCTGACACTTTGCAAGTAAGATTAAAACTGTCGGCAGATTGGAGAAGGCTGGTGATTGTGAGGGAAAGAGTTCCCTGAAGAGACAGAACCTTATTACAGAATTTGTAATATGCATCCTGGTGATCCAAAGTTGATATGAAACTAGTGTGACAGTTTTCTTTTACTGTATTGAATTTTGACTTTTGAGTGCTTTTTAAAATATGCTTTTCGCTTTTGTTTTACCATACTTTTTAGCAGAAACTAATTATTGCTTTTTCCAGGTAAACAGTACAATTACAGATCACACACATCTGGGTTTTTAAGTAGTCATGTGTCCATCTGGACACTATCACCCTACTGACTTACAAGCCCAGCCTTTACTCATCATATAGGAAGAGACTTGTCCTATACAGGAGATTTTCAGAGACATTTCCAGTTATTTTTATATTACTTAATGCAAATATTTGCTGTTCAGGTGGCTCTGTATTCCCACTCATGAGATACTGGATTCCCAGCAGCAATCTGTGAAACAGTCTCAAAAAGGCTGTGTGCTATGAGTTGTATCCGACAATTGTTACTCCCCTGTTTCACATAAGACAACATACCACATTTGTTTTGTTCCTCCAGTTGCTTCTGCAGAAAGCTGACAAACAGTCCTGAAGAAATAATGCTTTACCAATTAGTTCTGTAATTTGACATCTGAGGCCTTATATCCTCAGGGAATGGAGGAATTCCTTTCTTATTGTTAAAATCAATGTAATAGCATTGTAACATTCTTCTATACAGAGTTAGTTGAAAGGATGGTTGAAATATGTGATCATTTCTAGTTCCAAAAATTTAAACTACATTCATGCTGTCACCTCATTAATTATATGACAGCATACCTCCCATTGTAGTAAGGTAGTTTGAAGTCTTTTTAAATGATTAAAAAGGAGAAAAGCCTCTAACTGTGGTTACAACTCACCTATCTGAGTTTTGCAGAAGATCTGTCTCAGCACCTTCTGGAAGCAAAAGCACTAAATCTAGAAGGGAAATCAGGTGATGTCCTGTAAACCAAATGTTGTCACATGCCTTCTGAAAAAATGATACAAAAAGTTTAGCTGAGTGCAAAATTTAAGATTGAAAGATATCTTACATAAATCTTAAATAATTCAACAACAATTTTGGGGAAAAACAAAACAGAACGAACCACCAACAAAAAAAAAACAACACAACACCGGAAGAAATATTTGCTAATTACTATATGTGATTGAAATATACAAACTAGTCTTTTCATAATCCTCCCTGCTTTGTCTCTCCATGCCAAGCTGTTCTTTTCAGTTTCATCAGAACAGATTCTCCACTTCTTCACCATACCACCATGAATATAGTTAATACCTGTTTACATAAACTTAGCAAATTGTACTAGGCACCCTCTTTTTTTATACTGGGGTATGGAAGAATCAGCTATCTTTACCAGAGACTCTATTTGTTTCATAATAATAGTGTCATAATTTTTTTTTGACGATGATCAGGCGTTTTAAGTTTTGTTTGCATATTTCTAAACCCACAACTCCTAGCAATGCTTGCAAGCAAAGTACACCTTCACCTCTATGGTCCTTTGATGGAGGAAGGACATTCAGTTACTTTCTTTTGAAAGAGGGAGGAAGAGGGGACAGAAGGGAGAACCATTTAAGCATAAGGTGGAGAATACTAGGTTTTGAAGTAGCACAATATAATTACTCTGATGCTCTCTGCATCACAGACCACTCACTATTTTCACAAAAATTCCCCTAAATTACAACAAATTATGAAATGAGGAGGGGAAAAACAACAAAAAACCACCTTTCACTTCTGCTTAGCAGAAGTTTTTTAAAGCCTTGCAGCTAAGACCCCTGAAAATTCCCTCCTCAGTGAGGATGGTTGAGCCTCCCTGCACTGGTGCTAACTGAAGGGTGTGCCCATCATTCCCAAAGCAAGTGAGCACTTCTCTAAAAGTTTCGCGCTCTTCAAAAGGCTATTTCGTGTCAGTACAACGAAGGTGAGAGCATGGAGTTGTTGTAAAGATCCCGTGCTGGCAAAGCCCTTATCTCAGGTAAAGGTGGGGAAGGTTGGGGAAAAGATATCACACGCAGTGCAAAAGCTGGACAAGAGAGGAAACCGGGACAAAGCCAGAAATGGAGTGGAAGGAAAACTGAGATTAGATAAGGAGACGAGAACGGTAACTGTCTGTTAAATCAGATCAGATGAGGGACCGGGAAAGATTAAGACTAGCTGGGCACAAAAACTAAGATGAAATAAATTGATAGCTATAGGAAATTGTTATCATTACATCTATAGCAGAATTCTTCGCAACAAATCTAGAATATTCAAATTCATATGATGAAACTTTAAAATTATTTGTCTTTTTGACAGCCAGGGAACTCTACATGAAAGAAATGTATTAAAAGAATTCTGAAGCTGCATAGTCAAAAAATTAATTAGTAAGGAAATTTCAGAATATACTTTTACCTATTCAATTTTAGTGCAAGCCCCTTTTGGAACAGTTTTCATATTATCATCTCCACCCCTGCTGATTCAATATACAGGACAGACTATGATCTAATAAATTGTAATTTACGGTTTTCTAACATAATTATGCTAGCATAAAATATGCATAAGTTTACTATATTGCCCTATTTGATAAAAGGCAGTATCCTTGAGAATCAAATTTGGTCTGGAAAAGGCCCTAAGCAATTAAAAAAAAAAGTTAATAATGTATTTTTATTATTTTTTCCAACTTCCTGGTATAAAGGGTTATAAAATGAGATTTAAATGGCTTGGATCTAGCTCAACCCTTTCTGATGAATTTAACGTTTGTGAAGCACTCATAATACAATGCTGACTGTCATCATAAAAACCAAGAAAAAATTAATAATTCTGTCTGGAGTGTAGTATTTGAATTATATTCAAGAAATAAGGAACTGTGAGGATAACAAAGTACTGAGTAGTTCCTCTTTAAGAAAGAAGTATGCATTTTCAAGCACAGAAAAGGTAGTAATAACTTCTTAGAAAAATACAGTAAGATTGTGCAATTTAAAAATACAGTTGTAAACCTATAATCTAAAAATACATATGCAGAAAAAAGCTAAAGTAATTTTTTAATTATATAATTTCCCAGTCTTGCGTTTCTTTTCAAAGTGGATTTTTTTAATGCATCACTTAAAGCTTAAGCTGTACACATTTTCTCAACATAGTACTGATAGAATTTTGAGATGGCAACTTGTTTTTTAGTGGTAATAGCCTCACCGTTAACGATAAGTGAATCTGATCTTTTATATTTTTAATAATGTATCCTTCCACACCAGCATGGTTGCTTGTCTTCAGTAAACACCTTCAAACAAACAAACAAACAAAGACATCATCTCTTCAAAGCTGCCTATACAGTTAGCTCAAATCTAACATGACATTATGGCCTTATTCACTAAGTGGGAGTTTTACCACAGAAAAATAAGATGACTATGTAACCTTTGAACACTAGCTTACATAAGACAGCTGATTTTATGTGAGGCAATTGAAATTCATTATTTATCCACAAATTACATAGTAAATTAATGTGGTTTACCAGATACAATGATTCCTGACAGAGTTTCTATCTATGCAATTAAGCTGCAATAAAGCTGATATTACACAATCTACAGTAATTTGGATGCATACCTGAATAATGTATATTTTCCCTCTGCATCAAACTTGTCTATGAACAACTGCAAAATATTTAAACTCTTCTTTCTCTAAAGAAAAAAAAAAGATGTTATCAGATTAATTCTAATTAAATAAATTCCACTTAACTGATTCTGTAGGTCACATGACATACCAGATGCTCTATGGGACAAAGGGTCATAACTTTCACCAAATCCTGCAGTTGGACAAAGAAAACTAATGTCTAATTACATACAGATTATTACATTACATCACACTGACTAAAATCTACTCAAGACATTAAAAAAAAAAAAAAACCAAGGAAAAAAACCAACCAACCAACCAACCAAGAAACCAAAACCCCACAGCCCGCAAAACCATGCCTACGAGAAGATTCTCATCAGAGAAATCTACATTAGCTTCAGTGGTTGAAATCCCAGGGCTGATACACAAGAATACTATTCTTGTACAGTTGGGTTCAAACAAGAATGTAGTCAAGCAGTGTATAAAGGTTCAGTAGTATGTCCTCTCTCAGACACCTAGAAAACAGCTAGATACTATTCATAATCAAACTTTAAAGACTTCTGTACATTGCTTCTTATTACCTGAGGTACGTTAATAAAATCTCTGAATTCTAAAACTGATGGAGAAGGCTATTATCTTCCATTCTCAGTAAACAGCTCTGAAAGATCCTGCAGGTGGGGGAAAAAAAAAGCTGCCAACATTTCGCACATATACAAGACATTAATCTGTATGCTTAACATTTCATGGCTAAAACCGCTTTCACTATAAACGCTCATGTGCATATCCAAAGCTCCTAGGAGCTACAAATATAAGTGATAATGGTAATTTAAACATTTATGCATGTGTGTAAAGTTCAATAAATATAAGTGTTTGTAAGACTGAAGAATACCTAATTAAGCCTCAAAGTATTTCTGAAACTATTATCTGAACCATCATTTGTACCTTTCTTAGAAAGGAAAACTGACGTTTTACCATTACTTAAATTGGAAAAAATAAACATTCTAACATTGAAAATTTGATTAAAAGAAAACTTACAAGTCCTTTAGATAACATAGATTCTTCTGTTCTAGAAAAAAAAGAAATATTATGAAATTTAAGTTGTTAATTAAAAAGACACTCTTGATATTTCAGAAGAAACTAGAACAGAGATCAAAAAGAACTTGTCCCTCAACAATTTTCACTCTATTACCTAAATATAGTATCCTCATTATTCCTCTCAAAGATTTTCAGAATAACTGATTGACAAAAAGTTGAAAATTAGACTCCTCTCTTCAGAGTCAAAAATGACTTTTTTTTTCCCTCAATATTTATAAATGCTCAAAGCAGCGCATCTCATATCTCACAGGTATCAAGGCAAAGAAGGTATCATTAGCAAAGAAAATGAAACTTTTCCCATGTGATTCCATTTGCATAGTTCTGCAAGCCTAAGAAAAACACAGCAGATCCTAAACTGAAGGGACCGGGAAGTTTTGTTTAAATTTTACCAGGAAATGCTAAGCAGTCATAATGGGAAACTTCCCTTCTACAGCAGTGCTAGAAACTATTTGGTCAACACTGCTGCTTATGGAAGGTGAAATAATGACACTATATAGAAAGTCTGGTTTCCTTTAGGAAGCCTGACCTTTAATCATATTGCATCGTATCAGAATACATTCAAATAAATACTATCACGATAGTCTTCTCTAGTAGTCATAGAATCATAGAATGGTTTGGGTTGGAAGGGACCTTACAGAGCATCTAGTTCCAACACCCCTGCCATGGGCAGGAACACCTTCCGCTAGATGAGGTTGCTCAAAGCCCCATCCAACCTGGCCTTCAACACTTCCAGGGATGGGGCATCCACAACTTCTCTGGGCAACCTGTTCCACTGCCTCACCACCCTCATAGGGAAAAACTTCTTCCTTATATCTCATCTAAATCTACCCTCTTTCAGTTTAAAGCCATCTACCCTCTTTAAGTTTAAAGCCATTACCCCTTGTAATGTCCTTTTGATGCAGCCCAGGATATGGTTGGCTTTGGGCTGCAAGCACACATTGCTGGGTCATGTTGAGCTTCTCATCAACCAGCACCCCCAAGTCATTCTCTGCAGGGCTGCTCTCAATCCATTCTCCATCCAGCCTGTATTTGTGCTGGGGATTGCCCCGACCCATGTGCAGGACCTTGCACTTGGCCTTGCTGAACTTCATGAGGTTTGCAGGGGCCCACCTCTCAAGTCTGTCCAGGTCACTCTGGATGGCGTCCCTTCCCTCCAGCATGTCGACCGCACCACACAGCTTGGTGTCGTCAGCAAACTTGCTGAGGCTGCACTCAATCCCACTATCTATGTCACCATCAAAGATGTTAAACAGCGCCGATCCTGGTTCCCCGGGTCTTCCTTTTTTCCCTTTTTAAAAATGGGGGTTATGTTTTCCCTTTTCTAGTTAGTGGGAACTTCACCAGACTGCCACAACTTCTCAAATATGATGGATAGTGGCTTAGCATCTTAATTCACCAGTTCCCTCAGGACCCATGGATGCAACTCATCAAGTCCCATGGACTTGTGCACCTTCAGGTTCCTTAGATGGTCTCGAACCTGCTCTTCTCCTACAGTGGGCAGTTCTTCATTCTCCCAGTCCCTGCCCTTGCTTTCTGCAACTTGGGTGGTGTGGCTAGAGCACTTGCCAGTGAAGACTGAGACAAAAAAGTCATTGAGTACCTCAGCCTTCTCCATATCCCAGGTAGCTAGTTCTCCCATTTCCTTCCAGAGAAGGCCCACATTTTCCCTAGTCTTCCTTTTATCACCGATGTATGTATAAAAGCTTTTCTTGTTGCCCTTGATGTCCCTGGCCAGATTTAACTCTATCAGGGCTTTAGCTTTCCTAACCTGATCCCTGGCTGCTCGGACAATTTCTCTGTATTCCTCCCAGGCTACCTGTCCTTGCTTCCACCTTCTGTAGGCTTCCTTTTTGTCTCTGAGTTTGTCCAGGACCTCCTTGTTCATCCATGCAGCCTCCTGACGTTTTTGGCCTGACTTCCTCTTTGTTGGGATGCATCGCTCCTAAGCTTGGAGGAGGTGATCCCTGAATATTAACCAGCTTTTTTGGGCCCCTCTTCCCTCCAGGGCTTTATCCCATGGTACCCTACCAAGCAGATCCTTGAAGAGGCCAGTCTGCTCTCCTGAAGTCCAGGGTAGTAAACTTGCTGTGCACCCTCCTCGCTGCCCTAAGGATCTTGAACTCCACCATTTCATGGTCACTGCAGCCAAGGCTGCCCTTGAGCTTCACATTCCCCACCAGCCCTTCCTTGTTGGTGAAAACAAGGTACAGCATAGCACCTCTCCTCATTGGCTCCTCTATCACTTGGAGAAGGAAGTTATCATTGACACATTCCAGGAACCTCCTGGATTGCTTGTGCCCTGCTGTGTTGTCCCTTCAACAGATACCAGGGTGGTTGAAGTCCCCCATGAGGACGAGGGCTTGTGAACATGAGGCTGCTTCTATCTGTCTATAGAGGGCCTCATCCGCTTGGTCTTCCTAGTCGGGTGGCCTGTACCAGACCCCTGCTACAGTGTCACCCATCCCTGCCCTCCCCTTCATCCTGACCCATAAGCTCTCAGTTGGCTCCTCATCCATCCCCAAGAGCTCCACACACTCCAGCTGGTCATTGACATAGAGGGTGACACACCCTCCTCATCTCCCCTGCCTGTCCTTCCTAAAGAGCCTGTATCCTTCCATTCCAACACTCTAATCATAGGAGCCATCCCACCATGTCTCCGTGATTCCAGTAAGATCATAGCCCTGCAGGCGTGTGCATATCTCTAACTCCTCTTGTTTATTCCCCATGCTACATGCATTTGCATAGAGGCATTTAAGTTGGGCCCCCGATGAAGCTGACTTAATGGCTGGAGTGGCTGGAATTCCTTTGTGCTGCTCTTCAGGTGCTCCCCTGCTGACCTGTGATCCTTCTCCAGGCTCTGGGCATCTATTGCTGGCACTGGCATCAAACTGGTAGGAGTGGGATGGATTGAGGTTCCCCTCTCCTGGCAACTTTAGTTTAAAGCCCTCGCACACCTCTTTACGGTGCGTCAGGTCAGCAAATGGGTGCATCTGTACACCTCAGAAGAGAGTCGCCTACTACTATCACCCGTCGCCTTTTCTTAGTTGCGCTGGTTGTTATACGGGGAGCAGATCAGGCTGCCTTACTCGGCTCCAGTGTCTCTCCTGATGCAATGGGTCTTTCCTCTTCAGTCTGCAGAGCAGTGAAGCGGTTCTGCAAGGGCACCTCCAGCTTCAGGGGAAGTCTCTTCCTCCTGCTGGTCCTTGCTGTTGCAAGCTTCCTCCCTCCCTCCTGCACCTGTCAGCGGGGGACTTTTTGGCTGTTTGGCCGTGGGCTGTGGGTCCACCGCAGACTGCACTTGGAACCAGCTATCTAACTCCTTCTCAGCCTCCCTGATATTACATAGCCTAACAATTAGTAGTAAACTAATTGTTACAGAGGTACAAGTAATATACGCTCTAATTATTCTGCATGTGTTTAAAGGACCTTAATTTTGCATTTTCAGAATAAAGTTTCTAAAAATGATATCACAATACAAGTTGAAAACAATAAATAAATGTTTTGGACAACTTTTTATACTTCTTAGTAAAAGAAGCCATCTTATTGTGGAACTTGCCATTTTAACTCTCGGGTTTAAAAACCTCCTCTGAACTTATCTGGTATATTTGAAATTTGATTCTATGAATTACTATAAAAGATCACAGAGGGCCACAAAAATGATCAGGGCCACAAAAATGATCAGGGGATGGAACACCTCTCCTCTGAAGACAGGCTGAGAGAGTTGGGCTTGTTCAGCCCGGAGAAGAGAAGGCTCCAGGGAGACCTTATTGCAGCCTTTCAGTACTTAAAGGGGCTTATAGGAAAGATGGGGAAAAACTTTTTAGCAGGGCCTGCTGTGATAGGACAAGAGGTAATGGTTTTAAACTAAAGGAAGGGAGATATAGGCTAGACATAAGGAAGAAGTTTTTTTACAATGAGGGTGGTGAAGCACTGGAACAGGTTGTCCAGAGAGGTGGTAGATGCCCCATCCCTGGAAACATTCAAGGTCAGGCTGGACGGGGCTCTGGGCAACCTGATCTAGTTGAGGATGTCCCTGCTCATTGCAGGGGGCTGAACTAGGTGACCTTTAAAGGTCCCTTCCAATCCAAACTATTCTGTGATTCTATGATCACACCCACTATCTAGAACTCCAAATACCATAAACTGTACCTTTTCAGTAGCACATCAATATGCGTCATATTGCATTGCAGAAGGTATGATGGACTAAAGGAGAAAATCAGGTTTACATTAAACTGCAAAAGCCACATACATTTGCAAATAGTTAATATATTTGACAGGATTAGTATTTTTTGAAAAAATCTTAAAAATATATTTATAAAATTAATAATTTTGAAATAGAAAATAGTAAGTCAAATCACTGTTAATAACTCTTATGTGGAAACTGTCTATAAATATGCAACTGAAAACTTAATACATGTTAATTTTCAGCATGTGACTAATCCTGCCAGTTTCTTTAAAAGGACAGCTCATCTAAAATTAAACTGTAATAATCTGCAGGACTGGAGTATGTTCTTATGTATATAATATAAGCTACATAAAACATAAATGCATAAAGGTTGACATAAAACAAATACTAGTGGAATACACAGTTTTCATTCATAACTGTTCACAAATAAAAAGTTTTCTTCTGCTCAGAAAGAATCTTCAACGTACAGACTTAAGATAAGCAAGGAAGAATAGTTCTTACCTAAATACCATTGGAAAGCAATCAATACCAAAATGCTGAACAAACATCAGATATGACAGACATGCCAAAGAATCTGCAGAATTCTTTCGCTCTATGTCCACAAACTCCTGATTCTCCCAGTGTGGACTTTTGCCTTTACGATGTAAAAACACTAGTGGTATCAATTCTCTTATATCCCACAAAATGCCCTAAAAAAAGAAAGATAGATTACATATAGTTGCCTTTAAAATACCTGTCTACCAATTAAGTTTCAAAGCTTTAGCTGTATTTACAATAAATTCTCTTACATAGCATATGTATAAATGAATATAAATATTTTGTATTTATGATATACACATACACAAAAAAGATCCTGCAGGAAAAATAACTACTATTAGAAGAATGTTACTAAGATAGTAAAGTCAAGCACGCAAAAGTTAGCAAAAGACAAAATAAAGTCAGCCTGCAAAATCCTAGTTTGGCTCGCTTATCCACAATGCTATGAATAACGATAGCTTCATGATCACATTATGCCACAGGACCCCTGTGTTTTTCAGCTCACAATACTCAGTATTTTGTTTTCTGCTCTCTAATCAATATGCAACATAACTGTTATCTGCTAAAGGCAAGCCCTACTTTAAAGTTAGACTCACTCTGTATAGCCTTTCTTTCCAGTCATGCACAACACAATGACACCCGAGTACTTCACAAATACTAGTGTGGTTTTTCCCCACACACACACATACTCATGTGGATTAGGAGGTAGTGTAACTCCTATTGTACATATTATGAAGAAACAGTGAGAACAAGGTTAACTCACTATTCCGGGGTTGTCCAAACTGAGCATCTGGGATCTCACATTTTGGAAACTTAGGATTACACAAGATGTCATATAGTCAAAGCATGACTTTACTGACCTTAGCTGCAGCTCTCATTACCCAATTCCACAAACAGCAGAAGTGAATTTCTTGAGAAAATGAAGAAAAGGTAATTCATAATTAGCATAAAAACATGGTTTCAGACTGTGCCCAACAGGAGAGGCAGGGTAAAAAGCCAGTTTTTCAGAGCACCCTTCAACTATCTTAACCATGAGATCATCTTCTAGTAATCTGTCTCCTTCACTGCACACCCTAAAAGTCCTGCAATAAATGAAGTAAAGGTCTCAGAAACAAGATTCTCTTTCATTGCACAACCCTGATTGAACCACACAGCAGTTCCATCCTATGCTGAGACATGCTGTGGAAAAAACGGATGTGATCATGACAGAAAACCTAATTATGGTTGAAAAACAACCAAAAGTTTTGCTAACTGCTTAGTGTGCTTCACTTTACAATCTTAACATTTGGATATAGAATTTTGTGTGCAAAGATTTTTAAACACAAATTGGAGAAGAGTTGCATCACATGGCAACTTCCAGACTTCCTCTGTGGGCATGCACACTTGCACACACTTATATATAGTATATTTATGTGTGCTTTCCTCATCCCAGCTGGCTCCAAGTCTTCCTTTTGAAACTCATCAAGTCTTAGTGTGCCATTCCCTCCCCAGAATGACACCCTGGCCCAATCTCTCTACTCCTCTAGGACTAATTCCTCCGCTATATCATATAAAAAGCTATGTGTCTTCTAACTCCCTAGTTCATAGTTCACAGCCATTTCAGCCATCTTCCTCTGATAGTTGGATTTCCCTGTCCCTCAGCCAGCTTCACCCCCACTCTACTTTCTCTGTAACTTCCATTTCCCTCTTACACAGCCCCAGGCATTCTTTGAGTTTTGTCTTTCTGTATTTGACTTGTGAATTTTCCTCCTCTAACCAGGGATAACAAGGTAGAACAAAGTCCAAAGCTCAAACTTAACTCTATTCTTTCATACAGTCAACATTAACATGAGAAACAAGTGTATCCATAGTTATTAAAACAACTTACAGAAAAGAATTGTAATGGCCAGTTATCAAAAACAGAATTGTATTTTTGTTAACAGTAAATATTAATAACCATTTAATAGTCATTTAATGCTTAGTTCTCCTGTACATCTAAAAAGGTCAGCTTGTTTTATAAGAGTTGACGGCATTAGCTGCAATCTTGGTACAAATGAGCTGTCTATTCAGTGTTACCCAACTAGTGGCCCATTGGCTATCCTGAGGGAAGACTCCATTTACTACTGGGAATATTTCCACCCTTATATTTCATTATAAGATTTACCAGCCTGCTTCTGAATAAACTGTTATAAAATAATCCAGCACCTGGCTGTCAAGCAAGTTCTTTCATTTCATCAGCCCAACACAAATCATTGTATAACCATGCATTTGAAAATTAGAGACAACTGGTATTTACAAATATTTTAAATTTGGTGTACTGGGTCTGGCCGGCATGGAGTTGATTTTCTTCATGGCAGGCCATATGGTGCTGTGTTTTACATTTGTGACCAAACCAGTGTTGATAACAGACCAGTCTTTCAGCTATTGCTGATCAGTGCTTGCACAACGTCAAGGCCGTCTGTTTCTTACTCTGCCCGTCAGTGAGCAGGCAGAGGGTGGGTGAGAAGCTGGGAGGGGACACAGCTGGGACAGCTGACCTGAACTGATCAAAGAGATACTCCATATCGTATAACATCACACTCAGCAACAAATTGTGGGGTAGTATTTTTCAGATTAACTGTTGTTCAGAGACTGGCTAGGCATCGGTCTGCTGGTAGGTGGTGAGTGACTGCCATTGCATCACTTGGGCTTTTTTCCTTCACTTATTAAATTGTCTTTTTCTCAACCCATGAATTTTTCTTGCTTTTGCCCTTCAGATACTTTTCCCCATTCTGCTGAGGGGGCCTAAGTGAGTGATTGGGTGGGGGCTTAGCTGCCAGCTAGGGTCAAGACACTAAATTTGGATATGCACAGAGAGGAAATATTCTTTACCACATTCAAAACATGAACAAAGCACAGCTCTACTTGCTGTAGCTTTATTAATCACACTTAGTCCTATTTCTGAAAACATACACGTATTGTGTGTTCCAACATACGCGTGGACTGTACCTGACTATCTCCTTATAAGGCTTGGTTTTGCTGCAAATTTAAATAAAATTATCTATACCCACAATAATCTTACTCTAATAAAACACAGCTGCTATGTAAAACGTTCAAACCAGAGTAACTGCACTGGTAGCACGAAGTGGACATGTTCCCACTGAATTTCCAGCTATAGCATCAGCAGCAGTCAAGCATCAATTTATATTCTTTAATAATCAGATGGCACTGCACTAGGCACATTAGAGATTTCTCTCTGTGCAACACTTGGATTAAGGGTAACATGTAGACTTTCCCTTGACATAATACTGCAGCAAAGATGATCCCTTAGATGTTCTAATAAATTCATACATCACCAAGAAAAAGAAGCAGTTACAGCAAAGTAGCAGCTGCTGATTCAGAGAGCAGTCCAAACTGGTTTATAAGGAGCAAAACTGTGTCTGCAAGATTTGTCATTTCCAGAGATGGGACCTGGAAATCTTCTAGACCTTTATCTACCTGCATTATCTTACAAGGCCCAGTAAGTCATCCCACTAACCAATAAAGGAAGCAAAATGAGCTCTAGAATGAATTATAGGTAATTCTGAACTAGAACATTGGTTTTGCAAACACTGTAATTAATTTTGACTGCACTTACTATAATTTCAGTTGCAAAATGTCGAAAGGGATGTTCTTCAATGCCTTCAAGTTGCTCAAGTTGAGCTGTCAGTAATGGGTATTTCAGGCTTTTCATACAGCTGAAATAAAAAGGGGGGAAACTAAATCATCAATAAGGTCACAAATACAGACTGTAAGTGTCATTGATGACCAAGAATAAAGTCTATACTCATATTAGCTGCTGCTATTCCTGATATTCCAAGGAGAATAAAAAAAGAACATCTCCTGTAAAAGCATTCCTTAGACTTCACTTCCAGAATATGATTATCCTCACTGTTGTAAATTTGAGGAGAAGCAGAAGAATACCAAAACAGCTTCACAGTACAGACTAATATTTCTTTACCATTTCCCTGTACTAAAAAAAAAAATTATTTTTACCTTCTCTCACTTCATAAATATGTAAGGCATATTTAGGGGTTTTCTTTTTCGAAATACCACATTAGTTAATATAAGTTGGCAGCATTATAAAACATTAATAAGACGATTTATTTACTGCCTATGTAATAAATACCTACTGTTCATTTTGTTAAGTTACAAGAATATATTACACTAACATAAAATGCTCACAATTTTAATAATTCTTCTTTCAGCTCCATGTCATTGTATTCTGGTGACTTTTCCATGTTTTTAACAACTTCATTCACAAAAGGTTTAGCAAAGTCCAGCACTGCATTACAACATTGACAGAGACCAAGTTTATCTTCTTGTATTTGTTGTTTTGTATAAGGTACAGGTAAGGGAGTAAGCTGATTCATAATCATGGCCAAAGATAAACCCACTGAGTAGGCCTTCTTGTTCTGAAGTTTCAAAAGCACTGGGGGAAAGGAAAAAGAGAGAGAGAGAACATTTTGGGACATTAAGTTATTATTTACTTAGTAGAGGAAAACGTGAAGAAAACAATGTGACTACATAAGAAAGCCTTTAGTTTCAGGGAAGGAGAGGGACTGATACCTGAAATCAACATGAGCAAATCCATCAAGACTAAACATCATCAGCTAGTTTAATATGCTGTTGTTAAGATGACCATATATTTGAGAATAACAATATTAAAGCACTCATGCATTTCAACACATTCTTCCTTTCTCTGTAGCACTGTGATGAGGACTGAAAAAAAATCTGTCTTTCTAGAACTAGTCTAAGTGAAATAATATTCATTTATCTGACCTGGAAAACCAATTTATTCTTGCTTTATTGCTTGACTCCTTTTGTGCTTGGCAAAACCTTTGCTGATATCTGACTCTACCTGAAGAAGCTCAGAACTGTTCTATACTCCACACCAGAACCAACAGAGGGGCTCCCAGACTGAGGCAGCACAAGTGGGTCTCCACTTAAACTGCACTCAGTGCAGGCTGACTGCAAATTTGCTATCCAAAAAGCCACATACTTCTAATTACCAAAAAGCTTCCCTTGTTAAATTCTAACATAATTCAATAACACATCTCGGAGAGTGCTACAATCAGACTTAAACTTGATACAATGTCCAAAGAAGGGCACCAAAGCTGGTGAAGGGTCTAGAGCACAAGTCCTATGAGGAGCGGCTGAGGGAACTGGGGTTGTTTAGCCTGGAGAAAAGGAGGCTCCGGGGAGACCTTACCGCTCTCCACAACTCCCTGAAAAGAGGTTGTAGTGAGGTGGGGGTTGGTCTCTTCTCCCAAGTGATGACAGAACAAGAGGAAATGGCCTCAAGTTGCGCCAGGGCAGGTTTAGATTGGACATTCGTAAAAATTTCTTCACTGAAAGGGTTGTCGGGCATTGGAACAGGCTGCCCAGGGAGGTGGTGGAGTCCCCATCCTTGGAGGTATTCAAAAGACGTTTAGAAGAGGCCCTCAGGGATACGATTTAGTGGGGGACTTGGTAATGCTACGTTAATGGTTGGACCCGATGATCTTGGAGGTCTCTTCCAACCAGAACAATTCTATGATTCTAAGTAACAGGCAATAGGACAAGAGGAAATGGCCTCAAGCTGCACCAGGGGAAGTTTAGATTGGTTATGAGGAAAAATTTCTTCGCTGAAAGGGTTGTCGAGCACTGGAACAGGCTGTCCAGGGAAGTGGTGAAGTCACCATCCCTGGAGGTATTTAAAAGACGTGTAGATGTGGAGCTTAGGGACGTGGTTTAGTGGTGGACTTGGTAGTGATAGGTTAACAGTTGGACTCGATGATCTTAAAGGTCTCTTCCAACCTAAACGATTCTATGATTCTAACACTTGATTTCATCTCACATATCAAAACAGAAACTACTACTTGTTACCTACTTAGTGGGTGTCCAAACTCAACATTTTTAGTTTTCATATGTAAGCCAGAAGAATGCTTCCCCCCCACCAATCAAATATTTCAACCTGCTTCTATCTGAAACAAAAGTTTTATACTACGAAAATATGGAATTGTATGTGTTAGAAGTTAAATAATGAAGAATTTCACAAATCCATGTAATTGTCTATTTCTGTAACAACAGTAAGAATGGTTTACACCACTAAATATAACTGTCACAGGACCACATTCTTGTAAATGATGAAAACAGCTGAATATTGCTTTTTCAACTGATACTATTAATCCCATCTAAAATCTTTTTCTAACAGGCCAATATAAGCATGAAAATTATACTTTGTGTTATTTTGCAGTATATAATAGACTGTAACGCCTGTCACGACAGACATATTCTGAAACTATTCCAGCAAGGCTAAACTAATTTGATAAATAAATGAGAAAATTTAATTCAGAACTCATATGAGAAAGTGCATCTGACCTGTCTGCAAAGGCTGAAGCAATAACATGACAGTTGGGCACACTTGCTCTCCAGAGGTCTGCTCAATCTGCTCAAGTAAACCCAAAAAAAGTTCCTTTGGATTGCATAGCTGTAGGAGAGGAACAATGCATTTTTTTAATCACCATGGTCATAAGCTAACAAATTAATCACAAGCAAACTTCAATACAGAAGTTCCTGAACATCAAGAAAGCAGATCTGAACATCCAAGATAATCTTTAAGAAAAGAATATGAAACAATAAGTACTTTCCTACAATTAACACCTTCTGTAGAATGTATGCGTGTGTACACTTTCATATAAACTGAAAACATACATAATAATAATGACACTAAACTTGATTTCTACGGTCTATAAAAACCTCACAATAGCTTAGTCAAGTAATCCTTAGGAGTAGAGAGAAAAGAAAAAAATTCAGTGTGAATTTAACTCAAACTATACAGTTTGCAAGTTGTTTTTAAGTACATGAATGAAAGGGAACTAGTTTTCTAGAGATTAGAGACTTTTTCCCCTAATACTCCACCAGAATCATTATATACTCATTGTCATACTGTATCTGCAGTAGACAAGAGGCAGTATTGCTGTGGCTGCTCTGACTGCAGCAGCTGGCTATCAAAAACTTCTGAGTTCTAGCTGCCTTTTTCTTCTGTGTAATGCTGCGTCTCTTTGTTTTGCCCAGTTACTAATTTCACAAGATTTGTAAGAGGTTAATTATCTCTGAGAACACTAAGCCTGTGTCTACTTCAGACGAAACCGACCCATGAGTTTTAAAAGTTACGGAATTGGACAGAAAAAACCCAGAAGTATTCATGCCTTCTTTTCTTTGGAAGTCAGAGGGAAAATCAGGACCTCTCCCTTCCCTACAATTATTGTATTATAACCATATATTTCAAAAACATACCTGTGCCAACTGATCTAGTATCTTCAGGCAGTGTTCTCGCTTATCGTCGTCCTGTTTATACATGAAATACATCTAACAAGAGGGAGAGATGAGATTCCAACCCATATTCTTGATGATAACCTAAAAAACAGATTTCAGAGAATAAACCAAAAGTTAGACATCTTCTAAACCCAGAAAGATTGTATATATGAAGGCCAAAAAAGACAACAGATCAAAGTCCTGGTTGTAACCAACACCATAATAATGTCATTGAAAATTTAACATCTATTACCATAAAGTCTGTACTTGACATCCATTGTATCTCTCCCCATACCTATAAACACAGCGCATGGTTTGTATAGTTTTCTTCAATGTATTAATTCTAACATGTCAATGCATATTCTAGAATTTATATGACAATACATTTAAAACAAGACTGAGTAGAAGAGTTTTGCTGAAAAGAAAGAATGCTCAGACAGATTATGTTTATCCCGAGGGGATCAAGATCTTCAGTTGCTACCCCAAACTCACAAAATTCAAAACACCCATGTAACATTGCCAAAACATTCCCTCCTTCACTTTCTTTCTGAACTTCCTATTTATCTATGTACAATTTAGTATATTCTCCAGCTCTCAAAGTGCCTACAGACATTAGCATCTCTTACATAGCATCAGCCAAGTTGGCTCTTACAGTTTTGGCCAATATTAGTATATCCATCATGCAGTGGGTTGACCCCAGACAGCAACTAAGCACCCACCAGCTGGTTGCTCGCTCTCCTCCCCCAGTGGGATGGGGAGAGAATCAGAAGAGGAAAACAGAGAATAACTCATGGGTTGAGATAAGGACAATTATAAGTGCAGGACAGAAGGGGAGGGGGGAATGACACAAATCAACTCCCACCAGCAGACCAATGACCAGCCAGTCTCCAAGCAACAGCTACTTTGGAGTGGTCCCCATCCCCACGTGTTTTTATTGCTGAGCATGACGTCACATGGTATGGAATATCTCTTTCATCAGTTCAGGTCAGCTGTCCCAGCTGTGTCCCCTCCCAACTTCTCTGCTTACTGAGGGGCAGAGTGAGAACGGAGTCAGCCTTGACACTGTACAAGCACTGATCAGCAATAGCTGAAACACTGGTCTGTTACCACAGTGTTTTGGTTACTAATCTAAAACTCAGCACCATACAGGCTGCCGTGAAGAAAATCAACTCCATGCCAGTCAGACCCAGTACACCATCTGAAATCCTGTCCTGCAAAAAGAGGGACGCTGTCACCTTTCTCTTAATTGTGCTTTTGTCCTCTCTTTTCTCTTTGCTTAACTCGCGCTGAAAAAAGCTATTAATGGTTTTCTTAAGATGATCATGACTTGGTTTCTGTGAGCTACCTGAAGTTACACAATAACGTGCACTTAACACAGAGCAACTTATTAACTATTCATATGTACAGCCTTGCTCCACAGTGAAAGTAGTTTTCCCTTTTTAATAAGCAGTTTCATCTATTTAACAGGTGTGTTAGTGCACAACTAATGTCTAGTGTAAACTTAAACTCACCTTATTTTTCTCATTTTGAATTACTTCTAATAACTGAGCTGCATATCCATCTTCTAAACATTCTGACCTTCTACCATGAAACAGATTAAAATCTTCTCCTTTGAAAATCAGCTTCTTCCAGAATTTGCTAGAAAGAAAATATGCATGGTGAATTCCACATTTATAAAAGGCAAAAAACAAATGAGAAAATCCAAGCTTTCATTTCAAAATTAAATCTAACATCATTGTAACTTATCTTTTCTTATATAAACATCTTCTACATATTAAAAAGCTACCAAGAGCTACCAGAACTACAGAAAAAACAAAGCAGTATTTCAATAGCACTAAGTCTAGACTTCAGCATGTCGTTTGGAAGATGTATTTTCTACAGCCTGCTAGGGTTTTGTTCCTTCAGACAGGTACTGTTGAGTACAAGACACTTTTTTCTCCAAGAAGCAGAAGTTAACAAGTATCTTGGGATAAGCACACAGAGAAGTCAATGAAACATGGAGACTGAACATAGCTGCCCAATGAGGAATTCTGCTAACAACTTCTTGTGTTTTGGGGTCATTTTGGTTTTAAGTATGGTTTTAATATGAGAGAAACGCACACTACTACACTTGTTACTTTTATGGAAAGAAAACTACTTACCGCATCTTTGTATTATGGCTTGAAGTTCATCAACTGCCATTACAGTTGACTTTGTTCTCTGGCATTGAAAACTATTACAAATTAAAAGTGCAGTATTAAAATACATGAAGTAAAAACAGAGGCTGAAAAATAATCACATTATCAAAGAAAATGCCAATAGAGGAATGAGAACAACCTAAACGGCACAGGTATTATGAAGACCACATGATGTAAAAAAACAGGAAAATGCATTTTATTAAGAAGTGTACACTATATATCCTACTCCCCAATATTTGCAGGAGACAGACAGGAAACAACCTGCATTCTATGTACAGCGAAGCAATTTTTCAAGTAGTGTCAGAGTCATCTTAAGAAGTTAGGAGGCCTCAGCTACTACTTGGGCACATACATTGAAAACTGCAGCTAATACAGGAGCAAGTCTGGGCTCACTGCGTACCGAGCGCGTATGCCTGTGGATTACATTACGTTTTCTGTGACTATTCTCACCAGAGGAGCTCCTGCTCAGCCCTGACTGGAACACTCGAACCTGATGCCTGGGATATGCACAGCTGATCCAACCACCGGGCCCGTTGATATCAACATCCAATCAAAACTACATACACAATATCATTTATTTCTTTCTAGTGTCTAGGTTGGGCTAGTTCAGTGGCCTTTTACCTCCAGATACTATAATTTAAAACTTTCTTGCTAAAACAATTAAGTTAAACATTTGAGTAATGTTAAGTACATACAAAGTTTTACATAGTCAGGGCCATGAATTACAAATTAAATCAAGCCTGGTTACCCCATGTGATATATCGCAGCAGCAGTCACAATCTTTACAGTTTTAAGTAATTCCATGTGCCTAAACCTGGTTATATGATCACTATGAGTGTCAATTACACCTGGATAATTAGCTAACTATTCATCAAAACACCACAGTTCCATATTTATACAGACATCTCAATGTAACGTCCTCAATCTTTCCTCTTATGTTTGACATCTGCTACATCACACAACATCTAGATAATTAAGATACCTGGATGTTTACAAAAGCCCAGGCAACTCACAAAAGCTTAAAAAGGACCCGTGTGTGATTTTTTTTTTAGTGAAAGAATAAATAAACTCACTTTCTGTTCTCAATGGCCTATATTAACATTTTTACGTCACTGCAATCTAGCAATGTATCTAGCCTGTCATTTTAATTTGGTCATTATCATACACTTTATTACCACACGTTGTACTATTGAGCTCTTAATTTTACAGGATGTTACTAATCCTCCCAAAACAATTTAAATATACTTTGAACGCTAATTTCTTGCATTTTCAGCCCTCTGTAACTGTACCATGTACTTACAGCCTTGAAACACGCCCTGAGCACCCACCGTGCTGTTCCAGGGATTTACCAGCTGAGCTCGCAGACGGTCTCAGACCTTAATACTTAATCCAGTTTCTAATTAAATCTTGCAGAGGCTTCAGCGGTAAGTGACAGCATCTGAATCACGTGAAACTTTCTACTATTACTACTCGCCAAACTCCCTCCTCTCTGATAAACACACGCCTCAGCCCCTTCCTCGGCGGGGTACAACACGCAGGCCAGTACAAGAGGCTGCCGATGCAAGCCTTTAACACGCGGCTGAATTAAAAAATCACAAGGCCACCCCTCTTCCCCCCCCTCACCTCAGCGGGCCGCCGGTGGACCCGGGCTCCACACCGCACCTCCTCAGCCTCGATCGGCCGTAGCCCTCCGCCCCCGCCGCTCCACAGGACCGCCCCAGCGCCTCTCCCCGCTCCCGGCTCGGGCCACGCTGCGACGGCGGCTCCGCCTCCCTGAGAGGTCAGAGGGAGGGAGCGGACAGCCGCGATGATGGCGGCCGGGAAGCCGCAGGGCGGCGCGAAGGGGAAGCCCAGCCGGCGGCGCGCAGGTAGGCTCCGGGCTCCGCGCGCCGCTCCCCCCGCCCGGCGCTTTGGGCTCTCCCTGTGCCCTCCGGCCGGCACAGCGGACTCGCCCAACTGGCTATACCGGCGAGACGGCCGCGGTCGGCGATGCGGGGACGCTGCTGCGAGCTCGGTGGGCCTCGGCCGGGCCGAACCAGCTGTGTGGTCGCGGCCGGCGAGCGACGACTGCAGCCGCGGCCCCTGGACGGTGGGCGCGGGCGAGGCGGGGCCGGGCGCCCCCCTGTCCCCTCAGGCTGCGCTGCGCGCCGTGCTTCTGCAGCGCCCGCGCCCGCCCCGCTCAGAACGTGAGGCGCGCCGCGCTTGACAGCGGTCGTGCAGCTGGTCAGAAAACTGCATCTTCATGTTTAAGCGTAACAGTCCATTATTTTCCCTCCCTGTTGCCCTTGTCTGAAGGGAGCAGCTGCCCGAGGTCCTCCATGTCGGTATCCGGGTCAGGGCGGGCAGAACCCCGGGGCCAGTCCGCGATGGCGACCGGCAGGCAGGGTGCGCGCAAAAAGCGGCTCTCTGGAGGCGGCCGGCGTCGAGCCGTGTGGTCCGAGCCCTGCCCGGAGCAAAATCCAGTGGTTGGGGCAGTTGGAAGGGACAGCGTTTGCCAGCAGTGGGGTGCAGGGGTAATGGCTGGGCCGGAGAGCCGATGGAGAACCAGGGTGAGTGCGGTTTGGCACGACGTTATTGTCAGAGTTATTTTCCTTTAGCTTTCCGACTATACAAAACATGATGAATGAGAGTATGAAGAGAGTTGGGCCCGTTGTCCGCACACTAATAAAAAGTGTGTCTAACTAGTTGCTGAATGGTTACTGGCTTATTGAAGTCACTCTCAGCCACCAAGAGCAAGTTTCTAAGCAATTCTCTTGATTATGCTTACGTTCAGAGGTTTTAATATTTTTCAGGTTCCAATATTTTCCACTGTTAGAGGAAGAAAGTATAAATTTCTATATTTCTCATTTGTATCGTTGATTTCTAGGAAATAAGCATTCAGCTGCTCTGAAGAATGAAGATGCTGCTCAAAGGTATAATTTCTAACAATATGTGGCATTCATGTTGTTTTGCCTCACGTTGAAATCACATTCTCCTGCCTCGCGTGTTTTTTTGCTTTCTCAGAGTACCATGACTAACATGAGATCACCAGCATCAACATCATGCAGGCTTGTTTGGAGTGATGCTATGTAACTTCTAACAGCGTGCACATATGTGCATTGTATAATATGCTAAAAATTTATGAATCTAACCTCGCTTACTCTGTAGTGCTTGCTTTTTGCCATCTTAATTCTTTGCATACCCGCCGTTTTTCTTTATTCGCTTTAAAAAACCAAACGTGAGAGGAAAAAACACTTTCTGCCATGGGACAGTTACCTGAATATTTATTTGATTCTGTAGCAGAGCTAGACTTCTAGGTGAATAGCGTAGATCTCTATCGGTTAGGACAGCAGAATGACTGTATATTGACAACCTCTGTTGGAAGCGCTGCCAAATGGAGATCGGAGACACCTAGATGGTTTGCTTGCTGGGGTATTTGCTGACAATAGAATAGTGGCAAGACTCAGGAACACTCAGGAAATCTACTGTAGTGGGAGTTGTTTGATTTATTCCTTCCTTTGCTTTGTAACCCTCACACACAGCTTGTCCCAGGTCCTTTTTAATTCCTGCGCTTAGTGTCTCATCCAGCTCCCATTCTCCTGGCAACACTCCATAAATTGTTTGTCCCAGGCTCTTTGTCCTCCAGTTCTGGGTTTCCCTCTATTCCCTCAAGTAGAGTTGGGTAACCTTGTATGGAAGTACTGCAATGCAGTAAGAGTCAATACTTTTCCTGACCGGAGTGGAAATAAAAGCAAACCAAGATTGGAAACTCCTTTGCGGTTATTACAGAATTACTAGTCCAGTTACTTGTTGCTTTGTTTGGCCAACATGGTGTGATGCAGAAAATTGTGAGCTACTGTATGTCACAAAAAAGATAAAGATACGATTGGAGAATTGTTTATGGAAATCTGGCCCTCTGTGTCATTCAGTGTCTGTTCTGTTACAGGAAAGCAGCTCTGGAGGCTGCTATGAGAAAGAAGATTGATTTGAGAAGAAAGCATTGTGTATTGTTGAACAACTCCTGGAAGAGAACATTACCGAAGAGTTCTTTCTGAATTCTGTAGGTGTTGCAAGTTTTTATACTATTTTGTATCTTAGTGTTCAACTTTCTTTCTAAAGTTCTTGGAACAATTTGCTGCAGTTTAAAGTAGGCAAATCATTTACTCCCTCTCTCATCAGCTCTGATGATGATTGCCTTATTTTCAAGGGTTCTGCAGTGAAAACATGCCCTAGTTTTGCAGGACTGTGTACATTTATGAATCCTCACTTTATTACCACAGCCTTTGTTTATGCATCTGTGGTTCTGGACTGATAGGTGAAGTATAAAAATTTAGGTCCACATCACGTCATCTGTGAATTTAGACAAAAGTCTCTCTAATGGCCCACAGTTTATCTGGCAGTATAGTTTTGCTGGAACAGTATGATGAGTACTCCTGTTAAGGTGGTAAATAGGCTGGTAAATAGTTGTACAAACATGTAAATAAGAGGAAAACTATGAAAATAGGTGCAAATAGAGGCAAAATTATGAGACTCTTGTATATGTAAAAAGAAGTGCCCATGTCTGTCTTCTTTCACTATTTAGCCTTTTACCCTTTTTACTGTGTATGTTCTAAATGTTGTTTATTAAACATAGTAAATAAACTGTTATAAAAATTAAAAATATTTGTTTATGAGATGTTTTGAGTGTGAAAAATAACAGATTTTCAGTATCTGTTGTTGAACTATTTTTTGTTATTTTAGGGAAAATTTATTACTCCATCTCACTATAAAGACATTGTTGATGAACGGTCTATCATCAAACTATGCGGTTATCCTCTATGTCAAAATAAACTGGAAAATGTAAGTTGCTTTTTATTAATGCTGTTATCGTAAGAATCTCTTCACAATTTTTATTCTCTTGCATTTCTTTTTAATTTTAAACTTAAATATAAAACATAGATTAAAATACTGTCAAGTAATGGGCCAGGCATCATGTCATTCCATTTCAGTATAATCCTTCTGAAGCAAAAGGTAAAATTTGATCAGTTGACATCCATTACTGTATGACAGAATCAGTTAGCATCTACTTTGACAGTAATAGAGGTGAATGAGGTATGGCTTCGTGGCCTTCCTTTGTGCATGCAGAAACTTTCTAATCTTGTTCCTTCGTCAGTGTAACCACATATCTGTGAGAAGGATTGAAGTGAAAAAATAATACAATGCAGGGATATCACTATGTGAATGCATATACATCTGCTCTAAAAATGTATGTTACCTGTGTCAAAATCATAGTCACACTAGGTATGGTATGTCAGAGCTTAAGCACAACTCAGAGTTAGATAACCTGTGATGTAATACCACTTGTGGTACACCTGGTTATCTGAAAAAAATCTACTCAAGTAGAAAAAATTTTACTGTTCTAGTCTTCATCTGTCCCCACAGAAATTCACTTGGAAACTATTATATTTTATATAAGTTTTTGTCTGGGTAGTGGTGGGGGTCTCTGACAGTATGGTCTCACATGCATATAAATAGATATGGATTAAAGAAGGACCTGTCCGTAACTGCCCAACACTTATACATGAGTAAAGTTTCTACCATGGCAGCTGCGTTGCTGTGTGTTCAGCGCTGGCTTTCTTGTAGAACTGAAGTTGTCTTCTACTGATAGTGAGATGTAAATGATTAAAGATAAATTGCCGCTCTTACATCTGAGACAGTACAATATCAAAAGAGTTGAGAAAAAAGGTGGTTGTAGTATGTAATTCAGTTAAAATGGAATATATTATACATATTAAAATAAGTGAATTAAGAATGAAGTTTTCTGTAAAGTCATGATGGAAGTAACAGTCTTGCTGATGAAAGCATATTGTTTTAGGTGCCAAAACAGAAGTACAGAATTTCAACAAAAACAACAGAGTTTATGATATCACTGAAAGAAAGGTATGGTAACGAGTCTATTTCTAAAATGTATTGAATATTGTCTCAACATCAGAAATGCATTTTGTAACAGCATTCATGTAGTGGCTTGATTCAGAGCCGGTATGTTTGGTTCTTATGAAAATCATTTTCGTGAACTGTTAGAATACAAGTTTTCATGCATTTCAGTTTCTAGATGCTCTCTTTGGAAAGAATAAAAAAACCCACTTATTTTCTTTTCTAAATTTAAACATAACATGGAAAGTTTTACTTGGATAGCAGGTTGATTGTGGTGCAGCTGATCTGTTAAGCTGCAGCATGTGTTACGCTTGTGAAGAAGTGTTCTCTGTTTTGCTCCAGTATAGCCAATAAACTTTAGTAGGGTCAAAGTGCACATCCTTTTAATTCACTGAAGTTTGCAGTAGTGCAATACAAGTTATATCTTACGCATTCCTTAGTGTGAGTACCTTTAGGGGTCTTTTTTGAGAGCTTTTCAACATAAAACCTCTCTCTTTACAAAGTCTGTTTCTTTAAGCGTATTCATGTGTGTGGTTGAGTAAAAGTCTTTTTTGCCTGCTCACAGGATACACAATCAGCTACAGGTGCTTATACTCTAAATTGTAGGATAAATGTTTCTAGTTCCAGAACAAATTTCTTCAGTGTTGCTAGTATATGTTCCTTTCCTCTGGTTACAACTCTGGGATACACACAATTCTGGGAATTGCTTTCTCAAGCTACCAGGCAAGACTCTGAGAAGAAGTGGGATGTCTTGTCCTTGTTCCTGATGCAAGTGTGCAAATTAATTTTCAAAGATGCTGGCAAAATTTAGATGTTATTCTGAGTATTGCAAAATGTCCAAGTTCTGTTGCTAACCAAAATTTTCATTATTAAACACCTGAATTACATTGCATGTCTTTTAAACTATATGACCATCTTGTTGGGTTAGGGATTGCTCTTTGAACAGTTTGGGTTTTTTTAAATTATTGTTGTATGAATCCAACACTGCTTTGCTTCTCAGTATCTAATAAAAGTGCAAAAAGCAGAAGAGCAGGGAAAAAAAGCAGCAGCTAAAAGTGGCCTGTGGGGAATGGAATAGACCTATTTGATAGGTTTGGTTTCTCAGGTGAATTAAAAACCTGGTCATAGGCTTAAAAAGAAATGTGAATTGGTACTTAAATTTTACAAGCATAAAACCCATTACTTTTGTACCTTTCTATGAGTATTAAATTTGTCTTTAGCTGTATTTTCTTGCTTTCTCTCTCATTTCCAGTGCTTTTGCAGCAACTTTTGCTATAGAGCATCTAAATATTTGAAGCTCAAATTTCCAAAAGTCCAGTATGGATGCGAGAAGAGGAAAAGTAAGTATAAATAACAGTCAACTCCTATTAACTTTAAAATGTACTTATTAGGATTGAATTTTTACAAACCATATTATGTACAGGATGAATTCATCTTCTCCTGTACAAGAGATTTTCTAATTTTAGCGCAGCACTTGGCATTGGTCTTAAGGTTAGACTGTGAATGCTTGCACCTGAAAACAGTCTATAACATGAAGAGGTTCTTTATCCCATCTAAAACTCTAATTTCAGATTGTCCGTTTCCTGTTGTTACTGTGATACACATTTTGGAACAGTGTGATGCAGTCGATGTTCCTAGCTTAGGAAACATAGGCTTGCAAATAATGAATTGAGCCAATGGGTGTCACTGTTTAACAATAAATACTTGCCTAGAGAATGTTCAGCTGAATTTATTCAGCTTTCATTCTCCAAGACACTACTTTTCGTAGTCTCCTGGTTTGCAGCAAAAGAAAATAGCTGAGATTATGTGTGAGCTCGATTTCACAGTTCAGATCAGTCATATGAAATATCAGTGAGAGAAGAGGTTTAGAGCAGCCTGATCTAATCTGAGGGATTCTAGTAGGTAAAACTAGTCTCTTCATTAAATGTTTAAGTAAGCTTACCAGTATTTTTGTGCTATTGTTTTGCTGTCTTTAAAGAAAGTATTTCTAAAATCTCCCTTTATTCTTAACATTGAAAGTGTACAGTTCTGATATGCCTGACATAGTTAGTTATTTATGCTGTATGGTGGGGGCGAGGCAGTATTTTCAAAAAACAGACAAACAAAACCCCAGATAGTTCATGGCTAGGTATATCTGTTTGCACCACCACATACATGTCCGCACACTAATAAACGTTTGCGTATTCGGGTATCTGAAATTCTTTTGACAGAAGAGACTACAACCTCCACTTAAAACTCTGAAGAAGAGTTATATAGAGTTAATAATTTAAATCATTGTATGTTATCACCTTTAGTTTCCAAACTCAATTTGTTCCTATAAGTGGTGCAGCTTTCATCTTTTTAAACCTGTGGGGGTTTTTGTATACTGTCTGAGAGGTGTTAGCGCATTGACTTGCATTTAGGGCATGCTCAAAAGGTTTTCTTTCCTTCGTAGGACAGGTGGGTGAGGATTTCAACATTTAGTGTTGAATAAAATGAATAGCATTGTGATGCTGCCTCATAACTGAATTGAAGCAGATTAACTGCAAGTAGAGCTTTGGAAAGAAACCTGTCAGAATTTGTTTAGTAATGGTTCTTAGAGTTTCTGGAAACCTTTGAACTCCATTTTCTTAAAGCAGTATAGCTTGATAGCCTAATTTTTAACAAAGTAAAATTTTAAATAAGTAAAGATATCCTGAATATTTGTGGTTTTGCATTAATTTAGAGCATTTTCCTATAAACGGCCCAGGATTGTTTTCACTATAGGGACTTTGTGACCTATGAGGATCTTGGCATGTTTACTTTGTTGAAGAGGAGACCAAGGGTGATCTGAAAGTAGTCTACAACTACTTGGAAAAAAGTTACAAAGATTACAGAGCCAAACTGTTCTTGGTTGATGGCAGAAAACTTAATGAGAGGTGATGGCCACAAATTATTGCCTGGATGGTTCACGTTGGACATTGGGGAAAATAATTGCGCTAAGGTTATGGTAGAATGAACCAGGATACTCAGCAATGTTTCGAAATCTCCATCTTTGGAGGTTTTCAAGATTTAAACTTCATGAATTTGTGGCTGACCTAATCTAGTGCTAGGGACATTTGGATTACAAGCAGGAGGTCAGACTAGAGACCTCCAGAGGTCCTTTCTGACTGACTTTTGTGTAACTTGCTGATTCTGTTAAATGTTGTTCAACATAACAGTATCATGCTACAGGCACGAGTCGTGCTCTATGAACACATGTGTATAAACCTGCTCTCACTAACCCTGCTTTGAACAGAGGGTGCTGGACTAGAAGATCCTCAGACATCCCTTCCAATTTCAACTATGTATTTTATGTGTTAATGTGCATTTCAAGAGCATTGATTTAGCAGGAAAATTTTCATTCTGTGTCTTCTTTTTGCAGACCACCAGACATAGAGCTGCTGAAGGAGGGACAGAGGTATTTTGTTTTTGTTATATGCACTTACAGTTAGAAATACTAGCATCATATCAGATGAAAGGGGAATCTTTGATTTCCTGTGTTATAGACAAGCCCTTATTAGAACCTACACAAAGGATTATTTGTCTTGTTTAGTTTTTTCCTTTGTGATTCTAAAACAGCTATTTGATCTGTATGATTTAGTGTACAGCTGCTCTTGGCCTGTATGTCTTAATTGAGCCTGTTGAAATCTGAAACAAATACACTGTTTGTACTTTGCATATTTTATAGCATCTATTCATTATAAAGAAAATAGTACCAATTATATGTGATGAAAGCTTCTGTACTTCTTAATCTAAAACATCTGTATCAGCTAAAATGAAATCATGCTACTCTGTCATCTCTCTGTACCTTGCTGTGTATTGGGACTTCTTGTTTGTTTTCTTTTGCAACACATGGCCATTAGGTGGCAAACTTATATATGCTAAAAACAGCTCTGCTGTCCTCCCAGTTTTAGGATATTATATTCATATATACGTTAAGATGTCTGTCTTCATTTTAAAATTGCGCTATTCATCATGCTGTCTGACATTATTCTGTTGTCTTTAATAATATCGTGTTTACTATTGTTTTCTAACTGCTAATAAGCAACTGAGAACTCACTTCTCTAAATAGCGTCTATACTTGTCATCTTGATTGCAGAACATTACAACTCTTTGAGTTCAAGAAGACTTTTAGAAGAGCAGCTATGATTCTTACAGCAAAAAAGTACACTTCTACTAGAAGGGAAAAGTGTTTTATTTATCTTTCATATATGAGAATGAAAAGCTATTACAGGTAACATCCATTTCTTACTTCATTGATGGCTTGTGTTTTCTGTTACAGTGGACAATCTGGAGAAGAGGTGAAACTACGTGATGAAGTAATTAAAGCATCTGACATTGAAAATCCTAGGATAGCTTCAAATCCATGTGAATCTTGTTCTCATGACACAGCCAGTGACAGCAGTAGTGATACTGAACAAGAATTTGTTTCTTCTGTCCTACCAGGAAGTCCGTCAAGTTCAGCCAATTTTGCTCAGCAAATGCACAGAAACAGCATCCTCAAAAAGAAGCATGTTCAGAAAGTCTATTCCAGCCCTAAAACTGAAGACTCAGATGTGGTAGAAGCCACTGAACAACTATCTAATTGTAAATTAGATAGTAAATTAGATGTAAATCAGGAAGAAATGCATGCTTGCTCTGTTCATAATAAAATAACTACGACGCCTTCAAAAAATACTACTCTAGGGAAATCAAGTGCTTCAGAAAACTATGAAAATACCTGTGGTTCACAGATAGTTTTTCTAGGTGTGAGCAAAAGAGGGGCAGAACATCTTAAAAGAACACTGGCTAACTCAAAAGAGCATAAAAAACCTGAACTGAGGCATCCAGTTAATTCCAAAGGCAGTTTATTAGAAGTGCTTAAGCAAACACTTATGGAATGGAGAACTGAGGAAACGTTACAATTTCTCTATGGCCCGAACTATACTTCTTTGTGTTCATCAGAGTGTGTATCATCTGCCAACCAGGAGAATGAAGAACTTGATGAGGATGACTTAGATACAGCTGATGATCTTAACACTGTTGCTGTAGGGGAGTCTGAAAACAGTTTGAACTACTCTTTACCTTTCACAGGCCCAGGTGGAATAGTTAAGCCTGTGCCTAGTTACGAAAAGTTAAAAGAAGAAACGGAGTTCCTAGAACTCCGAGTAAAAGAGTTCTATAAAGGAAAGTGCATCTTGGCTGAAGAGGCAGTGACCCATGCACAAGCAGAGGAACATCCAAGCAAAGACAAAGTAAGTGTCCAGTGGAATAGTGTCGAGGCTGTATAAAGTCTGACTTCAAAGAATTATTACAAGCTCTTTGTTTCTGTCATCAAAAGTGGATAAGTATCTAGCATAGGGAAGGGGAAAAGGTTAGCTGCACACTGCATGTTGGGTCAAATTAAGCAAGCTTCTGTCCATTAAGAAATTACTGGTTGGGGGTTTTTTTCTAATCAGAGATAAGAGCCACCTTATGTTTAAACATTTATTGATAAGCTGTGACTATTTGATGCATTGACTTAATTAAATGCTACGCTATAGCTGTTAAAGGTTTTTGTCTAATACAGGATGATCAGCAGGATGATCTCACCTTCCCACTTGTTGATTCAAATGCACAAATGCAAATTAGAAAGCGAATCGTCCTTGAAAAACTGAGAAAAGTGTAAGTATTCTTTACTTTGGTAAATATCAAGCTGAAGTTGGTGCTCATTCATCATCATTTTAAGTAACAAACACACTGTGCAAGGACGTTCTGTTTTTTAATAGGTGGCCTTAGTCATAACGTAAACCCATTATTGCCCTAAAGAACTTACTTATTTCTGAGGCAGTCATCTGCGGTACAGTTGCAGGTGTCAGTTTGCACAGCCTGCTGAGGTAGATGTCAGAATCTCACTACTAAGGTGTTCTCTAGAAGAAATCTGTCCCTACAAGCATTGGAGCTTGTAGTTGACAACATTCCAGGCTGTCACAACAGCATGTTCCCACTCTTCAGCAGTTGGCAGAAGTCAACACCAATTGTGCCATTACGCTGAAAATTTCTATGGGTTTTGAATCTAAATGTTAGTATAACACATGGAGCTTAAAATGAGAATATGTGCTTCAAAAAAAAAACCCCAAACTCCACAGCAAACTCTTTCTTTATCATCTTCCTTTCCAGTTATCTGGAAATAATCTAAATTATTTAGATTCTTCTAAGTTGTTTAAAAGCAGATTCTGATGGACATAAAATATGAAATATTTAAATAGCTGTATGTATCACCTGCTCAAGTCTAAACTGAAAAACTTGAAGATGGTTGGGAGGAGTGCAAATATTTGTCCTGTACATTAAGCGTACTGTTACAGGTAAACAAATCTACACAGAAGGAAGCGGTGTTTTCAAACCGCTTAATACTTTGAGTAAAGATCTTACTAAAAGAGTTTCTAGTCCATGTTTGGGTGGCTGGTATCAGTATGCCTCTAGCTACAACCGTTAAAGGCCCTAAGAGTTGAATCTTAAAACTTTCCAAGCACCAGAACTTTTTCACATAAAAGGTCTTTGGAGTCCCAGAAAAGAGATTAAGGCATCTCTGCTGTATCTGTTAAAATTACTAAATTATCAAAGTTGAGAGGACCTTGAAAACACTCCTGTTGTCAAGGCAATGCAGATAAATGAGTGTTTGAAGGCCATGATTCTGGTGGGTTTGTTAGGGATATTTTGCTTTTCTGTGGTTGTAGTTTGTGTTAGCTAGCCAAAGTAGATCTTGCAGAAGCTTTTTTTTTAACTAAAAAAAACCCACAACCAAAACTCTCCCCAAAAACTCCGTTCTGTTTCTCTCTATCTGCAACAAGTGTGGACAGGCCACAAACATGGAATCAAACCATGCTGCTAGAAAGGTGGCTGTCTCTGATCTTTCTGTAAGTGTCAATGTCACATAGATGCCAAGGATTACTACTGTATGGTAAAGCAGTTTCTCTGCTCCTTCAAATTTTTCCACAAGTTGGTCAGTCATTTGCAGCTTCTAGCAAAATTTCTGTTGAACTTAAAAGTCTGGTACTCCATGAATAGAGGATAAGAAAGACAGAGTGGGTTTTTTTTCTTAGTTTCTTCGAAGGTTTTATTCTTGACTATCCCCTCCTTTAGTTGGTCTTTTTAAATTTTATGAGTTGATGCATTAGCCCTGTCACACCCAAGTAAGAGAAACAATTTTCATTGTGATAAAGCAATGATTTCTTGGTGTGTTCAGATGAAGTCAGTGGGAATATGAATATGCCCAGCATCATAAGAGTCCTGTGTTCAGTTTTTGTAAAACATGCAGTGATGTAAAGGAGAATAGAAATCTTGATTCTTTCAGCATTATTGATGTACCGTGCACATATATGCATATAAATGTAAATAACTGGATATTCAAATGCAAGAGGATATTAACTATAAAACAAGTAAATAGAGGCAAAAGTTTCATCCTAAATATGAAAAACAATGCACATTATTTCCAGCATTTAGGAATACTGACAACTAGTTAAACAGTATACGTGGTTTGTTGTGTGCTGTATCAATTTTTACGCACAGTCAAGTAGGGAGGCAGTCTGTCTTTTTCTTTCTTTTGAAATTTTCTGATTACCCTACTATCATCTTGATTCCAACTATCAGGCTTACAGTGGAATGTTATTTCTGCTGCATCTATGTGAGTCTGAGGTTAGCAGATATATTCTCTGTGCAAACCTCATTTAGATGTGTAGTTTCCTTTTGTATTGTTATTTTTGAACCAAGTAAATATAAATATTTCAAACATTTATGAGGCCTGGAATTCTAATCCTCATAATGTAAACACTTTGATTTTTTAGTAAGAATATCTTGTCAGAACTGAAATGTGAAGTTAATAGGGTATGCATGTAAAAATATATTTAATTTCTTCTTCATGTTCACACTGAACTAGAGCTGCTTATTTTTAAAAACAAGCTGTTGTAAAGTGAAGGTGTTGCCCAAACACCACTCAGAGGAATCTGAAATGTAAACTACAGGCCTGATCTGCTGCACAAAAGTCAATCTCTTTTTCTTTTTATTAACTTTGATGAGCGTTGGTGGAAGTCCTACTTGAGAAGAAATGAAAAAGAGAGGAAAACATATATTGACCAGTGTCTTTTGCCTTCTAGATTACCTGCAGTTTTGGGCCCTCTTCAGATTACTCCAGGTGATGTTTACACAGAGCTAAAAAATCTTGTCAGAACTTTCCGGTGAGTATTAGTCTGTCTTTACAGATTCTTCTTTATTGATTAATTAAACATGCTGTTGACTGATTTGTGATTTGGGCACAGAGAGGGCCCCATTACAGATTTGCCCTTTTTCTAGCTGTGTGTTCATGTAGGTAATGTCACGTTCCCTGTGGACTAACAAGTCAGCCCTTTCCCTGCTCCTGACAGTGGCTAGGTCACCAGGAGTATTTGTAGATTTTTAAAAGTAGGCCAGTGGTCTCTGGAGGATGATGGTGAGTCTTTTAAAGGTTCTGCTACCTCGTCACCTCCTATTAAGCGTGAGTTTCTGAGATCTGTCGCTTTCTTTTGCTCTGGCTCCCTACAGCCTGGCTAAATGGTTTTAAGATGATTAATAATTGTTGCCACTAACTTCTAGAGCCAGGGAAGATCCAGTTTGACCTGTCTTTTTCCTGATTTCAAGGGGAAGTAGATCTAGTGGACACTTTATCACCACAGATGAAGCTTCTGCTTCAGTCAGAAGCATTAAAGACAGTATTTGGAAACACTGGGATAAAGAAGGAGGGAAAACAGAATGGTGGTAGCTTCTCTGAACATTTTTAGGTTTTCTTGGGGACACGACTCTCATAACTTTGATCATGTCCTGCATCTTGAAGTATTGTCAGGAAAAGGAGCAACAACAGTTGCTACTTCTGTGTACATTGTCACTCTTGAAAATTCCCACACCCCCCACATCCTCAACCTGCATGAGGTTTACATGTAAATTTTCCAAACTCATTCATGTGGTGTTTGCCGCAAGGAATCTAGGGTTTGGGGAATAGAAACCCGTCTCTACCTGATCCCTTGTGATTTATCTGACGTCTGGAAGGACACCACTAAAACACAGATCTCTATATGCGGGATTTCTTGCTATGGAAGATCCTCTTTTCTTTTCTGGTGACTCTGTGCATGATGTGTTTTATTTAAAAGAATTGTTAGTGCTTGAACTTGATTCTGTAGTTGCAGTCTTATAAGTTGTGATTAACCTTTTATTTTAACACCACCACTGAAAACAAGGAAGATATTTTTGGTTATATTGGAGCAGCATGTATATACTGTATATATACATACTATTTGAACAAGATCTTTGTGTCTTAAAACAGTTTTGTTGCTCTGCAGTCTAAATGCTTAATAGTCACTTTAGCTTATGGATTGATAGAACTGGAAAAATTACATTTGGTCTCTTTCAATTTACTTTTGTATGATTGATTATGCAAAAAGTCCTGGAAGTTCTCAAAAACAGAACTTCTATTTTGAATCATTTTGCTATTCAAAGACAATGTGGCCTGAATACGAAGTTTTAAAAGTGGTTTATAGCAAAGCAGCCTTGAAGCCAAAATGGACTTCTAAAAACATACATATACACATCTGTGGCTTTACAGAATGGAAACAAATGTAATTAATTTGGACTTTGATCCCAATACCTGGCTCATGCAGCAATAATTTTATCATATTTTAAAGGTCTCCTCTGATCTATTTCTGATCCCTCAGATAACACTTCGTGAGTTTATTTTTAAGTCTTTTTTGTTAAGAAGTAAGTTGAAGGTAATGGTAGGAGGTTCTTGGGGCTCTCTTACTGTGAAGATTCCAGATAAATTGCTTAGAAATTTAGCATTTTGGGCGGGGGATGGTTGAAGACAATTGTGTGCACTACACAAGAATTGTAAGTGCCCTTATATATCTCTCTCTCAAAATAAATGGAGTTTTATTGTCACTGATAGTAAAAGAATACAGAAATACAGGAAATAGGGAAGCAATAAAAACCTTTGGGCCCTTTCTGCTTCTTGCATTTCTGATACAGAAGGGTCTGTTGTTACACAAAAGCTACCTCATGGATATTAAGATGAAGGCATAGGTTTGGATTTCTAGTTCTGTATGTAGGTTTAAATTTACTTAATATGAGTGGTCTTTCTGATTTTGGGTTGAATGCTTTGTCAGGGAGACCTGGGATAAATTTTAAATGGTATTTATGTTTGCAGGGCATAGAAATGTAAATGTTACTTTCTTTGTTAATGTGGCTAAAATGCTTAATGACTATGGAAGGAGCACTGACAAATGCTGGTGCTCCTTCCTGCTTTTTGTACTGGCAATATTTCAGGCTGAAGAACTTGCCAAAGAGGGTAGGAGATAAAACACATGGCTGTAGTAGAGCTTAACTGAAGAAGGGTAAAAGAGCATGTGGTGAACTAAGCAACAACAATTTTCAGCTCCATTGGTTTTTAAAGGAACACTTGCAGTTCAGCCTCCTTTGGGCATCATTTTATTCAATCACCACTGCTGGGAAACGCACTAGAGGGATCTCAAGAGACATTTTAGAATGGTTAGAGCTCTTCCCAAACAAAGTCCCTCGGTGCCTGTAAGCTTTTGTTACGAAAACTGAGATGGCAAATAATTCTCCAGAGTGTGTAAGGGCACTTTGTTAAAAGATCAAGAGAAAATTAGCTATTTATATATAAATTGAGGTTAAATGATTATGTTTGTGAATGTGTGGTTGGTTTTTTTAAGGCATAATATTTCATATTGATAATAGAATTTCATCTGTATCTTATGGTTGCAAGTATTTTAATTCTTTTTATGGACCTTATCATTGACATTGAACTCTGTCAATGAATATGATACAGTTGTTTCCTAAAGATGTATTCAAGACTCTTTATTATAGCTTTGTCTTAAAGCTGCTTCATTTGCAAAGATGCTGATGCCTTCACTTTGCAACAAAGATAAATTGTAAAACGAAAGAAAGAAAATCTCTATTTTTTTCTTTTTCTCTGAGCGTAAGAACACGGACATACTGGGTAAAACTGAAAGACAGCAAGCATGGACTGGTTCAAAGGAATGTTTTTTTCACCAAATGTACATTTAATACCAATAACTCATTGCTACTAGCTATTAGTCAAATTCATAGCAACATGTTAAAAATTGAGCTCGTCAATTCATGGATGACAAGTACATTCTCATTGTAAGAATAAACAAACTTCTAGAAAAGGAAATAACACTCAAGACTATAATTTATAAATAGGTATAAAGAAAAATATACTTTACAAAGATTGTTTTATATTAACCAGCTACATTTTCTTTCATCGTGTTCCTTGCGTCATGTAATACCTGATGCCTGTTAGGGGTTAACTTTTTAGCATAATAATCCTGGTGTCCATCTGCCATTCCCCGTTGGACAGTGTTCCTGTTATCAAAATGTTTCCTAGAAATCCCAGGAAATGTAATCCTGCTGAGGAAAGGGTGCTGAGCTCCTGCATCGCTGAGTTTCTTTCCTATAACTTCAAGTTTGTTGTGGTCCCTGTCCAAGTTCTTGCACAGGGCACTTAAGGATGTGCTTAAATCTGCTGCCACAGCAGGCACTGTTTACAAATGAGGCCATCATTTGCTAATGGAGTTCTGCTAGAAAAATTTGCAGCCTACAGTAATTAAATGGGAAGACAACTAAAGGAAAAGAAGTAGAACCAACTGTGTATCCTCTTTTTCTGTCATTTTGGGGTTTACTTTTTTTTATTTACTGGTTACTTTAACCTTGGACTTCCATGTATTCCTACAATTTCCGTATCGGAGTTCACTTTCTTTGCAGGCTGGGCCCTGGTCAGTTATTGGGAGGTCATTTGGGATGGAATTTTTATGCATCTTACTCCTTAGTCCTTTATCCTGTCAGCTTCTGCCACTTGGATCCATCTGCTCAGTCTGAGCTTCTTCATAGAGTATTAAAACTGCTGCAGGGGTCCTGCTGCCTACTGGATGGTGGAGGCAGTCAAGTCCAGCTGCAGTGCTTCTTGCTGGGGTGAACCACAACACCGCAAACTAGCAACTAAGTGACGCACACAGCTATTTGGGAACATCCAACTTTCTTGGCTTACCTATCCTGCCCTACAGACGCCGAGAAAGTAGAGACATTCCGTTTTGAAAAGTTGCATATTGTTTTCTCTCTTTGGGTAGGCAAACTCTTTAACAGAAAATATTTCACTGCAAAACTCAAATCATGTCCACGAAGTCTTGTACAGTTTTAACATTTCCACTTTATATGTTTATGACAGAAATCTAGTGACCTCTCTTTCATGGATTGTTCTGAAGTAACAGTTTTGGCTAGAGGCAAGACAAAGAATTAATGAACCATTTTTACAGAGGACTTGCACTTGCCTGTTTTCTGAAAGCTTTGCTCTTCAGAGGCCTTGGTGTTGACACACAGCTTGTTTTTGAAAGTGACTGCCCTTCCACTGCTCCTTGTTATTTAAGGCTTCACACCTGTAGGTTGCTAGCTTTAGTCTGATCTGCCTGAAATGTGTTTTTTGCAGCTGCTCAAGTGTTTTAGGACAGGTGTTGTACTGAAAGGTTACTCATTGTGGAAGCCTGACTGTTCATCCAGTCCAGCGACTGGAGTACATCAGCAGATCCATATTGCCATATCCTGCTGGTGATCTGTGTCTTTGACTACCTCCTTCGTAAATAGCATATTGATGGCAATGACTAGTGTTCAGACCTTGCCAATCAATACTAACATTGAATAAGAGTTAATTGACACAAATAACTGCATCTCTCAGTTTGTGTACAAGAATGACACCTTCCTGTGCTCTAATCAATAATAACTCCTTGTAGAGCATTGCAATAAAGCTGCTTTCTCTATTTGACAGAGTTTTCCCAGGTGGCTTGGAGCTGTCTCCTCCATTGTGTCTCATCATAGCAGATTAACTGGAATGTTACATATGAATTGCCTGTCAAGATGATTCCATCAGGCATTTCTTGGTAGTGTTTATCCCTGTCATCAGTATTGAGTCAAGACATTCAGCCTTTGTTTTGTCTCTTGTGTTATGACCAGAAAAATGTAACAGTTTACCAGGTACAAGCTTTGTTGCCAGATAATGCCATTAGCTATTTGAAATAGTAATTGGTAAACATGAATCTTTTAGTAACAAAAATAATCTGTATTTGCCAGAACTATTGGTTCTAGTTTGATGTGACAATTCCTGTACATGTTGTACAAAACATTGCTTTTCCTTTCATCATTTAACAAAACTCGGGCTGTTGAGACACTACTCGAGTAGTCATTGCTTCAGAATCTTATTTTGGTTGGAATACTTGGAGATTTGAGGAGAAAAATAGGATAATACTGCTTTGCTCATTACTATCCTTAAATAAAAAATAATTTTATTAATTTTAATATCTTTCTGAAATAAGGAAATGTGAAATGATCCTGTAAAACTTCTTATTCATAACTGCATTTTTAATGACCATTTTGAATATCATTTTGGTGAATTAGTTAACAGAATTTGAATTTTAACAATGGCAAGTACAAATACTTTTCCACTTTTTAACACTTTTTTGGGGTAACTATATACTTGCCCAAAGAAATTAAAAATTTTAAAAAAAATCTTGCTCGGGAAGAAAACCCTAGATTTGAATTTGTTGCCAGGTATTTAATTTTAAGCAACCTCCCATCTTCACCAGTGCCTGTAGAAGTGGGTATGAATGACAGGGTAGCTTCATTCTGGATCTGAATTTACACAAGGCTGCATAGAAGGGAAGCTGAGAGCAAGGAGGAAGCAAACATAGGGAGGCTCTTGCCCCTCAGTATTTCTGTTGGGTGGCGCCATCAGTCTGAATAAAATTAACTCTGCTAGCCTTTTTGGGTGCCCGCATAGCCACTGCTTTGTTTTTAGCTGTGACTTTTCCATGAAATTGCTTGTCTTGAACGCCATGGGTCATGCCTAAATTCAGCCGTAGCATTTCACGCGTGAATTGTTTTAAGTCAGATTAACGTTTGACTTAAAGCAGATCTGTCTTATTACAAAGTTCAGCCAAATAAGTCAGCAGGTATAAAATGCAACAGCACTTTTGTTGGGCACCCATGTGGTTCTTCATTCACACCTCATTTTCTTGCTCTTACACCTGCACTGGCTCCCATTGCATAAGTTAGAATTCTGGGTTTCCATTTTAAAAACAAGAATCATCAGAGGATTGTCTCCAATATCTTATAAAATCCAGTCTGTTTCCGCAACATTAGCTTTTACAGCAAATCTGGATCTGAAGCCAGCAGCGGGGAAACTAAGTGTAAGAAGGCCCGTCTTTTCAGAAACGCGTGTGCAGTTCCTGAGAATTTCCCAGTGGGTGTGAGTGAGAGCTGAGCCCTCACAGCAGCCAGGACTATTTGTGAGCTTGTTGAAAGAATTAGCTACTGTTCAGTCTTCCCCATGCCACTTTCATATAGAAAAAAGAGACATATTGGGAATTCTGCAATTCCTTCATTATGGGATAAGATGAGAGAGAAGCCTGGAAGTTGGTGAATTGCTCAGATACAGCTGTAATTGCTACATTGTAACTCAGTGTATTGTCTTTTAATGGTTGACTTAAATGACAATTCAGCAGGTAAAATCTGTTTACTCTGAAATGTTTGACCTTTTTTTTGTTATTTTTCAGGTTAACAAACAGAAATATTATTCACAAAATGCCTGAATGGACTCTAATTGCTATTGTTTTGTTATCTGTGTAAGTACCCTTTAATGTCCAATATTCTCATACAAAAATGTCTTAATTAGCCTATTGAGACAAGATTTAATTTTCAGATAAAAGGAGGGAAAGATTTCTTTAAATTAACCGGGGAATAAACAGAAACATTTTTTCATGCCAATGAACGAAATTCTCTTGACAAAACAGGATTGTCCCACTTGCAACAACATGTTAACAATGGACAAACTTATGTTAAAAAAAGAAAAGTTAAGCTTTAGGGGTTTTTAAGGAGGGCTGGTGGGGTGAAGGAGGAGTATACTTCACTCTCTTCCGTTTGCTGCTAACAGACATTCTTCCCCTCTCTGACAGTAGGAAAAAATGACGTGTATTGTATTATTTGGATTTGGCATAATTGTTACACTTTTCATTTCTCATTTTACTTCTAATTTTTTAAAAGATTTCACTTTCACAATTAAAGTCAAACTATTTCCATAAAGATATAGTGTGCTTCTAAATAAGTTTGTTTGAATATTCTAGCAAACTTCTTTGAGAGGGGAAAGCTTTTTTTAGCAACTCCCAAATTTCTGAAAGGAATACTGGGACCCAGTGTTTTATTTTTATGAGGATTAGCTTTATTGCTTAAGATTATGATACTACAGTGCCTACAGTCCTCCTTAGCTTTGTTCTACTTACTGTAGAATTAAATCCTTTCCAAGGGTTTTCCTGATGGGAAGTCTGATTTTATTATAGTGTCTTTCAGTAAACTTCTACACAGAGGCATGATCTATAAAAGCTGTAGTCATATGCATCAAGCAACTTCCTTAATTTATATTTTCGAAATTCATGTGCATTTCTGAAGTTAAAGATACAAACTTTGCAGTGTGTAAAACAGTTCTCACAAATTCATATTAAACATTTAACATTAGTTCACCTTTTAAGAAATCACTGGTGGTTTCACACAGTGTCAGCCCCTGCCTTTCAGTAGGGTTAAACCATCAAGCAATCTTTGTATGTCTTTCAGCTTGAATTGCATGATTGCAAAAAATCTTATTCCAGAGACTGTTTATTACCGCACTGCTGCTGCTTCTTTTGGGCTTCCTGGGTCACTGGAGCCTGTAGGACAGAGAAGTACTTACAGACATTCACAGGTCAAGAAGTGTTGTGGGCCAACCTCATAGCATCCCCAGTACTCCACTTACTTTCCTTGATATTACTTCAGTCTGACACATTGTTCTGGCTTTACTGTCCCAAGGAAGACTATACCAGCAGGCATTAGAGTAGGCTTCAGCGAGCCTTACATCTGTGTCACCCAGCCAGATACCGCTCAAATGATTCATTAAATCAGAACACAGAAAGTAACTTTACTTGAATGCCTTGGCATGAATTTTTTATCAACTATAAGAACAAATCTTTTGTCATTTTTACTATATATTCTTATGGTTGAATTGGTAATTTGTGAAACAGATCTTATGAATTTTTCAAGTAGTTTCCATACATTTAAAGAAATGGTGACTCTTTTGATCAGAAGTTAAAATATGTTGCTGGTCTCTCCGCGTATGATGAGCTCTAAATATTTACATACCTAATGATTGTTTTACAATTGCTTTAAAATGTTATACAAGTAGCAGGCAGTCTTGGTGTAGCAATCAATATAAGCAGAGAACCAAGTCTCTCTTTACTTTTGCTTTCTAAGGGTCCACCCCTAAACAAATGAATAATATTTGATCCTAAAATAGAGTAGATTTTATTTCCAATGTTATTCTAGTGAAATCATGAATAAAACTCCTGTTGGCTTCAGCTTATTGTAAGGTTCTTGCAAGCTCATGATCTTCAGATTTTGAACAACTCTCAGCCCCCTCTTAGGAGAGGATGTGGAAGAATGTAGATGAGGTAGAATGAGTGTTAAGATTGCTCTGAGAAGATGATGAGTGTTGCATCATTTCTGGAAAGATTAAAACAGTACATTTAATTCTTTGGGAATTCTAATCAAACTTGAATATTTAGTGGAAGGCAGAAGCGTGCAGGGAAAGGTTACTGAGGACCGGGACAACCCCTCACAGATAAGTCCTCAGATTGTGGCCCTTTCTTACCTCCTGCAGTCTGCCAGGGAATCTGTTGTATCTTACTAATATTGCTCATAAAAAGCATTACACTCTCTTAAGTCTTCTCTGGCTTCCCCTTGGCTATTCTGAGAGATGATGCGTGTTGCAGCAGATATAATGTCATTTAGATTGCAGAGTTGTATGAGGCCTGAGTCAGAGTGGCTCTTTACTAGCTTCTGCCACTGAAAGAGAACCTTTTCAGAATATGTATTCACAGGTCTTCACCTGGTCCCAGGCACAGGATGGCCATTTTACTCCTAACACTAAACAGTGAAGTAGCGTAAGGAACACCCTGGAAGAGGATGATACTTCCTCTTTCCAGGAGGATGAAAGACCATATTATAGGTACCCTGGGGTGCAGGAGGTGTAAGAACAGAGACTACAGAAGGCAGAATGAGCATGGGATTTCAGGGTATACCTCAAAAGAAACTACTAAGACCTCAAGTATTTTTTGTTTTGTTTGGAAGAGGGCAGGGTTGTTTTGTTTAAAGTAGCAACTGTTGGACTTTGCTTGCACCCCATTTTGTGCATCGATATTGTGGCTCACCACTTCCTTCTCATACATGGCTAGCGTGTGCTGAGGACTCCAACAGTGTACTTAACTTCACAGTGCACTTTCAGAGGGCCCCGACCCTTTTTGTGATATGCTACTGCGCAGAATAACTATTATCATTACTGCTGTATTGAATTTAAGTGTCATCACCACTTAATGCTTTGTATTATGTTATGAAAATGCTATCCTCTCTTCATTGGAGTGTGCATATTAACTATTTGGAGGATGCAGCACGTTGGATAGTCATAACACCTAACTTTGGCGCTTAAATTAGAGCTGGGCTCCTTTTATAGTCTGCTGATCCTCCAGAAGCTATTAAAAGTACTTATGTGCCCTTGAGTCGACTGACTATTAAAGAAACTTGGGCTTCTAATTCATTGCTCTGAAATAAAGTGCCTGAAACTGGACAGTGTGACTGTCTTTCTCAAAGTATAAAATGTTGGAGATTGCAACAGTGGAGCATTTCCTGTTCCTAGTGAACAGCTGGATTTATTCAATCAAATTACTGTATAAAATATGAACAGCCAGTCTCAGCCTTTATTGAAAATCTAGCCTGAGGCACTCCTATCTTTATGACCAGCACATTCAGCAATGCTGCATTGACCTTCTTGGAGTACACTTTGACAGCCAGAGAATTATGTTCAAATAATTGCATTCATGCCTATCATGGAGTGGGTGACTCTTTAAAATGATCTGTAGATGAAATTTCTTATTTATTTGTCATTTGTAATAATTTTGGCAGTGGTAGATTTCTGTGTCTTCCTGTTGCAATGTTCAGTATGTTAAGCAGAATTTTTTGTTATGGTAATAGCTGCTTTATAATGTACTGTATACTAGAATATAGAAGTTGCATCTTTTTCCCCCAAAGAACTTAGCAAGATATCAAATGCAGCAGATAAATAGATACAAATACAGTAGTACAAGAAAGAATGGAGAAAGCAGTGGGAAGATTGGTTGCTATACAAGCATGGGCACTTGCTGGTTTTAGTGTATACCCCTGGTACAGTCTAATGGAAAGCTTTCAAGATATTTTCAGGAAATGTCTGCTTTCATCTCACTTATCTGAGCTGGCTTGTTCCAGTGAACTGTGGTCAGCTTCATCTACAAAGCCTATGCAAGAGGTTCCCCCACTAAAAGCTTTGAAGCATTTCAAAATGTTCTGGGATTAGTTTATAAGTGTTCGGCTGCAGTATTTAAAAAAACTCAAAATGACCACGATCACTAAACAAAAGCCATCGTTATATGTGTGCAGCCACTTTAGATAAATGTGTCATGTGGAGATGTACTCTAGAGGTTTACTCTCTTGGAGATAACAGTTCAGGAACTGGAGAATCTTGGGTTCAAGTATGCGTTTTTACTTCTTTGCACACGAGAGCACATCTATTGCTCAACACTGACATTTCTAGATTATTTTAAGAGGAATTCAGATATTTGTGATATCACTACAGTGTTCTTGTCTGAAAATGTCTGAACGTCTGAAATGTACAAATACATATTGGATATGATGGACTTGCAGAGTGACTCTTTTTCCTATAGAAATCACATACGAGTCGGCTCAATGATCTTCTATCATCAGACTTGCTAAATAAAAGATTGGTTCCAGGTTTCAGCTGAGAAAAATCATTTATCGTTAAACTAGAAATATAATTGTTTTCCATTTTGAAACAGAGTTTGCAGGACCAAAAATCCAGAAAGTCTTTCTTTTTATAAAAGTGTTTGAATGTGGTCATAGTATTGTCTCTACTCTTGGTCTCTATCTGTAGAGTTATATTATTGTTTGAAATAGAGAAAAGGCAAGTTTATCTTAACATGTTAAAAGATTAAAAAGTATATTCTTCCCCTTTTTCTCTCTTAATAATTTTAGGTTGTCGTTTGGTGAGTGTGAACTCAAATAGGTTTTCTTGTTAAGTGGTTCTTACTTATCAGCACTTTCTAAGCAAACTCAAATCTGCTTATTTGGCATATAGTTGAGATCAGTATTACTTTACTTCCTCCTACCATGTTCCAGTATTACTTAGGAAACATATATAGAATGGTATTTGAGGGATTTGCAGTGTTGTTAATGGGGACATTAATCAGTGCCAGCTTTAAAATTAATTACCTATCTTCATCATTCATAAGGGAGAAAGTAGAAGAAGAAACCTTAGCAGCTTCAAAGAAGGTATTTCTCCTCATACAAAAAAACCCGCTGTGTTGCTGTAGTGCTATTACACAGGAAAGTGACTGTATTTCATTGCAGCACGCAGAGCTGCAGTCTTTTTCCATTCTGATATTTCTCATGGATAGCTTTCTGAATGGGAGATTTGGATGTGCTGTGTAAATTTCATGCATGCCCGGCACAAACTCTCTGAGGTGAGTCCAGGATAATTAGTTCCCCTTTACAGTTCTGGTCCTTGACCTCATGAGCAGGAGTGGAGCCTTAGTGCACACTGTCTCCTGGACTTCTGTTGCATGGAGTTAGGGGGGCTGGCTCAGAAAGCTGTCTTCTCTGCACCTGCCAGTGTTGCTGCCCAGTGCAAGGGAAGAGCAGGGTCATGGCTTTCTTCCAAGTGTCTTGGAAATCCCCCCAAGAGGGAAAAACTTTTTAGCCGGGCCTGCTGTGATAGGACAAGGGGTAATGGTTTTAAACTAAAGGAGGGGAGATTTAGACTAGACATAAGGAAGAAGTTTTTCACAGTGAGGGTGGTGAAGCACTGGAACAGGTTGCCCAGAGAGGTGGTAGATGCCCCATCCCTGGAAACATTCAAGGTCAGGCTGGATGGGGCTCTGAGCAACCTGATCGAGTTGAGGATGTCCCTGCTCATTGCAGGGGGGTTGGACTAGATGACCTTTAAAGGTCCCTTCCAACCCAAACTATTCTATGATTCTATGTTCCCAGCAGCTGTATGTGTGGGCATTCAGGCTGAAGTCATGACCAACTATGCAGAGCCGGTGTGCAAACTGCACCACCAGTTACAAATTGTCCTTCATGGAGATGTTCTTCCGACTAATCTTTTTGTTAGAATCTAGAAATACTTTTATGTTGAACGTAATTTTGGAGCTTCTGCTTTAGTCACCCTTGGGAACTTTATATTCTAAATGTAGTTGTGAATTAAGAATATGGTAGTAGGGAAAGTACTTTCCTCTGCCACTTCATTTTTGCTTCTTGTGTGAGTAAATGAGATTTTTGTTGCAACTTCTGTTTCAACCCTCTGAAAGATAGCATGCTAGATTTCAGAAGACTGCTTTATCGTGTTGATTCTTTGGGGAGCTAACTCAGTCAGTGGAGTTCATGTCCTATTGAACTCTATGCCACAACTATGTGCTGATCAAGCAGATGGAAAAATTGCCCAGCCCTATTAAGAGAGAACTGTTTTAAATGTATGTTTCTTGAAAAGGTGTACATTTAGAAGATTTCCTTTGTGATATCGTGTTTTTCCTCCTTCCGTAATTGCTGCATACAGCTTTGCTTATTGGAAGTCATGTCATAGCACAGAATAAGGTGTACAGTTACACAGTAATATAGACAGTTCTGAACTAATGCTGCAAGTAAGGTGTGAGTAATCCACACTGTTAACAGCTGCCCTAAACTTAGTTTTAAACTAAATGTATTTTAACTTTATCCACTGAGCAAACTGAACTGTTAATTTTGCAACTGAATCCTGAAGCTGTAGCCCTATGAAAATATACTTGCTTCCTTATTAATAATTAATCTTAATACATTCAATGCAAACACTTTTTTATCGTGAAACATTACCCATCTGTTAAAAGAAAAACATGACTTTGACACGCACTTGCATCTTTTATTTTCAGAGTTTTAACTTTATCTTAGTAAACTTTCTAAAGAACAGCCTGCATTGATGGGGACGTGACACATAGGCAGTGTTTTTGACGTACAGAAAACTTCATTGTAAGATGAAAATCGGTGTTGATTTTACTTGTGTCTGAACCAAAAAAAATGTAGAGGTACACACCATTGAAAAGGTTACTATAGCTTCCTAGCATGTGATCCCCAGGTATTTTGTACCAGCAGAATTTTTAGTATGGGTTCTGGATTAATTTGTTTTGTTCTGTGCAGAGTGTCATAATGGTACCTCTACTAGGCTAAGTGGTGTGTCCTATTCTTCTTTAGCACTGAAATAAATTGTGCCCAAAGTAGGAGTATTGTATTCCTTAACTCTTCTGGAACCGCTATAACAGAAAAATTTTGATTTGTAGAAAATCCCTGAAAGAGCAGTATCTTTTGAATATCTAATCATTCCTCTCCTTAGGGTGCTTAATGCAGATTATGGAAGGTAAAACCTTATAATGCTAGACAGTAAGACAGGCTGTCTAGAAAGACAATACTTCATTCCAGAGATTCTAATTTCCTTTGTCATATTGCTGTTGAAAGTGTCGGACCTGGCATGGCAGACAATATTTTTTGCTATGAAGTATATAATGTTTTTTTAGGAGGAAGAATCCTGAAAGTGATTAAAAACCATGAAGAGCTTAAAAAAACCTTGCTTTATGAATGAATTATGTCTTGGAAAACAAAATTAGTTGAATAATTGAGCTAAGTAATCATTTGCTTGGACCAGAACAGTGGTCCACAGACCTACTTAAAGACCCATGCGTCAAAGATCTATGTCAGTTAGGGGGAAATAGAGAGATGCATTTTATTAGCATTCATATCGATAATGTTACGTTGGAGAATGTTGGTGTTCCTATAATACTTTACAGTGACCAGGGATAAACTAAAAATTACTGAGAGGCATGAAAAATTTGGAGGGAGGAGGAGAAGATTACAACTAATTAATTCAGAAAGGAGGCAAATTATTTTTTATGTGATATTTGATAGTGGGCAGTACACTAATGAACTGGAGACTTGTTTTCATTTCCTAACACTGTAGGAATTGAGTGCAAAGGAAGTTTGTACTACTTCTCATTAGTTTGTTACTTCTTTAGATATAAAAACATTTTGACACCCAGTGGTCTGATCCAGTCTGGCAATTAAGTTCTGATCCTGATGTGGGATGTTAACAGTGAAGGCAAAAAATGTACAGTATTTTCTGAAATGTGTTCCTTTCATATTTATGAAAACAGAAAAAAGAAAATACAGCCTCTTTGGAGAAGGAAGGAAATACACGTCACTGACAAGAAGATGATGTATAAAGTGTATCTCTAGGCAATGGGCTATGATGAAGCTCTCGGAGTTTACAGACCATCCAAGCTAGCGGATTTAGTATCAGAGTGTAGATGGCTCTTTTGACGCAAAGTATATAATTAAAATAAATGCTTGTGATAAGACGGCAACCATCAGTTAACCAGAATGTTGTATAAATAAACATAAAATAACTATATATTTGTAAAATTTTGCACGGCATAATATAAACAAACTAGAACAATCATGTCCATAACAGTACATGTTCTTCTCTTCCCATTACTTCCCAAAAGTAAAAGTGTGCTTTAATTGGCTGGTAGCAAACATAGCTAACCAATGTATGGGAGCTTAGTCCAGAAACTGCAAAGTGCGTACGTGTAGTTAGGTGCAAAACCAGCATTGGTGCAAAAAATGTACAGATGCTTGATTGTTTAGAGGCTTGGGATCTCATTTCATTTTGATGTATACCACGCTTATACTCTGTGTTCCACAGAAATGCATATATTGCTCTATCTCTTCTTCCCTCTCTATCCATCTCTCTATATCCATCTGAACATTTTAAGAAGACACTGACTAGATCTAACTCATTCATCATAAAACTCAGTATTTCTGAGATAAGGTATTCAGTTTTTTAAAAGGATAAAGAATAGTTGTGATTCATGTGGCTCTTCATATTTGTTTCAAACCTCATCACATACTCAGCTTTTTTTAGGTATACTTTTAGGTCAGTATACTTTCACAAATCAGTGTTAATAGTTCTTCTGTTACAGAGATGGGAAAATTGAGATTAAGAGTAGGAAAGTGATTTTCTGGAGATCATCAAGTCAGTAATAGATCTGGAAATAAAACAAACAGGAAAAGGGTTTGGGAGTTTGTTTGTTTACACCTACTATGAGCTGGCATGTCTGGGAAAAGGTGCTTAAGAATCCTTAATTTTGGGGGATTTTTAAGAAACTCATTTTGAGAGGTCCAAAACTGCACTGGCATTTGTTTTCAGAACTGGGAAAGGCAGGTAGAAAAATATTGAGGTCCTTATGTTTAACTTTTGAAGAAAAAAAATTTGGACACAGTGGAAGCAAGTCTATTCCTAGCATGTCTCTTTACTCAGCTGCATTATTGCAGGTGTTTGATCTGTATATTGGACTGAAAGGCAGATAATCAAGTTACAAAGTTAGAAAGTTGTGAAACTAAGCTATGATCAATTTTATGATCATTGTTTCCATAGTAACTGAGTACAGGTGAGTACATTTTATAGTCAAGTATTGACAAATTATTTACCTAAGCATATTGCGCTGTAGCTATTCTAACTGTAAGACACTATATTTTATTTAATCTTTATTGAATTTTTTTTTTGCATGTCACTGAGATAATGAATTGATAGGAATAGATTACCAGTATGTGGCAGCAAAAAAAAGTCCAGCAATTGCAAAAATGGATGTATATGAAACAATGTTTAATTCATAAAATGTACCAGGTTTGTTTATAAAGGCATGTTTTAGATATTAAATTGTCCCACTGTATGTGCACAATAATTTATAGAACACTGTATATTTTACAAAGTACTTAAAAGATTCAGGCTCTCAAAAGCTTACATCTTAGCATTTTTTAATCTTACGGAGACTTATACCTGTGCTTAATTTCATGTAGCTAAGTAACCCAAAGACTTCAATGGCGTAGATTCCAGTATTTGAGAGGTGTCACAGGAAAACTTTGTCGAACATAAAAAGTAAGGAATAGAAGACTGAAAAGGATGAAAGGATCAATTTTAAAATAAATGTTAAATTTATTAAATTTAAAATTTTGACTAAGTTGAAAAAGAGGAAAAAAGGGAACAAAATGGTAGGACTGAGAAGTACCTTTGATCTGTCAGCTGGTTAGCAGGAAACAGACTTCAAATAAATGGAGCTCTTTAAACAAGACCTGTCCTTGAAATGTGTGCCTAAGAAACTTAGATTTGTTAGAGGAAAACAGCTGATAGTGATTTCTTCTGGGTTTATATTGTGAACTTTTTTTTGCCCTGTCTTTATGCAGATAAGTAAGCTAAATTGAAACCTTTTGGAACAAATCCCTGTATGAATGTAAGTGCTTTAAATGGCACACGGTATTGTAGAAGTTCTGATGCTTCATGTCTGTGAACTAATGTCGCAGTAATAACTTGGAATATGCTAATATAGAGGTGGGTACCATACTCCATTTGGTTTTTAAAAAAATCATCCTGCAGTCATATCTGTCAATACAAAATGGTGAAACATAGTCTGTGATACAGCTGAACTTTGTGTGAAGAGTACTCTGGATAAGAAACCGTAGATGTCATTGAGCTGGTTTTGGTGCTTCCTTAGTCGTCTTGTCTGGCTAGAGGTTTTTCTAATCCACTGGTAAAGAAGTCTGGAAACTCTGTTTTGCATATGATTGCCAAAGTAGTTGGTTTTTGCCAGCCTATATGATATTTGTGTTGATGGCAGTCTTGGTAGTCATTTTAAAATAAATAAGTGTTTGAAAATAGAGTTCCTAAATATCACTGTAACAGGAGGCAAATGGAACCACTGCATATTATTACTATAGTTTTAAGGGAGTCATGGGTCCCTGAATTTTTGTCACTGGCATTGTAACATCAAAGTATTTCCAGAGTGTTGGCCGTCGTCTTTCTCATTAGTCAGACTAAGCCTGGGTTAAAAACAGTGATCCCCGAGTACTTAATGAAGCCAACTGCTTAGTATTACAGGATCAGCATAATTCTAGCAAATGCTTGTAGAGAATGTGATGTCATTTTCCACCTGCTGAATGTTCTGAAATGTGTAGTTCTTTTCCTGGACAATTGCCGAGGGAACTGATTTATTTTATGTGTGCATATATAAGGTCAAGAAACTTGCACAGAAGGAACATTATAGGAGTGATACTGTGTGAGAAGAAACAGTGTTGATGCTTGCATTGCAAAGGTTAAAATAATTGTACAAAGCAATAGGCTTGTAAATTTTCTCTAGCTGAACAGAAATTGTTGCTATCGTGTTTATGTGCTACTGGTCACTCACAGGGGACTGAAATATGAGAATAGTGAGAAATGCCATTTTCTAGTTACTTTCTGAGAAGAATTATATTCTATAATTATGTTGTAGTAAAATAGTATGAGTTACATCAACTGAGAGTTTCAGATGTTTATCTAATTTTTGAGGCATTTTTAATTTTGTTTTTTCAGTTATTTGTATATACAGTGTACATTCTAAGGCATTTTGTCTTCAAGTATACAATGTACAGAACTGGCACAAGTAGCACTAAATGGCTATACTAAATCATTACACCATTCGATGAAATGTCTCACCATAGTTTCTTTGAACACATTATGTATTTTCAGACTTTTTTTGGGTGTTCCTTTGCATTAGACTTTTACTTTGCCTGTAAAATTAATTACTGACCTAGTGATGTAAATAGAATTTTTTTTTTATATAAGAAAGTGTTTTACTTGTCCTTCATTAAAAGTCAAAGGTCACCTATCGTACAGAAGTTATTATTTTGAGGACAGTCTGAATTTACTTGAGTTTTTTCCTTTTCTATATCTTGTTGTATCAGTGCAACATTATTATAAAATCTTTTCATTGCAGGATCTTTGAAGTTATACAGCTGGCTGTTATAAATACCAGCTGGCAGCTGATGGAGTGATCCTTAACTTTTGGAGGAGAGGAAACAAGTGGCATAAACAATACATCCTGCTATTCATGCAAATAGTTTGTTCATTAGGTTAAAAAAAAATACAAAGATCCAGAACATGTGCATTTTATTAAATCCATTTTAAATAAACAGATTCTGTACTTGATAAGGTAGCTATAAGCCTGTTGCCTCAACACATCTGCCCTGCATAGTACAGTTAAAACATTGGAGTGCCTTTCAAAAAAATTCCTTATGCAGCTTAACAGAAAAAACAAAAAATGGACTCTCATAGTGTGTTAGAGTAGAACCAGCAAAGTATTTTGCAAATGTTCGCTCAGCCTCCAAAGCCCGTGTGAGGAGAGCATGATACGACACGAGGGAACTCTGCTGCGCAGGCTGGTCCCAAGGGCCTGACCCACCTCCCTGACCACCATCCTAGAGAGCAGCGGTGGTTGGGCTGCTAGAGCTTTAGGTGCGCCTCAGATTGCTTCCTGAATTGCCAGTTGCGTATTTGGATACAAATAACTGATTGGGTGCGGGGGGGAGAAAGAAAGAAATTTAAAAAAGCAAATCCGTTGTCTCTTTTTCAGTTGTTAGTAAGCACTTCTATCAAATGGTTAGATAACCCTTGTTACTGGAGGCATGCTTTCCTTTTACTGTTAGTTATATCCCTCTGGCTGCACCACAAGTGAAATTTTGGCCCCATTAAAAGGGAGTGGAAGTTGACTTATGTGTGGACACCAACTATATGAAAAGTGTGTGTGGAAGATTAAGAGAAGAAAAATATATCTTTTCTGTAAGTATATACATAAAGATGTATCAAAGAGAACATTTTTCTTGAACAGACTTGTAGAAGCTGCATAGGAAAAAATGAAGGTAGTGGAAACAATTGACAAAGTTAACTTTTGAATGAACCTGAAGTTCTGCCATGTACTTGGATTATATAGGAATTCCAGTCGTTGATTTTGAATCAGTGTTTGTAGCATTGATTTAAATGTAGTGGACAAAAATTTTAAACTATGAATAATTTAGTTTCTGTTGCCATCAGAGGATTAAAGTGTCTGTGCTGGGTTCTGTGGACAAGTCAGTACACAATAATGAAAGGAAGTTAAACAATAAATAAAACATAAGTTGCACTTCAGCTACAAAATTCTTGTCTTCATGATGAGAATAGGATCTTCAGGCTATATTTAAAACTGGACCAGAAGTAGCTTTTTTTCCCTCTGTAAGAAAATTATCTGTGTATTTCTGTCAGTTGTTATCATTCAACACTGTGGGCTTTAGAGTGTTTTATCTTTCACTAAGAAAAGAGAAGATAGGAATAAATTTGGGGAGATTAAAGAAAAGTGCCCCTGAATACTGACTTCCCTCTTTGACCGATAGGATATGCTAACAAAGGGCCCCAAATTAGAGGTTGCTTTAATTTCAGAGTTGCACATGACACTGATCATAATTACTTTTTTTTCAGCACTGGTATCGTTTAATTTCAAAGAAGGCTTAATTCCAGAGATATATTTAAATATACTTCTTTATCTTGTTTGTAAGTTAGATGCTTCCAGTTCAAGATTGTCTGTCAAATATTAATGTGTTCTAATGGAAAGTGTTCACTCTAGAGACAGTCTTTTGCTTTTAAGGGTTTTTTAAAAATGTTGAGCTTTTTAAATCATGCTCAAACTAAAGCTATAAAAAACAAGTGGGGTTTTTTAACTGAAACTGTGAGCGTAACAGCTAAATTACATAAGTTGAGACTGTAATGTTTTCTGATTTCTGAGTGTATGTTAAAACAGCCTGATTGTGTAACCACTTAATTATACCAAAGGCTCTAATGTTGCACCTTTAACTTAGAACTACACTCACATTGTGCTTCAGATCAGCTTTCTGTCTGATACTAACTTGCCTGATGGATGCATTATGCTTTAAGGTCTGTGGAAATCCCTGCTGTGATTTAAGATACTTTACTAACAAAATTGCTGTCCCTAGACAAGTGTACTGTATCCAGTGATATACTGGTAAGTGAGGGACTCTACCTCAAATTAAGCAAGCAGTTAATATATTGTGAAGAACATTCAGAATTACAGTGATGCTTTGACTGATTCTGTCAGAATGTCTGAGCGCCTTTCGGTAGGTGTTCATGAAATGGATAAACACAGCAAATCTTTCAGTTCACCCCATCAACTGAAGCACTGATATTAAGTGATTGATACATTGGCGACACTCCAGTTATATGCACAGGCAGATGGTCTACGGGGTGCAATGCACATCTATTTCAATGAGTTTTATTGCTGATCTATAACACTTGTTGTATTGACTCAGTCTAGCCATTTGTCTTGAACAAAACAATTACTTCTGTTTAATCAGTTGTGTTGGAGACTTCCTTCATAGGAACATAATTAAAATGGAATTTAAGACTGTATGCTATTAGATTGCTATATTAAAAGAATGGCATTTCTGATGAGTAACATTTACTGCATTGCTAAGCCCATCAAATCTGTAACATAAGAGTAATGCAAATATATTTGAAGACTTAAAAAAAAAAAACAAACCAAAAACAAAAACACCCCACACAAAACCAAAACAGCCTAGTCCTTGTGTGTTGACGCAGTAGAAGGCATTATAATGACATGGTTGTTCCATTCGCTCATTTAACATGGCTTTGTGTATTTCTATAGGATTTTTAACACTAAATGAGATGAACTATTACTAAGAATGACCTGCAGCATCATACTGATATTTAGTTTTTATAAATCTGCTCAAAAGTTTAAATAAATCTGTGGATGAGGTTTTGTGCTCTCTCTTCTACTTACAATGCAAGAAGTAGGAAATTTACTGTAGACGGCTGCTGAAGGAGTCTTGGGCTGTTGATGAAATTAAAGTACCTTGTATTACTGAAACAATTTTAGGGGCTCCTGTCTAAGTAATGGCATCCTCTTTGGTACTGTCCTATAACCCGCCTTTGGTCCAAGAAGTGGTACAATATGTTCGGCTTGGCTGTCCACCTGTATAGTGCAGAAGGGCTTGTTCTGGGCTCCTCAGTGGAGCACCTTTGCACCAGTTTTCCACAGGGTTGGTTTGAAAAAAAAATCCCTCTCCTACCACTTGGCCAGATGACATTGCTGCATACGGCTTGTTTTGATCCATGCAGTACCGTTCCAATCCTTTATACCTTGTAGAACCAATCAGAGATTATTTCCCTCATGATTTCAACTCAAAATGGTAGGTGCAGAGTGGGAAGAAGAGTATGTTAATAGTCCTTGTAAATCTCAAAAGCAGTTGATATTTAGGTAATACTGTCCCAAATGTTTACAAAAAAGCATGTGCGGGGGGGGAAAAGCTAGAAATCTTGTGGTTTTATGGCCTTGTAACTTAATTCTTCTAAGTACCAATTAATTATTCATAAAGATGGGCTGTCCTACATTCATGACTTCATTTTTCCAGATCCAGAAGTGACTCGTAATAGTCTTGCAAGTGTGAGTTTTGAATGGAAATTTGATAGACTTCCAAATGAATTTCCATTACCTGTGACCCACACGATGGTAGTATTCCCTGCTTTTGAATTAAAGACTTAGTCCACAAGACAATGAAAATGTTTCACAGCTATCCAACTATTAAGACAGTCAACTGTATCTGATACAGTAAGAAAACCAGCCAGTATCCTAGTGTTGAGGAAGAGTCTGATTGGGTTTTTTTGTTTTAATATAAACTCTCGAATCCATTTTTATCTGTCTGTATAGTGAGGCTACCTCAGCCCAACAATGAAAAGTAGAGATTATTATGGCCAGGAAAATACAAAGCATAGGAAATAAAAATAGAGTGTGTTCAGCTCTTTTAGCAGCCTGCTCAGTGAGGAACTCCTTAGTTAAGAATTTCAATAAGCTGCTCTGCTTTCAGAGCCATTTGATCACACACACAAAAAGAGCATTGGATCGCTAACCAGTCCTTGCCAAATCCCAGCAACACACTTTGATGTACAGTTTCCATTAAAATATTTTTCATTTGTGTCTGAATATTGGCAATACCCTGGAAGACTTGTAGTAGAAAGGGTTTTTCTATTCAGACAGGGTTCTGTTTAATGCTTTATTGTAGTAGTTGACAGGTAATGATCAATGGCACTCCACAGAGTGTCTCCTGCACAGTTACAGTTCTTCATGTTTTTTAGCATTGTTTCTCCTAAATCAATCCTTGTTAACAATGTGACGTGACTTTATGTCATAGCAATGGAGCAAATAAGCTTTAGCGTAGTGCTAACGGCACATTGCTGGAATGGCTGATGGAGCTCTCAGAACCTTTAATAGCTATGTTAAATCACCCGAACTGATGTTAGAGGCTTGTAAGCACTTTCACTCTTTGTTAAGTGTACATAGTGCATGTTTCCAGACCTTCAGCTAAAATGCTTGTGGGATGAGAGGACTAGATTGCTCATAGCCGTAGTCCAATTTGTGACTGTCCAAAGACAACAAAAAATGCATTGGACTTCCTTGCAGGTAGGGACCCTTAGCAAGGGTCTGTTGATGGCACCTCGATCAGAGGCTTGTTGGCACCCTCTCTGTAGCACATACGCGGTAGTCGGTGTCTGTGTTTTTGTTGGGGAAGGAAAAAAAAAAAAAATGCTGCCTATAGTTGCTGCCAGCTCTTGCTTCATTTCCACATTCTGAAATGAGTGTTCAAGAAGCTGTTGTGATCACTAGTGCAACTCCGTCATTCTGATAGAAGAATCGTTATCAGTCGTCCTAGTTATGATGATCTTTTAAAAAATTAAGTCTTAAGTGCCTAAAACAAAAGGTAGAAAGAAACTGATAGAATTACAAAGAAAAAAACTTTTATGTTGTGATGATTATGTTGAGAGTCTTATTCATGGTGTTCAAATGCCTATAACTGGCAAAAATGTTTATATCCTATTTTCCAAAGCTTTCTATGGAAGGACAGGTGGTGCCTGCCTGTTCCGTCATTCTGCTTTACAATTCTGTTCTTATTCAAGTTCCAAGCATGTCAAACAAGGTAAGGGGCTGAAATGATTGTGTTCAGATCCATGGCTTCTGCCACGATCAGTGGCTTTTATTTTTTTAAGCTTCTGCCATTAGAAGTAGTTTAGTACTGGCAATACTTACCTTTTTCTAGGAGGAGCTTATTCTTTTGAGAATAAGCATATGGCTTTTCTTCATGAGTATACAAGTGCTTTGCATGATATTGGGTAAATTTATGTGCACTCAAATTCTCAACACTTTTCGTGTAATTTTAAGTGACCAATTTTGGGGAATGGAAAGGAACCCGGCTCTTAGGTGGTTTTGTTCTTACCCCTGTTTTCAGGCAACTATTTTGGAGAGCTGTAACTGGCTGATATCACAGTGGTGGCTTTGAAAATTTAACTTTTTTCAAAGGGGGTCACAGAATTCATCTTAAACAAAATGTCCAGAAAGGTTTTCCTGAGGTCCAGTATCTGAGGCGAGGATGGTACTGTACAATTAGGGTTTTTTTAGAAAGAATATTCACAACTTTGGATAGGAAGTGCCAATTAGAGCTTTTAACTACATAAAAATATTACTCCACCATCATTTTTTCTGAATGTATTCAGCCGTCTTGGTTAAGGTATGCATAGATCTAAGAACGTGTTGTACACGCTACCAAATCAATTAATGAAATTTACTCCATATACTGTGACTGACTTCTAAAAATACTTTAATTTAGGTTAAACTCCTAAATATACTTGTCAAATGTTTTTGTAAGATGACTGATTCATAGAAAGCTTGGGTCTTGAGTTGAAGCACTGAAACTATATAAACATTTTGCGGTAGCCAGATGTCACTTAATAGCTTAATAATAATAGCTTGGTATTCATGTGAATTTCACCTTTTTTTTTTTTTTCCTTGAACATGTAACATATGTGGAATAGCCAGCAAATAGGAATTTTATCAATCAGATATAGTTTGACATTTTTAACACTTTTTAAACTTTACAAAGACCTGTTTACCATATGGTGTAAGTGGGTGTGCAGGAAACGACACTGTTTCATGAAGTCTGATATATACTGTACTACTTTTCCATGAACTGAGCATGAACGTTTCCTTTTCACGGGTGTGCTGAAGGCAAGCCTTTGAAGCATGGGTGTATAACTTTGGACAGTAACATTTACGTTTGTGTGCTTCTATAGGTGATTGTTTTAAAATCACTTAATCCTTTAGCTTTTCTTATTTTTATTTGACTTTATTCACAAAAGTTTGTTCCACATTAATGTTGCAACATGTGAAAGAAGTAACAGAAAAGCAGAATTTTTTTTTTTTTTTCAGTGTTGCAGTAACCAGTTGTTATTATTGTGGTCCCAAGTATCCTATTTCCTGTTTATATTCTACGTCTTTTGAAGATGCTGCAGAGTTTCGAGGCAATTCCATGATCCTTGAACTGAAATCCTGTATGTCATTGAATTGAATTAGTCGCGATAGTTTCTTCAGAGATAGGGTCAGTGCAGCTTTCAGTGACTTGAAGATACCGATTCCAAATACTGTTCTGGCTTTTTTGCGTACAATTACAGTTTAATTCAGTTAGCATTTCATGCAAGGATGAGAGCACAGCCCTTAATGCTCTGTTGTGCAGTACCTCGAATTGGACCGGTGTTACGTAGAGCATGGATTTTACCACTCAGTGCAAACTAGCAACTTGTGCTTGCTCCTTTTGCAGACAAAAGCTTTCTGCTTCTGTTCCAACAGCCACTTAACAGTAGAAAAGTACTCTACGATAACTGCTTTTCAAATGACTAGTTAAAGCATCATTTAAATGCCAAAAGGACACAGTTTTCCAAGATTCAAGTGTTTGTACGTATATTCATAAATGTTTAACACATTGTCCCATCTAGCATGTGAGCTTCATGGTATAAAGATTTTAGGTTTAGAATATTACTTAAAACCGCACAAGTTTTCTGCTCTTTTCGAAAAATAATGTCCTTATTAACATCCTCCTAAGCCCAAGACAGGATGAAGAAATTCAGCTAAAAATGCATGTAAATCTACAACATTGCCAAGAGAGCGTTTTGCAATATTACAGCTGCCTGGCACCAGCACTCAGGAAGTCATGACTGTTTACACCACCAGTCTCTTTTCATATATAACCCACTTAATCCTGAGAAGGGCAAATTGAAGACTAGTAATAATGTATCTCCAGGTCTTTCTCCCACTATCCTTGTCTCCAGACTAACACTCTGAAGCAGTCACGCTGATCCTCTATCAGCACTTCCTCTGCTCCCCTGCTGATAAAGCATCATAATGCCAAAATCAACCTCCAGATTGTCAACCCTGGGCAGAGTCTCTCTGTTTTACCAGTTTAAATAGTAACTGCTATACTTCTCACTAGGAAAGAAACAACTCAGTCCTGTCTGTCATGAAGTACTTTACAAATCCTAGTGGCCACAGTCCAAAAATCACAAATCCAACTATGAATACTTCTCTTTTGTGGGAGCGTTTATATAGCAGAGTTTGTGCATGTCTGTTTCTTTCCACACCGCATCCTTACTTTGAGCATCTCTTGAAGTCCTTCTCATCAAGTGTCAGTGTTTGGTAGCTGAAATATTTAGCTAAATGTACATACTGAAATGGAATCCAAAAAGAAATGGAAAATAATTTAACTTATTAAAAGTCTGTTTATCAAAATTTTTTGGTAAATTTATTTTTGTATTAAGGGGCTATTTACTATGTCTTGTAAGATGCTTTGTTTGTGTTCTATCACTATTTTTGCTTAATTTAAAAGAATCTTTTTTCATATGCAGCTTTCTTAAAGTGGAGATGGTCTTAATACCAATGACTTGAGGGAGATTGCTCTCTGAGTCGTTACTCGCTTAAAGGCTCTCTGAGCTGTGAAGGTTTTAGGAAGCTGTAGACTACCTTGAGTTTCTTATTAAAAGTACATCATTTCACAAGCGTATTCTAAAATAACTCTTTCCTATATGGTGTCAATGGCACTATTTATCTAAATACAGTATTCAAAACGAAGTTAACTGTTGCTGGGATATGAGTTCTTGTTAAGTGATATCGTCAGTGACGTTTGGTGTTGAAGTTACTTAACATTCAGCATAAGCTTTAATACTTGATTTTGTTCATTAAAGATTTTTTTTCTTAAATATTTGTGCTTAGGAAGTAGACTCAGCTATTGCTACCTTTGCAATAGAATTATGAGAAAAAGAAAGGACTTCAGGATAAAAATAGATTCAGATGAAATTAAAGCACAAATGAAAACTGACAGCTCAACATTTCACCTTATCTGCATACAGATATTATGTATGTAGATGATCTGCATGGTGATCGCTCCTTCCAAACTGAGGGATGCATTTTAGCAGCACTATGCATGTTTGTTTTTGGATCCTTTGAAGATTATGCGTTCTGTTGCTGTTCTTGTTGATTCTGGAACTAAATGCAACGTACAGTAATGCACGCCTTGCAGTTTCCATGATTTCAGATGACGAGTAACATTCTCTTTGGGGATGTGCACTAATGCCCTATTTATTTCCATTGTCTGTTCTCATTCTCCTAGTTGGCAACTACTTTCAGCTTCCATTCATTGTAGTTTTTAAAATCAGCGGAAACTGGATGAACTCCATCTACTCAGTTCAGAAAATCAGGCCCAAATGGAAGATTTTCTGTAAAGTGTTGTTGCTAAATAGCAAATTTTTGAAAGGCCAAGTATTCTTTGAATTTTAAAGCTAAACTTCATGAGCTGAATTCAGAAATATAATTTCCTCCTCCCTGCCCTCCCCCTTTGATTCTCTTATTTTTCTGAAGCACTCTAAGACTGCAGACACTTTGAGACTTTAAGGACTTAATTTTGTTACCAAAACAGAAAGTAGTTTCACTATAGCAAATCTTTGCTATAGTATCAGCTTTAAAACTGAAATTTAGTATCCCATATAAAAACTTCTCAATATTAAATTACCTTTGTTCTTGTTTTGTCCGGCTTTCTTAAAAGCCTATTTTTTTAAACAGTTCAGTGTGTAAGAAGTATAATCTAAACTGCTTTAAGTTACAGACTGTCAAAACTAAGGAATCAAATTGCTCTGATTACTCACTCAAATTGCTCCTCGGTTTGAGAATTGATGTCTTGTGTGCCCATGTGCATCAAGTAAAATTAATAATAATCCAAAATGCCTCTATGAGAGGCTTCTATGTGTTTGGAGAAATGTCAGCTTAAAGCAAAATGTGTTTGCTATTTTGACATACAATGTGTTTTATGGCACAGGGGGAGAATCGTCCAAGTAAGTGACCCTCTTGAATCTCTTTATGAAGTTTGACAGTGTGTGACTTAACAGTTAAGTACAACTTCTGTGAAGAAGCCTTGGTAATAATTTGTAGTTAAAATATTCTTCTTGGTTACTTTAAGATGGAATTTTATAGCTCCTTTATATTTTACTCATACAAAGAACTATACAGCTTTCACAGTATGAATGTTTAGGAGTTTTTTGGTAAAGAAGAAAATAATGACTGATATCTGTCCTTTTTTATGTGTAAGTATATAACATTTTGCGCTTTGTTCTGAATTTTGTTTGCCTACATCATAACATCAATACACAACTGATTACAGGCATACAAACTACTGGCCCATTTTTTTCTAATTAGGTTTTTTTTAGTTTTACTGCATCTTAATAAAATTCATATTTCAGTACAGGTCATATTTTGTATAATACCTACAGTCTTATGTACTGTAATGAATCAAGTGTGATGTTATAAACTGCCTTTCTTCAGCACAGTTGTTCAAACTCACAAGCTTTGCTTTCTTTTTACATCTGACACTGAAAAGTCGCTTTTCTGTATCTGTTTTTTTGCCAGATTGTCACAAATTACTCCACTTTTCAAGAATACTCAGACGAGCCCAACGTACACACAGTTCCTGACTACGTTGCTGGAAGAACTGCATTTCAAAAATGAAGACCTGGAAAGTTTAACAAGAATATTTAGAAAGGACAGCCTTCTTGAATGGTCAGTCAATTTTAACCTATTTTGTATGTCATAAAACTAAGCCAGTAAAGAATGGTTTTAATTTTCAGCATTTTGTAAGTGTGCGCAGTAACTACAGATCATATCAGCCAGAGTAGAAAATATGTAAAGTACATTTTAAAATAAAGAAATATATATGGTATGGAAATGACTGTCATCATTTTGTCACTTACAGTAAATGCCAGCTGCTTACTTATCACTTTAATCTTTTGAGAATATATAGCTGGTTTATATGTAGTTGGTTTACTGCAATTTGGGGAGGAATTTTTCCTCAAGTTCTACTACAATTTATAAAAAAAATTCTATGTGGCCACAATGGCTAAGTCTCAGAGGGGGTTTTTTATTATTAAAATGAAATTGTTACGTTCAGTCTTTGTGATATAAAATTAAGCTAAAAGCCATGGGGTTTTTTGCATAATACTGAGATTACATTTTGCATTCTGGGTAGGCTGAAAAATTTAGAGCAAATACCTTATTTATGTTGATCATATTCAACTGATTCGATGAATATAGCATTATAGTATTTAATTAAGTAATTAGTGTATTAACATTGCTGATCTCACTCCTTTGTTCCCCACAGAATAAGCTGATCATCTTAACATCTCCTACTATCTGAAATAGTGGCACAGAGAACAAAAGAACACCTTCAATTGTTGGAACTTTTTTTAAAATGAAAAATGAAATTTAGTATTCGTTGTACTTCTTGCACTTCTGCTTTTTCATTTCCTTCCTATAAATAAGAATTTTGAAGTCTTGTGGAGAAGCTGACTGTAACAGCAGTTGTTCAAGGTATGCATGAAGACTAGTTAAGATGTGGATCATCTGAAAACTCTCTATTTAAAGGCAGTAGAAAGGAATTTGGATTAGTTGGGTTTTTTCTTGCTTTGGAAATTTTCAGCCAAAATTTGTCTACAGAAGTTGGGGGGGGGGGGGGGGGAGCATATTAGCCTGGAGTGTTAAGAACGCTGCTGCTGACATTTTTCCAGTTGACCCAATGCATGGAGCAGTACTCTTCAAGAATAATGATGACAATACACAAAGATGTCTGATCTATAGCCTGTTTATCTTGCTACTTCTAAGAAAAATGGTAGTCTTTGAACTTATGTAAAAGTTATTTTTAAACTGTCTCTAATTGTTACTAATTTGGACTTTAAAATGTATTTTAATAACTAAAACTTAGTTTTTGGCTTTCAGTAGTCATTTCATTTAAAAGAGTTGTGTTGTTTAGACTGTGCTTAGACTTCCTTCTATCATTAACCGATTATAAAATGCAATTTAAAATTAATCCACTAGTAATTCTTAATGATTCCATAATATGGTTTATTGCATAGTTCTCAGTTCATAGGACACTGTCCGTTGAGAAACTTGAGAAGAAAGTTGTAACTGACAGTCTGCAGCAAATGCCAGCACTAGTTAAGGCTGAAGCAAGACTTACCAGGACTGCTACTTAGAAACTCCATCTAAAACACGGAGTTTACTCCTTTGTTTTGTTTCTGTAATTGGACACCAAAAGGGAACTCTGCACTTAAATAGTTTATTGCTGTGTAGTTCCTTCATGATAATCAGGATAAATATGTTGATTGCCCCAGCACACAGAAGCCCACGCAGCTTTTCCCTGGAAGCTTCATTGTGCACTAGAGTTTATTTAGGTGATAGTTGACTTTTCCTAACTTACCTTGTACTGGGAAGTTATGTTCAGTGTAACTTGTAAAAGCAACAATTTAGAATGAGGAAAACCTTTAATGCAGAGTTAAAGCTGTGCATTTTTCTAAGTATGCAATAGGAAAAAATTACCCATCATGATCAGAGTGTGTCTGTTGTCAAATTCATAAGAATGCATGATGTAATCTGGATAAAAGGTATATTGGTTTTGTACCATGATGGACACCTTTTTACTTGATACACATGCAAAGAAGGGACAAGACCTCACCAAAAGATAAGCTTATAGAAGACTAAGTAATAGGTATGATACTCTGAGCAAAACTTGAATCTTGAATTTATATCTATCTCCTTCTGATTTTGGAAGTTAAATATATTTCTGTTTTTAGCTAGTACTTCACTGTAGCTTCTGAGCAAGTCATTGTTCTGTTCCGTGTATGTTTACCTTGGGGCATAAAGATTACAGCTACCCCATGACAATACTGCTATACTGAGTACACCTAGAAGGCATTATAAATGTACATCATACCAGGAATATGACTGTGTTTGAGCAGGTTCGATGGCTCTCATTTGGAAAGTTTTTACACTTCCTGTCAGTTTAGTGGTGTGATTTTTTTATTAGTTATTTTTAGGCTTGGTCTTCAGCACTTACTGTGTAGGAAACGTATGAACTTGTAGTAAGAGTGAATAGGTCACAGGCCCAGACACCTCTTTATCAGGGTTCACTGTAGCTGTTTTTACTGTCTACCTTAGCAGCTCAAAAAAGTAAGCTTCCAGGATTTTTGCATCTCCTCCTTGGCTGCTGCGTAGCAAGCTCACTCATTCTTTTCCCTGCCCCAAGAGAACAGAATAACCTTTGTCCTTCCTTGACCACCTTCACCAGTCCAGAAGAGAGACTTCTATAATATGCTGGAAATGCCCTGAAGGGATATTCTTCACTTGCCTGTAATGATTTCATCTTCCTTAGATGTGCATAAAACACGTGTAAGTAAATGCAGAAAGCATACATATAGCCGTTAATTTTGAGTAGAAGAAAGGCTATAGACTCATCTCAAAAGGATTGTTCGTCCTACCAGCCTTAACTGCTTGTACAAAGAGCACAACTCAAGCACCAAAAATTAAGTTCATTTATGTAGTTTTCTTATGAGCATGTTTTGTAACAGCTTAACTGCTTAGAAATGTTCAAACCTAGACTTCATTTATGAGCTTAAAGCTAATTTTTGCCACAACTGTCTGTCCTTTAACAGACTTTACTCTTTCTCAGCTCACTCCCCGCCCTCCCCTTCTCATTTTGGTTGTGTCTGCAGGCAGATTGTTTCCTTGTGGCCTTGCTGCTGTGCTTATGGTTTTTCCTTCCTATGTTAGTTGAGCGGATGAGAACAGTTGACACTCAGTTCAGTGGCGGGTTTGAGCCTTATCTCAGATACACTAAATTTTAGTGACTTGTGAGCTGCAGGCATGTAGGGACATTATGGATCTGGGGCTTAGGGTAAATGGGACATAAGCCTCTATTTCTGACCAGCGCTATGAAAGGGGCATGAGCTTGGTAAAGCCATCAGCTGCTTAGATCACGAGGATCATAAAGTCATAGTAGTCCACTGCCGTGACCATGTAAAGCATCCAAGCCTGTCTGGCAGTGGACCTATAGAAGGGCAAATATGGTATGATGTGTTTCTTAATAGCAGGGCAGCGGGGGGGAAAACAGACTTCTACAGTGAAGAACACTTTAAAGCTTAAAGCAAAGCCTGCTTCATGCTGTTGCAGCTTCTCAGCATCCAAGGAGGAGTGTGTGACATACACATATGGATTTCTTACCGAGTTTTCTATAGATGTAATGAAGTAATCTTAAGAAGAGAACAGTGTTAATAAAACCACATATACAGAGAAAGTCAAATTGTTCAAAGTTATTCAAAGCAGTCTTTGTGCTAGCCGAAGAGGATGGAGGGAAAGTTTTTGTGTCTATTTTCACACCAAAGTTCAGTTCACAGTCCTGTAAATACTGTCAGTGTAAGTACTGCACTCTGTAACACTGAATTTCCTAGCGCAGAGCTCTTCACTGCTGCTGTTCAATTCTTTGTGTCCATTGACCAAGCTTGCTGATTTTTCTTGGGTTTTGGAGGGAAGAAGGGGATTCAGAGCAGTTGGCTTGATATAGTCACTATTTCAGGAAAGTGGGCAAGTCATAATATAACCTGTAAATTATCAGGTAAAGAGATTACCCTGCATTTTGTGCAGTTTGCAAATCATGTTGTGCTCATATATGGTAATGCAAAATTCTACGTTAAAACAAGCAGAAGAGAGCTTGATTTATTTCATTGACAACTATCAAAACAAAAAAGTGCCTTAGTAAATCTAGAACAGCATAACTGACATGGCTGTACTGCTGGCTAAACCCAGGACTGGAAAGTTACATCCACCCTGTCTTTAAAGAGGGATGCAGGGAGCAACAAAGAGCATGGTACATACATGAGATACATCTGGGGCCTCAAAGGCTGCATCCACAACACATAAAAGATTCACCTGTGTTTTCACTCTTCAGTCTCAGTACTTTAAGTGAGGCATCTGTTGTGGTTTTGGGGGGGAAATAACGGTCCTGTGAATCTTGGGTGTTGAAGCTGCATGTCCTACCCTTCTCTCCCTAGTTTGAGAGAATCTGGACTCTACAAAATGCAAGAGGGGATGAGCAGCTTAGCTGGACATCAAGTCTCAGCTGACCTTTAACTGCTGGAGAGAAAAGGACTAACATCAGGGAGAAGAAAAAGGAAGAGAGAAGGGGAAAGCGGTATTCACACCTTCTAAATTTAGGCATCCAACCTTAGGCACCTGCCTGTCTCCATTTACTTCAGAGAGAACCAGTGTTCTTAAATTTAGGTTCTCCAAATCATACCTTAGTGCAGTGTACGAAGTGGGTGGTGTTAATGCCTCTGCCCCTATTCCCTGGTGGCAGAAAGCAAGCAGAAAAGTCAGCTGAGAACTTTGGCCATAGTAGACTGGCTCTCCCTGGGGTGATTTATTTAGTAATAAAGCATGGCACAAAAATGAATGTGGACCTGCCCCTGCAAAGTGGGAAGTTTCTAAGCAATCTGATCCTATTGTTCGGTTATTCTGATAGCTGCTACTTCACACAGAATTTTTTCTTAACTTGTAAGAGTAAAGCCAAAAGAATTAAAGTCAGTGGCAGTCTTTAAGAAAAAAAAACAATGCCAGCATGTTGAAAGTACATCCAGGAGGTTACACTCTAGTTCTACAATTTGCCTCTAAGCTTTCCATACTCACTGTTCATCTCTGCAATTGCTTACGAACATTAAGTACTGTGGATAGGGTTTAGCTTGATCTCACTGGGGTAGCAGGTAATGCTGAACTGTCATTTCCAATGAGCATTAAATATTGAAAACACAGAAATCAGCCTCTCTTTGACAAGTCAAGTTTCCATAAGTGGCAGATGGTATACAAGGCAGGGCTAGGCTCCTATAAAGACCTCTGTTTCTCAACTGCATCTCTCTACCACCTGACAGCCACTCGTCCTCTGATTAGAGTCAGAGGAAGTGGGTGTGCCTTCCACTAGCAAAGACAGAAAGTAATATTGCTAGAGACTTATCCTCTTGTGAGCTTTCTTTTTGTGACTGTTCATCTTAGAACCACTTCTCTGCACAGACTGCAGACAGTGCTTTGGGAGACAGGCTGCCTGACAGACACTGTAGAACATGAACTGTGGCATTTGTGGTGCTAAACAGGATTTGGTGAGGCGGGGGGAGAGGGTTGGAAACCTGTATCTTCAGGTAGCTCTCATTTGAGCGCTCTGGTTTCAAAAAGCAAGTGAAAGCATACCTTGCCTCAGTGGCTGATCTGGACATGTGCAATAAGTGTTAGTCATTCACCCTTGGTTGCTTGCAGCTGTAGAGCAAGGCAACCTGGAGTTCCGAAAAAATAGACAAGACTAGCCAAAGAGAGTAATAATTAGCAAGAAGAAAGGTGAGAAACAAGCACAAGCCTTTTTAAACTGTTCTTGCCCTGGAAAATGGGCAATATTGTGAGATACCTTTTGCGTATCCTCCTCAAATAGTACAGCATCACATTTGGGGCAGCATTAACAGTAGTGGCAGGGCTGGAAAGGCCAGGAACAAAGGCCACCAACTTTCTGACCAGTGTTGCCGAGATCTGTGAGCTGGGTTTATCTTCCCACTGACTTTGCCACCATAGTTGCATGTGCAGACTTAAGTCCTAGACTTAGGAAGGCTTATCAATCAGAATAACGCAGTAAGTGTGGCCCCTGTACCACTTCAGGTGTCCACCTGTTTGTTGGTTTTACTGTGCTACCCTGCAGTTACCCCAAGACAACAGCTCCCTAATGAGTCCCTTCTCCAAGAACAGACTAGAGCTGACACATTGGTGATCGTAAGGCAGTCACATCTCACCACTGTGAAAACTCCCCCCTTAGAAGTCAGTCCCCAGAATGCTTTGGTAGACAAAGTCTTCAGTACATTTTTGCACGCTGTGATTACCTGCAAGAGCTGCGTGCAAAGATCAGAGAACAAAGCCGGTGGGGCTACTGACTGGTACATCCTGCATCATTGCAAGCCACATCAAATCAGTGCCATTTCTGGCGCTTTTCAACCTCTTAAATTTCATGGGGTATGTAAGCAAATTAAACGTACAGTGGGACAGCAGCAGCTTCCCAGAGAGTCCTACAGTTTGGTTAGAATTAGTCATCACTACAGAGAGTTTGAAGGACTTTGGATGCAGCTTTACTAAGCTGCAAACACTTAGATCAGGATTTACATCATAAATCTTGCCTTTTTGTTCTACTCAAATGGGAGTGTCTACAAATCAGGTTAATATAATTTAACAGTACAGTAGTTAAGTAACAAAAAAGATCATAATTGGTAGTATTATCTAAGAAGCCAGAACAACCCTGCTTACAGCTGCCAGCTAAGATCTGACTCATCTAAGGTATTTTATAGCAACCATATGTTAGGCATGTCTATCTCACCTATTATGCAAAAAGATGGTAACGTTTCCTAATCAGTATTTGCCACTGAGCAGGATTTTCCGTAAGCATCTCAGTATTGCAGGCACTATCCACAGTCAGGAGAAAGCCTTTTGCAGACACTTCCCATTTGTTAATTTAACAAAAGGAATAAATGCCTACAAATCTGTGGCTAGTACTGATTCAGCAAGGCTGGCTGTAGTTCAAAGTATAGGCATGTTACTTTGGCAGTTGACAGGTTAAAACATCACTTAGGAATTCTGTGTTAGAAGGTAACTTCAGAATACCTGCACTTCTTGTGCAAATAAAATCAGGTTTTTCAAATTGAAGACATTGTCTCAAAGCAGGAATAACCATGCAATACATTAAAAATACTTCACTGAGGCGGCGCAAGCAAAGTTGTATTGGTATAGTATATTTACCTGCATAGAGCAGGTGAATCCCTATCAGTACAGGAGAGAAAGATTAAAAATTAAGTTTGGAAATACTAAGGTCTCTTGATACCAATGCAGTTGGTTAAGCTAGAATAATCATTGCATTTTAACAAAGGCAGATGCTGTTGTCAGCCCCGTTTGGCTGTTGATTTTTGAGCAAGTTTTACATCCAGTTCACTTTTACACAGAAACCTGCCTAAGCCTACACCCCTCTGCAATCTGACTTTAGTCCTTCTTGCACAAAGACTGGTTAAATGTTCATCAGCCTTAGCTATTCCTAGGCTCTTGCGGCAGTATCTGAGTAGTCTAAAGGCGTAACATGAGGGATGAAGCTGCAGTCCTGACACTCCCTTCTGTTCTCAAAAGGACAGTAGTTTTACTGCTTGAAGCTCTGATGACAAAACTCCTGTTGATGCAAATGAGAGTAAACTGTTGTCGTGGTGTCCTGGTAATTATATACCTTGTTTAGGAATCACAATCTCTCATTTTTGAGGAGAAGCCCTTTATTTAAAAGCTTTCTGAATACATTCTTTTTTTCTGAACTGTGGGCTCTCACTAAATAAAAAGACAAAATAAAAAGCAAAGTAGATATTTTTGCTGCTTAAGATCCTTGGCTTATTATAAAATTCCAGAACTAAAAATGTAGTTAAAGTGTTTCTTCCTTATTAAGATAATTTCTCCAGAGGGCATTTGAAAACTTGGCAAATAAGTGATTTTACAGATACTACATTAGCCCTCAGCAGCTCCAGGTCAAATACATGTCATCTCTGCTAACTATTCATTTCTAAGATCCTCCCAAGCTCTGCTTTTTTGTACACTGAACATCTGATGCTTCTTGTTTTTCTTCTATAACCACAGATGTGCCCTCTTCAAAAAACTCACAATCTCAAAATACTAAACTGACAAGCTGAGTGTCAAACCACACACCCCAAGCAGCAAGCAGTGCTGAAGAAAAACAGAATCACGCTTGAAGAAAAACAGAAGAAATCACACAAATTGTTTCCAAAAAATGAATCTGAAACATTTTCAACCCAGTGCAGGCATTGTTTCTTAAGAATGCAAATGCCATTTGATGCTTTTAGGTTTTATGCTCACTTACTGTATAAGCAGAGGCTGCTCTCAGAAAGAAGAGATTAATTTGAACAATGCTTTATATTTTCTTGTTAAGAGCTTTATCTCTCTTTGAGATAAACTGGAGCCTTGCTATGGGACCAAGATGGGTCTCCTTGTTTGCCAAAAAGCAGCACGGGTGTTCCTGTGCTAGCTGAGTTACACACTAGGGTAAGCAAGCAAGGCCTCTTCACTGGGAACGTGTGGTTTGTGCGCGCCACAGAGCCTCTCTGCATCAGAGCCCCCATGTGTTGCTCGCTGAGAGCACACCGGAGAGCTGGACAGGAGCCGAGCAAAGCTCCCATTGTGAGCAAGTAAGCCCACAGCTACCGGTTTGGTGTAGCAGGTCCCTACATTACAGAAGGCTGTTTGAGCACAGGGGAGTGAAGCGATTTGTCCGGGTCTTCATGGACAGGGTATACCAGGACCCACAGCTCTTTCAGCTGTCGTGCCTATCTGCAAGCCATCCCTCCTCCCACTGCAGGGGCTGATGTGAGACAAGATTTGGTTCACAATGCTATAGTGCTAAGGTGCCAAATATTTATAATTCGGCTTGGCAGTAATGCTATGAGTTATCTAAAAGGCCTCGTGATACTGTCCTGCAAAGAATGACATGTAGAAGCAGTAGCAGGGGGTCATTTTCATGCTGAAAGATGCTATTCCTAGCAGTTAGCTGGTTTCTTAATTAAACTGTCAAGCACACTTCACACTTTGCAGCATGCTGTCACCTTATCTCTACAGTTCAAAATTTGTTATAGCATTAAAAAAAAAAAAAAATTAAAAGCACAGCTACAAACGTGTATTTAGCTGCCTTGACAGTTCTCTGTCAATATGCAACTGTAAGATAATGCTGTTGTGCAGGTTTCACTGAAAGAAACATCCTTTTTTTAATCTGGTGATTCAAAGGTGAAACATTGACCTCTGGTTTTGGTACTTGACTGCTGATCTTCTGTAAAGATCTGTGTAAGAGTAATGCTGGATTCTGGGTTACATCATTTATATTTTAAGGGTTTGAGTAAAAAGCTGGATTTATTTTTTCCTAGTTCATCTCTATCTGATAACCTTGAATGCAAGAGAGATGACGCCTAAAGCAAAGCTGATAAAGTCACCAGTACTAAGAAGCCTGTGTGATGGGGAGTGTGGGGGGGAAGCACAACAGCATAGATACATATCTCCACATCCTTATTTCCTTTACAAACGGAGGAAGGAAGTTCCCTGCAGGTTAGCCCAAGAGTATCCGCTCTTACAGCCTGAGAGCTAGCAAAGTACAATTTCCAAGAGCCACAGGCTTTTAAAAATACTGAATTCAGTATTTCACAGATAATACACTATTGAGTTTTTTCTATACCTAGCACTGCTGAAAGCCTTTTAGTAAAAATTCACAACTGGGTATCACAGCCATCAGATTTACAGAACCCTACTCTCTTCCTGTCTCTTCCCTCTTCTTCCAAATCTTTCCTGTTCTTCCCATCCCAGTGCCTGGCCATTCCTTTCCACTTCAGCCCTTCACTAACTCCAACAGCCAACGCTCATCCCCCTGCCTGCTCCCTGTCAAGATCCCCCCCAGCAATCAGTTTCCACAGCAGGAGAACCCAGGGCTTCCCACCCCTCACGCTGGCTCCCTGCGCCCCGCAAGGGGAAGAGGAAGGGACAGCACTGCCCAGCGAGGGCCGCCTCACGCCTCCCACCCTCCCATCCGCACACCAAGCTACTGCGGGGAACATGCTGCAGGGCTCGTGTTTTTCAGCACGGGATGGTAAACTGGCCATCTCTCCCCTCGCTCCTTGAAAGAGGCTCACACGTGTTGTCAGTTTGGTGCCCATTTACACGGGCGGCCTCTCTAAAGCTGGGAGGGCACTGCCCTGGGGCCACACAACTGTTGCTGGACAGACACAGATACTCATATAATGATTCTTACAACAGCATCTATAGATTATTATGAAACTTGTCTCTAAAACAGATATGAATCACCCGACAGCTACAGCAGTGCTCCTGTGCAGAGATGATTAAGAATTTTTATGCAACTTCTTTAATCCGAAGAGGCCTACTTGGTTGAAAATGAAACCTCTGCAGGAAAAGGTTGGTTTTGATTAATTTCTCAACTTGAAAAAGTATCCAAATTGTCAGTGTGTTTCACTTCAACATTTCTAAACACACAGAAAAGAAAAAAAAAAGGAAAATCAAGTTTAAAGTCACTTTTCATTTTAAGATGGTTAAATTTCATTATGATCAACTGGTATCCAGCCATTTTAACACACTTTACACCATTAATCTTTTGTTTGCAAAAATTTACATTTTCACTTGACTTCCGAAATTGTAGATTAGACTATGTGAACACTCAAATGTATTTTTCCTTAGCAGAAGTACAGTATTTATTTTTAAAACTAATGTGATGAGGAGCAGTAACATCTTTTTCAGAATTTCTTGTTCTACAGGAATCCCCAAATAATAGCCCCTGTATCTCTATAGGCTGTTACCTATCAAAAGCCATTATCTGTCATAATGCAACCTCAGGAAAGATTTTATTGCTGAAAGAAGAAATGCATTCCTAATTTTAACTAATTGTTGTAAGAAATTGTCTAGTTCCAGAGCTTTGACCAAGATTACAAATTCACCACTGAAGATGGATCAAACTGATCAGTGATTACACAGGATCATGCTTATTTTTAGTTGATAATTTTTTTGACTGAGCTAATGGTCTTCTTTTGGCACATTTACACGTATTGAGGTGAGCTCTTTACCATTTGAGGACTATTTTAAGAGGGTTATCAATTAGCAGTTTCATCATCAATTTCAAAGCATTTTCCAAAGATAGGTAACCCCTTTTCACAGAAAAGGAAAGTGAAAGGGGAGTGGAGTGACTCATCCAGGCACGTGGACTATGTCAGACTCAGAGCCAGAAATAGACTCTGAGCTCCTGGTACCCACACTCACAGCCTGGGGACTAAAGTGGCTTTCACTGAAATTCATAACTGTCATCCCACCATTTTGCAAAGGAAAATCCCTTTCAGGTAGAACATGCATTTGAAATGCAAAATATATTTGCTTTCTTCTTGGTGATACATGCTGTAATATCTCCCTTACTCTTTTGCCTAACCCTACCCAGAGCTGAAAGAAAAATAGAAGTTCATTGAACATATTTTTCTGTATCTGTTGCTTTGCCTTGATGTTGCTCATACTATAAACTTGGCTCCACATCAAACAGAAATGTTAGAGCTGAATTGGGTCAGATTTTCATAAGCATTCACCACCAGATTTGGGTCATATCTGTAGAGATATCCACTGCAACCTTTGGACTCAATTTTGAACATGGTTAAGTATGTTGAGGCCAGGCATTTCAAAATAAAAAAAGAGACTAAAAGCAGGCCATTTGCTCTGGCCTCAATTGTGAATGCTGAGGTCTTTGAGGAATCTGGGCCACGTCGTTTAATCTTCTTGTCTATTTATAACCTTCCTGCCCATTGAAGAAGACAAGATGAGTCTACAGATCTAAGGGGGAAAAGATGGTTGGGACAGAGCTACACAGGAGATGTTTGGAGAGCACGAGACAAGAGCACTGTGAGGACAGAGTTTGAGATCATAGAATCAGAGTGGTTTAGGTTGGAAGGGACGTTAAAGATCATCTAGTTCCAAGCCCCTGCCACAAGCATGGACACCATTGCAGCCACCTAACGATAAACTCACTGGGTTAGCCCCAGGGCTTGAAACTGGCCTCGGGGAGAAAATAATGTGGCCACTCTGGCCATTAGAATAGTGGACTATTCTAGGCTATATGAGAAAGAAACCAGGAGGGTGTTGTCCTTTCCTGTGACACTGCGGATGCACTAGACCAACTAATGTTAGTTTTTAAGAGTCTTGCAAACTAGAGTACGTTTGAAAGCAGCAATGAACTTCAGTATGTTTCCAGTAGTAAAAGGTGAAAGAGGGTATGAGAGATGGTCCAAGGAAGCCTAAGCCAAGTGGTCTGACACTAGTTCTGGGTTAATTTGGGACCATGAAGGAAGAAATAGATGCATGGGGGTTGGGCGTGGGTGGAAGCTGTTCTTACAAACTATTAAGATTGCAAATCTTGAGTTTCTTCTACCAGGCATACTTATTAAAAATAAACCCTTCATTAGGGAGAAAAAAACAAAGAGGGACACACATTAAGTGTATTGAAAACCAGCTTACTGATGAATCTCAGAGCGGAATCTAGTAGTAAATGAGGCTGACTGAGCAAAGATTGTATTAGTTCTTGGTAGAAAATGCTTCTCAGAAGGTGGGTTGTTTGGGGGGGGTTGTTTTGTTTTGTTTTTAATTCAGACTGTCAGCGTGGAGGCATTTTTCATTCAGTGGATTGCATCAGCACAACAGGCAAGGTACATACATACATACAGCATGTGACAGAGCAGACCAACAGCTTTTACTGAACTTGCCAGCTTAGAGCCCCTGACTAACACTTGTTCAGGAAGAGGGATAAGGATGTGCCCGCATCAGGTGCTGCGTGGAAACTTCAGCAGCACGAGCATAAGAGGAGAGAAAACATCAGCAGAGGTTAGGGAAGAGAAGGAGGATGACAGAGGTTTGGTAGATAAGGAGGGAGCAGCAGATCAGCTCTCAGTGAGGAGGAGAAAGTACGGGGAAGAAGTTGCAATGCTAGAAATCTTTTAACAATGCAATTGGCAGAGAACATTAGAGTGTGTGGTGGAGCAGTACGGTGATAAGGAGGGTAGGTCAGTGTTACAGAGTGATCTGAATCACGGGGTCATAAAATGCGTTTTAAGACAACCAGATGCAAGAGAACCCACCTGGGAGAAAAGAAAGCAAGCTCCTGTGACAGGATGAGAACCTGCCTCTGAAAGCAATGATGGATACTAGGGTATGAATCATAGAATCATTTAGGTTGGAAGAGGCCTTTGAGATCATCGAGTCCAACCGTTAACCTAGCACTGCCAAGTCCCACTAAACCATGTCCCTAAGCACCACATCTACAGTCTTTTAAATCCCTCCAGGGATGGTGACTCAATCACTTCCCTGGGCAGCCTGTTCCAGTGCTTGACAACCCTGTCAGTGAAGAAATTTTTCCTCATAACCAATCTAAACCTGCCCTGGCACAACTTCAGGCCATTTCCTCTTGTCCTATCGCCTATTACTTGGGAGAAGAGACCGACCCCCACCTCACTACAACCTCCTTTCAGGTAGTTGTAGAGAGCAATAAGGTCTCCCCTCAGCCTCCTTTTCTCCAGGCTAAACCACCCCAGTTCCCTCAGCTGCTCCTCATAGGACTTGTTCTCTAGACCCTTCACCAGCTTCGTTGCCCTTCTCTGGACACGCTCCAGCACCTCAATGTCTTTCTTGTAGTGAGGGGCCCAAAACTGAACACAGTACTCGAGGTGCGGCCTCACCAGGGCTGAGTACAGGGGGACGATCCCTTCCCTACTCCTGCTGGCCACACTAGTTCTGATACAGGCCAGGATGCCGTTGGCCTTCTTGGCCACCTGGGCACACTGCTGGCTCATATTCAGCCGGCTGTCGACCAACACCCCCAGGTCCTTTTCCGCCGGGCAGCTTTCCAGCCACTCCTCCCCAAGCCTGTAGCGTTGCCTGGGGTTGTTGTGACCCAAGTGCAGGACCCGGCACTGAGCCTTGCTGAACCTCATACAATTGGCCTCAGTCCATCGATCCAGCCTGTCCAGACCCCTCTGTAGAGCCTTCCTACCCTCCATCAGATCAACACTCCTGCCCAACTTGGTGTCATCTGCAAACTTACTGAGGGTGCACTCGATCCTCTCATCCAGATCATTGATAAAGATGTTAAACAGGACTGGCCCCAGTACTGAGCCCTGGGGAACACCACTTGTGACCGGCCGCCAACTGGATTTAACTCCATTCACCACAACTCTTTGAGCCTGGCCATCCAGCCAGTTTTTTACCCAGTGCAGAGTACACCCATCCAAGCCATGAGCAGCCAGTTTCTCCAGGAGGATGCTATGGGAAATGGTGTCAAAGGCTTTACTAAAGTCCAGGTAGACAACATCCACAGCCTTTCCCTCATCCACTAAGCGGGTCACCTTGTCATAGAAGGAGATCAGCTTAGTCAAGCAGGACCTGCCTTTCATAAACCCATGCTGACTGGGCCTGATCACCTGGTTGTCCTGAAGTCAGCCTGGACAGCTAAATGCTCAACACAAAAGCATAATTATGTTTTTAGCATCTGCATCCACATATCAATGTTATGTACAACTTATCTCTGCACAGGTATTTCTTTAAGTACAGTTGTGATTATAAATAGGAGAACCACCACAAAATCAGCACAAGCGTCACAGACCTGTGAAACCATTGCAGAGCAAGCCATGTTGCAGATGGTGAAATACAGTGTTGTGTGGGAGTTAACTATTTCCACATTAACGTTATTCAATCACAGTGGCCCATTTTCACATAGCTTGCTGAACTTCAGAAAGTTTGCATAAAGGTTAAGGTTTGACATTTTGAGACAGAATAGCTTAATCCTCTATCCTCTAGTAAGAGCTACAATAAATAGTAACAGAAGAGAAACACAGACCCTTACTTCATCTCTTTCCAGGGTAGAAGCACTGAAAACATGCTTTTTTGACACCAGTACTTATTCTGAGGTCTTCATTACCAGGATTTCCAGGAAAACAGCTATAGGCAAGAAAGCACTTAATCTGACTGTTACATTAGGCTTCCTGAAACCACACGTAGGTGCAATTGTGAGTGCAGGCATAAGAAAATGTCCTCAAACTTCTAACGGACTAACAGAGATATTTCTATCAATATGTAAGGTTGTGGTAAGGTCCTACATAAAGGGTAGTCATTTAGTGCGCTAGGATTTCTTTTATTTTTTTAACTGGTGTGACTTCTGTGTTAGTTTATGCAAAGCATGCCTCTAAGAATGAAACAGATTGAGACAGGGCATAACGCCTTGTTCACAACAGCATAATTCATGACTGCACTCAGAAATCACTTCTCTCTTTAGATTTAGGTATTAATTCAGAGATGCTTGCTTCTAGAAAGCAGTATTCTCCCTGAAACACTCAGTTCTACAGATCCCTCATTATGTGTTTTGCTAATTTATTGCTGCTGCACATCTGTTATTTCTGCAGTACAGGGTAGATACAGCTTAACATCTTCAGTGTTATTACGATCACAGAAACACCATATCTGTACGTGTTTGCACCACTTCTTAACCAGAACTTTCCAGTTCTAACCGGACTGGTGCAATAATTCACTCCTAACACCTAAAACAGACATGCTTTAACTAGACGATTTTCCCACCAAAGCATACACATCCTCTGTCATAATGTGCTTAGGGGTAAACTGTTGTCTTCTGAAATGGCTACCACCACATTTCACTGCAAGTTTTCTTGTCCTCACTTAATGCTTACAAATGGGTGTCACATATTTGGCTGTTGGGGATATTCTCAGTTTTCAGAGACGGGGGCACAGAGCGCGCATTGCCCGCGGCAGTGACACAGTTGCTCTGTGACAGAGCAGAAGTCCAACCTGACTGTAGCAAACCATGCAGCCCCTCCAAACCCAGAGTCAGACCAGGCTCTGCATCACACCAGCCACTGCGAAGCATCCATGACTTGGTGCCACTCATTAGCACTGCTAGTTAAGCTCCCCACTGCATACATGAAGTGGTACTCTGTAAAGTTTCCTGCCATTCCCACTTACATACCCATCAACCTTTGCAGCCAGCAAGACAGGGATCATACAGAAACCCACTTTCTTTGTTACCCAGTCTCAAGTCCTCCCAAAGCAGATCAGCCCAGAGTGTATCCTCTGGGTAAAGAGCAGCCTCCAGTCCTGCAGTCAGAGCTCACACAGGGATGGGTGTGCACAAGCAGCACTGAAAATGCTGGCACTTCCACAAGTCACCTGCTTTTCCAACCATAAGCATGTTTGTTTATTAAATGTTGGCCGAGTTTTGTCTGGGGGGAAACCCCAAGACCCATTAGTAGAAAAGCTGTTGTGTGGCAATAAGGCCCCTTTTACGGCATGACTGTAGCTTCCAAGCTCCAGCTCCCTCAGTCGCGCACATGTCCTGTCCCTGCTCATTTCCAATTCCGGGTTCCTTGTCCCAGATTTCAGGGTCTCCTCATTTTAACCTGCCCTTACTCCTCTATGCTCCAGAAGTCCTCCACCTGTATTAGGTGATTTGTCCCACCCTTCTCACCCTGACATTCGGTGTCCTGAGGCCATGGGAGGAGGAGGGGAACCCTGGAAGTAGCCTGCCTGCTCTCACCTCTGCCTCCTGGATGCAGGGAACCATCTTAAGGGAATTTAGCTGCAGAGACCTTTAAAGTCTCCACCAAACCTGTATGAATTGTGGGTTCACAGCTTGCAGTAGGTCTTGCAGGTTGGACAGAGGTAGAACCCTGATACTAAATCCAAGATCTTTGCTACAGTCTTGATCTCAATGTCCTGGAGCAATGAAACAGCAGCAGAGGTACGAAACTGTTACCCACCACCAACATAGCAGGAGTCAAAAGACCTCTGGTCTGTGTGCCAGTATCAAGTCTGTAGCTGAAGCCAGCTGCACAGTGATTCCATTGTACATAGCTGGGAGTCACTGCTTTGCTCTGGGAAGGGACTGCAGCAAACCCAGTGGTGTCATCCAGACACCACTCGCAGGCATACAGGTACAAGCATGACATAGAGGTAACTGGTCATTAAGGAACGCCCATACCCCCTAGTCTCCCCAGGTATAGGTGCCATTTCCTTGTCACACACCTTGAGCTGAAGAAACAAAGTGCCCAGCTCAGAACAGCAGCTTGAGAGGGATGAACTCTTTCAGGTGCCTTTCCCCCCTCAGGACAAACCAGTTCTGCAGGGACCCTCCAAACGGGAGTGTGGAGAGAAGGGAAGACATCCCACCCAACGTGCCACAAGAGGGAACTGCAGCTTCATAAAGAGAAGGGCACAGAGCCAGAGTGACATTTCCCGAAGACCTCATTCTCAGAGATTGCTGAACCACAGTGACTGCCTGTAACCCAAGCAAACAGCAACACACAAGTTCAAGGACTGACATAAGAGAGTTCAACCTACTTTGTTAGTCTGACAGTTATAGGCAAATGAGAACGGGGACCATAACACCAACTGTTAGACAACTTTTAAATACACGGTATTTCCTATAGTCATAACATACAGCAATCACCAGGAATAACTTCTCTTAGCATGTGATGACTGGCAAGTCACCCGCAAGAAAAAAACACAGCACTGAACCATTCTGCTTTTTAAATGCAATAAAGAGATCCAAAAAAGGCATTTGAAATAAATACCTGCTACAAAAGAGGAGAGAACTCATCAAACCCTGCTGTGTGCATTCTGCTAATTGGACCAACCCACACCCCAAACCATGGAGCATTTAGGCAGGGTGTAATCCCACTGCAAGGAGGCTCCTGTCACACAGCAGCCTCCCCTCTCTACTGAGGTCAGTTTCTGACAGAAATGGGTTCATCCTTTGCCCTGGTTTCTGAGGATTAACTGCTTTGTGGTAGCACTGGATATGCCACTTCCAGGTTAATGCAATGAATTTCAGGCTGACCACAATCTGGTGTGCAGCTACCAAGTGCCAGTTCTTTCTCCAGAGGGTTTAAGAGTATCCCTTAGTGTTACATTAGTTCCCAGCCTTGAGGAAGAGCAAAGTGAAAAACAGATGCTGCCATAAGCAAAAACCCAAAATGTGCTGAGCCACGCAGAATTGCAGCAGAAGTACTGGAGATAAGAGTAACGCCTACTGACCTGGCATTTCCAATAGTCAGCAGTGACCAGGAAGCAACCGTTTTCCCCCAGCAGACCGATCGTTGCTGAGTTTAGCCTGCAGAAACACCGCACCAGCGCCAGTGGGACTCTTACTATATCAGTTAGATGCAGCCCATGTATTATTGACTGGGTTACAGAGCTACAAACAGGTTCAATTCAGTTTAGAGCGCACACCACTCAGATTTACCCTAAATATGACAGATTAGATGTAGGTCATCCTACAGTCAGGTTCTTGCTCTTTGATTTCAGTTAGAGTAAGACAAATCTGTCACATGTGAGTCAGCTCCTAAGTGCTCTTGGGGCAATGGGAGTTTGCCTATATACAGAACTATGTAAATAGCAAAAAAGAAACTAAAGATTTGACCTTTGTTTACCCAAGCAATCTCAATTGACCAAAAGGCAAGTCAGATTTTAATACCATTTCTAGGATTGATTCAGCTCTGAATTAGGCCAACTTCCACAACTCAACTGCACGTACAGCATGTCTGTCGGCAGGAAGCCTATGCAGAGACTGCAGTGGCACCAGGAACCCACAAGTCACACAAAATAAACAGTTTGGTGCAAAAATCTGGAACAGGAGTACAACCAGCATGGCAGATTGCACTGATTTATTCACCGCCTTTGCTCCAGCAAGGAGCCCTCTGCTGCAAATGTCTCCACCACGTCTGGCTGCCCCACGGGAATGCCCAGCAGGTCAGAGAAGGTGCACGAGCAGTGCCTGTTCCTCAGCAGCACCAACGGTGCATCAGGCCCTGTCTGCACAAGCGCACAGAGGCCAGTCATCGAGGGACCCATCTGAAACTATCACTAGCAGCAGCAGTGCGGGACCGGCGGTGTCAGAGATGCTCTGCTGCAAAACTCTGGGTCCCTTTGCCCACATATAAGTCCAAGACCAATCCTCAATGAGGGCGCTTTTCCCTTTAGTCAGAACTTCATGACTGTCTTTGTAATACCCTGGGCAAATATTGACTCGGATCCAACAGACTGAAAATATTTGGTTTGCACCAGATGTGGTGCGTATATATCTTTGAAACATTAGCTAAAGGAGTGATTTGGGAAAATAAAAATTCTAGGTGGATGTGTTTACTTTGCAAGGTTGTTTGCCTTGTGCTCAGATCCCGAGAAGTGTGCGTGAAGGTTTTAACCACAGGAAGAAAGCCAGCTCTAAGTGCCACAACGCACAGTAAAACTGTGTGCATGCACGTGCCTTCCTGCATCTGCAACTCACCCACGTGACAGCTGAAAGGCTGAGGATCACTGGTGAGTACGTTAATGAGTTCATACATTGCTGCCCTGAAGAGACCCAAAAAGGTCTGTCAGGTGAAGAAGAAATTACTGAGCTTATAGCTTCAGGATGGATCCTCCAAAGTACTAGGCATCTAATGCCAGGCCTGCTTTTTCCAAGATCTTGGGCACCATTTCCCTGGCTCCCAGCTGACAGTAGCTTTTGGAAATGCTGACACTGTTCCAAGGGAAGGGAAGGTAACTGCCCCTCCTCTCCCATTTCTCTTGCCCCAGCTGATTAGAAAGAGTTCTAGTAAAAAGCACATATCTAAGCAGAGAAACAGCTTTTGTCAGAAGGTTGAAAGCAACAGAGAGGTAGTTTGAGTGGTTTAAGTTCCTTCAGTTTTCAATTCTTAGGTCCTTCCCTGCCTCGAGTGTCAATTCCCCACGTGCATCTACTCTCTCCTGCTAAAAATCATCAGTCAGGTGTGGCTTTGGCAGTTGCAGAGCTTGCGTTATGGGAGCTGGGGGAGGGAGGGAAAGCAACGTGGGAACTAGAGCAAAAGCATTTCAGCACCATTCAGTTGGCCAACAGTTTCATTTTGGGAGTTGATGGGCATTCATTTTAGGGGCCTTTCAGAAGGAACGGGAGCATGAAAAGAGGTTCTTTTCCATATTTACCAAATAAGCATAGAAGAAAAAACCTAGACTTGTGTTCAGTATATTCACAGGAAGAATCCTAGTGAAATATTTGTTTTCTGGACAACTTAGGGCCAAACTCAATAGGTAGAAGTTTGTACAGAACAGAATTATTGTTTGAGACTGTCAGACTGTAAATTTATAGCAATGCACTTTGACCACCTCTCTTACCATAATCCTCTTTGAGTCTGCAACACATCCCAGGCAGCACTTGAGAAGTACAAGAGTAACATTTTGCTGAGTCTTTCTCCACAAGTGAATCTCTTCATCAGATATACAACACCTGACACCTGGGGCTCTCATGCCCTCTGAACAGTCAACAGATATTGCCCAGAGCAACAAAAATGTGCAAGCCACACACTGATCTGCATGTACACCTACCTCTAATGGACTGCCTCCCGACCCCACTGGAAATTCAGGGGTGTTGGAGCTTTCCTGGTCATGGAAGACCACCACAGCAGCCAACCTATCCCTCCAGACAGCTTACCTACAGGCTCGCTGGGAATTCCTGCAGGAAACTAACCCTGAAAACTTTACTCAGACACTAAGCTTGCATTGAAATCAGATAATGCTTGGGAGCTGCAGGAACATCACACCCCCCAAAAGGGAGTTACAGATTGGTTTCAACATGATGATCCGTTAAACCAGCACTAGAAAAGAGATTGAAACTTCGGCCATATGTTTCCTTGAAAATATTCCCTTGTGCCACAAGTTCACTACCAGAGGCCAAGACACTTCACAGTAATATACCATGGGTTCAGGAACTAAGATTATTTTAGAGGAGCCCCTAGAAAGACACTTTTCTGTACTCATGGTAAGGTAGTTAAGCTCAGGCCACAGTGTCACAGCAGCACGCAGAGCCTCCTAATGCAGCTGTAAATCCAGAAAGGCCACTTTGAGGTTTCCCCCTGCCAAGGAAACTCTTTAGATATGTTACAGGCAATATGCCTCATACCTGGAGGTTTCTGAGTCACCAGCAATGCTTTCCACATCCCCCTCCCCAGCTAATTATTGATGGTCCAGCACGCTCTTAGCTCTGTGTTCGAGTGAGTGCAGCCTAGGTTTTCCTTCCTCAGGATCGCAGCATGTATTTGAGTACTCCATCTCCCAAGTCATATTCAGGTCATATTTCCCTTTCAAAGCGTTTGATGCATTCCAGTGGAGGAATCAAATCGCTCCAGCACCACCTCACGAATCCTTAGCCTGACCTTTCTGGCTACGGCTGCCCAGAGCCTGGACGTGCCAGAGGCACTTGCCGTACACACATTTTCTCTCAAGTATTGTGGTGGAGTTTCCTCCACCTCTTTGTCAACCACTGTTACAACATACAACCAAGCACCACCGTTAGCAAGATGTGCAATTACCCTACTTGAAATTTCTCTTTCGAGCTTATAGGACTGCAAACACACAAGGAGTCCATAGCAGGTTTCTGTATGCCGCAGACAGGTGGAATTAAACACGATCTCCCCTGGCCCACGGCTTTCTCATGCTGATGGCATCTTCCCTACTCCCACTGCTCCTCTGCCCCGACCAGCCTTTACACAAAAAGGGGCATCTTAGTTTGTTTTTGTCCTACAGAAGTGAATTTCAGTCCTCAGGGCATCATATAAAGCTGTTAAGTCAGATTCTCAGTCACACAAAGATAGCTTTGTACAGACCTAACAATAAAAAGGATCTTTGAAAAGCTGGACTGCCAGACAACGAATTAGGCCCATTTCATACTTGTTTAAAGTTAAGTTGACAAAATACTTTGTTATGCTATGAACAACATGAAATCTCCCAGAAGCACAGCTGGGGCAGCTGCAGTGTCAATGCAATGAGAGATGATGCCATGTCCCCTGGCTACTGTGGGCTGTGCTAAAGGGGTACTTTAGCTCCTTTAGTCCATATACCTGATTTCAGTCACCACCCTTTATTCACAATAAACATAAGAGCACCCCTTTGGAGTAAAAGGACTGAAATAATAGGAAACGGAGCACCCAAAAAACACAGGCCAGATGCATGGCAGGCCAGGAGCAGGGCTGCACGGTCACAGGCCCGTCCCTGCCATGCACCGGCCTGGCTGGGAACCCACATGCAGGAGTCAGCTCTTAGCAAGGGCATCTGCCACCAGCTCTCACATAGATGTGACCCTCATCTCTCACAGCGTGGAGGGTCAGGGAAAACACACGGCACTGAATCACCCCACAGCAGCAGCAGAGAACAGGCACTGCAGTGCCCTCAGCCCAGCTAGGAGAAAAATAAGCAGCAGCTTTTTGGGTAGGAAGCAGAGCCTGGTATTTGTTGGCTTCTACAACATTCAGGAAAATAAAGTGCAAGGAAACAAGGGGGGTTTTGTTGTTGAAGGGTTTTTTACCTTTTATCCCCACCCTGCAAAACAAAGCCCACCAGACCTCCAGCATTGCCAGGCCACTCTGGTCAAGAGGCAGTGGTACCACCACCAGAGACTTGATTCACCCACCACTACTTGTGTCCTCAGGGCACTTCACTGATTATCAGCTGCATTCCCACCACGCAGCTAACTAGGAGAGGGATCGGACACAGGGCAGTAACATTTACCTAGGGGACTCTCACTACCAGCAACAACAGACACCCTCACTGTAACACATGCTACAGATCTAGTCATGCTACTTAATTGTAGTATTTTCTGATCTGGATGAGCAGCGGCAGAAACCAACCCAGCCGGTGCAGCTGTCCTTTTTTGATACGCTTTACTGTATGGGATCCTTAGGATCCGATACACTTTCTGGGTTGAGAACTGTGTCTCCTTATGCCTGCATTTTGCAGAGCACTCTTTGGCTCTCTGGCCAGTCCTGAGATCTAAAATGCCAGCAAAGAGAATGAGGTCCTTAACCTTGCCAGAGCATCAGTACAAAGGCTGCGGCAGCCTTCTCCATCATGTGGAGGCCCACAGAAAAAATTGCTCAAACATCAGATTTCAGCAACTGAACACGCAGAGGAACAAAACGGACATCCAAATGGCAAGTGGAAAGAGACACAGTTAAAACCAAACCACAGCTGTCTCAAAAGAGAGAAGTAACAGTCGAATATCTCCCCCTCTGAAATTATTTGGTGCCTAGCAGTTTGAGGCACTTCACACTTAAGCAGGCACGTGCTCCTCCATGGCCCCACATCCGACCGGAGTCCCACTGTGAGCGGCATGAAAGGTTTCAGACAGACTTATTTAGAATTTAAGGAAGAGTAAGAGAGGATAGAGCTCACCCCACTTGCATAAAACCCCTTCCTCCCATAAATGCAACCGCTCTTTTCCATCCCTGCAAGGGTCTGTGACGCAACTTGGGCTGGGGAAACCGGGACGGAAGCGCCTGCTGGAACATCGCCCCCCTCGCCCGGGATGAAGGGAAAGGCGACAAACGGCCTCACCACCTCAACTGGCCACAGAAATCAGTCCAGAGATTGCCAAACCCCCATAGGAAACAACGGCAGCGAGCCCCACCGGAGCCAGGCCCGGCTTGACAAACAGGCAGGGAGGGAGCGAGGCTACCCGGCTCCCGGGGCAGCAGAGCTCTCAAGCAAAAAGCCTCAGAAGTGGTGGAAATATCACACAGGAAGGAGACTCTGCTCAATTGCCATTAATGTTAAATTTAAGCTACTGAAAACACAAATAATTCCAAAACCGACTGACAGCAGATACATAGAGTACCTGGCAGAGCTCAGCAAAGGTCAGGCCCCTGAAGCACAAAGCCCAGCACAAGCACACAGGAAAACCCAGCTCTGCTGTCAGAGCTCGAGGCGCCGGCGCCCTGACTCACACCTGCTATTACTCAGTGCAAGCAAGAGCATCCTGGTCCAGCGGGTCCAAGATACCTGACTGCTGGATGTGCAATATAAGGGATGTCTACACCCACAACCATCACTCCTGCGGCAGCTCAAAGAGCTGCAACAGCTGCATAAAGAGGATCGAGACCATTTTTCACCTATTCCCTTCTCAGGAGCTGGTCTTGCCCCCCTGCCCACCTATCCATGTTGCTATGTTTCAGAAAGGCAAAAGTAGAGGCAGAGCCAAGAGTTTGAGAAATTGGGAATTTAGCAGGTTTAGCAGATAACATAAGATCCTTTGGCTTAAATCAGGGTAAATTAATTGCTAGAAGTGGCCATTGCAAGCCATTTAGACCAAGTAAACATCTAGTCTCTTCTGGCTGATGACTTAATGAAATAAAATTAATTTGTTGTGGCTCTTCACTGCAATACTTAAATTTTCCTATATGAAACACTGAAAACATCTATTTTGCCTGTTTTCTTGTCAGATGAGTGTATTCTTTTGAACTCCGGGAGTTCAGCTTCCTGTCTCTTGCACTGATACCTCTTTTTCCCCTTTGAACTCATGCGTTGAGTCTATCAGTGAGTTTTGGGAATGTATTATTCATAGGAAAAAAAAAAGAAAGTGTAAAACATAAGTAGATATATCATACTGAACTGTCTATGACCTCAGAGGATTACAGTTTCCCTTTAATGTCAGCTGGCTACACTACAGTAACTAAATCAATGGAATATATTGGCCATTTTAAACTCATGCTGTGCTGCGCTCCTGGCAGTGCCCTTGGCTGACCAGCTACCTCTGTCCTGTCCACCAAGGAGGGAGCTGGCAGGACGAGCCGGCGGCCGGAGTGCCTGCTGGGCTGCTTGAGTGGAGGAGTCCGGCATTGCCACGGCGACTGCTGCTGGAGCCTTGGCAAGCTGGGCCTGGGCAAGCTGGGGATGGATGTGCCCCATGCACGGTAGTATCCATCTGGCTGGGAGATCACACGTGTTAGAAAGTCAACTGGATGGTATTTAAAAGAAGGAAATAATTTCATTAGCTGTCACATTTTCTTTCTAGGTTTCTCTTATTCAGTATTTTTTTGTTGTGTCATCTCTACCAAAAAAAAAAAAAAAAAAGAGAGAAAAGAAAATCAGATGAGAAGCAGCATGTCAGAACAAGCACACAAAAGTGCTTTGCTTTCATCTCATTTGAAAGATTTATCACATGCTCCAGGTTAATCCATTAGGCAACATTATTCTAACAAGGTGTGGCCAGCATTTTTATAACATATGAAACATTTTCTTCCAGATTTATGTGCTCCCTCTATTTATAGTCCATCTGTTGTGTATATTACAAACTAGTGTGATAAAGATTCAGGAAATTCTCCCCCCCCCCAACTAATTGGGCAGTCAAAGACACAACTAGATACTCATACCCAATACGTATTCAGACTCATCTGCAGCTTTAGATGCGCAAATATCTTTTCAAATCTGGTTCCATCACTTTACAAGCCTTATAATGCATTACAGATGTTTACATGCCTTAAATCTATTTAGATTGCTTTATTACTCAGAGGAAAAAATACTGGAAATTACCACTATCCTATTGACAATTTAAAAAAATAAAGAATTACAATTACCCTTGGTATTCTCAGAAGCCACCTCCACTGCAGGTGAAAACACACCAGACAGGCAGGATGTGGCTTGGCAATGGAGTGAGGTCTAGGATTCAGCAGGGAAAAGCTCTGGAATTTTAACTCCGAGCAGGCATCGCATAAGGTCCCTGCTAGAGAAGCACTTCATTGACTTACATGCATATTTCAGCGCTTTTCTAAATCGGAATTCCCTCAAAGGGCTGTATGCTGAGCTATATTTCACTATTAAGTTTAGAGTAAGACCCAAATCATAAATAAAGGCAAAATCCATTCCTGATGTGAATTGGGGTTATGCTGGAGATGAATTTGACACAACTGATGTGTTGTCAAATCACAAACAACCCTGATTTTTCTCTCTTAAGGCAGAAAAATGCAGAGACTTGAGGGGCGCTCCTTTATAAACACGCAACAGCAGCACATCTTGCAAATACAGTTGCACGAGTCTTGCAATCTTTCACCCAGGGCTTATTCTAGAAACCTCTTCCTCCCTCCCCCGCCATGAACTGCGAGAAAGTTTTGCTTGAGGAAGGAGCAAGACCCAGAAGACCTGCTCGCTCCATTGTGTTGCAATATTCAATCTGAGTGTTACTATCAGCTTTTGGAAACTGACTGTATAGAAAACACAGATGATGTTTGCATATTTTAATTTTAAACATCTCTGCTTGGTATAAGGGTGGAACCTAATAAGTTGCTTTGTTTCTGCCTCATGAATTAATTCAGCCTGCTAACTGATTTGGATAAAGCATTTTGATTCCAACTAATAAACTTGTTTTCTGGGCAGGCAAAACAACTTTTGGAGGCAAAGCAACAAGTTCATTAGCTTGCTAGGAGAAGTACTTCTATAATATCTATAAGGAATAGACTTTTTCCTTTTTTAATCCACTTGTTCCACCCACGTCTTTCAAATCAATCAGATAAATTCACCTTGTTTTTCAATGCCCTGAATCCTGATAGCTCTGCACACTTGATAGGTAATTTAATCATCATTGGTGTGGATGAACACAAGCTCAAATTAGCTTCTGAAAGGCTTCATCTCCTGTAGATAGCTCTGCCTTTCCACTTCTATGCAGGAACTGAGCTTCACCAACTGGTTAGCTAGAGGCGTCATTAAAAATTTACAGAAAGAAACAAAGGTGTGCTCCAGCGTCTCTCCTTACCCTTTCTACTGTTACTCTGGTAGACAAAAGGTATGGAACCTGCTTCATGAATAATGAGTCATGTAATATGCAGAATGCATTTTTAATGGCACGCAGTAATAACATCGAGAGAGATATTTCCAATCTTCAGACTTGCACCACAGCCTCTCAGTAGCCTGTTCTGATTCTGCCCAGATAGATTTTCTTTTCCTCCTCTTCATTTCAAATTTCCCACCTTAAAGCCATAACTTTTTCTACAGAGGTAGCCGCATTTCACCCAAATCAGCAGCTGAGCTGGCACTTGGTGCAAGCGGGGCTGGTGAGGCGGGGAACACCCTCCCATGCAGCCACGCACCGCCATTTCAAAGGGGTTTGGGCCTGAGTAGCGGCTCAATGCCGGTGCCCTGAGGTATACCAGTAAGTTGCAAGACATTCTGGGGGAAGACACACTTAAACCAATAAAAATACCCACTGAGTTTCTCCCCTTGAAGAACAGTCCTGTCACCCAGGCTGTGTCAGTGCTGTGAGGCCCTCCCGTCCCACCGGCAGCAGCCTCCCCCGGCAGCCCGACCCCAGCCAGCAGGTCAGCACTAGGCTCAAACCACACTAGTTATCCTGTTTGAAAATGAGACACTCTGGGGGGCAGGCACACATTGCTGTTGCAGTTTTAAAGGTAAATGCCGGTAGCTGAGCCTGCTTGGGGCCTGCTGGAGTAAGGCGGGCCTGCAGGGAGGGAGGCTGCGCCTGGCAGGAAAACACCCTCCCGAGGGCAGAGGGGCTGGGGCCAGCTGCTGCGCCCCGGCCACCCCGTGCCCCGTACCCCTGGCCCACACTCACTCCATCCACAACAGCAGCTTCTCTGTAAAATAAATATCAAGCATTACCCCGGGGGCAGCCCCAAGCCTACCTGCGCCACCCGCTGAGCTGCTCCTCGGAGCCTCCCTTGGTCTGGGCAGGGCCCAGGGCATCACCAGCCCTTCCCCATTACCACTTAGCCTCCTCTACTGATCTGCTGCATTAATTAACCCAGCATAATGGGCCTAACGTGGTTGTGAGAGCACCTGGCACCTCCCGTGGTGCCTATGCCGCAGCCTCTCACCCTGACCGCTATGATTGCGTGCCATGTTTCTCTTTAATAAAAGCCCCGTCTGTGAAGCCTTGGTGTGGGCTGCTGTGTGTGGAAGAGCTGCCCCCTGCCTAAGCGGCACGTGTTGGGTTAGCCCTGTGGAGATACGCTTCAGCCACAGCCTGTGAGGGCAGCCCTGTGAGGAAGGGTCTGCGGCTGAAGTTCTCAGAGGTGACAGAAAGCAGAAGCACAGAGGGACCTGGGCAGCACCATGGCGGGTGGAGTGCTGCGGCCCTCGGGTGGGCAGGGTGCCCTGAGGCCAGGGCCAGTCCCACAGGGCAGAGGGGGCTCACTGGTTTTATCCAGAATAAAAGTACAAAGCTGGAAAAAAGAGCATATATCCATGTTAGCACACAAGGTTATGTGAACATGTAAAAGCCCAGGCTGCCAAGCTGTGCTCTGCTGGGAAAAGGACAAGGGACCCTCCATCATCCTCCTGCTTCTCTTTTGTATGGGCTGCGACTGCCAGATGGAGCAAGACCTGCTGACAAGGCAGGCAGGCAAAAGGCAATTCTGTCAGTCCCAACAGGCTGAAGTATAAATGACGCACCTGCTGCTCAGGTGTCCCTGCAAACTCCCAGACACAGACATTTAATCTCGCAGGAGGACATTCAAGTTCCTCCTGGGCTGAGTGGGGACTTCTGGCAGTGTGTATTTCCAAAGCAGACACTTAAAACTGCTGTTTCCCCTCTAAAGCTTTTTATGGGGACAGTCCTAAGCACAGTATACCCCAGTCTTCAAAAGTGTGTTTAACTGAAATCAGTGGGAGTTGGACAAATAAATATGGCAGTGGTGTTCTTTAATCACCAGAGCCCTTGTGCAAATTCTGCTGTGCCTGCATTCCCTCCTCAAATGACGTATCCCTGACCATCACTGTGGTGTATTGTTGTAGCGGCTGACATTCACAAATGTGCTGAAGTTATGTATTAAATAAAAATCACTCTGGACCATCCTCAATACTTTATTAACTTAAAACATTGTTCCAATAAATATGTACCAATAAACATAAGACACTCCATAAAATCTAAATAAGGACATTTGCAAACCTGTCAACAAAGTAAAAACGGCATTTTTTTAACTGAGGTACATGCAGGGTCATTTAAGGCAAATTCAGTCAATTATACTTTTATAATGATTCCTGCCCACCTCAGCTGAGTTTCCCTTTAAAAATTAAAAAACAAAAACAAATATACAAATGATGCTATTGAGTAGCTATTTTCCAGTTATTAGAACAAGCCCAGAGTGTGGAAGCCAGTAATGGTTCTGGACAGAAAGTCTGTGCCTCCCCGGTGCTCCTGCCCTCCTCAGGCAGGATCACTTGTCGGATGGGTTTCTAGTTATAAGGCGTAACTCTGTGCTTTGGCTCTTCCACTTGTCTTTCACAAGCTTCCTTCTCCCCAGTGGATGTAGCAAGAGGTAACCCCCCATGCCTCAAACGCACACGCACACAGCCAGGCCTTGCATAGACAGAGAGATGGCTCTGGGAGGATAAAAAGGGCCTCTCTATAACTGTTAATGCAGCTCCTGATTTGCACCAGAACAAGTGAGAGCAGGATCAGGCCCAAGCTGGTACCTTTGCTTAAAAACCAGCAAGATGTCAAACTGCACAGTTCAGCCCTGATCCTCCAGGTTTTCCTGACAGGAAACCAAGAGTGAGGCCATTCAGCACTGAAACTCAACGAAAGCAAGCGCTCCCTACACCACGTGCTGATGGCGCTCTATCATTACCGTGTAAACACTGTTATACCCATGTTTCCCTGCAAGGTGATTCAAGCTACTGAAAGCTTCAGGGGGTTCATCTTGGCCATGGGAGAAATATTTTCCAGCTTACAGATATTTGGTAGCTTATCCATCTTTGGAGTATCAGGCTTCATATCTAAAAGGCTTATTTTCCAGTGTTATTTCAGAAACAGAGAAGGGAAGAGAGAGAGAAACCTCAGCCTTTAATTTCCGCTTTCACAGTCATTCAGGTTGAGCTGTCAATGCATGGCCCTGTCCTCTTCTTTCCTCTCCAAGCTCCCGGTCAGAAAGGTAATGCCAGGGTCTGTGCTCAGGACAGGGCTTGGGTCCAGCGGGGAAGCCGAGGGAGTCTGTTCTCATAGTGTTGTAGGTGCTTTGCATATTGCAGCTGGGACTCATTTCAGGCCGTGCTGTGTCTCCCGGTGTCTCCGTAAATCCACCTTTCGTTGGAAGCCTTTGCCACACAGATCACAGCCAAAGGGCTTGAAGCCTGTGTGCTTCCGACTGTGGGTGATGAGGTTGGAGCTCTGACTAAAGGCTTTTCCACACACCTGGCACTTGTGAGGCTTCTCACCTGCAAGCAGAAGGTGGGAGAGAGAAAGAGAGAGGGTGTGAAAGAGGCAACATGCTGCTTACGCAGGACCAGAGCAAAGAGGAAATGCATGCTGGGCCTTAGAGCTAATCAAGGGGATTCCTGTGTGATTACCAAAGAAGTCATTCTTATAAAAGACATGCAACTGGGAGTCCCAAAGCAGTCGCTAAGCCTGCACTGCAGCTGAGCAGGCCTGGACTTGGCTGCACCTCCATTGGCCCAGTATAGTCCTGGGAGCCGTCTGAAGCACAGAGTGCTCCCAGGACACCGTAACTTGTGAGTACGTTTGGCTGCATGGGCTCTGTGCGATTTAAACTGGCTTTGTGTCCTAGAAACATGAGAAACTCCTGGAAAGACCCCCAAGTGGTGCTGAATGCCTGACATTGATTATTATAGCATCATCTTGGGGTCAGGTGGAATACATAGATGGAGGTTGTTAAGCCAAAGCCAGTGATCTGGGGTCTGTCCCCAAGGGAGGTATGAGGGCCCTTAAGTGAACCCCGACGGGCAGGGTTCATCCAGAGATCTGCTCTTCTCTCCATTCCCCACACTGAAATGCTAGCAGTCACCTCAAGCCAGCCCTGAAGTTCTCCTGCAGGCAAATAACGTAAATGGGAATAAATCTAGCCTCCAGAACTTCTCCTACGGAGGAGTCAGTGGCAAAACTCCACTGGCCTCCATGGGAGCAGGATCTCAGTGCATTTTCATACTGTTCATTATCAAATAACGGATAAAAGAGAACCCAACCACAAAACCAAGCCTGATTTTCAGAGTGGCTTTGCACCTGCAGAGCCCACTGACTTCAGCTGGAGCAACAAACTCTTTGCATGTTTGAAGATCAGATCCTTAGAAACGTAAAATAATACAAAATGTGCTGGGGGCTCGGTTCACAAGTATATGCTGCATATGCAAGGGATCCCTGATTCAGTTAAGGACCTGGTTTTATATTAGCAATTTAAAAGCCCAGGCACAGTTTCTGATCTCACAACAAAATAATGGTTTTGACTGATTCAGAATTTGGCTGAAATTCTACTTAATTAAGCCTCATTTGAAAAAGTTACTATGAAAATACCTTTTATGCTACTTCCTAAATAGTTCATTTTTCATCCAGCAAACATCTGGTGGAAAATCTTTGTAAGTAACATTTATTGTTCACTGCTTGACACCTAGAAAAGTCACAGCCAAGCAGTGCTACATGTAATGCCATCTTTCTACGTATTTGCCATTTTTAGGCTTCACCCTTGGTATCTGCTAGTGGTCACTATCAGGAAACAGGATTTTGGTCATCTGAACCTTGGGTTTGGCCAGTACAGCTGTGATTTCATGTCTCCAGATGCTTCTGTATCTCACACCCCATTCATTTCCCTCTACTTCAAGTGAATAGTGCAGGTCTGAAAGGCAAGATTTTCTTTTAAAGATTTCTGAAAAACCTGCCTTCTCACTGAATGGTATTTTTAAAACAATTTCCTTTGGTGATTCACCTGCACTTTATTAGTTTCCATGTTTATTACTAACAGTGAAACTTGAGAACTATGCACCTCTCCTTCCATTCTGTATCAAACTGCAGCCATTTCTCAGAAAGTCCGGGTGGAAGTGCAGGCAATCTCTGAACAAATATTTAGACTAAGACTTGGACCCTAGGCCCTCCAGTTTAGTGTTTGATCTAGAGGAGGAGACTCCTGTTGTTCCTATTGTAAATTGGTAGATCCTGCAAAAAAGAAACGCTGCAATCAAATTCACCTGTCATTTTCCAGGGACCTCAGCTGTAAATCAAGGCTACATGAATATAATACTCTACAAATCATCTTACGCAAAAGCCCTTTGAATAAACATTGGTGGGTCCTATTAAGGGAACACTGATTGGATTGCGAGGATTTGGGGTATTTTGCAGCTGGTGTTCATGAAACCACATTCAAATCACCGTCCTTTGCACCAGTAGAGCTCAGATAGCATGAACAGCAGCAGGGCAGTGAGAAGCACGGGGAGGTGCATATACTGTCCCAGCTGAGGAGGAATGGACTCCTGCAGAGAGACCTCTTCAGAGACCTGCCCTCACAGTTGGGGCTGAACACCAGCAGCTGCAGGGCTGACCTGTGTGAATGAAGGTGTGTTTCTTCATATCAGATTTCTGGTGGAACCGCTTCCCACAGTACTGGCACGGATAGGGCCGGGTGTCCGAGTGGATGAGCAGGTGGGTGGACAGAGTAGAAGATCTCTTAAAACTCTTGCCACAAATCTTACAATCGAAGCTGCGTTCCTGCAGAGAGGGGATCCCAAACACACACACGTTACACCACACCAGCGATCCTACCAGCAACAAACTGCCTGGCAGCACATCAGTGTTGCCCCTTCTGCCTTAGCAAGCACTTCCACTTCTCCAGAGAGCTGGACTGGCCTGCAGAGATGCTAGCACTGGCATGGTAGTGCCACACGATTAAAAAGATAATGCACCCTCTCCCAGTGCTGTGCATCGCTCCTCGCAAAAATTTAATTGAACAGCTCTTCCTGCTGGCAGGAATGGCCAGGTGGGAGCAGCCCCAACTGACCGGGCAGAGTCCGCTGCACATTTCAACAGCGGCCCAAGACATGATCACTCCACTGGGAAGCCCAACAGCTGTGGCACTGTTCAGAGGCCACCTCTCCACTGTACACAGGAAAGTGGGTGCTGAGGTCTGCTTGGCTCTCCTGAGAAAACTCTGTGGCAGGCTGACTTCTGCTGGCAGGGTAACAACTAACTGCTTATTTGTAGTTCCATTAAAATTCAAGTGAGCACCTGGGGAAAACAGCTTTTTGGCTTACTACTTTAACATATCAAATAATGCATTAAGACCTTGCTGTCTCTCTCCTCTCCCTCACATGCTCCTCTCCACCACTTTCTTCCACCATAAATCATCTCTTCTTTCCATCACGCTTTTCTTTTCCTGCTATGCTTTCATACATCCACGTTAGTTTATTTGGCTTTTAATGCACTCTCCCTGAAATGTTGTCCCCTCCATGGACACAACATGCAGTGCTGCTCTTTTCACCATTATTTAATGGGTGATGAGATATTTCCCTTCATTGTGTGCTCTGCTGTTGCACACTCATGAAATTGTAAATAACAGTGTTAGCAAAAACACATTGCTGTAACTCTATCCTCCAAAAGCCAATCTGAAGAAGGAAGATTGGCCAGGTCAAGTGGGTGGGTGAAGGGGAAATATGGCACAACATCAGCAAGTGGAAAATGTTACAAGTCCTCCTACCAAAATTAACTACCATATTCTTTTGGTGTGTGACTCAGAGTGTGTCGAGACGGGTGAAGTCTGTGCTCTATACCTGACTGGTCGTTCAGATGTTCCCTGCACAGACACAATGACTACAAACAAGGGAAGACTCACTTCTTTGGGGGAGGGGAGGAGAAAGAATGAGGAGAGCTGCATCAAAAGAAAGCACAGTGAGTTGCTTTAGCTGTTAAAAAAAGTCCACATCCACATTACAATTTCCAGCTCCGAGAGTGAAAACTTATTATTTATTATCTGTTACTTCTGGCATGCCAGAAGTCCCCATTGCTTAATACAGATGCACACAAGGTCTGGGGAATGGAAACAAAGCCTGTGTTCTTTAATTTGTTAATTTGCTCCTTTGCTTGCTAGCTGCCCACCCTTTCCTCTGCCTGCCACCATATTCTTCACCCACAACTGCTCACTGCAGCCCTACCACGTTCTCTTTCTCTCCTCAGTTTAGATGCCCACCTACTGCCCTGTGATTGCCTTCATGGCTTCCCTAGTGCCAGCTGAAGCAAGCAGCTGGCCCCGGCCCTCAGACCTTCATCCTGGCAGTCCGCCCCACTCTCACCTGCGAGTGCACGGCCTTGTGCTGCTCCAGGCTGACTGCATGGCCGAAGGTCTTGCCACACATGTCACAGGCAAAGGGCCTCGTGCCACTGTGTGAGCGGCGCACGTGTACCTCAAGGCCATGCGGCGTGGAGAAGACCTGAGGGGAGAGAGCACACAGGGTCAGGCTTGCCAGGGAGAAGGGGCTGGGGAAAAGTCATAACCAGTGTGGGAGAAAGGGCTCCCTACCTTGCTGCACTTGACACACTTGTAAGAGCCAGCGCTGATGAGCAATGGGCGGCACAAGAGGTCCGACTCCACTTTGATGCCACCTGGCCCCTTCTCTTGCTGCAGCCCAGGCTGCGTCTCGGCATAAAGTCCGGGTGCTGCTGCCGGCGGCCGCTCAAACAGCCCCGGGCCCGAGGAGCCAAAGTCACCATAAAGTCCGAGGGAAGAGCTACACTCTGCACCGTACAGGGCAGGCTCGGAGCCTCGCTCACAGAAGAGCCCCAGGGCTGACGTTCGCTCCAGCGTCGGGCAGGGCCTGTAGCTTTGCACAAGGTGCCTCAGCTCGGAGCCACCCAGGCTGTTCCACATGTACGGTTTGAAGGGCACTGAGAAGGGGGGTGCTTCATCTAGGGAGGGACACACAGATCGCTCCGAGGCTGCAGAAACACAAGGGCATGGGAATTAGTGTGCTTCACAATCCAGCCACTATCATGGGGCAGAATTGTCTCAGCACTGAGACTTGTGCCCAGAGCCAGACCCCTGTACTGCACATCAAGGCTGCCCTTTCATCTCTAATGGGAGGACATTTTATATTGCACGGTAGGGTCAGTGCATCCAGTACTATCTACTCACCTGCTGTCCCAGCCAAATTATTTAAAGCAGCCACCAATTTTGTCTGCCTCTATCTCTGGGTGCCCAGGTGTGTACACACTGGTCCGACTGTTGAGACACTAAACAACTCAGTCTGTAACTTCCTTTGGTTTTACCTGCAGCTCCTCATAAAAGTCTACCTACTATGTCCCAAGATGGGCATCAAAGCTGACAGTCCAAATGTTTAAGCTCTGACGTAGATCCCACACATCCATATAGCAAATATGACATTATGGAAGTGCTAGAAGGAGCAAGAGTGCTGAGATTTACCTGTTCAACAAAACTAAAAACTGCTTGTTGTACAATTTAATGCCCAAATCTAGTCTCTCAACTTCATGCCACAACTGTCTGTAAATATAGTAGAGCATAATTGAAATAAAGAACAGCTTCTGAGGTGCTTGAATGTCATGCCTCACTTTTTCAGAAAAAAATAAACTAAAATCAGTCCTCATCTGAAATAAAATCATGGTTGTTTCAGATTGCTCTGAGTTTCTCCAAGTAAAAAAACAGAGTTCACCCAAAACATTGAGCTTCGCAAAATCATCGGTATAGGCTGCATAAAAAATTGAAGACACAAAAAGATTTTCCCATCAGTCATAATCAAAGCGATCTTCCACCAGGACAAGCTCAGATGGCTTCAGTTGGCTCTAACAGGCTCACTTTTGGCCATGGCATCTGACCAAGGCAGGGGGCACCACAAGATCAATCGCACTTGGGAGGCCCATAGCAGAGTGATGCAATGGCAGGAACACAGCCTTTGAGATCAGTGTCTAAAGGCACAAATGCTCAGGGAGCCTTGCACAGAGGAAAGCACAGTTGGGCAGGGAACCTGAGGTACGAGACACCAACTGTGTCTGCCAGAGATGCTGATTAATGCCCGAGGTGCTCTGCTTTCACTCTTCATCACAACAGGCAGCAGCACTGGGAGAGTCAAATGTCTCCACTGGACAAATGTTTTACTGAACTAAGGAAACGATGAATCAATTCACCTCTGAAGTGTCAATGCCTTCACAGAGATATTGGCATCCCTTACAACGTGGGCTTCCAGAATAACCTCTTTTACCCAAAAACTTGCCCACTCACAATTGCTCTCTTGCTTTTTCTCATTCCTGTCAGCTTCACAGCTCCCATGGCTTTCTCAGCCTTCAGCAAACCAAGATAACTAGGGGTGGGCTAGGGAAGGAAGGCATGATGTGTTAGGATATCCATTTGGATAGGCAGATGGTCACTGAGGGTTACAGAAGGGAGTGGGAAATGAGGTGAAAATTGAGTTTTGAATGACTTGACTGTTTCCTATCTTTTACATAGTTTCAGATGTTAACAGTCTCAAATTCTTCCATTGAAAATAGCAGTCTTTTGGTTGGAAATATATGCGCACATACCAACTGGGACATTTGAACACAGCAATGAAATTAAATTAGCTGACATGGTGCTGAGCATGATTTTTCCTGTTCTGCACTGACTGCAAAGTTGTGGTCAGCGTCACATCATCTATCTTGTGTCTTTGCAACCAGTTTCAGTGTTGCATCTCTCACGATTTATCGCAAGATTCAAAACTATCTTAAAGCCCCAGCTCTTGAAACTGCATGATTTCATCAGGCCCTCAGTTTTCCTTTTGTTGCTTGTTCTTGTTGTAACTTTTTCTCTTAAAGTCAAATCCTAGCCCAGACTGTAAAGAAAAGCATGAAAACGTAAACCTCAATATTTCAACACTAGAACTGAATATCCGTAAGGTATTACTTACAATCTTGATTTCTAAGCCAGTCCGTTGAGTGAGAGGAGAGGGAAGGCTGACCTGATTTTTGAGCCCTTGGGAATTGGCAACACAGGACGGGTAAACCTTGCACCACAGATCAGTTTGCGTGCAGTGTTCCTTCCATCACCTCACATGCTTTGGAGACTTCTCAAGCACCAGCGCAGGGGAGCCGCTCACACTGTACCTCGCAGGGGCAAGCTCAAGCCATCCAAGCCCTGTACCCAGTGTCAAGGAGGCCTGCAAACCCTGCTCTGCCACACTGCAGGGCACTTCTGTGTCTGCCTCTCCGCCACCCCACAGCATCTAGGCCTCCAAGGGGTGAGCAGGGAAGGAGAGACAGATTCTCCCTCCTGTTCCTAGCAATTCTGTGCAGCCTTTATATAGACCACTTCTGGGAGAAGAAACATCAATGCTCTTTTTTGAAGGCAAGGCAAACTCAACCTGAAATGGTTGGAAGCAGATTGATATGCACAGCAAAGAAAGATTCAGGTGTCCTCCTCCACAGACCACAAAACACCACGCGCTCTGCACAACTCCATTATACACAGTAAAAGCCTCCCTCCAAGACTGCAGCATCAACAGGCTCATCAGGAGATACTAATATACTGCTGCACTGAACTATCAGGCACCTTCTGTATACGCAAATGCATGTGATTACAGACACACATAGAAAGTGAGATTAAATAACAAAGTGATTTGCACTGCTGGAGTCAACAACGTATTAGAGTGTTAACAGCCCTATAAATGTATTGTGTCTGTGCATGCCCACCTGAATCGACAGCACGCACTGAAAGACAAAACCTGAAATCTGGCTTTCACTGCGTATCGAACTGCAGCCTGCACCTATGTTCATTTCTGGGGTAAAGGGATGATAGTACTACTCACCCACCTGCCCTGAGCATAATTAGGAAAACATCGTTTCTCATCTGCCCTGCCTGTGAAAGCAGAGAAACTGTGCCCCACCCAGCAAACACAATCCTAGAAATCCAGTCTCTGACCAGTGGGTCTTGCAGAAGTGACCTAGGCACAAATTCCAGCTTTGCACTGAATCTGACAAAGCAGCTGGAAGGCAGAGGGGTTGGGGGGGAGCTGTGGGAGGAAGCCCGACTATCTAATCCTGCTGCCACTGCCTTCATCATTAATGTAACAGCACCTCTCTCAGCGCACTGAGGTTCATTTAATAAAGCGCTTTCCTACTGTAGTACTTGGAGTCCCTTACCTTCCCATTCCTCCTGTGAATAGGATCGGACAGTCCCAGGACCACCTCCCTCTCCCCCCCCCCCCCAAAAAAAAAAAATTTGATCTGGGGATGTCACCCTCATTTTGCAAAGATACCTTCCCTGGGTAGCTGGCTGGTTGGCAGGGAGCTAATGAATCCCACAGCCGGGAAGAAATGAGTGGGGAGGAGGAAAAGGCAGAGCAGCCCTGGTAAATACCTGCTCCATTTTACATCTGTCTTTTAGACACTTTGTGAAAATGGTCTGTTTCCCGTGCAGAAATTGTAATTATTTGGGGAAGGAGGCGCTGGACAAATTCGTTAGCACAAAAATTACACACATATTGCTACACTTTGTGCAGAAATATTAGCAAAAGAGACTGCAGCATTATTGCATTTAGTCCAGTCTGTCATTTGCACAGACTGAAACTGGCCCGTGGCTGGCTGTGATGATACTGGGCATTTTGAATGTCCCCTCAAAGGGCTTTAGGGCTCTTAAAAGAGAGGGAGGCCTTAAAAATGCAAACCCACATCCTTACAATCAGCCATTGATATGCAAGGGCACTGTAAAGACGAAGTGGGAAAATCGGTGGGGAAACAGGACTAAGTATTCGTTTGCTGGCATCTGCTGTCAGTCGGTAAAGCTGAGACAATTTTTGCTTTGCTAAAACAGAAATTGTTCTTTTTTCCAGTTGACACTTTTAACCGAGGCAATAAAAGTGTTTTTTTATATACATATTTTGTTATAAAATGACACCATTGTATTTTAAACGAGATAAGTATTCGCGCCAGGCTGGGGACAGCATCTCCCACTGCTCCAACCACATCAAAGGCAGGACGAGGGAGCTAGAGACAGGCACTGCAGCTGTAAGTGTGAGTTTCCTGGATTTGGGTGTTTAAATCTGACCATCATTATTTTCATCTGTTTCTTACGAATGAGTTTTTAGAAAAGAAAAAAAAACAAAAACAAAAACCAAAACCAAAACAAACAATAAGAAAGAGAAGGGGGGAACGGAGGGAGGGAGGGAGGGAGAGGGAGAGATCCTTTTTATAGGCAAGAGGCAATAAATAACCGTTCTTGCGCTTTCTTGCTCTAAATAACCTGAAAGGGAGTTAGGGAAAACCTCTAGGAGGTAGTACAAAACACAGACTCAACGCTATTTACTACAGGTATATAGATAGACTAGTAGAAATTTTTACTGTCGTAAAAAAACATCTAAACTCCAGGTAGCAGGACCCTATAGGAAAGTGCCAGGACCTTTAAAACAAAACTGGCTTGCCTTTAGCAATTAATCAGAAACCAAAAAATCAAGGTCCACTGGCATCACAACTTTCCTACAGCCTGACTGTCACCCGCTGCTCCCTTCGCAGTGGGAGACAGGCTGGAAAAGCAACCCGAGGTAACCCGAAAACGAGTGGGAAAAGGCAGATCTGTCCCTTCCACTCGTTTTCGACGGCGGCGTCCAGCCATAAGATACTGCCCCAGGGCACCGACACAGACACGGAGCCGGACCCTCGCCGAGCGCTGCTCACCCCGGTCGTACCTGGCGAGACGGAGGGCGAGGGAGGTCTCCAGAAATCCCCAAACTCGGACACCCTGTCACAGACGCTGCCCTCGCAGCTGGGCGCTGACTCGGAGGTGCCATCGGCAGCCTCGGTAAGGTGGGATTCCGGGGAGAAGCGTCCCTGGGAAGGCTCCGGATCGGGCAGGACGGTGCGGCACAGCCCCGTATCCTCGGGGATCTTGCTGTCTGCAGGAAAAAGGGGGCGAGGGGCTCCTCAGTGCAGGCCCGCGGTGGGAGCCAGGCACCTCCCGCGGCGGCCCCGCTCCTACCAAGGTTAGCTGCGGGCTCTCTCCAACCCCGCATCAGCCCCTCCGGTGCCCCGCAGGGGCTGCGGTGCCAGAGGGCTGCATAGCTACCGGCCGGTGCTGGTGCCGCTGGCAGCGGGGTGATGCGGGGAGGGCGGGCTGTGTCCGCCGCAAGCGAGGCTGCGACCGAGGGACTCCTACCTGCACAGATCTGGGCTAGCACCGTCTCCAGCCGCAGGCTGTAGTCCTCGTCGGCGGAGCGGGGCTGGTGGTAGCTGTGCGCTTTCTTGCTCTTTACTAGGAAGGACCTCGGCATGGTGGGGTGCTGCCACGGCCGGCGCGGCCGCACTCCCTCTCCAAGCTCCGGGCACGGCGGCGGCGGCGAGCGTCACCCCCGAGTCTCCCGCGGGGCGGCGGCGGGGAGGCGACCTGCGGGGAGGTGCCGAGCCCGCCGGTGAGGGCCGGGGGCGCCGGCCGGGAGGGGCCGCTCGCCGGGGGCGGCGCGCCAGGTGGCGGCGCGCAGGTGGCTCCGGCCGCCGCCCCCGGCCCCGCTCGCCTCGCCCCCCCTCCCCGGAGCGCAGCTACTCAGCCTCCCGCCACCCCCGGCCAACGCTACCCTCCCCGCGCCGTGCTGCTGGGGCCGACCCGGCCACGCTCCAGCGGCCCGACGGCGAGCGGTGTCCGGCCCGTCAGAGGAGGGATGCGGGCCCGACGGTGGCTGCCAGATCGCGGGGAACGGGCACCGTTCGTCAGACGAGCGGGGACTGAGGGATCGGGGGGGGGGGGTGTCATGTGGACCCCCGTCCCTCCGCGGGAGCGCGGCCGCACTCGGCGGAGTTGGCGCACGGCGGCTCCATGTTTGCGTGTTTGCGTCCGCACTGGCAGCCGAGGCAGAAGCTGCGACAACAAAACGCACCCCCGAAACGGCTTATCAGTCCCCGCCACCCAGAACAGGCTGGACAGCGCAGGGCTGCTGCCGGGACGGGCGGGAGAGTCGTTACAAACCCGACAGCCTAAACCCGACGCCTGAGAGGCTGTTGCTGTCGGAGGGACTGATTCACCCATCCAGCGCGAACCACGATAACGCGAAAACGAACAAAACGGAATCTCTCCTGCAGCCCGCAGCTGTTGGCGCCGCGGCACCTTGCAGCTGCGGGCACCGAAAGCCGGGGCGGGGAGAGAAACGAGGTGGGAAACCTCCTGGGGGGGGCTGCGGGGAGCCGGGGGGGCGAGGGGGACAGGGGCCGGGTTAACCAGAGCTGCCCCGAGCCTGCTCCTCGGGGGGAGGCGGGAGGGGTTCACTCGCACCCGTCCAGCGCCGGGCCGCTTCTGTCGTTACACTTGACACTTTGCAAAAAGCGAGTTTAAACCACGTTTGTTTGGTTCTTTTGGGGGACTTCGGGGGATTGCCTTTTTTTTTTTTTTCTCTCCCGTCAGTGGCCTCAGGTTTGCGAACGAGGCAGGCGGGAAGGGGCCCGTCCCCGCCTGCCCTGGCCGGAGCGGAGCCCGTCGGCGGGGGCGCGGGAGCTGCCCCGCAGGTGGCGGCCCTGGCTGCGCCGCGAAGCACCGGCCCGTCCGCGCCCTCCGGGGGCAGGACCGCTCCGCCGGGGAGGCACCGCCCCCGGGCACGGCGCCGGGCGGGCGGGTGGGAGCGTTGCTGCCCAGGCCCACCTGCGCCTCGGTTCATCCTTGAGCGGGGGCTGGCAGCGAGCGGGGGGCAAGGAATCAAAGCGGCCCGATAACGCGTCGCCCTCCCCGACAGCAGCCGCAGCCGTTGAGGGGCTCCGGGCGCCGGCGCCGCTTCTGCCGCGTGTTTTCGTCCCGGCGTGGCACTTTTCCCTCCAAAAGCCACGCCGCGGAGGCGCCGCCGGCCTCCCCCGCCCCGCCGCCCAAGGCCAGAGCCTGCCAGGCTGGAGCCGGGCCCGTGGGAAGGCGAGTCCCGCAGCCCCCTGGCCGCGGGGCGCCGCTCCGACGCGGGCACCTGCCCCCGCTCTCCCTCCCCCCTCCCCCCGCCGGCCGTTGGCCCGAGGGCCGCGCGCGCGGCTGCTGCTGGCGCCTGGCGGCACGCGGGGCCCGCACCCGCCAACGGCCGCCGCTGTGGGGGCGCGAGGCCGGCGCCTCCCGAGCCGCCGCGGCTGAGGCAGGGCCGGAGCGGCGCGGGGGGCCGGCGGAGAGGTGAGGTGAGGTGAGGAGAGGAGAGGGGTCGCTGCCACCCCGGCCTGCCCCGCCGGAGCTGCCCACGCGAGGCGAGAAAAGCAAGAGCGCTTACCCATTTGGAGGGGTGAAGGAAGCTGGGCTGCAGACGGGGTTTGCGCCGCAGCCTGCTAGTTTGGGTGACTTTAAATTTAGCCTCCCTTTAAGGAGCAATGGTGCTTGAGTTGGCCTTTTTTTTCTTTCTGTCTCTCTCAACTCCTTCAGAGCTCGGCCCCCTAAACCACAAATTCCACTTCCTGAGCGTTAGGAGCTTCTGCAACAACAACAAAAAAAGCTTTAAAAAAAAAAAAAAAAAGCCAAAGCCTCACAAATCAGCACTGTTCCCCCTCCTCTCTCTCTCTCTCATTTTTCCTTAAATGAAAATGTCTTACCGTATTCCACCTCACAGAGCTCGCTGAAGTGACATCAAAGTGTCATTCTGGAATCGGGCGTTTCATTTCTCGCGGGGTTCTGCTCTAGAAATTACAGACATCTATCTGAACTATTCTTGGATCCCCTTCAACTTCCGCAACGAGAACAAGTCACAGATTCAAAACACAGATTGACTCAAGGCGGGCAGAGGCAGAGGGCAGGGGACGGAGGAGCCGGCGCCCGCCCTGCCGAGCCGGCTCCGCGCAGCATCCCTGCCCCCGGCCCGGGAACGGGGGACGCGCCTCCCGCCGCCTCGAGCCGTGCGTGGCGTTAGAATCGGGGCTAAGGCAGGGCCCTAGGCGACGGAGACCTCCCCTAGACTAGAAATAACTTGTTGTGGAAAACTCTTTTGGGATAAATACGCCCAACGGCGCTGAAAATACCTTAAGACCCAAACCTAGAGGTTTGCTCATTTCCCCTCGGATTTAGGTAATGGTTAAATATGGAAGGGGTAGGCGAGATCCCCCCCCCCCCCCCGGCGCACGGTGGCTACTGTAGCTTGAGAGCGATTCAGACACGAAGGCGAAAGAGAAGCGGAGCCAGGCCAGAGGGAAGCTATTGCCTTCCTCGCCTGCTCAGGGTGCTAACTCGGGGAGGATCCGTGGGGCAGGCACCGGCGGCGAGCACGGCAGCGGCGGTCCGCGGCAGGCAGCGCCCCGCACCGCCCGCACCTGAGGGGACCCCCGCGCTGCGCAGCTAGGAAGCCTGCTCCCTTCTGCAAAGAGAAAAAGGTTCTCCTTGCTTTACACACACACACCGACCCCAAAACAGTTTTCCAGGTCTAGCCTCGGATTCCAGGTGCAGCCAGGAAATCCGGCTTCGGTATCTTTCTGAGGTGGTTCTGGGCTTCGCTCTCGGACATCTCAGGCCACCAGCAACTTCGTTTCGATGACTGTAGGGCCATACCCCTGGAGGCTGCTCGCCGCCCGAAGTACGGCTCTGCAGTGAGCAAATCGAGGTTTAACACCATTTCCCGTTCAGAAATGACCGAGACTGAGAGACTGAAGTCGGACAAGGCAGGAGCAAACTTCAGCCTTCCTCACGCCCAGGAGCATGCTGGCTTTGCGGAACAGGTGCTTTTCTCCACCACCACCCCACCCCCGAAGTATTCGCAGAAAAATTAGTCACTTTGTGCCTGCGAGCCCGTGTGGAACATAGGATTCATTATTGCCGGAAAGTTCCTGGTGCTGGGCACAGCAGTTTTACTTACGGCATCTGTGTACCGCGGTCTCCCTGCTGCGCCTTTGGTTGATTACTCTGAAAATCCTTCACGCTGTCAGCTTTAAAAGTAATTGCTGGAATCAGTAGAAATAACCAGATCAGAACAACTCGGTGTAACTTCATGTATGCGTCTTCGTTGACTCACTGTTTGTGACTTTTTGCAAAATAATCGTTCTCGTTTGCCTCTGAAATAGGCTGATAAAGTAATAGCCTTTCCATTACCTTGCTGAACTGCGCTTTGACTGTGTGTCATGAAAGCAACAGAAAACATTACTGTTTTATTAGCGCTCATAAACAATTCTACCCGGTTACAATAAAACACATATCCATCTTTATACATCTAAGTCAAATGTATACAGGTGCTTTTGCGCGTTTTAAAGGACGGTGATTTCCGCGCGGCAGATGCTGGCTGGCTGCCGAGAAGCAGGATGCGCTGCCGGGCGCCGGGCAGCCCGCGCCCCGCGGCTCCGCTCGGGGCTCTCCTGGGGGAGGCACCGCGCCGAGCCCCTTATGCTTATCCCACCTGCAGACGGCACGTTCTCACCTACTGCTTCCTAAACTGTTTAAAAGCCTTCAGCAAAAATAAGGAAATCCAAACGAGTGATCAGTGAACGCTTAATTCAGCGTATATCTCTCACGTACGGGTGGTGCCTGCGCGGGGCACCAGGAACAGACAACCGGCTCCTCGGGCGTCAGCTCTCTCAAACGACTAGAGGAGAAAGCGTTCGAAAACGGCTTTGCTTCGTGATTGCAAAACCAATTCGTGCTGAAATGCGCCCTGCCTTCCCAGGTTTTCCTCAGGACGGACGATTTGCTGTACGCCGCCGGTGAGAACGGGGAAAGCGTTCCCCGCCGAGCCGTGCCGGGGGAACGACGCGAGGCTCCCACAGGAGCCTTGTGCCGGCTTAGCTCTGTGCTCTTAGCTCTGCTGGTGCGGCGGCCAGCAGCCTCCCGCCGGGACTGGGCAGGCTCCGGGTACTGCACAGGCTGGCGCTACCGGCGGCCGGGAGCTCCCTGACACACCGCTCCGCCTGCGCCGGGCGCGGAGCCGCCTCGTGCGCGCGGGCGCTGCCTGCGCCACGTGCCCGCGGGCGTGGCGCGAGGCCGGGCGAGGCCGGGAAGCGGCCCCTCCTCCTCACCCCCCCCTGAGGGAGCCGTCAGAGGAGCCCTCAGGGCAGCCTCCGCCGCGCACCTCGCCGTGGAGCGGCGGGCGGACCAGAGCTGCACCGCTGCCCGCGGCGTGCCGCTGCGGCCCTTTGCCGGCTGCTCCGCACATGCGAGTGCTTCGGCGCGAGAAGCTGGCGGGCTTTGCTGCCCCCGGCTCATGCTGTAACGCATGAGCTTTTTGATCTCGTGGACTTCCAGCCCTTTTTATCTCGAAATCGCCCCTCACGCGTTTTATCTTGTAACCCAGAAACGTCACTGGGTTGCTATCTCTGCGCAACAAGGGACCGAAAGAAAAGTGCTGCAGCTGCTGCAGTCCGTAGGTAGGGCCTGAAGGCAATTTCCACTCCTTAGCATCCAACAGTCATTGTCCCAGGGCTCTTACCACCCCCGAGAGGAGCTTGCTGTGTGGTAACAGCACGCTGAACAGAGGTGAAGCGATTAAGCTCTTATTCTTGGTTATGGTATGACCTATGTGCCACGGTTCAGTAACCTTTAAGATGGTCTTGTGTATGCAGTGGTCATAATGTGACACCGCAAGAGCTGTGTGACAATACCAAGTATTCTGTATCCCGGTGTGAAAAAGCCAAAAGCCAACGGTCCTGAGTTGGCGGAGGGATGTAATTCACGTGACGTGTAGGTGATGGGGGCTGGGGATGGGTTTTTAACAGAGCTGCTCTAATGCTTTCCCCCAAAGGGAGTGTGATATTCAAAGTTAAACATAAAAACTTGGTAAGATACAGTTGAATGCAATGGTAAGTACATGATCATTACCCCATAGTGACAAAAGAGGGGAAGAAATAAATAAAAGGAAGGCTTTAAACTGTGGTGGGATTATGTTACAGTTGTGCTTAAGACTGAAGACTTACTCAATGTAATTTACTGCACTGTTCACAGCAGCTGCCTGATGTCACCATTAGAGCTAAGAAGACATCAGATAAGGCACCAAAGGTGATGGGATGCAGATGAGATCTTCGTGTTCAGAAGTGATGAGACATTTTGTAACAGGAGGAAGAATTTGAAGAACAGGATTTGACAGGTTAGATGCTTGGTATGTAGGTGAGGAGAAGCAATTTATTGTGTGTGGAAGTCAGGATTGGGAGAAGGCAGCGAAGAGGGTGATTGTCGGGAACTCGTGAGTAACATACACACTTGAAAGTGATAAAATCTGAGATCACAGTTATCCAGAACACTTTCACTATGAGAAGCTGCTAGAACTTGTAGCACTGTGCATTCTGTTGGGAAATGTGTCTTTATTTTTTTAATAACTTTTTTGAAAATATTTAATTATTTTTAACATATCCTGCTTATTGTTTATTTTTTCCCCCAGCATCTTCTTACTACCTTCTTTATGTTTGTGGCATAAACATGTGCTGTAAATATGTGAGACATTAATCAGTGATTTTGATAGCAATTTTTTTGGTCACTGGGGAAACCAAAGTAACTTCTGCTGCTCTCAGAGAAGATTAGAAAAGTAATGATTACTGTGAACATGAACTGGAGAGGGAAAGTGACAGTAGGCTGTGGTGGTGAAGGCTGGGATGAAAAGAGGAATTCCAGCTTTGGGAAGGAGTGGACCCAGAACTTACCACCATTATGAACAGAAAAAAGTTGAATCAATGGGTTACAGAATGTAGACTATGCAAAATGGTCTCAGGAATTTTAGTTCTCATAGAGGAACGCTAGAAATTTTAGTCACTTATGCAACAGTATACAATTCTAAGAGTATGCCACATTGCTTTTGTTTTTCATAATTGTGAAATCAGGTATTAATTCCTGGAAAGAGAGGGTGTTAAGCTGTTGGATCTAGCGGTTGTATCTTAGTCAATCAGTGTCCATGTATGCGTAGGCATGCATATGTTAGCATGTTTCCACCACTCTGAAGCTGAAACTTCATGCTATATAGAGGTTATGTTGAAAGTCAATTTACTGTGTGCTTTTCATTCTATCATTCAGAATCTCTGGTCCTATGGGCTACTGTGTAAATGTATTTCACTGATTTTTCTTATGTCTTGAGCTAGTTTGTAAAAAAAAAAAAAAAGCCAAACCCAACAACCAAAACCTTCGGAGAATTACAAAAAATATATTGGTGCAATTATACTGATAAAAGTATTTCACAGAACAAAAATGAACTTAATTAAATCCAGAAATCCGTTAGTTGCTACATAGCTTTCCTCTTCCCTCTCGATACACATAGAGTCAATAGCTGGTGTATAGTTAAACATAACACTGTAGTTTCCACTTAGATCATACTAACCTCTATTTTATAGGTTGATTTTTTATTTTAGTCTCCAGGACTAGCCTCATGGCTTTCCTAGGGGATTTGCATTATCCTCTACCTTCCCTCAAAATCAATTACATTTTTTGGAGCCTCTACAAGTAAGGGAATTAGCAACATATCCAGCTAACATATCTTTACCTCATTCTAGTTTAAAATATATATGTTTTATGAGTATCAAGTTTTACTAAGTCACTAGTATAGTCTCTGACACAGAACAGTGATTACATTAAAACGCCCAGAGAAACACACAATTCCTTCTGTGTTGCAGTTCCATGAAAGGGCTGAGTACTGATTAAGTTCAATAGTACAAGATTTACAAAGTGGTTTTGTTAACTTGTGCAACCCTTATGTGGATACTTATTTGCATCACTTTCATAGCAATTTATTTTAGTTAAAATAATATAGGAAATTGCACATACAGTTGAAAATTGAATTTAGTGGAAAATACTACTTTGTGAATGCGTATGTAGATGAGGCCTGCATTTTGTCAAAAAACATGACCAACATGACCAAATAGTTGTTGAGCCATGAACGTAATACATGCTTCTTAACTTCACAGATGTACTTTCTCCCAACTAGTCATGTTCCCACTTTTCACAAACATTACAAACTTCTAATGTGTGGAATGAAATGCCTGAAGTAAAAGAGGCCTAATCATAAATGCTATTAGGGCCTAAAATATTCACTCTCTTAGCCTGGAGAAATAAGAAAATATAAATATTGAGGATTCTTTAGCTAGTGAAGACATTTGATTATCAGATTAGGAAAGCAGAACCATTTTCACTACCAAACATAAATGTAATTTACATGGGAACTCTGTATGTAGCAGGGCATCCTCCTTTCCTATTTCACCTAACTGCCTTCTCAGCTGCAGCACCTGCATATTCAAGAATCTTAAGTTTTCATGTTTACATGATTTTTTTACCTTATGCTTTTAGCATTTACATTGAGCTCTTATAGCCTACCTATAAGAGGAAGTCTAAGAGAACGGCAATGTTTGTTAGAAGGTCATGCAAGCAAGGTCATGATGTGTAGCATAACTAATATGCTTTATTTATTGACACATTAGTAAATATATTATCTATGCTGTTGATGATTTGACATTATTCTGGTGCATACTCAAATTACAATACAACATAGGCAAAGAGATTAGTGTCATTTTTTGGCCAAATAGTTGCAGAAAAAGCAGGATGATCCTAAATAGCCTCTCTTGGATTGTCTTCCTAGGATATTCTGCCTGTAACTAAGTCTTCTGAAACCGCAGCACATCCAGTGATTCACCTTCACCACTAGAAGAGATGCAGTTAGTTGGATAAGGACTTTTGCTTTTCCGTTGATGTTTTTATTTATGCTGTTATTCAGTATGAGCATTTATTCTATTAGTATACTTTAAAACCACAGAAGTTCAGGAAATAACCCTTGCCAACTAATCTCATTTGCTATCACTTGAACAGTAAGGCAGTTATTGCAAAATCATAACACTTCACTGTTCAAACAGACAGGATTTTTATGGCTCTCCAACTGAATTTTGCTCCTGCCACTTATTACAGAACATTACCTTTAAGAGAGACTTGCAGCCAGTATTGATGACAGGCAACAAGACATTTGTCACCTATCCTCTTGGGCAACAATTATCCAGGTGCAAACATGAGTTACCAGATGCTCATTGGAAAGAAAAAAGGCCAGCTGTTACTTGTTGGTGAACAAAAGTGCTCCTGATCAGGTTTTGCATACATGAAATTTCCAACAAGTATCAGAATCAGTCAGCTTATCCACCTCAGAGATGGCAATTTCCACAGGCTATACTGGGAACTACATATTCACTGGTAGGATGTGGGGAAATTTTGCAGAAATACTGAAGCAAGTTAGGAGCTGCAGAAATCGGTAACTTGGAATTTGTCACCCACGTGTCTTAAGATTTAAATTAGATTGCACCTGTGCAGATAATACTGTTGAGAGGCCCAGAATGTGCATCTTCCATAAAACCTTCACTATAATTCTTTGAACATTTGTTTTTTCCTCAGTTGTGCTGTTTTTTTCTGAGGACACATTCAAAATAAAAGTAAAGGAAACACCTAATAGGACTAGCAGATGCGTTCAGCAGTATGCTTCCACACTTTTGCAATTTTAAAGCAACTATGCGCTGCTTCTTACAGGTAGCAAGACAGTTAACATACGTGGTATCAGTATCAACTTGTGCATGGCTTTCTTTTTATTAATAGAACAGTTGCAAACATTGCTAGAAAAGAAGTCCTTAGGATTGTTTAATTACATAAGATGGCAATAATAGCTGCCATTAAGAATATTCTTGACTAGAATGTGTCTGAGAGGGCAGCTGAGTGTTCATATGACAATAGTAGAATTATATCTTGTTCTGTTTAAGAAGTTAGGGCCATTTTACTGGATCTCAGTTTTCAGGAGCATCAAAGCAGAATGCTCAGCTCAGCTCTTACTGCTATGGTGAATCACAGCTATTTGGTGACAGGACCAATCGCTTATTTCCTAGATAGCTCTGCAATATAAAACTGTAAGATGACTGAACTTGCATATTTTTACTGCACTGACCATGCCTTCATTAGAACTAACTGTAAGACATGAGTAATTTTTCACCTTATTTGAACTATCACTCTAATCTAGAGCCAGCAAGCAACTATGTGGTAACCAAGGGCTGTAGCTTAGAAGTGACTAAACAGTAAATGCTGCAACCTTGTTAAATCATGAAAAATTTATTACATATATATGAAGGTAAAAGATTTCAGTCAATAGTGTTTTGAACAAGCATTTCTGACATGAACCTGTTAGTGTAGCTAGGCTGAAACTTAATGTAAAGTTAGTGTTTTGCCTTTATTTAGTAATTCATTTCTAGTGTGTATATACAGAATTCATTTTCCTGTTAGAATACCAGAGACAGTAATATCACAACATTTACATTCCTCATATAAAATGGTGTAATGTACATTTTCAGCTTGGTGTAGATATATAAATATGTACAAAATAAACATTATTGTAATTACTATATTCAGACCAGGTATTATTTAGCAACATCAAAAGCAGATGCACATAGATGTAAGTGAAAATGGTGAAACACACCTTTATGACATTAGTGACCATTATTTGCATATATGAAGTAGTACAGATAAAGGCTCCTCTTTCAAGCCTTCTGTGGGCATCCAATAACAGTAAAAACAAAAGTAATTGAGAAGCATAAGATAATTTTTTTTATATATATATATGTGTGTGTGTGTCTCATGATCAGATGGTTTACTAGGGTCCATCTTGATCACAAATGGATAACAATGTAAAACATACACATTTGTTCAGAGCATAAAATATTGCACAAGAGCAATTTCTTTTGAGGAAAATAATTCCTGTGTTTGTGAACAGCACAAATGGTTCTTATGCATTAAAGAAATTATATATTTGTAGTTTCTAAACCAAGGAACATTCAGTAATACTGTCAGAACTGTCATCCATGAACTTCTTCCCAGCCTGTTTTATGGCAATGGTATGTCATTAGCAAGATTTGGCAAAGAGAGAAGGCAGATAGACGGTACATGTATACATTTATCACAGGCCAGACCAGATCCAATAGTTACCTAAACCAACTGCTGGATAGTCTCAGTTATCTGCCAATTTCACCCTTAAAGAAGAATGAAAGTCTTCAATGCTAGTCACAGTGATAATCACACAGTAGTAGAGTAAGATTCCATTCTTCTCTGCTTGGAAACCAACTTGTCCGAATTCCCAGTCTGAAGGGCACTTTCCTCAGTATCACTATCACTGCTGTCTACAACTGTGTGATCCAAAGCCACCTGACCAGTCCTCCTGTGTAGATGGAAGTTCACCCCACTCTCCTGTATGGAGTTAGCTATAAAATCTTCATCAGAAGAATGAAATGATTCATCATCTCCTGTGAAATGGTTGACAATGTGAATCCCATCAAAAGTGGGTTGGTCTGAGAAGTCTCTCTGGCCTTTTAGACATTTGATCTGTTAGAAAAAGCAGAAGTTAACAGTTAATCAGAGCTGAAGAGTCCAGCAGTAAAAAAAAACCCCAACATTTCCAAGAAATGTCTCATTGAACCCTTACTGGATTAAATTAAATGCTAGATCTAGAAGTAGCAAGCAAAGACCCAAGCAGAGACCTTGAAAGAATGTCTTGAACAGTACTTGGAATTTTCCAAAATTCTCCTTCCACCCCCAGAGTATTTCAGTTTTAATGCTTAATAATCAAGGTACCAAGAATCACTAATGACAGATTCCTCCAGGCTATTTACTGCATCTTTAATATCCCCATGAAGATGGTTTATAGTTTTCAAGAGTGGCCTATTTGTTTTGACAGCACTTTCGGCCTTCACATCTTACTTTTACAGCTCCATTCTTTCCCTTATCACCTAACTTCTCACTTGAGAAAAGCCCTCCCCCAATCCCAAAGAGCAGGGTCCCAAGTGAATATTGTCAGTTTCACACAGCCACAAAAAAAACCACCCAGAGAATATGCTTAGTTCTGTCTACCTTGCAAGATCACGTGTCTTTTCATTATCTGGTTCAGACCCAATGAGATTTCAGATCAAGAAGTATGAGAGAAACTTCTCTTTGTACAGCATAAATAGACTGTAGTTTCAATTTTAAGAGAACATCAAACAAGACAAAAATGATTGTCAGACCATGGACAGATATAACATTTTCATTCAAAATGCACTGCGGAGGGGTAAACTATTACAGCCATGCATTCAACCTATTCAAAAGTAAAACCTAAAGCTCTGAAGTCTGGCAAGTCCCCTGTTAATTTAGTGAAAATAACTGCAACTCATTGAAGACATTCCTGAGGTTGGTTTGGTTGGTTTTTTTTTTTTTTTTTTTAGAATTTCATTTTTGCTAGCTTTTAGTAGCAACTACCTCATGGTCAGTTTGACAGTCTAAGAGTATTAAGATAAAAAATCCTGAGGATGCAGAAAAACATTAAAAATGCATTACAGAAACTTCCTAATGTCACTCTGGAAGCTTAAAAAGGAAGATGCACCAAGTGCTATTTTGTAAGCAACTTTTCACAGTAAGAGACACGTGGAAAACAAAGAAAAAGCCTGGAGAGCTTCTTTATACAAGAGCTGCTTTGACATTTCAGAAATCTGAAGCAAAATACACTTTGATAAATAAAAAGTGCATGTAGGTCCTTGCTATTGACACCAATAGAAGATTTTACCTGTCTATTTGGGGAAGAAGAAATCTCTGTACTTACCACGGGCTTGTGCAAAAGATAAGAATAAAAAAGGGGTTGAAAAAAGATCACAAGAGTCATAATCATGCTAGGAGCCATCAAATTGGATGTTAACAGCATGTAAAAGCTCCAGCTTTTAATGCATATCAAAACATCCCTGTTTGGAATATGGGTACCTGCTGTAGATTTAAACCTTGGTTGTAACTACACATACTAATGTTAGTTTTTTGCACTTTTTTCACATACACGTAGGCTACAGTTGTTTCATGAGGAACTTGCTTGTGTAAAGGCAAGCAAAACAAGAAGTTCCACACTTGCACAGCATAATTCACGACGTAAGCAAAATCAGCTTATGCCCAATATCAGATATTGGACAGTAACATGTATCTGGAATAAATAATTTTTACTAGGTTATATACCTAGATACAGAAAGCCTGATACAGACATTCTTGTGTTATTTAGAAATATTATCCCTAAAAATATCCTGCAATACAATCAGATTAGCTGCCACGTGAAGTTTCCAAAACAGCTATCAATTTTAGTCACTAAGAAAATAAAACACAGAAAAACAAAATGAAACCCAACAATTTCTCTCCACCACAGAAAAAAGCTCCGCTGTATAAGTGACTACAAATTTCATATTAGAGTAAGAAATTATACGCTTTTAGGTCTACACAGTTAAGCCATTGGTTCACCTGAAATTTCAAAGCTCATACTCAATGTCAGTTATTTTGAACATTCAGAAAGCCAAGCCAATGACCTCAACTGTTATCCTGAAGACTTCAACACGATAGCTTTAGATGAATGTATTTAGGTAACACAACAAAAATCATGGCTTCACAGTTTTAGGCAGCAGCCTTTCAAAACACCAAATGCAAGCCTGTGGAAAACGCTGTTGGTGAAAAAAAATCATAAATAGGCGTAGCCTTTGCCAATTCCTAAAGTGAGTCTGGGAAAACGGTGTGGTGTTATCTTTTGTTATTCTAATGAAACGATGCACAATCTGTGACCTTCCAGAAACGCTTCTTTTGACCTGCAGCTTTACGCTTGCCTGCCCTTTTTCTCAAATACTCCTCACATCCAAGGGGAACCAGACTGATAGAAAGAAATGTGAATGTACTGTAGAGAATATATACGACAAGTCTACTGATGGTCATACAGTTCCATAACTTCTCCATCTGCTTAAAAAATGGTCATCTCAGCCAGAACTGACTCAGACAAACACTGTAGCATAGAATTTATTTGTATTATGGGGATCGACAGGCTGGATAGCAACACTGCTGAAGAGGACATGGGGGTCCTGATACACAGGAGGCTAAACATGAATCAGCAGTGTCCCCAAGCGTGACAAAGGCTAACAGCATACTAGGCTCTATTGACAAGCGCCTAGCCAGTACATCATAGGAATCAATTCTTATCTGGCACTGGTTAGACTGCATCTGTCATATTCTGCACTTGCTACCTCACTGCTTCCTCAGTACAAGATATTAATGAGTAGATTCAGTGGAGAGACACCAAGACAATTAAGGGGCAGAAGCTTATGCCTTAAGATAACAGAAAACTGATTCTTTACTGAAATGCATGGTGGGAGAAAAGACATTAATCATAACACAAAACACAAGGTTGTGTTTGAATATGAAGGGAAAACAATTGCTACAAGGCTAGTTAAGAATTAGAACAGGTTGTTCAGGGACTGTGGATTCTCCATCCTCAGTGGGTTTCAACACCCAACTGACAAAGCCATAAGCAACCTGCTTTGAATTCAGTGTTAATCCTGTTTTGAGCAGGCAGTTGGACTAGAGGCCTCCCAGGGTCCCTTCCAACCTGAAAGATAGATTACAATTCAGTGATGTGTGAAAAAGCACAGGCAGTGGGATGCATATTACTGTTCTTATGGCAGCCATTTTGAGTTTGAGAAATTGAAATACTTTGTACCTGCCAAAATTACTGCACTTGTTAAAAATGTAAATGCTGTCCTTTGAATCCAAATGCCTTTACATTAAATGTCAGTACATTAATTTATCACAAAACCTAGTCTTCAACAGAATGTTACTTTTATTTTACAATTAGAAATCTGTCACTTCAATCTTGAAAATACTTAAGTTGTTTTTCAAATGAAGGTAGAATCCTGTTTACATAAATTTTTTTTTTTAAACATAAGCATTGATGAAAGCAACTGATCTGCAAGAAATTAAAAGTATCCAACAGAATAGGCTGGGAACAGCTGTGCACTATTTTCAGTTTTGTGTAGTTTCAGAGTTCAAGATACTGCAGGGGCACCTCAATCTAATATTTGTTCAGGAGCATTTCTGAAGGAGCCTGATTATCTGCAATTTCCGTTGCAGCAGAAAGGCTTTGTAAGGCTTCTTAAAGCATTTGGAACAACTTGTAGACAGCATGCGCTCCAATGCAATTAGATACCAGTAGCTAATGCCAGCTTAAGGCTCTGAAGTAGAGGTTTCTTAAAATGAAAAGTTTTGTACGCTCACATAACTTTACAGGCTAGCAAGTGAGGCTCTGCACTTCTAATAGAAAAAGCAGTATCTTTTCTTCAAGATACATAAGTGTCCTACTGGCTCAGGGCAATGGTCCATGAGCCTAATATTCTGTCTCCAACAGTGACAATAGGACTTTCATGTTGTTTTGTTTTTAAGGGAAAGCATGTGAATATATCCAATTTTTGCAATCTATTCTCTTCATATCCCCAAGCCCCAACTCACTTGTCCAGAAACTGTTGTAGTAGATATGAGTGCCTCTCTTCCTAGCTGTTTCAGCATCTACTTATAAACCAGTTGTCCATGACTGATGGTTTGTTTTTTTTTTTTTTTTTAATTTGCTGTCTACCTCCACAGCTTCCTGTAGCAGTAAGTTCCAGAGATTCCTTTATTTGTTTTAAACTAATCTCCTACTTGTTTCAGGAATTGCCCCTGAATTCTAGTAACGGAGGAACAAGTGGTGAAAAGCAGTTCTGCAGTCATGATTCTGAAACTTACATCATAACACCTCCCTCAGCCTTCTCTCTAAAACAGAAGAGTCTCAAGCCTTTTCAGTCTTTCACAAATAGGCAGTGCTCAAGACCACTGATCATTTTAGTTGCCCTTTGACTTCCCTACAGACCTTCTTTAAACTCTCTATATCCATCCTGAGGTGTAGAGACCAGCCCTGCACCAGGGTTTTGTAGTGGCAATATAAACCCCTTTATTTTGTTTTTAATATACTTCCTATTGATGCCCAACATTGTCTTGTCTGTTTTGGCTGCTGCTGCACACTGAGCCAATGATGTCAGAGGACTCAGTGACAACTCAAATATCTTTCCTGATTTGTAACTACCAATTCTGTGTTTGCCATTGTGTAGGTATGGCTTAGATTTTGCAATTGATGAATTACCTTATTCACATTGAAGCTCATCTGTCACCTTTTTAACAGAGACTTCTTGAGATTCTTGCCGTTAGTGTTTTATTTGAGCATAGAAAAAGAGCTTAAAGTAGGAAGTAAAGCATTATGCCAAGATCTCGTCATTCATGTAGCCAAGCATATCAAGATAATGGGAAATCCAACTAAGAACTTGGAGGGGGGGGGGGGTGGGTGTGTGTATGCATGGACCCAACCCAAACACTCCCCCTTACCCCTACCCCAAACCCTAGTTCTACTCTATCCTTATCATTCCACCTGAAAGAAAAATAACAGCCCTTTTTCTTGCAGTCATGTTGAGCAGAGTATGGACTTACACCCCAGGGTCTGTCACTTCTGTTCTTTTGTACAAAGCCAACATTGGTTAAAGCCTTTCAGTTTTGGGTCTGGCCCTCCTTCACGTGAAGGGAACTAGACCTCTGTCACCCCGGACAAGCGACATTCAAATGAATCTTGGCTGTTTCTTACTGCTTCAGTTTTGCACGAATCTCAAATCTGATCACATCTGAAAAAAACAGGTCGTATTGTCTAGATGACTGCAGCTTCAATCCAGTTTTCACTACAGCACATTCATGTGGTCTCTAGGACATTTCAGAGGATTAATAACCTTATGTGACCAAAATGTATATCATCATTATCCCTTCAAAAGCTAGCTGAATCAAGAACAGAATCTTAATAATGTTTGCATTGATATACCTTCTTGTGCCTAAAGAATTCAGCATTTTAAAGACAAACTGTATGTCCTACTGGTCAACATATGAAAAGACTTTAATTGTACATACTCTTAACAGGTAACAGTGTACTTTCACAAATTCAGAAGAGCTGAAAAAAGGCTAACAATGAGTTCCTAGAACCTCAGAATAAACTTTCTTACCTGATGCTGACTGCTTCATCAAGCCAGGCATGAAGGAGAGACAGTAAAGAGAAATTTAGAAGTTTTAGTACAATTCAAAAGTTCTTCCATGTTAAATCATAGAATACTTTGAAGGGTGCTAGTCAGTTGCAAGCAAGTTATATTTCTAAGCCCCTTTGTTTTTTAAATAGAGAACATCGGTGAAATTTTCTAGTGGGACTTTGTGAAAGAGAGTTCTACTTAAGCTCTGGGAGACATTTTTATGTTGTAACCTGTGAGTTTTTTAAAAGCTAGGAATTCAGTGGTGGAAAGAAGTCAAACTAAAATGTTACTTTCTGCTCCCTTTAAATGGCTTCAGTAACTAATTCTTGAAATTTACTTAATTCTGAAGTAGTAAAGAAGAGTTTTAACAAAGCTTGCCGATACATACTCAATCTACTCACAGTAGGATAAGCAAGCAATACACAAGTGAGATAAAATATGACCACTGCCTTGGGTGAATGAAATTGGTTTTGGCAGAAGGCAGTACGTTAAATATTTATTTAAAGAATAAAGATACTGAATTCTCAGTGCTTTTACTTATAGCAAGAGTAATCTAAAAATCAGAGTTCCCTCTTTATTTGTCTCCGCCTCAGTAACAGTAGGAAGTCTTAGTAAGATTTCCTGCTTAAAAACCAAACATGACTCAAAAGAAAACTAGTGTTGCTGAAAGTATGATCTAACCACGTTTAGCTGAAGAGAACTAAGTCATAAGCATTTTCAAATACCTGTCCTATAATTCAGAAAGCACACTGTCAACTTGGCAACATGAAAAGAGAGATTTAGAAGTCAAAATCTAATTACAAGCCAATTAAAAATATCAGTTATGATCTATTAAATGGTAATAACATTTAACATGAATAAAAGCAATTTAATTGGAGTTCCTAAAAATTCCCGAGACTACCAGTCCACAGCATCTAATCCCTTATCATACTTAACAGTTGACTGCTACTTACTGTTGACCCTCTCCCATTGTGATGAGATCACTCCAGTTTAAGGCATACACTAGTACACTATCACTTCTTTAAAAAAGCTCCCAGTAACTTTTGGAAAAATGCTTATCTCAGAAAATGAAGTAGTCGCAGCATCTCAGACTGAATTAATGGAAAATATGTTGTCATTTGGGAGACAAATATCAGTCCAGACAAATATTATGTCCAGTAGGTACTACAATGCAGAAGCATTTCTGCACATGCACACAAAAAGAACGAACAATGTTAAGGTCACAGGCCTTTTCATGCTACTTTTTCACTTCCATGAACACAAGCAGCTCCTTAGATATATCTTAAGATCTCTGAAGCCCATTTTTAAATATATGGTTGTACTTCCACAGTGAGCCACATTCATACTGAAACCATCGCAACATGAACACTGCACAAGTGGAGACATCATGAGCTAAACGAATAGTTGCAGAAACTAATATTAGCAATTCATCATCTAAAACAATTCTTAGCAAGTTTAATGGCTGTACAGCTACAATGCAAATGGGGTTTCTAAAGTTCCCCAACAGAATCAGCTTCCTTATATGAAAGGGACTGCTAGGCATGCATTATGACAGAACTATATCGGAGCATTTTAATGAAAGCCATTGCTTATTGATCTTTGAAAGTCTGAGATTTAAAAAAGCTAAGTATGGTTTAATATATCCTGCAATAAAGAAAAAGCTTAATGCAAAACCAAACCAACTTTAAAGATATTCTTCATTTTCCTCGAGCATAAGACAGTTCTTACTCAAACATGTGGATCATATGCAAAAGACAGGATAAGTCTTTTGTGAGCTTCCTGACAACTTGTATAGCTCTCAAGATTACGTATAAAAAGTCAACACCACATATTGCATATAATACAACAACATTCTTTGTTTAGCAAAAGTGACACATTCTCTAACAAATTAAAAAAAAATTTGAAATTTGAAAAAGGTATGTTAAATTAGAAATGGGTTATAATTGTAACTGCATTAGGACAAAGCTCAAAGTTGTGGCTTTCATTTCAGTGTCAGTGAATTTCCTGTTTCACTTAAGTAACATAAGGGTTTTTTTTCTTAAGCCATAGCTACAAATGCAGCCATAATTAGGATTATTAACTTGCAATATAATCCATGAGCAATGCCAGACAAGGGTCATTTCTTGGAAATTACTGATGATTCAAGACAGCCCAAACCAACCAGATGCTGAATCCAGGAACTCCCATTTACTCTACTTGCTCCCATTACCTGATCATTGTTGTCCCTCCTGAGGAAGAGGCCCTAATACCATGGACTCATGAAAGATAACAGCTGAGAGGGACTGTATGGGCTTCTCTGCCCTGAAATCCATATGAAAGCTGCAGAGATGGCCACCCCCACATCTCTTGCCAAAGCTATTTTGGTTTCTCCAATGCCATATCTACCTCTAGAGATTTAAAAACTGAATTAGAATACATTTTGTAGACCTCAAAAGATATGCAAGGAATATGTTAAAAAAAAAAAGGAAGAGGGGAGATCACAATGAACCATCTTTTTCTTTCACGGTGAGACAGACATGGAAGAGATCTGCAACAATCAGAGATATCCTTAGTAGAGAAATTCAGGAAATAGGTTACATCTTCATTTATTGCTTTCACACACACTTTTTTCTTTTTAATTTAAAATATTAAGATTAAAACTCTTCCAGAACAACTTTGAGTCTTCTCAGATTCCTAAAGATGTTCTGCTTCAGCTTAAGATCTAAACTAATTTTGAAATTGATACAATAGGCGATTATATTCCCAAATAAGAAGCGTTACTATGCTGTTCCTCTTTACTGCTCCTTTCCCCAAGATTTAATTTTGTGTCAAAATTTTAAAATCCTGGCAAATTAGCTAGATTTTGTTGAAATCAAGTTATTCAACACATTCTAATGGGTTGTTGAAGAGTCATGGACATAAGGAGGAAGTGAAGACATTTAAAATGCATTAAAAACTCTGGAAAACTTTCAGGGGAGTTTACTACAACACTAACATGGACAAAAATACTTTTCCCCCTTGTAGTTCACCTGAACTACAAATACTAAAGCTCGCCTGAAACGTTCAGGGTTGGGGGTTTGACATAATTTGGGGTTTAGCAGACTGGAATCACCATTACATCGTTTTATGATTTCTCTTTGCTTTGCCTCCCCCCACCCCCTGTGATGTTTGTTAAGACAGTACTTAAGATTCTAAATTAACAAATTAAGCTAGGTAAGCAAATCAAGCAAATTGAAATTGCTGTTTAAAAAAATCCAGTGCATTAGGTACTGTGACTTAAGAAAGCAGGAAATGTCTTGATCGTACTTACAAATAACATGCAATGACAGCATTTCAAAATCTATTGCAAAATTGCTTCCTTTGCTTAGTAGTTAATAAATCACAATTAAACAATTCATTTACCATGGAGGCTTATTTTTTTAAGACATAGTTTTGTCTTTGATAGCTTTTAAATGTGAAAATTCATTTCCTCATCTGAAAGTTTTCACCCAGCAGAAGTTTCAGTCAGATAAACAAAATGCCGATTTTTAGGGAGTCTAGCAATGACCTTTGAAATGAAGTTGTTAGCTGGTCCAGCCAAGCTGCACTCCAGCATACTCAAGACTGTCTGGGATCCAGCTTAGCACATTTGGCCCTTTATTTGGGACTGAGTTTAGCATGACTAAAATGGGAAACCTGCACAATCAACAAACCCTGAAGAGGAGTTAATGATTCTACAGTAGTGCAAGTTTAGTGGTTTCTGTAAAATAGTGTTTCTAAAGAATATAAACTATAAAATAGTTTCCTAAAGAAAATTAACTCTGCTTTGTATGGATGAGTTCAAAGCTGTATTTCCTTCCTGCTAGCATTACCTCATCTGCCCTCCAAACAATTTTATAATGCTCATACCAAGATAAAAATCAGTTGACAAAAATTCTTAGAGGACTTGGTGGAGTACTTGGCTCCTTATTTGAAGTGTAATAAAATGAATCTTGGAGAAAAGTTCATTTGATTTGTTAGGGTTTTTAGGACAAGCAGAAAGAAGCAGATAGAGAAAATTAATTTTATATTATTTTTAGTACAGCAGAAGGGTTCAAAGAAGGCTGATTTGCAGCATAACTTAATAGTAGGAAGACTGCATCTGTCCATACTCAGTTGTCTCCATGGTCTCATATGTGTCTGAACTTCTTGATCCACACCATCTCAAACAGTACAACTGTTTCTGGAATCATAAATTGAATTCAATCTAATATAGATGCAGTATGATCTATCTACTTGTTACAGCACCTGCAGCAAAACACCTTGAAACTGGCAACAGCAGAAACTGATCAGAAGTCAGAGCACATATTAAACTCCAGGCTTGATAAGCCTGTTGTGGCCCACACCAGAACAGCAGTGAATGACAATATTATATACCCCACAGACCTAGGCTGCTTTTTTCCATTGTACCAACATGGCTGCTATTCTTAAAAGATAAAAACCCCAAGAGTCTCCAGACTGAGATATTTTTATTATCTTTTTTTTGTTATCTATAGTGGATTAAAAGCAACAGTCCTGAGGTACTACAACATTAGATGAACCTGCCCCACTCATCATTAACTCTTTGGAATTCCAGCTCATGTATGTGATTAACTACTAAATTCTCCTGTTAAGGAAAGAATTACCTTTGGTTTGAAACTCTTACTTTTTTAAAAGGATGACCCAGAGTAACACACTGGTATACAACATGAAATATTTATCTCAAATGAACTTTGCTGACCATATCACTAGACAGAGTTCAAACCATTGCAGCATGTCATAAGTGAAAAGCAAAAGAGCAGCAAGAAATTTCCAAGACTGAGTCATTTCAGGCCTCTGGGTTTTTTTAATAGCACTTAAATATTTGGCCTCTGTTTTAAATTGCCAGCTTCTGTAAGTCATATTCAGTCTCACAGTAATACAAAATGCTTTACAAAATCCCTATAGATGTCAGGAAGTTTAAATAAAAGCTATAAATAGTTTGAATGCATTAAATAAAGCTCATCTCCAGTTGTCCTGCTATTTATTTCATATTGGTCTGAACGTACTCTTACATTTCCTGACTTAAGTTTTTGTAAGAAGTGTTTTTTTCAACATTATCAGTTAAAGAGCACTTGAGCCAAAAGGAAATATGATGTTAAATGTATGTTGTATATCAGTTTTACCATAGACGAGTCTGCTGTATTGTAAACGTGACAAAGATTAAAACTAGCAACAAGTGTTCAGACCAGAAGGTTTCCAGTGAATCAGAACAGGAAACCAATAAAGCGATCAATGGGAGGTCATGACTTTTTGATCACTGCACTATATGGTTAAAGAGTCTGGTTTTGATCTAGTGCCGTGTAATCAAATTAAACTTTGAAGTTCTGTATCAAATATGCAATTGAAATAGCAACAGTGCTAAGGAAGTACCCAACTTTTAAACTATTTTCAAAAGAAATCAGTCTTTGGTAACTGTAAGTCAGATTTTATCTATTGAGGGAATTTTTCTAAGATCTGACAAGTTTGTTGTAGTGAGATTGTATGCAATTCCAAAAAAAAGTTCTAAGCTGACTTAGCCCTGGGAAGTTTCTATAAATAGCTAGTTGGTAGGTGGAAGGAAAATTCCCAGAAACTCATCCTACAAGAAGTTCTAATGAAAGTGTTTATTTGGAGTGAGGACATGGCAACAGAAATATTTTTAAAATGGCAGCATGATCACACCGAATGTACTGCAATTATTATATCCAAGGAACTACCTAAATCTCAATGCTGCTTCTCCGTAGAGCATGCATCTATAAATACAAGAGTTACTGAAACCTCAAGCATTAACTAGAATGTACCGGCTGATACAGAGACTGAAAACGTACCCATTATGGGCAACAGTTACAGGAAATGATCATTTCGCACTTTTACTCTGTCCTTTTAAAGCAGGAGTTAAACTCAGCATTTTTAAATGGACTAAGTAACATTTATTTTTGCCTCTGCAGAAATTACTTCCATCTGTGCTGGCTGCCATTCTGAGAGTGATAAAAGAATTTTAGGAGGGGCTTCCACCACATTTCCACTGTTTGGCCCACTTATAGTCAGATAAATTTAGAGACCTATTACAAGCTAATACATAGTATTCCTCTCCTGAGCTTGTTTCTCACATAGAAGGCACCCGTGTATGGTTGCTAACATAAAATGCTTTGCAAGGAACAACTACTCAGATAAATTCAAACCAGTAGAACCTCAATCTCTCCACTTTTCAATTCCCCAAAACTTGATTTATAGGCAGAAACATAGGATAGACCCTGACATAGCTCTAATTAGTACAGCAGACAGGTCACACAGCTTCAACGCTCAAGAGCATTATTGCCATGATAATGAAATAACTTTTTCTATAATCAGTTTACTTGCTTTGGAAATTCAAACAAACTCTAAACAGAGACTTAGTATAGTTAAGTATAGCTAGCTATATTCATCTCTAATGCTGCAATCAAGAACTAGTATATTGCTCAGCAAGACAGATCTGGAGCTTTGACGCAGTAAGATACAGTCAGAAAAAAAAGAGGGAAATGTTTGTAAAGAGAACAATCGTCAATCTTCATTTTTTTTTTAATCACTGAATCTAATCTGTCAGTAGTGGCAGTGAAACAGTTAAGATTCATACCTAAAACCATTGCCTTCCAAGAGAACAAAGTCATACCTATTCCATTTGAGGACAGACTACATCACTGTCCTGCTTATGCTGTTCACATTTAGAGGTTTCCTTCACTCTCATGAGGGATGGAAGATATTTTGTTGATGGTGGTGTTACTAGGAGGAAGGGTGAGGATGCAAAGATGAAGACGGAGTTTGTGGCCAAAGATTCATGGAATGTTGTACCATCATTATGGAATCAATCCTACCTTTTCAGGCAAGTGTAACGTGTCTGTGTTAATTACACCCATTCAAAATTAATTGAATTAAACAACTGATGTTCATAAAATACAGAGGGATTCCATTGTGCAATAATGCTTCTGTCTGTTGATGGCTTCGTTAAGCCAGACAGTTTCTAAAGCTAGTTGTTTTAAGGGCAGGGTAACTAAATTAGAGGAAGTTATTGGAGAATTAAGACTCTCAATCTGTTCAGTCTCACACTTCTGTAACAATCTTGGTATTATCAAGCCAGTATAACATCCCTGACTCTGAAGGACAAGCTAAATTAAAGAAATAAAGCAATTCACTTTTCTAAAGCATACAGTATATATTTAACTATCCTGTGCAGACAAAGCTGCTACATTAGATTGGGTGTTTGCAAACCACATGACCTCACAAACGCTATCTTATCACATCACAGGTTCCTCAGACTGACCACAACCACTTAAATCAGACTCTGCCAGCACAGACGCTCTGTAACTTTGACACGTACTAGTAAAGCAACTACGTTTTTAGCTGTCCAGCAGCCTTGCAAGAACTTTACTTGTGGGGAGGGAAAAATCTGATGGTCTCTTGTCCAACTGTGCTTGCAAGATACGGTAAAAGAAAAGCACATGATTTATTGTGCTATAAACTTCCACCACAAGTTGAAATGCTTACTTTGTAAATCTGAGGGCTAACATATTTCCTTTCAGGGACAACATTTCTTATCAAGTAAGAAAACATTTATAGAGCCACATATTTTGAAAGCATTTGTCTAGTAAAACAAACTATTAGAAGGTGTTAATGTGATTCTAGTCAGTAGTGAGAAACGAGTGCTTTGCAGGAGTTAATACAGTACTTTTAACAAACATTACAGTTTTAGTGAGAACAATGTAAAAATTGACTGAAAAAATCCCACAAAGACTAGCTGGTTTTATGAAAGCAAGTAAAATGACAATTGCCAACAGACAAATATACATCTGCCTGTACTACACTGAAAACAAATAGTAGAAGAAAGGGGGGGGAAATAAGTTGGCAAGAGACTGAGTGGAAGAGCATTAAATCTAATTATAAATTTTACAGGAAGATTACTAGGCCTTTTTGGATTTGCTGTTCTCTCCTTAGTTCTGATGAAAGAAATGTTACCTATTTCCATTTCTAAGATATGTAAATGCTGATAAATCTGATCATCTCTCATTCTCATTTGCCCATATGATCTGATCCACTGCTAGCCATCACCCTGTAAATATGTCTTCAGAGGAGAACTTTAAAAAAATTCTAGTAGGTCAAACTTTAAATAGAATTCACTTGCCCAGTTAATCCTCCTATCTCCATCATGCAAAGCTATGTACAACTCATTCATAGCTTTAAGAGTTAAAGATGTGCCCACACTGCAGCCATGACTGCAACACAGCATAGGCGCTTCTGAAGCAAGTAGCTGGACACCAGCAGTCCAAGTACAGCAGGATGAAGCTCAGTTATTTACCCTGCTTCTGAATGCAGTCTAGTGGTGCTTCAGATAAGAGAACATTTGATTTGGTAAGCATTGAATTTGACTCAAAGGAAGCCTAGTAATAAAGTTAAACAGAGGAAAGGAATAATGCTTCCTGCTGGTATCCCACCATCAAGCCCAGATGCTATTATTGTGAGAGAAACAGGAGCTAGAAAAGCTGCTAGAAGCGGCCAACGCATCTTGTGCTACTCCAGTGGGCCACAAGTAGCATCATCATTTTGTGCTCATCTATGACCGATACAGGGGTCATCATTTATCTGCTTGTAAAGATATTCCCTCACCTCCTCAGGGGACAAACTGGACTAAACTGTGCTGGGGACTGAAACCACTCACTGTGCCATGCTGATTTGAGATTATTAGCTAATAATAATAATAAAAAAAAACCAAGTAGGAAATAATTTGGCAGCTTTTAAACACAGCTTACCTACCATACAAGTTTATGGTATTTAAGACCAAAGGAACAGTTAATGTTGTTTAAAACTTTCCTCCTGTGTACTACAGTGCATTGAATTTTATTTAGGTGTTGTATTATGTAGCCTATATAGGTGAGGTTTTTAAATCCTTCACACTGATGACTACAGTTTACTTTCCCTTCTCCATTTTAGTTTCAGCAGTGAAAGCCTAGAAAGCTAACCCAAGTTGCAAAATGTATCCTTAATTCAGCCATATTACCAATTACTCCTTTGGTAATAACTTATGCATTATTTATCCTCAAAGTAATTACTTAAAGTGTCTTGAATTCTATTTACACAAGCAAAATCTTTTAAAAGCATAGTATTTAATCTCCAACTTTTATATCTCTTTTCATTAAGTCAATCTTAAAATGTTAGCTCACCAGGAGCAAGATCAGACCATGAGATAACACCTGTATCAGAATCTTACTGACTGCATTAGGTTCTTAAAACATAATATCAGATCCATTCCTAGATAAACTATATGTATGTGGGAATGGAAGAGTAGTAAACTAGTGGCCACTACTTCTTTGAATAGCCATCAAGTTTTCAGATACTGAAAATGGGAAATACTTTAAAAAATCCTCCCTTTTCTGCATTGTCAATATGCAAGAATTTAATCACCAGAATTTCACTTGAAGTTACTATTACAGCCTTTTAAAAGCCTCAAAAAATTCTTTTGGTGGAATAATAATGCTCCAGTCATCTGTCATCTTGTTCTTTTCCATCAGCCATGCTGAAATATTGTTAACATGGGCAGTTTGCAGAGGGCTTTCTAACTCTTTCAAACAGTGTGCCACACTAACATCAGGATTTTGTTTTTCATTCAAATACCAAAACACATGCATAAGATTTGCACATTAGAAAACAAATCTCATCCTTGCTTCCTCTCAAAATATTTCAGGTAATTATTTAAGAGTCTATCTCATTACAGAGGAACAGCTAAGAGAAAACTCGCTCTGTATTCTGTCTCTGACATTGGTCAATAGCAGATGCATGGGAAAGAATGTAACAATAGGGAAATATGTAGCAGTACTTTCCCAGAGTGTTCTTCCCAAACTCCAGCAAGTAGCCCATTTTTCAATTATACATGCGACATCTGTGCATGTCCAGGGATTATTCCCCCTTCCCCCATGAATTTAGGCAGTTTTTTTTCCAGTCTGTATTAACATGCATTTTAGTATGTGGAACAATTTTGGATCTAAAGGAATTTAATCTTTTACTTTGCAAAAATCATATCCTCTAGTGTTTTTTCGACACACCTCCAGTTTCATTTGAAGTTCCTAGTTCTTGCACTGGAAGAGAAGTGAACAAATGCTCCCTACTTATCTTTTTCATCCCACTTACAGTTTGAATATTTTATACACCTCCCCCCACCACCCCTCAATTCCTTGGATGAAAAAAACCACACAAAAACCCCCAAACCCAACCATTTCAAGTTACTAATGTTATCTAGATACCAAAAGTAAGTGAGTAGGAATTAGCTGATCCTCCTCCTTAGAGTCACAAATTGCACTGGCTGCTGAAGGTGACTAGACAACAGCTAGAACAGTATAAGAAGCAAAAGCAAGGGCACAAAAAAACAAGTCAGTTTATTTCAAAACTTGCTATTTTGCTTCTGTTATCTTCCCTAGTAACTTTGTGTTTATTATGCTTTTAGCATTAGTTCAGTCAAATCCTAATTCAGTCTGTTTTTTTGTATCCCCTGGGAATGGCAAGAGATACAGGAAAGAAACATCCCACTATCTTTTGAAAGCTCTACTCAAACCTAAGACAAAAATTGCAGATAAATTCTCAGAAACCACCTTCTCTCCTCCACAAGTCTCCTTGACTATATAGAGGTCTGAAACCTTTTATCTGGAAATCATTTTTACCTAAGAATATAGATAAAAAGTGCCAGGATTATAAAGAATATTTTGTAGTCAAAAATGCCAAATAATTTGTCAAAAAGACAAAAAAAGCATCACTAAGCTCTAAGTATTCTTCAACTGCTTCCAAGTTAAAAACAGCTACTGGATCCCTCAAGTACAGGAAAACATTGTTAAAAATACATTTTAAAGAGCTATCTTCAACATCCATATTCCTGCTTTCTAAGGAAAAAATGCATGCTAAGTGAAGGAAGCACTAAGTTTCTATATGTTGCTGCTCCCTTTCATAAAGCTGTCCCCTAATGCAGGTGGCCAAAACACAGCAGAATCATAGCCTTATGCAATAATGCTCCGCAATCCCAAATTGTAGAGGCTACTTGCTTTTATGGACTTAAATACATATTAGGCAGAATTTAGCTTTTAATATGAAAACTGTCCCAAGATTAAAACAAAACTACATTTGAAACAGTGTAGTAGTATAAATCAGAAACAAATTTAACAGCAAACCAAACTCATTAAAGTATTCCAAGAGACACAAAAATCAGCTAGCAGTATGACAAAGACACTTTTACAAAGTTTCACTTGAAATACAATTTAAACTTAAGCACTTCAGTCCTAAATCACAAAGTCTGTAAGACTGGAAACCACTTGCTTTTGTTTCCAAAGGTGTCTTGTGGTCTGCCAGTGTAGTTTGTGGGTAAGCATGTCAATTCTAATCTTTTGTACCACTCCTGTAATCTAGGTAACACATACAAGCCTTGCAACATCCAACAGGAAGCAGAGACAGCTGCTGTGTAATATATATAAAGTGACTGCATGTACAGAGGGGTAGTGCATGAAATGCAGAACTTCAGCAGTTTATAAATCATTTAATTCCATTCAGTTTGAATTCAAAGTAAAGAGTGGCAAACTACAAAGAACCTCCTCCTTTTTTCCCCAGTATGTGATTTATGTTGAAATGAGTAACAATTAGTTCAAGATTTATCTTAGTTTTTCTTAAGCCTTTACTTAATGGAAACTCACAACAGTCCAAACTTTCTATGTATTCTTTTCCACATACAGTAACTGCTTTACTTCAAGTACTACCTACTGAAAGTGGGATACTCTCTTGAATAGTCAAAATGTTCACAAAAGTTGCTTTCATTTACATTTCAATGTCTAATCAAAAGGAACTTCTATGAAGTACTAGCACTCCTTGTGCAGCCTGAGAGTATGTAACCCACAGTACAAATCTCGCAATACCTGTATACTCATGCCATTTATGTTACATCAGTTAAAGCACATTAACTGTAAGGTCAAATGACAGTACAGTCCTCACCAGACCTTATTTCTCTTGTGCCAAAGACAGGGCAACGAAGCTTGTGTACTTACTGGCAAGGTAACAAAGTTGCTTCACAAAAGCTGCAGCCTGTCAGGGCTGCACAAAGGAAAAGCATTTTAGGTTAAAAATCTTACTAAGCTAGAGGTCATCAAGAATGCTGTAGAGATAGCTTTAAGAATGGAAGAAAAATAGAGGAAGAAAGAAAATGCTAGGTGGAAAAATTTCAATTAGTGAAAAGAACAAATGGCAATGGGACACAAATTTCTGAAAAGGCAAGCAGTGTCTCAGTCCAGTGCATATTAAAAGCTCTGAAAGAAGTTTACATCATGACTTCCTATTTGAATCTGTGACAATCATCAAAATTTCAGGTTTTCACACTAGTTTCAGCCTTCCACAATAAAGCCATAAGACACAAGCATCTAACAACTTTGTGCCCAATAAAGCAACTCTGCCAGTAAGGAGGAAAGGAAGTGCAGCACTAATCTGACACTAAATATACACAGCTTTTCACAGGATTAGCTATGGGCTAACTAGAAATACTGCAGTCTCTGAGTGTCCTTTCATTATAGAGCTGTTCTTCAAATGTTGATAGGTTGTGTAAAAGATTAAAGGATAGCTGTCAGTAACTTTCTAGGGAATGAACATGAAAATGACTGACAAACCTAGTGGCCTTCTATGACCGAATGACTACATCAGCCGACAAGGGAAGAGCTATAGATGTCATCTATCTGGACTTCTGTAAGGCCTTTAGCATGGTCCCGCACAACATCCTTCTCTCTAAATTGGAGAGATACGGATTTGATGGGTGGACTGTTCAGTGGATGAGGAATTGGTTGGATGGTCGCATCCAGAGGGTAATGGTCAGTGGCTCAATGTCCAGATGGAGAGATGGGTGACAAGTGGTGTCCCTCAGACGTCTGTACTGGGACCAGTACTCTTTAGTATCTTCATCAATGACATAGACAGTGGGATCGAGTGCACCCTCAGAAAGTTTGCAAATGACACCAAGCTGAGTGGTGCCGGTGGACACGCCTGATGGATGGGACGCCACCCAGAGGGACCTGGACAAGCTTGAGAGGTGGGCCCAGGCAAACCTCATGAAGTTCAACAAGGACAAATGCAGGTCAAGGGAGGGGATTCTGCCCCTCTACTCTGCCCTGGTGAGACCCCACCTGGAGTACTGCATCCAGCTCTGGGGCCCTCAGCACAAGAAGGACATGGACCTGCTGGAACAGGTCCAGCAGAGGCCACAAAAATGATCAGAGGGCTGGAGCACCTCTCCTATGAAGACAGGCTGAGAGAGTTGGGCTTGTTCAGCCTGGAGAAGAGAAGGCCCCGGGGAGACCTTATTGCAGCCTTTCAGTACTTAAAGGGGGCTTATAAGAAAGATGGGGAAAAACTTTTTAGCAGGGCCTGTTGTGATAGGACTAGGGGTAATGGTTTTAAACTAAAAGAGGGGAGATTTAGACTAGATATAAGGAAGAATTTTTTTACAACGAGGGTGGTGAAACACTGGCACAGGTCACCCAGAGAGGTGGTAGATGCCCCATCCCTGGAAACATTCAAGGTCAGGGTGGATGGGGCTCTGGACAACCTGATCTAGTTGAGGATGTTCCTGCTTATTGTAGGGGGGTTGGACTAGATGACCTTTAAAGGTCCCTTCCAACCCAAACTGTTCTATGATTCTATTTACTGAAGTTAAAATTGCAAGTTAATAATAATTGATTTACATGTATGTGAACTCTGAGTGAAGTTATGGCTGCACTGAGGAATTTAAGTATGAATTCAGCATTTTACATAGTAATATGAATTACGTTAAATATTTTGATTCTAACCCATGTTTGGTTACTCAAGTTAGTGCAAAGAAAGAGCTGCATGTGAGTAGATCTAAGATGGTGTGCATAAAGCAGAAGTCTACAACACAAGTCTTGTTACAGTGTTCTCAAAGCTCCAGCTTTTGTCTGTTTGTTCTCCTGAAGTGTTCATCAAATACAAGTTTAAGATCTACTGTGAAGTAGTCAATACACAATTCAGCTTACCATACTACAGAAATCCACTGGTTAGGTATAAGAGGAATCAGGCAGGTATCTTGTTAGAACAAACAAAATCCAATATAGTAATTCCATGTATAGTTATTTTACATTATTTGAAAGGTAAGAAAAAAGGCATCATCTTTTTCTATGTAATTTACCTTGTACATTTAATAGCAATGTACCTAATTGGTTCAGTTTTAGATGCCATACTACCAGTTTCCTGTGCAGTTTTACTCAGTAACAGGAACATAAAACTTGATTTTACTATGAAAAAGTCATCTTATGGCTCGAAGACTGACCATAGCATTACTGTTCCCAAATGAGTAATAAAAGCAGCTGAAATTTATCCTTTAGGCTGCAAACTGCACCATATTTAAGACACTGAGCTCAGAAAATGAAGAGCAAAATTACTCAATGGACTCAGATCACAAAGGGCAATTGGTTGGAAGTTTTTTAAAAGTACAAAACTTTTAAAAGTAAAATTAATTATCTTAAATTAAATGCAGACTTCTGATACATAGCTGATTTAGGTTACCACACTGGAACAGGTGAGAGAAGTATCTGAAATCTGAGTGTCAAATTTTCCTCCACTACGAAGTTGAGTGGTGTCACAGCAACAGCCTGTGGCACCTGTGCCATAGTAACCACCTCCCCCACCTTTTAGTGGAAAGGATTCAGCTTTAGACCCTGGGCAGCAATAGTGACCTCTTTGCTGTTCTCTGGTGTTCCTTATTGGTGTTCCTCACTGGTGTTCTAGGTTTGCCCTGTCCCTGGCTACTAGCTTGGCTTGCAAACACTGATGGAACACTAGACCTTTGACCAAACTCTGCAATTAGGATGGATCATGTTGTTGCCACATCTTGGTACCATCACCATCTGATGGATCATATCACAGGATAGAATTAAAGTATCTAGCTCCTCCAGGTTCCACTGATACAGGAACACATACATTCAGATTGCCGGCCAAAGACATGAAATAGTGTTTATCGGAAGGCCAGAATATGGACTTAGTTTGCAGTTACTTATATTCAATACAAGATTTACTCATGATTTTGTTTCATCCTTCAGATGGAGAACCTGCAATTCTTCTGATGTAAACTTTTGTAAAAATGCAGTACTGGAGAGGAAAAAAAAAAAGTTCAATAAGCAGAAATCAACATTGATGGCCATACGAAGACATTTAATCTTGTTTCATACACATCCATCCCACCCCTACCTTAAACTATAACTTTTGCATTAATTTATGTCCAGTTTAAAGTTCCGCAATTACAATATATTAGATGGTAACCATGCAGTCACCAAGAACTCTGTTCCTTTACCAGTGCCTTTTACATGTTAACCAGTTAGGAGGTTGTGGTCAGCATGTCACATACACCATCACCCTATCTTCAGGAAGATGAATTTGCAAATTTTTAACGTTTCTTTTAGCTTTTGCAGAAGTAGAATCAAAAAGCAGCTAGCCAAAAAGCAAAGAGCATAGTCATTAATGGATCTACACATGAAGACACTTCAGTGCAGATGTAAAAAAGTTGGTTTATTTAATTGGTATTGACTAAAGTATACTAATCCTAACATTTAGCAGCTGAGGGCAAACATTTTTGCCTCTTCATATTGCCATTTTATTCAGATTTTGCTGTTTCAGGAAACACTGCAAAGTTCTTTACTTAGCAGCTATGTTAATCCAAGACTTAATTATTATTTATTAGCACCAACTTACCTATAAATACTACATACATTTCAGACTTAACCTTACATTATCTCAAAATCAGCCCAGCGGGTTATGCTCAAAATAAAGGATGGTGCATGAAGTAACATTTTCCCTCCGAAGTTTTTATTTAAAAACTAGACAAATAGATATGTCACAGTAAGGGAAAAAAAAGTCATTAGTAAACAAGGACTTCCAGGCTTTAAGAAACTCTGTGTAAGGAAGCATTCAGAAATGCTGCCAAGATAGAACTTGTTTACTACATACAGAGTTTCTTCCTACTGTTTCCATCTATCCTAGAATGAGATACTTTGTTCCTATAGCATTTGCCTAGTTTGGAAAGTAAAAATTAAGCCACAACAAAGCATATCTCTGGAAGAGGAGTGGTCTTCTACATGGAACTACTCAAACTCTACTGTTGTTGAGATTCATATTCTCCCTAGCTGATATTTTCTTTCAATCAAATTGAAACGCTAATAACGATTTGTCTGGACTTAACTGTTCAGGAATCACTGCTATTACTCAGAATTATCATTGTTCTGTAAGCTAACAAACCTCATATTCATTCCAACCTGTTCACATAAACTTACACACATGGAACACATACACAATTGTATGCCTTCATGACAATTGAGCTGCTCAGCCAGGCAGATGACAAATGCTTGTGTAGAGAAAATTATGCAAGTGTTCCAACAGTAATTCTACTTGTCCTCCAAAACAGTGGTTTCTTACCTTTTAAACCTACACTGAGCAGAAGAAAAAGTCAGTACAGTGCCTTATTTATTCAAATGCAAAATATGCAAAATATCTGGCTTTCTGGGAATTCTACAAGCAACTTACTTTCTCATAAGGAACAAAGCAAGCTAGTTATCGTCCTTTAATGGAAAACACCAGGTTATTGATTTTTAAATTTGTTTTTAAGTGAGCTTAATGATTGGTAAAGGTGCTGGACTGATGGCCCTAGAGACTATCCTCAATCTATAGCACAGACAGCATTCCAAGATCCTCCACTATGTTGTAACTCCCAAGGGATTAGTCCTAAAAGGTTGAATCCACTAAGATTGTTATGGAAACATTACCTACACTTAAATAAAGAAAGGATGTGTTTATTTAACAAAAGTATAAAGGCAACAAACAAATAATTAGATTGTATTGCTCTTTGATACCAGAGTTTTAAGCAACACTATCAGAGCTGTGTATTAGAAGGCATATGGAAACAGAGGCAGACTACAATGCAAAGATGACTGGGCATTTTGCACGCAGTGTAATATTAGGTAAAGACATTTCTTCACACTGCAGGATGAACTGAAATGAGCCAGTGAGCACAGTAGTTACATAAGCCATTTTGGTTTCAGGACCTTCTGATCCTTTTAACTAACAGAAAGTTACTACAACTATTAGAGCAAGGAAGTTTGAAGACAGAAATTTCATAGGTTGAAGGTTTTGGCAGTTTAAAACTTAAAAATCTGTTAACTGATATTAAGCAAGCATCCTTTTTCTTTTTAAGCAATCTCAGTATACTACCACATAAAATTCATCCTCACAACAGCAACAACAAAAAGAGAGATCTACACATGGACTCTTCTACTTGCACAATTTAGTTTCCAACTAAATTAGCTGTAAAAGTTGTAGCAAATAGAGACATAAAGGGGCTTATTTTCATGCACACAACTCCAAATACAGTAAATGCAACACACTGAAATATGATCAGCTCATGAAATTAAGGGAAAAAAACCAAGATGGAACATAAATGCTGATCTCATTTAATGTCAAATCATGTAACTAAGGATTTTTTTGTTCTTTGACATCCCAGGATAAGGGCAAGATTCATGTATAAGTTAGTTTTACTGCATTCATTTAAAATAACATGTATTGGCAAAATCAGATACTGAAGCTGTAATAACTATTAGATAAGCAAAACCTGCTGCAAATGAAAGCTAAGACAAAAGGTGCAAGTGATCAGAGAGTAGTATTTTATCACTTACCTCATGATGTAGCTCAGCTATCTGATCTTTCAGTTCTCTGATGTACTGGTTAGAATCAGATTTATTAAGCTGCCCTTGAATTTTTCCTTCTTCCTTCTGTTTTGGTTAAAAAAAGAATCTTACTCAAATTATTCACAGATACACTATATTAAAAATCTTATTTTAACTGTCCACATATTTTTGTCAAGAACAGAAGCTATTCACAGACACCATCCAGCACTTTTCATCTGGTTGAAGTTGCAGCGGATATCTAGGGGTGTCAGTAGCTCAGACCAAGTTGACCCTCTCAATACTAACCATAGTACAGGCAGGATTCTATGGAGCAGCATGAAGAATTAACAAAGACTTCACAGGTAGAATTCACATCCAATGTCCACGAGGTTGCATATGCAATTTAGTGAAGCATCCCTACTGAATACTATCAATATATGGAACATATCTTAGTGTACATTATTGTCACTAAAAAATGTACTTATTTCCCCTAAAAAAAGAGGTCATAACAAAATATTGTGGTATTTATTGTATAGGAGTTCCAGACAGCATAAAGTGAAGAGAGATATGTCCCCTAGCACCAATACTGTAAGAGGTACAGAGAAAAAATGGCAAGTAAAAAAAGCCAGAGATGAAGAGGAATGCGAGGTTTCCCTCATTTGTCAACCAAATGCAGCTCCTAAGTTTCAAGATGCTCAAGAAGGTGTCATCTGCGCTTGAATGCCTGCAACACTAACTTTCAGCTTGTCTCTAAAGGGAATCCTAATGTGACTGAATCAAACTTGGCAGATCTGAGATAAATAACCGCCCTTGATGGAGAAGGCTGCCCATGTCTTCAGTTTGCTACTAGTAAGTCAAGAGCAGCGTTGTTGTTTTTTCCCTAGCTGAGTAATTTCTGAAGCAGCCACCAGCTTTAGAGGACAGAAGCACCTTGATCTTACAGAAATCTTTACCTTGACTGTAAGTCACATACAACCAATATATTACCGAAATGCAAACATAATGGGAGTATCTGTTTTTTTCTACCTGTAGCTCATTTTGCTGAAGTTTTAATTATACTTGAAGAAAGCAAACAGTTAATTTCAACATCAGGCAAGTTCAAAGTCATTTGCAAACAGAATTTAAATACCTTTCATTCTAAAAGGTATCAACTATCCTTTAAAATACAAGACAAAAAGCTTTAATGGAGAGATTCTTTTAAAACATCCCTCTGAAATAAATATCAACACCAGGACAGAACATGTACAAGGATGTTAGGGGAAGGGACAATATACCACCTTCCAAACCCTTTTGCTGCGTGAAGGGAACAACCTTGAGCACTGTCAGTGTTGGCATTCTCAAAGCTGTTTCTCTAATTTCAGACTTTGTTTTTCTCGCAACAAAGTATACATTACAATATTACTCAAAAAATAACTTTGTCATATTCACTATTAATTCACAGAATCTGCAACATGGAGGCACAAGATCCTTTCGTGTATAATTCTATATTGAACCTAGTTTCCAAGGCAACTTATGGCTCAAATTCACAAAAAAATAATTAATATTAACAATATAACTAATTGTTCCTGTCCTAAATAGTTTTAAAAAGCCCCACAAACCCATCATCTCTCTTTACAAGGATGACTATTGGTATTGGAGAAACCAAAACAGAAGCAACGCAACCTGCAGACCAAAAATAATGCTGTTTACATCTGTATATAGAAGCAGCTTCATTGCTGTCAGAAACTAAGATTCCAGACAATGAGAATGACCTGATTTCTTGTGGTAGCAGGAATATATGGGAGAAATGCTCGTCTATGTCCATTCCCTGTGTTTGAAACCCTGACTTTTCTATTTAAGGCTCTTGTTCTATGGACTCCAAATTACTATGTAACCATACAATATAGTATCGAAAAGCAAGAGTGAAGCAAGGTTTTACCATAAAAAGAAGATAGGTGCCACAGCCCTTTTAAAAATGAAAGTGTAATAAATAGCTGAGCTTACATGCAAACTGGGTGCACAACAGGACATGAAACAAGCATTCCCAAGTTAAGTCAGTATAAACTAACAGCAGAAGTAATAACATTTACTAGCTTAAGTTTGGCACTGCACAAATAGGTGAAAGCTGTTAGTATATACCATATAGAGTACACCATATTGAGTGTTTTACACTATTGTTATATTTAAGTGTTTTTATTGTTACTTTTAATTCCATAAATATCTGCATTAACTTTACAGTGTTATCAGAATAATTTGACATGTAAATTTGCTCATGGAAGAACTGACTCTAGCTTCAATCAGGTGTAGCTGAATGTAGGGCATAAGCTTGGCTTGCAAGATCCTCATTATTAGTGAAGGGCAAATAAGTTTCAGTTTTCCTTTCAGAACTTAGATTTTTGTAGAGCTGACAATTCACAAAAATGCATTTAGCACAAAAAAGGAACCCTGCAATGTCATTTTCTACAAACACACTTTTCAAAGAAAAGTCATGCTGTAACTTCCTCTTGCAACATTCAAAACACTAGAGGTCAGAAGCTGATCCTTATAACTGGCTGCAACAGAAATCAGATATTTCTAGCTAACTAAATAAGCCCATGTTCTATAAGCTACAAAGTCTATCTACAGTGAGTAAATTGGAAGGATGACAGAGAAGAAGTTTTAGGACAAGGTATCAGAGTCTTTCATAGCTACTGTTCATCTCTCTAAGCAACAGCAAAGATATATTCTACTTTTTTTTTTTAAATAAGCTAAGTTGATCATGCCATTAATTTAGTTATTTAAAAGACACTCATGCAGGTGCAGTAGCAAACCACTGGAAAACATGCAGGTGTCAGACATTAAAATATTAGCATTAAATAATAACATAAATAATAGCATTAAAATATTTTTAAATTCTTACCAAAATAATCTAATTTATAGAATAAGTAGACAGCTGAAAGTTCACATATTTCAAATTAAGCAAAACATTTACTTTATAAAAAGTAGTTTTATCTGTCAGATTATTTTTGTTACCCAACATTCTTTAAAACTGTGAGAAGAGATTGATATTTCTCATTAATAAGTATATTTTCATACAAAACATTACTAAGATCTGCAAAAGTGTTTCACTTTCCAGTCACATTCCATATTTGCATTCAGTTCAGATTACTTTCTAGCAATTTCCAGCTTCTGATGAGCACTTGTTAATCAAAGCCAAATTTTCATGTAAGCAACTTACATTTGGTAGTAATATTCTTTAACACTAGTTTTTCATTAGGACAGCTTGACAGAAGTCAAAAAGAAAAACTGTTGGCAGGAAAAACTTCAACATGGCAATATAAACAGCTTTCCCTACTATCTGTTGGTATCTGTCAAAGAGAATACTTTCTCCCAAAAATTCTGTATTTCTAGGATTTGCTTCTCAACCTACCCTAGACTATACAACAAGTTATCTATTACTTCCCAATTACCATGAAAACCTATTTCTTACTGTTTTTATCAAGTGATCTTAATATCATCCTAGAGTCTCTTTTAAGGAGTATCATCAGTGTGTACCTCCCACCACCGCAAAACAAACCCTATATTCTGCCCCCATGCAGGTTAGAGTCCTACTTCTACATTATAACTCTAGATGACATTAGCTGTGCTTTGGCACTAATCTGTATGCCACTGGGATTGGTGAAAGCCCCAGAGACAGCAAGCACACTCATGCTCCAAACATTTATCGACACACATGGAAACTGCACAAAAGATTTTATGTTCATGTTTCATTTAGTAGCTTAATTAAGAAAGCTTGAGCAGCTTCAGCTTGCATTTTTCCGTTTCAAATATAATACCATTATGTAGATATTACTTCTAACTCTTGAGAATGAGGCAACTGAGATTGTTAGAGTTACCATTTGTTCTTAGTTTAGAATCTGAATTAAACTTGGCCAAGAAATAGAGGGACAGGGAACTAGCTAGGTGGCAAGTGGGACAGAAATGGAAAAGTGAAAATACAACAGGTACTGAATGGAACAGCAACAAAAAGGTGAGGACCTTAGACAATAACACTGATGGATTCTTGCAGATTTCACCTTCAGCCCACTACCTGCAGGATATAGCTGTTGCATTTATTTAGTTAAGTTGATGTACTGCAGGGCAACTGAAGATAATCTTCCAGGAATAACTACTAGCCCTCTATCTTTCATTTGCTTCTCTGGAGACACATGTTTTCCATTCTTCCTGTTCTACTGCTGCCATCCTTCATTTTGCTTTCAGATATCATAACCCTCTAAAGAGCGGATTAATTCATTTCTCATCCTGAGTGTCCAACAGTATATATTGAAAAGGTTTCTAGGCTCAGGCAGTAAGAAATCAGTCTTGTATGGATTAAGTCTTGTCTGGCCTCAGCCACTTCAGCCTAAGAACCAGCTACGGCAGATGGAAGCTCAGCAACTGAGATCAAAGGATAACTTGAGTTGGGGAACAGAGGGCTACTTGCCCAAAGGACAGAAGCCTGCACTCTCCCTGGTCCAACCCCAGCAGCCAGGGAGGTCAGAGCCCACATTCCGGACATTCTCGATATCTTTCCTTCTCGTCAATCCTAATGTTATTATTACTAGCTTCTTGCTTCAAGTGTTGAGCCATGCAGATGTGCTGGAAAACACATGCTATCAGGATGGACTGATTTGGCAAGTCTTTCACAGCTGAAACAAATTAATCTCAACTCCCTTAATTGGTAAAGGTGCTCAAGTGCAAGTGACAAAAAGCTGTCTTCTGTAAAACCACCAAGGAGAAAGGGAGCTGACTACCCTGCTCAAGGCCAGTCTATATTCTGAATCTGCCTTTAACTTTCAATTTTTTAATACACCTAAAATCTCAGGGTTTCTGTCTCCCTTAAATTACATTTTCATATGCTCTGACTGCAAACTGGTCCAGCTTCCTCGTAAGTCACTAGACAGCCCCACTGACATAAGAAAAAAATTAAATTGCTTTCATGTAGCTTGAGTTAATTTATTGAATGCTTCCTATTGTAGGATTTACTTCAGTAGGAACTGGGTATTTCACTCTGCATTGGTTTTATACTCTGCTTGAATAGTTTTGTACTACTGTGCTTGAGTAGTTTTGTACTTCTGAAGAAAATACTCATATCAACTGTACTGGTTCAAAAGTGAATGTTAAGACTCTACTTACAATTTAAGTCTTTAAGGTATGAACATCACACCTTTTAAAAGGAAATAGCATAAGCAATTAGTAATCTCCTTTTTTTCAAATCTAAGATTATACACATAGGATGTGGGTTGCTGGGTTTTTTTTGAGGGGGAGCACTATTACAGAAAATCTGTGGTATTTGGGGAGGTCACGACACAAAGAATAGCTGGTGTCTAGGCAAATACTAGCCATTTTAAGTTTAAAATGAATATAGAGTGAAAAAGCCAGATAACATATCAATTAGCAAAGTGTGAATATTATCAGAATAGCAAAGTAACGAAAGCTAGCCAATTCTGGAATCTAGGAATTTTGTTTGAAAAAGCCTCAGTCATATGTGAATTAATCTCTACGTCAGTTTCCCTGGGGTACACCTTCTGCTCCGCTGCAGTGCCTACCTCCTCTTCCCAGAAGGGTTTTTAGAAAAGTAATGCCAGTTGGCGTTACATTGTAATTAAAGATCCATCATCTCAATTTCGCTGCTTTTGAAGATTAATAACTCCCCCCAGTCTTATTGTCTCTTGGAAGAGACCAGCTCCACCAGCACTAACAGGGTTAGAAAACCCTGCATCAGGGAAACAAACACCCTAGTATAGCCAGGTCTCACCTCTGCTCAAGGAAAAGTACTTGTAACAGTGTACGCAGCCAATACACAATCCAACCTCCTGCCTCAGAGGTTGTGTATGGAGAGGGAGTAGCACAGGCAGTGAAGCAGGAAGTGAGCCCTACAGATCAAAAAATCATCTGCTAAAGCAGAACTCACTTAGGCCCCTTCAGTTTTGGAAGCTCTCACCTCTCTCATCCTGCTCTGAAGTACTAGAGTGACTGTACTTGCACGCATACCAAGAGCTACACCGAGAGCTCCTGAGAAGAAAAATCTGTTCCCCCACAATTCGCTTCTTACAATGAGGAAAAATCTGCCCACCAAAAAGTATCAGTTGAGATTCATGGTTGTAGTATCCTACTTAAATCCTCCTTTGTCTGGATTTCTAAGAGAAAAAAACGCTTTTCTGTACCTTCAAAAGAAGCAGCAGCTAGTCTCAAGAAACACACCTGATACCTACTGAGAACTACTGAGCATGTGGAGACCTTCCAAACTCAATCAGCATAGGACCAGGACACACTGCTGGGAACACAAGAGTGCAGGGACAGACTGCTTCAAAGAATGCTGATCTTAAATACCTGAAACCATTACTGTATAGTAGCCCCCCAAAATCAAGTATAGTAGTCATGATAAAACAAAGTTTAAATAATAAATACATCACTGGAAACCACCTGGAACACACTGGAGGCCTTAAGCCTGCTTTTGCGGCTCAACCAAGAAAGGTCTAAGATACAGAAGATCAATGTAATCAAATTTCAGTTGCAGGTGTTTCATCCCAAGAGGAGCACAAGCACAAAGTTTTCTAAAACACTCTTGATGATCACATCAGAGTAGGAAAAGAAACACCAATCGACAAGAAAATAAGCCATTTTAAATAATAAGAAAGCATCTAGGGTTGTTTTCACTTTAATAACTGCAAACTTAAAAAAATAGAAAAACAAACCCAATGGTTTTATAGGCAGCCAAAATCCAGGCACACCAGACAGTTGCTGTTCCTCAGATAAGAGTGTATCATCTTTACTAAGAATGTCTAGAGGGTAGGATGTTTCCCTAACACCCTTAGTTTGATCTTTTCTGACTTAGAAATATTTACTTGGTAACAATCTGCCTCAGCCTCTTTTCAGCGGAGGTTTTTAATTCTTACTCTGTGGCAAAAGACACTGCATTAAAAATGGAAATGAAGTTTATTCAGAAGGGTAAATGTGGTAACTAGCGTCCTTTCAGTGACTTTACAGTGACTCATTCTAGACTTTCAAAAAACACATCACTAACATCACACACCACTATTGATAAGAGTAAAAAAAAGTTTCCTGTAATTTGAAAAGATGGAAACAATTTCTTTACTGAACAGTCAGTACTTGGAAAAGTTATTAAACAGAGGTCATAGAAAGGCTTCATTCTAACGAAATAGTGCTAAAAGTTTAAACTGTGGGGGAGAGAACTAGCACAATCATGGATTTCCTTTACAGTTGTTCTCAAAGCAGCTTTGACTTGATTAGAGATAGGGTAAATGTGACAAAATTCTCTGAATCTGCCAGGAAAGACATCAGGAGGAAGTGATGTTACCCCCTGTCCAGATCAATCTAATGAAGAGAAGAATGAATTCTTATAGATACTTTTTGCTTTAAGATTACTCAGACCTAAAATCAGTTTTCTATATTACAAGTGTGCTCCATACCTCCCAAACCAGCCATGGATAATTTTAGGAGGATGCTATAAGTCACCAGCCTGACTAGAAATGGAGGGAGAGGGATTAAGCTGCAGAGCGGAGACTGCAGCTGCCCCAGCTCTGCTTCCTCAGTCTGCCTGCACTTTCATTAGCCTAGTGCTCCTTACCCAGCCAGCTGATTGACTCTAGCTTGTAACTGATTTAACCTTGCCTGAATTTCTCTGAAGCCTCTTTTTCTCTCATTTAGTCTGTTCATCCTTCAACTACTGCAGGGAAAGCTTTTTTTAAACAAACAAACAAAACAAAACACAAAAAACCCAAACCACCACCAAGGGACCAACAGGACTGCCCATATGCGATCAGAAGGAACACTTGCTATTAGGCCAGAAGTGTAGTGAAGCTTGGTAGACTTTTCTTGGCAGCTTTAGGAAAGCACACACAAGCTAAAAGCAATAGGATTTTAGAGGCTGATATTAAGAAGTTAAAAGCATTTGCTTGTTGCAGTTTGAAGCTATCAGACCAGTTCAGCTGAAAACAAGACCGATTCCCTGAGGAAACAAACCTGAGGTTTTGCTGATTGACTATAAACATAAAGGGAGACAACATCCATTCCTTAGTCCTGTTCTCTACATCTTACAAAAGGGTGGGACAAAAGGGGTCAGAGAGTGCATGTAGCTTGGCCAAAACAAGTCATTAATTATAGGATGTGAACCTCTAACCTTTGTGAGAAAGGTTGTATCGTATTAAAAGAGAACAGCGTCTCCCCAGTGCGGAGGTACAAAAACCAGCACCACAGCCATCCAAAAATCCATCCTTCATTTGTTAATAATTTGCTCAAATGTCCTGCTCAAAGCCCAGAAGCCTGCTAAATACTTCCAAGTCCTGTTTGCTTCCCAAGGGTTTTATAAGCTGAACTGGCAAGCGAGAGAAAAATAAGGAGAGGATAGAGGAGAAAAAGACTGACAAAGTAAACCTTTGTTTATACATAACTTCAGGGTTTTTCTTTGTCACTTCTGGAGCTTAGGTATATGCAACATAAGTTAAACTTCAGTTACACTTCAATTTTTGTGTTATTTTTGCTAAGGAATAACTCATACGTTTCTTTTGTTTAAGAATATCCATCATGTATTGGACTATTCCTTGCACTTCAATATGCTTACACAAAAGTTTAAAAGCTTAACATCAGGAACTGAATGCCTGACCAAGATAAGATGACATTCATAATGTATAAAAAAATAACTTCCTAACATCATAAGAAACTGAAGTCTTGCTGCAGAATTACATCTACTATTAAATGATAGAGTTCTATTCTCCTTCTCCCTCTCTGTCATTATTACTTACCAAAACTAAGAGTGACCCAGAAACTGTGATTTAAATCTAGCATTTGTGTGTGTAACGTCAGATGAGTTCTTACGTGGGAGTAGTGATACTCTGCGTTACAAATTTAACACCAGTGTCTTACACCTACACCTACATGAACATTTAAAAGAAAACTGCACAATTTAGCTTAAGCATTGCTAATGGACCATAGGGATCTGGCACTGAATCCCTAGAGCTTCTTAGAAAAGCACCATCCCCCTCAAAAAAAGGAAGGTTATGTGGTAAGTTAACTTCCTCCCTTCATCTTTATCAGCTTTGAAACCATATGACAAGCAGACCTATTTGTGATGCTCCGTGCTAAAAGCACAATACTTTGAGTCTTACACCTAGGCTCCAGGACTGGTTAAATGTTGCATTTCAGGTCATTAAGGGAAGTCCGGATTAAAAGGCCCTCTGCAACCCACATCAGGTCACAGCAATTCCAGTGACAAGCTGAATGGAAGAGAATGGGAGGCAGCTCTTTCTCCAATGAGGAAGAAGTTATCTAGATTTTCAATTTCCTTAAAAAGCAGCTTTTGTTTAAGCTATATTATTAGTTGCACGTTTTACAGTTTACAAGCTTTAGGAGTTAAGGTTTTCCAACTCCATTATTACTTTTTTTTTTGCTGCAGGTGTTTTGGAGGCCTTTGAGCATGAGTACCCAAAAAGGAAGTTTTGATCGTAAGTTTCATATTTGCTGGCAAAACACACTGGTCAAAAATATCTTTGCTTACAGAATCTTACACACATCAAAATCTGTCACAGCCCAATAAAAGCATTTCAAGTCACACCTAGAGTGTCAAAAAAAGTAAATTGACATTAGAGGAACTTATTTCTACTAAATCACTTTTGTTTTAAATGTCTTTATACATTTAACACTCAAAACATGTATTTCACAACTGAAGAAGTTGTATTTCAGGCTAGTGTAAGTTTGAGATCAATAGGTCACCAAAAGCCTAACAAGGCAAACTCATTAAATTAGAAACGTGAACCACAGCTGCAGAACAACTTCGTACTCCAGACTGTATACGAAGGCAGCACAGCCATTCTCATTTGTGCAGGAAATCAAGAATCTTAAGAGACTACGGATCAAGAAATCATTAACAAGTGATCATCTAAAAGACTGGAACTTGAAATGCACTTCAGTAGGAAACAAAAAACAAGGCCACATAGAATATGAGAAAAACATAACTTAAGATTGCATCATGCAAAGTAGTAATTGTGAAAAGGAAGGAAAGATGATGTGGATAAACAACCAAACATGAGACAGTGCAATGTCATGACAAAACAGGGACCATGTAATCTTTGGATGCATTAGCCAGATTCATGAAATAGATTACCTGTCTCATAACAAGATATTATAAAAATCTGCATGCAATTCTGGCACCCATAGCTTAAGCAGAAATATGGAAAGGGAATAGGAGAGCGCTATAAAATGACTGACCACTGAACACAATTCTAATTAGGTGACAGCTGTCAGAAAAAACAACTGATCATTATGGGATTCACCATTTCTTCATTTCATAAAATCAAGACTAGAGTACTTTTTGGGAGACTCGTATCAGTCAAACAGTGGAAGCAGAATGGCATTTGAAGTCTGCACTAAAGTAAAAATAATGCAAAATGAGTACTGGCTCCTCACCTATAAAATCACATTGTTTGAAATAACCTTTAAACTCCCCCCCCCTTTCTTTTTTTTTTTTTTAGTAAAATGCTAACACATGAGTAGAAGATTGACCTAAACTCAGCTATTCTCGTTATCTTACTAGATGATAAATGATTCATATGCAATGCTTACTGTACTTATCTAAGTATTTCTAATTTACTGATCACAGCATTATCTAAGCATTATGTGATTAAAAGAAATGATTGCTTTATCTTTTAATAAATTTAGTGCCTGCTGCACTGGAGGAAAAATATTCAAAGTGAAAATTCTTTACGTAAGCTCCATTAAATTTATTTGTACATTCCATATATGAAGAGATGAAAAAGATGCAAGTAGTTGAGAAATCATAGGGAAAAGCAGGCTTTGACACAATTCAGTAAAATCATCACCTTGAAGGAAAGATTTCAGAGGGAAGACAGACACTAGCATTACCGGTTTAAAAAAAAGAAAGTAAACTAGAGAGTAACTTGGGAATAATAACCAAGAAAACCTTTGCAGATAGGCGCAGCAAAATTCAGACAGGACAACAGTATATGGGTGCAGGAAGGACAAACTACAGTAAGACATCATGATTTCTCAAAGCCAAGAAAATAAAGAACAGTCATTTATGGTTCTGTCATCACAGAAGCAGCGAGTTCATGGGACAGTGAAAGCTCCAAAAGGAACTGAAAGCGTAAGGAATAACACAAGAGGCCAAAGGATGCATCTTCACATCCTACAGTGACATGGTAGCAGTAAATAACATTTCTGGTTTCAAGATTTACATAAAGAGAGAAAGAGTTTTACAAAAAAACCTCCAATACTGGTCATAGCAGAAGAGTAAGCACAGAAAAGAATGGTTGCTGGAATCAAAATGTGTGCCTTTTTTTAGATAGAGGATGATTTCAATCTCATCTATTAATTGGAAAAATTACCAATTACAAGACAGAAAAATACAGAAGTAAGAGTTTAAAAGAGCGTTGCCTGTAGCATGGTGCTTGTACAGAAGCAATTATTAACAGCTCACACGTATGCCCATAAGATAGATTTAAGGCCTTTACTTACAAAGGAGGCACATTCAGCAATATAGCATTACCCCACTTCGCAAAGCAGTGCCTTGTATTTACAGTAGATTAATCAGGAAAGAAAGCGGAGAAAGAAAAAAAACCCCACAAAATACAAAAAAGTAATCAGTATCAAGTTACACATTTAAGGCTATCACTTGTTACCTGGATTTCTAATTCAGCAATATGCTGTTGGAGTTCAGCCACAGCTGCAATGCGGTCTGCCTCACGGAGCCGTACTGCCATCACTTCTTCTTTACTCTGAAAGAAGTAATAGACTGAAGCTCAGAAATAATATCAGTTTCAGTTGATTAAAGACTATGCACTGCTTCTACCCAAAATCACGTAAGTAAAGAAAACTTAATACGCTACTGTGTGAAATATCATACCTATTGGTAAGGCATCTTCTAAAGAATCCAAATCTAATTTTAACCCATAGAATTGTGTGATCATCCATCATCCTAAACTATAATAATCTAAAAAAAAAATATCTGTGCAGTTTTGAAAACATGCTGTTATCAACTTCCAGGTCCAGAAAACAGCTGTCTTGCATTCCAGAAACGTTATGTTGTAAATTAAGAAAAAGTATCAACGTCAAAAAAACAGCTCGTGCTTCAACTTTTGACTTTATATATAAAGAAATAGCAAAGCTACACAAGAGTTACTTATTTCATCATTCTCTCTGTCTAAAAAAAATAAATTTAAAAAACCAAACACAAAAGCATAGATATTCTCAACTTCATTGAAGTCCAGCTATCTTAGTCACAGTCTACAACAAAGATTTGGAAGACAGTTTAGAATAAAATTCTAATGCCTGTAACCTACAGATGCCCGGTGTAAGTTTAACCTGTAAGTTTGCCTATAAACGATAGACAATTTGAGTTTGGACAAGAGAGAAGGAAATTTCTTTATTTCTGTTTTATGAGGAAGTCCTCAAGACTTCACAGCACAAAACAATATTACATTATCAGCAGCTTGGTACAAACACAGAGAGAAAACAGCAATAGATATTGAGTGAGCAATACTTTCAGCTGGAGTGCAAATAATTCTGGGGAAGAGACAGACTAGGCTCAGGTACACCTACTTTTATGGAAGGCTGGTCTAACTCTGCAAACTGTATTTACTGTAAATGAGTTCCAGTATGTCAGTTATTTTAATGTGTGCTTCAAACTGACAGTACTTAACCACCCTTCATTAGACAGTTTGGTTGAGACAGAATTGAACATGCCAAAGCTCTTCTATAGCAGCTACTTGAAAACATGCTGTTTGAAAAAAAGATTCCTGTAATGAAGGTACATCATCTACAGGATCCAATTAACAGCATTTGTAATCAATGGAGTCCATTTTAGGGGAACGCATCATGTGCTAGCCAAAGTTTAGCTATTATTGCTAAATTCTGCTGCGTGATTGCTCGAATGAAGCCAAACCCACAAGTCCACAGGATTGCATGTATTTAACTGAAAGCTAAAGGACAGACTGGTTTGGTTTGACTTTGGTATCTGAGATGAGTCAACAGTGTTGCTCTAGATGGCACTGATGCTTTATCTCTGAAACAGAGCATGTTCTCAATAATTACCACAAAAGTTGATATGGTAGGAAAGACAAGACTGAGGTGGGGGCGCAAATCTTATATGGTAAATTCTTTAGCGAAACTGATTAGAAAGATCAGTGCTGTGTTTCAAGAAACAATCTGAAATGAAGTCCTTGCTGTAGAAGCAGTAGTCAGATAAAAAGGGAAAAACATAACAGTACACACCAGTGACAGAAAACAGTTGCCGTATAGGTGATATGAGATGCAACTTGCTACAAAAACTTTCATTTCTGCTTACATATTTTAAGCTATCCTTTAAAGAAAAATACAAGCTCCAGAAATAATCTACCAGTTCTTTCTGCATAGGAAAAACAATTGGGCAGCTGAAAATCCAAGTACATCTTCTTTTGATACACCTCTTCAAGTAGAAATATTGCTATCTAGCCAAGATGTAGTGACAGAAATAAAACTACAGCATGATTTCAGATGACTTGAAACAATAGGAAGAAAAATCAAACATCAGTTTCTAATGGAATCAGGAATAACAAACTTGCTAGATTAAGGAGATGCAAGGTAGAACGTTTAAAAATATTTAGTGCTACAAAAACTTAACATTTGTCTGTACTGCTCCATGACATTACCTGAAAGATTACTGAAACTTTCTTCATCAGTTTTGAATACAAAGTTGTTATATCAGTAACATATTAAATAGCTTTATTTTGGGTATTTACACGGCAGTACTGTCTTTTCAATTCAACCTACCTGCTATTATCTGCATTTCAAGCCAAATCTAAGTTGGTAGCAACACTATTTAGTAAAGTTACAGATACTGAACCTACTTCTAGAAGGAGTGTAAGTATGACAAGTTTGCTGTTACTGCTGGAGGCTAGCCCTTCACACCTGTAACATATGCCTTACATAGTAGTCACAGGACACACTGGTTTTTGTCCATCTAGTTAGTATAAAAGAAGCCAGTAACATTGCAAGGTTTTGGCTTGACAAGCATAACAGTGTTTCTCTTTCTACTTTAAACTTCACCTTTTTTTTATTTAAATTAATTTTAAAATTAAAATCTCATTTTCCTCACACACTGAAATAACCTTAAAAACAATCCCAAGCAGGAATTTCCTTCATTTATTGCAGTATAGAGGTGAGGAGACAGGCACCTAAAATAGTCTCTTCTAATAACAAGAAAAAGAGAAAGCATTTGGCATGAATCTTAGCTTAAGCTAAAAATCATGCTTCCAGTAGTTTGACTGTGGAGAGCAAGGGACAGGAAACAGAATGACAGTCCTTACAAATCAACTCTCAAAGGACAATTTTATATCCTCTCATTTTTCACTTAACAGTATATTATCATATAGTTAAAGTTTGAAATTGAAAAGTTTTTCATAAGTTTGAAACAGCAATAGGAAGCTCAACACCAAGTTATGTTCCACTTAGGGAGCGGGAGAACACAAACTTGTGTATATTGTTTAACATGGCTTAATTTCTTTTATGACACAGCATTCTTATTAAATCTGTAAAACATTGCTGAATTGTTTGTATAGATTAGAGAATAAAGTCACAGTGACAGTTCACAACAAATGTCAGAGGTAGAGGGAAAGGGAATATGAGGGGAAACTACATTGAAGAAAGGTAGTTTCTAACCAGTTAAATTTGAGCATCTTTCAATACAGTTAACAAAAAAGCTTTGTGTATTTAAACAGTACAGGAGTCTATAGGGTATTATACTAAGCCTCATCACAAGAAGTCAGTGTCTAGCTCACAGTCAAACAGTAGAACTACAGGTAATGTATATGCATCAAATTGGTAATATTTCATTTTATATCATAAACATTAACTTGGAAAACATGTTACAATGTAAACTGTAATCTTTTTCCTATCAGTGACTGTAAAACAAGTTTCAGGATCTAATGTTAGTGTATGTCAGTACCACTACTTCACTGGCTATTGACCACTGCTACTTTCAGAGAATCTCTAAAAAATGTGACTGGTGCTCTATTACTATCACACTTTTCTCTAATCCATGTTAGAATACAACTTTCCAAGCAAATTATCTCAGTGAGAATAGTCACATATATTAACTCATTAGTCAGATTAAAGACATCTTATTCTTTATTAGGCAAAATAAAAACTTCAGAATATTGATTACACCTTCTCAATCTCTTAAGGATTAACAAGGACCTTCAGTATCAAAACCCAATCAAACAAAAAAGTTAGGGGTTATATGAAAAGACATGTCACCAAGATCATTGATATTATAAAAAAAAAAATCGATAAGAATAAACTCAGCATTAAAAACAAATAGCACTTAGGAAACCAGTGATTATGGTAAATAAAAAAACAGTCAGTAGAGGCAATTTCTACTAGTTAAAATTCAGTGGCTTGTTTCCTAAAAGCTTGTGATGGAGTTTGATGAGTCGGTAGAAGTTATGTCTTCACTGCACTTTAGATTCAGGTTCCATTGGAAACAAATGGAACTGGCAAGACAGCAAGAAAAATGAAAACCTAAAAAAAAAATCTGAAATACCTGGAGCATCTCTCAGTTATTCACTGTTCCTAAATTTCTTAAAAATGGAACTGAATAACAAGGAGAATCAGTTTCATTTTGCTGAAAGAACTAAGGCAAAACTAGCATGAAATTGCCGATTACAAATTACACGCTATGGCTCTGAGTAATGAACACAAGATCAGAGTTTACTACACAACTAAATTGCCTAGATTTATGCATTACCTTGGAGAAAAGAAATTACAAGAAGAAATGAAAATCTGTAAAAACTGAGAAGTGGGATATTATAAACAAAACTATGCATATTAATAAGGATGTCATTTCATGTCCAGGCTAAGCGACAATGATAAACCACTCAAACTACACTCTTGATTCATAGTGTCCACAGAAGCCTTTGATGGAATTGCAGCTAATGCAGTCTTTGGGGTATGTATGGTGTTACAAGCAAGATGCACGTATATTGGATAAAATTGAAAAACAAACACTCAACCAATAACAGTGTTCTGCATGAATGAGAATAGGAACAAGTGGTGCACATAAAAAAAGGTTTGGTTACATTAAGGGAAAAACTAAGATGTGATCATGAACAACAAATTATGTAACAGCATCTGCTCTCAAGTCGCAAATTCACAGCCACACTTTAATAAATGGTAGTCTGATTATTCATCTCAGTACTATTTTTAACATACTAATAAGTATCCTATTTAGAAATTACTGACTGTTCAGCTCTAGCTGATTTTATAGAAGACTATTCATACATCTTTTGGAAATAAGATTTAAGTAAAAAGTTGTTTTCATGTCTCTAGCAAATAATGTCTTAACTATAGTGATTTGTCAACTAATATTGCCCTTTTTTGAAGTATCAGTAGCAATTTCAGGAAAATTTTCATCCAAGTTAAGAGAAAAAAGCTTGAAAGACTTATCCTTTATTTCTTGTGCATATTATGTGTGCACAAGTTATGAAGACAAAAATTATTAGTAATTGGTTATGGATTTGGTTACAAAACTAAAAATAAATCTGAGATTCAAACATTAGATTGGGCTCTCTTTTGTGCATTGACAGTCATGAAACCAACTCTTTTGACCAGTGTTTTTGGGCTGTCCTCTTAAAGTCTGATTATTATTAGGCAATGACTACTGTAACACTCCCTTCTGTACACCTCTCCATTCAAATACTACTTTTACTCTCCATTTTTTTGAACATAAACTAATTCTGCAGCAATAGTCAGTGTTGAAGTAATGAACCTCTTCTGTCCCTAAAGACGGAGTATACAGTGATCAGAATCTTGTGTCTTTTTATATATTATACACAGACACTTTCTGAGTAGAACCACACTTGAAAAGTTTATCTTTGTGAGACCACAAAGCAGCAGCTCTGTCAAAACCTCAAGTGATTTTGTGAGATGGTAAATTCAAGATGATATTGTCAAATCAGTAAAAGAAAGTTTTGGGTTTGTGATTTCTACTTCTCAATTAAGACAATTCTATCCAACAATAGCGAACAAGACTAAAAAGTACATATACATTAGCACACAGATAGTCTATTCATGATGATGTTTACCTTGCATTCAATCTCTGCTTGTCTACGCTTTGCTTCATTCAACTGAGCAAGAAGTCCTTTGTTCTGTGCAGAAAGATACTGTACCTTCCCCTGTAGGTTGGTAGCCTCTTGCTCTGCCCTTCGTAAATGGTTACTATTGATCTGATTCTGAAATGTATGACAAAAAAGCAAAGAAAATGCATGTTAAAGAAAGATCTTTGATATTAGTTTAACTCCTTGAAGTCTGACAAGATAGACTTATAGATCATCTGCTATAAAAAACTTTTGATGAAAAAGTATTCAGAATTTTCTAAGTGTAATCAGAAAAATTTGCATGACATTTGGTTTATGACCAAGATATTCAAATTGTTCTTAAACAGATGACTCATTGTAAGAACATTACTGCAAAGCTCCTGGTGTATCTGTTTTTCCCAATCTCTTGCTTAGGTAAATCAAAGATTTTGTGAACATGTATCCCAATTACAGCAACAAGCTGATGCATCCAAGAAACATCGGGTATGTCAGAAATACTATGTGCACATTTCTCTGTCCAGTGAATTCCTGAAAGTAACATGGCACCTTAATTAAAGATCAGTGCATTAGTACAAGTCACATCATTTTTATATGAAGCTGTGCATAGACCAGTACACAACACGAGGACCACTGCATTTCTGTCAAATGATAGCTAAACAGCATAAGCATATACAAAGACTTGATGCAGAACACTGAAGTGAGAAGTACCTAAAGGTCTTGTGACTTTAATACGTGTAATCCAGACAGCAGGATACCTATGCCCCCTACTGACTAAAAGAAATACACAGATGGGGAAAAAACAACAAAACAAAGGCACACGTTAACTGTAGTGCAACAGTATTAACACGTCAATGAAAATTTTAAAAGTTAAGACAAGAGGAAGCTTATTCAGTTGGTATAGAAAAAGTGGTGCCTTTGTCAGAAATAAGCCACCACGTGCCTTGCAGTTAGCTCATCCCTCTTCGGTAGCACATCCTTACATGCTCTCCTGGTTTCTGGGATTGCTGAAGCTTGTCAAGTAAAATTTTTGTTTGTTTAGCCTTTTGGATGCACAGGTCTCCTTCAAGGAACAGTTACATCTGGCAGGTATTTCATAGGAAGATTTCTCAAAGGCCTGTTACAAATGCTTCTCAATCAACAGCACATTGTGCTTACTAATTCAGTTGAGAGTTCGCTAAAGTAATATGAGCTCACCAAATTTAGTACACTTTCATTTCAGATTTGTTTGCTAATAACAACTTATTCCCTAGTTACACAAAAAAGACCTTGGCAGACAAGTTATTTTTGTCTTGTCTACACAAATGTCAGCAATCATGAATCTCCAAATGAGAAATTAAGAAAGCTTAGTCCTGGAAAAGACTAAAGAAGAGTCATTAAAGTAAGTTGGACTATATATGCACTAGATTTTCCCTCCTAGTCTTACAGCATTAAAAAAAGCGCATTTTGGAACTAAAGTCATGCCTGTAGATGGTAAAATATCATCTGATATCTACCATTCGACACCAATTTGCTAGCATTCAGCTCAGTTCACACACGCTAGTGTTCAATAACGTACCTGTGTTTCCATCTCCATCATTCTTTGTTTGGTCTCTTTCAGTTCAGCCTGAGTTTCTGCTTCTCTCAATCGGACTGTCATCAGCTCATCCTGTAGCTCATTCACTGTGTTTTTCCTGGGAGGATCTTTCCATCTTCCAGTGGTACGAGCTAGATGACGCTAAAAAAATAGCATGCCATTGCTGATAATGCCTGATCTTTCCTGGTGTTCCCTTATTTCATTTAAGGTCTCAGAGTTATACAGGGACAAATTGCTACAGTGCTCCCGTTTGTCCTAAAAACTAGAAACCCATACAAACTTAGTTTTAAGAATGGACAATTAAAAAGCTGAAGACAGTCATTCCCACCTACAGTAAGTCAGTGAATTGCAAGTATATCCTGAGACTTTTGCCTATTCCTAGCCCTTATTAACATTTAGTGAAGTACAAGTACTGATCAGGTACTTCCTTTCTAATAGAATGGTTAGCTGGTAGCACAGGCTCTCTGCCATCTTTAACAACTAGAGACCAATTTCTAACATACTTTTGAAGTAAAGTTTCTTGTGGCAGCTGCATTTACAGATTTTTCTCACCTCAGCGGCTTGATCCACAATCACTAGTTTCTACTTGATCTCTACATCTGAAAATTTCATAGTCTTTTGCTTTATCATTCATTGAAAATAAAAATTGTTAAAAGTGTATTGCTACCCGTACCTGCCAGTGCTCCTCCAAATCTTTGACTTGTTGCCTTAGTTCTTTGAGACCCATCAGAGCTTCTGCTTCTCTTAACTTTACTGCAATCAGTTCTTCTTGTAGTCTAGCAACATTTTCCTCATCAGGGAGAGAGCTGTTCCTCTGCAACAAGGACCATCCTCTTAAATATGTATTTGAATAAAATTGTGCTTAGTGAGACCCACTCCAAGAATACAGACATGGAATGGTAACTCTTATTGCTAACCAAACTTTCTTAATTTCGCATCCCTTGCAAAATAAAATCCCTCAAAAATCTAAATTCCTGGATATAGCAAGTGCAAACAAGTATCTTCCAACTGCCAACTACAGAAAAAAATTGACAAAGTAGTTTTAGGCATTCTGACTTCCAGATTTCCCCAGACAGTATCCCTAACAAAGCATTATTTACACTATTTTGCACACATCATCAAAAATATGGAGAGAAATCTGAAAGATTTTGAGCTAGTTGATAAAAGTAAAGCAAATGAGGGACTGAAATTACACCTTTAGAGTTATAACTTTTATTTAGACTTACAGGAAAAGAATAAATGGAAATTTTGGGGGGGAAGTAGGTCATCTGCCTTTGAAAAGAAGAAAAGGTATGTTGACAAAGGAACCATCCATTAATATTTATAAACAACAGCCAGTCAAGAAAAGGTCTTACAGATGAAAGTGCACAGATGTTTACAAAAACATGAGGAAAAAGTATAAAGACTAGAGAAAGCTAAACAGTAAACAGGAAAACACATGGAAGGAGTGACCTGAGGAAAGCAAACCACTGACAAAAGTATAATAATGGAACTCTGGGAAAGAAACAGAGGGGAAGAAAAAGGACATAGTCTGCCTAACTACAATACCCCTACATCAAATCATTGGTCACCAAATACTCAAAGTTGAACTGTGCTTCATCACTTTCTACTCTATTTCTCAGTAGTAATTTTCAGCAAAATCAAGTATTTTTGTAGATATGTAATACTGAGAGAGTTGCCAAGTTTTCTTGAGAGTAAAGTACATTATTAACATTAACAGAACACAGCGCAACACCCATTTATTAGCATCTCTGTGTTTCAAATCATGGGCTCCAAGTATTGGCAAATACAGGAATTGATAGTGTGTTTCTGAATGTTTACATCACAGCATAGCCAGGCAAGTCTTGGGTTACTGAGCAGTTTTCCCAGATTACATGACACATCACCAACAGCAGTAGAGAGCTGTATTTGTAGGCATTTGAGGGAGTTAACTTCAGTCACTTTCTCATGTGCCCAAGTTCATTATAGACGGACTGAAATACTACTTTACATCTGAGTTTGTCTGGTACACTAGAATTTCCCCCACTGCTCCAGTTTTTCTTCACATTTAAGTTTTCAGTGTATGCTATCTTCATACTGATGAAGGTTAAGTAAAGTAGTCTCTTTTTGAACTTGGAAAAATACCTTAGATCCTGAATTATTACCAATGTCCAGTACAGTAAAAACTACCACACTACTAGCCTGTCAGTCTCCCATCAAGCCCCTCAGATAATTAAAAAAAGTAAAATCTTGACTCCAGTGGGTTAATCTAATTAGCTAGTAAATTCTGGCCATTCCTGAGTATACAGCTCTTTAAAGTTTCCATGAGGAAACAATTTCCAAAGCCAATACAACAGGATCTGAAGAGCTTGCTTTGTTTTAGGTCAGTTAGTGGGTTTGTTCGTCCCTTTTTTCTGTTTTATTTTGCAGTTAGGTTTTTCTTCAAAAAAAGGTAAGTGTTTGACAGTTGATTTGAGTACAGCTCGAACTCTGGCATCAGTAAGTTATAAGCTGGGATGGCACCCAAAACACAGTAGAGACTGATACTAAACAGTGGAGGTATTCTTTCCCTGCCCATAATGGGATGAATTGGAAGACACTCAAGAACTCAAGACCTGGGAATGGGAATGTTGAACTCTTCTTCTCCCCTCCCAAACTATTTAGTTTCACATCACCTCAATGCTCACTCTAAGCCTACTGCTCTTGTTGCAGGATATAATTTTGAAACAATTGATGTTTTCTGTAAAGACTCCACCAGAATCCAAGTTTTCCACTGCAGTGGGCTTCAGGAACAGGAGAAAAGTGATCTGTTCTTCACAAACCTTTCCCAGTACAAACAGATCTTAGGTTTTTTGCTATATTAACTTCAGGTTCAGAAAGCATCTTGCAATCATGAAAACAGAAGAGAAGATTCTAGAGCACAGTTATGCAAAGAATTACAGGGACCTGTATGCTGTCTTAGTGCTATTTTATACAGAGGGTCCTAGTTTGATTTACCTTTTCCATCTCTAGAACTTTATCTTGCATCTCCTTCAGGGCACAATGGGATTCTGCTTCACTCAGCCTGGCTTGGACCAGCTCTTTTTCCAGCTGTAGCACAAAGTCTTCACTGTATCGTGAACTGCATTTATGCTACAAAGTTTGCAGAAATATGTTTAGTATGAAGCACAGATGGGTTGAAAGGGGTTTTATATGCCAGATTTGGAGTGAAAAGTACATTCAAATACTTAACATTAGGAATACTAGCTTAAGATCAACAGAAGTACTTACCTTATACAAGTCTACTTGTAACATGTCCATCCAGACTGCTAACAATAAGAACCCTAATGTTATGCCTCTCAAACTGCACCTCCACACAGCCAAATGTGTAAGAGCAAACTGAGACCCCTATTAGTGCTGATGAGCAACAACTCACACTTTTCTCTCATTGTTACCCAAACTGAAAAATTCTCAAAGGATCTCTGATTATTTTGTGATATGCAGAAAAAGATGCTTAGGAAAGACTAGCTAATTACAAGGTTAATACAAGTATCTCTCTTGATCCCTACTCACTTAACACTGATTTAACAGACGCTTTCCATAATCTTGGATTTAAAATAGAGCCATGTATAATTCAATGCACAATCACTTTGGTTTGCCCCTTTCTTCCACTCCAACCTTTGGTTCTCATTTGCTCACACTGTACATATTCCTTCTGAGATTCTTTTCTAGGGCAAGCCTTGTGGATTTATGAGAAAAATCCAGGCATAAGCAGCAGTGTAGACCCTTCGAGACAGACAGCATAGGCCCAAGCTACAAAGAAATTTGGTTCTTTCCATACAGGACTTACTCCAAGGCTATCCCCAGCCAGCTTTGCACACCCAAACACCTTCCCTCAGTAATAAAGCAGCACTTCAGAACTTAAACAGGGGAGAAATCACAGTTCTGCTCAAGTTAATTCACCATTAACTTAAGAATTAACTGTTGATTAGCCGGAATTAAAAGTGAGATCTATCCTTTCACTTGCTAAAGCACAATTTCATGAAACTGCATCTTTCAACAGATACATCCAACTGAAGTCATACTACGCATTTGTATTCAAAAGTCCCACTTAACTTTTTCCTTCAGTCAATAGTTACAAAATACATTTTCTTCCTTTTTTTGGGTCACTTTAAAATGACTTGAGATTCACCACAGATTGTCAGGCTTGCCTGACAGGCCATGCCATCCTAAATCAGCATTTAAATTTCTAGTTCAGGAAAAAAAAAGGGTGTTGAAATCCCCCAAACATAGTTGCCTAGTTACTGTGTATGTGTAGCTACCCTGAAAATTAAGTTTAAAGGGAAATAATTTAATACATCTTTGGCACCATGTCATGGTTTAACCCCAAATTGTAACCCAATACCACGCAGCTGCTCGCTCACTCCCCCCCTCCCCGCTGGGGTGGGGAGGAGAATCGGAGAGAAAGGAAAACTCACAGGTTGAGATAAAAACAGTTCACCAGGACAGCAAAGGAAAAATATAAGAATATATTAATAATGATAATATATATAAGGATAATAGAATATATAAAACAAACAATACACAATTTCTCACCACCCGATGACCAATACAGCCCGTCCCGAGCAGCAGCCAGGGAGCAGGGGTATCGCCCCCCCAGCTATCCCAGAACAGCAAGTTCCAGAGAGAGCAGGCGAGGGAACAAACAGCCGAACAAACAAAAAACAAAAAGGACAAATAGGGAAACAAAAAGCAACCCGAAGGGAAGCTTAAGGATTAAGGCACCAAGGGTCTAAAAAGCCTAGTGGCCCACCAGCCGACCCTCACTTATACCGGGCATGATGTCTATGGTATGGAATACTCTCTTTGGCCAGTTTGAATCAACTATACTGGCTATACCCCTCCCAAGTTTTTGCACCCGCACATTAGCAAAACCTGGGAAGCTGCAAAATGTCCTTGGTCGTTCGGCAGCAACCAGCAACATCAGTGCGCTATCACCATTCTTCTCACACTAAAGCCAAAACACGGGAGCTGCTGAAAACAAAACTAGCTCTGTCCTGGCCTAAACCAGGACACACCATTAACTGCATTGTGAATAATAAGTACTATACTTGGATTCATAGATGAAGTTTTATTCAATTAACAATGCAACTTTAAAATCCACAGAATATTCATTACACTAAAGATAAAAAAATAAAGTAATAAATAGTTGTGTTTGCATCAAACAATTTTGTTTTCTGCATCTAAAAACAGTTGACAAAATTAACAGAAGAGTCTTCAGTTCCATATGCTTCTGATTGGGTATGACATTCCCTGACCTTTAATGCACAAACTGAAGGCAAACAGAATTTACAACATGCAACTACATGGTCAAGGAAATGTTTTTTCATTTATTTTTATATTTCTGCATGCCAACTAAGCCTTTCATCATGACTTACAGTACAATCCAAATTCAAAATCTACACTAGCCTACCTTAGTGTTACAATTTATTGTATTTCTTATATATATATGTCTACAGGGAGCTATAACAGAGGGGATATATACAAAGCATTAGAAGGCAAATATAGCTCATGGAGGCAGTCTTTAGTGTCACTGAGACTATCCATTTAAGTGCTTGTCCTACTTAACTGCGCAGTTGAACACACAATGCTTCAGGTACAAAGATCATCGTATATTTAATATTAATTTTCCCTTATACAATACTCATTTAATTCATATTATTTACAACCCACATAGTGTCTTTGCCTCAGGAAGCAGTGGAGGTAGCCCTGATTTGAGTGTAAGGAGGGGATGGGTGGACAGTGCTGATGCATTTCTACAATTGTTTCACATGATATGGGAGCATGAGTAGCATATGTAACAACATGCAGACACAGAATAGGCAACAGGTCTTTCTTATCACCTGGCTGTTTGCACAAGTTCATCAGGTGATACACACAGCACCTTAAATGGACTCTACGTTTCTTGTTCCAGATTCTGCTTGTGATACATATGAAACAAGAACAAATGCAGTGTGCTTTCCTCAGGTAAGTCGTCCTCTTGTACTTTCCAGGAAATTGAGAGAAAACAGCAGATTTGAAGAGCTGAATACACCGTGATTTTGCTAAGAGTACTCTAATAGTTTTGGGCTACAAAAATCTAACTGATGTTTGTCAAATAATAAGTAATGGAGAGTGTAAGAAAAGTTACTTATCCAGTTTCAGGGACAAGTCATATCTCCTTTAAATCCATGTTTAGATTTCGCCTGCCTAAGGAATATGTTAGGAGACTTACCTATTTAGACACAACAAATTTTAAATCAAGTCTTGATAGACTGGCAAAAAAAATACAGCCAAGGTCAAAACAGATTTAAAAAACAATATTCACAAGTTCAAAGTTCTGATCTTTGCTCCTTAATAAAACCCACACAATTTTAATAATTTAATATATAAAGGTAACACAAGTTTATAGTCAAAACAATGTGTGAAAACTACTTTAAGACTGACTTTAGCAAAACCCCTGGCTTTTATACATTTGCCTTAAGCCCTAGAATTTGTGACAAATACCACAGTGTGAATCCAGATTTCCAAGCACCAGCCAAACTTTTTAACCACAGTAACACTGTTTTTCTTGGCTGTGTTGAAAAGATGCCTGTAATATAAAGCACTACAAATATAGTTCTACAGACATTTACTTCTGAAAGAAACAAGTCCTTGCTTGGCTTCACACAACTGCATTCATTTTCCCCTACCATTTCTTAAAAATCTCAAAAATAGTAAAATCTCAGAGACTGACACAACCATTCCTAATATTATTTTGGCAGATGACAGATTATGACATGTAATTACAGAATGCTTTTCCAGTATTCTATACTGAAGGGCAACTAACATTGTTCAGCAGCTGCCAAGCTCACTTTGTTTACACATCTAAGCACTAACTGTAGTACTTTACTAAATACAGCATTTTAATTTTCTGCTTTTTGGTTGCAAATCAGCACGTAATATGAAAGAGTATATTGTAAAATGAAGTATTCCATAAGGTTACAACACTCATTTACAAGCACATATTCCCTACATCAATTATTATGCTCTTAATTATTATCAGTCATTTTAGCAAGAGTTCCTGAAAAGAAACTGCATTATGGAGTTGCTGTAATGATAACCAAATACATGGCTATGAATTACCTCACAAAATGCATATGCTTCCATCTGAATGTTTAGTCAATTAAAATTCTATCTTCCTATAATACACTTGAAGAGCTTTCTTAAAAATAAGATGTGAAGCAATTTTAACTTGAACTGCCTCTTATTTCTCAGATTCAATTTTCAAGCATTCAGACTGACGAACTGGGTAATCATTGAAAATTAGAGTATCACTGGGAAAGACTGAGATTTGTGTCCTGGAGATGTATTTAACTGGCAGAAATTGTAAAATTATTCATTTTTCTACATCCAGCAGAAGCTACCTTTTCCATTTAGAAATAAGAGAAAAAGAACAGAGAAAAAAAAAGCCTTCAGCACATAATTATCAGGAGTAGGTTAGAACAGGCTGACTACCCTTAACCCTCAACTCCTCAAACACCATTGCTCTTAGCATACCTCAAAAGAAAACCTTCTGTATTCTGCTGAAGTCAGGCACAACTTCCTCTATGCAGTTCTTAATTTACTAGCAGTATGAGGAAGAAACCACCTTCCTCTTAATCTTTTGGTTACTCACCACATCTAGAAGCCTTTGGCAAGTTTCTATATTTAAAGATTACATACGCCAAAGACAGATTAGTACCATTCTCTTCAAAACCATTCAGGCAAGTGTTTAGGTAGCTGAAGCACTGAAATCCAGGAGCACTTCAGAATGTTGTTAGCTTTACAATTATTTTTTTACTAGTCATCAATATAAGAAATTGTACAGGTTATACACTGTTTTTAAAAACCTTACACTCAGAGTTACTTTCTACTAAGATGTAAAAAGTCCGCATCCAAAGTGAAATTAAGTGTGAAGTCATCATCTCAAACCTTATTATTTTCTGCTTCCTTCTCCCCTTCCAAATGACGTTAAATATATTCAGAAATATGTAGAATACATTCAATGACACTTAATATATGATTTATTACATGATCCTCAGTACTATTTTCAGGTCATCTGGGAGAAGTACTATAACAGAACTCCTCTTCCTTTCACTGAGAAACAATGGTAACTAGAAGCTCTCTAAGTAGACTCAACACTTTTTAATGAAGTCATTCCGGCTCAACTAAAAACTCTCTATAAATACTTCAGCACAGGAAAAATTAAAGTTGCATATGATTTGGGCTTCTGGTGTTGGACTTCAGTCAAAAGAATACTCCTCTACTCATCTCTGCATTCAGCCTTACAAAGAAGTGCTGCAATGGAGAATTTCTTCATACACACACACGTCCTGCAGGCACCTTCAATGCTTACCTTTAAGCCATCCAACTTGTGCTATCAGATCTCATAGAACAGACAGAATAAACCCTAGGTAATATTTAAATACAACTGCATAACTTTTTTTACAAAGCATATGTTAGCCTTCTTAAAAATACTATGGTTTAGATAATATTTTTGCTACCAACAAAATGCTCTACTCCTATTTCTCCTGCCTCACGATTTACAAGTAAAAGCGGGTTGTGTTTTGGTTTTTTTTTTTTTTAGATCCCATAGTGTTGTTCAGAAGAGGCTGCCGCAAGTATCCGTAGGCAGTTCTTTTCATACATTCCTATTCAGAAATTCATACCCAAACTTTACAGTTTCTATCATGTTGAAACAGAGAACTCAAGATTGGAAAAGATGTAGATTATAAAATATTTAAAAGTCCAGCATCTATCATACACAAGTACAGATAAACTATGCAGCCATTTATAAGCTCACTGTGCAATCATTTTTGCTAATCATAAACAAAACTGAAATAATTGGAGAAAAAACAACATGAAATCAAATATTCGTAAGACAATACTGAAGAGGATTATTGCCAAGAGCAAAGCTACTGGCACTAGGAAGTGGCAAAAAGATTTACCTGTGTACTCTACTCAAAGTGAAATGCCAAAATTCAAAAGAAAGTGATGGATTTCCACTAGGTGGTGCCCTAAGTGCATGCAGCTGTTTACATTTGTTGCTCCTATTTCCATGCTTGGAAACAAAGTTAAACACCTGTTCAATTACAAATCTTACTAATGCAGCAGAATCTAGGAAACTACTAATTGAAACCACTTAACACTTTCACCACATTGGCTAAGTTAATTCAGACAGTCCTCAAAACCACAGTGCTATTCCTTACACTTCAAAATTAGTCAGCTGCTGGACACAAATCCCTCTCTAACCAAATGGATTTACAGCCTCAGTTCCACACATAGTCAGACTATTTCCTATACGCATGTGCACACTTAAGTGGAGGAAAACAAGGCTGCAAGCATGCAGGGTAGGAAGTGTGGCTCTTAAATTAACTGCCCATTCTCGCATTTTCCTTGCTCTCCACTCCTGCAGTACCTGTCCAATCTTCTGCCCTCACAACTCCAATCCAGCCAATTTTGCAACCCACAGTTATCTATAGTTTTGCTCAGGACCAGTTCCCATGCCTAGCCAACCTGCCAGGCTTCCCCATCATTGCTACTTAATAAGGTCCCCAGCATAATTAAAAGCATTAGCTTTAAAAGTCATATTACCCAACAATTAACTAATAGATAAATATAGCATTTTAGTCTCTTAGTAACTTTTAATTGAGTACAAGTAACATGGATGCCTCCAAAAACACATTCCAAAAGCATGTGTACTATTGTAATCAGACAGTAAACAGCTGGCTACTCCAGTCTATAAACATTTCTCATTTTATTTCACTTGAAAGATCACAATATACCTAAAATTTTGGAAAGCATCACTAGAACATCCCCATCTTCCTAATCATAATTTCTTAATTTTTTTCCCTAAAGAAATCGCTAAAGTTAAATAAAAAACAGCATTACACATTACAGAGTAACAGTTCATTAATAACTCCTTGCAACTATTCTAAAAGATGTACCTTTTTTACACTGAAATGCATTAAACAGACATAATAAACTATTTCTATAATGTTGCACTGAAGTTATGATTTCTTTTCAGTCTAACAGTAAATCTCATCTCCAGCTTCCAAGATGAGACACAAGTATTTCCGGAGCTTTGGTGGAAGATTTGTAAACAAAACTGCTATATTGCCTGTAAGGGATCTGGTAAGCAGCTGCAGTATGCTGTAGTTCTAAAAAGTTGTATTTCATACACCTGAAATGCTCAGGGCTTCAGAGAAGTACTTGGATACCACTTGAAACAGTATGAACATACTCACATCAATACTGCTAGCACAGTTTATTCAGCAAGTGAAGACTGCTGAAACTGCTTCGCTCCCTCTCTCAAGAGAAAATACTGAGCACTTTGTAAGTGGCTTAGAGAAAGTAACTTCAGTCTCACAGTAAAGGTCTGTAGTCTTGCATACTGTACTACCCAAAACACATGGTACATACACGCACAGAGTACTACATACAGCTGCTAAAAGTTATTTTCCTGCTCTATCTGCACATACACCCACACCTTTTAATAAAGTCCTGCAGTTCCAAACTCAGGGACAATACCATTTTGTTTTTGCAAGCAGCGAATTTAAGCATGCTGGGAAAAAAAAATTACAGGTACACAGAAGAAACGTTAACATGGAAGAGACTGACTTAAATGAGAAGCTAGGTAAAGGCATTATGAATTAACTCTCAAATTCGAGTATTCAGAGTGACGCAATTTGCAATGGCTAGATTCTTCACATTAGGATCTACCAAAAGGTTTGGTGTATGGTTTTTTGTTAGTGTTTCTTTGATGGTGGTGGGGTTTTGGGTTGGGTTTTTGGCTTGGTGTGTTTTGTTGTGGGTTTTTGCTTGTTTGGTTTTTTTAAACTAATAACTTACATCCATCCAGGGTTATGATTCTCATCTATCAGTAAGAACAGACCAAAATATCACTTAGTCCAGTTTGTGCAATTTTAAGAATGCAAATCACAATGAACAAGCATTTACAAGGACAGCAGAGAGACCATGTCATGATGAGGAAAAATAAACACGAGTGAAAAAGATGAGATGATGTGCTGCCAGGCTCCTTACCCATTGCTGCTGCTGTTGGAGCTCCCTGATGGTATTCTCAGCTTGCTCCAGTTTAGTAATGGCCTCATCACTCTGCTGTTTGATGGTGGCCAGCTCCCGTTTTATGAGGTAGTTTTCCTCAGCCTCCTGGGCCCTTGTCACTTGTCCCTTAGGACATAATTTTTTTTCAGCAATTGAGGACAAATCCAAGAAAGACTGCCTTCGTGATACTTAGCTGCTTATTTCATCAGACTGGTTTTGCAAACAGCATAGAGTACCATTGGTAGAAATTTTAGGACAAGGTAGTACTAAACACTGCTTTAGTACTTAATTACAAAGTTCAGCATCTGTTTAGCAAGCACAATTGCGTACTCGCATTCAATAAAATTCCTTTCATGCAACATATACTCAGTTGTACATGCACAGATTTATGTTCGCAATATTCAATTTCAGTGTTAATACAGTGTCATAGAATCCATTTGTCATAGGAATTTGTACCAAAAAATTAGAACAGGTTAGGAAAAATATTATAACGTGCAGATATTGGGCTTATATATTTTTAGTAAACAAAATTAAACAAGTTTCTAGCAAGAGATTAGCTCTATATTTATTCCAAATCAGCAAGGCAGGGATAGAGTACAGCATGCAAATATGCATGCATTAAAGCAGTTTGGGGTTTTTTTGAGAGTAGGAACAGAGTCATACAGTAAAAGACTAAAAGACTATACCTGTATCAATCTATCTGCCAAGGAAGCACTTTCCTACAAAGGAAAAATTCAGATAGGAATAAGGAAAAGAAAAACCAAAAAATAAAGGGGTGATAATAGTGACAAAAAAACAAGAGCTGAGAGAAAGAAAATGCCCAAATTCTACCCATTTTCTGTACAAACTCTTTTTGCAAAATTAACAACTCCTCATATAAATTAAGGCAACTCAGCCTGAAAGTCCCAGGAAGCAGCCTTTTCTGCAACGATTTAACACAGTCCATCTTTGATACAGGAAGGTCTCAAAGCCAGATTTCCATAACACTTAAAATGCACCTACAGGAGACCGGGTATTTTTATCTGAATGGCTTGCTTCCCTAATTAACAAAAGTTACTGATACAGTGTCTGATATGATCTAGTAGATGGGTGCAAGACATGGTCTATGGTCCGTCCACAACATGAAAGGAAGGCATAATTTGAGCATAAAGGAAACTCCACTAAGCGCTGAGGCATTCATGCAGAACTAAAGCTTCCAAAACGACAAAGCAGGAAAGTTAAATGGTGCAAACTGACAGATACAAGTAGAAAATTTCAACTCTGACAGCTAATATTTTGTTTTACTGAACTCTTGCAGTAACTCAGTTGAGCAGTTCATAGATTCTCTTTCCTTGCCAAAGTTTTGCAAGAAAGAAATTTTCATTTATGCACACTGACAAGGACTACATTTCCCCTGCCCCAAGTTGCACATTTAATTAATTTCTACTCTATCGCCCTTGAAAGCACTCAATTTTTGCAGATTCTACAACAGAGAACACATCTATTTGCAGACCACCTTTGTCCTTGGAACTTTTATTAAAATTGAAGTTCAAACTGGTTGATAAGAGTTATTACTTGGAAGTTAAGGTAAAGTGTTTGTTATTAAGGTACACTAAGGAAATCACAACTACATCATATAGGTTAGGATGAGGAAAAAATACTTTAAATAAAAATAAGCTTCCAACAGAAGAACTGAATGTGTTTGTTCACACTTTATGATCTGCTTTTCAGACGGTGATAATGATCTTCAGAAATTCTTATTAATAGGTAATATTTTCCCATTTAGAAGTGTTCTAATTCCAGTCAGAATGGGATACATTGAAAGTGAATTCTGAAATTTTAAGTACAGAATTTGTAAAAGCACTAGTGTCTGGCAGTTCATCATGGACTTGCTAATTAAAAAAAAATTATTTCAAGCCTCTGCTAGTGTAAGAGAGATATTTACTATTATAAATTTGCCAAAAGGGCACTGAAGTGATTCATTACAGCTTCAAACTCCGTAAAAAGAGTCTGCTCTTTTCAGTTACTTTTATCACCACTTCAATATCAGAAACAAAGATGTTTATAAAATTGTATTTTTGGTCACAACTTTCACAGTATGTCCTCATTATGTGCATTTTTCCAAACTAAATTCAGAAATTAATTAGAATTTGACATAGATTGACTGTTTTTTCCAAGAAACTGTAATGGATTTAACATTTGAAGTGTGACATCTTTCAATTATGTCACTCTCAATTGAATCTTTACCATTTTCTTCCCTGTGAAATGTGAAGAACTGTTTGCAACTCAAGAGCATTCCATTTCATTTGTTGAAAGATAGCTGTTATTCATGGTTAGGATGGACAAGAATGTTCTCATTCTAGAGCAGACCAGCTCAGATGCAATCTGTCACAGGAAGCGTGATACCAGACTATAGGAGAGGCCATTGGAGAACAATGCCTGTATGTTGGCAATGTATCAACAACAGTTATCATGCATACTTTTAAAATTATACGCCATTACAAAGAAGCCTAACAAAACCATTCCAGACTAAATCTGTGATAAATAAGTCTTAAAAGATACTCTCCCCACCATGTACCCAAAATTGCTACAAAAATTCAAAACTGTGTACAACAGATTAATGGCAGCAGACTTCCTGTACTGAATGCGAATGCTACAACACCACCCCTCTACTGCTGTATTCGCTAGCGATGAAATAATCTGCCTTCATCTCCATCTCTCTCTGGTCATTGGTAGTGCTGTCATTTTGCTCATACGTAAACACACACAGCAACTTCAGATTTTCAAAACTGAGGGATCTCTCACAATAACCTCTTTTCCACCCAAGCAGGCCACTATTTCATGTAGTCTTCTGGACTTTGAACAGATGCTTCTAATTTAGAAAGAAAACAGTACAACAAAAGTTGGGTATGTCAAAATGTTTGATTTCATATTCACCAAGAGCCAGACATAACAACCTTAAATGTTTACAAGCACTGACCCTAATTGCTTTGTAATTGCCATGCTATTTGGCTTAGCACTGTTAGTAAACACCATCAATTAGCAGGAAAACCAGTAAGCTATAATTCTGAACTTCCCATTTCATATAATGAAATTGCCATCAATTTAAGTAGAAATTAACACAGATTAAATCATACTTACTTTTTCTAATGTTTCAATGCGCTGTTTTAGGAGTCTATTTTCAGTTCGTAACCTCTGGAAGGTAAACAGTTCAGGATCGTTATTTCTCAAGTTATGAATTGAAAGTCTGATAAAAGCCAAGCAAGCTAACAACATTTTTATCTCATCACAGCTGTGAAAATCAATATAAATGCAAAAATAATTAGTGATCTTGTTAACATCTTTTTATATGATGTACTAACTCAAAAGATGAGTTTAAACAGCTTGATACAGCAAAGATGAGAAGAAGTCTTAAGTGATATGAAAGCCCCTGTATTGCATTAGATGAAAGGAGTATGCCTGCAGGTGAACCACAGGGCTTAACCACACGTTAGACTTGACAGCCTCCTCTTCATAAACAGAGCCGGACACAGTCTTCACGGCTAAGGGACATGGAAGTACACTCCCGGCAGGAGGACAGGCTAATGAGATAGCGACAAGGTTTCCTTCCTTCTCCTCCCAGTCATTTATGTTAAATTATATAATGATATTTATTTCATCTGTAAGGTTATACTGAGAATCATTTACCTCAGATGCCCCAGAAGTGAGAAATAATTGTACTGAATTGCATATTTTACCAGTGCATTTCCTATAAATTTTAGGAGTCAACATTCAGATAGAAGAGATCTGTATCCCTAAGAACAGAGCCATGGACATCAGTTCAGTAATGCTTTATTCTGCCAGGCTAAGAGGCAGACTCCAAGTGCTCGTTTTTCCATCTCCCTAAAATAGCAGAGCTTCTTAGCAGAAGAGAGTAAGTTAGAAAAGGTTTATATAAGGTCCCAAAGCAGAGCCTAGAAACAGACAGCTTTGAGTTGTTGGGTTTGGTTGGTGGGTTGGGGCTTTTTTGTTGCTTTGTTTTTTGGTTGGTTGGTTAGGTTTTTGGGGGGGAAGCAAGGAAGGATTTGAAATAAATTACAGTTGTCTTTCAAATGATTTTATTCTGTCCTATTCTGCAGAGAGCTGTCATCTGAGTCCCACAAATCTTCTGATTTGAGATGCCATTACAGCAGGTCCTGATGCTGCTACCTGTCTTGCTGCCTGTTACAACAATAACAAACTGCCTTAAAAAGCTTGTGCTCCCAGGTGCATGTCACCAATTTTTTCTGAAGACCCAGTGCCTTAAACTGATATCGAAAGGCAAAATGACTAGCAGCGGACAGGAAGAAGGCAGGCTGTACCTTGCTCTCTCTACTAAGCTTTGTACACCACACGTGCCCATCATTTCTCCCACTGCCTCTTCTCATGGAACCAGCTAAAAACATGACACAAGGAAGTAAATCCAGATCAAACACTATGCTGTGAAAAAAATGTGAAAAAGGAAAAAAAAGCAGCAAAAGCCTATTTATGTCACAAAAGCAAAAAGATGCAGTGACTAAGTACATATAGGAAGTAGGTCAGTTAGTAAAAGGGAAACAAAAACTGCACTTGCAGGGTGGGTTTTTTCCACATTATGTATCAATTGCAGAAGCTCCCAAAGAAAAAATGACTGCAGACAAAAGACACTCAATCTTGGGTCCAATGCATGAGAAAAATCAAGATCTCAAAATCAATGATAAACCACTCAAGTGCATTCTGATAAACTCCATCTTAACATGTGTTTTACAAACCTCCTGTGTGGGACACCTTCATCTAAACCAGCATGTTTGGAACCTCTGGTAAATGAGACCATCTGTAATCAAGCTTTAGTCAGCAAAAAAATAATGAAAACTAAGTACAGCAGGTCTCCAAAGATTTTTCTTTAAATGTCCACCAAAGTCTCAATGATTCCACTGTAAGTGTCCTTCATGAACAGAGATCCCAAATACAAATACTGAAAGAAAAGAATTTGGGGACCTCAATTATACGTCCTGCTACATATACAGATCAAATATGTAACCCCACATTTAGGAATTAAACTGGTCCATAAATAAATTTGTTGAGGCTCTCTTACTTTAATTTCAACTTGTTCTTCCATTTCTTTTGTCTTTATTGTAGTGTATTCCTTTTCTAACCTAAAAATTAGAAATAGTAAATTATGATTAGAAAAATCGCTAATAACTTACTTGGTATAATACCTAACAAACAACAGTAGAAGAGAGATACAGATTATTGATATTTCCTCTGTTTATGTGGCCACTTGAAATGCACTCCTGTAAATATTTAGAGTGGACATTAAAACTAAACTTAAACACAGAGACTTCTGCAGATATGACTAGACTCCGGACCAGCACTCTGAAGTGCAGGTGCTTGCTTGTATACATTTACAGTGACAATGATTTGGAGCTATTTTGTAATAACCACTCAATGTAATTATACAATAATCGATTCAATAGATTCAGCCAAAAGAAAACAGAGCTTGGAAAGCTTGGAAGACAGAAAAATGCAATGAGATTTGAGACAAAGATCTTAAACATATAAAACAATTTTGGCCCCTCTCCAGCAAACCACAAAATGGTCCCAATTGAAAGAGGTGGCAACAAGAAGAAACAAGCTGAGATATACAAGGCCTCTACAGAAGGCAACCAAGGAAGTTTAGACTTGGAATGATAGCATTTTGAACTACATACATTTATACTGGCTTCCAGAGAAAATGTTTTTCCTGAAAGCTTTGTTACTAGTTCTGTTTTAGAGAAGACTGCTCACTCTACGGCATTGATCATAGGCTGCTGACAGAAGGATTGGCAAATTCAATTTGAAAGACACTAGCACAATCTGCAGTGCAAGAACAGTGAATGTTCAATGTATTACAACCAACTGGAGAATTGCCAAACTTAACCCTGGAAGGGCACAATGTGCGTAGCTTAGCTTATCAAAACATAATTTATCAAAGGAAGAAAATAACCTTAAAAAGTATTATGCTCAGGATTTCAAACCTCAAATGAAAGTTATTTTACAATTATCAATGGTATTACAAAGTTTCATCAATTTATATTTTAAACAGCACTAATCTTGACCATATGTGCACTCTTTAGCACTGTGAATACTTTTCCAGTTCCTGAGAACTGAAATCTTAAGAATTTAGGTCAGATCATGAAGTTTAACCTCCTTTCCCTACTTCACCCTCAAAAAACCAAACAATCCCCCCTCTGCCCAAACACCCCCCCCCCCCACTGCTTTTTGTGTTCAGATCTTGTTTACAGAAGTGCTGTAATTCCCCATAACTTGCAGCTTTCTTCAAAAGCTTTTTAGGTTATTTTTATAAATGAGATATAACTTTATTATATTTAAGAAAAATGGCAAATACTGCTTTAGAAGAATTTTCTTGCAGATAGCATTTCTGTTTTAACTGCTGATAGTATAAAACACAAAAAATTTAAAGATGGAAAATTCAAAATGAAATACTGAATAACTAGTGTCAAAGGTAAACAAACAGTAGCTCTTAGCAACAGTATAATCTATTTTCTCAAAATGTTATACCTACTTTTTCATCTTTTTTGCATTGTATTTGACTTGGTAAGATGCTTGGATTAATTTGTCTGGACCACTGTCAAACTGATGTGGAATGACCTTTTGAAAGTGCTAAAAGCAATCAGAGCACAAGATTACATATAATTAATAGCTGCAAGGAAATGCACACACACACTACACATTTCAGACATCTCTTACAATTATTATAATCTTATTTACCTGTAACATCCCTTCCATGTCAAGTTGCAGTAATTCTGCTTGGTTCATCTGAAGGACTGCTAAACCTACTCGAAATACTATCTCTAAACCCTGAAAACAGAAGTTAAGAAATATCCAACAATTATTCATGGCATCGTCACAGGACAGAACAATTCTACTACTTACTAATGTTGGAAATCTCACACAGTTTCTCAAATAAGCAAAAGGGCTACTGAAAAATCTCTCAATAAATCGGTTCTGGGTTTCTGATTTTGTTCCAAGGACAAGTAGTCTGGTTATTTGTCCTGATGCCAGAACCCCCCCTTCAGAGAGGCTAGTGCTGAGGTAAAAACTCTTGAGTGACAGGTGTTCTCTGTCAGCTTTATCAGAAGTTTTAAATATATCTAGCACAAAAACCCCCAGGTACTTCTCAAAAAAGCCATTTTAATTTCAGACATGGTACAATGCAGTTAAACTATTTAAACAGATACAAGGGAATGTCTCATTCATATATACCATCTTGGAATTTCTTGAGTGTAAACTGAAAGGATCCACCTTTGACTTGCTATTTTCTAAAAGATGACTGCAGAGAAAGAGCATAAATGGACCATAAGCTTTGGTTTGTTACCAGCTACAATCACACAAAGCTCTAATCCTAAACACAACTTAGGTGTCTTCGTGATAGTGACACTGAATAGTTCCATAAATTTCTTTGGCTATTGTTCATCATCTGGACAACAGAAGATGCCAACGCTCCCTCTTCTTGGCCTGCATAACCCCACGGAGCTTTAAACTTTGGCCCGAAAGCAGCATTACTTTCCACCCCAAACTTACTATAATACTGAGAAACTGATGTCCCTGTTGTATGTAACGCTACTGCACAGCATCCAGAACTGACAGATTTGGTAACTCTTCAACAGGCTTAGAGTACGAAGTTGTATACAGTGTCTACAATTCAAATATTTAGTTGCTCTTTCTTGACAAACTACATACACAGACATCTTCCCCTACAAAATAATCTGATAAGCACAAAGACTAAAAAGCAAGAGTATGAGATTTGCCCATCATAATGGGATCTATACCACTACCTAAATAACTGCTTTTAACAACTACTCTTGAAATGGAACATATGAGTATTGAGTAGTTACCTCAGACATAAAGATATCAAATATTCTTGTTGCAATTGGTAGTGGAAAAGTTGTAAGGAATATAGTTAAAAACCATGATGATGCATACATAGAAGTGTGGAAACTCTGAGACTGAAAGTGCACATAAAGCTCCGGAAGATGCTCCTGGGAAAGAAGAGGAAGAAAAAATATACGCTAAGCTTCCGCTGGTAGTTTTAGTGTGTCCATGCTTTTGACCAATTTTGAATAAAAAGAAAATAATTGATATTTAGTACAGACAGCAGCTTCATAACACAGGACTAGAAAAGATATTACTCATCATTATCAAGAACCATACAACAGAAGTCCCAGTATAGAATGCCCTGCAACGCTTCCTGATCCTAACAGGAAGTTACAAGCTTGTAAATCCCTAACTTACATCTAGAGTGGGCTACAGAAAAGAGCTGGAAAGACCTAGAGTACAGCCAGAGACCTATGTCTTATTTGCTACCTAACATCCCACCCCGATCATCACATTAGAAACTGGATTACAAAACACAAACCTATTTGTCTCTATCAGCCTGACCAGGAAGAAAAAAGTCATGTCCCCCAAATCTGAACACAATTTTAATGCTACATATGAGGGTACCTCCCAGTTTCCGTTCTTTAAAATAGCTATAAATGGACTATGAAGGCATTGACTTTCAGAATCTTCAATCCAAACAGAATGAGACATTCATACGGTTGAACTACAGCAATACAAATCCTCATGCTTCAGTGTTTAAAGCCAGTCACTGTCTGCCAAAGGTTAAAAAGTAGACCACATAGCCACGTGCATTTACTTCTGAAGCTCTGAAACTAGCTGCTGTCGAGAGAACAGCCTATTAGCCAACACATGCCTGCTCTTGAACTGTAATTCCCAAGTTCCTTATTAATAGTTACTGGAGAGAAAGTTTGATAGATTTTGTATGTACCTGTATCATGCATTCAAACTGGTACATACAAAGGCCCAGTTCAGCCATGCTTGGTTTAAAGAGTTCTCGTAGTCTGTAATCTTGCATTAATTTAACAAACACACAAAATGCCTCTTCTTCTGGCATCTATAATTAAAAATAAAAAAGCACAGTAAGAACTCAGGACAAGTGCAAGGATATATCAGAGTAAGCATCTGGGAGGGTTTAGGGTTGGGTTTTTTCTGTGTGTGGTGGGGTTTTTTTGTTTTGGATTGTTTGTTGTTTTTTGTTTTAAGGGATTTATAACCAATTACTGTAATGAACTTTTGTATTTATTGAATTCTATCAAGTGATTCGTAAACTGAAATGAAGGTCTGCAAGTTTCTTATATTATACCTTACTTTGTCATAGAACAAAAGGCAGTAATACAAAGGCAGCTTTAAGATTATCAAATTAACTCTGAAGTTCAATTTAAACTCTGAGGAGATTCAGTATAATAGAACTGAAATGACAAGTTCATTAATAGTTTAAGCAAAATTCACCAAAATAGCTTGCAAGTCTGCAATCCTACCTTAGCTCTGAGAAATAAATGTATGCTCCCACTCAAAGGTAGCATCTTCTTGGCAAACAGAACCATAGAGAATAAATCTCATTCGATTTGCAGAGTAAACAGCTGCCCTCGACAATTCCGTTGTAACAAAATGGCTAAGGAAAACTATTATAAAAATTCCCAATAAACCACCATGATATATTATGCATTCTAGCAGGGATTTTAAAGGTTCACATATTTTTAGTATCATGTTTACCTGCATAAGCAGTAATCCAACTATAAAAGCGCTTCCTTGACAGTATCCAACCTCACGATCCACCAAAGAATAAGCCTAGGAAATAAAGTTTTAAGACACTCAACAATTAAAACCTCATTATCAATAAAAAGTAATCATCGTTCTTGCTGTTATTTTGCTAATAACTTACTCGTCCTCTCTCAAATTCAGCGAGGACAGACATTCTACTCAGAAGTTTTAGTCGGATATTCTAGTTGCTACCTGCTGCTACAAATGAACTCTGCTCTCTGATAGCCTACAAGCTAAAACTAAGGTATACCAAAAAAAAAAAAACCATGCAGTTTCAACCAACAGGAATTTGCCAAAAGATAAGAGAGGCAGCTGGCATCCAAACTGCACAAGGCTACTGCTTTTATAGGAGACAGACCTGACAAAGAAACAACAGTTCTTTTCAGAAAAATTATGTGATGGAGTTTTATTTACAGGTGCAGGAAATGCAGCGATCTCCATGCGCATTGCATCTTCATTTTAGAGTTATAGAAGTTACTACGATTTGGAAACCTGCCAGCTTCTCTGTTGAAACCATGTTGTATGGAAAATTCTGTTCTTTCCAAATTTAAGCTCTAGTACAATGAAGACAAAATAACGCAAACTTAATTTTATGGTGGCATTCTCATTTTGTGCTTGGGCACTGTAACAACTACACATTAGCCTGTACCTGCCATTTGCTGCTACCACTTGCAGGTTCAGAAACACTTGAAAACTGAATGCTAGTTCTGATTCACAGTGTTCTCATCTTGGTCAACATTGTTTAGCTTACTTCTTGGCATACTTTATTCCATTATACTATCAGCAGTTAGCATGTGACTTTGTTTTAATACAAACTTAGTAAGTTTTTAAAATCTCTTATGAAGAAAAACCATTAACTATATACAGGAATACCATATTTGAAAGCTATCTTTGAAACTGGAATGTAATTTGTTAAACCATTCCAGTGTCAAGTAGAGCAAGTTTAAAAAACTTAACACGTGAAACTGATGCAAGTTCATTATATACACAGCAAATTATTTTCCAAACTTTTGTGCACGTTCTTGCTAATGTATTTTCAAGGGCTGAAATACTGACTTACCTTCATCACATTGAACAAGACCTCCTGTCCAAGGCTGTCTTTTTCTTTAAAAAAATCATGTTCAGGGTATGTTCTAGCAATGTCCCTTCTTATTAATTTCTCACAGGGAGATGTCATTTTCAAAAGTTCTGAATACTGATCCTTAATTGGCATGCTTTGAGCACTACATAAAAGTTGCCAAACAATTGCTCTGAAATGATGAGGTATCCCTTTTCGAACAAGCTCCTAAAGCACAAGAGAGAAATTCATTTATACTTCCTGAAAATGTAAACATAAGCCTAAAGAACAAAACACTTCAACAAATTAAGTTTCTCACAACTTCAGAAAATGTTTACATCATTTCACAAACCAATCATACAGTTTACAATGTGTAAAACTCAATTTTAGTGTGATTGTTAGCTAAAAAAAGTAATGAGACACTGAATCATTTTTAGTGGCCAAACTAGCTAATGAAAGTAGTGCCCTATTCATAGCAAGCTACTTGAAAAACTGAATATTCATGTAATTTTAAACAAGAACTCCCACTAGCCAGAATTTAATACAGTTATTTTTATATTTCACAAAGGATGACTGAAGAGAACACCCTTAATTATATTTGTAGTGATTGAGATATAAGAAATCGCCAATTAAAAATTATCTCCAAGACAGGTAAATGATAAAAAGTGGAACTAACTGTAGTACAGCCAACTGCAACAACAACAACAAAAATGCACAATACTACTGTCAGAAGTCATCTGACAAACTTGACAAGTTGTGTCTAATTTCTCTGGTGTGGCAGTATTTCCAAGTTCTCTTTTAAGAAAGTATTTAAATTTAGTTTCAGACACTGGACCAAGAAAACATTAAGTTTACATCTACTGAATTAACTAAATTTACTTTATCTCCCCTGAAAAAAAAAAATCAGCTAGGTATCATACAATTCAAACCTTCCCGGATCAATAGATCTAAGAACCTGGTACTTGTCGTTTCAGAAAGCACAAGCAGAAAGTAGTCTTGTTGCTTGACCTGAAAACTGAGAAAAAAGTATGATTCAGGAAGTTTAGACTGTCTTAGTGGCACTTTCTGCAACTAGGATCAGTCTGACCTAGAAGATTGTCTCTTCAAGACAAGAGGGTTCCTTTAATAATTTTTTGTACCTTTAGAACTGTTATCAAGTATTCCATCTCCTAAAGGATAGTTTCTTTCACTAGTATTTATTCTGAAGCCAGAGTAATGACCTATTCTGCAAAGCTTCCTCTTTTTCCTGTTTGTTCCAAATATTTCTCCTACTTCTCCAAACGTTAAGATTAATGCAACAGTGATAACTTTTAAAGAGACTCCTGCTTTCAAGTTTTGTTTTTGTTAAGCTTGAACTCTACTGCAGGAGTTTTGCATCACTGACCTCTATTTTCTAATATCCCCAAGATCTCCAGCCTTCTTCAGAACCATCCTAGTAATGCCACTCCAACTATTTGTCCTGTCTACGACACCCTCTGTTATTTCCTCAAAGACTTCCAACTCCAAGACAACAACCCTAACGCATCAGCTTTCCACATCCGTCTCTAGCTATCATTTGTCAACAACGCACTATCAGATTGCAGATCAGTCACCTAAAGCCTCAAGGGCTACTAATAACGAAGCACTAGCACGTGGTTTCTTGCCATGCACCTGCTTGACAGAGTAACAGGGTTAATCCCTCCAACATTCCTAAAGGAACAGCAGGACAACGCACCCAGCAAGCAGCACTAAATGATGCTATTCTACACAGTATTATGCACGCTGAAAAGCGGGACTTAAATCATCCTTCAGAATCCCTCCATAAACAGGAAGCAAATTCTGAAGTGCATCAAGAGACATAAGGATAGAACACATCACCCATGCAGGAAGGTATATACAACTATGTCTAAAACTTAAAAAACTTACCAGGTATCTAATAATTTAAGACCAGCTTTTACAGCCAAGACAAAAAGATACCTATGCTGCTAAAGTTGTACCTACTGGCACAACCAGGAAATAGGTATGGACGTTCTGGTATTCCATCATAAATGCAGAATGACACAGTTTAGGCTGACTTTCGACAAACAAAACAAAAACAAAAAAATATTGAGAATTATTTAACCAAAGGAAAACTCACTAGCAATATAATTAAATATTTACTGAAAGGTAGTCAAATACTCCCCAAATTATACTTGGCTGGCTGTAGAAACAAGTGATACTTGTGACACTAAAATGTTCAAATGAACTATCCAACCAGATCTGCTTATTACCATCTCACTCCTCCTTTCTCTTGCCAGGTTCATGTGGCCTTCTTTTCATGGCCTTTTAGGAACACCTTTCCAGAAACTGTTTTCCCTACGCAAGCAGGAAGTCTTGAATTCATTTTCTTCCCTTGTTTCTTCTCAAGTCATGTTCTCTCTTCACAACTGCTTCATATAAAAGATACTTTACTTTAGCCCATTGTTCTGCCTTCCCACAACCTATTCACACACACACATTTCAAACTGCTCAAAAGACCTTGAAATTTGTATTCTGCACATAAAACTACAGACTAGAGCCAATAAAGAACCAAAGCAGAACAGACTTGCCTAAGAACAAAAAAATCCCACGCTGCTGTACTTGCTGCCTCCGAAACATGGATATGTTCAAATGCCCTAGATGCTTTTTAGTTTGAACTTAAAATGTAATTGAATTCCACCCCTGTACGTGCCCACAGCTAACCCAGACTGGACACACACTGGCCAAAGTTTGTCCGATCCACTCAGAATTTAGAAACTGTGTTCTTCTGCTTAAGGTCACCCCTGGGGTCAACACACTTGGCATGCACAAAAACCTAAACTCAGCCTCGTACAATGGAATTATCAGCTCTTCTAGTAAGAATGCTTTAAAAAGACAGTGGCTCAGTGGGAAAATAATCATAGCATCCAGCTATCAGATGCCTTGAAGTGGGTTTTCAGTAATTCCATTTTGGAAACATGAAGCAAATCTTCCCTATATTCATGGGAATCTCTCAGAGGTAGACTGAAAGCTTTAGTGTTCGAGATACAGTAAATGCATCTAGTTTTCAGTAAGAGACATTTGCTGGGCAAAACTGTTACCAAAGTCTGGTAACAGTTACATAAGAAGCACTAAGGCTTACAGATGGAATAGATTCAACTGGAAGCTTCTGCTACATATTTATTTAAAAAAATAAGACCAACAGGAAGATAGAACAGTATCATTTATATCACATTACAAATATATCCTAAAAAGCAGTGTCCAACTACTACCTTAACTTGCTTTTCTTTCTTTTTCCGTACATCTTCCCATTCATTCACAATCCTCCCCCACAGGATCCATGAGTCTTCTTCAAGATGGCTGAGATTGCTAGAAGCTGATGAACTAGATACAAGAGAAGAGCCGCTATTTCTTCTTGACCCATTTACTGATCGCAAGGATTTGCTATCTGTTTCCAAGAGTCTGCAAATAAGCATACAAAAACAAAAGTCAAGTTCTTCTAATCACAAGACCACACCATGCATTGTTTGTCTAGAAGTCAATTCTTCCAACCTCTTTACAAAGAATGCACCCAAAGGTTCAGTGGAACAGTTTTTCCAGCACCCATTTGTACTAAATTTGAAAAGAAGAACTGCGTTACTGTTTCTTCTTGAGATCTCAAGTAATTCTGCAGACAGAAGAACAGCTCACATTGCAGCATTTTAAGAAACAGATAAAAATGTCACATCATGCATCGACACCACTAAGAGAAGTGAGATTTTAATATAAGCCTTTTGTGGTGTCATGAACTAGATCTTAGTACATAAAGATACCAAATCAGAGAAAGTACAGAATCATTGCAAGTCCAACTCTTACACATTCATCAACTGGAGATTAATAGCCCTACAGGGAAGATGCACAAGTTTTGTTTTGAGGCATAAGTACCAGCAAGAGGGCTTTGATTTTACTAGCAACAAAAAACCCACAGCTGTTGTGCATCAGATCGACAAAGAGAACATAAGGAAGCTAAATATCCTCAATGATAGTGTCAAATGTCAAAGTACTGCAAGAGACTAATTTTAAAGAACAGACAAAAATTAGCCTCCTAAAAGTCTACCTGATTACACTTTTTTTTTAATTGACAGTGTAAATACAGACAGAATAATTAAAATGTGGAGCAATTTCAAAACACCTGACATTTGCTGACAACTGTTCACAAATCAACATGGTGTTTTATAAATGCATGGGGAAAATCTCAGACCTAAAGAATGAGATCCAGGCAACAAAAGTGGTTAGTACAGCTAATGAATGTGTACTTAAAGCGTGGAGTTCAGAGGTGAGAACTTCTGGGGTTATCAGGCAGCAAGGTATAAAGATGTGCCAAGTGCTGGACAAGTTGTTGAAGAGACTTCCCTGTTAGCTGGTTGCTGTGGCCATCAGTTCTGCAAGGAGCTGAGGATTCTGGGCAAAAAGGCGTGCTCTGTTCAGCCTCAACTAGTATTGAGCCCCATAAGCAGGGGGAAGTTTAGACCACATATTAGGTCAGAGCCAGAATTCAGACTAACTTGAAAAAGTGTTTTGCTACATCAAGAGTTTCAGTTGTGCTTTAACTTCCAAGAATTCCAGCATCTGTAAATCAGAGTGATCTGGTTGAATAATTTCTCAATGCAGCTGCACAAAAGCTAACTCCCACCACCACCAGCACTTCAGCAAGGTCAGGTTAGGTTTTAGACATTTAAAAAATTATAACCTGAGTTATATTGTACTTGAGATTGTACACAAATCTCAGCGTATCTACAACTTTTAAGCTCTCTGCTTGACAGAGATATTTATACTAGCTTTCTCTGTCCCCAGCTTTCACCTACTGGTGTATATGGAAGTTAGGGAAAAAAAGTAATTTAATTCATGAAGACAACAAGTACAGTCTCTGCAGTAGTATTTTGTTTGGAAAAGGGTTAACTAGTAATGCCTTTGGGGGAAAAAAAAAATCAAGCTTTTTCAAGACCAATTTTAATTTAGTTGCTATTAATGGAATGAAGAAAATCTTGTTTTGAGTAAAAAATAAAAAAATTCATTTTTAACGTTTAGAAACCTGGCCTATACTGATCCATAACAAAAATTTACAGTTTGGAATTCCTCCTCTCGATCTGAGACAGTGCCTAAAGATCAAATTCAGAGTAATCACAGAGGAAAAACAAGTACAGAATAAACATTACAATTATAAAAACAAGGTTTTAACTAGTCACTTTCAGTTTTCACAGCTTGCTATAGAAGTTATGCTAAGTTTCTGTAATTTGACCTTACCTGGATAAACTCATTGTCCTTAGATTTGAAAATGGGAAGTTCTTTTTACAGTAAGTAGCGAGTTCTGTGGCGTTTAGTCACTGTTTTCTTTCACCTAAAACTTTATAAATGATTTACTAACGCCAAACAGCTCCACCAGGACTCTGGACCGAGCTACCTCATTATTCTGAGGGGACTTTCAGTATAATTGGATTACAGAATGCAACAAGACATAGCTTAATACAATTTGAGTTCTTTCCATTTCTAGCAGCTTAACTAATTCACATTCTCCTTACCGACATAAAAGCCAGCAATGAAAAGGAAACCTTTAAAAATACCCATCACCAGCAATTCTTCCAGCAAGCAGGAACAAGAATAGTTCCCTGTGTTCAGAGTACAATTCCTTGTCAACAAAGTGCCACTGTGCTAAAATGCAGATTCAAACTGTTCTGAACTTACAGTGCACCCAGCATCAAATTTCTGTATTAAAGTGCAGTATCTCAAGAAAAGGTACACTTGATGAGATAGCCTCTAATTAGAATTCACACACAAGACTAATGTGGCATTGAACAACAGGTCTGGCTAAAATCAAATAAAACCAGACAAGATTTGCTAGCTTATTTATTAAATGAAGCAAGCTGACTTGAAAAAGAAAGCCTAGCAAGCCCAAGCTCACATTCTTCTTTCAACAAGCAAGCTAGTCTAACTGCAGGCTTAATGAGATGACTCTAGATGTAAAGACATTGTGCTCCAACACAGATAAGCGGTCCAAAGAACAGGTATTACTGCTTTTCAAATAAAAGTTAGTCACTTAGTCATGAACAGAGTGGAATGCCTCAGATTAAATGCAAATTAGCTTTCTTAAAAGCACTCTAACTCATTTTTTTCTTCTTTTGATAAATTTTCATTTGTGCAGAAAAAATTACATATAGTTCATCTTCAAAGGAGAGACAATCTCATAAACCACAAGAAGAGGATGAGGTGGTTCTAGAAGCTGCCTTCCATTCTCTGTCAAGAACTAGACAGATGTAACAAACGCCCTGTAAACTCTATTGCTATTAGGCTGCAGAATACGAACATAAGAGAAGACATGCCAGGTGACACAATGGCATTAACCCGTCCTCCTCCCAGTTACTCTTTTCCTCTACTGAAAGTTACTGCCCTCATAACTGAGTCAGAAAAAAAAAAACCAAAAAGGGGAGTACCTCAACTGCCTCGGTGCAAAGTCCAGCATGGCAGCAGAAGCTGGAACAGAAGCTAGTTTGAGCTAAACTATCAAACTCTGCACTTCACTACAGCCCAAGGGGTAGCAATCTTCAGAAGGTATCAAAGCCCTGCAGCTACCCATGAAGTCTAAAACCTATGTGGAGCTCAGGTTCTCCTTTACAGTCAAAGTCTCATGAACTACTGAAACATACTTGTTAAATACAACCAAATTCTGCAAGAAGCCGGATGACTTAGAAGTCCTGCCTCAAGAGTGCAAATAAGTGTGGGTTCTGGAAATTCAGCATTAAGAAATCATACAGGCCAATTTTATTTCTTAGTGAGATTGCCAATTTGCCATCCCTGTGCATGTCAAGAGCAACTGATCCAATTGAAAGTTTCACCTTGAACTGTAGATGGTGCAGATAAATATCCACTCATGGAAAGGCTGCCAAGAAAACAGTTGCTTACTATACAAAAAAAAAGCCAGGATGAACAGAAAAGATTGATTAGGAATTTACTTTTCATGAAATTAAGACATTATGCATCTGCCACCATTAACATAACAGCAGGATGCATCTACTATTTCTTGCAAATAAAGATGGCTGAACACTGTTCCATCTCTAAACAGAGCAGGTTATGTAGTGGAAAGCAAGAACTAGGTAAAAGTGGAAAAAAATAGAGAAAATGGAATTCAGAAATCTAACATTCCAAAAAACTAAGAGAAATTACAGTTTTGATCTAAGAAGGTGAGAAGGTTATATGAAAGTTTCATCCCTCAGATACTGTTTTAAATACAGTTGGACTCTATCTTAAAGGTCTTTTCCAACCTAAACGATTCTATGAAACGGATACTGAAAGTCCCATGGCTCCAGTGTAAATTCTTAAGATTAGAGGCAGCTATAAACACTCCTGTAAAACCAGGAGAGAAAAACACCTTATACAGTTCCACAAAAAAGAACTTTTAAAAACATAGCACAAGAACACAAGTTCTTAAACCTTGGGGCCTTGAAATTGAAATGTTGCGCCGTGAAGTTTTACCTAACCCCCTTTTAACAGCCTCCATGCTGAAACTGCAACAAACCAATTTTAGTCTCATTACCATACTCTGAAGAGCAAAAAGTTTTCCATTCACCTGTTCTGTTCCTCGAGTTTAGCGAGTAATTCTAAGTCATCTGGACTCAGCTGTGTTGGCGAGGACGGTGATAACGCGGGTGTAGACAGAGTGGTAGAGGAGGATGTAGTGTGTAATGAGGCAGATGGACTTGCCACCTGACTGGCCATTTGACTGACGGTGTGCGATACAGTGTTCTTCACCCATGAGAGAGTAGAGCTCAGCTTTCCTGCAACCTTGTCTGTCGCCACCTGTGATGACAAAAAGAAGAGGATGCAATAGGGGTTTTTTTTAATACTTTTTTCAGTAAACCTGCTGTCACTGAAGAGAGGGAAAAGAAATATACACTATGCATGAAGTGACATTATTTATTTCTCCAGAACACCCAAGGCTGTCAGCAGCAACACAAGCATCAACAGCAACACAATATTATAGAAGTAGCATGCAAGTATGCTGCTAATCCACAAAGACAGACTCTGAGGAATTCCTGACGTATACTCACAGAGGTCATTTCTGCAGTACAGAAATACCACAGGATCCAGGATCAGCTCAAACTTCCCATTACAAAAATAAATAGAAATAAAAGCTTGTTTTAAAACATCTTGATAAACTAATAATGACACAGAAACCATAGAAAAATAGATATAGAAACAGTCAACAACTATACTGATGGATGCTGGAGCAGTACAAGTATATCAATGTAAACACTCCAGACCACCCACTGCTCATCGCCATTAATCCCCACAGTGGCAGGACAGAGGAGCAGGCGCACCACGTTTCTAACCTACACCAAAGCAAAAGATCCTTCAGCATCCGCCAGTGTGCAGAAAACAGTCACGAAGAATTTACACCCATGAATCTACAACAGCTCCTGAACATCTTACGTTGAAGGCCTCATGCTGCCAGCTCTTCTCCTTCCACACTTTCTCTTCAAGGTCACCCCTACACCAAGTGCCCTTGACCCCTGATCCCACTGCCAGGGCCTGGACAATCCTGGAGTTTGAGAGGGGTCCTGGAGGAAAAGTAAGAGGTGCTACTAGAGCAGAAGGGAGCCTGAGCAGACAGTTGGGGAAACTGCAGGTCCAGGAACAAGGAGGTTAACTGAGGCTGATCGTAACCTGCTTCTCGACCAGGGCTATGGGGTAATGCAGCCTAACAGATTCACTGATCACTAGAGAAGAACGAACAGCAGCCCTTGGAGTTATTTTGTAGTGAACCCTCACTAGAGCTTCCTGCAGCAAACGAAAATTTAAGAGGTTTGACCTACAGTGATTCACAACAGAGTTCAATTCCTCCCCTGGTCCAACTCAGAAAATCTAGATGCACCTTAAAGAGCGAGCTAGCTGCGTAGCAAAAGGTTAAAACTTTTCAAAAACAACGTTTAAGAGGAACTTCTTTTGAAGTGGTGCTGCTGGCAACTATTTATTTTGACCTTTGCTGACTTTCTCAAAACACTGAATTGCTCCATGGTTGTCACAAACAATTCTGCAGTACAGCCTATACAATAATTGCTAATATACGAAAGACACTGAGCTACAGGGAAAAAAACAACCCTTCCCAAGATGCTCTAATAGAATCTAATTAAAGCAGAATTTCAACTGGAAACAGTAATTCCATCCCAGCACACTGTGCATTTATCTGAAGCACAGTATATCGACTGAGTGACTGGTTGCTAAAGCAGAAGCTTTTATTTAGATCCAGTGCTACAATGAATTTTTTTGTGAATCAAATCCAGCAGTATTTTATTTTCATATCATATCAAAAGGAAGAGATGCTGTATGTCTTCAGAAAACAAGAGGAAGAGTACAGGCCACACAAAACAGTGGGACTCAATCTCCCCACTTCCTCTCCACCAGCAACATGGCACTTAAGAGCTCTCCTAGGGGACTGCAAAGAGGTTTCCAGTTTCCATATGCCTAACATTCATTCTGGAAATGGTAGCAGATTTTGCCAGAAATCTTCAGACACAGGGATACAAACCACAGGTAGGAACAGTAAGATCCCAACGTAAGCATCAGAAAGGTTCCAGTTGGCTCTTATTCACTGTTGGACAGGAAAGCTCAGGTATATCAATATGTTTAAAAAAAAACAACAACACATGATCTTTTAAAGATCATCTTCAAAAAAAATCACTTCCAATACTAGCATTTGACATCATCTTTTATACAAGAAAGGAGTAAGAATTGCTAGAGGTTTCAAAATCTTAAGTTTAACACATGCATTAATATTTCACTCAGTCAATATCCTTTACTCTCTATTGCTATGACAGAATAAGTTATTGCTGTTTCACTTTGAATAAAATAGCATTATCATAAAGGTAACTCATACATCTCACTTAAGACTGATTATTTTCTCAAAGGCTTTAAACTGCTTAAAATATGACAAGTAATGCAACTATTCCAACTATTGGCAGAAACAGGGCCCATCTTAAGAACACAGCAAACACGACTGCCATACGCAGCAGGTTTTAAGTCACCCATTCTAAGAATCTTACATATAAATACTAGAAAAGCAGTGATTTTGAGTAATACCCTATGTGACAGAAACAGGAAGAGAAAGTATACAATCAATTTTCATCTCTCTATGAAGTAAAGTAACTAGGAAGACTGAAGGTAAAAAAGTAAATCCAAGCCGAGCCTGGCTTACACATTATGAGGCTGATACTCCACGTTAAGATAGCTGAAGCAGGGGGTGGGGTGGGGGATGGAAATCACGAATCTTGCTAACATTCATTCACCAACACATCACTAGGCACTAAAAAATTAATGCAAAGGTTTGTAGAAACCAATTATGTGAAGAATACTAAGAAAAAGTATGGTCAAGAAAACCACGCAAGACAGCAGTTAAATCAGAACAACGGGTCTAACACTCCTGTTTCTAAAAGCAGTTGAGTGTTTCATTAGAACGTATTCAGAGAATTAGTACCAAAGAAAATTCGTAGTCTGAAAGCATTAACACATATAACAAGCAAAATGCAGAGTTGCAAAAAGCAAATGTTTGAAGATCAAAAGGCTCAGTGCAGTTTGTACCAAAAACACATGAAGAATTCGTTTGGGGAAAACAGCTACGGCAGTCACCCAGGGCCAAGCTAAACTAAGAAAAAAATCTGATATAGTAGCTAACTAGTCAAGCCTACATCCCTTTTGCTGGCTTTTCCAGGGTTTCCTACAAATCTAAAGCCAGCTCTCAAATTGTCAGCATCAGTGCAGGCTCCTGGATCTAGACATGAAGGGATTTAGTATCAGTTTGTTATCCCTTTCCCTAAATAGGCTAGAGTAACAGGATTTTCATATTTCATCATTTCACCTATGTTAATTTCAAAATTAATATTCAGTGACAGAAGATTTCATAGAGTTATTATTTGACAAGTGACTTAAGGCCTTCCAGAAAACAGATCACGAATTTGAAAATGAGAAAACCTTCCTAGGAGCATCACACCAGTATTCCTATCAACACGCACACCGTGCTCCTACACTTGCCCTTCAACTCTTTACCCTTCTCTTATTAAAGAATGAAAATCCCTGCTACGTGTCATAAGCCTTTCAACTATGTACACCACTCCATCTAACAGGGTAGTTGTTCTCACCCATCACTAAACCATAGACCACTGCTACTTCCCACCTTTCCACTGACAATCCCTGCAACAAGAAATCCACGTCCCACTACTAAGACAATACATACACATAGGACAGAAGTGAATCCTACTGACTCCCACTACTATGACAATACACACATGTAGCACAGAAATGAATCCTACTGACTCCCAAGAGATAAGTACCTCTTTCCTCTGACAGCACAAAGGAAAGAGCTAAAGGTTTCACTCTAGTCCCTTCAGAGAAACTGGGGCTCCCCAGTTAAAAATCCCAGAGCTATCAAGTTGTTGAAATTAGTCCTCTGCCTTTAATTATACCAATGAGAATACATTCAGTACAAATGATGGCAGATACTTTCAAATGGTATCACCAACTCCAGGAAACACAGGAAAAGCTGGATGAGCATTTGGTTTAACACCTCCCTGCTTCAGAGATGCGATTTTGCTTAACACAGCATTCTAGAAAGACTCAAGCAGGCCAGTACCGTTAAACCTTTAATCTTTTCTTTGTACAAAGTCTCCACAAGGCTTTCCTAAACAAATGTTTCTTTTAAAAACTGGTTATTATTTAATCAGTGATACTCCTGCAGCAGCGCCTCCCTTTCGGCTACAACAATAATGCTCTGCAGTTATGAAGTGTCCTTCCCTTTGCTACTCTTCGCTTTTGTGGAAAAGGGATCATAGTCATCCGCTCAGCTGTTTGTAGCGGTAACAAGGACAGCCAGATACACCACAGTGCCTGTCCCAAAATCTCAGCTAGGTCACAGCGATAAATCTCAGTACATGAGACAGTACTTTTGCCTTTGCCGTCACCTTCTCACTAAGCATACACACCTACGCTACTTCCACTCTGTTCTGCCTTCTCTTGCTGCTGAAGCGCTCGCGCTTGTAAAGCTGCTCTACCTGGCGCCCTCCTGTGCTACACCAGGTGTCACAGGCAGCAGCTACGCAGGCAGCTCAAGCCCAGGCTCCGCTCCGTAAATCCCAATACTTAGGAGATCTATGCAAGCTCTCCATGCCTTCAGCTAGCCAGCTCGGGCTGGAAGCCCCCAGTTAACAGTATTCTTTGCTCAGCTCACCTCAGCCAGTTTTTCAACCATGCAAAGAGAGTTGCTTTCCTTTTTATTCCTGGCATTTTTCAGATGCTGAAACTCAAGTTACATTTGAAGAGTATAAAACGTAACCTACATTGCCTGGGAAGCATGCCAAATCAAGAGCACCATCAGGATGATCAAGCCATTATTAATTATTATTAATGTGTGATCAAAAACAGAGTCAACCCATTTTAAAAATGGGCTTTTCCCCCAGAGGGCTCTCACTCAAGAGCCTGCCAATTAATCAGACTCTGAACACAAATGCTGCTCCCAGCGCACTCCCGGGGACACCAACACTTTCCACTGAAGACAGCCAGACAAGCAGGCAGGGTACGCCGCCTTTACTCTTTGCAGCAGGACACTGGGAACTGAGCAGGCATCATCCAGCTCCAAACCAGGTATTTTCATTCAGGATCGAAGACATTAACAGCTACACTGCTGCTCCCGGTTTGCCAACTGACCAAGAGCACGGGAAGAGTTCATTTGCCTCTACCTGCCTCAGAGCATGTAGATACCTCCTAAATAAATGTGTGAATTTTAAGTTTGAAAACATTGATCTTTAAAGACATCAGAGGGACAAGACTTAACTACTCAAGGCTTTTACTCTGCTGCAGTTTCCAGTGAGCAAAACAGAACTACCAGCAATTCTCACCCATCTGGGCAGTCATCAGGCAAGGCACAGACCTGTCTGCTACGTACTTTAAGCTACTGCAAAGATAATAAATGTTTATATTGATATTATACACAGAAACATATGACACGCAGTTTATATATGCCAATTAAAATACATAAAATTCAGTACCTCAACTTTTAGTATCTTTAATTAGCTGCTGATTACAGCGCTTTATTACCAAGAGGAAGTACAATACTGTGTTTAGATTTTTTTAGTTGCTCAAAAGAATACTGCAGTGGAGTAGCATATGAAATTTTAAGTAAGGCTAGCTGAAGGTAGACCGCAGCATCCCACATTACATACAATTATATAAATCTCTCTCCCTGAGAATCCCAAGGTATTGTGCAGCACCTTACAGTAAACCCAAAAAATGTTACCACATTTTTGCATTTGCCAGACAGACAGTATTTGTTTTTCTTAAAAAAATCTATTTCTTTAAAAAAAAGGTATTTCACTGTACACATTGAATTAGCTTAATACCTATATTCTGCATTTCCCTGAGGAAATCTGTACCCAAAATAGTCTCAACTATTCTTATTGTATGACAAAGTAAAAATAACTGCAAGCCTTACACAAACACTACTGTATATATTATATGCTCTCTACTCTTTCTTCTCTTCCTGAAGGGAGAAAGAAATGGGAACTTCCAGAATACAGAAAGTAATCCTCATACTACTCTACATATAAAAAGAAGTCTCACATAATTGGGGCTGAAGCTGTATATGTGGTTTTCAAGGCAGTTATATAGCATTCCATGCACCCAGTCTCCTGCTTGCTTCAAAAAAGTCAACAGCAGTCTAAGATCTGAAGAATAAATTAAACTGTCTCAGTCAATGACACATGCAGGAGAGGTAGCTGTCGAATCAGCCTGTTATCATGCTTCCTGACAAGCTAAAATCCTAATTTAGGGCTCAAACATGGTTTCACTGTAAGCTTCATCTGTATCTTTTACACTACAAATTCACATAACTGATTTCTGCTGAGGTCTGAGGAAGAAGTCCTGATTTACTCTCATATTCCTGATTTTTCTTGTAATATCACCTAACAATAGTCAGGAATATCACCGCTAACATTCACCAGCTTCCATTTCACTTGATATTCACTAGCTCTCCAAGTCTTTCTGATACAAAGAATAAAGCAGTCTAACATTTTATACTGTGTAAATCTTAAGCTATCAGAAAGCTTTCTGTAGTATCATTTAGTAAATAACTTTTAAAGAATGTGTATCTTCAGACTCTAGCACATTGGGGTTTTGATGGTCCCAAAACATCCGAAAGAAGAAACTTGAAGCTGCAAGTTCACATACACAACATAATCTAACACATAAGGTGTTTTAAGGAGGTACTTCATTAGAAATGTTGTAGGGATCCACTAAAGGCTGAAACCATTGCTCAATGTCATATGAATAACATTTCAACCACTGACCAAATAGCACCAAATTCTATTTATTTCCAAGAACAATTCCAGGTTTTTAATTACCTCTGAAATTTTTACAACCTGTCAAGCATTGTCCCAGCACACTACCTGAGAAGACAAACCACGGTGCTTTTGCAGACACTGTCTCCTGTCCATCTGAAGAGGGTCCTTTATCAAACAAGTTTCAAATCTGACATAGGAATGTAACAGTCTTCAGGAAACCACAGAGACCACCTTTCAAGGGGAAAAGAATTAGATACAGTGCTTTTGTACAAAAGATGGCTGAGAGCTCCTCAGAGCTGCAAGAGAAAATACTGAAGGACTATAGTAAAAACCTTGAACAGGGAACTTCCTTTGTTTGTTCTCTTAGACCTTGGTTTGGAAAACATCTTTGTATTTGAGGTTCAGCATACCAAGTTACACGCGCATATACTTGAAGGACCATCCCCTTGGCTAACAAAACAGAGGGAAGAATCAGATTAATCAGCTAAAATAAAGAACGACAACTGCAAAGTCAGTTTGTTTATGCACTGGATTGGAAGATCTTTTTTTTTCCTTTTCAGTAAAATGCAACTCAATCATTTGACTGGGGTTCAAGTCAGTATCATCAGGCATTTACAAAAAAGTAACATACACACTGAAGGACACATATGTTTATCATTAAAGTTCCTTTCTACAAATTTTACTTTCCTACTCATTCCCCAAAGCCTAGCTTCCTTAATATTGCTTTTAGCCAACTTCCTCCTGGAAAGGAGCCAGGACTAGCATCTAAACTACATTTGGGCAAAAATAAACAAACAAAAGCATATACATGCAGTTAACTTTACTAAAAGCCTCAGGTCTACATTTTGGAAGTGAGAAACAACTAAGTCATATTTTTAAATGTTCACTGAGCCTTAATTAAAATCAATGTTTTTAACACAACTCTTCATTTAAAAAGTATACAAAATTTGCAAGGAGTTAAATTGGTAAGTTTAAAAGGATCCAGTATCTGACAACGTGAAAATATACCATTCCATGCAACATTTGTTTTTATGTACTGGCCGCCCAAGTATTTTCTAGGTGTCATTCTCCTTGTTTATAGAGATCAGATAAACTTATGCCACAATCTACAGGCTAGAACCAAAATTCTCATCTCCCATTACCAAGTTGTGCATGGTTCCCTTTCCAAAGGGATGTACAAAACGAGACTTGATGGAGAAACCGAAGAACATAAGCATGGCCTTATGGAATATGGCAACACTTGAAACTATTACTTACTAGAATTGTAAACACATCAGGTGACAGAGGTTGGGGAGACCCTACCTTCAGGATATTACTGTTCTTTCATCTAAATGGTCAGCTAAAACCTCAACTTTCTATCAATTACACTCAAATTCAAATGAGTAGACTGGTTTCTAAACGACTGACTGGTAACCAGCTTTACTTGTGAGCTACAAATTCACTGTGACCTGCAGCTGCTGACAGAGAGCAAGAAATAAAAGGTAAAAATTTTAGAAGTGAGAAGTGTAGCCAGTTTAGTAATTTTCACATAGGAAAGTTGTCTAAGCTATTCAGTAAACATAGCAGATTTAAGCACAGGTGCATACATCAATAGTCAATTCTTTTAACAGAATCCATGCCAACATCTGTGGTCTTGAAGTAATGTTTAATTTTACCCACCAGTGGGCATGACTTGTCTTCACAAGCACTTACAGTGTATCTTAAAGCAAGCATATTTTTGTGGCTATAGAAGGATCTTCCTCCATGCTACTGAAGTCTGTTACAGTGCTCCTGCAGCCTTTTCTGAGCACAGCACTTAGAGAAAACTCATTTTCCTCAGTTATTGACTAAAGAAAAGGGAGATGGCTTTTCAGAGCAATGACTCACCTACTCACCATCAAATGAAATCAATTATTTTCTGATTAGTTGACCACTGACTTTTACACTTTCATTTGGAAATAAGGGGCTATTTACTTCTTTCAAAAAGGCCTACTAGTGGAAAAATGCAAGGAAGATCAATGAAATACAGATGATTTTTAGTACCAGTCTGACACCAAAAAGATTACGTAAAAATCCCAAAGCCCATTCTATCATGGTCTGTAAGTGTCTTATTATGGAATTTTAACTTGCCTTTGTCATTTTGTCTTTAGAAAGATTGATCACAATTCTTTTTCCAAAGGGCTGAGAAATACTTACTAAAGCTTCAGCCAAACCCATAAAGTTGCACCACTAATGCATTCTAAGGGGGGGAAAAAAACCCCCACAATTATTTTGCTTAATGAATATGGGTTTTTAGCTCTGCTGTTTCAGAGAGCATGGAAGTTGGAATTTCTTTTCACTATGCCTGAAAGTAGTTCACTGTTTGAACTAATGAACAAGAATACCTGAAAAATGAGAGATGTAAAACTAACTTCTTCTATACAACATCACTCTATAGAGTGATGTGGATGGTACACAACCAAAATGTTAGGTTTTGGCTAGCTAATAATTTTTGACATCCACTTTAAGTGACATTCGATAGTTTTACCGTTCTATAACAAAAATAACAGTAACCTTGTCTAACATCCTCTTAGTTACAAGTGCACAGTCAACTTGTGGCAACAACAATCCAGTACTAAAAGACTGGCCCCGTCTGCCAGTCTGATGAAACCAAAGAAAAAAATACATAGTTAATACAGTGCAAGATACTGGCGAGTCAGAATTCTGTATCATCACAATATCATTATACTTTTTTTAATTAAAAAAAGGATCAAGAACATGTTATGATATCATCAAACAAGTATTTCATGCTATGCTAAGAATTGCTAAGACTTAGTCATGACAATAGGGCATAAAAAAACCTCAGGAGTTCGAGAAGTTCAATAGCTTACCATGTAGCAGAACGCATTAAAACAACCTATTACCAAAATATTAAGTTCGGGTTTGTTGGGTTTTCTGTTTTGGTTTGGGTGTTTTGGTTTTGTTTTTTAAGGATTAAACTGCGGAAGTAAAAATAAATCAGAAGTTACTTGCAAAACTATACAGATCAGACAAGACAACAGATTTTGGTAACAAAACCCAGAGACAGGTAACATTTGTTCAGAGAAAAGAAAATAAAGATATTCGGTGGTGGCTTTTGGCTGCTTCCCAAGTTGGAAACTAATACAAAAAGGTTAAGTGTCCACAGTCATTCCATCACAACACCTTCCTTTTTGTTCAGAATAAAGCCCAACCCTAGTACCGTACTTCAACCCCAAGCATACAACAACCGCCTCGCTGGGACTTGGAAGGATTACTTTTACAGACAATTAGCAAACGAAGTCGACAGTTACGCAGCCTGAAATAACACGAAGACCACAGCATGATCCCTGTCAGCACGACCGAAAGGAGATCCCATTCTTCATTGCCCCAATTCTACAGCAGGCTCAACACTTCCTAGGCCCTCCCCGAAACACCACTTCACGGATAACTGAATAGTTTCCAGAGTTCATAGGAAGTTAAACAACGTTAAGAGTAATTAAGGAAAAGCTACAATTAACTAAATCACTTCTGCTGCTGCCTTGTGAGAATATAGTTTCTGTGTACATGCATACAACAAAAACACACCACAACTGCGTACAAAATGAGAAACGACAGACAAGGGCCCCTGCACTATTACTGCCCCACCACCCATTTATTCCAATCACCACTTGCTGGAGAAGGAAAGGACGCACCTCAACTACAGACACTTAAGCAGGCAAGACTACAATGAAAGCAAGACAGTATTCCCAATTTAAAGGAACCAAAAACTTAGCAATGCATGATGTTGGTCATTACAAATGCAGAAGACAAGGCTTTAACTCAGCATGCTATCTACAAACTTAAGTGACATATATTCAAGAGCTTCAGAGAATATAGCTAACAACTCAAAATTACATACTCCTATAATATTTACTATTTGCCCCCCCCCCCCCCTTTTTTTCACACAATAACTATTCTAATTGGGTTTTGGAAAAACGTGAATTAAGACTACATAATCAAGGCAAGTATAGGTTGTTTGAGAAAACAACATTCATAAATTCTTTGTTGTTCCACTTCTCAGACTACCAGAAAAGATTTTTCTTTTAAACTATGCATTTGACACTTAAAATGATACCTAAAATATTAAATTCTACTATGTCTCTGGCTTAAGCATTAGAAATGTATTTATTTTTTCCACAAGATAAGAAAACAAACCAGGAAGAGTAAGAAAATGTAAACATAATATTGAGTATGCACACCCCAACTTGGCTGCTTTGCCCCTTGTAAATCATGATATTAGAACCTTGAATTAGCAAGGTAGACAATTTTGTTTTTCTAACTTCACTGACAACGGACTTCTTCAATTTTTATTACTTCTCCATTTATTATCAATCCTACCCAGAGAACAAACTGACAGTAACTGTTCAGGCACTTCCCCCACCCCTTCTCTTCTCGTAAACTTCGAAAGGCTTTCCTCCCACCTCTTCCTTTCCATGAATCCCATTTCAACCATTCCACTCTCCAACCACCTCCTGCTTACTTGTTCAAAAGCAATCAAACAAGCCCACAAAGACAAACATACGGAGAGCAATGAAAAAACCCCAAAAAACCAACCCACACCAAACCAATCCAAGCCACCAAGCTGTAGCTGAGGAAGTCCCTAAGCCTCGGCCTGCGGGAGGCCAGGAAGAGATACGGGGAGGAAGCAGGGCTGTTCTGCTGAAGCTTTCTTCTCCAAACATCTGCTCCTCTCGGAGGTACTGCTGGGCTGGGCCGACATTCAGTGACAATCACCACAGCTGCTCCCATCCCACTTTATGAAATTCAGGCAATGCTGATTCATAATACTAAGTGCTTTCCTCCTGATCCTCCTCCTTGCCACTGGCCATCTCTATGTCTTCTCCTAATCCTTACTTGGAAAGGAATTCACATCTGTATATTTCAAAATAAGCCTTAAATCTTTATAAGTGTAAATATAGAGCTGTACAATCACAGTCAAAGCAGGAACTGCACATTGAAAGAAGGGAAGAGAAATAAACAGGCACATTTATGCAAATCACTTTTTAATACTATCTACCAGAAAAACAAACAAGATCCAGTTACCTTCTCCTTTAGGCACATGAAGTAAAGTGAATTAAAAAAAAAAAAATAGGAAAAGTTTTGAATTTGACAAATACTTTTGGAGATAAGTAAAACATATTGAATATTATCAGTTGTTCTCTGTATGAATTTGCCTCCTTTCTACATCTTTTGTATGTGATCTTTGAGGAAAAAAAAGAGATTGTCCCAGGCTGAGGTGAAACACTATGTTTTGACACAGTCAGTGCTAATGCTAGCTCATGCTGGAAACTCAAAATGGTACGCCAACTTCACGTTTGCTATAAAATTGCTCCGATTAGCAACACTGAAAATTAGCATAAATTATGCGGAACTACAGAAAAGCAACACTAGGAATTAAAGCTGGAATACGTAACAAGTAGCCAGAACATTAATATCGAGTTTTTACCCTTATTATATAATCCCGTTCGTGCAGATGCAGCAGGAGGTGCTAGCAAATGAGTCTCGAGGCAGCACTTGAAAATTCTTTCTCTCCTAAAAATGAAAGACCCCTAGGTTCCTGGTCTAACGCTGCTTCCTCCCCACCGCCATCCACGGCTGGCACCACGGGGCACTTCCATCACGGAGTTGCCAACTACCCACTCGCGTCCCCGCGACAGCCGAGCCGCCGCCGCGGAGTGGCTGAGGCGCGCCGGCCCCGCAGCCCCCGAGCCGGCGGCAGGGCCGCGCACCGCGGCCTCCCGTCACCCCACCCCGCGGGTCGCCCCAGGGGAACGGGCTTTCCCTGCCCAGCAGCGGCGCGACGCCGCCCGCTCCACCGCCCACCGCGGCGGGAGGGCCCCGGGCCGCGGGCGCTGGGCGGGGGCGGCCGGCAATGCCCGCGGGGTGGCGACGCCCCGCCACTGCCCGGCCCCGCCACGGCCCGTCGGGAGGGGACGGGACGGCGCGGCCGGGGTCGCCGCACCCCGCCTAGGCCCGGCCGCGCACCGCCCCCGGCCCCTCAGCGGCGGGGGCGAGGGCCCGGCCGCGCCTCACCTTGGAAGCGTTGCCCGCGGCAGGGAGGTGCGAGCATCGGCGTCCCCCGCCGCCGGCCTCCGCGGAGCTCCCCCCTCCCCCCGGCGGCTCGCCGCGCTCCGCCGGCCCCGCAGCCGGGCCACGTCCCTGCCCGCGCCGCGCGCAGGCGCACTCCGCGCGCAGCCGCCGCCGCCGCGAGAGGCAGCCCTGCGCCCCCGCAGCGCCGGCTCGCGCCCCGCCGCGGGGGGACCCGCGAGCCCGGGAGCGGCGAGGGGCGGGCGGCGGCGGCGCCTCGCCGGGCTCCCCGCGGGTGGCCGCCGCCAACGGGCCCGGCCGCGCTTCGGGTAGCCGGGGGCAGGGCCTGCCGGCGGGCGCAGCCACGGCTCCCCTGGGTCACGGGGGCGTTCCGGGCTCGGTGCTGTTACTCCTGTGTTGGGAGGCCGGGTGGCAGGCTGCCCTTACCGCCCCGCAGGTCGCTTACGTGCTCCCTCCTCCAGGTCCCCCCGTTATGCCATCACTACTGTAACAGCAAAAAAAACTCCACCACCATAAGCCGGGCCCCCACCTTGCCCCGTCACAGCAACTCTGCTAACCCTGCGTGCCCCCACGGCACTCCCACCCCTGCCCCTGCCATCCACAGCAACGGCAGAGCAGAGAAGCTGCCGCGTCACCTCCACACAAGGCAAGGATGCGCTGCATCTGCTCCATTAAGAGTAGGGTTTTTTGGTGTAGACAGTGTCTGCCTAGGGATTTCCATAATGCCATCTATACGTTGGAAGTTGCACATAATAACGTGTTCTCCAGGAGCACCAACCAGCCCCGGGCTAGATAGGCCCTCACAAGCGTTTGTTAGACACGTTTCGGCCAGATGCCGATTCGGTTACACAAACAGTTGAGAGACTGTCTGCCCGGAGCAACTCCCCATCTAACAATGAGCCCCTTTGCCATTGTGCTGCTACAATGAAGAATAGAGACTCCTAGACAAAACCATCCAGAAGTTTTCATTTGTAAGGGTTCTAATAAAAGCTTAATTAAAAAAAAATAATTCCAACACTCCCAGAACACATACAATGCTCTATGTACTGCTTTATAGCCAAGTATGCAAAGAAAATACTCTTAAAAAAACAAGTAAGCAGCAAGAGCAGGAATAGGTTATAGACAGGCCTCCAGCATAACCTTTTTTTGCTTCAGCAAGGCTGTCGCTGTTGCAAATGACAGCGGAAAAAGTGCAATTGCTACAAGCGACCACATAGGTCAGTCCAGTCACAGCCAACAACCTCCTCGGGTCCTCCGCAGGCCAACGGGGAGAGGGCCCTGCTTACAGGGGCAGTTTCATCAGTCCTGGAAACTTCTTCCAAATACAGGACGCTGTTCTAGAAGACCTGGGCGGTACCACGCTCTCCAGAACACATTCAAGTAAAAACACCACATACAATATAACAGAAATTGAGAAACAGCATCAAAGAAAAAAATGCAAGTACACTTTTTCCCTAACAATATGTTACCAGAAAAAAATATATTATTAGAGCATTGAAAATACTGGCTTTTACCTCAACAAGCTTAGAGCCTCTGTGAAGAGCAGTCACCCTTTCAACAAACATTGTCCCATAGGATGAAAGCAGAGATTTGCCCTGAATTTGTAAGTGATTCGGGGGTGGGGCTAATAAGCTCAGCTGGAGCCTCCCTGTCTTGCAGGGTGACAACGAGCAAGGAAGCCTGTGGAGGTGTGGTGGGATAACAGGCTAATTACAGAGTCTTCCTACAGAGAAGAACAAGAAATTGATTTTTTCTTGTTTAACAACAAGACTAATGGAGTCTTGCTTATGATACCACTGACCGCGAGGCGTTTCTCCTCAAAGCGAGTAGCTGCCCAGCAGTTGCCAGGAGACCCTTACTGGAGAGCGTGCGTTCATGCGCTAGAGAGCAGCTAAAACAACGTGCTCCCCTAGAGTTACTTTATGTAAAAATTGAAAAGTGTGTAGAATTCCAAACTTTCTAAAATTCAGGCTTAGATAGTTAAATAATTTCTGAAGCTAGCAGGTACCTACCTGGTAGGAACCATGCTGGTACCAGCCTGATGGAAGAAAAATACATTATTTCGCTCATGCTCTTGTGGTTATTTATATCAAATTAATAACTTTTTAAAAATATTGGTCTATGTATAACAATTACTGTGGTGGGGTTTTTTTTAGTAAAGTGAATGAGGATAACCAGACAAATGCATCAGGAGCAAAGATGCTGGCGCTGTGCACTTTTCTCTGACAATGCCAAGAAATCTGATGCCACTTGACTCGCTTGTCCCGGTGTACATATATATATATATATATGCAAGTATATAGTCTTGCTTTTTTTCATCAAATATCAATTATCCCGAGCATCTATAATTTATTTTAGGAATAGCATTCGATTGGGTTTTAGTTGGATTAATGTTTTAATTATTTACTGTTCAATCAACTGTGAGAATTTTCCCTAGAAAATGAAGGGAATTAAAATCCTATAACATCTCCATAATTGGTGATTTTTAAGATCCAATCCATTGATTTTTCTGTTGTAAGAATCCCTTTGCTGTGATGTATCCCTTGCTGATAACTGCTTAGGCAGTCACTGAAGGAAGACCTGGAAGCGATGATGTGTCACGTGTAGGCACTCGATGACAGCAGGCTCTTTTTCCTCTAGAATTCTATTTCTCTGATCCGTTCAGAGAGACGACCGGCCGCCTGCAGACCTGCACACAGGAAGCAAGAAGCCCACGCCGGTGCGGCCACACGACCCCGCAGCGGCCGAGCCCGCGTCCCGGCGGCGGCCCCGGGGGCAGCTGGGTCCCACCGCCCGCAAAGGCCGCGGCCGCGCCGTGCGGGCGCTCCCCCAGGCCGGCAGGGGGCAGCACGGCGGGCGCCGGGGACGGGCCGCTCGGCGGCGCCCCGCCTCGCCGGCCGGGCTAGGAGCTGCGGCTGCGCAGTGGGCGCGGCCTTTTCCCCCCTGCTGCGGATTGCAGTCGTTGTGCGGAGCGGGCCCCGGCCTAGGCCTAGACCGGACAGTACCTGGCACGATGGTCAGTACCGGCCCCCGCGGGACCCGCGCGGCGGGGGGAAGCTCTGCCCGACACTCTGCGCCCGCCGCGCGGCTCTGCCCGACCGGATGGAGCCCGATTGGCCCGGGCCCGGGGCCGACTGCGGCGGCTCCAGCGTGGCAATGGCTGCCATTAGCGCTGGGGCCGAGTCGCAGGGTGGCTTGGGGCGGCTCGGCGGGGCCCCAGCGGGGCCCGGTCCGGCTCGGCCCGGCCCCGCTACCGTCCGCGCTGCCGCCCTGGGCCGCGGCCTACCGGCCCGGTACGACGGCGGGCTGGGTTGGGCCCGGGCCGCAGGCGCGTGGCGGCGGGACGGCGTGGAGGGAGCAGGAGACGGGCGGCCGGACCGGGCTTGACAGAGCCCCCCGCGCCCTGCGGCAGCTGGCGCCTGGCTCGAGGGCCGGGAGTGCGGGTGTCTGACGGGCCGCCCTCCCTCCCGCCGCGGGGTTGCGCGTCTGAAACGTTGGCAGGTGTCGGGGAGCGTCTGCCCCGTCGCGGTGTCAGCAAAGCTCGCCGCCTTCGCGGAGCGGCGGGGGGCTGCGGGAGAGGCCGGCTCCGTGGCAGAGCTCGCCAGAGAAGTAACTGGCTGGGGGGGAGTGACTGGAAACGACCACGGTTACTGCGTCGGTCCGTGCAGGCAGACGTTCGGTTAACAAGTACAATTTCTGGTTTTCTCCTGAAACTACATGAAGTGATGGGGAGAAGTGTGCATTAGTTCCTGTGGGAAGGATAGAAATTCTGGGGTTTGGGTGGGGCTTTTTTATTCCATTTTATTTTTATGATCCTTTTTGTGATCTAAATGTATAAGTAAACATTTTAATCCTGATTTCACTGTGCTTTTATTCCTAGTAGGTTTAATATCGTTAGAATGGTCTTGGCTTACATGGTTATATGCTACTAACACCTAGTTATACTTCTTATTCAAGGGGTTTGTGAAAGTTGTCAAGAATAAGGCGTACTTCAAGAGATACCAAGTGAAATTCAGGAGAAGGAGAGGTATTGTTAAATTCCCTGTAACATATAATTAAATGTCATTGATGAATAGTCCTCCTTTTTTCACACATTTTCCACACTGTAACTGTTGTTTTTCAGAGGGAAAAACTGATTACTATGCTCGCAAACGTTTGGTAATTCAAGATAAAAACAAGTACAACACACCTAAATATAGGATGATTGTGCGTGTTACCAACAGAGACATCATTTGCCAGGTAAGGCCTGTGGTGCTTGCTGCTTACCTACCAGCCTTCCCAGAGTGAGATAAACGGAAAGGGGGATGGTTGAAGCAGCTGGGGTTTTTTAGGCTTGATCTGAGCAGTTTTTATATTGTAAAATAGTTTCTTAAAGGAGAACTATCTTTAGCGTTGATGCAACTTCAGTAATAAACCGTATTCATTATACAAAATAAGTTTTACTAGTGTCAACGTTCTTCAGCAAGGGTATTCGTAATATAAGATTGTACTGTTTTAATGATGCCAAGATAAGTAGAAGATTTTAGGGAGAGGGAAGATTCCTGTATTTTTTTTTTCCTGCTCTCTTTAAAGTGCTTTGAAAAGAGGGCCTTTTTGCTTGACTGAAGACAACAAAGTTGACTATGTGACCTGTCAACCTGTGTTGACTATTGCACTGTATCTAAAGGTGCCTTCTGTTTTGAGAGGTGTTTTTCTGTGATGTTATGTGGATCATATGAAGCAGGTAGGCCTTATGATGGCTTTCCTGTGAGATTAAAGGAGACTGGTAAATAACAATAGTGGACATTTTTTCATGCTTCTTAAGTATGCAGTTGTGTGTTGCATCATATGCAGTTCCTCACTGTGGTTCACTTTCTTGTTTCATTTTCAGACTGTTTTGACTAATTTTGATGTTAAAAACTTAGGCATGTTTGTTCTGTCATAAATACATGTTGTTAAGCTCAAAGACAAAGAAGCTAGAAAAGTTTAACTATCATTTCTTTCTCCATAGAATAGTTACCTGTTGAGAACAGTGGAGAGTGTTGTTTTTACAGTCAGTTCAGACAAAACTATATGACTTTGATAAGGTTATTTTATCTTTGAAACTCAACAAAAATCAGTGGTGGCAGGTGCTCGCATCTGACTGATAGTGCCTTTCCAGTATATAGGAATCCTGCAAAAAGGGGACAACTTTTGGATGTAGAAGGGAGGTGTGAGAGTCAAAAGGAGAAGAATCTGTATGTGAAAGGAACAGTAGAAACATATCTGATAGTATTGCTGTCTCACAGGAGACCCCTGAGATTATGAAAATCTCAGACTCATTAATAAAACCATTCCATAAGGTTAGTAACAATGTTACCGCAAACTCCATATCAGATGCTTTTGGATTTTTCTGAGGTGCATTATATACTGTGTTATGCGAGAACTACATGCAGAAAGCGGGACAGAATCCATCCACATCTATAACAATTCTTTGAAAGGTTGCCTTTGTAGGCAGTTTCCTGGCCTCTTGATGTATGTGGAGAGGTAAATAAAAGTTGCTGCTGACATAACGCTTTCTCTGGCCTAATACAGATTGGAATTTGCATCTGTACTTGAGGAGTTAATTATGCCGTAAAAAAAAAAAAAAAAACACCAAAAAAACAAAACCAAAAAACCAAACCCACAACCTGTTGAGCTTGCATGCAAAGGTTGGCAGTTTGCTGGACATTTCTGTACAGAATCCCTATAGGCTTAAGTAGATGTCAAAGAAACAATAAATTGAGCCCAGAATTATTGTGAGAACACTAACAGTTGTTTTGTTGTCAGATTGCCTATGCCAGAATTGAAGGTGACATGATTGTCTGTGCTGCTTATGCCCATGAGCTGCCAAAGTATGGCGTGAAGGTTGGCCTGACCAATTACGCAGCAGCGTACTGTACGGGTCTGCTGTTGGCACGCAGGGTAGGTATCTGTCAGATTGTCTAGAAGTTGCTGTTCTGTTTTTCTTACAAAAGGGAAAGCCCGCTTTCTTAAACGGCGTGTTAGTATAGATACCTGACTCTGTGGGCTTCTCTAAATATTAACTTCTGCTCTTTACCATATAGATTTGATGGCCTCTTGTGACTGTCAAATCACAGTGAGAAGTATGACAGCATGCAGTTTCAACTCCAGCAGCCCACTTTTAAGTCTCGGCACTTAAGTTTGGTGGAGGGAGGGAGTCAGGATAAAAATGTAAGAAATGTACCTTTAAGAGTTTGAAAACATGTAAGCAGCATCCATCCATTTTCCATACAAGCTCATGAATAAGTCTTAAGTTCACTGGTGTACCTGTTGGAACAAAAGGTTGAAACTTAACAGACATGCTTACTGTGGTGGTTGTTAAAAGCTTTGTTATTAGTATGGGGTGCATATTTTTTGTAAATAAATTTGTTAAAACCATGAAGATTCTACCGCAAATTTGTGTTTTAAGGTGGTGTTGATTCTTCATTTTGTCAATAAATGGAAAGAATTTCAGAAGTGCCTTTTTTTTTTCTCCCCCACAGCTTCTGAATAAATTTGGCCTTGATAAGATCTATGAAGGCCAAGTTGAAGTGACTGGTGATGAATACAATGTGGAAAGCGTGGATGGAAAGCCTGGTGCTTTCACATGCTACCTGGATGCAGGTCTTGCCAGAACTACCACTGGAAACAAAGTCTTTGGTGCTCTGAAGGGTGCAGTGGATGGTGGTCTGTCCATCCCTCATAGGTAATCTATTCCGTTTGGAAGAATTCCTTTAGAATTAACCCGAGATGTTTCTGTATGTGACAGTCTACCTACACTGTCACTTTATGTTGAAATAATTTTGTTACGACTTGGTAATGATTATGTAGCCTAGGTTCTGGGGTGGGGTTTTCTTGGTTGGTTCGTTGGTTGTTTTTTAATCCACAAGTGCAATTCTGCTAGTGCTGCTGGGAATCTTGCAACTCTCAAGAGGAGCTATTAATTTTTTAGAAACTAAAGAGCCATTTTGTTGCTTTTACTTAAAATCATCAATTGCTTGAATGCACTTAAGTAAATATCCTTTAGTAGTCTGTTGTTTTAAGTCTTTAGCAAATTGTGTGTATGTATTAATTTCACTGTGAAAAGCTGTATGTACCAGGTACAAAACCGCTGACGTTTGCTACAGTTGTCAATAAAATAGTAGGTCTGAGCAGTCCACCTGGACGTAAAATTTCCACGTGGAGGTTTTGACAATTCCTGCTATAGGCTATGAATGACTGAATCAAGATTTTTTGGCACTGTTATCTAACACTTATATTACAGTTGTCTGCTTCTTTCTGCTGGCGGCAGTGGGGAAAAAGATCTGAGATCTGTTGTGTATTTTCCTATCCTCTCCCATGCTGTCCTATTCATTCCTGACTAATTGTCCGTCTTTTCTGACTTGGCTGCTACATGATGATACTCCCAATGACTGAACACTCTGTAGTTGGTCCATGGTGTGTATATGATGTATTGCACTGTTTCAAGACGGGACTGATGGCAGCTGAGATGAACTTAAAACTTCTATTTCTTAATTTTCTGTACCTCTTCATTTTTAATTAGAGGGTTCTATCCCTCAGTTATCTGTAGGAGAATCTGATGTATTGGTCATTTCTTTGTGGAACCTAGCCTCTGAATTACCGGATTTGGCAATATGTCTTAATCTGACTGTAACTGCTGTTTCACAGTACCAAACGTTTCCCTGGTTATGACTCGGAAAGCAAAGAATTCAATGCAGAGGTTCACCGCAAGCATATCATGGGCCAAAATGTTGCAGATTATATGCGTTACCTGATGGAGGAGGATGAAGATGCTTACAAAAAACAGTTCTCCCAATACATAAAGAACAACGTAACACCTGATGGGGTAAGATTTATCTGGCTGGCTCTTGTGCATTAATAGAGATGCTGATAAGTCTTGCGTAGGGCCTTCTCTAGTAATGCAAGTAAGCTTGATCTGTAAAGTAACGTGATTCATGTTGCGTGTTATCCATGCAAAGAAAATACTTTTTCCTTCATTAAGGGCTCTGTAGTATATTGTAGATCTTTTGAAAGTGAGATCTTTTTTCCTGCTGTGAAGCTTAACATTCTGCCTATAAATGTAAGCTTACATTCTAAGCTAGACAACTCTTGTTTTTTTCCCCTGCTATGGAAATTAACTTGACGTTTCTATACATGCTACTGACTCACTCCTAACCCTGCACCACAGCCTGTCATTTCTGCAGCTGTGGTGGTCGCAACTGTGAGGATGTGCTCTAAGTCAAATCTGGTTTATGATTTCTGTGACCCTATAGGTAGTTCTAGGTCCCAGTGAATATAGAATAGTCCAAGCTAGCTCTATTGTAGAAGCTATCATCTCATGAAACTACACAGTGTAAAACATTTTAGTACGGCTTTAAATTTTAGAGTATTTTGTACAAAACCCTAGAAGGTATGTAAGGTTACCAAGGTGCTTCTTTCAAGTGTTAAACTCCTTTCAGATGGCTTGTCTTGCTGCTTGTAATGTTCTTGCTTGGTTTCCCCAATTAGTGGTCTTGAAGCTTGAAACAAACATTCTCATGTCCCCTTTTTAGGCTATGGGAAACTTAACTTCATTCTTTATCCTTTTATTGCTATGGAGTTTTGGTTTTTTTAATAAATGTAAATAATTGCTAATTTTTTGTAACTTAGTCTTTACTAAAAAATAAGTAATGTTGTATTGTAAATGCCAACTTCATCTATTTTACTAAACAAACAGTATTTATAGCTTGTATTGCAATGAAGTGGGTCCAAGACTTACGTCAATAACTAGACAGTTATTCTTCGTACATCTAGAAAATTTTTCACAGCTGGCGTCTAGTGGTCTTAACTAACCACCAGCAAAGGTATTCTTAAAATTGGTGCCATTTTGGAGCCACAGTTGTTTCTGGGACAGAGCAGCAGACAGATGGGGATCCTCTGGTACTTTCTGCTATTGATCTATGTAACTGGACAGATCACTTCCATTATCCTGTCTTACATGTTAGAAGAATAGTTGCTCGAGTACAATGACCTGCTATGTGAGCTGTCAGAAATTGCTTTTTGTAGCCTCTGGTAGTGTATTTGTTACTGAATCCTTGGGGATGATGCAGGGACTGTCATGGTTCTTACAAGACTTGTTAATCTGTACCTGCTTTCACAACAACTTCTACTCTTTCCCTCTTACTAAGCAGCTTTGTAATGTGTACTACAGTAGGGTCTGAAAAGCGGTAAGATTACATGTCTGATGACAAGAGTTTGTGTGGAGTACTTTTGGTTTAATAAATAAACATGAAGTATTTTATTCTAGGCAGAAGTAGAATAACTTTCTGGACTGCCTTTTAATTTAAATGTAGGGAAGCCATGGCACTGAAAGTAGGCTTCAGAGGAAAAAGTATTTCAACTGCAAGATGCTAGCCTGTATTTATGAGACTTGTAAGTAGTCTGTAGTTACTCTATAGCCTTGGTTCCCTAACTGTAAAATGAGGATAAAATTACTTTCTCTGTTTTGTGTCTTAAGTTGTGGGTTTGGATATTTAAATTGTGTTACAGTGATAGTAGGAATTTCAGTATGCTGTGGCAGTGATCTTCTGTATGCAGAAAGTATTTTAAAGGCAACCACACAAAATTACAAGCTGTATTGTGATGAAACCTGTTTCTAGTGCATGCTCAGGTAAGGGTATCTTGGATTTTTGGTATGATCCTACAACTGGACCGCTATGGAGAATTTAACAATTTTTTGTTTGTTTGTTTTTGTAAGATGGAAGAAATGTATAAAAAAGCCCATGCTGCTATACGGGATAATCCAGTCCATGAAAAGAAACCCAAGAGAGAAGTCAAGAAAAAGAGGTAAAATTCTCATCCTCTTTAATGTGAATGTGACTTCTCTGTTGAAGATATTTTAGTTATGTTAAAACAAGTAACGTGATTCGTATTGCAGTTGTATCAAAACTCACACGTGTTGTAGATCCGATTAAGATACAAGCATTTCTGTATAACTCTGTCAGGAGTTAACATTAGCAGTAAGAATTTAAAACTTAAGAGCCCTCAACTATATTAAAAAAAAAAAAAAGGCAGAAGTGGAGTGTGCTTGTGGCCTGAATAGCTGGAACTCTTAAGTGTGTATCTTCAGGTCTTAGTGTTTTCAGTGGGAAAGCTGCTTCTCTTCAGGAGAGGCAGGCTAACTAATTTGTCAGTACTAAACTATTTTGATTTTTCAGGGGCCTGGGAGAAAAGAAAGGCAGGCACAGCTGTTGCATTGGGCTTGATACTGTCCATAGTCACAATCGACTACTGAGCTTACCTCTTGAGGAATTAAACTGTTGCAGTGTAACCACACCTTTTTCTGCTGCTCTGACTACAGCCTTAAATCATTGAGGAAATAAAGCATGTTACAGAAGTGGGAATATGTTCTAGCATAGGACTCTTAATGACAGTTCTGGTGCACTGCAGCTTTCTTGACCACCTTTTGCTTATTTCTGCCTTGGATATAATCATACACTGTGCTTACATTGCAGATGGAACTGTCCCAAGATGTCCCTCGCCCAGAAGAAAGATCGTGTTGCTCAGAAGAAGGCTAGCTTTCTCAGGGCCCAGGAGCGCGCAGCTGATAGCTAAGACAACTTCCACGATTTTCTATGAAGCTTTAGAAGAAGTGGCAATAAATTTATTGAGTAAGCAACTGTGTAAGACTGGCTTATTAATATTTCTTTAAAAGATGCAGAATATTTTTTATGATCCAGATATTCCGTAGCCTTAAGGTTTTTATTCCCCTTCAAAGTACTTCATGAATTGAACTGCTTCACGGAGAAGAGAGGTGACAGACTTCAAAACCAAGGCTGCTGCATTAGAATTATTCCCGTAAGAAGGGGAAATCAACTTGATTAATTTTTGGTGTGACTGGTACCAAAGACTAGATATAAGAACTTGCTGCTTCTAACTACAAAAAGATTTTAAATTTTTAGAAGGGGCTTTACGTGTCCTTCACCATTTTTCTTTCAGCATACTTAACGTTACAGGGGAATTTGTATGTAGTTTAAGAAAAAAATAGTAGTTGTCACAGTAGGTTCTAAAGCCTCTGCCAAAGGCAGCCTTAGGCTTTCAGGAACACAAAGGGCAACACCTTCCTTACTGTGACTTAACTGTAGCTGATACAGGAATATGTGTCTAACTGAAGTATTTAAGCTTCTTCCAGTAACTGAAGGAAGCACTTGCACACACTCAGCTCCAAGCTCTGGCTGCTACTGAAACAGGTACTGTCTTAAGCTAAATACTTCACATTATTCAGTGATTAGACAAGAGAATTCACTTTTAAGTTGCATATACATGCTTAGTTGCAGAGGCCTTGACTTACCCCTGTCCCTTTTTTTCTCCTACATCTCAGTTTCATAGGTGCTTCTTATTTATTTGTTTCCCATTAGACTTACTGAAGCTGCTTGCACAGTTAAAACATAAGTCAAGTAGGCTACATGGAGGAATGTTTTGCTTTAAGATACTGATAAATGGTAAGTACTGTTATTGAAAGAGAAAAGGAGGCCTGTGATTTATTGTAAACAAAAGTGTGGGTTTTTTCCAATGAAAGCTCCAACTTGATGCAACAGCAATAAAAAGGAAGGTTCTGTACAACAAACTGCATTATTAAACATGTTTTCCAGTTTTTTAAAATACCCAACATCATTTTGGATTTAATAATGTTCTCTGCCCAAAACCTAGTAGCAATTACAGTCAGATTTTTCCACCAAGATCATGACCACTTTATATTTGAGTGCATTGCTAGCTGCAAATACTTACTGGCTTGTGGTTGGAGGAAATTATCAAGTCAGACAATAATTAACATTAGCATAATAATTCTTAAAAGCTGATGTTTACAAAACAGTACACTTTTAACCCAAGCTGCATACTATTACATATGGTATGGAGAAATGACTTTGTTGGTCCTGTACTTCAGTTTAATCATTCAAAGAATGCATTTAATACAGGATACCTAAAGCAATTAACAACCTTTCAAATGTTTAAATAACACTTGTCCTTCTTAACCTGTGCTGAAAATGAATTAAGGGGCCAGGATTTAGAAGCATATGGGCAACTGCATTAAAATAATTATGGACTGAACTACTTCATACCTGAAGTGTTTATAAATTAAACATTGACAGATAAGTATTGAGCGCCGTATTAAGGTGTTTTATGGACATCCAATTCTGCATAATTGTGAATGTAGATGTAAATCTGAGAAACAACAGGGATGCAGATTAAAGGTGGTACAGCGGTCAGGCCCTGTGGAGTGCCAGGATCAGATGGTGTTTATTTACACATGACTTGAGACTTAACAATGACTCATAGATGCTACTAGAAAAAAATAGTAACACACTACAGCTCACTTATGTTCCACCTCCTTCCTAGCTGTTACTATCTCCTAGGCTCTCATTTAAGCAATATTCTATGATCCTGAACAATCCAGCTTCTGTCCTACAGTTCAGGTCTAGCTCTGGCTTACATACTTCCTACAATAGTTCACGAGGATTTAAGTACAAGTCTGTAGCTAAATTTGGAGAGACAGTAAAGAGCCAAGACTCGATCCACAACTATTACTTGTTTCACATGTCATACAGGAGATTCCTATACTATGCAAGCTTCCTTTTTTAACTGTTAGGACATTTCTGCTATCAGTATTTTTAAAAATTAATTAACTTCAGTTCTCATAAGATAGCTTAGTTCAAAAACTCCTTACTTTTCAATATTTGCTACAGCTTAATTTGGGTTAAAGGTTTCAACTGAAGTACAATAATCTACAGTTTTTGAAACAGATGTTGATATTGCTGCTAGACTATATACATGATTTTAAGAAATCACATATTCTAAAATTCTTGGCTCCCAACATGGTTCACTGTATAAGGACTTAATTAAAAAGTGAACTACTTAAACATTTGAGATGTAAGCATGAGGTAACAAGGTGTAAACAATTTGATTTAAGTCTCATATTACAACCTGTCAGTTCTAGAATAAAATTCTTATTTTCCACAGTTTAGAAATTATTAATGTGCAAATTCTGCCATGCCAAGGTATTAGTAAACTTCAATCTCACAGTTCCGTTTATTCACAATAGCAGCTTGGACTCAGACACATTATTTGCAGTAGTGGTGGGTCTTCATAAAACTACTTAGGATAAAAATCTTTTGCAGGTATTTCACAAGTAAGCAATGATTTTCACAGAATTGCAAGATGTTCCATCAGTTGATGTGGTGGCACAGTGAATACTTTCATCCTGTTCAAGATCTGACAAAGTGCACAGAACAGTCAAGCATGCAGGGTTTTTGTTTCCGTAACACAGAACTGGAACACCAGAAGTGCTTCTGGCCTCTGCCTGGTCATTCGGTGGCGTGTTCATTCTTCAAGAAGCCCTGTCATAAAGTACTGACTGAAGGGCAAGAGTTAAAGAGCCATTCATGAAATCTGAGTAAAGAAACATCTTTAAAAAATGCTGCAGATCGTTTTTATCAAATGTGGTAGGCCACGTCTAGTGGCAGGCATCAATATTGTCTTCTGCTGGTGGAGAAGCTAAGAATCATTTGTATGGGAAATTTTCTTCCACAGTAAAGTTTTTAAGTTATTGAGTATTAAGGAATGCTCCATTTCCATTTGATTTGCTGTGACTTTAAGGGCAATACACAAGTACAGTTGTTTTTCTAGTTCTTCATGGATATCAGAAGGAGCACCACGAAGCAGATAGTCTTTAAGCAGCTGACAGGCTTTTGCCAAGTTTGGCTGAATTACTTCGGTGGTACATCTCATTTTGCTTTGGTCACATAGAGTTCTACAGTCTGAACCATAAATACAATCCAAATCTGATTCACACTGACGATCTTTAATTATTTCCTTCAAATTCATTTCTGGCACAATTTTTCTCATGTCCATCATTTTCAAATCGTATTTATCATTATATCCCAAGTTTTTGGCACTTGTATCACACATAAGAAAGTTTCCATAAGGTCCATGGAAAATATCTTCCACAAATTCTAAAAGCCCTATAGCTATTTTTGCCTTTCTTGGCCATGATGGAGTAAACCACTGGTCCATGCTTCTTCTGAAGCCAGAGGGAATGAAAACTTCTATAATCCATGGAAGGCTGATTCCATAGAGAGAGGTATATTCAACTCTTTCGGTCACATAGAGATCCCCACAAAAACCCATCAACTTGGGAGTGTGCTCTTTATCCTGCAAGATCACCATTAACAGAAACTCATCTAGCTGCAGAAGTGCCCATGCAGATTTCGCCTCTGGCAAAGAAACTCTACCATCTTTGTTTCCATCAGCAAAAGATAGGATGAGATTAACCAGTTCTGAAAGATTTCCTTGTTCACCCAATTTTGCCTAAAAGCAACAAATGGAAAAGATTAAGTATGATTCATTAACTGCCACCAATCCACGTGCCATTCTACCTCCTGTTACTCTCCTTCTACAGATAGTATGGTAGGGTATGTTATGTTCTAGTTTTCATTGATTATAGATGTTACAGGACTTGCTACCAGATGCCTGAAGAAGTAGTTTTTGTTCCATTTTCAAAGGCACCAAGTATATGATCTTCTGAAAGTACTAGCATTCTTTGCATTTCAAAATGCAAACATTAAAATTCAAACATTGTTCTTGGTTAGATCAGTCTTTAGAAAAATCACATCAAGTAGCTTGTTAAATATTCTCAGAAAAAGTATGTAGAATTCAAATGTTTAGATCAGGTTTAGTTTTCAGCTGATTAAACCTTACAGGTGTAGAAAAAATACAATATCAACTACATTTTGGCCAACTATAAAAAGTATCAAGACACATTGGGTACAAATCCCATACAATAAGTGTACTGAAATACTTAATTTGGTTATTTGACATAACCACCTCCATTGCATCGATACAGAGAAAGAAGCCATTGCTGGAATCAGAACTGTTGCATTTTCAACTACCACCAACACACGCAGAAAGTCAGATAAACTTTTCCCAGATTCTCCGAAAAACTACTCTAAAACACCTGCTGCTCACCCATTGTTAGAGACAAAGCTACTGTAATGCATGACAACTGTCATCAGCTTTACATAATTGTGTGTGTGTGTGTGTGTGTGTGTGTGCATGTGTACACATATGCTCACTCAGCTAGAAGAGCATTATTTCCATCACTGGAGACGTAGGAGCTATGACAATAGCAAGAGACTTTTAAGAAAGAAAACCCAAAATCAGTATTGACACAGCATCAAAGTGATGACTATATTATGAAAATTCTGGGGTAGCATTACAGCAATAGAAATATCACATTAATATAACACAGAAAGAACTGGGAGAAGTATGGCTGGTCATTCTAGTTAGAGAGATTCCTGCTGCTCAGTTAACATAGTAACTCTTCCCAAGCATGAACAGTTTTCACATTGTGCTTCAGTCTTTGTACCTGGTAACAATAACCACAAATGCGGGGAGGGGGGGAAGTATTTTTACCATATTTTCTATACAAATACAGTGAAAGCTGTAGACATGCAAGATGCATACCAGCTTCTATCTGTTAAAAAGTAAGGAAAAAATCTGATAATTAGTTACTTCAAACTTTGAGATAAGCACCTCTGGGAGAAACTATTTTTGTGCTGATTATTTTTCTAACACGCACTTGAACAAGGCTCATACACAATAGGGCATTCTCTCCAGCTGCAGGAAAATAAGCCTTTCTGTCAGAAGAGAATAAATAAGCATATACTTACTTTAAAAAGCCCGTATACCATTTCTTTGAATTTCTCAACAGTGGTTCCTCTTGACGGTTTATCAAATAGGACTATTTCCTTCCTTGGTTCTGGGTCAGTACCAAAATCAAGTTGAGCAGCTTCTTCCATCTGGCATTTTATAACACCTTGCAGATTTCCCCAGATTCCTAAATACATCTGTGCAGGAAAAGAGGGAAAAAGGTAAGAAACTCTGTAGAAGTCCATCATCTAAAGACCACCTGTACTCCAACCACTGCTTCAAGAGTCAAGTAGCAACACAGATTAGAAAACTCAGTCCTGTATACAGACAATGCACGGAGCACATTCAAACAATGGCAACTTCAAATACAATACGCTACTGCAGGTACTTAGGAGACACTACACTGTCAAAATACAAAGACACCTTGATAAACAGTATATTTGCATTACTACCATCTTTGCATAGGTTGTTAAGAGGTTGCTGCTTCTATTTGGGAAACAGGATAGCAGAGTAGTAGTATGCTGTCCAAAGGTACAGGTATTGTGTCAAAATGTGGAAGGATCCAGTATATTATATATATGTTTATAAAATATATGTGTTATAAAATAATAATATACCCCGCTACATATAGGAATAATATATAATATTATATACAGGTATAGTATATATAGGTGTGTATTGTTTATAATATATTATTAATAATATATAGTATACGTATATATTCTCTCTATATAGCTATAGTATATACAAACATACCCTGCATGTCACAGCAAATAGAGTTTGAAATAATCTGTATCACAAACAGATACAGCTTGCTAACACTAAGGTCTACTTGATGTTCTAGAGAATGACATTTCAGTGGGAAATAATAAAACTATGTTGGATGAGTAAAGCCTTACCTGGTTATTAGGCTTTGTTGACAAACATTTTCCAAAATACAATGTTTCTTTAGCACAAAGACTGCTACATGCTGACCCATCAATAACTCCAGTCTTGTATTTATCACACTGAAACAAACAGGGAGAAAAATATTTAACAAATTGCCCAAGAAAGGAGGCAACAACTCTATCTCTCCCAAAACCTGACTCTTGAAAGAAAAATCTAAGAAAACAATTTTAATAACCCTATATCAAAACAATGTTAAGAAACATAACTGGTTTTATCTGTAATTGAAGATGTAATCTTACTTAAACGTGATGGAATATCAGAATTTGATTAATTTACGTGTGGCACTGACTGAATTGGCTGTGAATTAGTCAGGACAAACACTTTAGAAAGCTATGCTAAATATACTTACTATTATTTTCCTACAGTCATGTCCTCTGCATAGTTCTGTGTAGGTGGAGTACTGAACATACGTAACCCAGCTGCCAATAAATACTACTAACCAAGAGATGAAGAGATACTTCATCCGCATATAGGAGAAACGCACCTAGAGGACACAAAGAGAAAATATTCTTTGTAATTCATTCAGTAGTAGTCAGAATGATAGAAACAAACACGATTTACTATTTCACCTTTAAGAATTTGACTTTCACAGTGATAAAATAAGCAGACTGCATTAAATGGAACATTTGCTTCCTTCAGTGATCAACATTGACAGGGGAGGTCAGTTTGACTTATGTAGGTGGAAGGAAAATTAAGATATAAATAAATAAAATAAAATAAAATGTGATAGACCCTCATAGGGCAAGCCAGGCTCCAAGAACTAATTTGATCAAAATTATAAACTGTCAGAGCTCAACTACTTGCATTTTTCTCTAAGACCAGTTACTTACGTTCCAATCCTGGTAAACCAAATCCAACAGACCAGGAATCTGGTAAAAAATAATCTATGTTAATGTATAAATATGCAAGATAGAGCAGGGTGGGTATCAGGGACAGGTTCCATGTGCTGAAATCTCCCACTCCTTCCTTGAAATAACACCATTTAATTATGCAAGTTCCTCTGTACTAGCCACACCTTCAGTGGTCTTTCCCATAACTGTATGCAAGACTTTCCTGTTGTTTCTGTGGCCTCACATTTACATTTTTCACTAGGGACAGAGGAAAAAAGTATTTACAAATTAAGAACTGAGGGAGACCTAAGTACCTTGTAAGGGAGGAGACACATTTTGATCTTCCCCCCCCCCCCCCAAGTCTGGTGTGCTAACGGTTTGATTTTCACACTCACATCAGGATTAAAAAATAATTAGAAAGTCAAGATCAGCTTTAGCAAAAGGATATAAGGAAAGTGAATGACAGCAGCTGTATTGGGTCAGTATGAGATCCATTTCCACTAGCATCCTGATCTTCATCAATAGCTATAAATAGATGCCATCGAAGAGTGAAAACATATAAAGTATTTCCCAAACGTGCTCCCATTTTCCTCTAGAAGAACTTGCTAAGCCAGATGTGATTTTCTATATTTAGTAAATATCAAGCCATTTATCTTTCACAAACTCACCCAGACTCCTTAAAATCCACACAAGCTTTTAGCATCCACAACACCCTTTAGCAATTAATTCCACAGGTCTACTATCCACTGTACCGGGGTTAGGGACTGGACTTTATTTTGCTTAAGTCTGGTTCATATTAGCTTTGTTTGAGATCCCCTAGTTCATGTATTGGAAGAGATGAGTTTTCAATTTCTGCCCACTCTCTCCACATCTGTCATGATTTTGTGAGCCTCCATCACATGCCTTCCTGCCATGTCACCTCTTTCCCAGATTGACAGGTCCCAATTTAGCTGTTCCTCATATAGAAACCATTCCATACGCTTGGAAAAGGTTCCAAGGAAGGTAGTAATGATGAGCAGTTTTGCCGTCACATACATACCAAGTTAACCCATCTCATACATACTAATTTCAGATGGCTCCATGGGAGAAAAAGCACTGAAATAATTCCAAAGTACTACAATTTGATAGTAATTATCTTAAATCACAGTAAATTGGATACATGGCTTCAGCTTTTAAGTATTTTATATTTTAGAAAAAAAAATCATGTTCCTAAAGAAAATAATCTTCCACAAACATAGGAAGATATTCAAAGATTAATTTCCCTTTCTAAATATGTAATTTATTTATTTTTAAGGGAAGTAAGATCAAAGAAGCAGTTCTAATCAGTTGAATAGTAGCTTGGTTTAACACCTATCACAAGAACTGACTTCTTCAGACCTTAGCAAAAGAAGTATAATCCCTAGGTATAGGAGTCCTACTCTCAACCTAGAGTGATGCCGACTCTTCCACTGTAACTCATCTCGTGATTCAGGGTATACTTTCACACAGGCACTCACTCCATCCGAAGACTAAAGAGGAAGTGTATCTTGACCCCATATAGTTCTGCAAGGAACATCAAGTCTCAAAGAGAAGCAGGAATGCAAGAAACAACACAGAAAAACTGCTAGGAAAGATGATGCTGTATGGCTCAGCCCTTAATTTTATATCCTATTATCATTCCATTTTATAGCATAATGATTTTTAAAAATAAACGGGGAATCGTGAATCAAGGGAAAGGTGTACGCAGGGTGTTTTAACACTTTCAAATGTAGAAGAGCAGGCCCAAATTCCATGTGAGTCATTCTATGCGAAAGAGCCTTTTGGCTATATTTTGAGAGAAGTGGGTCGACACCCCTTATGCCCAAACGATCCTAAGATACAATGCTGCTAAAGTCAAAGGCCTCAGTCCAGAGAAATCTTAAGCCCTGCCCCCTCACCGCCCTCCTCAACAAAACCACCAAAAAGCCCAAATTGAATAATGCAAGTTAACCCATCAAGTTAGACAGAAAAGCAGGAGCATGCCAATATGGCCTTTAAATAGTTCTAGCATAAATATTTCTCATGATGCTTTATGTCTCTTCAAAACACGTAGTACCATGAAATTCCACATCAAAATAGTGTTTGTGGTTCCAAGATGCTAATAAATACATATCCACAATCTCTTCAAGAATGTAAATTTAGATACAAAATGGGTAAACACTTCTCCTGAGGACAAGCAGAAGCAAATCAACCCACCCAAGGCCTCACAGGTAATGACTCATACATGAATCTAGATCTCAAAAGTCACGGTCCACTGCTCTAACCACAATTTCATATTTCTCTCCTTCTATGGTAGAACAAAAACGTTTTAATGTTGTCTTTGTGTGATATACTGAAGCTTCTTCAAATCTGCACATTCTTCACCTTGCTTAGCACAAGAATTCAAAGCTTCAGTAAAAAATTAGGAGCATCACTAAAGTTTATTTGGGAACAACCTTAAACTTCAGACATCTTATTGAAGTAAATGAGACTTGTAACATGCTTGTATACAAGTCTAACACAAGATGCCTGACTTGAAAGTGGACGTTTTCTTTCCATAGGATCAAATACACACACTCGTCCACTTTATCATCTCAAAACTTCTTTCCTTGCTTCAAGACCAGTTTCTCTGCCTTTGAGTAAATATTGTAGTTACAGCCCAGCATCTGGAGATTTAAGAGTTGATTTCTATTTTCTTTAATATACCAAGCTATAATTTTCTGTATTTCAGCTGAAATATCACAAGATGATCTGGTCATACAGCCACAGGAACTTCACTGATAAGTAAATACTTATAGTCAAAAACTCATTTGTGTCATACTCTAAGTTTTTCTGCTTTTGAAAATTGGAACCAAACCAGAACAATCACATCTTTGGACTTGCTTAGACTGCAATTTCACTATACAAATTGTTCAGTACTGTACAAATTGCTTTGCCCCTGGTTCTTCGCATCTCTATACTGAAGCCCATTTTTGTTGTAATTACACCCAAAGAACTCTTTGTGAGTCTATACCACAGATGAAATCAAGGAGTTGACCTGATTCATAAGCCTGCAAATAGTTGTGTCAGCACAACTGAAGGATAGTGCACATTGGCAAAACCAGTAGAAATATTCTGAAGTAATTTTACTAACAACATTTTAAACCTATTTGCCTTATTTTTAAGTTTTGTTCCTCCACTGCCAGTGCTGCAAGTGAAGCCTGTTTAAAGAAGACCATGTACTGTGAGCAATTTTTTTTTTAACCATACATGTTTTAGATTGTTGAAGAGAACAAAATGAATATTCCTTTCTGTAAAATTCATAGCATATTCATGTACCAAAGTAACTTAAAAACCAAATCATTGTACCCACCCACAGTAAACCATGTTTATAGAATCCTTGGTTTTCTCTAAACATCCATGAATAAGACTAAATATTAAGGTTTATCATTAAGTAATGTAAAGGTTTTGTTTATGCTGTCTAAGAAGTACTATAAGAATTTTGAAAGGCTGATTGTGGCAGTGTAGATGTCTAATAGTTTTATGAAACTACACATCCTTAATATAAATATAGGTCAAGAGGAACATGGAATACAGATACCCAAACCCACAGTTAACTAAAAAAAAATTACTTTCAAAGATTTGGGCCAGTTTAATAAATAAAGTGCTTGAGTACCCTCTTATTTATATGTAACTAGAGAAGGAAAGGTAGGAGAGAGCTGTACAGGAACATAGGATTGTCATGCTAGACTACATCAATGGTCCACCAATAAAGATGCTTTGAAGAAAAAAAAAAATCCCATCAAGGAATTATCAACGCAAATTTAGAAACCAAATAATCAAATATTTCATCACAAGTTGTTGATTGAGATCATGTTTTCTTCAAAATAAAAAACTTTCTTAACCGTTGGTGACTGAAAGCTCATCATATGCATCATTATTTTGCTGCTAAAAGTCTCTGACAGACACACGTAGGAGAAATGAACTTTCTGTAACCAGGAGCTTGAATGCCTCATATGCCTGGTCCCTCCAAATCAGGGCTGAGGTTAGCAAGGGGCCAGTGTTAAACAGATAAATAAATAAATTTGTATCATCTGATCTATGTTTAAGCAGAGGATTTCTGTTTATAGGACAGCTAGCTCCTCAACTGATTAAAAAATTCAAACTGATTTTCAACTTTTATGAAACTATGCAAATCTTTTACTGTGAAAAATAAAATGGAAAACCTGATACTGCTTCAGAGTGAACTCTGAGCCATGAGCTGAAAGCTTGGAAAGCTTTTGGAGGGAGACCTGGGAGGGGCAGGAGGAAGTGGGTTCCAGAAGATGGCAACAGGATGAACAATATTACCTAGCTTTAAAATGGAGGGAAAACCCAGAACTGCAGCAGATGTAAATAAGTCAGCTTGGTTTTTAACTAGAAAGACTACAATAATTTATGAGTACTTATAAAAATATGACAAACAACCAGCATGCATTACACCCTTTCCTCTTGGAAGAAATAATCCGAGAAATGTCAGTTCCAAACCACCCAAAGGTGATTCCAATCCATGCAGCTGTGGTCCTGCCGCATGCCTCAGCTGTGCGTCCCTATTCCTTCAGTCCTTCACACACACTCACTTGACTTGATCTTAAAACTACCTAGTTAAAAGAAGAGATAGATATAACTAACTGCTTTTATTCTGGTGATAAATCTTGACCAGATAGTTCATTCAACCAGTTGTTCTTTTATGATATTTTATTGGGAGTGTTGTAAGACAGGAATAATTTCTGCTATTTTCCTCAGAGACACAAAGACCTTAGTTGGAGTAACATGTAATTTCCCCTAAAGCATGGTGGCCACAATACGGATACAAACTGGACGGAGTACAAAAGGAGACCAACAATAACATTGTGTGGTTCACAGCACATTTAGAAACAGCTTAGAAAATGTATGAGGAAGCTGGGGGTAGGGAGGACAGAATGGCCAAGAAACCAAACTGACAGCAAGGGGCTAGGGAGCATCAAAAAAGGAAATAGTACACGTAAGCCTTTCCCATTGAAAGAACACTATTAAAGTGACAGAATTGCAAGATTTCTAGTGCAATTTCCTAGCTTAAAAAAAAAAAAAAGATAAAATACCACACCTACATGCTTACAACATGAAGAATCACAAACTTTCTTGCAACCCACACTACTTGAACAGACTGATGAAAAGCAGTAGAAGTCGTCCTACATGTGAACCAGCAATAAGTGAGAACTGATACTTTACCAATGGGTTCAGAAATACTTCCCCGCCCCCTACAGAAGAGAACGGAAATCTTAGCTCAAGCTCAGGTGGACTCAGCCTCATCTATTATTTCTTCCAGACCATTTTCTGTATTTAGTCATTTACAATTTTCATTTACTAGTTTTTTCTTTCCAGTACCCATCTGAAGCTGTTTGCTTAGCCAGACTTAGTCTCCCCCTCTTGAACCACACATTATCTGCTATTCTTTTTCTTCCAGTTATTTCCAGTCTATTTCCATCTGATTCTGCACACTGGCCTCAGTTCCAGTCTTCCTCCACTGTCTGTCTTCCATTCTCAAGTAAGTTTCCAGCACTACTCAATGCCTCATCCACTTCTTCAGTTTCTCTAGCACAACTTTCCTACTTTGGAATCCTTGTTCTGAACTACTGCCCATGTACAAAATGCACTTATCATCCACAAGCATCCTTTCACAGCCCTGGGAAGCCAGCAGAGGCAGTATGGCAAAGCAGTAGGAGAGTGTCTCTCTCCCTGTTCTCACTTCCAGAACCAAAGGAAAGCTGTAAGCAGGGCAGATGGATTCTTTGCATAGTTTAGTTCTTACACCCACACTACACAAAATAAACCAAAACAAAACCAAAGAGATATATTCTTCCCCAGATCTGTCCCAGGAAGCGCAGGTTACCAGCCCTGAGGCAGCCCTCCAGCAGAGGTCTCTTGAAACACAGTTTTGAACTGAGAGGTGAACCAAACCACCAGATGAAAAACATTTAAGGTACAGGATTGAGGGATCGCCTGATCTACATCAGTTGTGAGCAAACAAATAGATTTTTCTCAGTCCAGCTAGAGAACACAATGTGCTTTTTCTTTGTTTACCTTCATACTTTCTGCTGTTTGAAGAACAGATGATACATAATAGTTTTAGCACTTAGAAATAAGAACTACTATAGTATAGTCATGCAGGTTCAGTGTCTTCTGTAATAATTTACTTATTATTTGTTTTTATACCACCTAAAAACTCATGGTTTCATAACCTACTTTTTTTTTTTTTTTTGCTGGTTTCAACATAGTAATAATACCAATGAGTGCTCTGTACTACAGTTCCTGAAATTATCTAACTAGGTGAGTCATTAATCTATTTTTACTTTGGCCTAACGTTTCTGAAACTAGGTACAGCATCAAACAGAAAGAGTGACCTTCTTTGCCTTTGCAAGCACAATGAGATACAGCAGCATCTGAAGAGAGGTACGAAAGTTATTTGTAATTAAAGCATGGTATTTTGATAAAATCAGATCATATTCAATTATTGATAACTATGCAATGAAGGCATATTCATTAGTTATTTGTACTAATCTTTTTGTCGGGATTGGCTTCTATTCAACTGAGCAAACAGCTGCCCATTATTCACATTTCCACTCCCTTGCCCAAATCCTCCATCAAAGGTTACCACCACATAGCGGAGTCTGTAGAAGCAAACACACTTAGATCTCATACTCCAAGAATCATCCTCTTCACAAAAAAAACATTTTCACTGGAAGTTTCCAGTAGTCAAACAGTGAGCTGGAGTAGCTACGGTATGGACACATACTCACTCTGCCACTTCAGCTGTATGTATAGTAACCTCATGGTGCATGGGGTCAGAGGAGCATCTTGGACTACCCCAGCAACACTCCACAGAGCTCAGCTGTTAGCCCCCTCACTGACTAAGCACAATTAAGATATGCCAGGCTGAAATGGGAATGGCTGCATCAGCAAAGGTTGACTCAAACCATCCTTAAGCTTCTGGCATGCACACTCTCAATGAAATAACTTAAGAAATTTTGTTTTCCATCTAAATATATACCACCAGTGTCATGTTGTGAACCTAATCTCAGACAAAGTTTCATCAAGGATTTCATAAAATAAATAAATCCGAAACACAATCACACACACACACACACACACACAGAGAACTCCAGCCACAAAACTCTTGAGCATCCAATCTGAAAGGATTTAGGTTTTTAAACAGCTTATGATATTCTACCTAAATTTGCTGCTAGCAAAAAAAAAAAAAAGAGGGGATCTTGTTTGGCGTTTCAGGTAAGTCCTGTTCCTTCCTACTCAGCCTCCCACGCTCTTTACTCAGCCTAGAGCTGCTGAGATACACTATGTAAAGCAAGAAAGAATGGTAATCTCCTATTCTCCATCCAGCACTTGGCCTACAGCAGCTGGAAAAGCTGACAGATGACATTCCTACACACAAAAGCTTTCTCTAGAAGTGTGGGTTTTTTGGTTTTTCAGTTTGTTTTTTTTTTTTAAGTAAACAGCACTATAGTACAATCATCATAATTTATGAATTCAGTGGCGAAGCTGGGTGCTTTCTCTATCATCTCATGTACTTTAATTTTCAAGTGTCTTTCATTTATGAAGTTCAACCATGTTTCTTCAAATTAACTTTTTTGAATCCTACAAGAAGTCATCTCATATCTTGACATACCCTCTGCACATTCTTGAAGGCAACACTTTCCCTGTAAGTCCTATTCTTCAGATAAGTCTAGGTACTATTTCTTTCAGAAAGTAAACAAAAGCACCAGTTAAAAGTAAGCTAAAAAATTGTTTCCAATCCAAGCGGCACTATTTCATTCACTGAAAACGTTTAAGTTCATGGCTTTCTCCTTTTAGCCACAAAAGGGCAGGCTGCAACACAAGGGCAGGACCAACTATGCAAATCAGGGGGGGCAATATCAAGTTAACACAAAGTATATTCAATTATAGCATTTCCTACTTTTTTCCCCCCTCTTCAAGACTGCTATCTATAACCAGACTGCATCTAGAATATCTATTCTTGCAATATAAAAGAACCTAACTTACATCTCAACAATGCTAAAATTCTGTGCCAAACAAACATATGCATGAATGTCAGTACTTACAATCATGCTGATAAAGGTTCAGTGTTAGATTTACTCATCATTTGGGGCAGGGTATAGGTGATCTATTCATATGGTCCAAGTCCCAGTTCACTCCACATTGCGTTCTACAAAGTATTCCACGTATCTCCTTTAAGTTCTATTACCCAAGTTGGGAGACAAGGAACATAAGGGGAATTTTTTTTTTTTTTTTTTTGGGCTATAAAATGGATATTGCCGCAAAACAAAGTAATCACATCAAGGCAGAAGCTATAACAAGACACCTTCTTTCTTCTGATAAGCACCAAGCCTTCTGGTTACTTTCTGGTGCTTTCTCTTAAACACAATTTTTAGTTTTATTTCTCCAAAGAGAAGTATGATTTGCCAGAAACCATCACAATATATTCCACATTTTGATACTCAACACCACACATAAAAACAATCCATGACAAAAACTGCAGCAGTACAGAGCTTCTAGGTATGTTTACTTCAACATACCAACATGTCTTCCAGGGCTTTCTAACTCACACGAGCCAAATCTGGATCTTTAACTCCATCACACACACTTCCAGAGACTCAAAGTAACATGAGAACTTCTTTTATTATGTGAAATTCTACACACAAACATGAAAGGAAACCAACATAACAGCAGGCAGTTTTCAGTGATTCAAGCAACATCTGTGTGAGACAAAAGCTCATAAAACTTAAAAAAAAAAAAAAAAAAAAAAGGGTTGCAGATTATTATGAATAAGCAACCACAAGAAGGACACAACTGTCATTTACAGATACTAAATGAAAATATATGAAGGATTATTATTCCACAGCTGCAGTCAGTCTGGAAAATAAGTCTGCAGAGAACAGGATGCTTGGGGCAGAGAGTTTGAATAGGAAAGATAAAAAAAGTATTTGCTTTTTTTCAAATTGATTTTTGTTTTTAGAAGTGAACCTTTCATAACTATTTAATTACCCAGTCCTTAATAAAATATTGCAGAACACCTACATAGAGAACTAAAAATTATTTTATCACATACTCATTTCTACAGACAATTATGACAATGGTCTTCCTAAAGCCTGTCACAAGACTCTTCTCTACAAAATGTCTTATATTAATAGGATTACTGAAAATTCTAATAAATTAGCTTTCTGCAGTATTTCCCTGCACATACATAAGAGGAAGCTCCTATGAATCAGGAATTATAGCAAATAAGTGCTAATGATTATCTTTCATCTATTTCAAAGGTAAGACACAGTGATTTCCTTTAGAGACAGTGGGGGTTTTGTGTTTTGGGGTTTTTTTTTAAACTATTTCTAATAACCTTAATATTGTAGAACATAAAATACTATAGCACACAAAACTACTGGTAAAGTCTGAGAAAGATCAATAGAAATAAACCTGTCAATTTTAGGCAAAGCTGTTTCATGTGTAGAAACTGCTTGGGAACTAAAGCTTCTGGGACAACAAACCCTCTTCATTCCTCAGTTTCTTGCTGACTCCTTCCATACACCTTTATAATACTAAACTTTAAATGAAAATGCTATTTAATGCAATTTAGTATTAAATGCATACCGTTTAGTACAACCTCAGAGACCAGCAGTGGTCTGCAGGCCTCAGGACCCCTGCAGAGTATTGACCATGTTCATAGTACAGGAGAGAATACTGTACATATGGGTTTATCCAAATTTGTCCTCCTTCTCAGGCAGAAAAAGAATGCATTTGGGACAGAAAATCCTCCCCAAATGCCATCTGACTACATCATATACTTGGCAGGAAGTTCCAGAGAAACTAGATTTATTTTGGGCTCAGCACTGTGCCAATGCAGTCGTGTAGCTTTTGACTTGCAAGAGACTTGTGTCCTGCCAGTTCAGAGCACGGACAAGAGCATGCATCTGCTTACAGAAGACCACAAAGTTCCAGGCTCTTTGAATCAAAGGGAATTACTTTTCTAATAAGGACTCCCTTATCATGTTCAGCAAAAGGCCCGATCATTATTTAGTTTCTTTCCATACATTCCCCCTATCAAATTTCCATTTCTCCCTCAGAATCGGCCTGTGAGTGTAGACACACTTAGTCCACTTCATCTCAGAAGTGTCAGAACTGATGTGCACATGCTGTACTAATGCAGCAGGGACATGGATTTACTGAGCCTGGTGAGGTCACAAGTGCACTAATGCATCCTGAATACAGCAGACTTACTGCACACATGCTATGCAGATCATTTGAACACATTTCTGAGCAAGAAGTCCCAGACAGATTAGAGAGCAATACACATAGACTTCATTCAGAATCGTTACAAACTGCTAGGAAACATTTTCAATAACGAAACATTTTCAATAACTAAACATTCAGGGTAACAGAAGGACTGAGAGTTCCGAAATTATCAAAAAAGAAAGTGTTCAAAACCAGGAAACACAATTTCTCTCTTCTGCTCCACTCTTCCATCAAGAGTTTTAAATATGAGCCAGGGAACGCAAGAATGAAGGAAAGCACTTGTAATGCTTAAAAGGATATTACAGAGTCGACTTCTTCCATCACTTGTATATTCTACTAAGTTATGTGCACTGAATAATAATTAGACATTCATCCCCTGGAACAGAACTGGAAAACCACTTCTGGCAAAACTCAAGCCTGGATGCACTCCAAAGCATATGGAGAGTAGCAGATCAAAATGCACCATAACTTGCCAGTTTTTTGGTAAGTGTACTTTTTATTTAAAACATTTTTATGAATAAAGAGTATGAAAGTGTTTCTTTGTTTAATAGTACAGAGAGCTTAATTCTGCAAAGTATTCCACATAACCATAGCACACTAATCTTCGTCAAATCTGAGTTGCTCACTCCTTTTGTTTTACATATTCGCAATAGGAAAGAACACAAAAAAAATTTGTAGGCTGATCATGTTAGGAATCCTGTTTTGTTCTCTGTTCAGGTTAGTTTATGGATCATAGGATGCATTTCAGGTAGGCTGACATGATGTCTCGGAATATTAGCCCACGCTGTCTTGGATGCCATGTACTGGGGCAAATTCACATTTTTAAGAGCAGACAGCGCATGCTTAAGATTATGCTAGCATCTTGAATTCTTTGTATCCTGAGTAATTAAACTGAGTAAACAGAGTTGGAGATATCTTTTGAAACAAAATAAGGTAACAACCAAGATGGAAAATAGGATGTTTCCCCTTAGAAGGCTAAGCAAAACAACCAACCAACTAAAATCTTAGAGGAAAGATATAGGAAATTTCTGTTATGTAGGGCTTTAAAACTTGTTTATTCTTTCGCTCTTCAAAGACAGTTTCTTGTACATTACTGAAGTTCATGGGACATCTCTAAAGAGCCTGTAAACTTGGTCCAGAATCTCTAGAGGCCAGAAAGCTTCCAAGCATGCAGGTGTTCTTTATGTGATTGTTGTCATGTGCAATACTGCTGGCTTGCCCTCAGCCTCGTGATACAATCACTAACTACAGCTGTCAGAAAGAACTTCAGGACAATGTCTCCCAAATTTGGGACACTAACCTCTCCTTGTAAAACATAAATCAAATCCGAACAGTGTTAATCACCCAACTGTACAATCCTATAAATACAATTAGGGTTTTCTTTTGTGATATTTAGTAGTGTTTAAAAGTTTGTCAGGTTTGAGGGCTTTTTGTCGTTTTATTTGTTTTACTATTGTTGCATGATTAGCAGTCTAAGCAGTGGGAAAATTTTGTATTTCAGAGTTACTGTTTTGTGACAAAACTTTAATATTGTCTCTGTGGGTCCCTAACCACTAGGTTTTGGGCTGAGGTAAGATCTCTAAGAGTTCGGCCTGCTCCTTTTACATGAGCTGATACTTGACAGCACATCCTTCTTAGCCAGAAAGATCAGCAACTGATTACCTGTGGATCTAGCATTCTGCAAAAAAGCTAAAGAACATGTAAAATAATAATAATAGAACATTTGCCATAGAGTATCAGTTGCAGACCAACTCATAGCATCCTGCTCCTATTAGAGCAGGAAAGCTAGATCAGGTATTAAGTTCTGTCTCGTGGAACCTGATGTTCTATCAACTCACTTCACGACACAGTTTTCAAAAGCCTGGAACACCAGCCCACAAAATTTGGAAGTCACTCAGCAATACTTCCATTGTACAACCATCTTCCCTGGTGGGCTACTTGAAATATTGCATAGCAATACTACACAAATCTTTCCATCTCGCTCATAGCTACATCTCAGTGAGTTAAAGTCTAGCGTTTACTTACAGAGCATTGGCTTCTTCGGAGACAAATCTCAACACAGCACTCAGCAATCAGTATAGTTAAACCATGACTACATTTGTCACGTACCAGCAGTAACATGCAGTGACAAGAAAAGCCAATATATTGATAGCTTGCTGCCATTCTATGGATGCATCAAATATCAACATACATTCACTGTCTGATGCAGAAAAATCTGTTGTTGTTCACAAAGCCACTATTAAATCTAAAACAAACCTGTAGAATATTCAAATGCAGCTTCCAGTGTAAGAAAGCACAGTCAGAAATATTTTTTAATCTGCTATGGAAACAAATATTTAACTTCTTTGGCTTTTCTAATAAGTAATCTTGCTGTCTTCCTTTTTCTCAGCAGATTTTAAAATAACATATTTTGCTTGAAAGGCCTTAAAGTAAATGTTGAGAAGAATGGAGAAAAATGTTATCAGACATCACCATATAATGATCAGAGAGAGACTTATCATCAAGGCAAAGGAGGCAAACAATTTGGAGAATCCTAATTTGAAAGTTAGCCTCTGATACAAATAAAAATGAACTCATAATCTATATGCTTTCTCCTATGGCAATCCAAATGCTGTACAAGTGTCTACTTCAGTAAATAGATTGAGAGCAATCTTTTCTGGTCCAAAAATCAAGTGATACTGACCCAGATTTGCAGACACATACCATAAAACAAATACTAAAGAAGGTAAGATTATACCCATATCTGTACACTTCTCCTTAAACGTTACATCCCATTTCAGGTACTTCCAAAAAGAGAATAAGATTGGAAAAGATCCAGATGAGGAGGAATTAAAACATTTGAGACTTTAAAATGCATCAGGATGAAGTTTACATTTTTTAATCCAATGATCACAAAGCATTTAACAAGATATCAACAGATGATGAACATGTAAGTAGCATATATAAGAATAGGCAATATTATATTTATCCCCTCCAACTCAACAAGTGCTCATTTTAGTTACAATTTAATTAAAATATAATGCAACAGATAAAAAGCAACCCCAGGGAATAATCCTTAATGTCCCGTAACGTCATAACTGACTAACATTTCACAGTAGAACTTCCTGCTACATGACAGCCACAGCACTTTCAACCAAACATCCTTACACAGATAGCTTAAATAATACAAACATGTACCTGTATATGTAAATACAGAAGCGTGTCTATGAACGCATACACAAATGCATGGAGCAACTACTGGACAGCAAGAGAAAAGTGCCTGACATTAATTCTTTTAGGACACGTGAAAAAATGAGTCTGCTCATGCAAGCTCCAGTCCATCCTCTGACGGGATGCATGTCCACAGCACCGGCGATAGGTGTAAAGGATGGACATGTGGAGAAGAGCATGAGAGCTACTCCGGGCCCTGGCAATACCGCGAGTGTAGCTGACCAACTGAAAGTCTCTTGTGAGGCCGAGGGAGCCGGCGGGCAGGCTGCCGGGTAACAGGTCCTGCCGCCGAGCAGCGCGGGCCACTTGGGGAGGGCGCTCCGTGGAGCTCGCTGCGCCCCGGTGGCGGCAAGAGAGGCCCGATCCGACCGGCGGGAGGGACGGCAACAGGCACCGCGGCCTCCGAGGCCGCCCGGCACCTGTTCCCGTGCCCCAAGACCCGCTGCCAAGCGGCCCGCCGGCCGCGGCTAGCTCCTCAGTCCCGGCGCGGCGACCTCCCGCAAGCCGAGCAGCAGCGCGGCGCAGCCGACCCCCGTCCGCCGCCAGCGGGAGGGAATGACGGCCGCACCCGCGCCGGGCCGGGAGAAGCGGCGAGCCCTGCGGGGGGCGCCCGCTCCTGAGGTAACTTTGCGGGGGAGGGGGGGGGGGGGGGGAGGACGGGGAGGGAAGGGTGCTGGCACCGACCTGCCCGGCCCGACCCGCCCGCCGCGGAGGACGAGCCGCTGCCGGCCTACCTGCGCGTAGTGGGGTTTCCTGAGCCAGGCCCCCGGGAAGAGCCGCCTCGCCATGGCAATCACACATCCCCGCAGCGGGCGGCGATCGGAGGCGGAGCGGTGAGGAGCGCTTCCCCGCCCGCCGCTGCAGCCGCGCCGCCGGCTCGGCTCGACACGGCACGGCACGGCAGACGCGCGGCGGCCGCCCTCCCTCAGGCACCGGCGGCCGCCAAGCGACAGCAGCTGTCAGCGGGCAAAAAGGGCGGGCAGCTGCCGGCTCCGCCACCGCAGAAACCCGCCCGCGCTGCCACCCTCTGCTTAAAGGGGAGGATCGCAGCTGCTCTGAGGGAGCGAGACGGGGCGGGAGGGGGGGGCGGGGGCGGGGCGAGAGGAGGCCCCGCCCCGCCGGAGACCCGGCGGGGCGGGGCCTCCTCTCGCCCCGCCCCCTCCCTCCTCAGCCGCGTCGAGCCGGTGGGGCTGTGCCCGCTCCTGTTCCCGCTCCCGGGCCGTGAGGGGCGGGAATGGGGCTCGTCGAGCCGAGAGCCACCCCCGCGTTCCCCTCGGCGGTCATGTCTGCCAGAAAGTGCTCGGGCCCTGTCTGGGGACAATTATGAAGAAGTAAGTTAATAAATAACGTGTCTCATTGATTGCAAACAGGCTCCCGTCATTTACTGGATGGAGTATTAAAAACAGCTGCAGGCCTGTTACAGTCTAAAAAAAAATAGTATTTCCTCCAAAAGAAGGAGGGAGCATTTGCCTGGGCCCTCATTAACACAGATTAGGGACCTTAGTCTCACAAGCGGGGAAAAAATTATCAATTGCTCCTTCACCAGAGGACTCCCAACACTTCACGCACTGTGAGAGGTCCCAGTCCAATTGAAATTAGTGTGAACACTGTTAACTCCAAGTAAAGTCGTCCTGTCTTACGTAAACTTTGATTTTTGTTCTGTCTTCTTGTGTTTATGACTTGATTGTGACTTATTTTAACGCAATGTGTTTAGCAGAGTCGAAATCAGAAGCTGGGAGTCTCCTGTTCAGGTGCTTTTTGGCTGTGAGACTTTGGGCAAAAAGATTATGCCATGGTGTGGGGATAAAAATAATGAGGAGACTAACGTAGCATGTTATGGCTTTTGGTGTTCAGTATACTTACCAAAGAAGGCTGCTTTGATTAAAAGACAGGTCGCAAAAATACTACTGTGAGAATAAGTTACGTTTTTTTGGCAGGGTTTACTCTTAAGGAAAGATGTGTATCTGGAAACCAAATGTTAGGAGCTCACAAAGTATTTAAACTCTGCAGAATTTAAAGAGACTTGTGCTTTAAGATTCAAGAACAGTCTGTGACTGCTTTTTGAATAATATACTCGCTGCCAGAGTCACTCTGAAGTATAAATCTGAAAATTAATTAGTAAGATTTGGCACTCCTGTAAAAGCAATCCTGGCTTTAATAACAGCCAGCGACTCTCGCAGTAAGAGTGTTTTCTTCTCTTCCTATTCAGGCAGGCCCAGATGGCCGCGCTTTCTGCATCACCTCCCTCTACAGTTCAGTGGTTTGCACAAGTTTAGCTAGATTACGGGCATGCAATGGAAAGGCAACACAAGAGGAGACCACAGAGCAAACATTTAAACATTTTGCTGAATAATCTCAAGCCATTACTTCATCCAGTGCTCTGTGCCAGCCCTTGGAATGACAGGCTGGGAGTAATCGTGAAATGTGGGTCTCCCATATGGCAGGCAAGGATCTAAATGTTTCATTCCTGTTACGTCTGGATCCAAACAGTTCCTGGCATATGTTCATTAGGGCATATATTTTTCACTTAGTACATGAGATCTTAGTCATCTGTGAGAGCAGGTGCTTTATTCCAGCACTGAATTGTTTAGTTATTCTTCAAGTACTCTTTGTGCCCAGGCTTTTCTAAATGCTAAAAAGTATGGCTATTTCAGCCTTTTTGAGCTACCTGTTAAATGCAGAATTCTCAGTTAAGCCTCAGTAGAGGCAACTCCCATGAAAAGCTAGGCCACATAAGCCAGAACAGTAACAGAAAAGGTGTAACATGCACTGACTTGGCATTCAGTGGGTGTGCAAAACCAAAGGAATATTCTAAAGACCGGGGGGGCAGATGCAGAAAAGCAACTGAGGTAGAACATAAATCATACTGATGTACTATTTACTGTACAGCCTTTCCATTCACACATGCCTTTCCATTCTGCAGTTCACACATTATCCATTTTTGTATGCCAATACTTTTGTATATCTTAATACCCAAGCAGTAAAAGTTATGCTGATTTATTGCTACCTGTTAATATTTAAGTTTCCTATCCAGCTATATCAACATTGAGGTTTGTTATTGTAGTGATGCAAGGTTTGTGTGTAAGAGAGAAATCAACTGCTGATTACACAAGTGCAGTGTTTGTCACTCACGGTGTCAAAAGGTAAATGTGGTTTTATAATACCTTCTTACCTTCACCTTCAGTTCTATGACAACTTGGAGCTTATTACATACTAATTATAACTCAGAAAAAAACAAGAATGGTTACATGTGCTGAAGCGTCCAGGAATTCTGGACATACAGTGAATGAAAATAGGAGACTAATGAGGAGAATGGAAAACTACACAGAAGAATCTGAATTCTTCAAGATACTCAGTATAATGTGCACCTTTATAAATATAATAAAGAATTTTATCCAATTTCTTTTGAACAAAAGTCTGTGTTACTTGAGCAAGTAATACAGGTTTTAACATCAAACAAAAGCTAAACATTAACTTACTGCAATGGTGCTGGACTTGCTTCTTACACAGTTACTTGAAGTAGCTGCACCGCCATAACGATTTAACTCAAATGCTATCATGAGAGACTCCATGGGAGATCCTCAGGGTTCACACACTCTCCGCACCATTGTATTATATGCAGGCAGCCTCTGGATAATGTTAATAATCACAAGACTTCTCTTTCCACAGCAGCTTTACCAACTTCCAGTCTGTCTAGCATGGCTTCCTGGATTAGTGCTCTTATTCTTTGGGTATGCCTAAGAAATATTAGTAGGAATGGAATGCCTTAGTATTTGCCAGTTGCCTTTGTTTGTTATTACTTTTAAGAAATGTATTTACACAATATACAACATGACAACGATTTAAATAAAACCACCTGCATTTCCTAAAATAAAGTCTACAAAAATTTAGAGGTTTCTCTCTCTTCATATTACCCAGCTATCAAGGTGCTTGCTCAGACATCTGTCTAGGAGTCTGTTTTTATACAGATCCTACTTCCTTAGGCCTGTCTGTGGAAGAGAATGAAGATCTGGGGACACATCCAACCTTTAGACCTAAACTTTCCCTCGTGTTCCCTCCAGAGTGACATTCTATTTCCTTCCCCTCCTGCAAATTTCTGGGAACTCTGATTTAATCAGTGTGTTAACTTTAATTTTATCCTAATGAATTATTTCCTATCACATTCAAATTCTTATAAATGCTAATGCTTCTAGTGGATGAATAGGTGGAGCCATCTCTTACCCAGAAAGCAGACAAAGCCTGTTAAGGATTCCCTTGTGGCTTATCTTGTTATAAACAAATCATTAATCTATTTGAGGAAACAGACTCTTCCAGCCAGCAGGTTTCATTTCTAAGGCTCTATTTACATGGTCACTTTAATCTCGCATAAATCCACCCTGCTGCAGAAGCAGATGGTGACACCTTCTTCTCTTGCTGTTGGTGCCTACCTTCTCCCTTGGGTTGGCACAACCATTTCTGTTGTATAAAGAACTAGATCAATGATCTGAACTAAAAACTAATCCTAATTCTTTTTTCCTCTGAGCTAGGTTAGAGGCAGTCCGATTCCTTTCATCAGTAGCTTAGATTTACACCTGAGTAAAGTGGCTGTTTGTAACCACTGAAACTTTTATCTTATTTAAACATCTCTGTATCAAAAATCATATTTTAATACAGTCAAATGACACAAATGTATGTGACTCATTTGTAGCTCTTGACTGAGATTAGGTCCAACTATTACTGAACATTCAGAGATGCTGATTAATTTGGGGTATAAGTCTTTGCTTTGAGAGACACAATGTCCACTGGTTTTGCTGGTATATTGTTTAAAATTCAAAATATACTAGAAAACACTACAGTTAATAGGTCTTAATAACATAATATGTTTAGAGTGAATAAGTCTTCATAAATTCAGAGTAGAAAGCTTTATATATTACAGTCCTTTAGACGTTAGAGGACTGAGGAAACTCCAAACATACTCTGCTCAGAAGAAAAGATTTGAAGGTAGTCATTACCTCATTAATGGTCAGTTGTAAGCAAATGCTAAACAACAGTTTGCATTTGTGTTCTCATTGTTTCAAAGTCTACAAAGACAACACAGTTCAGATTCAATCAACCAATAAAATTAAGTTTCCTTTGTACATACTTGTCCTTTCAAGTCTATTTCCTCTATTTATTGCTAGAGTTATGAGGTTCAAGAATTTTACTCAAGATTAATTGAGGTTATATGTTAAAATGCACGGTCAGAGTATACTTGCTAGCATTAATCTATTTCTGGTTTGGAAATAACTTTATCATTTTCAGACAACTTATTTTTGCCTAATGATTTTTAAAACGTACCCAGCTTTCAACATGGTTATTTTGCTTAATTATCCAGGCTGTTTCCTTCTTTGAATTAGTGGCAAAATAAAGTTATAATCTACTGTGAACTTCTATTCACACTACTTGAAGTAAAATACTTGTTTGTTCTGTTCATCTTATGCTTATGGTAGTCATCCATTAAAAAACCCAAACATTTTTATAATTGGAATGTTAGAGTCTTAATTCCTATTTATGGACTTTCCTATAAAGATAAATAGTCTAGCTGGCATGTTCTTAATGCCCTACTGCGATTTCCCAAAACTTCTTACCGTGAATTAGCACTTCCACCTTCCTCCTTACTTTATAAGGTAGTTCAGAGAGCTAGGAAACATGCAAGTTCTAGCCCACACTCTTTCAAAAATCCTACCTAGGTTCTAAATACTGAATTCCAGTACTGAAGCTAGTACACGTTGACATAAGAAGGTCAATGATGAGAAGGAGATGTCAGCAGAATTCAATTCAGAAAGAAGATGTTCATTTTTAACTCCTAAGGAAGTTTAGTATTGGAACAAATTACCTAGCAGGGTAGTACACTTTTCAACACGCGGTGTACTTAATTAAGAGCTCTGACTTAAGTGCAATCAGGAAAGCAGCTGCAATAGTTTAATGCATTGCTACCCCCAGCTGTCCTGCCATCCCCTCTGCCGGAGGACATTTCCACAACAGAACTGTTTCAGTTCACAGTCTAGCATATTTTCTTTAATTGCCTGTGAACGTCAGTTCACACTAAAATGCTAGACTGTGAACTTCAGCTAGTGAGGTACAGATACGCCCTGCCTTCTGACAGCTGTGGTATGGAGGAGAAAAATGGGCAGAAGAACAACTACAGATAACAGAGCTGCTACATGAAGCCCTTTCCTATCTTGTCTTCTACTACTTAACCTACTCCCATGCTGTTCGCTCTCTTCTGCCATGCAACTGTGTGCAGCTGAATGGTGAACTGTTTGCTGAACCCAAATTAAAAATAACCCAGAAAAAGAAAAAAGCCACATCAGTTCTCTGGTTTGATTCCACATGCCCTCAAAAGACTGTCATATTCAGAAATGCAGCCATAGCTTGGCATTTGGAAGAAGCAGCAGAAACCGGAACTGGTTAAAATGAGATAAGAAGAAAAGCTCTTCAAATCTGCCCTAAAACTGATGTCTCCTTAAAATATATACTCCAGCCCAGTGATTTGTTAGGCAGAATGAATGAATCATTGTGTTATGTAGGAATTTGAACTGAACTAATCATTCCTTCAGGCCTTCAATCATACATAAGCAAATCCGCTTCAGTTCCCAGGCTTTACTGAAGCTGAGAATCTGGCCCTGTATGCAAGAATTAATACAATGTACCGGCATGCCTTATCAAACAGTCTTCATGATATCGGCAAAAATTACTCAAAACATAACACTTTGTCTTACTTGTTTTGCTACATGCAAAATCTCTGTATGTGAAACGCAGAAATTTTGTACTGAATTGTTAGAGGATTCTGGCAGCGCCCTGGAAAAGCAGTAATGATTAGCAGAAATCTTTAGGACATATATATTTCCTTTCAGGAAACCTCTAATTGTAAGGATTATAAATTTGTTAGGTCTAAATATTTATTTTTTTATATTATCTTACCAAAGTTGGTAATTCTAGGTCATTTGTAATGCATGAACTTTCCTAAAAAGCTTATCACCCCTTACGAAGGAAGCAGCAATGTATTGTTTAAATTCCAAGCTGTTAACTAAGTATATGTACCGCTGATCTACATAAGTATTCACCATGTTTTTTTCTAGATAAAACAGTTTTCAGTTCCCTTTGAATAAACAACAAAACAAACAGCCAGCCAGTTGAGTATATTCCTGGCACAGAGCAGATGCCTTTTTCGATCCCTAGAGAAGGCAGTCTATTGATTGTTTATTAATTAATTCCTGTAGCCTACTTTATAGAAAATACTGTGGGATTTTTGATAGAAAATATTGCAGTAGACATAAAGTATTAATACAACTATTTTAAATTTGTCAGCATCTAAATTTCTACAGTAGTTAGCAACAATTCCCACTATAAACATAATTACTAGAATAAAGTAAAACTATTTTATAGTTAGCATGATTTTTTTAAAAGCAAAAATGCTGTTTTAAGCAAAGTATAGAACTGCATTCACACACAAATTTTCTTACATCATTAAAAATACCCAAGCAGAATAAATTCAGTAGTCTAAAATACATTCTTTGAGTTCTTCTCTATGTAATAGTACACATTTCTGAACAACAGATGGTTTTGATCCATCGATACAAAATAATAAATGAATGACAACAGAATAACTACTAGGTTACACCATTTGTAAAGGTGTTTTTTTCCCTAATTGAATGACAAAAGGCAGTTTGGATCAGTAACAATTTAAAACTCTTTAAGTAAATGATCAAGCTTATGCTAATATAGTATACAGTATTATATTTATCTATATGCTTCATTTAACTTTGGGGAGGTAAGTATCACTGCAGTCATAGGTTGACTACATCATATCAATATAGTATAAAAGTATCTTGTCAAATTAGGCTTATGCCTGGTTCCTGCAAGGCTCTGCAAGCCTGGCTCTGTGCAGTGCTGCAGCTCTCGCTGACCAGTTCTGCCACATGCTTTTTCAGCAACACTGAAGTTCACAACAGAAGTTATTTTTCCCTGCCCCCTCCCAGCTCATTTTATTTCTGTGTCACAGTCATCCCTGCTGCCACCCCCCTCCCACCCCCCAATCTGGATAAAACTGTTTTGAGACACTTTTATAATCGAGACCATCAATATTATTCAATCATTTTTAATTAGAAGTTATTTTTAACCCAGATTGTTTCTGTGATGAAATTCGCAGCACAGCTGAACAAACAGTTTTTGCCTGCACTAAGGTTGCATGGAGAGCGCCTGAGAAGGAGGTTGTGGTGGGAACTTCTTAAACCAGTCCAATTGCTAAAGAAAATGTATTGTGGAACTGCAACTAAAGTAATTTCGTTATTTAACAATATGGTATCTGTGAGAACATAGGCCTCAAAGATGTAGTTTAAGATTGCTCTGTATGAATCTACATCAGAAATCATGGTATTTGATTCCTTGTCTTTCATTTAAAAGAAAGCAAGGCTGCATTTCGTATACAATTAAGTCTATTAAAAATAGCTATAATTTGTGTAAATGTATAAAGAATAAACTATTGCAGTTAATTGAAGCATTTATTAGCTCAGAAGAAACACGGTGAAAATACATCTTTTGTGATAAACTGAATATATTCAGTGCTATTATGGTGAACAGTGCAACTGTTGTGCGTGCCCTGAGTTCTCATTGTACGTAGGCTCAGAGCCCTCTTCCCAAACAGAGCATTCAAATGACAACACCATCACACCCGCACAGAAGTTGCAGCAGATAAAGCATTTTCTTTTGACTGAGCAGGCAAACAGACCCTTTCTAGATCTTTTGTATTACAAAGTAGCTGCACAAAAGGAGATTTAATCCACAAACGCGCATCTCCAACCCACAAAACCAATTTGGGCTTGGGATTTGGTGCTGCAAAAATATTAGTAGCGAATGAGGTAAACTGAACAGTTCTTTGATGACATAGAGAGTCTTTGTTAGACTTTTACACCTCTGATAAGGGTTAACTAGTAGCTGGTCAATGCAGTTGTATTTGACACAGGTAGTGCCATTTCTTTGAAAGTATTTCAGATTACTACAGATACTTATTTTCTATTTTGTCTAGATATGTGCTAAATAACTGGTTATAGTTTAGGTCAACTTTGATGTGAGATTTGCAGTTTTCAATCAACTTACTTTGTGACTGCCTCTGTATATACAACCAACCAGACTTACTGTGTGCCGACGTCCAAGCTGGCCTCCTTTTACCCATGTTTTATCCCAGCTTCCTGTTCACATCCTGCAACTGTCCACATAAAACCCCTTCCGCACAGTATTGTTTGAACCTGGGCTCATTTACACAACTGAGGATTTAGGTTTATGTCCAGTTTTACTTCAAGTCAAACTCTAACCACAACTATTGTTTCCCACGTGCCAGCAATTTGTTTTAATTTAAAATCAGAACAAAGTGGAAACCATACAACTTTTCCATGTCTTTTTTTTTCCATCCCTCTTCCCAGCCATCGTGTATGATTCAAAGTGGATTCTAAACAGAAGAAAATTACGTATTCAACCAGTGATTAATTCATACTAAATTTGCTGTTTCTGTTTAAAAATGTTTTTAAATAAGACCTGGATTTACAGGTCTAGCAAGTAAGGATGCCCTTTTCACCACAGGCTATCCACTGGTAATTAAATCACACCAGTAATCTGATACAGCATTATATCTTTACTAGTATGATAGCACTGTCACAGACGTTTTACATCCTAGAACCTGCAGTACATTAAAAAGTCCTTGGAGGCCATCACTACTTGACCTCTTGGTCTGTTTGCTGAATTCCAGGCAGGGCAAAAGACAATCAGTTCTACTTTTAGCAATCACCTGCGTGCTGGTGCAGTGTCTTGTTAATGCCTGCCTCCATGTCCTCCTATCCTTGGCAAGTACAGCTCTAGAATCATTCCTAACTGAGAAATCTGAGTTGGTAAAGGTCCTGGGAGAGGCAAACTGTAACAATAGACAGTTGTAATTTGAAGGAGAATTAAAGCATAGCAAACTGACTTCTGAATTAGATAATCCTCACGCATACTTAGTACGCTTTCCCTTTTGTGCATTGTCTTCGTAAGTTTAATTTGTCTTAGCTTTTTAGGGTGCTTTCATGTAGGCAAGCCCTTTGAATGTGGTCTTTCTCATCCTGAAGCTGTCTTCACATCTGCTTATGGCAGGTCTGGATATTCCCCTTTGCATTCCTCATGGGAAGGAGGATGGACTTTGATTTGCTGTAACGGAGCACAGCAGAGCCATTGGGACCCCTATATGGCCACCAGTGCTGCCCAGGTTGGGAAGGCATGTGGTCCTCAATTCCACTTGGGCTGAGGCCATCACACAATGCTTTTCAGTATCAGTGAATTCACAGGGCCAGCAAGTCTACCTGGCAGTCCTGCTTGGCACACTTCTGCTTTCGTGACTCAAGAAGCAGCTCACTTGTCCCATAATCAGAAATATTTCAGTTGTCACTTCATGAGCTGCCCATGACCTTGGAACATACATTTGACCATCTGAAAGAGATATGGCAGTCCATGGGGTCAAACTGAAGGTCAGTTTATGTTTCCCTGTTGGCTTGTTGTAGATGTTTCATTCTATAACTGGAACAGAGGAAGAAATAAGCCTTTTCACTTTCCATTTCCATTTTCTAAAATGAGTATTTTTACCACCTCTTCTGCTACCTTGGTTTTGTACTCCCTCCTTAAGGTATACATACTGTCAGCTCCTAGACTCATGAAGTTACTGCAAGCTGATCTGGCTGAAAATGAACCCATTTTTATACATACATATATGTGTTATGTATACATATAGGCATAAAAGTAATGTTTTTCAGCCGGAGCAGTTCATGTGTGTGTGGCTGCTGGCACAGGGGACAGCCACCGTGGCAGACGATGTCAGCAGCCCCCTGAGCAGAAGTGAGTGCAACCTTAGATGGCAGCAGCTGCCAGGCAAGTGTGGCTGGGTCAGGAAACTCTACCCTCAGCTACAACTGCAGAGAAGAGCTGGACTTGCAGCCCCTCGCTGGGGCTCTCTTCTCCACCCCCTCCTTCAGTCCAGACCTCCCCTGCCTCCGTGAGGAGTAAGCTCAGGGGACTGAACCAGTAGAAAACGATTTACCACTGTTGTGGGGTTAGTTTATACTACTTGTGCTATGAAGCAGGTCACTGTAACGTCAGAGGAGCACCCAAGTGGGCTCAAGGGAAGCCCGGGCAGTGTGCCAGGAGGTAAGCAGCGGGACTGCCAGCCCTTAGCTGAGTTTAGCTGCTTTACAAAATTCACACTTCCACCTGGGTGCAAAAGCTGGGACAGGGGACCACTCGGCCAGCTGTGTGCATGTGCCATGTTCCCTCACTTCTCCCAAACTTGTCTTTAAGTTTAGCTATCTGGTAACTACATCCATGCTATGAGAACTTCAGATTGTACTATTATAACTACATTAATTTAGTAGAAATGTAGCTCTTCTGTGTTGATAAGACCATTTTTTCTACTATTTTATATAAGAATTTCACTAGTTTACTGAGGCACATTCTGGTTTACAGTATGCTTTTGCAGCCTTGATGATGTTGCAAGTGAACACACTGTTGCTTTGATTTTACATTGATTTTAACTAATGTTTTTAACTCATCACAAAAGCATACAGATGGAAAAAAAAAAAAAAAGAAAAAAAAATTGTCTGCCTTGGCAGCCCCAGATTTTGTATAGATGGGGATGTCAGTGCTGGTGTGAAGGATGTCAAAATAGAAAATGAGTAACTGATGTAATAAGAATTGATTTTGATCCTGTTTCTGTATCATTTTTTTTAGCTGAATGCAGATAAGCAACGCTGTATTAGAACAGAATCTGGGTTTTCAGGCTGAGATAACATGGCATCAATGTGGAAAGATCAAAATGTATGTCGGACAATAGCTATTACATTTGGATTAGCCAAAACAATGATACTTAGATTGCACCTTTTACTTATGCATATCAAAGTTAACAAATGTAACAGTATCACTATTTTATAAGCAGTGGAAAAATGAAGTATAGAATTGATGACTTGGGTGGTGTGTTGGCCTGGGACCACTTACGGTTCTTCCCGTGCAGCCCTCTTGGACTGGCAGCAGCTACAGAAAGGGCTACTGCCTTATGTTCAGCCCCTGCAGCTGAATTTACCAGCTGTAAGTGTTAGCAGGATCCTGTCATGCTGTACTGTTCAAAAGTATTTTGTCTCTGTCTGCATCAGATAAAGAGATGCTATTAGGAAAAAAAAAATAAAACAAGAGAAGTGAGGGACTTTCCATCTGAGTGGGACTTGGCAGGTCTGCTGACAGCTTGTGAGAAGGCCCATACTGCATTCCAGGTGATGGGAGAGCAGAAGGAATGCTGTACTAATTCTCCCTCCGGCCAGACTGATGTCCAGAACAGATTTTTCACTGCAGATGAAACGGCAATATTCTACCACGTAACTGTGTTCTGAGGGGCCATTAAACATTTTTTTTTTACTTCAGTTTAGAGTTAAGAGGTAAGTCTAGTCTGTACTGCTACAAAATTTAACCACACAAGATCTGGAAATTCTGCTCTAGCAGACATTTTTACAGTACACAAAGGAGCATAGATGCTGACAAACAAAACCTTGCCACAAAACTATATGATGCCACAGTCTTCAAGAAGTTGTGATACAACCCATCACGATGTAAAATATTTGAGACTGCAATTTGTTTTGCAAATCCATAGAACGGAGCTAAAGTGAATGAATAAAATGCTTGCTTAGGCTTTAACTCTGAAATGCTGAGTATGCATTTTAACTTTAGTTGCTAGAGCTTCAGTAACTGCTTTCAGATCTGTGCTTAGAGAGCAGGGGAAGGAATGCATCACACCAGCGCATGACTGAATTCTCAGGGAGTTTGGGAACCGGAACCTCTTTCTGATCCAGGCAATTAACCAAAATTTCAAGTCTTGGCAGCTGTTTGTTTTCTGAAAGAAGGTGATTATATGACCACGGCAGTAGAATGACAGTGCAGAGAGAGTAGTAAACCTCTCTTAAATTCCAACTCTGAGTAATGAGCTCATATTTTTATGCACTGATCTCACAAGAAATAGACAGGAAGAAAGATTACTTGGTACTAGGCTTGCATACCTTCACAAAATTCCCACTAGCTAGAATAGTAATAAGCTGCAGTTCTCTCACAGCTATTTTCTGGAGCTAAAATAATGCTATATATGCTTATAAGTCTTCAATACAGAAAAGACAGTATTACCAGTAAGAACACAGTAACTCATACATAAGCACCCTCAGCAAGGCCAAACCTAGTCAAGCACTTATTTTTTCCCCTTCGGACCTCACTCACTGTCTTTAGGTACAAAAAAAGCATTTAATATAACTAAGATAGATGCCAGACACATACTCTCTCACAATAAAAGCCTTTCCCACTCTTTAGTGAGCATACTCAAAGATGTTCTAAATAATGTAGAAACACTATGTCTCAAACTCTTACTATTTCAGTCCTTGAATATCTCAGTCTATTACAAGTTTTATTTTTTCCACTGTTACACATATGTGAACTGAGAGATTGCTTCTTATTCAGGCACTTCCAGCAAACAGAGAGATTGCAGCCATGGTGGGGTATGAACTGCAAATTAGGAATAACTAAGGTCTTATATTAGAATTATGTGAACATTTAATATCTTGTAAGTGCTTTGAATTGTGAACTATAGAGCACCTGAAGAACTATCTATCCACATACCAAAGACCACTCAGACATACAAAATCCTGACTTATTTTTTAAAAGCAATTTCAGAAAGGTTACACATCTGGAATAAAATTTTAAGTGAATCAAGTATTAGGGACTTTTTAAGTTGCAGCTTGTTTGACATTTTTTCAAGCATCTGAAATGTCTGTTATTAGATGCAGAGCTAACACCCATAGCTGGTTTTTTTAAGTCTTTGGTTCATTGAGTAATAGTACCAGGGAAGGATTTAAAGAACAGAGTTAGATTGCTAAATGTTACTTTTTAGAAGGTAAACAACCTCCTAATGGTTTTCAAGTTTAAATGTCGCTTAGTTCAAAGGCTAATAAAGATTGTGATACCAACGGATCATATACTAACCCACACAGTAATTGCTGTTTAATGCATGTGTGGCAGAAGCACTTTAGAGACTTACAGTCAAAAATAGGACTGCAATACTCTTGTAATAGTCTATCTTAAAAAGTTACAAGCAGTAGATTGTTAAATATTAAGGAGATAAGAATGAAGAAATAATTGCTTAGGATTAGTGGGGCAAATATATTGGTTTTCTATACACTGAATTTAACTGAAAAAAATAGTACTTGACTGTCTAAATTGGGTCAACAATGACCACGATAGTGAACACGCTTAAAAGGTTATTTACAGTTTAAGTTTTATCAAGCAACACCCCGACATTCACAAGAAGATGATGGAGTACAGGACAGTTTTTTTCAGGATTTCCTGATCTCCAAGAAGATATACCTCTATAAAAAAGATGGGAATGGTAAAGTGCTTGTACTAGAAAAAAAGTGTTTCTGTGTGAAGACCAGTATCAGGGTACCTTACAGCCAGTAATATTAATTTGTTTTCCTCTGTGTTGTTGATATATGAGGATGAAAAATTACTCATATTCTTGTCTATCCAGAAAAATATTTAAAGATGTCTATTTTTAAATATTTTCAGTGCTATTTTTGTATCTTTAGTGTAAAGGTGGAATAATTACTGTAATTTTATGGTAACAATTGTTAGCTAGTTGTAAGACAATTAATATAAAATTCTTTGGATCTTATAACATCACTTGCCTATTTTTTGAATTTTGAAATTGAAGATTCTTTTCTAAGTTCAGCCATAATAAATGCAGCATACGTCCATTGTCTCACTAATTATTATGTTTATGTAAAAACAGATGTACCATATTTATCTAGATTTAAGATAGGAAGATCCCAGGTGAGCTTCCTTGCTGTTCCCATGCTTAAACAATGCAGAGAAAATGGCCTGGGATCTAATTTTCCCTCCTTACTGAATTGTGGTCATGACAACCATCTGTACAAGGATAAGCTTTACAGTATTGTCTTGTTCAAGGGTATCATTTTGACGTTATGTTATGTGATACAATAAGGTAATGGAAAATAATACTGTGCAGCAGTTGGTGCTCTCATCTACATATACTGCTGACTTACACTTTTGGTTTTTGTGTGTTTTGGTTTGCTTGTTTAATATTTATGTAGTCATTGTGGCAACAAAAGTATATAACATAACAGCAGCCTTTAAAAAATATGTTAACATTCGAGAGAAGGGCCATTGGCTAAGGGAAATGCCACTGTTTCTGACTCTTCAAATTTATCCATCTCTACTGGGTACTAGGGAATCTACATTTTGAATATGAAATTTAATTCTTCTCTGCTGTGCCAGCAGGCAAGATATAATTTTAAAAAGCCAAGACTTTGCTTTTGCATGTCTTTATAGCAAGAGCTTGCCTAACAGTATATGGACAAAAGTAAAGAGAGGTAAAGACAGTGCCAGGTTGTTATTCTTTAGCTCCTTTCTGAAATAGAGCTATTTATAAGATGAGATGGAATAAAGCTGAACATATCTATTATTAATCAGAATCTGATAGATAATCAAAGACTATTTTTTTTCCTGAAACTTCTAATCAAGAAAGCCCTTATTGACATTGGAGGGAATGTAATTTAATTTGGCTTTGGTCACTCTGTGCCTCAAAGTACATACGTAATAGGTCTGGAATTGAAAACACAACAGAAGAGATTGCTTAAACTGTATGTTCAAATACTTTTGAGGTATTAGTGGAAGGCAAAAAGGAAAGTAAGGCAGGAGAGTTCATTCTAAAGTCATGACATACAGTCTTGCCATATGTTAACAGAAGAAATAACTGGTGTTTTACTACTAGCACGGAATAGAAAGCAGACAAAGATTCTAGCTTGCTCCAAATCAGATTAATCATACATGTCTCATAGTATAGTAATGGGAATTGTGGAAAGAGTGTTTAAATTAGGTTTTTTTACTATTGCTGTTGATTTTTTTGCTCCACATATGCCAGTGGTAACAATCCTTCCGCTGCTGCAAATACAGGTTTGCTGATTTGAGCATTTTAACTTGAAAACCATTTGTAAAGGATCATTTGCACATTTCCAGTAAGATCCCCAAACCTGTAATAATCTGGTCAGGTTGGGCAAAGGAACGATGCAAGTGACTCTTCCAGTGAAAATTTCTCTTCCTAGAGTACAAGTTGTTGAACTTCAGTCACCCATGTCTACGTATACCTCAGCCATTTGATTTACTTGGTCTAGCAGATGGATCGGATGGGTAGGAGTCACACGGTCACTGCTCTAGAAAGGGGTTTCCTGTCGGATGGAGATTCAGTGACCTGCTAAATTGATTCAAAAAGGATGTTATAGTATGAGTTGCTAAATTAAGGTGGTGAGGGGTGAGGTGTGTATGTGAGAGGTATATGGCTTGGAATTTTTCTAGCTATCAGTAAGAGCTGGCCTTAAAGGATATAGAGTTTAAAATGGTTTTATTTGGTGTTTGGCTCTAAGCTCATACTGTACTTCTTGGATATTACGGGAGAAAGATATTATGTGGAATCTAGGTTATGGGAAAATACTGATACGGTCTGCTGTTTGTAGTAATAAAGCTAATGGTAACAAGCTTTGGGAGCTGCATCCTGGCCTAACTAGTACATTCCCTGAAATAGCAAACTAATCAGTTTATCAAACTCTAATTATTCTTACATAATGTAGGGATTCCTAGTTTCTTTTTGTGCTGCCCTCAGATAATGCTATTCCAGCAGCAATTCCTAGCTTTGTGACAAGTGGTGCTTTATGGATAGGATGGGGCTATGCAGCTCTGCAACTCTGCAGTGAGGTTATGCAAACTGCTTTTGAGAGCAATATTCTAAGGACAAGGAGGGTAGAGCTAGCATGTGTCTTGTTGGTCAGGAGCTTTTGTGTTGGGTTTGTGGGTTTTTTTGGTGGTGGTGCTGGTGGTTAAACAATCAATTTACATTAAAGGGGAGTGATTCTACTTTGAAGAAGTTTTGATTTAAGTCATTTCAAAGATACAGCACGACAAGGCTGGTTAAGACCCTCCATGTATGACACTAAAAAAGTAAGTTGTGAGGGAGCCAATTATTGATGTGTAATCAATGTTTATTCTGTTGCTGACTCGAAAGTTTGCTTTTTAACTTAGCTAAACGCTGGTTCTCACACCACTGTTGTGATTTAAAAATAAAAACTGGCATGCAGGTGTATCTCAGACTGAATGCAATTTTTTTTCTTCTGCTGGTGACCCTTTGCCTTTAGCACTACTGAGCAGTACCTGACTGCTGTTCGCAGTACGTGAAAATCTGTGAAGAGCAACCAAGGGTCTTCGTGTTGTCCAAGTCTGTTTTTAGCAGTAGACCATCACGATTACTGAACAGTGTCTAGTTAGCGCATCTAGGGGAGAACTATCCCCTAAAACTTGTATTTAAAACAACTGTGAACCAGAGATTTCGATCATAAATACTGCTTTACTCTGATATAACTAGGAATTGGCCAGACTAAGCTGTACTCCGGTGCTCTGCCCAGGCTTCCCTCCCTGTGCCCCTTCCTGGGATGGCAAACTGATCCAGTGTCTTCTGGGAGGGAGGAGGGCTTTGAGAACTCAGGCAGCATAAGCAGGACAGACTGGGAATCAGAAATTCACCCTCCAGTCCACCCTCAGTGCCTGTTACACCAGTTGGTGAGACCTGATCCAGTAAATATTTGCATTTCAGTATTGCACAGAGGCCTGACCAGCACTAAGTAACTGCCCTTACGGGGTTAGGGCAAGCTTTGTAACCTATGTCACCACCATGCTGGGCAATTGCTGCGTTTAATCATGGGGACTGCAGAGACTGGTCCAATACTACAGTCTACGAAACTATTCACAAAACCAAGCTGTTCTCAATGACAGAAAGTGAAAAGCCCATTTCACTTAGCCAATACAGCTACCGCTAGAAACAGAAACTGAGGTTTAGCTTGTGTCCTAAAATGGCAGTATCCTGATGACTGTCACTGCAGAGGAGCACTCTCTTCAGCCCGCTGTCCCGTGCCCTTGGTACCAAAGAGGTGGCTGCAGCAGCCTCCGGTAGCTGGGCCGGGCGTGGCCCGGGCCTCACCTCGCCGGCCACGAAGCCGGGCTCCCCTCCTGCCCTCCCTGGATCATTCTAGATGCCAGGGCCGACTTCCACCGATACGCGGAGCTGCGCCTCGGCCCCAAGCCTGGGCGGGGACCCCCAAGGCCGCCGGACAGTGGGCACAGTGGGTGCAGCGGGGCGGGCGGCACGGCCCTGCCCCGGGCCGCCCTCCCGCAGGTGCGGCGGGGAACAATAGGCGGCTGGCGAAACACCGCGCACCCCTCGGCACTGCCGCAACGAGTCCCGGGCGACAGGCAAGGATCTACTCTTTCGGCAATCACGCCGAAAGTAGTCCCTCTTTGTTCACCAGCGGCAAAGGTTCGGCTTCACCTGTGTCCTTCCGCCGCGGCGCTCTTCCTCCCCGCCCCCTGGCCCAGGAGCTGCCTGTCGGCGCAGGCGGGGCCTGCCGGGCGGGGCCGAGGCCCTTTGTGCTCCCAGAATGCACCAGCTTCTCCTCCGCGGGAAACAAAAATGGCGAGGGGCTACGGTGGAGCCGGGCTGTCTGTGAAGCGGGTCTGACCCCTCCCCCGCCGCCTTTCCTCCGCTGCGCCGCGGGGTCCGTTCTTGGGGGGGTCCCGCTGCGCACCGAGGGCCCGGCCGCACCAGGGCGCCGGGGGGAGGCTCCTGAGCTCGCTGATTTCCCTGTATGAGGCGGTTGGCACCACTGGAGAGACCGAATGAGGTGAGGGGTGGGGGGGGCGGGCCGCGGCGGCGGGGGGGTGGAGGGAGGGGCGGCCGGGCCCCGCGCGGGGGGGGGGGGGGGGGGGGCCGGGGGGGGCAGCGCGGGGAGGGGGGCGGGCGCGCCCCGCAGCTTGGGCCGCCGGTGCCACATCCCACCCCCCCTACGGCGGCCGCGCCACTCGTCGGCGAGGGGGTGCGAGGGGCCCCGCTCCGGCGCGGGGGGCCCCGGAGGCCTTTGGGGGAGGGGGAAGGAAGCTCCCTCCGAGGCGGACGCTGGCAAGCAAGTAAGGGGTCAGTGGTGCTCTTCAGTGACCAAAACAAAGGGAATGGAGGCAGTGGACCTTCTAACGGGGTCCGTGGAGGTGCTGCAGTGGTGAGGTTGCGATTAGGCTTGCGCCAGCTGTATTTTTATCTTCTTGTTTAAGGATATTGTCCGAGTAGGCTGCGTTTGCTCGAGTGCGAAGAGAGCAGCACAAAAGAGGTGGTGGTGTCTGCTGGTAACTTTGTTTTTGGTTTCTTTTTTTGTTTGCAACACATCACCTCTTAGTCTCTGTCAAGCTAGACAATTTCAATGTGCTTAGAAGCTTACACTTTTAGTCCACTAAAATAAGGTAACTGTTGCTGGTTCAAAGGATGAGCAATAATGCATTTTCTTTTCTTTGGTATTTGAATTCTGTAGGAAGAATGGGTTGATACTTTTCTTAGTCAAAGCGAACAATATGGTACTGTGTTGGATGCTCTGGACGCTGATATTAGTGTTGAAATACTAGGGGTTATCATCCATCCATGAAGTATCTGGGTGCTATTCAAAGGAGAGGGCCTGCATAATTAAATGAAAGGGCCTGCCAGGAAAGCAGCATAGTATTGTACTTGTTTCTTGAATTTCTGATAGTTAGGCTCTGCTCATGACTTTAAAAGGCCAAACATAGTAATGGATAATAGCATGATTTTCTCCTAACTTAGTCTAAGGGAAAGTGATCAATGCTTTATACCTGAACTGTCAAAAGCATGGGATAATAAGAAAATAGTTTACCTGTTTGTGTGGTGGGTTTTTTTGGGGGGGGTTTGTTTCTTTGGTTTGTAATCAGGTTGGTAAAAGTTAACAAGTTAATGTTTGTCCCTTTTTTGAGCTCAATTTACAATTAATTTGAAAGCATTTGAGGTTAAAATAAGAAAAAAAAAAAGCTTAGTTCCTATAGTATTAGAACACAGGTTAATAGGTTCATAGCTTTTTAGTGGAAGGAGAGTAAGGGAAAACAAAGATTGAAAATATGAAAGAAGGTGCGTAATAAAGTAGTGAAAGAGAGAAGGATTTTTGCAAGGAGTACAAGCTGATGAAATGTGGATCTATACAGAGAGTATAATGTAGTAATGTTTTCCACAGTTAACTCTTATTTTGTCAAATATAGATGTGTGGCTTCTCAGCAGCTTGTCTTTTCTACTCTGGGAGGAATTTTAAATCAGATGTAGGTTGCTTCTGAAAAGTTGGCTTAATATGGCTAGTCACCATTGTTGAGGTATATATTTTTTTTTTAAATAGGTGAAAGACATATGCAATGGTATTTATTATCAAGGCTGGCCTCAGATACAGTTATGTTTGTCTGTCCCTGCATTAGGAGATCAGGTAAAGTTTATAAGAAAAGCAGCTGTAACAAGTAAATTGCTGTTCATTTCCTAGTAGAGAGTGGACTTCTGTATTCCCTGGAGATAGATGTAAATGAATATAGTACTAGAGGCAGCTAAAATTGCTTTAAAGCATATTTTGTGCTCCTCATGCTAGCTGTGGAGGAGAAAGCTTGGAGTGAAGAGACATTTGTGACTAGAAGCCAATACAAATCTTCTCTTGGTTTGTCAATTGACAGTACTTTTTGTGTGTCTGACCTCTGAGCTTGCTGTAGAGTTGGTTTCACCTTCTTTACAGGCCTTCCTTGCAGGAAATGGAGGGGAAGTGTGTCTTTGAGTAAAACACACCAGGAGAAGAATTATAAAACCACAGGTGTTGCTGGAGGGTCCTTGGGCAGGGTGATACCTGTTACTGAAAGCACTGAAACTAGTTGAATTTACACTTTGAACAATCTAGATTTCAAGCTGATGGTCTCTTCCTAGAAGGTAGAGTCCCTATGGAGGAGTGAAATCAAGAGGCTTAATATTCATTGAAAGAAAGAGAGGTAATGATGAGAGCATTCCTGATGAGTCTGGACATATTTCATTCACTAAATATATTGGAGGAAAATAATACTTTATGTTTCAGATTGATTTATTTTTAATTTCTTTCTGTGGAGTGCTTATGAAGGTTGCTGTTTTTGTAGACTAGCCTTAAAGAAGGAAATTTATCTTCATGGGGTTTTGATCACCTCTGAAATCCTTTTTCCTGCCCTCTTCCCCCCAGTGCAAGTCAGCATGTTGTCTGTTATCTTTTTCACTTCTTGGGTGCATGCTCATACTATATTCCATTAGGTATGTTGCTGGGCATCCTTTATTTGGATACTGTAGAAACCCAAAGGGCACTTGCTGTGTTCAAGGAGATGCTAAGTGTACAATTAAGGGAAGTTCTGATCTGAAGAGGTGTGTTGTGACCTGATACCATTGTTCTCTCCCTGATACTACCTTCTACCTCTTCTTTGTGTACGAACACATGATCAACTCCAAACAAATGGCTCTTACAGTACAGGACTGCCCTACCCTCTTTCCCTACATACTGAATATGTTATTCTGTAATGATCTTTTAAAGACTAACACTTTCACTTTGCATATCAAATAGAATTAAACCACTTCTAGTTATTATTTCTTGAAGGAGCATGTGAGCAAGTAAAACCAAAATTACAAATGACTGTAGTATTATGGACATGAGAATGCACTTATGCTGGTGAGTACCTTTTTTTTTAATAGTATGAATCAATCTTATTAAGGACAGTCATACTTCACAGGGTCAAAAGGTGACTCAGGTTAGAAAGGATCTCAGAAGTTCTCTAATCCTGCTCAGCGTAGCATCAGCCATGAGACCAAACCAGGTGGCTTTATCCAGTCAGCCCTTGAAAGCCTCCGGTGATGGATGCCACACAACCACGCTGGGCCTCTGTTCCACTGCTGAACTGTCCTTGGGGAGGGGGTGGCCAAGATATTTCCCCCCCAAACCTATCAGAATCTCTCTTATTTCAACATATGCGTATTATCTCTTGTCCTCCTGCCATGCACTACTGTGAAGAGACTAATTCCATCTTGTTAATCTTCTCATAGGAGCTGGAAGGCTGCTGTTAGGCCTCCCTGAAGCCTTTTACTCTCCAGGCTGAATGAGCCTGGTTCCCCCAGCCTCCTCTCATAGGGCAAGTGCTTCAGTCTCCGACTGTCTTGATGGCCCTCCACCAAAGTCGTCTAGTTTGGTGTCTTTCTTGCACTGGGAGAAGCAAAACACAGTGTTCTAGATGCTGTCTAACGAGTTCTGCGTAGAAGAAAATAATCACTTCCCCTCAATCTTCTGGCTAAACTTCTTTCTGATGTGCAACAGATTCATAGACCTAACTGCTAATCAGCTGAATGGGCTGCAGGGACTCACTTAGTTCGTATTACCACTTTTTTTTTAGAAGTGAAACTTACTACTTTTGTCAGGTAATGTCATGGATATACTTTTGAAAGCATAGAGCTACTTAAAAAAAACACACTAATGACAAGATGTTCTGTGATTACTAGAGAGTTCTTCAAAGTGTCTAACCAGACAGAAGAATTCAGAGCAAAAATCATAGCCAAAATGTAAGGCTCTTTCACAGGATTTAAGAAAACCCAAACCAACAAACCACCAACAACCCTATTGGGATAGTAATGTATTGCATGAAAATCACATGTGATCATGATGGGTAGTATTATGGTTGACTGGGTAGAGCTGAGAAATAAACAAGTTACAGTTTCTCATCTTGCTGACAAGGAGCAACTTATATAGAGTGGTTGCCCTGAAATCATTGATAGGACAAAGTTTTTTCTGCCTTAAATGATACTTTTAACAAATCCATCGTGGATAGAAGTTAGTGTTGCTTGCTTAAGTGGTCTGTGAATTGGCTTGCTGCACATGTTTAAACAAACATGTGAACTTGACTTGTGCAGGCCTATGGGACCAGACAGGTTGCTTTCAAGAGCACTAGGATAACTACGTGATGTTCTCAGGGGGCTGTTCTTTACCATCATAGGTTGTGGAGAACAGAGGTAATCTGTAATGACTAGAGAGTGGCAGATGTTACACCTATCTTCAGAATGGGCCAAAAGTTCAACCTAGGGAACCACAGACTGGTTAGTCTCACTTTCATCTCTAGGAAAGTCCTAGAGTGAGTCTTCCTGGAAGACGTTTCTGGACATGTGGAAAGATGGTGACTGGGAACAGTCAGCATATATTTACCAAGGATAAATCATAGCCTGACCAACCTGACCACCTTCTGTGTTAAAAATGGCAGGATTTGTGGAGAAGGGGAGAGGAGTGGATGTCACTTACCTCAACTTCAGCAAGGCTGAAGGAAGTGGCTGACAGGAACCTCATGAAACTCAACAGAGATAAAAGTAAAGTCCTTCATCTGAAGGAAGAACCCCAGGCTAAGATTGGCTGGGGGTCTGACAGGCAGAAAGCAGAACACGAGCCAGCAGTGTGTCCTGTGAGCAAAGGCAAGTGGTATCCTGGGCTATATTAACAGGAACAGAACCAGAAGATTGAGGGGAAGTGATTATTTCCTTCTACACAGAACTCATTAGACAGCATCTAGAACACTGTGTTTTGGTTCTCCCAGTGCAAGAAAGACACCAAACTAGATGAGTTTGGAGGATCACCAAGACAGTCGGAGACTGAAGCACTTGCCCTATGAGAGGAGGCTGGGGGAACCAGGCTCATTCAGCCTGGAGAATAAAAGGCTGGAGAATAGGGAGGCCTAACAGCAGCTTTCCAGCTCCTATGAGAAGATTAACAAGATGGAATTAGTCTCTTCACAGTAGTGCATGGCAGGGGGACAAGAGATAATACGCATATGTTGAAATAAGAGAGATTCTGATGGGTTTAGGGGGAAAATGTCCCCTTTTCTTGGCCCAACAGAATCTTTTTATTTGGGGGATGGAGGTATGGTTGATACAGTGAACAGACAATGTTTGGCATGAGGTCTCATAAATGGCAGAGAAGATGCATGGAAGATGGGAATAAACATGTGGCTGGGATCCAGCATCTCTCCAGCTGCTAACAGAGGTGCTGGATCCCAATCAGGGGTTAGCAGCTACGTTGGAAGCATGGCTTGGGCTTGGTTATGCGCTGCTGGGTAAACCAGCTAAGATTGTGGCTCTCAGAAAAGATTCATTTCCCTTTTCTGCTGCCTTATGGTTGTGAGTGCTTACTGCTTACCTGGCTTGTCTAGTCACCAGACCTTTCTGTGAGGTGCTTTAATTTGTTTAAAGTATCAGAAAATTAATCCATATTAAGGGAAAGAAAACTGAATAGAAAGCTTATGGAGAAGTCAGCTTGTCATTCCGGAGCTGGTGGGAGGGGAGCAAGCTGCTGTATTGGATAAGTCATGTGTGAAACTGCTCTCAGTTTTGTGTGTTCTGAGCCCTTGCTAGACTTCCATGCCACCTGCCTGTGCCCCCCACCCCCACCCCCCCCCCATCCCCTGTGAGATGTTAACTTTCCTGTTTTAAGGAGAGCAGAACAGACTGCTGGTATTTTACAACCCTTCTTCATAGTTCAGTTTTCTTTTATTAAAGTGTAGTTTGTCTGTAACTTCAGACACAACAATTGCAATTAATCAGCAGTAACATCACACTTGGAGCTTAAACTGATTATCTCTAGTTATCATAAGTTCTTTCACTAGATCTTCCTCTACTATGCGATACCACATTTTCCAGTTTTGGGATAGAGGCTAAACCTATGTGAGTTGTCTTAGTAGGATGCTCTGTGTGTGTATGATTTCTAGTCTGAATTTCCTTCTGCTAAATCTACTGGGCTCTCTAAACTCATTGCTCTCTGCAACTGCATGAAAGGAGGTTGTAGCGAGGTGGGGGTCGGTGTTTTCTCCCACCTAACAGGCGATAGGACAAGGGGAAATGGCCTCAAATTGCTCTGGGGTGGGGCGGGGGGGAGTAGATTGGATATTAGGAAAAATTTCTCACCGAAAGGGTTGTCGGACATTGGAACAGGCTGCCCAGGGAAGTGGTTGAGTCGTCATCCCTGGAGGTATTTAAAAGACACGTAGATGTGGCACTTAGGGACATGGTTTAGTGGTGGACTTGGTAGTGATAGGTTAATGGTTGGACTCAATGATCTTAAAGGTCTCTTCCAACCTAAATGATTCTATGATCTTCCTTTCAGTGGGATTTGTGTTTACTGGGAATAAATGAGTTATCTGTACTTGTAGAGTAGCTATCATCTGTTTCTGTTGCAGTATTTGTGAATCATGGAGCCCTTCTGGAAGAAATTTCCTGAAATTGTATAGATTGTCAATGTAACTTTCTATAGTTCAGTCATGTGGTCTGGCAGTGCCAGTTGACGGAGCTTGTGTCCCAAGTTGCTCGTTTGCATTTGTTCTGTTGTGCTGACAAACCATTCTGTGAAACAAATCAGTGAACTGAGATGGCTGAATAAATAACTCTGTCAAGGGAGTTTTTCTTAACAGGAGTTATTTCACAGCAGTTGTTACAACTGAAGGAGTACAGGAGTATGAATGACCTTAACCTGGCAGTGCTGCTGAGGAAAAAGACACTTGGAAACAAGAGGGAGAGTACTCAGTCTTTTGTTCTCCAGCCTCTTCACATGTTTTTCCCTAACTTTTCTGCTTCTTCCTTCTGTAGGATTACTGTGGAGATACTGGAGTTGGAGGCACCAAATGAACATTGAAAACTTTCTAACCTCTAATGAAGAGGTTAGAAAGAGTTACAAACAAGTCAAAACTAACAGAAATCTAATTTTGATTAATACGGTGCTATGCATAGTAAGTTGTTATGGTTCACAAATCAGACTGATAAGACTTTTTTTAGATAGCTCACCTTCAGAGGGAGTTTGCCATTCCTCTTGACAAAGAATGACAGCTATCTCTTGTTGCTGCAGCACGTTATAAACTAATTCATTAAGTAGGTGAATAGAAGGTCTTCTGCCTGTCTTGCTTGAGAATATCTATGGTTATGATCTAGACCCCAAGGTGAAACAGTGAGCATTTTCAGTACTTCATGAGATCAACTTCTCAAGAAATGGTGAAAGTGCACTTCCATTTTGAAGTGTAGCTCAACATGCAGACACATTTTACTGACTTCACGCACTAACTTCTGAACGATTGTATGGGCGTGTAAGTACTTTGCATTTTAAGTGCTTGAGTAAGAATACAGCCACAACATATTCAGTATTGAGTAAAGGATGTAAAGCCAAGGTAGGTTGGACATGCTGTATGACATGCAGCGTAGCTTAGTTGTGCAAGTTAAATGAGATGAAGTAGTTTTTTATATTGAATAAGTTTTTTCAAAAAAAAGACATCCATTGGATATTTTGCAATGAGAAGCTCTTGAAGAGAAGTTTTTAAGATGGTGGGGAAGTTGTTACTTAAAGGTTACTAGTTTTGTTGTTAACTATAAATTATTTGGTAGGAAAATGCTATGGAGCTGACTTTAGGGGAGACTTGAAAGCAAGTTTCTGGAAAATGTGGAACCTTTTAAATTAATTTCAGAATCGGCAAGCAAGAAATTAACCTCAGTTTGCATTTTCACTTAACTTCCAATGGAAGTTTTACTTTAATGGTTGACGTGACTTTTTGGTACTCCACTACAGCAGAGAGAGCTGTGGCAAGACAGACAAGAGTTATTAACACTTTAGGCATGTAGTTTTATGCTGGTCTGCACTGAATTTCTTGTGATTTCTTGTGCAGTGTTTCCAGAAGGCACTTGAGACATTGACTTTAAGTAACTTATGGCTTGTTAATTAAAGTCAACTTGTTAAAACAGTAGCTCTTCCCACTTAATCTCCATCAAAAACATTGAGGAAATGTTTCCCTGAAGAGGAACTTCTTATCCATGTGGAGAGCAACTGTTAAGCCAACTCCAAGTGTCAGCCTATTGTGATAACTAACCCTATTTTCAGTCTATGTGTTAGATAAACCATAAACTGCCACAGCAGGAGCTACTTCATGAGCTGTTTAGTCATCACTTCAGCAGTGCTATCTCCCACAAAGAGAGCAATGTGGACAATAGAGAAGTGTCTGCTTTATTGGCTCAGACCTTTACTGTGTGTCAAGATCCTTCAGTGTCTGAAGTAGCTATTGTGAATTTAGGCTGTTGTATAAGTCAATGTATAGACTCATTTAAGTGCTTTGTGCCAGAAAATGACGCACAACACACTTTTGTTATAATTTGAATGGAGTTATGGGACAAACCTCTGTACTTAAAAGAATTGTCATATGCTTTTGGAGACTTTTAAAATATAAGACTCATAAAAATAGTTGTGTTTTTTTAAATGGGAATCTATACTAGATTATGTATAATAAATGAATTGATTGTGTCTTTTTGCTTATTCTGTACAAGATCTTTCACACCTTTTTTCAAGTACCGGAAAAGAAGAGCCAGCATTCCTGCCTTTTAGCTGCTTTATCTAGTCTCAAATCAAACCAGATAAAAAGCTGGAAAGAAAGTCTTTGAACCTCTAGAAGAGAGCAGTCCTGTCAAAACACTTGTTAAACTGTTTCAAGGTGCACTAGTGAATTTCCTTTAGGTGCTTTGAACTACACACAGCAACTTACTGACCTGTTCACTATGCTAAATCAAGTTCATAGATGTAATTTGAAGTACCTAAATACATTAATACTTTGTAATGATGAGTCCTTTACAAGAAAAGAATTACTGGCTGAGACCAGGTTATAGTTTCACACTGTTTCTAGGCTGTTTTGATCAAGTCTTGCCTAGCCTTTGAACATTGCTTGCTTTGTGTTAAGTTGGATGCGTGTGTAGTCAGAAAGGTTTGGGGAACTGATGAAGGTAAAATTTTTTTTTTTCCCCTTGACTGGCTGACTTCAGACACGTTTGTTTCTGAGCTTGTTCGGTACTTGGGTGTGTAAATGGTTGTACAGATACAAATGAGAGAGTAGAATGTGGTTGCAACAAGTGTTAAGGGCTGGGGCCCTGCTTCAGAGGCCCTTGCAAAAATTTAAGCTACTGTACAAGATAAGGGGCAAAATCTTGCAGTGATGTACAAAAGATATGAAGTTTAAATGATGAAATAGTCTAAGGGTATGAGGTTATTCAGAGTAATGTAGAAAGTGTAGAAGGACTTCAAGCTACTGAGTGACTGGATAATGAAGCGGCAAAAGAAATCTGGTGTAAACAGAAGGAATACTCCGTGGGAAGAGAAACAATAGTCTGGGAGCAGTTAGAATGAGAATCTGCAGTTTATAATCATTCTTTGAAACTTTTAACACAATGCCCGATTGCAGTGGCGGGGGAAGGCTACAAATGTTATTAGTTGGGAAGGAGCAAAGAATAAAGAAAAGGCCTGGGCTGCCATGCTGTTACCCTGTTATTGTAAACTTATTTTGAATGCTGCATGCATCCTGTCCCATTTATCAGAGGTTAGAGTAGAACTGGGGAAAAGCAGTAGTAACTTTAAACAGCTTTCATGTGAGAAGCAGCAGAATTGGTAGGATTCCTTATCTGGGAAATACAGCTGAGTGGGTCTAAATATTGTTACTGGGGCATGAAGGGAGAAGATCTGTGGGTCCTGATGAGATACATCTGCAGGTCCTGAGGGAGCTGGTGGATGAAGTTGCTAAGCCCTTATCCATCATATCTGAGAAGTCATGGCAGTCTGAAGTTCCCACTGACTGGAAAAGGGGAAACATAAACCCATTTTTAGAAAGGGAAAAAAGGAAGACCCAGGGAACTACAGGCCAGTCAGTCTCACCTCCATGCCCAGCAAGATCATGGAGCAGATCCTCCTGGAAACTATACTAAGGCACATGGAAAATAAGGAGGTCATTGGTGACAGCCAACATGAGTTCAGTAAGGGCAAATCGTGCCTGACAAATTTGGTGGCCTTCTATGACGGGGTTACAGCATTGGTGGATAAGGGAAGAGCAACTGACATCATCTACCTGGACTTGTGCAACGCATTTGACACTGTTCTGCACAATATCCTTGTCTCCAAATTGGGGACACATGGATTTGATGGATGGACCACTTGGTGGATAAGAAATTGGCTGGATGGTTGCACTCAGAGTTGTGGTCAACAGCTTGATGTCCAAGTGGAGACCAGTGATGAGTGGCATTCCTCAGGGATTGGTATTGGGACCAGCGCTGTTTAACATCTTTGTCAGCGACATGGACAGTGGGGTGGAGTGCACCCTCAGCAAGTTTGCAATGACGCCAAGCTGCATGGTGCGGTCAACACCTTGAAGGGAAGGGATGCCATCCAGAGGGACCTTGACAGGCTTGAGAGGTGGGCCCCTGCAAACCTCATGAAGTTCAGCAAGGCCAAGTGCAAGGTCCTGCATGTGGGGTCAGGGCAATCCCCAGCACAAATACAGGCTGGATGGAGAATTGATTGAGAGCAGCCCTGAGGAGAAGGGCTTGGGGGTGCTGGTTGATGAGGAGCTGGACATAAGCCAGTAATGTGTGTTCACAGCCCAGAAAGCCAACTGCATCCTGGGCCACATCAAAAGAAGTGTGACCAGCAGGTTAAGGGAGGTGATTCTCCCTCTCTGCTCTGGTGAGACCCCACCTGGAGTACTGCATCCAGCTCTGGGGCCCCCAGCATAAGAAGGACATGGGCCTGTTGGGGTGAGTCCAGAGGAGGGCCACGAAGATGATCAGAGGGCTGGAGCACCTCTCCTATGAAGACAGGCTGAGAGAGTTGGTCTTGTTCAGCCTGGAGAAGAGAAGGCTCTGGGGAGACCTTCTCTAGCAGCCTTCCAGTACCTAAAGGGGGCCTACAAGAAAGCTGGAGAGGGACTTTTGACAAGGGCATGCAGTCATAGGACAAGGGGTAATGGCTCTAAACTGAAAGAGGGTAGATTTACATTAGATACAAGGAAGAAATTTTTCACAATGAGAATTGTGAGGCATTGGAACAGGTTGCCCAGAGAAGGGGATGTCCCATCCCTGGAAATGTTCAAGGCCAGGTTGGATGGGGCTTTGAGCAACCTGGTCTAGTGGAAGGTGTCCCTGCCCATGGCAGGGGGGTTGGAACTAGATGATCTTTAAGGTTCTTTCCAACCCGAACCATTCTGTGATGGTGGAAAATTACAGTTTAGTTTTCTGATGCAGTAATTAAGGGTGTCAAATGAAGTGACAAGGTGCTAGCTGGGAAACAAGCCAAGAGAAGTGCTGCTTTACAGGTTCAACAAAATGTGTAGGAAAACTTGTGGAAGAAAATTCCATTAAGGACTGAAAAAAAAAAAAAAAGACATTACTGCTTGAGATCTTTGGGTCCACAGCCTGTAAGAGACCTAAAGAATATCTGGGAGAGGAGCGCTGTTCCAAGTTTTTTCTGTTCCTCTGGTCTTTCCTAGTCACCTGTCTGAATTTTTTTTTGTGTGTTTGGCATCAGGCAGGACTTAAACTGGTGACCCAGTTGTGCATAAGGGTGCCAGAGTTACTGAGCTAGGTGGAACACTCACCTGGCCCATTATGTCTGCTCTTACTGTCATGTCATTGTTTAGACTTACACTGATTATAAATATGCTTAAAACAGCTGTCTAATTTTCTTGTATCTAACCTTCTTGGTTTAAACTGTTTAGGACAAAAAAAAATTGATTGCTCTCTAGAATATTAACTTTTGCATTTTTGCATATTTTGATGTTTTAAGCCGTTATAATTCCAGTTTTATTTTCATTTATTTTGCACTGGTACAGGTTAGGGGTTGAACTCCTGGAAAGCAGCTCTGCGGAGAAGGACCTGGGAGTCCTGGTAGACAACAAATTCACCATGAGCCAGCAATGTGCCCTTGCGGCCAGGAAGGCCAACGGCAGCCTGGGGTGCATTAAGAAGAGTGTGGCCAGCAGGTTGAGGGAGGTTCTCCTCCCCCTCTACTCTGCCCTAGTGAGGCCCCATCTGGAGTACTGTGTCCAGTTCTGGGCTCCCCAGCTCAAGAAAGATGAGGAACTACTGGAGAGAGTCCAGTGGAGGGCTACAGAGATGATTAAGGGAGTGGAGCATCTCTCCTGTGGGGAAAGGCTGAGGGAGCTGGGGCTGTTCAGCCTGAGGAGAAGACTGAGAGGGGACCTCATCAATGCTTGTAAATATCTCAAGGGCGGGTGTCAAGAGGATGGGGCCAGACTCTTTTCAGTGGTGCCCAGTGACAGGACAAGAGGGAACGGGCACAAACTGGAACACGGGAAGTTCCGTCTAAATATGTGGAAAAACTTCTTCACTGTGAGGGTGACAGAGCCCTGGCACAGGCTGCCCAGGGAGGGTGTGGAGTCTCCTTCTCTGAAGATATTCAAAACCCGCCTGGACGCAGTCCTGTGCAGCCTGCCCTAGGTGACCCTGCTCTGGCAGGGGGGTTGGACTAGATGATCTCCAGAGATCCCTTCCAACCCCCGCTATTCTGAGATTCATATTGAAGGTAAATAGTAGGGAGAAGGGATTCCCTTCTCTTTGAAACTTTAGAGTAAGTTCTCTAACATCTGAACAGTAATTCTCATCAAACTATATAGGACACTGATTTATTTACTAGTTTTGTTGGTGCTTTGTGATTAATTCAAATGTTTCTGGCGTGCTAATAATGTATCTAAGCTATCTTGAGTGAGATGAAACTTTGCTCTTTCAATTGACTCTATCCTGTTTAACTCCCTGATCTGTCCTTGTGTTTGCGTCATAGTTACACATGCATTTTGTTTCTAAAGAGAAAATACATTTGGATATAGGAATGGTAACTTTGTTTTATAGTCTCAAATTCTGCCTATTACTTATGAGGATTCTTCCTTGTGCGTTATCTGGTCCTATTTTATCATTTTCTGTATTTTACTCCTTTACTTGGAGTGTAGTGTTTGATAGCTAGTCTGGCATAAAAGCATATTCACACTTACATATACTTATATATAAATAGGCTATATATTGTGGAATTGTATAAGGAAAAAATGGTTATTGATTCAAGTAATTTATAATTTTGCGTTTTGTGTGTGAAGAAAGGTTGCAAGATCTTTTTTTCCTCTCTGATTCTAATAGAGAGGAAAACTTATTTTGCACTAAAAATTTAACATGTAGAAATTCTTCCTGTGCTGGAAACCTCTACAGCTGTGCTTAGTGGCAAACCATGGTGCTGTGTTGGAGGTACCTGAGTTAGTATAGACTTTGAGTTAGCACAGTGCTCAACCTGGTTTCTTCCTCCAGCCCCATGTTTTTGGTTGTGTTTTTTGTGTGGTTTTTTTTTTCGATTCTGAGTAACTAACTGCTGAGTACCATGTTAATTGTTGACTACTGCTCTCCTACCAAGGTAATGTAGTTAGAATTGGCTTATGACCTTTTTAGGTTTCTTGGAATTTTAGAAAACTGTCAGTGACTTGAGTGACTGATGTTTTGCATAAGTAATCCTGTATTGAGTGTTTCTGATGCATTCTTTGATGCTTCTGGTGACTTTATGAAGAGTTTCTGAGCTGGAAAGTTTGTCTCTCTCCATCCTCATTTACATTAGTTGATTTCATAGAAGACTTTTCTTTATATAAGCTTGTATATTTCAAATTTTGTAGACTCTCATAGTAGCAGAGGCACTGCTACTAAAGGTGTGTAAAGTCTGAAAACATGACTAGGTTTTTAGTTACCTGAAGGTCTGGAGTTGGCTAAGTAAGTTCTAGCTGTGAATCATATTAATATTTAAAATACATGGTTTCTTACTTTAACCTAATTCTGTTTACTTTTTCTCTTGCTTCCCTTTCTTTAGAGACTCTACAGCGGTGGGTAATTCACTGGTCCATAAGCGGTCTCCTTTACGTCGAAGCCATAAGACCTCAGCATCTCTGACCAAGCTGTCGTTACGTGATGGACAGAAAGCCAAAAAGCCACTGTGTAAATTTGAAGAGGGTCAGGATGTCCTAGCTAGATGGTCAGATGGCTTGTTTTATCTTGGAACTATCAAAAAGGTAAACAATTTTTTAACTTCAGTGGGGTCTTACAGTATCATATTTCAGTTAAATATTACTGTATTATTGTCTCACTTCCTTAGTATTAAAGACATTCTTCTGTTTAGTCCTTTTACTAATGGCTTCCCCTGTATTTTTGTTTTTCAGATAAACAAACTGAAACAGAACTGCTTCATTATATTTGAAGACAGTTCCAAGTCCTGGGTTCTCTGGAAGGACATACAAACAGGCAAGAACTTCAGTGAAGTAGTCATTGTTTGGTATTTTATTTGTTTAGATTACTATATCTGTTAAAATAATTTTTTACGTTATATTCTTGTATCCTAAAGAGCAATATAGTTTAATTGTGACCCAGGATCATGAATGAGGCAAATTACAAAAAAAAAAAAATTATTTTCAAACAACTCTTTATCATTGCAGTTACTTTTCTGTTTTGTGGTGGGGTTTTTTGGTTGTTTTGGTGTGTGTGTGGTTTTTTTCGTTTTCACATAAATATGTGCAGGGAGGGGAGAACAGTTCTAAAAATATTCACATTTGAGTTTATTTGGATGGGGATAGAGTATAATACTCTGTCTTAACAGAAAACTCCAGGCCCTAATTTACACCGAGTTTATGTCCTCCTATTGTTTTCAGTTGAAACAACATGACGTGGAAAGAAACCAAAGACTGGAAAATCCTAGGTTTGAATGGAGTTTTCACATTTAAGAGTAACACCATAACTGTTGCACATAAGAAATGGTTACAGATTTTGGGGAGTATTCATGTGTTATAAAGAAATGTGCAATTATCAAGTGAGACATCTATTGTATATTGGCTTTGATTTTTCAGATATTTGGGGAGTAGCTAGTATTTTGATAATCTAATGCTAATGAAGCATGGATGACAATTTCAGTGACAATTTCTTCTGAAAATCAGTTACAATTTTCTCATCATATAAAGGCAATGGAAATCTGATCTGGCTCTTGCTGATTCTTGATGTTTAAACTAAACACTTCATCTGCTAACAGGAGAAGCTTTGTATTCATATAGCAAAAAATCAACAGCTTTATTTCCGAGAAGCTTTTAAAATACTCCTGTTCTGCTTCTGTATTGTACTAGTTTATGATCTTTGATTCATTTATTGTAACTATCAAACTTCAGTGCATGAGTATGATAACATGTAGATTAAGTAACTTGTATTTTGATCCGGATTTTACATTGATACGTGGTATAATTGGAGCAAGATGTAGTTTTGTTTCCAGTTTGCAAGCTAACATTTTTTTTCTTACCTCTACTGTTACTGTGTGTATGCTTGCAGATATGTATAAGAAGTAATAACATATTTCCTAAGAGTATTGGAGTTCAGTATTAAAGCACCTTGGGCAGATCTGTCAAAAAGATATGCACCAAATTGTGCATATATTTACAGGAAAAGAAGCACAAACTACTGTAAATACAAAACGTATCTATCAGTTGTCCAGACGGGATTTGTTTATGCATATTTTTTAGCTTGCATTTACATTCTTTATTCAGTTACTTAATTTTTATTGTTGATATTCAGGAACCATGGACTGCATAGTAAATAGGCAATATGTAGCCTATAAATATCTGATAGCCTATAAGAAGTTATATAAATATTTGTAATGCATACAGTCTGTACAAAATGTCTGAATTTATTTTTGTTAGGAAGTTAGGCTTTGTAACAATATGTTTCTACAACACATGAGTCTGTAACTGAAATTACAAAAAAAGCCATACGTGTGGTAACCGTTCCAACTGCAGATGTAACGTGAAAAAAAATCACACTTTCATCTTTGTCTAGGAGCCACTGAAAGTGGGGAAATGGTCTGTACAATATGTCAGGAAGAGTATTCAGAAGCACCGAATGAAATGGTTATATGTGATAAATGTGGGCAAGGTAACTAGATTTTTTTTTCTATTTACTGCATTTTAAAAGATGTCTTGATTTGTTTTATGAAGGAGGATATTTGCCTGGCTATGACTGACTGCTCAACTGATCTTAAATTTTATAGCCCTTAGTGGCTATTAACAGCTCAGTGAATAATGTTAAAGTGACTAACACCTGTTCTGTAAGTAAAGTTTATTTTCTCCACTAAGAAAATGTAAAAGAACGTTTTGAATGTGTTACTAATCTTTTTTTGATCAGACTTTTGGCACATAATGATGGATAATGCCTTATAGTTGTATTAAAATTATATATAGTTAATTCTGTGTAAGCTTCTTTTGCCATTTTGATAACACTTTGGTTGATAATTGTTTATACAGGTTATCATCAGCTGTGTCACACACCAAATATTGATTCCAGCGTGATTGATTCAGATGATAAATGGCTCTGTCGACAGTGTGTTTTTGCAACAACAACAAAGGTGTGTTTCTAGAATAACATTTCTTAATACATCCCATATTGCATGCATACTTTGTTTTTGAAATTGAAACAAAAAAAAGCATTTTTTTTCAGTGATTTCTTTTTTGTTAACTTTGATCTGAGTGGAAGTTTTATCTGTTTGGAATTAATATTTATTTTAGAAATAGATGACATTTGACTTTCAATTTATTTTTAAACAAATATGCTAGTATTTAAATGTAAATACAGGTGAAAGCATTTTACTTGATTATAGACAAATTTTTGTAACTTTCAAGTTAAAGTATTTGAAAGTTTCAGATTTTTTTTTTTGGTAAACTAATATATTTGTTTTGGCCCAGAGGGGTGGTGCGCTTAAGAAAGGACCAAATGCCAAAGCACTGCAAGTCATGAAACAAACATTACCGTATAATGCAACAGAGCTTGAGTGGGATGCAGGTCATAAAACCAATGTCCAGCAGTGTTACTGCTATTGTGGAGGACCTGGAGAGTAAGTAAACAGACACTATATAAAAACTTTTCTCCATAATGCAGCTGCAAACTTTGAGCCTGATCCTGTAGACTTTTACTTGTGAACTTGTTAGTTTCTGTTTCTGTTGTGTGTAGGTATTAAACTTGATGCGAAGTGGAATTTTGAATTTTTTTTAGTATTTTTTTTTTTTTAAATATCTCATGGGAAATACATTATTAATGGCTTTCCTTCTCCCATCGGATCTTTTGGTTTGTTATAATTTTGTCATGTGACCATCACATAACTTCACAGCCCATTCTACAACAAGCAAGAATATATTTTTTTGCATTGCCACTGTTAACTTGTTGAGATTGGATGGAGTTTTTTGTTGATCTTCTTGCAATTCCAGGCAGAGTTTTTCTGATGTTAACTCAGCCCTGTCATTAGTCACGGATATAAATGTATCTAGAGATTAGATTATTAAATTTTGTTGGAATAGACAGCTGTCTGATTCTATCTACCATAACATTATACCCTGGATTGCAATTATTGGTGGGGGAAAGACTTTTTTTTCCCCCTCTTATGGCATTACAGAGTCCTCTGCTGGTTCTTTCTTACAAGAAAGGCAAGAAGAGGACTACTTAAGCAGGTAGAGATAAATACTCTGGTGTCTGCATAGATGAGTGAATGAATAAAATAGCATTGAAGATTTGACATTAAGGCAAGTCAAGAGGCCCACAAAGAAGCGAAGCTTTTGAGTTTATACTCACAGGACAGACCTCTGGTTTGAGAATTTTGCAGACTTGAGCAAACATCGCTTTCCGTTTTGCATGGTTTCTTTGCTCAAGGGAGAAGTTAGAAAAGGAAAAGGAAAAAAAACTGTAAACTATGAGGTTCACTTTGAGGATTCAAGTAGTTGAATCCTCAGAACAAATGTTTGTGACTTAGTGCAGCTGTGCTGTGCTTTGGAAAATAACAAGGAAGCTAATTCAGTATGTGAGAAGGAGCTTATATGGAGTTCTTATCGAGAGTTAAAAGGTGGTTGTCAGAGGAAATTAAATTTTTATTTTCTTCATTTAATAACTTAATTCATCCTTTTACTAGACTATCTTATTATTCTTAGTCACTCTTTTCTAGTAATGATTCATTATGGAACTAAATGTTACTGAAATATCTGTACATATGACAGTTTGTTTTATAAACTCTGAAAATCAGTTTGGGTCAGAAGATCCCTTGCTATTTAATTTAAATGGAATGAAGAACAATTTTCAGTAACTTTTTAACACATCTTGTTTTGCTTTCTGTTGGTGAAGCTGGTATCTAAAGATGTTGCAGTGCTGCAAATGCAAGCAGTGGTTTCATGAGGCTTGTGTGCAGTGCCTCCAAAAGCCAATGCTTTTTGGTGACAGGTAAGAACCTTAAGCTGTACTTATGGTTGTCTTTATTTAAAATACGGAGGGAATCTCACACATGAGCTTTTATTAATGTATCTGTCATACAACAGTGTTTTCCAAAAACAGGTTGAGTTTTGTGTAGAAAATTATACGAAATAAAGCATGTGTTCAGGTGCCATGAAAATGCAGTTCTTCGTCTCAGTTTAATGAAGGAGGGTGGGGTGGAGTGGTGGGTGGTGGAGAGATAACCAGTGGATAGTTGAATTCAACATGTTACTGACTTCGCTTTGTGTGTAAGTCTGTTATACTATAGGTGCTTGCTACTGAGAGATTGGAAGCTTTAAAGCAGACTAATGGGCCTATAAGTTAAGTAAGGGCTTTCAAGTTCACATTGTGTAGGTGACTAATCTCTTGTATGCAGCAGGCACCATGCTTCAAGGTAGTCTGTCTGTGTGTGTGCAGTAGTAGTTCCCTGTACTAAGTGTAGGGAACTGGAGAAAGCTGGGGGGTTAGTTAGACTGAGGGGAACTGTGTACATCCTCTGTTCATGTGTGATGAGTTGGGACAAAAGGAAATGAAAAAGAGCACTGGTCTGTGCTTTCATTTTAAGAGGAACTTGGAGCAGATAAGAGAGAACTGGAAAAGGGTATCAAGGAGTATCTCATTCATTATGTATTATACTTTTAGCTGTTGATTGTGTTGGAATGTTTGTATGAAGGAACTGAGTTAGGACCCAGGAATGCATGGGTCCTTTAAATGCATAATCACACTGGTGCACAGTTTTCTGCATTTGAGAGAATGGTGTGGGGACATTACAGAGCATCTTCACTGATATAGTCACAGGTTGAGGGACTTTCTCAGGGAGTATGAAACAGTGGTATCAGCGTAAAATTGAGGAATTACCTTGTATCTGGCCTGGTAGGTACCAGTGCAGATTGTGGAAATTGATAAAGGAAGGTGGAGGATGAAGGGATTCTCAAATATTATATGGCTGGGTTTCTAGCCTGTTTAACTTCCATTTTTTTATAACTAGAGTGTTAAAACATTAAGAGTGTGTGTGTGTAGACACCTACCACCGAGACACATGTACACATACATACCTATATATTTTTAGGTTTTATACGTTCATTTGCTCAGTTTGCAGTTCTGGACCAGAATACCTCAAACGTTTACCCTTGAGATGGTAAGTATGAATTTAAAAAAAACAAAGGGGGGGTGGTGAGTTGAATACATGCTCTGCTTTTCGTTTTGGTATTTTGATTCTCCTGGCAAAAAAGGAAATCCACTTGCTGTCTTGAGTTGTTTCCTGAGCTGTTCTTACTGCTTGTAGGAACCAGGGACAACTTCTCCCTCAAAGTTTATCCTAAATGTAGAGATATATTGCAATTGTGTGCCCTTGGGATTTATTCCTGGGATTGTTCAGGAAAGTAGCAAATAACTACTCACTTCTTGTGTCTGTGGAGATTGAGATATCTGAACAAAGTCTTTTTTGCAGGTTTAGGATCCTGCCATTAGATAAGCCAAATCTAGTGAGTACTAGAGTACGCGTCTTGACACATTTTATGATAGTTTCCTTGATGAGACTTAATGGTTAGTTGTAGTTTGAAATCTTTGAACTAATCTGTATTAGAAATTATATCCAATTTAGTGGATATATGTGCTAACAAATATATGGTGGAAATTAAATGTTAATTCGCCAAAATACTTGCATGAATTCAGAACTGATACATTCAAGTATGAATTCGGACTTACTTAAATATCCCATGGTTTAAACCAGTTTTGCAGTTTAAAAGAACATCATGACAATGAGATGAGGCAGAGATGAAAGTAAGATTCAGAGCAGAAGGAATCACTTGAGGAAGAGAAATAACAGAAGACTTCATAATGTTGTTCCCTGGATTGAGTGTTTTAAGTTGTGCTTTGTGTTCCTTTAACTATATTGTGCTAATATCTTTTCTACTAAATTATTTCAAAGAAAAGCAATTAGAAAAAAAGACTTTTTTTCCCTCTGTTTTTTATTCGAATATTTCTGAATTCTAGGGTAGATATAGCACATCTATGCCTTTACAACCTAAGTGTTATTCATAAGAAGAAATACTTTGATTCAGAGCTTGAACTCATGGCCTACATTAATGAAAACTGGGATAGATTACATCCTGGTGAGGTAAGTAATTGGAATACTCTTTCTTGTTTTTCCTCACAGTGCATACATATGTCCTGAAAATTAGTGACCTATGAACTGTTTTATTTTGGATGTTAAATCCTTTATTTCCTTAAAATCTGGTAATCCCAAATGATGAGGAGATAATCTTTAATTTTCTTGCAGAAATAGAATGCTATGAGTGGTGTATATTTTTCTGAGCTGTAAAATTTCTCAAGTGATCCATGTAACTATTATTTTATTATTTGCATGTCAACTTTAATCATTTATACTCAACTGTTTATTCTGTTGCATATATATATTTTCCTTTTCTTTCATGTTATAACTGTCTCATAGTTCTTTGATATTTTCATGTGCACAGACCAGAAAATCTAAATGCAGAACTGAATGCAGAGTAACTGAATGCAGAGTATATTGCATATGAAGACATCTTCAAAGTCTCTAAGGTGTAACACATAACAAATTACTGTACACAAACATTTCTTCTTTCCTCCCTCTTCCAAACATGGGGGTGATCAGTTTATGTCCAAATCTAAAGGTTGTTTTGATCCTTTTCCAGTCTGATTCTGCTTCTTGTCAAGGCATCTTGTTTTTAGTTCATTACTAGTTATTTTTCCAGCTATTTGATTTACTGGGCAGTTATCTTAGCATTAAAGGAAATCTACTTCCCCAAGCAGACTGACTTCATATTTAACTAAGAGGAGCAGTGCAGATACTTGTTTCTGCATGTAAGCTTGGATACAAAATTTATGTCTAAATTCAAATTGGCATACTGCTAGTAGAGTATGCACTTTTTTTCTTGCATGAAAATTGCTTAGGGTTTTGAAGTTTTTTTTTATACAAGCGGCATATAACTGGTTTGAAATTTTCTTATCATGAGTACATCCTACTTTTATACTTCTTTTCAGTAAATTCATACGTCTGTAATCCATTTTTCCTAGTAGACACAATTTGAGAATCAAATATATGCTCTTCATTTAAATGAGTAACTAGTTATTGTAAATAATGGAAAATAGTTTAAAATACATATGTTTAGACTATGAGTGTCAATAGTTCGTTAGAAAAAACAAGCAACCACAAGCATTACTAATAAATGACAGTTAGTGTCATTATGAATAGACATCTGGTTTACTTTGGGATGTATGGCATCTCTTAGCTAAGTCACATCAAGTCAATAATTCTGTCATATTAAGTCTCAAGCTTTAAGTTAAAGACTACACAAAATGTAATTCTCACACCATCTTTTCAATAGAATGAAATGTTCTGGCTGTCTTACTGCGCAATCTAACAAATACAGAAGTTGAGTTTAATTTTGACTTTCGTTTCTCAGTATTGAGGGAAATGTAGAAGAAATTAATGTTTGTTTTACATAATATAATTTTCTTTACATTTAACATAATTTCATGTCAGAATGGCCGGTCAGAGCAGCTGTGGTATGTATGAGGAGAGTGGAGCTATGTAGCTGCCATTGACCTGGAGCATTCATGCTGTTTTGAAGAAGTTGAAAGGCTACGGTCCTCATTGTGCTTTTCCTCCCCCTTTCTGCTTTCAATCCATCCACCCTCAGTCTATGTGAAAAACACGTAACTAAGGGGGAGGAAGGAGAGGGGAGATCCAAAATAAGGAAGCTCACCTTTTTGTTAAGTGGTACTTTCAATTCCTTAATCAATATTTCTGGATCTTCAAGGACACTACTTTTAAGTCTGAAGACTACATTTTTGAAGGGGTAGATTTTGAATAAATGCATAAAAGCTATGTTGAGGAAATCTTCAAGACTGTTCTGAAAAGATTCTAAATATCTCTCACTAAGTTGGGAAAAATTGTGTCTTGAAATCAGATTAACCAAAGTAGTAAAATACATTTGCCTCAAATTTTTCTTTATTAAACAGAAATTAGTCACAGGAAGAATAACATCTATGGTATAATGGGGTTAGGGTTTTAGTAATATTCTTAGTTTGCCACTGTTAGAAATAACACTTTGGTTTCTTTCTCTAGCTGCTTATCATTGAGTAAGAGGAAAAGTTTTATAGCCATAGGTAAGAGAGGAGTAAATGGTGGAATTATCAGACCTCTAAGCCAGTAATTTTTAGCATGTTATTATTTAGGATGCAATAAATATATGGCAGTTTTCTATAGTTAAGCGCTGCAGAGTTGCAAGACTTGGATAACAATGGGTTGTACTGAATGCATATGGTAAAGATGTGTAAAAACAGTTGTTACTTTCTTTGGCTAAAATCGGTTGAATACCTCCCTTAACTTTGGTAGTCAGGTAGACTGACAGTGAATCTTGCCTAAAATTGTGTTAAAAGGTTGGGTTTTATGAGTATATTTAGTCATTTATTTAGCACATTTAATTCTTTGAGCATTTCTAGCTGTCCTGTTTGGTCAGAATTGTATTCTTTAGAAAGTATTTGAAGGTGGGTTTTTTTATGAGCTGCAGATGTTGTACAGGCTGGTCTGTAGTATTCATACTAATAGTGAAACTTAAACTGTTTGTCAAGTCTATAATTAAAGATAAATTTACTGCAGAGCCAATTGGATATAAGTTCTGGAACACTTTTGCATGACAACTGGAAAAATTGTAGCTTCACTGGAATTTAAAAATAGCTGTACTAATATAAAAATAAATAATCTTATTTAAATTCTGTTACATAAATGTTGTGTCCACTTCTTTATAGTCACCACCATACTTATTCTGCTTTATGTCTCTAATTCATAAGTATGCAATTTTTCAAAGAACATTCAGTGGTTTTGTAGCTTGATAGGCTTTGGTGCAAGAAGGGAGGTTAGATTGGGTCTTAGCAAAAGGGGCATGAAAATTGATTTACTTTTTTATTCTTTCTTACTCTAGTAACTTTTCTGGGCCTCTTCCGTTTTTTGTATCATGTTGAGTAATGTTGGCAAAAATGGGACTTGGAGTCTTGTGTCAGGATTTTGGTTAAACTGATCACCAATAAAATAACTATGTTGACACAAGAACTTAGTTATCTTCTACTTGCAATCTCAGTTAATTTGGGAGTACGTAATGCCACAGAAGAATTCTTGTTAGCAGCCTTGGGAGGGCAAGCTAGTATTATGTTCTTTGAGTATACTAACATTCTTTGAGATATTTTTCTTGCACTTCTTACAAGTGAAACTCAAATTCTTCGGCCTAGGCTTGATCCTGGCATGAATTCTGTGGATGTAAATCACAGAATATATGGGATAATGATTAATGTCCTTTGGGATTAGGTAGTTTCCACAGCTAATATTTCACAAATGTACTTCGCATCCAAATCTGTAGTTACAGTGACTCAAAGTAACTGGAATCTTTCTATTACTGAAGAATTCGACAGGTTAAATGATTTCTTAATACTTCACAGCTGGCAGACACACCAAAATCTGAAAGATATGAGCATGTACTGGAGGCATTAAATGATTACAAGACCATGTAAGTTATTGGTACTTTTTGTTTTAAATGTTGTTTGCCTATTAAATCTGATGTAGATTAGTCTTCAGTCTCCTTTGCTCAGTCTATCTGATAATCACTTTGGCTGCAGATAACATTTAAATTTAAATACTGTTTCTATTTCAAACTATAATGTTACTAACTATTTGAGAGGAACCTGATCATGAGAAAAAATTTGTTTTAACTTCCATCCTCTTTCCACTTCACATTCTGTATTGAGAGTGAGGATTGCGTAGGGGAAAGGGGGGAATAAATAATATTAGAATGAATATTCTAATTGCATAGTTTGTTTTGCATGTACACTTTTAAAATAAAAGTTGCTTTCCCTGGGGTCAGAATTTTAACGATTAATTTAAAATCATCTAGGTTTATGTCTGGAAAAGAAATAAAGAAAAGAAGCATTTATTTGGCTTGAGAATTCGTGTTCCTCCTGTGCCACCAAATGCTGCTTTTAAAGGCTGAGAAAGAACCAGAAGGAACTTCTCATGAGTTCAAAATTAAAGGCAGAAAATCATCTAAACCAATCCCTGATGTGAGGTAAAATAACCCAGTCATTCTAAAAATCTTGTGGTAAATTGGGGCTACTTTGGGTATATTTTTGGTGCCTACAAAAAAGGCCTTTTCATTGTATAATATATTTTTTTAAATAACTGTAAAGGTGGACTAGTTGTGAGAATGAGATCTTTGAAGAAATTGAATTAGCTTTCCGTTAGGATCCTTCTAGAAAAACAAACAACCAAAACCAACACGAAATTAGCAGTAAGAACAATAGAAAATATTCCAACTTTGCTGCCATTTGGGAAACAAAATCTCTTGCCTTTCTGGAGCTCTTATGCAATAATCTAACTAGAATTCTAAATAAGAAGTGTGATGTGAAGTTGTAACTTGCAGTAGTAAATGTGCTGCCTTCTTTACCAAGTGTGATCGTAAAAGTAAACAACACTTAACACTTGTTCATTCCTCTTCAACATTAGGGAATCAGTAATGTCACTAGAAAGATCTTGTATCTGTTTATGTTATTCTAGAGGCAAAACTATGTAGCTTTGTACCTGACAATTTTGATTTAACAGAATAGCCTCATTTAGTGCAATGTGTTAGCAATAGACATCTAATCATGTATGCATTGCCAAAGGAAAACATGTATTCAATGAAAATTATCTTCAATAATACGGAACAAAATATAAATTTTCTTCTAGGGAATTAACTAATGGTATAGAAAGAAAGGGGAAAAAAAAATCAGTAGGTCGTCCACCTGGTCCCTATACAAGAAAAATGATTCACAAAACTCCAGAGTCATCTCCTCTGGTAAGGTTTTGGATATTCCGCCTCCCAGCGCGCGCCCCCCCCCCCCCCCCGCCCCTTCCCCCTCTAACTGGATTATCATTTTTGAAGAAAAACATAACCAGTTAATTTGAATCATGATATTCCCCCATTCACCCTCAAACAAAATTGATACAGCGATTAAAACTTAATTTGAAGTACTTTTTTTTTTTTTCTTTTTTCCTTAGGATAATGAGCCAGTTCCAGTGATAGAGAACCCAGCCTTGGAATTACCCTGCACTGTTGGGTAAATTAAAAAAAAAAAAAAAACAAAAAAAACAAAAACCCTGTAAAATATTCTAATACCTTGTCATTTATCTGTTTGCTTCTGAAATGTCAGCTCAGTTTTTAATATAAGATTATTTTCATTACATGGCAACCCTGTTATCTTGCATATCAGGAAATCTGATGGAACTGCACATTCATCCAATACCTCAGATGTGGAATCCACAGGTGCTGCCAGTATGAAAGAAACTACCTCATCTAGCATTTCCAGACATTATAGGTAATTATTCAATCACTCTATCTGCTATAAAGATTAAGATTTGCAATATATTCATTTTAATACATTTTTCTGGAGGGGGGGGACAGGAAACAATTGGTTCAGCAATACTTCACCCTTAATAAACAGAAGTTGCAGAGATCCTATGAGAGGTATCTTGCCAAAGCATGACATGTAATGTTCTAAGTCTGGTTTCCTAAAACCTGAGGTTCTGTTGCCAGTCAGTTCTGAACTTTTTGACTAACTTCCATGAAATCTGATCCAGGTAGTTCCAAAGAAACTACAGTCTAACAAGATTCATGAAGGTGGACGCTTGGATGAGAGACACCCAAACCAGCAACCCACACGTAGAGAAAGGCAGATAATTTTCTAATCATCTATGGCCTAGTCGTTGCCAGTGCTGTTTTGTTGTGTTGTGTGGGTTGTGGGGTTTTTTGTTTTGTTTGGGTTGTTTTTTGTTTTTTAGTTGAAGCTTTAGCAAAACAAAGGTAGAAAATAAGGTAGGAGGTTGACTTAAGTTACGAGGCATATGTAGTAGATGTGAAATGGAGGTAAGGGTATTGCAGAACTGGTGGGAGACTAGAGAAGAACTGAGGGTGTTGCAAAGGGGTATAACACTGAGGATGTGGTAATTCACTGGGATTTGGAGTAATGAGCAACTGAGACTCGGAGCAGAGCTATAAATTGCATGGGGAAATCTAAAGAAATAGGACAAAAGAAAACTAGTCTTTATTAGTTCTGCTTACAACACACAGGGTGAGGGTGTTTTGTGCTCACCAACTTCTATTCTTGGTTCATGTAAAATATGTAGTTAAATTACACTTAATAAAAAGACTTAAAATTCATAAACACTTTCCTGAGCTTAGTTTTCTAATAAAGGCCACGAAAGAGCTGATGTGTACCCGGAATTAATTTTAGCAGCTTTTGTTTTTGTCGGTTTGTGTGTTCATGTTAAAGAATAGTAAGTGTGCTGTGATTTTTCTACAGTCAATAGAGCATGAAAAATTTTTGGCACAGTCTTCATAAATAAATTATTAACTACAGTGAACTTTTCTGCAAATAAATTGTTACTTGAACTTTTCCCTCTCTCAAGTTCAGCAAACATAAATTTCTCTTTTATTGAAGTACATAGATCCTCAGTCTACTTATTTTGTCTCATTCTGGTTCATGCTATCAAGTGCTTCCATGAGTTATTTTTGTGTGCGTTACTGCTACAAATGGTCTGTCTTCAAAAACTCATGTTTCACTTACAGACTTCTAAAACTGTTACCTAAGGACTTAAGTCACTGTTTTGTATTTCTGCCCTTTATTCCATTCTTTTTTTAACATTAAAAAGATGCACTTTTTTCCCTCAGCATGTTACATAGGAGTCTTGAACATCGAAGTTTGCATACCATTTAATTTAGGACTTTATCAAACATGATTTAGTGTGTGCAAATTGTAGATGTAGGTTTTTACATAAGGATTTATATCTTGCACACTTTTAATATTTGGATGATGGTTTATTCTTGGATAATGTCAGAAGCTTCTTTTTCATTACCAGATGTAAATCTGAGTTTTGGATATACGTATTTTTCTGGCCACATAAAATAATTCTTTAGAAAGTCATGTGTATTATAGAAAGTAGTGATGTAGAATAGATTTTGCAGTATCTTTTTTCATACTTCAGAATTTTAATTTATTGAGATAAATTAATCTTGAAAAAATAACTATGCATAAATTAATTTTTAATTTACAATCTTAAGTAACATCAAGTCTCAAACTCTTTTAATAGTATAGCTTTTGTAATTGAGGCCTACCAGTATGATAAAGCTGTATTTTTAATTTGCAAATTTAAGCACATTTGGTGCAGACTTCTCTGAAGACAGGTTTTTTAAATTTGCGTAAGAATGGGATTAAGCTGTATCAAAATAGTACTCTTAACATATCTAGGCATAAGTTAATGTCATTTAGCTAACCTTTCTGACATTTTGTTAAATTAGTACAATTTTCTTTGTGTAAATAATCTTTATTTTGCAAGTGCCATATTTATGGTCATCTATCTACAGGCAACAAGTATTTTTATCAGTGAAAAATAGAACAGAAGTTATGAGTTGTATGGAAATAACTGAGGATAAAGCATATATTTTTGAATAAGTTCCTTAGAGTTAATGCTGTGGTTTTATTTTTAATAGTTTACCTGACTCGAGAAAAAGGACTCGTACAGGAAGAACTTGGCCTGCTGCAATACCACATTTGAGAAGAAGAGGTCGCTTTCCACGAAAAGCACTCCAGACTCAAAATTCAGAAATTGTAAAAGATGATGAGAGCAAGGAGGATTACCAGTATGATGAACTCAATACAGAGATACTTAACAACTTAGCAGATCAGGAGTTACAGCTCAATCATCTGAAGAACTCGATTACTAGTTATTTTGGTGCAGCAGGTAGAATAGCTTGTGGGGAAAAATACCGTGTTTTGGCTCGTCGGGTGACACTTGATGGAAAGGTGCAGTATCTTGTGGAGTGGGAAGGAGCAACTGCATCCTGACTGTAGGACTGAACATTATGTTCACTGCACTGTCCATCTGTAAGTACAGCTCATAATGCAGAGCCACGAGAGAAACGTGTCTTTAAATGTGTTTCTGAAAACAAAACAAAACCAGTTTAGCCTTAACATGTAATTGTTATCATTACAACTCTTGTGATAAAGACTTATCTTTTTCAAATCTGATCTGAAACTTAAATTTTTTAATCTGAACATTGTTAGATTGTTTTAGGTTGGGATATTTTGGGTTACAATTGCTTAAAAATGTGCATGGTGTTTTAAAAAAAAGACATTTTCTAGAGAACATTCCATGGATACAGTTATTGTGATTTAGAGAAAATAATATGTAGATAGCACAAATCTTTGAAAAATTTTGGTTTGTTTTCTTACCCAAATGTTTGCAGAAATGTATTTCTATTTCAATACTTTCTAGATTTCATAAGTGCAGTGTATATAATGCCTACTGAAGACTGTAAAATACTGAAGTTTTCTTTCAAACAAAGTGTAAAAAAAAAAAAGAAAAAAATATATTGAGCCTGTAAATTGCTCTGTGACCAGACTTCATTGTCTTCTTAATATATTCTTTGTGTGTGTGCGTGTGCGCATGTGTGTGCTTATATACATGTGTGTATATGCACACACATATTGTGCGTGTATATATATATAATGTGTGATTGTGACCTATGCAATACAAATTATGGGATTGGGCAGCTTCTGAGAATACATCCCATAATTCTTTTTTCAGGAATAGTTGCCAGTATTTACACAGCAGCATTTCTTCTCAGGCTTATTGGGTGCTGTTGCTTTCTATGTACTAAGGAAAAGTGTCAAACCAGTGCAGCGTGTTCTGGCAATGGGTGCAGTCATTGATGTGCATATGCTCTAGGTAATATATTCCATTATTTTCCATGTGAATTAACTGTTAAAAAATCATGCAGGATCTGAACACTTTGAAATTAACTCTACTAGAAATAACAAATGGAAAGGTATTGTGGCACACTGATTGTAAATTTTGTGTCCCAGTTATAAACTAAGTTGACAAGAGCCACACACAGGATTCCTACTTATCTGTAGAAACAGTCATATTTTGATAAATGTAGTATGATCTAAGTGTATTATTGCACAGGGTCCAACAAACAGTTTTGTTGCCATTTGAAGTAACATTACTGATTCTATTACAACATTACCTCTTTTGTTTTTATGAAATGTACCAAGTTTTAAATTGATATGTTTATTTTACTTGTTTAAAAAAAAAAAAGTCAAAAAAGTCTCTTGCCAGTATTAGATGTTTTTTCTTTGTCTTCTACTTTTGAGGGGGTTTTAGCCAAAGAGTAAACAGAAGAATATTTTTATTTTGGTGGTTATTCACTGTACTGCATAAGGTTAGTTTTATTACATGCTACAGTTTACCACCAAAAATAAAACTATGTAACATTTACAAATGACAGAGTGGTTTAAAGTGTACTGCCTGGGTTAGTACTTATTTATTCCATTACTTGATTATTTGACTTTTTCTGCTCATCTTGAACATCTTGAAAAGGTGATTTCCCCCCCTGCGTGCCCTTCCCTCCCCCCCACCCTGTCACCTTATAGCCAAAGGAAGCAGAGAAAGCTTTTTATCCTGTGCTTGGTTTATGGCTGGCCAGGTAATATTAGCTTTATAAAAATGCTAATTAAAAACTGCCACTTCTGTTTACCTTCACTAAAATGTGTGGGTTTTTTCTCACACCCTCAGCTATTAATTTAATGTTGCCTTGCCTATAGCTGCAATATTTTGATAACACAGCAACTTCATGTTAATTTTTGAATGTTTATATCTTGGGATAATGCAAAATGTAAAGCCTTTGTAACCTTACTCACACCATCTGTATCTGTCTTTATTGTTTCACTTTATCCACGTCCTTTAATTCTAACTGAACACCAGCAGTATTTTTCGTGAAGTTTCATTTAAAGATAAATATTGGAATGTACTTGGGGACTTTAGTGGGGGAGGGAGGAGAAAATATTTGTCCAAACTTAAGCTGTCCATAGACTTAACTATTGTGAATGTCATTGTTTCATTTTATTATGGTGGTTGACTTGACTCTGATGTTCAGTTTGTATTTTTGGAATTGCTTTTTTCTTAGAATTAAAAGACAATATTAAATGTGTGTATTTTTTGAGAGAGAAGAATGAGTTTTGATTCTGTATTCTTGTGAAGTACATACTTGGTGGCATCCTCCCATCCGTTGTTTCTCTATCTCTAGCTTTCCTGTTACTGTCCTGGAGACACTTGTCCTGCACATAGACACTACCTAGTGTTCCAGCTATGCTTGAGGGATGCTTTGTTACAAGGTGTCATGTACTGGAAAATGCTGCAATAGTGCTGCTGAAGATACAGCTAGAGTAGTAATTAAAGCACACCTACAAATGCCTTTCTCTTATTTTATGTGAATTTCATTGTATGTAGTAATGGAGTGTCTAAAGGAAAAATACATATGTTGCTGTACGTAATTATTTCATTTTGGTATGACTTGATTATTGTACGTATGCATGTGTGTAAATATATGTAATTCAACTTTGTTGTGGTCACTGATTTGGAACCATTTCTATGTGTATCAGATTTAATATTTTTCCATTTATATATTATTTGTATTACAGTAGTATTTAGGTAGGTGAAGTCTCTCTTGAGGCCATCCTAAAAATGTAGGTATCACACGAACAAGACAGCAAAGAAATAATGGCATATTACTGGTTGGAATTGTAAAATAATCATCATAGCAAACTACTTGTCAAATCATTGTTCTCAACAGAAACTTCGAGAGGAATTTTGAATAAAAACTATGCTTTTCCATGCATACCAGGCATTTGAGTGAGATTACAAAAAATTTTGAAAAATCTCTCAGCATGATATATGAAATGAAAGTCAATATTTTGATTTAATGTGAAGACAGAAATAAACCAAAAAAGGCCTTGAAGGTGAAGACAAGCAGTTTGTTGTCTAGGGAGTGGGGGGAAAGATAAGTGGATAAACAGAAAAATGGTCATGCCTTTGGAACATGCTACTAAAGTGATCTTTAGTGTTATATTTTAAAAGGAAATTGGTGAATTGAGGTGGAGCATGCCAAGGCTGGAGGCGGAGCAATAGTCAGAAAACAGTGATAAGGATGAACGGGACAGGAGCATCCAGTTCTGTGCACAGAGGGAAGAGGATGAATCTTACAAAGCTATGCAGGTAACGTTTTCAGGCTTAATTGTGTCACTTCTCCAGTTGCCTCACATCTGCCTGAATGAAAAGTAACACTAGTTTAAGCGTATGATGGCAGAAAGTGGATTTCTAGAAATGGAGAAAAGGGTTAGGATGGTGAGTTGTGTAAGGATAAGATGCTGATCGTAAGCTGATGGCTAACAAACACCATGTGGAGGTGTCGGATCTATTGAGATTCTAGTTGGTCAGAAAAAACATAGTAATACATAAGGAAAAAATACGAGTTGTCAAACCTAAAGTTTGTAGAAAAGATGATTTCTTTTTTTTGTAAATTGGATCATTATAGGTGAGGTATAAGAAGAGAAAGACAAGGGAGAAGAGACTCCTTTGGAGTCCTTGAAGAAGTTGAAAGGGGAATGACCATCTCCTAGAAAAGATAGTGCAGGACAATAGAAAGAAAAGCAAAAGATGAGTACAAGTAGAAGCTGTGCAGTCTGAGAATGAGCTTGGAATTTGATGCTTTTGCTAGTTTTTCACTCCTATTGTTCAGCAACAATGAAACAGAAGATTTTGTATTGTCATGATGTTTTTACCTGTTTTGCTTTTTTGAATGCCTTAATGTTCCTCTTAACTAGCTCATCTCTGCTATTTTTTTAATCAGATTTTTTCATATTCCAGCATTGAGATCTGTATACCATAACATCAACAGTTGTTCTGGTTTTCATTGATACCAAAATACTTTGCCTTGCAGATACTAATTTTTCAAATACAGTTGTAGCTCATACAGTTCTTTTCATATCATCTTTCTCTTAATCTGTTCACTGATGATTTCACCAGTGTGTATTTTCTTTTTCACTTGTTCTAATTGATGTGTCCAGCTTCTGAATTTGACCATGTTCTGTTCTCTTCCCATTATTAGCTATTTTGTTTGGCATTGATTGACTTCATGTGGTTTTGGTTTCCTAGTCTTCTGTTTACTTAATGTCTAGTGTGGTAGCATTAACTTGCGATCTTGACATCTACACTCTTACTCTAATAAGCTCATTTGTTTCAAAACCTGCTTTATAACAACAAGCTAATTAATAGTTCTGTCTTGTTCTAAATAAAGTTTGTTCTTATGTAAGCACCATTTAGGGAAGGGATTGTCCCCCTGTACTCAGCCCTGGTGAGGCTGCACCTCGAGTACTGTGTTCAGTTTTGGGCCCCTCACAACAAGAAAGACATTGAGGTGCTGGAGCATGTCCGAAGAAGGGCAACGAAGCTGGTGAAGGGTCTAGAACACAAGTCCTATGAGGAGCGGCTGAGGGAACTGGGGTGGTTTAGCCTGGAGAAAAGGAGGCTGAGGGGAGACCTTATCGCTCTCTACAACTACCTGAAAGGAGGTTGTAGTGAGGTGGGGCTTGGTCTCTTCTCCCAGTAACAGCCAATAGGACAAGAGTCCTTGGTTAGGGAAAGTGATGCTTTTTGTACAAATCCACACTTAGAACTGTCCTTTCTGACAAACTGACTAGGGAGGCTAACTGGCTTGTTGCAGAAAAGTATGTATATATAAATATATGTAATGTGTATACTTATGTGTAGAAATATGCAAGTCTGAGTAATACAATGAGAAACAACTTGAATGTATTTAATGACAATGGGAATTACTATTTTTAAGGAAGTCTTTAAGTGGGCTGTGAAATGCTCATTGAAAAGACAGCCTTTGATGGACTGTAAAAACAAAACAAACCAATATTAAAAAAAAAAAACCACGCTAATTCAATCCTTGCCTTCTTTCCTCCCATGCTTTTTCTTCTCTGCTTGTAGTAATGAGCCCAGGTATTGTAGGTGCTCACCTGCCTCACACTCATTCAGAGTAAGTGCTGAAGCTTTAGAATGGGAACTCCTATTTGTTTGTCCACTTGGTGCCTGAGGCTGCTTCTTTCTTCCAGTCTTGTGGTGTCATTTTGTGGGAGAGAAGTGACTGGGAAGAATGATTTCAGGAGAGGCAGCATAAGTGAATAATGGCTGAAGCATGCTCAGGGCTTTGTGGGGCAGGGGGGAGGATAGTGGGGTCTGGTTCTGCCCTTTTCCTGTCCAGAGAATGTGATTAAGACTCTTCTCATTAACTGGAACTGGGATTGACTGAACTGTCAGGAGCTTTTTTTATGGACAGGTCACGGATATCTTTTGACTTGACTTTGGTTTTTACCACTTCCTGAAATCCTCCAGCATAATAGAAAAATGACCTTAATTAGATAGTTAATGTCAGGTCCTTTAACATATGTTGAAATAAAGATACAGACGTATAGATATATGCTTTTAGAACTTTTTCTCTTGGCAACTCGATGCCTTCCTTACACACCTGTATTCCAATTTGGCAGGTAGCAGGTGGAGAGTGAAGAAGGATTATCTTGTTTCCAGAAACTTGGTACACACTAAGGGAAGAAAGGGACATGTGAGCTGTACGGGTTCCAAGTCTCATTAACTGTCCTCAACTATAGCAATGGATAGCATGAGAGAAGATGATGTAATTCAGATGCTTCTGGTGAAACTTCGCAGTGTAGGTTGTTTACTATTAATTTTTTTTAAATGATTTTTAAATTACTCTATTACTATTTTATTATCTTTACCTGTGATAAAAATCAAGTTACCTTACGTAAATTGTTGGGTTTTGAAAACAAAATCATACAATAAAGCACATTCGCTTTTGATTTGCTCCACAACAATTACAAATATGGTGCTTACTCACCTCGATACTAGCATTCCTCCTGTATGAATAGTGAGTCCCTGTGATAGGGTACTACTGGAGCAGTAGTATGGAAAGGAAGGGCTTAACCGCAAGCCATTTCTCAGCAATAACTGAGTTGTATGTCTCCTGTCTGCACCAAAAGTTGGTAAGTTTTAAAATGAAACAAAGAGAATTGTTCTTTGAAACTAGGGAAGGTACAGGAACTGTTAGTTTTTAAAGACATCAGATATAGCTCAATCTACTTAGTTCCAGGCTGTCTTAATTAACTGTTGGGGATAATGAGTCTTTAGGACAGATTGCCATGTAAATATTTTATTTAAAACATACTCAGGGGGAAAAAAAAAAGTAATTGCTGTGGCTGGTTGAACAAAATTTTTAACAAGGGAAGTCTTACCACCATACCACATGGTCATAGATTCTGAGGATAGTGCTGCAACCTGACAAACGAGTGGAGTTGAGGCAAGGAGGTGTCGTGCTGCTGAGTATGTGAGATGCAACGGACTTGTGCCAGTCTGAGGTACGGGAGTGTTGTACATAGGAAGAAGTTAAGGCAGAAGGTGTCATTTCTCACAGTGCACACTGCGAGAGACCAGAAAAGGGAACTTTTGCAGACGTTTCTGATGTCTTTGTCCAAAATGGCTTTTGCATAGTTTTCACTGTGCGTGTATCTTTTCAAGTGAAACCACTGTTCCTTCTACCATTAATTGCCCAATCTAGCAACATAATGTTGTACCCTAGTATTTTAAGATATCTGCTTCATCGATTCAAGACACAGTACAAAAAGGAAGTTCCTGTTTCGTTATTTGAACAATGTGGTTAGCAGGCTTCCGGATAGGCTCAGGTTCTCGAGAGTCTTATGAAATGGTAAACAAGCTTGGATTTGTCATGTGTATTACTTAAGCTGGAAAAATGCTCCAAAATTTTGAGTTTTAGTCTCAGGATCTTGTGTATTCTCTTAGGAATAATGTGAAATTGTACATGTTAGTACTACTAGTATTTTATATTATGGGATTCTTAATTGCTACAGCCTGATATTCTGTGATACTACTTCCTGTTTCATTTTTCCCTAGGTGTTTGTTTTTAATATGGTGACTATACCTAATCAGAAATGAAAAATACTTATATTGTGAAATAATTGTTTCTTTAGAGGAGTAAAATGTAAGAATTAACGGAAGCACTCAACAGGTTATCAGATAATGTCAGTTGATGTTTGCTGCTGAAAAATACATTTTTTAATTCTTCTGTTTCATGTGACTTATGTACTTCTGTTAATGGAACGCACAAAGATGCACACAAGTTGGAACAACATATCAAGAAAAAGTACCTTCTGTAAAATCCTTTCTAAAAAGGGTTTGTGAGGACAGATGGCTATTGGGTTAGAGCAGTAAAATGTTTTTTGAATTCAGTGTCAATTTGCTGCTGTCTTTCTGTGGTATCACAAGCTTACAAATTCCCATAATCTGTTCCTTGGGTTATTTCCTCTCACTTTTTTTTTTTTGAGGTGAGAAAGTTGGGACTTGGTCTTAGTCACCAACAAGTAACACCTCGACTAGACAAATAGTTTCCCAAAGTCACAAGTGCTGATTTAATACCAAGCTATCTTGACTTAGGCTGGCCTGAGGGTCTTACTGTCTTTGAACACAGAACTTTACTAGTCTCAGTAGTATTACTGACCTCTACTATAAGTTTGCACAGACAGTACCTACTGTTCTTCCTGGAATTAGCTCCTAACCTTATTGCCTGCGTAACTGGAAGCTATGCTGAGGGGGTGGGGTGTAAAATAAACTGCATGTGCAATATGGATATAAGTATTAATTAAGGTGGAAATACTGAAGAAAAAAAAATTAAGGCTCATACCTGACCATGCTCTGAAATACATTTAGTTTTCAAGTTTTCTGTTACAAAGACCAGAGGTGGTGTCTTCTAAAACTGACACCTATGTAAATCTTAAGTTTTTGCATTGACAAAGTTGATTTTGGGTTACAGTGAATAAGAACAGAGTTGAACACTGCATGAGGGAAGAAATGTAAAAAGCTGCATTACTAAAAACAACGTTCTTGTTGGCTTAGCGTCCTTGATCTTTTGGCACCATTCATAGCTAAAGCATTCTTCCTTCATTAGAAATGAAGAACATGAACACAGGTTTTAAACTTCATTATTGAAAATCTGAGTTTTGCATAATTCTATTCAACACCTGCAAATCTTAAAATATTTAATTCTGAATAAAAATCCATTAAGAAAAAAATTAGATTTATATTCTCTGTAAATTTTATACAATCAAAAGCAATCTACTCTTCACTACCAAAGGAAATTTTATTTAGCTGCAAGTTTAAATGCCAAATCCTTCACATACTCCAGCTGCCAAAGTCAAAGCACAGTTACCTTTATAGTTATTCCCTGTTTTGTTTTCTATAATGAACCTTGAATGGGGAAAAATACAGTCTTCCAGATGAACTCTGCTGACACTTGTTGCATTATTTCCTTCTACGAGAGACCTGCTATTTGTAATCGAAGAACTGCTGCAGTTCAGTCTTCCATCTTTGATCAGAGAAGTCTGCGTTCATTAGCAGCTTAAGCTAATACACTATACTGGTTTGCCACTGGATGTATAACTGCTGTCAGAGAGGCACAGGAGAGCAGCTGAGGAACCTAATCCCTTGAGGTGCCCTTGGAAAACTTGGCAGAGCTCATCTGTTGGAGGTCTTAAGCTGAAATCTAGAATCTAGTAGCTTTGATATAAGAGGTAGATGGTCTAGTCACAGCTTCACAGAGCTGGTTCAGCATTTTGCAGATGGTTTGTAGCATCACACTCATGGTGATGCAAGCAAAGATAGATCTCCTCTTCTAGCAAAAGGGGCAGAGTCCTAAGAATTGTATTTGCCTGTCGTGAAGGAACCTCATCAAAACCTTGGAAGTTGACTTCAGTGAGCTTTGGCTTATGCCCTGATGTAGATATGTGGTATACTGGTACTGGAAGATGTACAGGGAAATGGCAGAAAAATATTATTTGCCACTCTAGCAGAAAGAATTAATTTTTCCTAGACTTTGTCCTGATCACAGAAATAAGCTTTCTAATTCCAGGCAGTTTAGAATAGAAAGCACGTGGAAAACTAAGATAGAGAACCCTAAAGGGAAACAATCTTATGTTGGACACAGCTTTGCAGAAAGAAAAAGTAGCTCAACAGCCTTCGGAGCCCTCTATAACAAGTTCTGTAAGGAATAATAGTTTTGCTTATAAAAACTATTTAGAAATATTATTGCTAGGTCCCATTGAAGTTGAAGCGCTGTTTCTATGTACTGTAGCCCTTGCTAGCATCTGCTTCATTTGAACAAAGTGTTTCTTCATGCATCTATTGACCCTGTTTTATCTCCATAAAACAATTTTTAATCACAAAGTCTGAGTTGTAATTCTGCTGTTCATACCTAGATGACCCAACATCAGGCAGAACACTAATATATACACTCTTTTAAAAACACTTTTTTTTAAAAAGTGTTTTTTAAAAACACTTTTGTGATGAAGTGTAGTTTAATGCGTTTATACATGAAATTTCAGTGACTTGGCACTTTGTAAAAATTACTAACTTTGAGCTATTAAAAAAAGTCAATTCTCATACACCAGGGGTTTTGGCAAAAATTCTCCATACCCTCACTACACTGTTAAAAGCCACTTAATCTAGAAATTACAAATTACTAATTTGAGCATAGCTTTGCCTTAGTTAAGTGATATTACATATTCAGTTGATCCTAAAATTTGAAGCCTGTACTTATTGCTCATGTAATTCACACCTTACTCATATAAATAGCTAGATATAGAAACACTGCTCATATGAACTGAATGTACTTACACAGCTAAAAGACTTGTGAGGGTGAGCAAAAAGGGAAAGTTTAGGTGAATAGCTTTGGTTTTTCATGCCTATGTAAGTCACCCTATTAATTGCTACATTAGTCATAGATGTAGTAGACAAAAACTAATAAAAAATACATTGGCAAATAAGAGGGATTTTGAGACTATAAAAATTAATGTTAAGGTAATGTTTTCACATACTGTGCCATCCCTCCCCTTTATTAAAGGGAAAGAATAATATCAGAAATAACTACTTGAAAATTATCTTTTACATGAGGTTACAGTAACTAAGAGTTTGCAAGCCATACTTCAAGGTGTGTGTGCATTTGTTTGTATACCATACAGTCACTTGAATCTCACATAACGGCCAAAAAGGAAAATAGGGTTCTACAACTACAGGACAGAAAGATTTATGAACAGGAATTCCACCTGTTTTCCCCAATTCTTTTCAACACTGACTCAATTTCACATTGATGGTGCTTTTTTAAAGTGCTGATATTAGTCATCTGTATATAAAAATTCTCATTTTGTTCTCACAATGTTAGCCCAGTGTTTCTCCATGATGCCATACAACAAAAGCTGAGGATTTTTAAAAACACATAACTTTGAAGATAAATGACAGTAACTACAGACTACCCCTGGGGGCCCCAATCCTGTAAACATTTAGGCACATATGTAAATTCACTCAATGTTTAACAGCAAATAAACCAATATCTAAGTTACCATTTTATGTGAACATGAAAAAAATGACAGTATTAACATTACTTTGCATACGCACCAAGCATCCTGTGCACTATGCATAAGTTAGTCATTAACAAATGCTACAAGTACAAAAAAAAACATTGTTAGTAGCACTTGCAAAAACAGAAGAGCTTGGGGCAAGGCATTCTGTTCATGTTTTTTAAAAAAAAAAAAACCAAAATCAAAAAACAACCAACAAAACCCCCAAACAAACAAGACCACCACAAAACAACCCAAAAGCCCAACATGAATTGAAAACCTGATGCCTAGTGCCTGTTCAAAAGAATCTGAAAGGTCATGGTTTTTTTTTTTTTCTTTACTGTAGTAGTTTTATTTTTACCCCTCTTGCCCCATACCTGTTCCACTGTATGATCAAAGTGAATATTAAGTTCTACTTTTCCTCTTATCTTCAAAGAGACTTTTCAACATGTAAACTTGAACAGCTGACACCACCACCATTACTCCCAAGTTGACCATCGACCAGAAATTCACTCTGTCAAAGTTGCTTCTTGTATATTTCGGTCACGAGCCTCAAATGCTCTGAGCAGGGTCTGAATCTGGCACTTTTGCTTAATCTGTTTTTCACGCTGTTGATGGATTCCTGGTAAGTAACAAAAGAGTATTTTTAGAAGAAAAAAAGAACACCTGAATTAAATTTATAGCTTGCAACACATACAAAATATTAATACTGTATTACCATCTGTTATTTACTTTCTGCCAAAATAGACAGTTAATTTCACTTCAAATATATACCTCATCACAGCGTTTTCATTAATTTGTTCTAGCCTGTTTGTATCACCTAATAAGGCTAATTAACATAGTATTAAGGTTCTACAGTAATTGTTTTTTCCCTTTACAGGCTAGGAGGTGAGAGAAATCAACCTAAAATCAGTTTTTTAATATGTCCATGTATTTTGGGGAACTGTGATTCCGGTATTCAGACAAGTACAAAGCAGTGATCTCTACAGAACTAGTCTCAAAACAAGTTACATAATAGCAGATAATGTAGGGTGGGGTTTTTTTTTTCTGCTGGATAATCAAATTAAAGCACTTGTTTTAAGGCAAACTCCCATCAGGATTATAGCTTGTAGCAAAAGAAAAGTAGTACAGTAATGTTACATTCCCATCTTCTTTTTATGCTTTCACTGTAGTGGCTATGGACCGCTGCTTCAGCTTTGATACTAAAGCAGAATTTCCACAATAAATGGTGAATAGGACAACTGGAGATCTTACAAAGGATACCCAGTGTGTCTCGGGGAACCAGAGGAAGTACATGAACACTGTGGCCATAACAACAGCAGCTCAATATCCACTCCTTATTCTGTGTTTGCAAAGTAAACAGCTGGTCCTGTAATCTGTTAAGTTTCATGCACAACATAATAGATAGTCAAAACCTAAAAGCTGATCTCATGAAGTGCTGATTTATGTTCTTGATATAATTATGGGACCCTGAAGTAACTTTTAGTGAGAAGAGTAATGTATGCAGTAACAGGAGGCTATTTAAAAAAGTTAAACCCAGCAGCAACATTTTTCCATGGACATTTTCTCTGTTGCATATTTAACAAATATTTCAAAAGAGCTATTTTTGGAAGCCAAATAATTTTATGATACTAAAGTTCGTGTGTTACACAATAAGAAACATGAACACCATAAAAGAGCTTTAAAAATAAGACAATTCCCCATTTTCCCCAGCAAATATGTTGTTTATCTTTAAAAAGTTAAATTACTGTTTATGTAAGTCCTCGCACAACTTGCAAGTAAAGTAATAACTTGACTAAGTAAACAATGGCATCAAATACTGATGTTAACTTTACAAAAATTACCGACTTTGTAAGATCTACAAGGCTCTCAAGTAAAGACAAGTTCTGCATTTCTTTTTCTTTTGGAGGAGATGATACCAGTATGTACACAAGTAGCTTATCAAATCCATTAAAGTATTGCTTGTGATTAGTGTGAGAGGGATTTTCTTCACAATTTCCCCTATAAACTGTGTTTTTTCTAATAGTCTTGATTGCCTATTTTAAAGAATGTCTGGCCAACTTTTCAGATTTGGTGTTTGGTTTTAACTATTTAAAAGTGTATCATACACCTATAAAAGATCTTAAACACAAAGTTTGTCTTGTTTAAAAATCTGCATTTTGTTTATTGCAATAAATAGAATACAAACAATGTCATTCTCTACACCAGCGTATTCCGTAAGTGTTTGTGGATGCTGGTTTGTTTTTTTATGTGGTTTTTTTTACAGTACCTGTTGTCTATAGCTACAAGCAAACAATGTCTTACTGCATCCTACCAAGCACTGAGAACAGTGGTACAGGAACATGAAACGATCCTCTATTTCTAGAGTAATCTCAACATTTAATGATCATGAAAGGAAATAAAAGCTTTCACTGAGCTGTAGTCTTCATCCTACATCAAAGAGGGTCAGCGCATAGTTTAAGCAAACATTACCATTCATTGAATGTCTGCAAAGGTGAACCTGCAGTGTAGTACAGATTAACTCCTGTCCCGTTATTAGTTTGAAAAGATGAAATAAAATTGGGGGGGGGGGGAACACATCCTAATAAAGTAATATATAAATTACTGAAGATAAAAATATTAATCCATACACTGGTTGGGGCACTTCTGCAATGGGAAGAAGAGGCTAACAGTACTTCATTTTCAAACATCAATAAAAATCTATGCAGTGATTCCAACTACACCATTGGGATTAAGCAATACTTTAATACTATAAATACTCATTTCATTGCTACTAGGGAAAATGTCCCATTTTAGCAGTAGGAAGAAAGGAAGCTGAGTTGGAAACAGTGCCTTTGAGACCTAGGTAGTTTCTTCTTGCTGATTAAGAGTCTATTCTGAAAATATTCTCAAGCTTCTGTGTGAAAGCAAGAGATCCACAGTGCTAGGCTTCATGTATCAGTAAAAGCAATACATGGAACTGGAGTAGTTTCTAGAATGATGCACCAGACCAAGGCAGAATGGCTAAATGACACTGAGTTTTTTTCCAATATTCTTACATTTAAAAAATTAAAGATCAAATACTAACCAGAATGTCTTCCAATTTCATATCTAGGAGATCTGTGCCTGTAACATACTTCTTCCAGTCTTCCTGATCATCTCCATCTTCTCCCATATTGTCCAGGATCAGTTCAAAGAAAATCACCTTTTCAGAAATGGTACTGAATGTGTTGTCAAAGCAGAACTGTAATCCCCATCTTCTGTTTCCACCCCTGTGTATATAACAAATATGATTAAATTAACTACACTTTTTGTGCTGGTTCTCAAAAAGTGAGTTTTTGTAAGCAAACTTTCCTCTTTAAGACTGACAATGATGCACTTAGAAATACCTGAATATGCTTTTATATAAAAAAGACTCTAAAGACATATTACAGATTGCACAGTCACAGCAAAACAATCCCACTGACTCTAAAGGCTTAAAATGATGAAGACAGCAGCTTACTTTCATTTTCCTTTATTGGGATTTTGAATCATTGTTACTCATTACAAAAAAGCTATAATATGAGTGGAATTTTTATACTCTATATTAAAATTACAATAATTACTACATATTTTAATAAAGGACTGGAAAATAAGGGACTTTTCAGCTTATTATTTACATGACTGACAAGATCTTTCGATATTAAGATGCGGAGACCTTTTTCAACTCCACGCTAATTATTTTTGTTCACTGACCATTAACAGCTATCGTTAAACAAAGATATCTTTCACTTCATGGTAAGATCCATGTAAAAAGCATTCAGTGTTTCTAAAAAGGTAATTGGTATTCTCAAACTATCCTATTAGAAAGTCTTTTGTAATACTAGAATAAAAAAGTACTCAACCTTTATTTTAGTTATATTTGTTAAAGAAACCAGAAAAGTACTTTATGTAATACTTCTAAGTTTGAAGATTTTAAACTTACGTATGAACTCCATCTGATTTTCTTCATCAAAACGTAGAGTTTCACCTTTTGGAGACAGTAGATGAAAATCAACATCTAATCCTGCTCCATCTAGAACCTGTGAAAACAAACAAAAAAAACCCTCCAACCAGTGGAATTCCTGTTTGCATTGCTGATGGCAACATTTTTAGGGAAGGCAAACTTTTTAGGTAAGGGAACTGACACAGAAGGAATCTGAAAGCTGAATCTGTCTGTATGAGTTCACACCAAGTTAATTGGAAACATATTAAAACTGGTTCAACCAAAAGCATTTTAGCCATTTCAAATCTTAAACTAAATACAATCTAATCATGCTAGGGTGGGCTTATATTGAACCTTTCCCTAATCATTTTTAAGAATGCATATGATTTATCAATGGGCAGGGTTAGACAACCTGTAAGAATACAACAGATGACTAAATCTAGCATTCTACGGCAGACATCATTGATGGGCAAGTACCAGCCCTAGTTCAGTGGTAGAAAAGAAATTTTATAACAAAAATCTGTCACTTTTGACACAAGTACACATCTAATTTGTACCAAGAACACAATCTATGTAGTATCACCTCTAAGATCTCTTTCTTGGGTGAATTAAGGAGTCTAGTCCTGTGTTCTAACTGTTATGTCAATCAAAGCTGTATCACAGACCTTCTCACCTTTTCATGCAGATTTAAGGTCTGAATTCTCCCAAGGCATTCTCATTTCCCAAAGGCAGAAAGAATTGAAGGCATTTACCTTCCTAAGCTCGTCAGTGTATACAGTGTTACATGGCTATGGTTGTATCACCGCATCTGTTGTGTTGTAGAAATTCTCTATAGGGAAGGCAGGAACTGCACAAGGAGGTGGAGGGGGATCATTGTTATGACATTACTTAGGTCCATGCTAATGGATTTTTTTGTTTGCTTGTTTTTCCAGTGAGCTATTTGAGTATAGCAGTCTGCTCCTGCTGAAATTGAGGGCAAAGTTTACACCAACTTAAAGTGACACTGGAGACTTACCACAAAAAAAAAAGAGAAAGGACAAGGAAAATTAATAGCTAATAGCTGATCAATTAAAAACCATACATAGTGAGATAGATACCTTTAGGGCTATGCACAATCTAAACACCCAAAACAAAACTTCATATAGTGTGTATTGCATTATGTCTTTGGAGAATGACCTGCATCTCTACGTTAAATATTCCTATGCTTTAGCCACTAACAATCAGGGTAATTAAGTACAAATAAATTCTATTTCCAATAAACATACAGAGCTCCTTTTCTACACATTCAAATAGAAAATGAATCGTTACTGTTAGCAGTAGTGCTTGAGAATTTATCCCTGAGTAGAAATAAATTCAGTTATATGCGTTTGTTCTAAAACAATTTTAATTTTGATTATGATTAAAATAAAATCCTACTTGGTCAGTGCAAATAAACTTCTGTTCTGCTTAGTTAGGGCTCTGCACAAAGCTTGAACATCTCAGTCTTTAATTCTTGTTCGATTCTGCATGTAGCAATAATTAGAAAATAACCAAGAATTTCATCTTTGTATTTTTAGTCAGCAGAGGAGGAAAAAAAGGTGGGAGGGTATGGGTGGGGAGAGACCCAGCGTGTAATTCCAACGTGGATTTGCGGGCGCTACAAGAGGCCAGCGGAGCTCGGCACCGCGCCCGGAGCAGGGCGTGCGGGCAGCAGGGCGGCCTCCTGCCGCCGCAAGCTTGCTGGGGAAGGCCGCGGGGCCACCCGGGCCACCGCTCGGGGAAGGGCTGCGGGACCCCCCTGCCGCCCCAAGCACCGCCGCAGGGCCGGCGGTGGCGGAGGACCGCGAAGCGGCTCCAGCCGTGGCCTGGGCGAGGGGCAGGGAACCCCGGGAAGGCGGGAAGCGGGTCCCGGAGCAGAGGCGGGCGGTGCCGCCGCCGCGGGCGGAACCTCGCCTGTGTAAAAGGGAACCGGCAGCCGAAACACCCAGCACCGCCCACGGCCCAGGGAAGGCAGCGACGCCGCCGCGGCAGGATGCGGGACCGCCCGGCTCCCTTCAGGCCCCTCGCGCTCCCGGGGCGACCCCGGCCGGCCCCACAGCTGCGCCGCCCTGCCCGACCTGATACTCGAGCTCCAGCGAGGCCTCCTTGCGCATGGGCTGGTAGAAGCACTCCTTGCGGCCAGCGGGAAGCGTGAAGGTGAAGTCGCTGTCCAGGGAGGGGCTGAACTCGGCGGCGCCGGGCGGCGACAGAAGCAGCGCGAAGCACCCGAGCGGCAGCAGCAGCAGCCGGGGCCACGGCAGCGGCCCCATCCCCGCGGCGCGCAGCACCCTCCGTGCGCGGAGCCCACCCGCCGTCGCGGAGCAAGCGAGGGGCGGGCCCGGGCCCCGCCCCCGGGGGCGCGGACGGAGCCGGCCCCGCCCCTCGCGCCGCTCCCCCAATCGCAGCCACAGCAGCACGGCTCTCCATCCACCCACAGTGCACCGCGGCAGAGAGACGCGATAGGTCGGTTTTACCTCTGCGCGAGACGCGCTTTCCCCTGCCAGGTACAGCGGTGGAGACTGCGCAGCCGCGGCTCCCAGTGCGCAAAGCGAGGGGGGCTGCGCATGCGCTGCAAGGGCCTTGCGGAGAAGGCGGGCCTCGTCTCTAATGGCCCGCGCTGTTTGAAGTGGGGTAAGGACCGGGCTCCGGGGACTCCTCTGGAGAGGGAAGCCGGGCGCCTGGAGGGGGGTCCGAGGCGCCGCTGTTACTGACACGAATCAGCTCGGAGCCGAGGGATAGCCCCTTTCTGCCTCTCCCTTCCCCTCGGGGCGGGCGGCTGCCTGGCGGCCTCGGGCCGCTGGTCGGAGAGTACTGAGGCAGGCGAGCGGCCGATGCCGCCAGCTCTCGGCTAGCCTGGGCCCCATCGCTCTGGGTCCTCGGGGCGCGGCCCCTCCGCCGCTGGGCGCCCCACAGGAGCGGTGACTGCTGTCGCTAAGCCGCGCTGGCGCTGGTCCCCGCGGCGAGTGCGCGCCGGCCGGTGCTTCTCGTTCGCCCGGGGCAGCCGTGGCTGGGGACGGGCAGAGCGGCGCCAAGGCAGAGGAGGGATCGCAGCCGGGCCGGCTGCCGGCCAGCTCCGGCCTACAAAGCCGGGCGGCGGAGTGACTCCTGTGCTGCTGGAGAAGGGCGGCCGGCGGCAGCGCCTCGTCCCGGAGTGCTGGTTTCTCCGAATCATCTGACCGTTTCCCATCAAAATATCTCAAGCCCGGCCTGCAAGACTTATTTGCTGTGGTGAAGGCTGCCCCCCCAGCTTAGTAGCTCGCGTCCTCTGTGCTGTCAAGTCCTCGCTGCTCTGATTTTTTAAATTTCGCTGGTCATTGGACAGCGAGGCAAGTTTTGTGTATGCGCTGTTACCTTTTTAGGCACCCTGCCAGTTGCATGGGACTTCTGAAGTATCTGAGATGTGTTGTATAAGTTATCTTTGGCAACTAATGTATAGTGGGTTTTTCCAGTTTTCAGAAGTGGTGATTCATGAAGCTTCTCATACTTCATGAATACACACAGAACTCTTTTTCTCAAAAAAGACAATTTGTACAGAGTCATTTTGACGAGTGAACATGGGAAGAGGTAGCGCGTGAAATATATGTTTACATTTGGAAATTCAGTATTTCCTTTTTCATATTTTTCTTTTTTTTTTAATTCCTTTCCTTTTTTTCTATTTACCTTATTTCCATATCTTTAAAAGTATCTTCGCAAATAGTATTCTCATACATTTAAAATGTTTAAATATTATTTTAGCCATATCTGTGGTACCAATGGAATATAGTATGTGGATTTGTGCTAAAAGCGGTGCTGATGAAGACGTGCTTGCAAATTTACAGTCATTACGGAATCAGCTGAGAAGAACTGAAAAAAGCCTACAAACTGTAGAGGAAGAGCTTTCAAGGTATGCATGTGTTGGGAATGAGAACAGCCTGTCTCTTGTAGTGTCAGTCTGTCTTATTCACTGTAATGGATTATTGCATGTAGCTCCTTTGTGCTTTTCTTTTGAATACTCTTTGTGAGCAATTTAAAAATAATGAAGAAAAAATGGTGCAGCAATTTGTTACTCTCCTTCCTAGCACTAGTACAACTGAACAGTATGGCCACTGCTTCGATGAGGCTCTGGAGGACCTTGTTCAGCCTAATTGCAACGATCAAGGCTCTTCCAACTGTAAGAAGAATGCTGGTAAAACATCTTGCCAGGATTTTCAAAGAAAACCCACAGTAAATATTGCACTTCATTACTTATTTTTATTACTATTTTTTTTCCTATTCTTTGCTATGTTTATGATTTTTTTTTTTTTTTTTCCTTTTAGGGCTTGGAGTTGATACACTCTAGCATTGAGCAATTATATCATGGAGCACTCTTAAACATAATATGATTTAAATACATTTGTTCTGCAGAGTTTCCATTGATGTATATATGTTGCTTACATGTGCATATATGTGTGTGTCTGTGTATAAATAAAACTTTTTTTATGTCTAGTCTTACTCAGTATCCACAACTTCTGATAAAACCATGGAAGAAAATGAACGTCTTCAGGAGAAGCTGAATGCCCTTCATGAGCAAAATGCGTCTTTGGCTTCTCAGAACCAATACCTAAAGAACAGAGTGGAAACAATGAACTTTGAATTGATGCAGTCAAAAACAAAAGTATGTATCTTTAATGTATTCATCAAAAAAACCCCCAACCCAACCCCCCAAAACGCTCCAGTGACCATGACTTTTGAGTCTGTAATTCCAAGCAGAACATGCTAACTTTTTGTCTTGTCTCAATCTATCTAAATTTAAACTTTAAAGTTTAATATTCTATTTTTTCATAATATTCAGCATTAATCTTGGAACAGAATAGTATGGAATCTATTTCTCCATGAGCAAAACAGCAATATTAATTATGAATTCTATCTATTTGTGTTCCAAAGTTTAATCTAAAGCCAGTAAGTCACAGAATGAAGAATACATTATGTAAGAAAATAGTTCAATAATGTATTTAGTACTATACGTTCATGTGTCTGAGCTACGTTAAGATTAATGTGAATAATAACAGCATAGTAGTCATTTGTCTAGGAAATGAAAAATGTTGACCTTTCAGGTTAGATTAATATTACTATTTTGAAAAAGTGAAGGTGAGTTAGAAGGAAATATTGTATCTAATAAATCATTACTGATTTAATATACACTTGTATGTACGGTTTTTTTCAGGACAACTATGTTCTTGTATTTGGTTTACATGTACCATTAATAAAACATAGCTATGCTTAATGCTTTTAGCATGAGAAATGTTATCTCCAAGACAGTACAAATAAGTAGATAAACAGAATGTTTGACTGTCTGACATGGAAAGAACAAATAGCACAATATATACTTCTGGGGAAAAGCAAGAGACAAGATCAACATATAAAGAAATCGCTCTGCTAGACAGCGTATCAAACTGGAATGGTGCTAGGGAACTAGAAGGATGCTAAATGAGCAGAAAATTGGAGGTCAGTTTGTGTGGATGAACAAGCATCTTCTACAGTAAGGTTAAGAGCACTGTGTCATTCAGTAAGGAGATTGTTCTTATGCATCTCACCTGAAGGTATATATGCAAGTGTTAATGAAACTCCAAAATGTTTGTGTTTCAGATTTCTTATCTTGAATCGACTTTAGGTACATATTTAGTCAGCATTCCGAAGTTAAAAGAACAGATTGTAAACTTGGAAGCAGAAGTTTCAGCTCAAGATAAAATTCTGAGGTAATAAGTGTACTTTTAAATCAACATTTTATTGTGGTCTGCATTCTAGTCCAATCTCTTTTTCAGGATGGCATAATTACTGGTACCATGTGGGTCATGTAATCTGGGACTTTAAACTTTCATTTTGAGCCATATATAGGAGGAGGGAGGTGTTTTATTTTGTACTGATGTCTTATGTATGGGGAATGTACTTCAGGAAGTGGAGAAAAAATAATAAACACTGCTAAAAGAAACCAGTTTATAATGTACGCTAACCATGAATGTGCCCTTGTAACGGACTAGGGTGATTGTATGCTACATGACTGCATATCTTCTGTAGTAAAAAAGCATACATATTTTCAAACGTGACTGTGCAGAATGTAAAGGATTCTTTCTTCATGAATATATTAATCAAGGCAAATGGCCAAATAAAGCTAATGTAAGCAGTGTCCAGAGACTGTCAGGAAGACATACCTGGCTGTCAGTTTATCTTACAACCTCATGCTATATAATATTCAATTACTATCTCAGTAGCCTGTCTTCACAAAACAAGTAAAAATATTTATATTTAGTGTATATTTTAGTGGTGTTTCCCACGTGTGTGTCCTGACCAGTCATACCTGTTGCCAGAAAAATGGTAATTTCTATATTCCGATCTCATGACACAAAGTCAGCCATCTGGGTCCTTGGGAATCATGACAGCTGATGGCTCTTGATGAGGTTTGGACACTACTCCAGGCTGCAGACATACTCCTGGGGAGTTTGGAGATTATGGGTGTTCCAAACCTGGTTTTGAGAGTTGCAGTGTGTTTGACTAGCACTTCTCAAGCATCATGAGCAGAAAAGAACAACAAAAATCTAGTTTCTTTACAAAAAGTTCTTATTTTTTAATTATGCTTTGTTATTTGCTAGAGATGCAGAATATAAACTAGATCAAAGCCGGAAAACAGGAATGGGAAGAGAAAACACGTTGCAAAGATATAAAAAGGACTATAAAAATCTGAAAATGGAGTTAATTGAACAAAGCAAGCAAGGAAAGAGGTAGCTAAGTAATTTTAATAAATTGAACACAGAATAATAGTGCATAAGTGTTTATTTCCATTGGCAGATGTTTACTTTGTGAAAGCAAATTATTCTCTGCTTTATGAATGTTATTTTTTTAAAAAATAGGGAAATTCTGTGTGAAGATACTTACTATTTAAATGGGCACTTTTTAAATCTTGAAATTTGCTGGTAGTTGTAGGCTGGTATCATACACTAGTAACCAGTTTATCACCTATTTTTTCCCTTCAGAATAGATTTCCTGCAGTGGAGAGCTGAAATATGTCCAGAATATATTTTCCTGAAATTAATTTCTATTTTATCTTGCAAGAAACTACAGTGTATGCTCAGTACTCAGTATTCAACAGTACTGAGTACTGTATTTTTGGGGTTGGTGCAAGGAAAGTGATAGAAGCACAACTTAATCGAGAGAACATTTTTGTTATCCTTAATCTTACTGATTTATATGGTGTTATTGAAAAGGGTGCTGTAATTCCATCCCAATCCCTATTTCCCTTTATTATTGCCTCCTTTAGCCTAGTGGTTGTGTGGCTACTGGGAGGGTTAGGTAATTCTTTCTGCTGTTGGAAGTTACCATATACAATCCTATCACCTCCAAAATGTAATTTTAAAGAAATGAGAGGAATAAATAAAAAGATTCCCACCTGCCCAATTCATTTAACTGCATTACCTGGGGCAAAATTTAGCTGAATTAATGACTTAGAAAAGCATTTCTTGAGCCTTTTGAATGCAGACCCTTGTTTGGCTTGTCTGTCTACCCATGAAATTACCTCTAACCTTCCTGTAGCTAGACAAATGGAAATACTGTGGGGTTTGCACTACTGGTGAAGAAATGTGTTGATTTATGTTCACTGTTCATTCAGAGCATGTGGCGTTGGAACTAGCTATGCTTAGTTACTAGTTGCAAATGTAAATATTTTGGTACTTTAGAAAAACTGAGCTTCTGCCAGGTGTTAAAGGCAACATACAGTGTTATAGTTAGTATTAACAATTATTACAGTTTGCTTTTAATCAGTAATTACAACCACTTACTGTTCTTTGGCCACTGAAGTGCTTTAGACTAACACTATTTCGTTTGTTATTCTGAAATCCTTTTATCCCCTTCTCTGAATATTTTTACCATCTGCAAATGGGCAGTGGTCCTCAGACCGAGCAACACCCATCTGAAGGTAGGCTGTACTTAGATGAGGCACTTGCCTTGTCCCCACGGTTCCCTTAGCGGAACAGAAACAAATGTTATTGAGCAGCAGTAATTGTTGGGTGTCCTGAACAGGCTGCATACCTGAGCTGTCCCGAGGTTACTGTTCCAACTTCTTCCCTCGTGAGTAATGATAGGGGAAAGTAAGACAGAGGCAGGAGCACACAGTAATAGAGTGAAATAGCAGGCAGTTTGAGTGTCCTGGTTTCAGCTGGGATGGAGCTAATTTTCTTCCCAATAGCTACTGTGTTTTGGGTTTGTATGGGATTTGGTATGTGAAGAATGTTGGTAATACACTGATGTTATTAGTTGTTGCTAAGAGATCAAGGACTTTTTTCAGCTTCCCAGGTTTTGCTAATATGCAGGTGCAAAAAGATGGGAGGGGTATAGCCAGTACAGTTGACTCAAACTGGCCAAAGAAAGTATTCCATACTATAGATGTCATGCACAGTATGTAAGTGGGGGTGGGCCAGTGGGCCGAACGCCTTTTGTTTTTTTATTCGTTCATTTGGCTGTTCGTTCCCTCGCTCTCTCTGGAACTTGCGGTTCTGAGATCGCTGCTGGGGAATATTGCTGTTCCGAGATCGCTGCTCAGGATCATTCTGAGATCGCTCTCGGTTTCATTTTGTGATTGTTACTCAGGATGGGCTGTGTCGGTCATCGGGTTGTCGGGCGGTGAGAAATTGTGCATCGTTTGTTTTGTATATTCTATTATCATTATATTTTATTATTATCATTATTAATATATATTTTTCTTTGCTGTCCTAGTGAACTGTCTTTGTCTCAACCCATGAGTTTTCCTTACTTTCCGATTCTCCTCCCCACCCCACTGGGCAGGGGGATGTGAGCGACGCGGGTGGCTGCGTGGTGCTTGGTTGCCGGCTGGGGTTAAACCATGACACTGGGTTGTTGCTTTGAACAGTTGCTGACCTGCATCATCTCAGTCTCAGCTTCCTTTACTATTATGATGCCCTCTCTCCAGTATCCCCCAAATAATTTATCCTTTGATCAGTTCCTGTCAGTCTCACCATAACTTCCATCACGAGAGCTCCCTTCAGTATCAAATCTTTTCTAGTTCCCCTTCAGCAGTTTGAATTTTAAGGAGCACTGCTATCTTCTTCCTTATCATGCATGCTATCCCAGTCCCTAAAATGGGCTTCACTGGTAGGGACAGGAGGATGTTTTGAATCAAACTCTTTTTGAAGGGGAATCAAAAGTATGTATTTTACATTCTTAGTCTTATTGGAATTCTGTTTATGTAATATGACAAAAAATGATATTTAAATTAATTTATGCCTCGTGAAACTTTTTTTATCTAGGGCGTGGAAAGTTGAAAGAAGAAAGTTACCTGGAGCAGTTAATTTAGTAGTTGTTTTAGTAAATGGAGGAGATAGTTACATAATGACTGAATTTGTGATTTTTAAAATTGGTATGCTTCTTTGCAGAGCAGAACAGCAAAGAAATGAAGCTTTGTTGAACGCGGAGGAGCTGACAAGAGCTTTCAAAAAGTATAAGAGAAAATAACTGAAAAATTAGAGAAGGTAAGAGTTTTTTCTTCGCTTGTTTTTTGCCATGTATTAGGATTTTGCTTTTTCCCAATCAACCTGGGCAGCAAACAGCAACGGCCTTCACCAGTGGGTCCAATTGCTTCTGCTTTTTGGTGGCAAAGTCTTAAGAGAGGTGGGGACAGGGTAAGCAACTGTTGGCGGTGATAACTTCAATTACCCAGTTTTAAACTGTCTTCGCACAGTCTGGGCAGTCTGCATCTTTAAGGTATCCTAATAGTGCTGCAGTTTCTTCTGTCTCTTGCTTGCTGGCTGGGAATTGTACATTTTAAAAGTATATGATCCTTTTAAAAGAACTCTTTTGACTCTATCTGTACAAGCTTCTCTATCTGTACAAGCTTCTCTATCTGTACAAGCTTTCTCTATCTGTACAAGCTATCTTCTCTAGCTCATGTTTCATTGAACAGGTAAGATGAAAATGAAGTCATCTCCCAAGTTCCAGCACTCTAAATTGGTAATGCTTCTCGCCTTGTGGGAAGACAAAATACAGGCCTGAGACAGTTAACTCTTACAGAGAATTTTTATTTGATTAGACTTCTTTCCTTGTGGAAGAAGATTGCCAACCACAAACATGCCCTAAAATATTAAACCAAAATAACATTACTTTTTTTTCCCAAATGACAGAAAAAAAGAAAACTTCTTTGCCCCTCTCCTTTTCTTCGTAACAGTAAGCAATACAATTATCTACAGGCTTACCAGAAAGGAAAGAAGAAACAACATAGTGTTTATAGTATTCTTTTACAAAAGCCTGTTGGCCATGGAAGCTTAGCTTATTATTGTACAGTAATGAAAAAAATTGCTTTTTAAGGTAAAGCTGAAGAAGTAGTCTTGGGAAACGTTTAATTAATTGTGAAAGAGAAAAAGAGAAGTGAATGAAAAGTGTGTCAGCTACAGAAAGGATCTAGACATCCTAGAAGAGCAATTAAGGTAATGTAAAGGCTTTTTAAAAATTTCTGTACAGTTATTTGAGAAGAAATTGCATGTTACAACTATCACTGTGAACATGTTGCTCAATTCACGTAGTTCAAAGCAAATCAGGACCAGCATCAGTGAACACTTAGGATCAGTATCAGCAATACCAACACACAAGCCATAATACTAAACAGGTAAAAATGTCAGCATACACTTACAAATTTCTGTGTTCTTTTCTGTAACTAATCCTTAATGTTCTAATCCCATATGCTGCCACGTATTCACAGTAACAAGCAACACCCCACCAAGCCTGGGAGCATAGATTCCCTTGCTTGCACACTGCTTCTGTGGGAGATGTGGGTACTCTGGCTTTATGTATACCTATTCTGCTGCCTGCAGTCTGCTGATGTACATGCCAAGGAGAAAGCACCTAGGAGTTCACTTACACCGTCAGGTGCGAGTCCCTACTTGTTGCACACCATATTGTCAGTCCCTAGCTAGGATGAAGGATACTCTTGGCATCCAGTGGGGAGGCTGCACTCAGGCCTGAACAGAGGTGGTGATGCTGGCTGCAACTTCTGGACGTGTCAAACCAGGTTTTGACTGCTACTCTGTTCCCAAGGTCCTTTCCCACTGTTAAAATTTTTGTATGTTTCTTTCAAGCTGAACACCCCCCTTTGTTTCAGAAGTCTTCTGGTAATTCCTCATTACTTAATGAGGGAAGACAACCATCAGCTGATTGTCTTTAGCATTATTTATGTTTGGACAAACACCCTCTCAGACAGTTTTGGGTCTACCATTCACACGCGCTGTCCACACCCACATTCCTGTCTTAACAATTGTTCTTTAGGCCATTTTGGCAAGGGTGGGCAGTGTGTGAGCACCCTTATACTAGCTTGAGCCTATTTAATAGTGCTCTGCTGCTGATGGGGGTCTTTCCTCTAGACTGCCCTCTTTTGTCTGCTAACTTCTCTGGGTTTAGCACTCATTGGGACCTTTGCTGAGCTAATTCAGTTTGCTAAATCAACAGGTACTTAAAAAAGTGAATAAGTTGTGATGGGCTAAAAATACAATTGGCTCACTGTACAGTCAGATATGAGAGAAGAATGTTCGACTAGCTCAGTCTTAGTACGTTATCTTCATCCATTGTCATTTTAGGTATAGTTGTATAGTTATTTTATCCTGTTCTTAATTTTCCTTGGCCTCAGCACAGTTAAAGCCACCTTAATCTGTTTCCTACCAGTGACTCTCCTGATAGTGCTTAAAACTTTATTAAGTTGCTTAAGAATGAGAAGTAGTTTATTCTTCCCTTTTGTTTGCTGACAGCAGTTTACATCTTGGTTCTTAGGAACAGTGAAAGTTTAGTAAAGCAGTGAAAACTTTTCTATCCTTCATATAGAACTAATCCTAGATTTCGAGAGGGAGGAAACTAATAAAACAGTATAGTTATGGTGTGTTCTTCTAGTACTTTTAATAATGAAAATCCTAGTCTACTTCTCTATGTTGAGCTATACCTTTTAAATGGATATACTTTTTTTAGGCAATTAAAGGAAGAGAATCATAGCACAAAAGAAGAAATTAAGACTCTACAGGCACAGAACACTGAAATGGTATCAATGCTGACTCGGTCTGATCAGAAGATCATTGAGCTTGAGAGTAACTTAGTGAAAAAGAAATAGTACTTAAAGAGAAGAATGCTCTAATAAGTGAAAACGTGGAGCTGAGAGCACTTACTGCACAGCAACATAACAGCTTGAAATTATGCCATCAAGAAATTGAGGATTCAAGGGAGGAGCTCAACATACTAGAAACTATTATTTCCCAGTTGTCTCTAAGTACATCTGAAGAGGTACAGTAACTTATACATCCTTACAAATTGTATTATGTGTCTTAAAGGATTCTAACTGACATTGCATGGAAATACTGTGATGTCTTGAGAAATAATCTGAGTAAAATATCTTTGGTTTTCAAGATGCATGGATGAAATGCTTTCTTAGTTTAAATATTTTACTTTTGTCTCTCAGTCAAGAACAAGGAATAGGTGCTTTCGAATTGATTAATCAGCAGGCATTGAAAATTACACTTTCTGTTGCTCTGTTCTGTGTATTGATCTTCAGATGTAGGTATATTCTCTAAAACATGATGATGTCCTATTATATGACGCTGAGGTGGTTCTCAGTAGAACAGTACGACATTTCCCATATGACAGACACATTGTGTCACACAGCAGAGTCCCTGTGTCAACCTCAGCAATGGAGAAATTAGAGCAGGAGAGATGTTTGTAGGAACTTTGTTTTTGCTGGAAAGAGAAGGTACGCCTTCCCTGACTGCGAATGAACTTTTGTTTTACCAGGATAAACCCTGGCTTGTAAGCCTGAAGCTTGTACTGAAGTTTATCACTAAACTGAGTGATTGGAAGAGTCATGTAGAAAACCCAAAGTTGTGAACTGACTGGGGTTACTGGAGGAACTGTTTGGGACGTCAGGAAGGGCTAGAAAGACTATGAGGTCAGGAGTACAGATTGCATCAGATATCTTTATTTTTGAAGTATAAATGTGAGTAGCTGTAATGAAAACAAAATCAAAAGTATGCTTTCTGTACGATTTTAGAATTGCCAAAGTGACCTCTGCTGAAGAGAATATAGAAATTTTTGTATAAAAATGATGTTTGGGGCTGTTGTGACCATAGACATTTATTTGGAAGAGCCTTAAAAATTGTTTTAGAGCCCTTTTGGAAAATATGTTTACATTTTCTGGAAAAATTTGGGATTATTCTGGTAATTTAATGGAGTATTCAGAAGCCTTCTGTAACTTGAGGAAAAATGGTATTAAATGCAGTCATTGAAACGTGAAAGGAGGAAGCATGATGTGAGAAGTTCAAAACATGGAATTACTGATAGTATCTCCATTTACTTAATTTTTCACAGAAAAAATTTTCATGCTTCAGTACCTGTACAAAGATATCTAAAGCAATCATCTCAGTTTCAGAGGGCCTTAATGCCAGTACTTTCTCCTAATGTAAGACAAACCTACAGTGCTCTGCAAGCACGCACTTAGGAGAATAATTGTAAAGATCAAGGTATCCATACTTTTAACATCCTGGCATTTTTGTCTTAAAATTTATATGCTAGTATAACACAAGAATTAGTCACGCTGTGAAGCGATAAAAAGTAATTTTTTTGCATTGATCTTGGTTTTCCCTTAACTTTTAGTTTAAATGGCACCACTTGAAACACCAGCTATGCAGTTCCTCAACAAAAGAAGCTCTCTCTGAATCTTGTGAATCAAATAAACCTTTGATTGCAGACCTAAGGTATAACTTTCTGGTTACTGAATTATGGCAAAAATAGGCAGATAATAAGGTGGTATTAGAATTAGCAAGTAGAAAGCATGTTAAATAATTGTCTCTTCCTTTATAACAGCAGTACACTGGCAATGAAAGAAGTAGAAATTCAAAAGCCTTGTGCAAACTTAACTATCTGTAATGGAGCTGAGCATCTTTCTAATGATAATGAAGGACAAGAAAATAGCAGGTTATGTGGCCTGGAAACAGAGCCTGTCAAATTGATCAGAAGTCAAGGAGGTAAGCTTACTGAATTAGCTGTGCAGTTCTGTCTGATTAATCCACAGAATAGGAGTTTTTTTGGTGGGGTTTAAATAGTTTTATAGTGTTTTTTTAAAGTATATCTCTGTGAGCTAACAGATATGATTTGGTTGAACAGGGAGCATTTTGTCACCTTGGAATTCTGGAAATTGTCGCGTTCTCCAGGCACAATATTCTTCCTGTTGCTAGTTAAGTTACTTGTTCAGCAATATGCAAGCTATGAGTTGTGTTGAAATAGAGCCATGTATTTTTCTTTATGCAGGTTATGCTAAGGTCTCCATATTTTCTTTGATTCTTTTCACTGTATCCCGCCGTTGCAGAATTTCTGCAATCGCTTCTGCGATTATTATTAGGACTGCTCATGAAATGACTTCAGGGCACCTATATAATGATTCTGTCTCCAATTTTTTGTTTGTTTGTGGGGGGTTTTTGTTTGTTTGAGGGTTTTTTTTTTGTTTGTTTTCATGAGTCACAGCTTTTAGTTACGTTACGGGGTAAAATGAAGTCTTGTGTCTGAATATTATATGTTAGTTCAATATGCTGTCAGTAAGTTATATTTCTCCTCTCTTTGGTTTGTATGATTATTTGCTTGAGTGCTCATTTGTATGTTCTTTGATAAATTAATCTTAAATTTATTTTTTCTACTTTGAGAGAGGAGAAATGTCAACAGTTGGAACTTATCAGCAAGCAATTTGAAAGGAGAGGAGAAGATTCCAGAAAGAGATAGAAGAGTTATGCACTAAACTGGCAAAAGCAGATGATGAGAATTCTTCTTTGAAGACCAGCATGGCTCAGAGAGCCAGTCAGTTTAAAATCATACAGGAAGACCTATTGAAGAAGGCTTCAAAAACTAGTAGCTTAGAGAGAGAAGTAAGTTTTTTAGCAGCACTGAAAAAGTGTCACTTTTTGTTTAGTTTAGTAATCAAAGATAGTTAAGGCAATAGTTATAGAAAAACTGCAATTGCCATATTAATTTTAAAATCTGGCTTATTTAAGAAAAATTGGAAATCAACTTTTGAGCAAGCAGGAAAACTTTAAGATAGCAGCCTCAATTTGTTAGTTGTCAGAAATCTCATTTTAAAGCTGATGTAGTTATTGGGCTTTACTACTGCTATTTTGGTTTGTTAAGTGGATAATATGCACAGTCTTGTTACTTTGGTATGGCTGGATTAATGTGTAATCTTAAGAAACAGATCTTGAAGGAACAGCGGTATTTTTCATCATTAAATGTTAGTACAGTTGCCAGAGGTTAATATCATTACCAAAGAGTCATGAAAGAAAGAAATTAAGCTTCAGCTAGCTCTTCTCTGGTTGAGTAAGTTAAAAGGCTAATGTTTACATTCTGGTGCTAATATGTTTTTAGAATTCTAGCGTAATGGGATTTGCAGTATTTCCTAATAATGACCATAAATATTACAAATCTGTAATAGCTAATTCACTCATATGGCACTGATAATTATCATGAATTGGATAAATTTGAGGTAAATTGTCCTGAATTCTTCTCTGTAAGTAATAAAGTTTAATAGATCATACAAAAACAAACAATTAAAGAATTCATTAAAAATACTAGGACATAGTGATAAGAAGTATATACAAATACCTGAATAAACCTGAAACAGTTGTATTCATGCTGTTTTGTGTCATATTTAATTTCAGATAACAAAGAAATCTTCTCAACTTTCTGCACTTGAGAAACAGATGGAAGAAAAGACTATTGCTTATTCTGCTGCTGCAGCAAGAAATACTGAGTTGGAACAGGAACTCACGGTAAAATGTTCTCAGTGAGAAACTAGATTTATGTAAAATGGCATAAATGGAGATTAGAGTTTAAGTTAAAACAGTGTTATTCCATGTATTCAAAAGAATTCACGTTTAGCAGACTTTCAGATCTGCTAAACGATCTGTGCAGTTTTTAAAAACTGAATAATCTTGCTTCAAATAAAACATCCCTTTTTTCCTCCTTTTGAACATGGTAAGTTATTAATGGACATGTTACTTTTTCCTTGTGATGATATGTGCAATGAAATTGGTCGTATTGAAATCAATTGTAGCATTGCCATTTGTTTCAGTGGCATCAGAATTTATCCTCACTATGAAAAATTTCTTTTTGTCTCTGTCGGAATTAAAATTTTCCATCCTTTGAGCTCACTCTCTAAATCTTTTTTTAATCCCCACTTAGTAAAATCACACACCACCCCCACCCCCCCCCCCCAGTAGAATAAAAGTACTCCTAAAATAGCATATACATGATTGGTTTGGTGTATAGGATGAATAGGTTAGAATGTTCTGTGTTGCCACTGTTCTTCATTTCTTTTTCTGAAATTCTCAAGTAGTCTTCTGTATGAAATTACTAGGGTAAGAGGTAACAGAGGTGGATTCCAAATGTTAACTGGGACATTGGACAAATCACTTCTCTGTTTTTTTTTTTGTTGTTGTTCTTAAACTGTGTATTTTAAGAAATACATGTAGACCTGTGAATAAAAAAGTCTTCTAAATGGTAATAAGTGAAGAAGGTGATCTAACACTTGGAGCACTGTAAATTGCGGTCTGGATATTGTTATACAAACTTTTTTAGTTTTGGGAAGGGGTCTAAGGTTGCTAGAAAAGGAAAATATTTATGTGGTCCCTTTCAAATGGAAACCTGTATTTTAAAGATTCCATCTATCCATATGAACATAGAATTTCTTTGTCTTTGTCAGAAGTTCCTTGCTTCAGTTCTGTGCCAGTAGTCCACCTTGGCAGACACCTTGTCTCTGTGTAGTGGCTGCACTTAGTGGCATTCTATACCTCTATATAGATGTGACATCCTTTGAGATGAAACATGCTGTGTATAACTTCAGTATTTTCTGTGGTGTTCTCTTATGAAATTTAGAGAACTTGATCATCAAATAAAACACTATTTGATATCACAGCTAAATATTTTTATTAAGTTCTTTTTGTTGTTGCTGTTTCCCAGGGAAAAAACAGACGCATTCATGAGTTGGAAACAACTATCAGCGAAGAACATGAGCAAATGACTTCTGCTTTTGAAAAAGCAAAGTTCATTCACCTTGAGCAGCACAAAGAGATGGAGAAACAGATTGAACTAGTAAGACCTTCTTTGTGTGCTAGTATGTATGAATGATATACTTGGTAACTTTTTCCTGCATTAATTTCTTTGTCCTTTTAGTAATTCTGAGGCAGATGTCCAATTAAAAAGTTATATTATCTTCTCCTGACATTTCCTGATTTTAGTTCATTTTCCATCTAACACTACACAATCTCATGATTTCCCTCTGAGATATTGATGTCCTCTTTTCTGCTCAACTGAAGAGAAATAGGGACTTCGGAAGAATACTGTTGTGCTTTGCTCCAAATACCTAGCACAAAAGAAAAAAAAAAAAGTATAGCTTTTTTGTCTACTGGGGTTAAAGAATGATGGCTTCTAACAATAATTCTCTCGTTTGCTGAACCTCTGCCAGGCTGAGCCTTATGAGCATCTGTGTTCAGGGAGAACTGTCAATTGGGTTTTTCAGTCTTTAGGGAAGAATTCTGTTGCTTCATGTGATTAGAAATATAACCATGGCTATTTCTAACTGTTAAAGAAGCTGGTCATCTTTTGCTAAAGAATGTCTGCATGTTTTACTGTCTTGGCTGATGACAGGCAATTACACTCTGCCTGCCCTCATTCTCTCGATTCTCCTGTTGCTTTAAAATATTAAGGATTTGGAATTTCTTGATATTTTTAATACTGTGCAATACTGCTGATGGCAGCAATGTATTTATTTTTCATTCTTGAAGTGGTGGATGTATAAACTGAATTACATATTTAGATGCACAAATTCTCTGAAAAAGCTTATTAAAATAATAAACCATGAATTGCTTATGCACAGCTTCAGACACAGCTAGAGAAGAAACATCAACAATTCATTGAACAAGAGAAAATAATATCTATTTTGCAACAAGATGTTATACATAAACAGCATCACATTGAATCACTGGATGGGCTGCTGATAGAAAGCAGAGAGGTAAGGTTGGCTCTTGGCTTTCTTTAAATGTAAATCAAACAAGTGAGTAATAATGATGAAAAGCATATTCATGAACACATGGAAATTGGAGAAAATGAAAGATACTTATGTTTTTGCTTCTTAATTCTTGTTGAGTAATTGACTAAATCTAGTGTAGTCCTCAGCTACTAGTATTATAAATTGTACAAACTTTAATGACCTTTCATTATATTCTGTCTCAGCATTCTGTTTATGTCTCTAGTTTGCCCCTTGGGCTTCTTGCTCGAATCAAAAGGAAAGAGATCTGGATAAAGAACAATTGCAGCTATTCTGCACTAGGTGGAAAACCAAGAATGTTCTCTTATGGCAGCGTTTTATTCCTTTTAATAATTGCTGCTGCTGCAGAATATGAAGGGACACCTGTCAGGAACCAAATTCACTTCAAAGTATGACATACACAAATACAGCATACAAACAATTGTGTTTTAAATAAACGGATCTATTTTTTTCCCTGATTCTTAGTATGATTTTTTAATAGTTAAATTACTATATTTACATTTTGTTCTCTTGAATAAAAATATGTGTACAAACAGGAAATGGAAAATCAAAATGTCAAGAAAGATCAAGGATTGAAGATGCTGAAAAATCAGTTAACAGAAGAAACAATCAAAGTTAGTAAGCTCTCTGTAATTTTCAATTAATAGTTTTAAAGTTTGCAGTAATGGTGTATTTCCTTTTATCCTCTGTAGACAAACTATATTAAGGCTGCTTTATAGAAATTTGTCTCACATAAATATTTCAGAAGTCATTAACCTGAAGTCTTTCTGCGTTTTTTTGGTTTTGTTTTTTTTAATTGAAAGAAGTATGGTGAAACCTGCAATAAGAGATTATGCAATGCATAATTTCTTTAAATTGCTGTAGTTACAAATAGGGCAGATTTGTGCATGTTGTACTCTTAAAGTGAAACATTGTCTAACGGATAATGTTATGTAGGTTTTTGCTCTAGATATGACATATGTTTTAGACATATGTGATACTATAATATTGGTCATGTTTTTAGCCATCTATACCTCTTCCTAGTGTTTGCCTGATAAATATTTTCCATGCAGCACTTGCAACAGTATTTTAATGAACCGTGACCATGTGGTGATTTACCACAGTCAGGTTTCAAAGAGTATTAAATCTTTAGGATATTACTAGGAGAAGATACTGGGGACTTAGCTGGTAGCACGCTCTTTCTGAACTTGTGTTGGACCAGGTTTTTTTATCCAAGTGGCTTTGTAATATTTGGAGTGTTTTCCAGAGATTTAAAATTAGGACCCATGATCACTTCTCTTCAAAAAGCTCTTGAATTGAGTGGGGAGAGAGGTATAAAATCCAATATGGTTTAGAAAGTGGGTACCATTGAAAGCAGTAGCCAATCTGCAGCTAAATTCAGCACAATTCTCGTTGATGATTAGAATTGAAACCAAACAGTTAAGAGAAGTTTAATTACTATGCTTAAGACCTCTGGGGGTTTGTTCATTATAACTTATATCTGTTATAGATTATATTTGTTAGAGATTACTCAAATCCAAATTAATAGTAAAAGGGTAAAACAGATTAACAGTGTTGACATTGCTAAAGCTTTTCCTTTCCCTTCTGGTAGAACTCAGGCGTGGCCTCTCAGTGCAGAAAGGAAAAAAAATGCTGTTCAGTAGCTTTTTGAGAGGAATTGTATTAAGATCTGAATGTTAATTTCGAAACAAGACTTGTCACAACTCACATATGATAATCATTCTAAATTTATACAATTCTATATGTAACATTTAATATGTAATGAAACGTGGTGGATTAATGATTGGTACTGGGCATATGTTTGCTTTTAAATTCTAGCTACTGACAAACACTGGAATATCTTGTCATAACTGATAGTCTCATCCAATTTAAACACAGTCTAAAGTATTGTAATTTAATTTCACAAATAATTTTAATTTCTGAATATTATTTCAGTTTTTAAGTTTATCATAATCTTCCATGCCTGTTTTAATAATCTTTAGATAAAAATGTAGCTTTTCAGACATTGTACACAAAGATGTTTTTTAACACTTTTTTAAAACTAGTTAATAAAAACCATGACATGCAATTCTAAGTAATCTGTTACATTCAACTAGGTGAGACAACTTGAGTCAGCACTAGACGTATGTAAGGAAGAAGTTGCACTGTATTTGCGTCAGTCACAAGAAAATAAGGAGATATTTGAAAATCAGCTCAAAAAAAAGTCTGAAGAGGTAACAGCTTGTTTTAACAACTCTACTGTATTACAGAGAACACTTGTTATGAATGATTTAATCTCAAAGTTTGTTGCAGCAGGAACTGTGAATAGGAAGTAAGCTGGGAAAAAATATACATTTTGTGAGGGTAAAGGGGAAAATCATAACTAAGAAACACTGAATAAGCTTAGGGAAAAGAAGTATCAAGATAAATGAATTGTTGAGAGAAGTAACAAAATCAGAATTAAGTGAAAGAAAGCATTATCCTGGAAAAAAATGGAGAGAGCACTATGCAATATAAACTTAGGTGCACATAATTGATTTGTGTTTCAAGTCTTGGGCATAACAAAATTTTTACTTCAAGCCCCTGAGTTTTATCATACTTTCCACTACTACGTGAAAGCAAGAAAGAATTAAGTTTAAATATTATTAGTATGAATTTTCATTTGTGGGGATGACTAACCACATGAACTAATTATCACAGTAGGCTGTTCATGTCAGTGCTGCCCTACCTGCTGAGATACAGGCGTTAGTCAACCAGAGATTACTACACCCTGTACAGGAGTAACTGGATGGAAATCTATGGTCTGCATTACGCATAAGCCTGTGATATTTACTGCTGCTTTCTAAGCCCTAGAATCTTGTTCTTATACTGCATATGAAGATACTGGATGCTGTGTGAAACTCAAGGGTAGGAAGTGAGGCTTTGTAATTGTGACTAATGTTTTCATAAGTAAGTGACAGAGTCACTACTTTCACTTTGGGGTGAGCAGTTAGTGATTTTTTTTTTTTTTTAAAGAACCTTTTCTTTTTTTTCAGAAAATTCTTGGCATGCATCACTGAGAAATCAGGCCATTCAACATGTGGCAAGTTAGGCACTCAGAATTCCCGTTTTTTTATTGGAATGACTATTGTCATAGAGGCAGGAAGAAGTAAAGGGGAGGACTGAGAACAAAATCTCAAGGGGAAAACAAGGACTTTCTGAGAAATAAAGTAAGAAGAGTGACAGAAAGAAAAGTAGTTCAGTAATTTAGAAATGAAAAATCTTTGTTATATATGTTTTTAAAATATTGACCAGTTTAGGTATATTTAGAGAGCAAGAAGTCAAAAACTGGGGCTGATAAGTTACTTCTTTCCTCACTTTATAAAGCACAACTCAGTGATGAATTATGAGATGTGTTATGTACTGTTTGAAACTGTAATGCAACTAAATTCAGAGCCAGAAGTTTTATTGAATCATAGGTGTGATTCTGTGCTCATTAGCACAGAAGAGAATAGCTGATGCAAGTGCAAATAAAAATGTTTTATTGTAATGGAAAATAAATGTGTTTTCAGGTTCATTATTTACAGAAAGAAATAAAACTAAAAGATCAGAATATTCAGGACACAAGTGAACAAAATATTCTCCTACAACAAACTTTGCATCATCAGCAGCAAATGTTACAGCAAGAAACTATTAGAAATGGGGAACTGGAAGATAATCAAATTAAACTTGAAAGCAGGTACAATATGGCGAGAAGTGTCTACATAAAGACAGATAATTAAATGATTTTATATATGTTTTTGTAATACCTTTAAAATCTGCATGTTTCTTTGATAACTGAGTTGATAGTTATTATTTTAAAATAAAGAGTTTAGTGATTTGTTTTGTCTTAAACGAGGTTCTGTGCTATTAGAAACTCTAGCTAGCGTTAGAGTGGCTAAGTACTTGGAAAGTCAAACCCTAAACTGCAATTAAGGAGAGGTGTATTGAAATTCAGAAGGTTGACTCTTGTAATATTTACTAGAAACTATTTGTCTTTCAAATGTGACTGCAAAGTTCTAGTCTTAAATTATATAAAATTTTAGATTATAAAGAAATCCATTGTGTAAAAACTCACTATGTGAGTTAGAAGACAACGATGTGTATTTCTTTGGTATGTAATTTAAAAGTACCAACACTTTTTAAATACCATTTTAAATAGGTATCCAATTTGGAACAAGAGCTTCAGAAACAGAAAGCGTATGCAGAAGATGAGTTGAGAAAGGTAGAGGAGAAACTTCGCCTAGCTGCTCAGGAAGCAGATTTAAACAGACAGAAGGTGGATGAACTTAATAGTACAATCAGGTAGGTTTAGAATAACTGAGAGGTGTATTCTGCAGATAGACATATCAGTAAGAAAGATTGCTGTCTGAAATGGTATTCAGCTATATGTAGTCATACAATTCAGTCTCCGTATGAGCATAGACTGGAAATCAGAAGGGAAGTTTCTAACTAACAGAGGCATGAGCTTCTGGAACAGTCTTCCAATGGAATTAATGTGTGTCCTGACAACCTATTTAGGCTTAAGATGGCACTTCATAATGCAATTCAATTCATAAATATATCAAGTTGCTTGTAATTCTAGATAGTAGATTCTAGGAGGGCTTGGTAGTCTTTACAAATATGGTTCTGATTGTGAGAAAAGCCTACTTAATATGACTTTTTTATTCCTATTTTATTCACAAATGCTTGTCATCTTAGAGCATGTAAGGACATACATATGTTGCTTTTGTTATTACAAGGTTCATTTTGTTCTGGTTGCTTGCTTCTATTTAGACAAATTAAATTGGAGATGGATCAGTGCAAGAATGAACTTACTGGTATGGAAAAGAAGTAGTGCAATTAAAAGAGATGGTGAAGACAAAGCAATGCAGATAGATCAGTTGGATATTACTTTGGAAGAAGCACGATCAGAGCTCAATGAAAAGGCAAATGAGGGTAATTTGACTATTTTGTTTCTCAGGCTTCCTTTCATCATGCTATTTCTCTGTATGTATTAGATTAGACATTTTCCCTTTTTGCCCTGTTGTTTTATAATCAAGTACATGAGAGTAAAAATACGATCATTTTGATGAGGCATTACTCTCTCTCTCTCTCTTTTTTTTAATGTGTTGGTAATTCCACAATTTTTAAAAGAAAGGAGGAAAATAAAAAAACCCCAAACAACTAAAAAACCCCACCCCACCTCCCAAACACACCCCCCTCCCCCAACCCTCAAAAACCCTACAAACTTTTTTTAATGTACCTTTGCAAAGTCTCACTTCTGTGGGATGTACCTTTACCCCAGGTGAAATGATTAAGTAGTTTTCCCTGTAAATTGATAATGCGGGTTCTTAATGCGGTAATCAAACAAGACACACAGATTTAATAAAGGCATATGCTATTTACAAAATTCATCTCTTTAAAACAAACAGAAAACACCACAAGAGAGTCTATGGAAATAACAAACTTTCCAACCCCTCCTCCTCCATTTAATTTTACCATTCTTTTAAACCGGAGGCTTACTAGCAATTCTGCTTGCATTTTCCATAGCACTACATATTCAGTTACTATGTTGTCTCTGTACTTTCTTCTTGGCCAAATGTTTTTAGATACCTCCTCATATTTCAAGTCAATTATAGATTATGAGCTGAATAAAACCAACAAAGACTTAGATGCCATGAAAATGTTGTTGTATAACCTCAGAAGTCACTGTTTTTCTAGATTTTCCTAAGAACAGTGATACTGAAAATTGATTATGACTACAAGTGCTAGTAGGCAGCAGTGTTGCATAGAGACCGTGACACTAAACATTTTGTGTTTTGTGTTGTGTGTAAAATAGTGAATGATTTAGAAGATAAGCTGCTTCAAAGTGACACTTGCCACAGGGAAGCCTTACAGAAAATAGTAGAACTAGAATCTGCATTACAGAATGCCCATGGAGAACTGAAAATCACTTTAACACAGCTTCAGGAATTGCAAGATGCATTACAGAATGCACAGTCCTCTCTGGAGGAAAAGCATGTTGCTATCATGGATCTAACAAGTGAGCTCAGGTAAGCTGGTATCTTTTCCATCATGAAAACTTAGTTGTGAGTTTTTCCTAGGAATAGCAAGTAGTTTGGATGGTCTTTTTTTATCTTCTTAGCAGCTCTCTGTAATTTTTAGGTGGTTTGTGGCTGTAAGATAACTTGATACAGTAGCTCCTCAGCTCACTTCTAATGTCTAAAATGGTGCTGAATTCTTCTTTGGGAATTCCATTTTAAATCTGCTGGAATTATTTTCTGAATCCCAAAGTTGTGAAATAATTGTAACAGAAATTGCTTTCTTTTATAGTGAAATTGTCCAGTTTCCTTTCTGACCATAAATTAACAATACTTTCTTCTGTACTATTCTTTTTTAAGAACATGTTGTCCTGATAACCAATTAAATAACTTGAAGTTATTGGGAAATTTCCACTTGAAATATAGTTAAGAGAATTATTCCATTTGGGTTTGTTTCTTTGCAATCAATTAGTTGATTCACATTTTTTAAGTAATAGACCTCATGATTTTCAAGCTGGATACTTGAAGCTAAGCAACTGAATGTGCATTAAGCAGTTAAATATGTGAGAATTTCAGGTATTGCAAGGGAGAAATTGAAGACAAAAACCAAGAGCTCCTTGACATGGATCAAGCATTGAAAGAAAGGAATTGGGAACTGAAACAAAGAGCAGCTCAGGTCAGATCACTTTAAGTATGTTACTGACAATTATCCTGTTATGTAGTAGATAACTTACAAAAAGTCTGCTAGGTTTAATTGCCTTCACACATCCTTCCAAACTGTACTGTTAATATAGCCACAGTATCAACCTCAAAACCAGCTGCATGTTACTGAAGCCTTAAGGTACCAGGAAGATCAGATTCTGTTCCCCTACGGGACCATAGACTACTGTTTTGATAGAACAGAAGCCTCGTGCAAACCTGTCCCATGATTCTTCCTTAGTGATAAAGTTATAGGACAGCTGTTGTCATCTTGATGTTTGATAAAGCAAAGGAAAGATCTGCACTGAAGTGTGCTTGGAGATGATAGATTCCTTTCCTTGTTTGCACTGGAGCATATTTGATTAGCTCTAAAACAGCCTCTAAATATGAAACAGTATCTTTGCTGTGAATAAATTTTTGTAGCTCACTTGAAATATTTTCAGTCTTTTGGTCTGGCTTCAGGATTTGATACCCATCATGGAAAAACTATTCTTCTGTCACTTATAATTAGCCTTCTAATAGCTACTTCCTGCAGGAGTTACTAGCCTTTGTATCCAAGAACATTTGAGGTGCAGAGAGAAGGGAGGGGTGGGGATTTAAAAAATAAATCTATTCAAGGAGCTGACACTGTAAGGAGGCCAGAACTTCCGATATATTCTTCCTGCAGTACCCTTTGAGCTGCTCTGGGAATTTGTCAAAGCTATAGGATTGTTTTTGCTTTGGCAAAATTTGGCACTATCTAACAAGATGGATTAGTATACTAAGCTACTCATTACATTCCATTTAAAATGAGAACTAGGTTTGTATTCTGTGTATCTGAGGACCAAACATATCCAGTTATGGACTTTTCCCCAATTTTCCCCTTTTCTCTTTGTGTTTGGCCCCAATTTTTTAAACGAGATAGCTAGGGTGCATTTTTATATTGACTGCTTGAGACAATATTCTTGAGACTACAAAGGATTAGTTTCATTCCTTTTGCTGTCATATTTTGTAATATTACTTCTTAAAATCTACATCCTAGTTCAAAATAAAATATTTCCTTTTCTTCCTTTTTTACTTCTAGATTACACAGTTGGATATGACAGTTCGTGAACATAGGGGACAAATGGAACAACAAATAATTCAATTAGAATGCAATTTAGAGAAGTCAGAGTTAGAAATTAAGGAATGCAATAAACAGGTAATTCTTGCTTAAATTAAAAACAAAGCTGCCTAACATTAAAAACATTAGCTGCCTAACAAAGGGCAGCTAATTCTATGAGAAAATCCGGTCCTAGGACGCAATAGCTGGCTAGGTTTAATCTAGAAGAGTAAAACTGGTTCCTTATTGTAGGGAGAGGGGAGGGAGTACCTTAATGATGTACCAGCAAAAATATTTTATATTTGTCAATTAAAACTAAAAATTTTGCAGGCAAATACCAGTATAAAATGAAAATGTATTTTTTTTTACTTGATATGATATACCTCTCAAACTGCTCTTTTAATAAAGGAAAATATTGACAAAATAAGAATAAAATAAAAAATGACAAAGGAATCCAAAGTCAGAGGTAATACTGACAATATTTGTGAGTTTTGTTTGGGGTGTGTGGGGTTTTTTTTTAAATTGTCTTGATTTCAGTAAAATATCTGTTCTGATTTAATTGCATTTTCTGTTCAGATTGAGAGCTTAGAGAAGAAACTCCAGCATTCTAAAGATGAGCTTCGTGAAAAAGAGTTTGAATTGCTCCAGAAAGATCAAGAAATAAACCAGCTGAAGAAAAAAATGGAAAGAAACAACAGAGCCTAGAAGCTCTTGAAAAGGTAAAATGTTCCTTGGATACACAACAAATTATCAATTTTTAATGCCATTACTGTAACTGCCTAGAAGGAACGATACGGTGTCTCTTTAGAATAAGTGTCATTACTTCTCCCCAAGTAATTATATTGTATATCCTGGTGTTTTCTGAATCTTAATCCCCTCAAGTTAAACCAGTTTAATGATTTAAAAATTAAAAATGTAATGGTACGCTCTTGTCTGCTTTGTGGAGAAATTTGAATATTGATTATCTTTAGTAACCTGATGTTCTGGCTATGGACATGGTCTTCCTTGAAATTAAATGAAAGAATATGCTGTATGATGACAGCTTCTTATGACTTAGGTATCTATCTTGTGAAAATAATTGCATCAATAGAGCACTGCGATCTAGCATGCTTACAGGAACATGAAGAGAGAATTTTTTGGCATAATGAATGGGAGCATACAGATAGAATAGAGAAGATAGCTAATTTTACTTTATGAATGATACAAATCTTTGGTTTGGGGCATGAATCAGTCACTACAAATACAAATGCAATCTGAGATAAACAGGCTTTCTGCAGAAGTAAGTTCATTAAAAGATGCTTGCCAGCTAGAGGTAAACACCAAAACTGAAATGGCTCCTGCCATTTTGATTATGCTGCATTTGTGTGTTATTTCTTTACCTAGGATAAGATACCAGAGAAGTCATCTTTCTGTGTAGTCACCAAAGGCATGATTTGTGTTCTAGATCATGAGGGCTTGGCTGTGTTGCAGCTGAATGCGAAGGTTCTTTCACTGCAAATTAAAGCAATGTCAGCTCTTCCATTTTGATTATTCCATTATTATTATTATTCCATTTTGAAAGGTTATTTATGACAGTTGAGAACAGGGACAGTGCCTGCTGCTACCCTTCACGCATATCATTAATACATTTCCAACTTTTCCTAGGACTTTGGGGATGATTCTGAAGGAAAGGATTTGTAGCTAGCCCCTGTACAACTGCTGACTAGACTCTTCTTTTCCAGACAAATTGCCTTGTTACTATTTTTGCTAAGGAATACCATGTAGGCGGAGGCCCAAGAATGATATAAGAAAGGCTTTGAAAACAGACCTACTCCAGTCATGTTCCTTTACAGACTTGGGATGAAGGAAATGAAATTTCAAGTTTATTTTCATTGTAGTTAAGTAGATAAAACACTGGATTTCAGAAGCAGTCTGCATAAAATATGAAATACATTGCAGAGGGGTTCTGGCTCCACTTGGAATATGATATGGTTGCTTCTTTGTTTAAAAACTATATATATATTAACATGTTGTAAGAAAAGACTTTCTCCGTTAGTAACACATTGTAGACTGACTGACCAATCTTCCACAGGAACTTTCTGTCCTAGTTCTAAAAACTCAATTACCTAATCTATTTGGGGAACAGGGGTAGTGTGTTGTCTGTGTGTGTGTGTTTTGCCTGGGGTTATAGTCTGCTCATTCTTTTTCCCCTTAATACACTACTTTCTTTGCTTATTACAGGAAATATATTAGTTCAGGGAAGGAATTGTTAGCTAGGGTTGATTTCTGTCTTGGTCCACTCTGCCATTTTGGGACTCATGAAATAACCAGGTCACAGATTTTTCAGTTGAATCATTCTTTGTTCTTACTCTGCTTTAATCTGCAGTGACGATCTTCTAACAATACAGCACTCTGCTAACCTTAGAAGTTGTAAGTATTCCAAATAAAGGAACTGTAAACATCTTACTGAACATTCAGAATTTCTTTTTCGTTTTTCTGGGAAATTGAAGTAATTTCCTTAATTTTTTTTAAAAAAAAAGGCAAACAAAAAAACAACAAACCAAAACCCAGATTTGACTTAGAGCAAATTAATCTTTTGTGGCGACAGTTCCTTACTGAAATGAGAAATAAGATTGTCTTAAAAATGGTAAGTGAAGTAAGAAAAAATTAGTGCTTACAAAGATTGATTTTTTTTTTTAAAAAAAAGAGTAATTTTTATGTTTTTGTAAAAGTATACACAGTAAAAAAAAATTAGAAGTTACTGTAATCTTTCATTCATTAGCTGTAAGCTTATTATGTACTACTTATAGATGTCTGTGTACTCTATTTATAGCATTCCTCATAAAGAATAAGCATCTAGCTAAACATGAATAGATACAACATAATCACTTTTATATTTATAATTAACAGGAGCCGTAGTATTATGTGATGCTATGAAATATTAGTGGCTGATATGGCCTTTGTTGTGCCACAGTACTGGCTAACGTAAACGTAACTGCTGTGTGTCATATACTAGAGAGACCGTTTTGTTGATCACCTAATACTGCTGTTTGTTTTTTTTCTATAAATGAATTGTCAAATAGGTCCAGCATGTAAGCCTGTTTTTAAAGGGGGGGCAGGGGAAGCTAAAACTCTAGAAATTAACAAAAAAAAACCAAACCCCAATGCCAAACATACTGTGTTTGGCTGCATTTATTTCTGTATACTGTAGAAAATCCAGAATACTTACATTAATGTTGATAAGATTTTCTTCACTTTGTATTGGTAGAAATCATAGGCTTTTTTCCTCTTGATACTTGATACCTTGATACTGCTGATCATTTTTTTACAAACACTTCCTGAATCATTAGAAACTTAAGTTGAAACCTTAAGCCTTACACAGAGGAATTATTTCAAAAGATGTTGCTCCTTTAAACTGCACAAACTTTTTACAGAGATTTGTATATGAAGATTTCTTCTCAAAATATTCTGCATAATATTTTCCTACTTATCTGCTAGAACTTAATATATGTTGAAAAATTTGTAAATTACGCTCATTTTGCAAGCAAATGCACTTCCATTACAAGAACAGTGAACAAAAAGCATTAATAACTTCAGTCTAGGCGGCAGATTCTGAGAAAGAAGCCATGGACTTGAGACCTGCAGCTAGTTTTCTTGAATTTGTAAGATCAACCTTAATAATGAAAGGTAACATTTTGGTACAAATGGATTTAGATATGGTAAATTGAGTGCAGAAGTTTAAAAGGAAGGTTTTGATCACAGATATTTTGTTTCAGGGGCACGAATTGTGAAGGAAGGAATGTTGCCCATTGGACAAGCAGCAACCCAGGAATGCTGTTGCTGGCATCATGATTGTGCATTCAAAGAGGAAATTTTAACAATGTATTTGTAAATAATGAATGTGGTTATTTGTACTGATGCAAATTACACTTTTTTTTTTTCCAACTGTTTTTGAGATATTGCCGTGATATAATAACATCTTAATTATTTTTGAGAAATAAATTTATTTCTTTTTAAGTATCTTGAGTTGCAGGAATTAATTCAGCTGTCGTTTTTCTCCGAGGGTTTTAAACTGTGTACTTGTGTTTAACATCTACCTTCTAATTAAAAGCACAATGGTATTTACCTTATTAACAATTTTGTTTGGGAATATTTTCTCTCTTTCCTTTTTTTTTTTTTTTCTCTTTTTTGTACACATACAATGTTGCAGACACAGTACTCTTATAAAATTGACCTGCTGTAAGATGTTTTAGGACACTGATTTGATCATAGACACTAGCAAAACCTGCTTGCTTTAGTCCAAGCAGTATCTTTCAGATGCAAGGGGTGGTGGCCAGGCCATAAAGCTTGAACTCCCCCCCCCCCCCAATCCATACAAAAATTACATTGATTAAAATGGCATCATAACTATGCATTCTAAAACATATTTATTTCCAGTTTTCCAAAAGTACTACACAATTTAGCTAGTACAAATGGCTAGTGGCCCCAGTTTCGAACACTTTTATATTTACATAAGCATTCAGAAACTGCAAATATGGTTATAAAGGCCTAAATCTGTGTTGAGTAATGCAAACATGCTTTACGTGCATTAAGACGGATTCATACTTCAGAAAATCACGTTAATAAGTTAGTTGACATAACGCACAGGAACAGAATTGAATGTATTGCAATTTAAAGATTAGGCCTAAGGTTAAGTGTTTGTTGTATTAAAAGTGTACCTCGGCCAACAAACCTATCTGTTGTATTTCAGCAGCTCTTCAGGTGGAAGTGTGCTAAACTCCTTTCACTGTTTATGCAAACGTTTCACAAATGCAACGTTCTACTTTAAGTGGTATACAAAACGAGGCACACATTTTGCTACCGTTGACAAGGTCAAGATACACTCATCTAAAGCATTTCTGCAGTTTCATATTACTTATTTTGCTATTATGAAAATTATGATGTAACAAAAAATACTATTTACTTATGGAAAGAAATATATTGTATGTTTTAAATCAAGCTATTTGTTTCTCTACATAATAGTAAATTAAAAACATTAGAATTAGGTAGATCAGTGTAATAATTGAAAATTAATTACTTTAATTTTTTTTCCTCTTTTTAGGCAGATCAGTTTGCCTTCAGGCTAGAAATCTATGCATCACATTTCAGACGGCATTTTCAAGCAAAGGAAGTGTAAGCCCTTCAATCAGGATTTCAAGTGAAAATACAACCCATTCTGTAATTACAGTTGCCTCACAACACTAGTGGAATTCCGCTAACGTAGTGTTGCATAAAGCCTTGCTTGCTCCTCCTACATGCACTAAATATAATGTGCACGAGCAGCAAAAGCAATTTGCCTAGCATCTGAATCAGCTAAATAGCATTTGCACTAAAAATGTGTATCTGGATACTAACTTCTCTGGTAAAACCGTGGGTCAAACCTGATAAATAAGTAGAATCATAATTACATTTTCTCATAACTTTAGATGATGTCACGCTATTTGTTACTTGTCTGGGAAGTTAATTATTCCACTTGTTATTCTGTTCAAGTGAATTTATTGTTTCGGAAGGAGGGACATTTATTTTTTTTCTAATATCATAATTTCAGTTAAATGTTTCTGTAGAGTCCTGCTTTTCTTGAGTTACTAACCGATTTACATCTATGCAAATCCTGGAACACTAAGTTCATTCCTCTGAATTACATTGCATTAACATGGGGTATTGAATCTTGGAAAACATTTTTCTGTGTATAATGGCATTGCAGTTAGCTGAATGCTGTTCAGAAGGCTAATTGCTTATAAAGATTATTCTTTTTCTGTCACTCAGGGGGGGTTATAAATTTCACAAGAGACTGATTTTCTTTCTGAATGTAGTATGCCTACAGTTATTGTATGTTAAACATGAACTGCACCAAATTGCCAGTCCAAATGTCTCTCTGTTTAATTCAGAGTTGTATGCAAAGTTGGTGGAATATTTTCTCCCAAAACTAAACAGAGTCGGACATTGTGCTAGTTCTGATTCTCTTTTTTTTTTTTCAGCTTGTCATTGGAGAATAGAAAGTGTTCCAAAGAGATTTCAGTGTTAGCAAGGATGTAGTGAAGCTGTCTTCCTGGCTGTTTCACTGCCAGCATACTTGCTTACTTTCTCTATTCTTGGTTGGGAACAGTGCCAAAAAGAAATGTGAAGAATCTGTCTAAACAAACTTGTCTCTTTCCAAATCCACATCCCATTTTTCAATTTACTTTTTCTGTAAAGCCTATTAGGACTCTTATAATAGTAAGGCATCAGGGAATAAATCTATGTGTCATTCTGTTGCAAAAGAACGAGGAGGGTGCTCTTAAGTGTAGGAAGCCTGAACACCTTTAGCAGAGGGATCCCATCTTGGGTGCAGTTTACTTTCCATAGGCGTGAGTGGAGGACTTGACACTACAGACTGACTGTAATTGTGGCAAGGCTTTTCCTGCCAGTAGTATGCAAACTGGTTATTCCACTATTACAAAATCCATGTAGTTTACAAATGTCTAATTTTAAAGATTAATCAAATTTTGTATTAAATATAGTCCATGTTGATAATGCAGATTATAAGCTCATGCAGGAGCATCTGCTTCTGTTTTTGTCTAGTTGGAGATTATCCCTTAATCATGCAGGGTCCAGGTGTGCATTTTCAGATTTGTTGACTCAGGAAAGCTGGAGATAGCATTAAAGGCCCATGACATTATACTGTAGCTACATTTAGGTTGTTGCTCCTCTGAACAAGAACTCTTGCTTGAACCACCCAGTGAAAAGAATGGCAAGAAGAAATGTCCTCATTACAGGTTGCTCCTCAGGAATTGGACTGGCTTTAGCTGTAAAAATGGCAAAAGACGAACAGAAAAGATTTAAAGGTAACAATGTATCTGTTATTTATCGTTATAAAAAGATATTCTTCAAGGCAGTACTTTTTTTTTTCCCCTCTGTGATTTAACAGGTGATTGTATTTGATTTGGTGACTTGTTTCTTGTTAGTTTCCCCCCTTCTATTGTCATGAAAATACAATACAGTGAAAATATACTGTTTTCTGTAAGCAGATGATATTTCTGTACCTATTGAAGCTGAACAGCTACTTGAACTGAATAGTTTACCAAAAAAAAAACCAACCCAAATAAACAGACAATAGTATAAAACCAAATAGCTGAAAATGTCTGCAGTGTGCTACCTTGGATATACACTCGTAGTTAGCTTTGCTTCTGGCTACTAAAATCTTTGTTGAATGAAATGTACGTGCCCATTTGAGGACCAAAGAAATCAATTTAGGAAAACAGTTCTTAAATTTGCAATTTTTTCCTTAAAGCATGTTTCGTTATTCCAACCCTGTGTAGGCATAAAAGGCTGAACAAAGGGGCTGGGATTTGTCTTTCTGCTGCAAAATGGGATATTTGCTGTGATTGAAAATGGATGGCAAGGCAAATACAGCAATCTGTGGTAATTCAGTTTCTCGCACTTACTGTCACAGTATTTTACTGCTAACTGACTGGATGCAGATTCATAGTTTTCTGGGTAATTAGGCCACAATAATGATAAAACTAATTTCTGTTTCGAGAAGTAGCTTGCAAAAATAGACATTTTTGCAACCTAAGGAAGCATGTGTCTTCCACTTTTTAATAAAACTGTGGTTGTTCTGATGGTGATTAAAAAAAAAAGGATATCTGGAATCCAAAATTAGTTTTTAGGTACCTAAAAATTATTTAGCAGCATAACTTGATAGCCATTATTTAAAGTTTTGGTGATAATATTACCTTCATATGCTGCATGTTTTTCATCGTGCATAGTGGTTTAATTCTGCTTTTGAATTTCTTGAAGATTTCAGAACCAGACTCTGGGAAATCAGTGACAATATATGCTGAAAATAGATTCTTTCTGCTTTAAGATTTATCTGAGTTCTATCACTGATATTTAAGATATGGATGTAAAAGCAATATTCTTTGATACTTCTCAGTAAGACTGCCACAGAAAAGGTTTTATTTTTGATAACTGTTGCTTCTGGTGTGTTGCAGTGTATGCCACAATGCGGAATCTGGCCAAGAAAGAGCCACTCGAGGAAGCTGCAGGTCGCAGGCTGGGCAAAACCCTCGAAATTAAACAACTGGATGTCTGTGATGAACAATCTATTAAAACTTGTGTGAATAGTATCCCTGACAGAAGGATTGATGTCCTAGGCAAGTACAGGATGTGTATGCTGTGAACAGATAACAGTTTTCTATTTAACATCTTCTCAAATGCCCTGGAGAAGTCTCATTAGTGTATTTTTTAAATGATCAAAGTAATAATAATTATGTAGTGTATTCTGTTCAAGATTCTTAAGGCTTCATGCAGATATGAGTGGATTAAATCTGACCATGCTTCTGTGAAGTAGGGAAGTTGTTTTCCCGTTTACAAAGGAGAACCTTGATCACAGAGAAGTGTCTTGGATAAGATGATGCAGTCTTTAGTAAAATGTGAGAAGAGGACTTGTGCCTAAATTGGCATCCTTCATGTACAAGACTTTCTGCCCTATCGATAAAGCATAGCTCTATTTACAATGAGGCAGCAGCTCTCTGTACTAAGGAAAGCACAGCATTAGGAATAGCAAGTAAAAGAACAAATGCAAAGAAAGTAAGGGTACTTTCATTTTGTATTGAGAATTGTAATTGACTTTACAAATCATTCAACAAGAAGTGTTTTCATACTGCTTTGCTAAAATAAATATTAATATCTTAGTAAGATAGAAATTGCTACATCATCAACTATTAAATCTCTATAGAAATCATGGACCTGCCTTTATTTTGATTAATTATTAAGGCACTGCTTAACAAGCTGCTTCTGCAAACTATATTATACTCCAATTTGACACGCTAGTTGTACTGCAGAATGCCAGTTCTATCAATCATTCCCCTCTATAAATATCCAGGAGGTAACAAAATATCAATGGAAGTGTGTGTTTGGGGGGGGGTGTGTGTTTGTTTCCTTGAAGATGTGAATGTTAAAACCCAAAACAAAACGCCAGACCAAAATATGGCCTTGGTCTATCACCTTTTGGAATAAATTGAAGACTTCTGTTCATTCCTATGGGTATTGACTAATTCTTAATACTGAACTATAAACAAATAGAGATCATTCTTGGCTCATTTCCCGTAATCCTTTTATAATTTAAAGAAAAAGGACTAATCAGAAATTAAATTAGTTAAAATGCAAAATATCAGATAATTTAAATTAGATTAAAAGCATAATTAAAAATAAAATTTGGAAATGCCAAGGTATTTGCAAAGCTTAGTGACAGACTAACATCTTTTAATCCTTTCTTTAAGGATTATTTAAGGATCATTTAATCCTTAATCCTCATTTTACTTTCAAATGCTTTCCAGTAAAGATTACAAGTTAATGTTTATGGAGGTTATTGCTCACTGTTGTCTTCCATTTTGTGCAGTTAGCAATGCTGGAATGGGGCTCATTGGACCTATTGAATGTCAGACCATAGATGAAATGAAAACAGTGATGGATACCAACTTCTTTGGACTGGTTCGACTCCTGAAGGAGATTTTGCCTGACATGAAGAGGAGAAAGAGCGGGCATATAGTTATAATAAGCAGTGTTATGGGAATACAAGGCAAAGTTGGTTTTTTTTGTTTGTTTGAACTAAGAGTTCAGTATTCAAAATCTAAAGCTTACCTCTTTTTATCTGGAGAAAAAGAAAAATGTAGGAGCTAGCATATCTAACTATTGTGCTTTAAAGCACAGCACTTAGACCTGACGGTTTTTATGCATCTAGGTAGTATGTTACTACACAACTACTCTCAAGACATTTTAACAACAAAAACTGCATAGTGATTTTATTCCAGAGTTTTAACTCAAACTGATTTTTTTTTTTTTTTTTTTTTTAAATTATTATTTCATTTTTGTTATCTGGAAAACAGGGCTTAGTAGCATTACTTTCCTGTTTCCTATTGCAAAAGATTATGGGGACAGGCAAACGTGCTTACTACACTCTGCTCAATAATAATGGAATAAAATCCAATCATGTCCTGGACAACTGTACCACCTATTTGTAAAGTTTCTCCTCTCATAAAACTCCACAGAGTCTAACTTGAGCCACAGATAATGATGCTCCTACTCTTGTGTTCCATCCAGTCTAGCTCTATTTGTTTCAATTATTACAACAGTGGCATTGACCTTACTTGGATTATTCCGGTGAGTGAGGGTCGTAAGTCAAACTGCAAGAGTTTGCAATAGTTGTTGCAAGGGTAACTGCCCTTGCAAGGCAGGGTAACTGCCACGCAAACAAGTCCTATGGACTTGAGAGACTATGTGGTCACTAGAACCATCAGAGACCACCAAAACCAGGTGAGGAGGGATTTAATTGGGTGGATTGGGGTTTGTTAACTCACAGATTTATGGTTCAGAAGAGTGTCATCCTTCCACTTGGACAGACAAGTTAGCCGGGTTGCCAGAGGTGTGAGGTGCCTACCTCTTCGAGCCTCCAGGGCATTACCACCAGCCCATACTTAAGGGAGGCTGAGAGTGAAGAGGAGGGGGAATCCTCACCCCAGGGGCCACAGCCCAAGCGTCTCCGTTGCTATCAACACCTATTGGGTCGGGTGCTGACCCTTCCTGTCAAGGGCACACCGGTAGTGAAGGTCCCGGACAAAAATCCATCATGTAACCTAAATGGATTGATGGTCGTGCTTTTTCTAAATCACTCAGATGCAAGCTGCATCTCTTGCATAATCGTATCTCCTGCATTGCACTCAGCTTCTGTGTTCATCTATAGCCTATTAAAGTTGTGCTGATAAATAACGCAGATCGTATTGTATGTATGGACACTTTCATACCTTAGACTACAAATATTTAATATCATCCAAAGAGATCACAGCATCAGCTAGGAGGAGGAAAAGCATTAGTCAAGCATCCTTTCCTAGAACAAGCAATTTTGAGAACATATGCAAAAATCAGTATTTAGATTCAGTATACACAAGGATTTTTTCTAATGTTTTCCCAGCAAGACTGTAGAAATTTTGGGGAAAATACAAGAATTTTTAAAACTAAACTAGTAGTATGTTGAATACAATCACATTCTCAGAATGTTTTGTTTGTACCATCAGGTATCTTATTAATGACGTTTATGCTGCATCTAAGTTTGCTGTGGAAGGATTCTGTGAAAGTTTAGCTATACAAGCACTCAAGTTCAAACTGCAGTAAGTATGATCCACTGGTGTAAATTGTGTTTTAGGTAATTTTAAATATATTCAGAGCTAGCAAACAAATTTTTAAAGCTTGCTGCTATCTAGGAGAAACAGATTGAGGAACCTATGGAAACTGGACATCACAAAAGGCATAGAAATGTCCATGTTCTTCACGCTACATAAGCAAATAAAAAGGTCTAGATGCTAAAATAATATGGTTCTCTTGATCAGTTAAGGCTGTTTAGCTTTGGATAAAATACAGTTTATGTAACACTTCTGAAAACAGATTCTTGCATACAATATCATAGGAATAGAATTATAATATCAACCTGTAATATTTTCCTTTAGAAAGGATAACAGACTTCTTGGGCAATTAACAGATAAAAAAGTTCAAGGGCTTATCATAGAGAGAGAGCGCAAGTGGAAATCCATCAGAATGGAACACAGGGCGAGATACCTATAATGACAGGAGGTGGGAGGAAAGTGAAAAGAATGTGGTGTACTATTTCTTAATGTTTAAGACAGTATTAAGAGAATGGTCCTGTTCATCATCTGTGGGACTTTGGAGTTTCATTTGTCACATGTATATTCACATTTGTGTAATTCCGCTACTATTCTTTGTGTGAAGTCCAACAGTTGTTAAATATCTGTTGTATCTCTGTGTGCCTAAGCAGTTAGCCCTTGTGCTGTGGGGGAAGAGACAGCTGCTGTCATAGGATTTCAGAGACAAGGCAGCATCCAAACTGTGATTTGCATACCGCTTTAAAAAGTTTGGAGGGGATTTAAAATAAATATATTGTAAATGCTAAAAAGGATATACCAGAATTCATAATAAGATTTCAAGAGTATAAGATACAGCAAAAAGCAGGTTAAAAAAAGAAAGTAGAATGGGAAAAGTTCAAGGTCCAGTGTGAAGAGTGATGCAAGAGAAAGGCTTAATTCCAGCAGCAGCTGGAATTCTGCTATCAAGGTCAATCGCTTGATTTAGTTCTAAAGAAGAGCCTGACCAGAACTCAAGTCTAGGAAGAGGTCCTATCCCAAAAGTGTTTTGATAAACATTGTGGCTGGGAGTAATTACTGCCTGAGAGAAGAACTGGGGAAAGAACTGATCAGTAACTGTATTTCAGTGATTTGCTATAATACACTACTGAGCAAAATAAAATTTTCCAGATTTGGCAGCAGCCAAAATCTGTCCACCCTCAGCAAAATTCTCTATGTTGTATTTTATTAGAATATTATGGAGGGATCTTGAATTATGTAACACTGTCAGCTTGGCAAAGAAAATCCATGTTTGGGCAATTCCCCCTCTTTTTCAGCTACTTCTAGTATTATCATGGAAAGCTATAACAAAGAAATCTATGTAGGATTTTGTCCAAAAAGTAATGCATTTTGTTATGATCCTTTAATTATTTTTCTTAATATTTTGTAAGTTCTTGTGGATAAATCATCCTTAGATTCCACAGCTGCGAGACAGCAGGTAACAACTGCACTGAATTCTGCCATGAATTAAGTTACAGCACTTCCCTGAAATTTAAGCTATGCAGATTTCTACTACTACATGTGGATGGGTAGGATCACGAGAGCAATAATGTGGTATGGATTGTCTTTACAGAATATACTGTTTAATATTGCTTGCTACCATGTACTCACAGTGCAACTCCTCAATATTCTTTTTTTAGAAGGATAGAGAGGTGTGTTTCCCACAAAGGACAGTCAATAACCGATATATCTTTGCTTATTGAACAGGTTAAGTTTGATTGAACCAGGCCCAGTGGTTACGGAGTTTGAAAGAAAAGTGTTTGAAGATGGAATGAAAATGGATCTTTCAGCTGCAGATGAGGAAACAGCTGAGATGTTTACTAATATTTACCTTAAAAATTACAAACAAATTTTCCAGAGCCTGGGACAAAGTGCTGAAGATGTTGCAGAGGTAACTCATCAACAATTCTCCATCTTCCCCCCCCCCCCCCCCCCCGTAATTTATGAATGCACTGGTTGGTTGGTGAGGTTTTTTTGGTAGAAGCATTAGATTTAATTAAATGTAATTCACACAATTTGAAATTATTTTTAAAAACTCAAGAGAATCTTAAGAGTTTTAAACAAAACCTTTTGGAATATTAAGAGAATGTTTATTTTGAAGTATTGAAGAAACTATGAATTGTAATTTAAATACCACTGAGGTATTAGATGCACTTATACATCATCTGGTGAAGTCTGAACATTCTGCGGTGTTACCATACACCTACACAAGGTTCCTACCGTTGTTTTTAAAGCTTCTTCCTCTCCATCTCACTACTAATCCCTCCACTAATGTGAAGTTCACTCAGCTACCCTAGACCACTGAGGCACAATAGAAGATACATAGACATAGTTTCTGGTGCTTGGGGCTTCTTGCAGGAAGACAATTTAGGCAAGCTGTGGAAGGGGACAATGATTAGTGCTTAGTGCTAAGGAATAGTTTCAGTGTCAACTGAAGGTTTCCAGATCTTGCTGCAAAGTGCACCGTTCCATCCTTTCCCAGTGAACTGTAAAAGAAAGGATCTACTATTGTGGGCATATAGGCATAATTTTGGAGAACTATTCAGGATACTTAGGTGTAAGGTGCTATCACCATGGTATAGATAAACAGAAATAGGACTAACAATAAATAAGAAGTACTTCTTTATGGCCTTAAACATATTTTAAGAAAAAATTCTAGTTAAATTCTAATAAAACTACATAAAGGTTTTGCATAATTCTAGCACTTCATTCTGCTGCTTAACTGAAAACTAGGTTTTTACTTTATTGTTTTCCTAAGGGTTCTTTAACAATTCTGTTTCTCATTCTTAACAGCATACAGTAAAGATAATTCTTGCAGAAAATCCACCTTTTCGCCATCAGACCAACACCTTGTATACTCCAATGACAACCCTGAAATATGCAGATCCAAATGGAGATCTACCCATTGATACATTCTACAAAATGGTTTTTCATCATGACAAAATCTTCAGTGCAAGTCTTAACTTTATCAAATGCTAAGGTGGAGAAGTAGAAAGAGCTTTGACCTGGGAAAACCCTCACAATAAGTATGAGATTATATAGTGCAAATTGGCATTACTTATAGCTACTGATAATGCAGTATGTTATTATTCAAATGCCTTTGCTCTGTGTGAAAAGGCATTCAAGATGTTTATTTGAGCTTAGCTAAGATATCTGGCTCAATGCATTTATCTTGAACTTTACAGTTTGCAGAACCTTGAAATTAAAATCCTCTAACTATAGGTTTATTCTGTTTAGTGTTTGCTTTTTAGAGATCTATTTTCATGGGAACGTGAACATTGACTGATACTTGTGTATTTAATATTAACCCAATCCCCTTCATTTATTAGAATATAATAAAATGAGATGTGCACTGTATGTAAATTATTTAGATTCTTAATATCATAAAAATATTTTTATCTTTTTCCTTATTAGAATATAATAGAATTAGTATAGTAAGCCCTCAATCACAGAAGCATTCTCATTTTGAGAAATCATATCTATTTACCAGTAACATAAGAGAAAGTCTCATCAATCTTAAAATGTCACAACTAGAATATTTATTATTTATATATATGTTATAATGTTCTGAATGCTTCCTTTATATGCAATGGATACTGGCATATTACACATAGTGGACAATAAAATGTTTTTTAAAAGCATCTCAAAATAAAATATCTTCTTACTGTCTGGGTACTATTTTTTGCAAAAATAACATATTAACAGTAAGAAGTAATTTAAATCCATTAAATGCCTTCAGTGCCTTGAGTGGCTGAAGCTGAGCCACAGGCTCTCCTTTGCCAAGGCATCCTAATAAGTACTTATTAAACCAAAGTTCTAGCATGAGGAGAAGGCCTTTGCCCTCTCTTTCTCTCACCCTAGTCCTGTAAGTCAGCTGAGGCTAAGCTGGGGGCCTGGGCTTAAGCGCTGTTCGTGCATGGCCTTCTTGTTCTCTGACCTCCAGCCTTGCCTCGGCGCTGCCCGGGGCTGAGACGAAGGCCCAGCGCCCCTCAGGCCTCCAGGCTGCCGTTTCTCAGCACGTTCCAGTAGCAGTACTGGTTTCACTCAGAGAGCCCAGTTGGAGCTCACTGGGGATACAGGAGCTGGCTTTCTCTTTCCCTCAGTACTTTCTCACTAAGTCTAAATACAGCTCTGTGCTGGGACTTGCAGTGGCCCTGCCCTGCCTCTCCCCAAAGACTAGCCCAGAGGAGCCAAGCAGCAGCCCCTGCGTAGGCAGCTCCTGTGGGTACCACACGCTTCAGACAAGCACTTGATTTGCTTTGCAGTCGTGACCCTTTGGTGAGGCCCAAGGTGTGGGGGTGTGCAGGGACCTCCCTGGGACCGGAGGCAGGGGAGTGCTTGGAGGACAGTGCCCCCAGCAGCCCCTGCGCACAGCTGGAGGCCTCATTTATGTTCCACTTGTAACTCAGACCTCCTTCTCCAAAATATCAGGCTGGTGCCTGTGCCCCAACGTTGGTGCACAGATGGGGCAGAGGTGCGAATAGCAGCTAGGCTGGAAATAGGATGGCAGGAATTAAATGACGGAGTGCTGCCGGGGCTGAAGGGAGCACGGCCACATGCCTCTCTGCATCCCGAGGTGCAGCCAGAGAGACCCTGTCCCTGTCTGCTGAAGGTTACGGTTCAGCGCAGGGTTACGGCTTGGGCGGAGACGTGAAAAGAAGAGCAGGACCTGTCAGTGGCATAGGGCTGCAGCTGGAGCATTCCTTTTCCTCTCAGTGTTGCTTAGGTGTGGTGTCTCTGGCCTGCAGCTCGGGGCAGGGCTGCTTTACTGTGTTTTTCCATTGCAGCACAAAGAAACAAGGAGCTACCAGGACTGCAGGTTTTAATGGGCCTTCCAGCGTGCTTTGGTTAATTTTGTTTTGTTCAACCCTTGCACTACTGTTTATGGAGTGGATAAAAGCAGAAAACACAGCTTCATAGAGAGATCCTAAGTAAATCCAGCAATGACTGCAACTCGTGGTTAAACTGCGGATGAAGAGACGGGCACCAGCCACTCGTCCTGCTTCAGGAACGAGCTCATCGAGGATGTAAAATCCCCCACTACTACAGAACTTGAGGGGAAGGGCAGACGGGGCCTGGGCGAGCCCCGGCGGGGACAGAGAGCAGCTCTCGAAAGAGACTCGGGCCAGCCAGGCCGAGGCGCCCGCGCAGAGCCCGCAGCCCGACGGCGGGGAGAGCGGCGGATCCCCCGCCACTGCCACTGCCGCCGCCCGCACGTGGTGCCGCCTCACGGGCCGCGCGCCTCCAGCGCTTCCGGCGCTCCCCGGGCGGGAGGGGTCAGGCAGCGGAAGCGTGTCTCGGCTTCCGGCGGAAGTGACGTCCCTCTCAGATCGAGCCCGTAGTCAGACCGTTTCCGCCTCGCGGCCGCCCTCACCATCGGGCCAGACGCCGCCGCCGCCGCCGGGAGAGGAGGGCGCCGAGCCGAGCCGAGCCGAGCCGAGCCGAGCCGTGCTGCGCGCGGGTAATTTGGCGGCTCGCCTTCCCTCAGGCTGTTCATAAGGCGGCGGCGCCAGCGCCCGAAGGATGTGGCGGAGGCGGCAGTGGCAGGCGCCGCGGCCGAGGGAGCCCTGAGCCCGAGTAGCGCTTCCCGGCTCCACACACCGGCGGCCCGGCAGCGGCCCCCCCCCCCCCGGCCCGGCCCGCTCGCCCAGCGGCGGCGCCGCCCCTCCGCAGCGTCGCCTCCCGCGGCACCGCCCGCCCCTCGCCGGCTCCCCGCGCGCTGGAGCCCCGCGCGGGAGCTGAGGGGGAGCCCGTGAGCGCGGGAGCTGAGCGCCTCTCGGGGAGCGAGCGGCAGCCAGGATGGCCTCGTCGTCGGGCAACGACGACGACCTCACCATCCCCAGGGCTGCCATCAACAAGATGATCAAAGAAACGCTCCCGAACGTCCGCGTGGCAAATGATGCCCGGGAGCTGGTGGTAAACTGCTGCACTGAATTCATCCACCTCATCTCCTCCGAGGCCAACGAGATCTGCAACAAATCGGAGAAGAAAACCATCTCCCCTGAGCATGTCATACAAGGTGAGCTTCCGGGGGCGGTGTGCTGCTGCCCGGTACGCCACGGGTCATTCAGGCTTTCAGCCGCTCCTGTCCCGTTGCGACTTTTTCCTCTGTGGTTTCTTGTAGCTATATAAAAGACAAAAGGCAGGGGTCTTTTAAGGGTCTGGAGGAAAGGTATGTGTTGTCTGGCTTATCAGTTGTATTCCAAGGGAAGGTTGTCTTTGTGTGGTTAGAGCGACTGTTGAGTGTGCTCAGGACCAGCTCTCGTTTTGTGGTTCAGCGGAGTCTCTGCTGTTTTGAGTGAAGTCACCAAATCCATTCATCTTTTTCGTACCTGTGAAACAAGGTCTGCTTTTTCGAATGGTTATACAGATTTCTTTTACAGTATGCTTTAAGGTCCTGAATTTATTAAACATCTTTCTAATTGGAGACTGACAAAAGGTGTATGATTGGGTATGTGAGGCCCAAGCTTTAATCCAGGGTTGTACTGTCTGGATCCTATAAAGAGTAAAATATTCCTCTACGGCTATCCTTGGAGCCTGATTGTTTAACATTAAGTATTTGTATCTGTTGTAGAAAGCACGTAAATGTGAGTGATACCCTTGCATCTTTTTCTGCTGCTGACTTCCACTTCCCCTTGCTCTCTGCCTCTCCTTGCTTTTCTTTTGATTCTGCTACAGACACAACAGGCATCTTTTGTCGGGAGTCATTCACTTTGCTGCTTAAGCAAAGGTTGTTGATACCAGTGTCTGTTGCAAACAAATTTATAGCACTAATAGTGAAAGAGTACTTTACTCTGCTGCCTGGTAGAGATGTTAACAGTAACTTTTGCAGTAGAGCTATTTTCAGGACTGTGATGGTGTCAAGTTAGTTTAAAAAATGTTACGGTTTTTTGGCAATGATTCTCTGTTTGAAACAAACAAAAAAATCTGATTCCTTTGGATTATATCAATTTGCTCAACAGAAGAGTTTCAAGTGCTTGACTGGATTATGAACAGCAAAAGAAAACGTAGCATGTATGAGCTTTAATACTAAATAAAATACATATAAATCTGGAAGTTTAGCAAAGCAACTCCATCACAGAAGCTCGGGATGTAAAGAGTTAAACTTGTGCTTGCATGTGGAGGCATACTTTGGGTATGATGCTTCTAAATAGATGGATAGTTTTTTCAAGTGACCACCAAAACATTTGAGCTCAGTTCTTAACACAGGAATAGACATGATCTTTAAGGTTAAGGACAGTAAGAATTCATGTATGGAAGTACTTTTCTAAGGACCACTACTACTGGGCAAAAAGATTTTACCTATTGCTGTCCTAGGGTTAGTCTGGGTTTTTTGGAAAACAAATTGAAACCAAAATGTGTGTGTGTGTGCATGTGTGCATATCATCAGCAGGTGGTCCCAAACCAAGTATTTCACTGGGTTCTATGTCTTTGTGTTACCAGATTTTAGAGTTAACAAAAAATATTTTCAAATTGGTTGTGTACTTTTTAGTCAAATATTGCTAAGGAGAACTTTGGAGACGTATCAGTTTTTGTAATGCTCTGGAGATGGAAGGAGTTGTTGGATTTTTTGCTGTTATCTTTAGGGAGGTGTATGTGCTATGAGCTTCTTCCAGATGCTGGTCAATTGGCAGATGATCCCTCTGTGAGTTATAAGGGTTTAGATCGCTAATTTTGGAAACAGTGGTTATGGGTATATAGGCATAGCATTTCAGCATTTTCATCCATCTTCATACATTCTAGATACTGGCTGTGTTGACTGCCTCTTGATGTAGCTTCATGACAATGATGCTAATAAATTAATTGAAATATGTTTGTTGTGGTTATCCAGATATCTTGTTCTGTTTGAATGCTTAAACCGGCTCTTTTAGAAATCAAATGAGGCTAATGGCCATCATATCACACCTGGTCCAGCCTAAACACAGGCTGCTGCCAAGAGGAATCTTTTTGTACCCTCCCTAGAGCTGGATCTAGCCAGTGCTGATCCAACTGACCCTGTGGCTTTCGAGAATCGGGGCGGGGGCGGAAGCACAGTTTTCTGTCAGGTGAGCTTGCTGGTCTGACTGTTCCTGTAAACAAGAAGTTACTAGATTGGAAGCAAGGAGCAGGAAGGATATTTCACTGGGAAGGAGGAAGGGGAAAGAGGCGCTGCAGTTGGTGACACTCTGTCATTGGATTGTGTTAGAGGTAATGTGAAACTGCACTTTGTCACTGTACTTACATGTTTGGCAGCAGTGGTGCTTAAGACACCCCTCCTTTGCTGCACTGTTAAAATGATTGTGTAGCCATGTGCTGAGCTAGAACTCTTTCCTCCTACCACTGGGTTATGCTTCAGACAGATGAAGTCCCTGCTGTGTTTCATTGTGTGGTAGCACAAACACTTGACTGGCACAGTGCTGTCAACAGCATAGGGAAAGGAAAGCAGAGACTTCTTGCATCCCATGAGAGATCTGACTTGGTAGATGTACTCAAGACTATGCCAAGCACTCACTATTAGCGATAAAACACAAAGCAGCTTCCCTGGAGAGTACCCAAAGGCATCAAGGCTACGTAATAGTCGTGAGTGGAGATAGTCTCCATGTTTATTGTTGAATCCTGCTATCAGGAACCCAGTTGTGAGTCTGAGGCTGTAACAGGCAAATGAATATCCTTCCACCCTGAAATAGAAAATAGCCTCATTTGATAGTTATGTGAGTCGTGACGAAGCAGGCTTTTTATGATAAATTAAACTTCCATTGAATTCTGAAAATGGTGAGATGTTAAATCACCATTTGTATGAAGGTGATTACTTTGCTTACTTGGTCTTAATAGAACTTTTGTGCAGTAAGGTAGGCTGTGCATTGATGGCAAATCCTGTAGCTTGTTTTCATGGACTGTTAGGATACTGACAGTGTTTATATTTAGCATTTAATGTTAAAAAACCCCAAACAACTGCTAATGTTTGGGATTTTACTTTGGAAGTTATTTTTCTTTGAAAGGAGCATAAAAGTTAAAATCTCTGATATGAATGACCTGATTGTATAAAAAACAAATGTAGAAATAATTATGCTTAATTGGTTAATCAGAGATCTGCACCTTCATGCAGTCTTTAAGAGTGGGAGGAAACTGGGGAAAGGATAGTTGTGACTTGGTATTTGTAAATATGAGAAGTTCCCACTTCCCCCCCTAAGATGCTGTGTTTTGTGATTCAGTTGTTTAAATTTGGTGTGATCATTCTAACCTCATTAAGATACCGGATTTTCAGCAGTCTGGGTAGACATGTAGATTTCAGACTCAAGAAACAGAAATACTCTGAGTTTTGGTGGGACAGTAGGTCTGCTAAAGTAGCAATCACTTGTCCCACATTTTAGCACCATGCTGGTATAAAGGGATTCATATTTGTTCCATGCATGTGTTCTGTAGAGCCTTGATGTGTTTCAACAAGATAGTAAATTTCTTGAGTTGTTTCACAGCCAGCAGAATTCTGATGCACCAGACCTATGGTGCATATATGGTTCTTCATAGCTTTATTATGTTGAACAATTGTACAAATCTGTCTTGGTTATATCACACGTTTTCTTTTGGATATTTTTTTAGTGTGCTATATTCAATACATAACTGTATGTTGTTTCTGTTAATTTACTTTCTTTTAAGGGCCATTTAAAATGTCTGTAAAAACACATCTTGCTGTTGGCTTCAGATTGGGCAGGTGTTCATATTCTGGTGTGGCGGATTGCCAACTCTGATCACTGTGCATGTTCTTTAGATGAACGCCTATGTATTTGCTATGATGGTTTGTCTTAGTGGTGTTAGACTTGTAGAGTTCTTAAAATTTTATACTTCGGTTAAAAAAGAAAAATTACTTTGGATAGTTTACTGTATATGCTGTTTACATTTTTAAATTGAATGAGTTCTTACATATTTATAGACTGCTTAGGTAACCAGTTCTGAACCACGAGACATGGATTTGTCTCCTATCTGCTGAGGTTGGATTAAACATGTTTCTGAAGGTTTTTGGTAATTTTCATAGAAACTGTGAGCTAATTGAGAAAAATGTTTCCAGTATCTGTGTGTGGGCTGAGGCCGAACTGACATACTGTCTCTGAAGTAATTTGGTTATCTCTAAATCAGTTTGTCTTTTAACTTTATTTTTCTAAAGAAATAGATAGTATGTAAATTCACTTGCCAAATGTTATCTGTTAAAGGAATGGTAGTCCTGCATGACTAGACAGCTGCACTGTACTGCCCTATTGAAGACAGTGTATTGTTTTCTTGAGTACAGGCTGGAAGCTGAAAACATACAGAATGCCTTTGGGTTATTGTTGAGGCGTTTGATACAATGGCATGCTGCCGTAATTATAGGGAGGAAAAGGTTGCTTAGAAAATTAATGTTAGAATATAGTCTGAGTTAGTGTAACTAAGAGCTTGTTTATAGCAAGTTGTTGATTGCTGTTGTGCAGTTTATTTTAGTGCTATTTCTTGAATAGCTTGTGACATAAGGTTGAAATAAAGTAAGATAAAGGTTAAAACAACAATCATTCCGTAAGGAAAACTCTGATTTGTGTAAATACTGGGAATGAACCAGGTGTTTTATTAAACTGAGACTTGTTTCTAGTATAATTGGTGTTTATGTAATATTTGTAGCATATTCTGTAATAGGTTCCACTTTGGGGTGTGTGTATGTGTGGAGGCATATCATAGTAAATGGTGAATCAGGAAACAGAGTGTGCCTTTTGTCACATGTTCTACCTGGGTTTTTATAATCCTTCCTGTTACTTTTGCATTCTTTTAAAAAAAAAAAAAAAGCAAAACACAAGAAACAACTATTGTTGCAGGATATAGCTGCATTTCAGATTTCTTTGGGCAGATAAAAGTGAAAGATTCCAGTTTCTGAATACATCTTCATGTGGAAATAAATAAAAGGGTTTCTGTTGAGAAATAAAACAATAAAGAGCTGATACATAATTTTATATAACTTTATATCTGTGAACTGTGCATTTTAGCTGCTTGGCACTTGAAATATGAATTTAGATATTAAAAGACAAAAGCTAAAATTCATAGGTCTAAGGTAATATTAACTGTTTCTGCCTTAATGAAAGATCTGCGATCATTGTACATGCATTGGTTTTGCTCTGTTATAGGTTGCTAATTTACCTTCTACTGAAGACGTGCAACAAAATTTGAGACACAATCCCTGAGAGATTAAAGGTTAACAATTCAGATAGGAAGGACTTCTTAGTTGTATAAATTCTGCTTGATTCTGATATGTAGAAGATGGGAGAAAGATGTCTTTTCAAGAATAATGCCTCTCTCTAGCAAAATGTATCTGAAAGCCCTGAATCCTGTGCAAGTGCAGACTCTTTGGTTGTACTTGACTAACCTTAATTTTTCTAGCCTGAAAACATGCACTCTTAAATGGCATAGGAGAAGAGACAGGGAAAATAGCTGTCAGATCTTCTTATGAACACAGATTTTCGTCACTAGATGATAGAAGAGGGATCAAACTTTTTACTTTTTTAAAAAATCTTCTAAATAAACAAATCGATATCTATTATCAAAAGCTTTGTAAAAGATGAACAATGTGTTTTCTTTCTTTCTTTCTAGCACTAGAAAGTTTGGGTTTTGGCTCCTATATCAGTGAAGTAAAAGAAGTCTTACAAGAATGCAAAACAGTAGCACTAAAGAGAAGAAAGGCCAGTTCACGCTTGGAGAACCTCGGCATTCCGGAAGAAGAGCTTCTAAGGCAGCAACAGGAATTATTTGCAAAAGTAAGTGAAGCAGTACTTGTACTGATGAGGTTGGAATAATTAATGCTGCAGATCTAGTGCCACAAAAAAACATGTGCACACCTCAAGAAGTATCCCCTTCCTTGTGAATTGCTGTGGCATCTAAGATGCAATTGACCTTGGCCTGTTTGACTTGGGGAAAGTAAAGTCAACAAATAAGATGCTGCTACTTGTTACTTCTGTGATTTGACATACAGGACTTTGTATACAAACAAATTTTATACTCTAGGTTTAAAAAGCATGGGGTTTTGCTGCTACTTAGGTATTTCCATTCTACTGTAGAGAATGCATTAAGAATTACTTGGCTGAGGAAATAAAAGAATGACAGCTGGTGTTCTAGGAAATTACCAGTTTTAATGCATTAAAAAGTGAAAATATATTTTCTGTTTCTGGCCGTCGGTGCACAAATGTTATTTCTTAGGCTTTGAAAGAAACATTTAATTGTTCAAAATTTCTAATTTGTCCTTTCTCATCTTTCTTTACTCTTGGCAAGACTCTAAATGAGTGAATTCATGCATATATTTTTAAAGAGGCAATTTAGGCATAGGAAAAGTATTTGCCCGCAAATACTGTGCGCGTGCACGTACACATGCACACTCTCCTTCGTCCCAGCCTTCTCCCCTCCCAGCTTTCCCAGATAGTTTGTGAACATCTCCATGTTTAAATGACTAAAAGCCAATTTTATTATTTATCTTTCTACACTATCTTTCTCTCTACTATTCTATTAGTTTGACAAGACAACCATTCTCTAAACTAAGTGATATTACCTTGAATTTCTCTTTCCTGTTACCCAAGGCATGAGTCTTACTTTCTCAATTTGCTTGCTTTAATTTCCTCTGGTGAAAATGCTTATTCAGTTACATGTTACCATGTCTGATTACTGTGACCTTCTCTCCCCTTCGCTATACTTGTGTCTTGCCAGAACAATAACTGTTGTTTTTCATATTGCAACATGCCAACTATTTTAATCTTAATTGCGTGATGAATTTTAAGGCATTTAAAATTTCAGCATACCACGTAGATATTGTCAGCATGCAGTGAACTAGTTATGGTAAATTCATGTGTGCCTAACTTTTGTTTGACTGTACTAACATTAGAAAGACCAATATGGCTGCTTACCATAGAATCATAGAATAGTTTGTGTTGGAAGGGACCTTTAAAGGTCATGTAGGCCAACCCCCCTGCAATAAGCAGGGACATCCTCAACCAGATCAGGTTGCTCAGAGCCCCATCCAGCCTGACCGTGAATGTTTCCAGGGATGGGGCTTCTACCACCTCTCTGGGCAACCTGCTTCTGGATTAAGGGTGAGATTTACAAATAATAGTCAGTTTGATACCTGATTTTTACTTATTGTTTTGTTCAAATAACTTAGCATGGTATAAAAAATAAAAAAGCAGCAAAGATAAGATGTGTTAAGGGAGTACTAGCTCCTGAGTGACATATAAAAAAAACCATGCTGAAACCATGGCCACCTTATGTAAGCCACACTTATCTAAGGAATGACCCCTTGAGGTATGTTCTTTTAAATTCCGTAATACTGTACCCTAATGTCTAAATTAAGGCAATGCATGCAAGTTTGACAAAATTGTATGAATGATTTTTTAAGATAGTCTTTGGTAATATGGTAATCTTTGCTTGGATTCAAAGATGGCAGCACCCATTTTTCAAAAATACTAGTTGTGATATGCTGTTGGAGGTACTGTAATTCTTAAAAATAGTTACACAGGTGCATGTGTGTTTATTTGTGCTAGTCTTGTTAATATTTTAGAGCATGACACTAATGCTGACTTCTTGCTCTAGTTTTAAAATTCTTGCCTGTTTATGAATGTTTGATGCCTATAGCTTGGATGATTGTAAATATTTGAAGTCAGTGGAATGGCTTATCCCGATGTTCATGCATGTCTACGTTTCTATGCAAGATGAGGGCCTTAACAGATTTGGGGTTTTTTTTGAGGCTTCCTCACTGAAGCTTATCTGTGCAATAAATGAGTTAAGTTTGCCAGATGCTTAGAAAACTACTTAGTTGATACAACTCAATGGAATTTTTCTTTTTTTTTCCATTTTTGAAATGGCTGAGTGGTATCATTATAAATATGGCAGTGAGGGTAGGCACAAAACGATCTATCCAGTGTGAAGTGCTGAGCCTCTGATTTCTGGTGCATGCATGTGTATCACCTCGTTGAGTGTACAGTAAACTTAATTGTAGCAGGGTCAGTAGGGAGCCCTATTGTTATCTTGTGTGTGATAAATATTTATGCCTCTCCTATGTGTACAGATGCTGCTGTCTTCCTTTGTTTAAAACTTCACAATGTCTTAAATTGTTTTCCAACCCTTGTAACTTCACTAACCACTTGAAGTCTGAAATACTGAAAAGGTCTTCATTGAGAAGAGATTTCTACTTCTGTAAAAGTATTTTCTTTTAATGATAGGACAGACTGAGGAAATGCTACACTTCCTATAATAAGGGAAGACTCCCATTTTTTCACTTTGCTAAGTAAATAAACTGGTTTTGATCGTTTTCCAAAGCGTCATCTTTTGTCATCTTGAAGTTTGCAAAACTAAAATTTGTTGATGCTTTACAAAAAAAAATAGGAAAATTCACTGAGTGCAATGGGATTAGAAGGGAAATCATTAGAAGGGAAATCATTAGAGTCTTAGTGATGACTTGTAAAAGTAGAAAAGTAAGACTACTGAAAATTTTTAAGAACTTTTTCCTAATGTTCACTCAAAATATAAATTGAAGCTTTAACTTTAACATAATTGACTAGTATACTGTTGAAATAAACAGTAGTTGCTGAAAAACAAGTGAAGACCCTGATAGAAAAATGAGAGGTCACCAGTTGAACTATTTGAAATGTTTTGTTATAATGTCTTGTACCTTTCAGTAAAGGACTACCTTTCTGTAGCAAAGTCATCCTCAATCTGTATACCTGAATTTGAGAAGACCTTACATTGCTCTGTTTTCCAAAGATTGCTTAGCAAAGTAAGATAATGGCTTGCTTTATGGTTTTGTAATAATGTGTGCCTTTGTGGTACAATTGGATGACTTCATAATTGCAAGTTTTAGTATTTGTAATCAACAAAGTAGGGCTGTTCTCATCTCTGAATTGTGATTAAATGTTAAGATCCCTTGAAATTAAAGCCTAAAGTTTCCATTTCTTTGCCTTGCTTAATTTCTCTGTTAGGAAGTGGTTCCGCACAATCCTTGCAATGGAACTTAAGTACACTAGCTCCTGCCTCTTGTTTTTGTAACTGTACATCCTCCAAATGGTGGCCTCTTCAGAGGAAGAAAGAAATATAGCTAAAAATCTTGGTGCAAATAATTAAGGTACTTCTAGATGTGGTTTTATATGTACTATTAATAAAAATTATACAAAAGGAATCTGCAGGTGCAGATAAAACTGCTTTTAAAGATAAGGTGCTCTAGAGATTCTTCACAAGCTATATATGGCCTTAACAATTAAATTCATGTCTTTAGGCTAGACAACAGCAAGCAGAACTGGCGCAGCAGGAATGGCTACAGATGCAACAAGCAGCTCAACAGGCACAGCTTGCTGCTGCCTCAGCCAGTGCATCCAATCAGGCAGGATCCTCTCAGGATGAAGATGATGAAGATGATATCTGAAATTCACCAGCTGAGTTTGTCTTTACTAAGAAATATTTTTCCTGCACAATGAAAACAGTGAAATGAATGCTTACGTGTAAGTTTGTATGCATCATGGACTGGCAATTGGTATTCTAGGGGTGTCTGCTGTTGTGTGCTGTACATGTATAAACTGTCTTTTTTTGAACTCTTGAAGATTTAAGGTTCAGTATCATATCAACTTTGGATTTTTAATGGTGTATATGGAAATTTTAGATAGCAGTGCGTCATTTATTTGATCAATAAACAGTGTTACAATAAACAACGAGTTTATAAAATATAGTGAGATTTATACAAAAAGCTCTGAATCCACATTTGCATTCTTCCCTTTTAACTAAACTATAAAATCTTACTTAGACTTTTTAATTGTTTTTTGGGGGAGTGGTACAGTAGGCATAATCTGTTAATGGGAAAAAAGCAGAGTTCAGCATAGTAGAGTCTGAATTCTTAGTTCTTTTTAAAATGAGGATGTATATGGCAATAAATATTATATATGCTCAAATACCACACTTGTTAAAATTTGAAAATGATACATTTTCACCAAGCTAGGAAAAGGTATGTTTAATAGGAGTTGTACAAATTCAGTCATTTTTTTTGTATAGGGGTGAAAAAAAATAAACCCATGGTTTTATTATGACATCCTTTGACAGTCCTAACTGAATATTTCACTTCGAAGACTGCCTGGTTTGAAGAACTAACTCTTCTATTATTTCACTCCGGTTTAATGTTAACTGTTGTTGATGGTATTTCGTAGTCCAGATCTTTTCATATTGTTGAAATATAAAGCTGGAACTCTATGAAACAAAGTTGTTCCACTGATGTAACTTGGAATGATTAAGTATTCAAGCCTAAGAAGGCAAAAGCTGAAGCTAGGAGCATGCTTTCCATAAAAGAGGGAATTTATTTAACCTTGATTAGTCATTGTTGTCAGCATAATGCTAACATTCTCCAGACTAGATTGCCACTGGATTGCTAAGATACCTGGTTGAAAGATAACATTTTCTTCGTTCACGTTGGTTCGTAGGTAAGTCCAGGTTTTTGATAAACCATTCCCCAAGAGTGATCAGCAATACATGGAACAGAAATGATGTAGTAGTCCTTTTGATAGTTGATTTGAAAATTCTGTTGACTAATGGATGAGCAGCTGTTCTTTGTGTTGAAATAAAGCACAGTAGTGTCCATTGCTGAGTTTTAATGTGTTACTTGAAGTAATACTGGCATATCTTCTGGTACACTAATCTGAGCAGACTAGAAAAGCCACTTGCATGCTGCTGTAGATGATCCCGTAGTGCTCTAACAATGTGGACTGTTTTATTAACTTCTATCCTCAGCAAGTTGCTGTAGTTCAAATTCTTGAAGAGAGCTGCAGCAGTCTGTTTACATAAGGATGCAAACAGAAAATAGTGTGCCCATTTTACATGAAGATCTGGACAAGGTACAATTGGCATATATTCACATCTCAGTCACATAGTGACTTTTGATTTAAATTTGAGATACATTAAGTTACATATTGAATAAATGTGAACACTTCCTTAAATGCATTAATGCAGTGAAAACTCAGAAAAGTATTTGTTTGAATATTTAAGTTTAAAAAAGAAAAACAAAACAAAAAACCGTTCGTGGCTACTATATGAAATATGTTAGGCAAGGTTTGACCAAGGAAGTGGTTTCTGTAAAGTTTAAGTACCAAAGGTAGAAAATCTAGTCTAGTGATACAATGTTAATGTGCAGTGTTGGCTTTTCTAACTTGTACTGTTAACACCTTCACACTTTCTATTTTAAATGAGTCTTTCCTTTTAAATAATATTAGGTATATTTTCACACCTTTCTTTTCTGATGCAGAATTCAGGTTAACATTTTACTGCATCTGGTATGTATGGTGTATATGTTTGGATCCTTGTGACCTTTCTTTTGGACATTCTTGTGCTTTTTCATATGCTGTATTCTTCAAGCAATAAAATTCTGATGTGTTTTATAAAATTGCTTTTATATTTAATGAATAGTCTGTCTTCTTCATTGCATTTATAAAGAAAAAAGTTAAGACTAGTTAAACTGCTGTTATTTTGACCCACTGAACACTTCTTGTGACCAAAGTCTCTACGACCGGAGTGCTGTTGGATGGCATTGCTGTTCACTGGGGTTGTTAATGCCTGCAAACAGTATTTCTGGGCTTGACCTGCTCTCTTTCCTCTTGGGAATTGCATTTTGTGTATATGCATTTTTATATATGACCTTCTTTCCTTGAAAAAGTTAGACAAAACCCTTGTAGATCAGGTATAACCTACTGAAATACTTTCAGTTTACAAAGTGAAAGACCAGAGGCTGGGGAAATAAGAATGTATGTTAGTCTCCTGTTGAAATATTTCATGTAGATAGTCTTGTTTAGAGACTACTTTACTTATTCAGCCATTCCACCTCAAGTATGAAAAGTAAACTCTGGCAGTTGCAGGGGGGAGAATCTTCACTGATCTTTCAACAAACTAAGAATTTTGTATTGCTTTCCTATTGTGTTCCATGTGCTAGCTGTTCAGTGAAGACAAGGGATTTCTGATTTGTGGTACTGCTGATTTTTTGGTACACCAGATATACATAGTGTAAAGTTTGGTTAGTGAACTGTATTGTTACTTGTCTCAGAAGAAACGTGTATAAGGATGTGTCTGTTTCTTAAATATTGAGTTGATGAGATTATCTGTGGGTTTTCCATAATTATTCTGACAGTCTGTTTCAGAGTGCTTTCACTAAGTGACTTTCCTTGCAAAATCTTTCTTCTCTGTTACTTTAATAAAGCATATGTCTGCATGACGTTCTGGATAATGATATAGTTGTATTTACTACACTGAGATGCTTGTAAAGGAAGTGGCTTAAGGATTCTAAACGTCAAATACTTAAAATGGTATTTGAATTTCACAACTTAATGTGGCTAGTTGAATTTTGTTTATTGAAAACACTGGAAAGGAATTTCTGCAAGAATGGAAAAAGTCACCGAAAGCCACAATTATAAGTGGTGCTCTTCAGATTTTGTTAAAGTACCTCCGTTAAAGAGGACTCTGTGTAATAATGTCTGTGTTGATCTTTTCATAATTTTGAAACAGTGCCAAGTCAAGTGCATAAAGTGACTTGATCATGTGGAACAGCAAAACGCTTACTCTGAAATGTACACATCATTTTAGTCTCCCAGTGTTGGATTGCAATTTTGTGTAAACTGTGCACAAAACAATGTGGAAGGAGAAGTGTAATATGAAAGATTGAGTGCTGTGGTTAAATTTACTTTCAGTATTACACTATTAATCTAAGATGGAAAAGTTTTACTTTGCAGCTTACACAGTGGGAGCACATCAGTGGGATACTGGCCAGTGTTAAGATGGATTTTGCTTACAGATAAATAGTCTAGTTCTTGATCCCTGTGGACTCACTAAAAGTCTGCTCAACAAATGTGCCATCTGTGACTAGAGTATGCCAGGTATAACTCAGCGATGAAAAGGAGTGTCAGTGAGGCTTAGCGTAGGCCAGTTAAGGTTTGCTGGCAATCAGGAACGATGGGTTCCTTTTGAAAAGATGTTTGTGCGTAGTTGGAATATTTTTTTCCTGATTGAAATTAGTGTTTTTCTTTTTGGTTCCATGCAGACAATAGCTACAGAAATGAGTAATTTTGAGAATTTAATAATGGCATTGGAAGTAGTTATCCAGTTCTTGGGTATGGTTGGGGCAACAAGTATGCTGGAGCTGTGCATTCCTGGAAAGAAACAGATTCAGTGAACGCTTGAATTGGAGCGGTTCTTTTCTGTGGTACTGTGCTATAATGCAACTGAGCCAATGCCTGGAGGAGTGGAAGTTTTGCAGCTAAATGATTAGACAGTGAATCCAATTGGATACACCAGATCCCATACATCAATCATTCATAAATCCAATAAGTGTGGGTTTTGCTGTGTGGATGAGTCTAGCATAAACTTGAGTAACCTAGGGTAGAAATATGTAGCAGATGATGCCCTGCATATATCGGGGAAGGGGACATTTGATTTTAATTCTTCATGGCCATGATATTATGTCATGTCAACTACAGGATTACAACATTGTGCTGGTTTTTGGCTAGGACAGAGTTAATTTTCTTCACAGTAGCTGGTATGGGGCTGTGTTTTGCATTTGTGCTGAAAACACTGTCGATAACACGGGGATGTTTTTGTTACTGCTGAGCAGCGCTGACACAGAGTCAAGGCCTTTTCTGCTTCTCACCCCACCCCACCAGCGAGGAGGCTGGGGGTGCACAAGAAGTTGGGAGGGGACACAGCTGGGACAGCTGACCCCAGCTGACCAAAGGGATATTCCATACCATATGAACGTCATACTCAGCATATAAAGCTGGGGAAGAAGAAGGAAGGGGGGGATGTTGGGAGTGATGGCATTGTCTTCCCAAGTAACCGTTCCGCGTGATGGAGCCCTGCTTTCCTGGAGATGGCGTGCACACCTGCCTGCCGATGGGAAGTAGTGAATGAATTCCTTGTTTTGCTTTGCTTGCATGTGTGGCTTTGGCTTTACCTATTAAACTGTCTTTATCTCAACCCATGAGTTTTCTCACTTTTACCCTTCTGATTCTCTCCCCCATCCCACCAGGGGGGAGTGAGCGAGCGGCTGTGTGGTGCTTAGTTGCCGGCTGGGGTTAAACCGTGACAAACACGAAGACTTGTATCCCACAGCGTGAACCAAATGTTCAAGTAAGGATTGACAGTACTTGCTACAACCTGTTTCCTTTTTCTTGAGTTTTAAATGTAAAGAGCTACTACGCTTTGCATATCTGGGATGAAGATTGATAAGAGGAATATTAAATTATGTAAAGATCACATTTAATTTTAAGGCTGAATGTTCATGTCATTAATTTTATAATACTTTAGAGATGTTTTTTTTCTTGTTGCAAAGAAAGTCATTGATTTCTCCCGTTCCCCCTCAGCCCCCACCTAGGATAACTAATGTTGTTGGAGTAGTAGTATTGCATTGTCCTGGTTCCGGCTGGGATAGAGTTAATTTTCACAAGAAGCTGGGAGGGGACACAGCTGGGATAGCTGACCCAGGCTGGCCAGGAGGATATTTGATACCATATGATGTCATACTCAGTATATAAAGGGGGGACAGTGCGTGAGGGGGTGGGATCGGGATGGCCGCTCTGGAGTGGGCTGCGCACTGGGCTCCAGGCAGTGAGCAACCTGTACTGTGAATCATGTACTTAGTACATTCTGTTGTTACTGTTTTTTTTCCTGTTTTCTCTTTCTTTGCTGTCCTGTGAAACTGTTTTTATCCCAACCCACAAGTTTCCCTTTCTTTTGCCTGATTCTCTTCCCCATCCCACTGCAGGGGAGGAGTGAGCGAGCGGCTGTGGGGTGCTTAGCTGCTGGCTGGGGCTAAACCACAACGTGCATGGTGTAACTTCGAATGATTTCCACACTCATTTCAGTAGGAATTAGTCCAGTTTCGGTATTAGTTCAATACTGTTACTAGTTAGTAATTGTAAACTTTTATATCTTCAAAGCATTGTACAAGCATTAATTAGGCGTAGGCAGTGTTATGCTGCCCAGTGTAACAATGTTGGTATTTGAACAGTCCATGCTGTGCTTTGAAGTTAACACTTTCACATGCTACAGAGCTAGAAGGTGGTGCACTATGTAAAGGAAAAAGATGTTATCTTCATGTCAGACTTCATGGAAGGGTGACTCATCTAGAGAGCAAGTAATTGGTAAAACAAACAGACTTGTTATAAAAGTCTTTGTCGGAGATGAAAGCATTTATTTGTAATAGCATAGTGCTTGGGATTGCTGGTTATGGGCCAGGACTCGGTTTCATTAATGTTGTGTTCAAGTTTCATTGTCACCTACAGAGTGAAAAACCACAGCTGAATTAGAAATCAAATTCAACGTCCCTTTTGTTTCAGGTACAAATTTGTTTTCTCAGGCAGCAGTGTAACCCATGGAGGAGAACTAAATTTATCAGGGCAGTGGCACTGTTAGTAATGCAAAAAATCTGAGTGTCTTCACCATTCCATCCTGCAGTAAGGGAGACTTCACTTCTAAAAATGTTAGAAAATCTGTATGATGGAGGAATGTGAGCAACAAAGATTCTTCCCCCCCCCCCCCCCCCAATGCATACAGCTAACTAGTACAACTTTTCATGCACAGATAATTATTTTTCAGGCAGGTAAAATTCAAAATGTAAATACAGTTACTTCTTAAACATGGACTTACATACATCTTCTGTATTCTCTGATGGAATTACGTATTCTATACCTGGAGTAATTTAATTGTCTGGGGTTGCTGAGTAAGTTGTATGCAGCTAAACTCATTATCCTTAAATTATGAATAACTTGTTCTTTTCTTGTTTTCAATATGTTCTAGTGTTGTGAAACTTGAAAACTGTTGGAAACAATCATGTTTTCATTTCTACAAAAAATTTACAAGTTTTGAGATACTTACAAAATTGTTTTTAAAAATATAGTTCTAAATAAAATTTAAACAAAACTAAAGCTTTATAAGCAAATGAGATTAGTTTATCTTAATATATTGTGTCACTGAAATGAAAGGGGCAATTTTTGACTGTGAAAAAGGTATTTATTCTGTCTGCAGGGTGTGAAAACGCAGGGCTAAACTGTCACTGTTGTTAGTGAGTTATCTTTTCCAAAATGTGGAAAAATGTTATTTTGCCTATTTTAAAAGTGTTAGTTGATGTTCTGAGACAAAAATCACCCCTCAAACTTTTTTCTCAGGAAAATGATGAACTGCTTCCCTTCATAGATGAAAAGGATCTCAGGCACGAATCACACAGTCCTGTGGGAAGAGCTAAAGTAGCAGACAAGCCTGGAGGGAGAGGACATTTCATTGATTGCTTTAACTGTGTTTTTGCTTTAATCATGTGGAAAAGGGATTGAGAATTGGATGTTGCCCTAAAATTGAATCTCTGGTAGTGACTGTGTTACAATAGCATATTTTAAAAGTTCTTCCTTTATGAACACAGAATAAAGCTTCTGAATGCCAAAATTTTTTTTTTTTTCATATGTATCTGTCTTTGGATATGTTTTTGTAACCTGCCTCAGTGGTGTACCTATTCCAACCCAGAGGAGCAGTTTAGCCCTCAAATTCAGTCAAAATTTTTACTTAGTGCTGAAAATGGTGCATTTTTTTAGTGTGGAAAAAAGGTCATAGGAAATGATAACTTCTTTTTGTGGACTACCTATTGAAGACACAATGGTAGTAGCAACACAACTGAACCCTCATGCTCTGTGTATTTAATTTTCAAAAATTCATCAACTGAGGAGATCTGGACATAAGGAGAGTACCCAAAGCAGCGGTAAATCCAAAGGGAAGAACTCTGGCTACTAGAAGAGGAGTGTGTTAGGGAGGGAAGGAAAAAGAACAGTCTTAAGAAATTGTGTATATTCTTCCCTTTGCATCTCACCTTGTCTCAAAGGGACGAATGTGTGAAGACAAAGGGATGTGGGGGGAAAGACTCTTACTAGGATTCAGTTGGCTACCTGTTAGATTTGATCTGCCTTTTAAGTCCAAAGAGCAGGTGTTGGTCTTCAAATTTAATTAAATAGAGCTCCAAAAATGTAATGTCAGAAAAATAAAATTCCTTCCTAAACAAAAGATTTCTTTGGTTTTGTTTCTTTGGGATTACTTGAAAATTTCTGCAGTTAGTCTCTGATCAGAATCTCACTTGGAACAAATAAGAATGATAAACAGCATTGTAGCTATCTTTATTAATGCAAGAGGGAGACATAGAAAGGTAATTGATTTGCTTAGTGGGATAATCTATTCTATGCACAGCACACTCTGTTCTCATTCCTGTTGTGGATTTATTTACTCATTCCTGTTCTTTTAAAGTGATTAATAGTGGGTGGGAGAGAGTTTTCTTGGATATGTGAATTACTCCTGGGTTTCCTTTGACAGTTTTTTTTCATGCACCAATTAAATGTGGTATTACACAACATGGACATCAACTTTCTCATGAGAAAAGGAGGAACCACTGCAGATTTAAAATAACAAGGGAAGGACACCTGAAATTAAACCACTGACCACTGAAATGAAATCCTTTAAAGGAGAGAAGTCAAGACCTGCAGTGGTATGGAAGGTAGGCCAATCAAGGGATCGTTGGCCTTCTCAGTTTCAAATTAATGTAACTCATACCTTATTCAATGAAATAGGATCTGATTGATTACAGCAGAAACAGGTTGGTATTGTGTTATCCTGCTTGTTCTTTCGCTTGCCAGCAGGTGGCTGTCAAGTTCAGGAAATGGGTTTCAGCTGGATGTGTTGAAACTACTGAAAACCTGTTAACTGAACCTTACAGCCTATGGTGATAATTCATGAACCAGTTTTAAATTAAAATTCCTTTAATGAGATTAACCAGTAACCCAGGATACTGATTATATTCAAATGTTAAGGCAGATTTTGCACAACTGCATATATATTTGTGTTTCTGATCATAATTCAAAGTCAGATGATAGTAAAATATTTTAGCAAGTCTGGAAATGGGTGGTGCTGATCCTTAGCTATACATTCATCCACTGTTCATTTTTCTACAGCTTCTATTAGGATCATGAGAGACTCTCCATCTTTCAATATTGATACAGTATGTCAATCTATACGCTCTGCTTGAAAGCTGCCAGCAGTTACTGTTCAAGTCTTTGGTTATTATCTCAAAACTAATAATCTTTTTGCCTGTAGATAATATGGTAATGAAAAATTTTGACTATCAGAATTCACCATAGCTATACCTAACTCTGCATATTAGATACAGCTCGATGTTCTTTTAATGTAAGGAAATGTGCATGGATGGGGTTGGTGGGAGAATGGAGAAGACATGGGTTAGGTGAACTGGAGATACCAAAAATTAAGGTAGCAAAGCCTTGGTGTTTATGGTTATGTTTTAATATAATTCTGAAGGTATGTGCAATGAAAGCAAATGGGTTTATAGTATTCAAGCAGGTAATGCAAGCATTAAAGAATTGAAAATCATATTTTGACATCATAATTTATGGGTATTCCCTGATATTTTGTAATTGTCCAGTCTCTAGCTTGGGATACAGTTGTATGTTATCAAAAGGAAATGCTAAGTTATCATGTGGTAGTCATGCTTCACTGGAAAAAGGCAAATTCCTGTGGAATAAGAGGCTGTTTATACTTAGAATATTGCTAGTTGATGCTGATTGACACCACATTTCCTCTGCTACATATGGCATGGAAAGATGTGCTCTTGGCTATAGTGCAGGCAAAAAGAGTGAACACAGGATATTTCATAAAAGCAGCTGGAAGTTCTCATTTTCCTCCTATTTATAGCTGGTGTAAGTAGTGTCCTTTCAGTTCTGTTATCCAATCGCTGGTGATGTCTTTCTGTTTTGCTTGCTGAGATGAGAGAAAAAGAAGAAACATAACCTTTCTTCTGCTGTATTAAACGCATTTCCGTACAGACTGAAAAAGATGGGAAGGAAGGGGGGCACAGTTCTTCCCACAAAAATTCAGAGATAGGAGAAACATTAGAATTAGGTCACCCTAGGCAGTGGCTGAGGCTGCACTAATAAGTGCAGTTGTCCTTCTGCCTTGAAGCAGAGGCGGTGTGGTCTAACTAATAGAGAGTTTCCTGCTAATCTTCTGCTTTAAAAAAGCCCACAACAGTACTCGGAGTAAAACTGTAAGTTTATTTTACCTAATAGTTGAAGTAGGAACCCAATGGAAGTAAGCCTCTAGTTGAATGCAGAGCTACAAACTCTTTGCATGCTGCTGGTTATGTTAAATAACCAGCCCCTGGGAGACAGAGGAAGTCTGTGGAGAACTCGGCACGAGTTGAATTGTCAAGACACCTTTCGTCTCAAAGTATTTCCTGAGCTGTAAAGTAATGATTACCCACTCACCACATGGAGGCGTTATGAACATTAATATTTTTAAAAATTAGAGTACTTAGAGTGCTGGTGATGGGGGAAATACATGCGTAAAAGGGGGAGGGAGCTAAATTCTTTTGGTTTTGAAGCAAAAAGAGTTAATACGGGTTTTGCAACACTTCATTTTCTTTGTGGAGTAAAAATCCAATTTTAATATGACAAAGAGACTGCTGGCTAGTAGAGAAAAGGATTAATGGCACCTCACACTGAGAAAGACATATTTGGAAGTAATTTGTTTGGTCCTGCTGATTTTTGTGGTAATGGAAAGCTAAGCTGCTTCTCTCTTTAGCAAGTGTGCCTACAGGGAGTGCCAGACAGCTTTTCTGCCACTCCAAATTAATCATGCAAATTGTTATTCTGCCAAGATAATATCCTTAGGTACGCTTGTAAACTCGAGTAGATTCTGTTGAGAAGCGAACAGAATTAACAAAATACATAACTATTGTAATAATTGGAATGATGTGGATTCAGTCTAAAATCAGGCAGTTTTCTTCTAAAGCCTGCATTAATTAGTCTATGATGGGGAAAACAGCTAAATATAACAGTAAATTTTCTAAGCTAAAAATAAGTTGTCATCATCTTCCAGAAAATGCTAATGGTTTACAAAGATACTAGAACAATGCAATTTATCGCGAAGCCTTTGCTGTGTGTAAAAATTACTTAAATATGTCTTTAATGTATTCTTGAGTCCCTCTAGTGAGACTTTCTTTATTCCCCCCCCCACCCTGGTGTTTTTAAGGATGTGACTAGAAGAATAAAAATCTGTAGGGTAATATTTGTTTAATTACTTCTAGGCCTAGGGCCAGTTGCAGTCCCTGATAACGGAAACAATGTCAAATATCTGAATGATTAATTATGACATTTGCAGCAATATCCTGCGGAGATGCAGTAGGCTCTTCCCCTCATCTTACAGCTATGTCACTTCACATCCTGAACCGCTAAACTGGAGGAGAGCATAGCTCCGTATACAGAAGGGAATCTCCCAAAGCAAGAGCGTGCTCAAGCAGGAAAAGGGCCTAATGATGACTGATGTCAGACTTCTCGCTAAGCTGAAATGGTAAGTGCTATGTAAGTGTTACACTGCTAAGACTTCTGTTTTATTTTTAATGAGTTAAAATTTGATTTGATCACATGATCTTAACTTATGAATCACATGGTCTTATTGTTTGATCACATGGTCCTATTGTTTATGAATTCCAGGTTCTGCGATAACTTAGATACCTAAGTGCTTTTTTGTCTTCTAGCTAACTTACAATCATTTACCTTTGTAGTTTATTTTTGTAATGAGCTATGATCTCTTTACTGATGAAGAGGTGGCTCCTAGTTCAGGTAAAGGTGAAATGCACATCTCTGTAGACATACCTGATACATACACATACTTCTGTTTTTGGAAGAAGTACAGGTTGAAAGCAAACTAAAAATCAGAAACCAATCTTGAAAACAGTTGTGCCCATATTTCAGTTCAAACACTAATACAGCCACTGAAATCTGTTGGCAAGAAATAGGCTTTGCACCTGAATGTAATATGAAAACTGTATAAAAGGTATTATGAAGGTTTTTATCCTATATCACACAGACTTTAAAAGTTTACATTGGGTTTTTTTGTGTTTTAAAATAACATGTCCAGATTAGATTAAGAAACACTGTTGCCTTTCCAGGAATATTGGAAGCAATCATTCCTGCATTCGCTATAGTGTATATACATTGTTCCAACTCTTTCCAAATCTGTTTCATTACTTTGCCTGAAGAAGCACCGGCTATCAGCAGTATCTCCCGTAATTGTGAACTGTATCCGTTGAGTCAGATTTTGTGCTATTCTCTAGGGGGTTTCCGTGTTGCACAACGAAGGTCCAAGATCTGAGCTAGTTGGGAATGAACTGATACAGCTAAATGGCTGCAGAAACACTAGGCTGGGTCCCAGAAACGGTATGTTAATGTGTACAGCTTCTGGCCGAATCAGCCTGGCTTCCCAAGCCTCATCGTTAACCTCTGAACGTGAACAATTAGCCAGACTGCAGTAGCGCTCTAATGCAACGATACCGTTTCCTATTCCGGCGCTAGCTTAGTTCAAAGCCTGTTCAGTAATATCTTTGATTGCTCCTCTTTATAGTGTACATATGCTCTTAAAAGGCAGGTATAGCCCAGAGGCTGCTGTGATAACACCTATCCTATTTTACACAGTATTTCAGAGCAGCCTCTCAACCTGTTCTGGAGGTTGTGAAGTTACCCAGAATCTCTGCAACGTCATCCAGCTCCTGACGCTTGCTTTACCCTAGGGTTTGTAAAGATGTTTTGAAGAGAGCTGCATGGAAAGAATGAATCCTGTTTGTCCTGGGAAAACCTCTCATTAGCCAGAATTAGGCTTTTTAAGCATTACTGAGAAGCCAAGTATTATATTTATGTATCTATGACACAGGCTGCAGTTTCCTTCTCCTAAAATGGCTCGAGATCACCATAAAACATTCAATTTTGTTATATCGCTCTGAATTGAAAACAAATCCTGACATGTTGAGAATGTTGGCTTTGCACGTTTTGCAGAAATAGGAGTAATTAGTTAATTCTTAAATTAGAGTTAGGTAAAAGAACCTGAGTGTTCAGGTATCAGCCAACCAACCACAAATAGAAGGAAAAAAAAATTATACTTTGAAACTCTCTTGATGTATGTTTCATGCAATGAAAGGCCAGTATTTCAAATTTGAGTGCCAAGTAAGTGCCTGGCTTTCAAAGCTTCTGGATCCATAGATCCAGAATTTAGGATCCATTTTCCAGTTGATTAATTTTCAATACTCCATTGGGGCTTCTAAGGTTGAAAATTTTAACTCAAAAGTTATTTTTTAGGGTTCATTTTTAGATGTCTAAGCTGAAACAATTAGAAAGATCAATTTTCCTGAAATGATCAGAAAGTGAAAAATCCTGGCTCTCCTGAAGCCAGCAGCAAATTTCTAATTCACTTAAATGGTCAGGACTCTCATCTTCAGTGTTTAAAGGTTCAGTGTACATTTGTTTCTCAGAATTATGCTTTTTAAAAAAAATGTGCCCAATCAGGCATCCAAAACCAAAGGTGCCCAGATCGTTGGATGCATTTATAAACCTTGGTTAGGACACAGCAGAATAAGGATTAATGCATGATTAAAGATTTTGGAATCCCTCTTTCTAAAATTATTGCATATACGGCAAGTTATAGCATAGGTATTAATTTAAAAGATATATTAAAAAGCATATAAAATGAGCAAATTATTTTTACTTAATTATGTTTTGAACCAGGTTATCTCATATCTATTTTTTTGAAGAATCATGTAAAGGTGTGTGGCGAACTGGTAGCTAAGCAAACATTGATTGAAGTTCACAGAATTAATGGAAATTATTTTTCCTAATCCTGAAAGGCATGTAAGTTGAGTGAATTCAAATATATATTTATTCATCATTTTAATAATTTATTTATTTCTGCTTCATTACCTGAATCCTCAACATGTATTTTGCTTGGTGAAATGTAATGTATGCATCTACAAACGGAGTTACTGTGTCAGAGTTCAACTGAAGTGTGCCCAAGTGTGAAATTTAATCTTCAGAGTCTAAAATTCGGGGTTATATGACCACTGGGTTGCTAAAACATACATGTAGGCCACCATAGCATGTGGCACATTTATTCATTTTGTGGATCCCCACAGACCAAATGCATTTCTTGTGTAATGTGACTAGCTTAAACATTTCACTCCAGAAATTACATTGTTGATCTGTGATCTCATTTTGATAAATTCTAATGTTAATATTATTCTAATACAATAGTTTCATATCGATCTAGAAGAACTTGCATTTTCCTTTCATATGGAAAATAGGACTAAACCTAAATTAAGCATGATGCAAAGGAACATTACTTGAAAAGTTGACTTGGGAATGAAAAAATGATTGAAGTCACTTTTGGTTTATGATTAGAGACTTAAGACAGCAGTATTTTCGCGCCGAGTTGTTTATTGCAGCTATAAAAATGATTTTAAGTAAAAATGAGAGGAAAATCAAGAATTTGATGCCTTGAGAGGGCAATTTAATTTGCATGGCTTTCAAAGCCTTTGCTTTCTAGTAGTTGCTTTGTAACAGACACTTTGGTGGAAAAAGTAATCTTTGACAAGGATTTAAGACCCCTCCTTTTCTAGTTGCTTAGGAACTCCCTGTTAAGGGAGTTACATTCAATGGTATGATTCATCCAACTACTCCATCAACAATAGGTTATTTTTCCTCAGATGCCAGCCTCGCATTTCCTTACTATTTATTTACAAATCTGGGGGCCAAAAAAAAAAAAAAAAAAAAAAAAAATCCTTCCGTGTTTCTTTCTCTTCCTCGCCATCGTGCCCGGTGAGGAGGGTGCGAGACCCCGCGGTGGGCAGGCGGGCGGGCCTCCCGCCTCTCTCCCGGCCATGAGTCAGCGCTTTCCCGGGGGGAGGCGAGGAGGCCTCGCAGCCGGGCGGGATACAAAGACCGGGGGCCTCATTGCCGCCTCCCGCCAGGCGCCCCCTCCCTCCCCCCGCCCCCGTTAATGAGTACGACACAGCCGGCAACGGGGTCCGCTTCACACCGTAGCACCCCTCCGCCCCGCGGCCGCTGGGGACTCCGGGGTGCGTGTGGTGCCGCGAGAGGCAGGCCGGCCGCCGACCTCGCCGCCAGGCCTCCCTCCCGCGGCGCGGCGGCCTCACCCCGTCCCGTCCCCCTGCCGCCTCAGCCGGGCCCGCCCCTCTCCCAGTCTCCTCCGCGGCTCCCCCTCCCCGAGCCAGGCGGAGCTGGAGCTGGGAGCGACGTCGTTCCTCGCTGCCGCCTCTCGCCTCTCCCCAGTGACCGAGGGCACCGGCGCTGCCCGGCGGGACCCCTTCTCCCGCCGCCGCCCGACTCCTAATCCCCGCCGTCGCCTCTGCTGGAGCCGGCACTGCCCGCGGAGCAGCCATGAGCTGGGGCACGGAGCTGTGGGTGAGTCCCGGCTCGCCTCTTCATTGTGTCTGGGATTCGCCGCCTTCCCTTGTCTGCTGAGGCGGCTTTCCCGGAGGAGGCGCGGAGCGGCTGGAGCTGAGGCGGCCGCCGAGGCGCTTTGTTCGGCGCTGGGGCGGCGAGCACCGGGCAGGAGGGTCGGGCGGGGGGGGGCTTGGAGGGCGGGGGGGCGAGGTGCTGGAAGCAGCGGAGGGAGGTGGCGTAAGCGTTGGGGAGGGGGGGGGAGCTGAGGAGGGGCTGGAGGGGCGGGCGCTCGGCGGGGGCGGTGGGTCGGGGAGCGCCTCGTCCGGGGTGTGGGTGCGCGCGCGCCGCCTCGCGCGGCCATGGCGCTCACCGGGGGGGGGCACGCGGCGCCTCGCCCTCCGCCGTTCGCCGGTAACCGGTCGCAGCAGGTCGGGCTTCTTTGTGTGCGCCCCCCAGCGCCTCCCCCCGCCTTCCTCTGAGGCGAAAGCAGGGGAGAGCTCTCGGTGTGAGGCGGCTGGGGCCGGCGGCGTGCTTGGGGGGTGGCTTGGGGCGGGGGGCCCGGCGCGGCCGGACAGTGGCAGCGGCCGCGGCCCGCACCAGGCACCCTCTGGGCGGCGGTGCCTGGGCGGTCGCGGGGCTGTTCCTCTCCTGAAAACCACCTGGACTGCTCTGCCCAGTAGAGCGTTTTGAGCTGTCGCCACTAGTGGAAACAGCTATTATATAGCTTTGTCTCTGAAAGTACCCCAGAACATGGCTGATACTGTATTGTATTTATTTTTTTAAATACAAAGAATTGGCAGCAAGGAGACAGCCAGTGGTCTGTGCGCCTGTGTCGCGTTAGATCTTTTCTTAAACCTCCACTCCTCCTCCGAAGGTTTTTTGGCTGTGCCGACGGCAGTAGAGAAGGGGCTTCTCCCGGGGGAATCTGCCGGAGTGAAGCACAGCGATGTCTGCTCGCAGGCAATTGTGGGATGTTTTATTTTCTCTGTCAGATTTCCTACTGTTCCTGCTATAACTGGAGCTGACACTGATCGTGGGAAAGCTTAAGCAAAAAAAAATCACAGTGCTGAGGAGGGTTTAATGTCGCCGTTTTAAATGCTGCCTGCCTTTCGTTTATTTGCTTTTAAAGACCAAAGACTATGAAGCACAGACACTTGCACTCAGAAAAAAATTTACATAAAGCTAAACATTGCAACCTGAAGTCTGTTCAGGAACTCTTAACTTGGACCTAGCATTATACTTTTTTTTTTAAAAAGAAAATCTGAAGTTGAATTAAATTCCTTTATCAGTAGTTTCTAGTACAGGGCTATTGGTCTGTAGAGGAGCAAAGATCTGCTCAGCACCGAGACAACTAGTTGCCCGAGTGAGCTGGGGAGTCAAAGGCAGGCTGTGGCATTGCAGAGTACAAGGGTGGAGTGTAGGAGTGGGGCCAATGAAGCTCCTGAAGCCACCTGAGTAAGTCGTGCCTGGCTATGCAAAATGAAGATGTAATAGCATTGCATCAAGTGTACTATGTGGAGAAGCCTGATTTAAAGATATTTAGGGGTTACTTTAGTGTTTTGTACAGTACCTTGTACTTAACTATTTTATAGGCATGATGAGAATTCAGATAAAATACACTTGTGAAGTACTGACAGCACTGCTGTAACAAAATTGAAATATAAAACTGTTCTAATATTAACAGTAAGTAGTAAGTAAAAGCCATGATTTATATGGCAGCACAAGGTGTGTCTTTGTAGCTCATGCTGTATATACTTCAGATGAGAGGTTGTAGGTCAGTGTTTTGGAAGAGTGGGGGTTTGCATTTTAGGAGAGCGCTGAATTTTCTTCTGTATGCACTTAAGTATGTATTGCTTTAGAAAATAGCGTTTTCGCTTACTCAGTTCATTTTGGCAGCCTCTTAATTTTATTTTCTTAGTTCAGCTTGTAAATCACAGGTAAGGTTTTGTAGTCTATCTTGTATTCAGTTTTGTAAGAAAGTGTTTATCTTCCTTATGTGCTTAAGAAATATATACAAAAAGGTGGATTTTGACTTCAGGCTTCCTTTTAATGACAGGCATTTCATTCACAGTGTCATGAAACCAGCTGAATTTTATCTAGACCTATTATATGTTGTTTCCTAAGTCACTAATTCTTATGTGTTAGTTTGAAGAAATAATGCCAGAATTTTAAGCTAAAAGTTTTACTGCAACACTTTTATTTCAGCAAAATTTAATATTCTTTTTGCTGATAGCAGGAGGTACCTGCAACTCTACACTAATGAGGTAAACCGCATAAAAGGTCTGTCTGTAACTATACAACTAGACCCTGACAATACAAGTTTTACATTAAAGTGTGCCTTTTAAGTGGTTATTTTTTCTGCTGGATCTATTCTTAGTTTAAAAAAATACGTTAGGGTTATAAAGCTATTTTCTTAGCTAGTTGGAAAAATATTCAGTGCTTCTCTACTGTTGAGAAGAGTAGTGAACGTTTAACAACTTGTGTTGGGCAAATATTATATTTTTTTTAAATCTGGCACAAAATTAGATTAATTAAAAATTAGCTTAAATCTAGGTGAAAAACACAATGAAAAACAATATTTGCGGAGCTTCAGAGACAGAGCTCTGAAGAAGGAGTAAATAAACTATTAGATGTGTTTCTGTTCTACTATAGCTTTTACTTCATCGTTCCCTGTTGCTAGCATCAGTGAACTTCAGAAGGCAGCCGGAGCCACGCTGTGTTTGCTGATGGCAGCAAGGTGCTAGCAACTCACAGTGTTAAGAGTCTCCAGCTGCAGAGAGCTATTCTGCACAGGTTTTCTGGAGACCTCGTTGAGCCTAAAGCTCTCCCTCATTAGTGCTTGCACCTGTGGTCATAACATGGAATTTTTCAAAATTAAGACTGATATCTAGATGATAGTTTTTCAGAACATTTGCAAATATGTATGTAGGCTTTGCTGATTCACTGAGGCAAATTTGATGATTTTGTATCTGGTATTTTAATATCTCCTTAACCCTACCTTCTCCTATCGTATGGCTTTATGCTGATTATTGGTATTTTGTCCTGATTCACAGTTCTGATTTTTTTTTTTCCCCCTGGAGTCTTTATGCTATTTCTGATAAAGTAAAAAGTGTGTATGGATGAATTTAGAAACAAATAAGGAGCCAGAAGAAAAATTAGGGAATTAGGAAAGCAACTCATGTCTTGTATTTATGTGGTACTTATTTAATATGTCCATTCTGGTATTGAAATGATGCATATGCTACTCTTATTTCTGAAATGGTTACATCAGGGACATGACAAGGGAAAGATTTTCTTTGATGGGCCAAGATTTTTAATTCTTTAAATTCTGTAGCTGCTATTTCTGTTTGTGGATTATTGGGCTTTTTGTTTTTCAAGCAACCATTTTTATAAGTACACCACCATTCTCTGAAGTGGGTATGCATTGGCCAAAACATACATGTCTTGAGTAGGCTGAAGTAGTTAGAGGAACTTTGTGCTTTTCCGTATGTCTTGGCAAACAGCATGCTCCCTGTTGCATTACTGCTTCCAATTATGAATATATTTCCTTGATAGCATTGTATGAAATATGTGAATTAATAATAGTAAAATAAATGTTGATTCATTTAAGCCATCCTGTCATTAGAACTGTTCATTCTACAATGTTTCCTACGCTGTGTGAAACGTGTTCCCCATTTATGCTTTTTTAGCACAACAAAAATTTTGATCAATTTTGAAGGTATTATTCCACAAATAGTTTTATTCTCATTAGTGCATTTCCTTTGTGGTCACTCTGCAGCATAAGTCCTTATGGTATGTCTACACAAAAACTAAGATACTTCAGTGAGCTGCCTTGCATAATAATATTCTCTTAATGGTTAGAGCAGGGTAGTGAGAACTGGGAAGACTAGTCTTCTGTAATCCAGTTGAAATTATATTTTCTGGGAATTTGACTGTTGTGTGCTAAATTTTCCTATCTGTAATATTTAACTTTTTCCTAGGTAATATTTGTAAAGCAATAATTGTCTGATGAAAGGGGGCACATAATTGCAAAGTAGCATTGCTGTACTTCATTAGTGATAGAAAATTGCTGCTGTTTATTTACATACACTTTCCAGAGTTTTAACTTTTTTTAACATGCTTTTTTCAAATGCAGCATGCTTATGTTCACCTCATGAGACAGTAAGAGGGTTTACACATTGGAAGTCCTGGGCAGACTTGCATACTTGCTTAATAAGGTGCCCCTGTCTGACTTCTGTCAAACTGTACTGCAGTATCCAAGGCAAGAATAGATGAATGGAACTACAATTGGGTTTTTTTAGTAACTTGAAATATTTGGAAATAAAAATGATGGATTCTGATATATTAAAGAATCTACTCAGCATGAGCATCTGTTCAGTGTGTATATTTCTGTATGTCTGGAGTTCTTTTTGCGATGGGCATAAAGTGTACAAATAACTAACATAGAATATTTAACAAAATGTATCTGGTTATTGTCATCTTGGGGTTTTGTGCAGTTAAATTGAATATGTAGTGCCTTTGCTTTGCTACTAAAGGCTCACTGAGCTTTGGAGACTGGAGGATGGTTGTAATGAAGTTCTTGGCTTAATGAGTGGAGGCAAGTGAAACTCCGTGATTGACACTCGGAAGTGGCTTCCTTGGAATCCAAAGAGTTTGTGCTGTCTCTTTAAAAAAAATCAGGAAGGATGTTTTTCAACTTTTGATGCACATTCTGTCTTTCGAAACCTCTGTGAACCCCTTAATAGCCGTTGGCAGAAAAGGAGTTTGAATACTGTGTCAGAACATTTCAGTCTGTAACACCAGTCTAGGCCATCTGTTTCTCACCTTTTGATAAATATTTAAAGCAGAAGTTTTGCTGAGGGCTTTGTACTGAGGTTTTTTGATTTAAAAAAAAAGCTATAGAAGATTTAATGATACTATTGTTGTGAGCTCCTTGGGGCCAGAAGCACACCATCTTTTATAATTAAGAACCACTGGCACTGTAGAATACTATTTTAGAAATGAGTTACATGTGACAAAGAAAGATCAAAGTATATTTGGTGATGTGCTCTTTTTAATCTTCCTTAAATTCATTCTGTGCCTAAACCCAAGTTTTATTTACAAAAATATTAAATAATTTTCTGTTGCATCAAGTAGTTTTTCAAAAAGCTGTTTAAAATTTTCCTATGCTTTCAATGCCTGTTTGAGACATTGTTTCCTTCTTGTTTTAAAATTATACATTCTCTTTTTGTAGAAGATGATAAATTGTGTGGTGATGGTGTCTAATCTTAAAAGTTGCCGAGTTTAATTATATGGAAAACATCCACAGAATGTAAATACAAAAAAGTTGACTTCAAAAAGTAGCTAAGTATTATGTAGCATATTTGTGTTGTAATAGTTTCTCATATTTTTGTTCAGTAGAAAACTTGATTTTTTTTCTTAGCTAAATAAAAGTTTTTTTCAAAGCAGTTTGAAACTGAGAAACATTTCTCTACAATTAATATGACTGTGTGGTTATGTAGTCACTAGCATTGTTAATGCTAGTAAATTGGTTTTTTTAACAGTTAAAAAACCCATTGAAAGTAATTCTAAATCTCAAACGATATCCCATGTGGAAATTCTTCTGTGCTTTCGAATCTTAATCTTTTGTAAAATTCTTTTTCAATGTGCTGTCATATACTGTGTTAAAGGCAATATTCTATTTAATACATAGATGTTTGTAATATGATATCTGGGTGTTTTTTCCCGGATTTCTCCTTCAACTTAACCCAAAGATTGCAAGCAGTACTCTGTATGGATTCTCTTTTCATTCAGTATTGTTGCTGTTGTGGTCTGCAAATGTGTGCAAGGAATGTGTCTTGTGGCTCAAGTATGAAATTACAGAGTTTGCCAGATGCATGGGCTGGCCATACATTTCCTCTGTCATGGGTAAGATGCTAGATAAAATGCTTAACCTCTGTGAGGTTACAGTCTTTCACAAGTATCGTGCAGCTTATCTCATTCTTGTGAAGACCTCTGAGATTTCCAAATAGAAAGTTATGTAAGGATCAAGTACTTGATTATTGAATGTGTAGTTACTTCAGACTCCAAAATGAAAACAATTGTATTGAGTTTTAGTTAGAAGTAATATTTGTCCATATTTTTCCAGCAATTGTCTGGTTCATAAACATCTGACCTTTTTACTGATTTTTCCAGGAAGGAGTGAGTCATTGTCTTGAGACTTTATCAGTTTGGTTTTGATGTTGAACATAATTTAATTTAAGAATGCATACATGTTCGTGCCCTTGAGTATCTGTTTAGAAAGGGGTTTTTTTTCAGTTTTGAAAGCTGTTTATCACCTGATACTTATTAAAATGGCATCTGTTTTTATTTATGGCCTGACTTGTGTATGTACTTGGAAATGTATATGCTCTTCAACGAAGTTTGTACAAACATACATGGGACTGTACTAATCTGAAAATGCCGAAAGCTGGAAAAACATTTCTGTCTTTTTAAAAATGTATGTAGTATCCTTGTTCATAATACAAAATCTGAGAGTTGCCTATATCAAGATTCTAAATGCTGTAGCTGGCAGTTTGATTTCCTGAGTGAGAATAGCAGGAGGGTGTTTGAGATTGCAAGATCTTTTATCTCAAGTAAGCAGAGGATTTCTTTAAAGAGTGTATCTGTCAAAATAATGATCCCTTGGAACAGCAAATCTATCAGAACTTGGGATGGAGAAAAGCATGAGTAGAGAAAAGTCTGTTGCGAATGTGTTCAGGTTTCTGTTCTCAGTGAGGGGTGTCCAAGTAGGTATGATTTGTGCTTTCAACAGTTTGCATATAAATACTGGAAGACAGAAGGTTTGTGTTCATGCTTGTATAGAGTTGTCACTGATGCTATAGACATACTGAAATAAGTCTAAAAGGTCATTTGTGTATTTAATTAGTTCTTATACTGGATTGATCTGGGTGAGACCCTCTATTATTAATACAGTAGTTAAATACTTCAGTCCTTACATTTGCAGAGCAATTTTTTAGTGTGCTTGGTAAAGCCAGTAATTGAGTACACAGATTTGGTTGGGGTTTTTTGGGGGGGGTGGGGTGTTCGTGTTTTTTTTTTTATGGAGGGGAAGTTCTTAACACATTTCAGATTAAAGCACACATGTTGCATGCTTTTTCAGCAACTTGAATCTTTTTGGTAGAAAAAGAATTATCCAAAGTCCAGATATGTTCAGCTTTTTCCTTGTGTTGGTGAACACATTGTTCAGTGAAAGCGAAATTCCAATCGCTTGTTTCATTTTGCCCCTAGTGATTTACGTACCACAGTCCCAGTGCTCTCTTGGCAGAAAGTTTAGAGGTTCGTCTTCAGATGCATGTCAGTGCTTCAGCTGGATGGGAGGAGAAGGGAAAAAAAAGTATTACACTAATGAAAACCTTCTGGTTTTCATTAAAATGCTAACCCTCGACACTGACATTGTTTATGGAATTATCTGCAATAAATTTGTTAGTCTGAGTTGCTGGTTTTTCTCCACTACAAGTTCTATTCTAAGAGGAGAGTGGCAGCAGTATTGTATTTCCTGCTAGGTGACAAGAACAAGAAGGGGCTTAATTTCAGGTGTCCTTATTTTTGTGTTAATTTCAATAGTATTGAAATTTGAAATAGTTACCTGTGAGGTTCATGAATGCCTTCTCCTTGATTTTTTTTCTTTAGTCAGAACTCTGCTTCTGCTTTGTCATTTACAATAAAAAGGGCATTGGACTACTAAAACTGCTTTCTGGCATTGTGGTTTGTACATTTGTACATAGTTTTGTTACTTTTTACATCTTTCAAAGGAGAAGTGCAGTCTTACAGTGAGCTAAAAAGCTAATATTGCAAAACCTGACTTTTTCTTGGGCTTTACTGTGGAACTCTTGCGTGGTCTTGGGCAAGTCAACTTATTTTTTGTCTCTGTTAGTTGAGTTGTAAAATTGGAATAAAGTTCGGGGTTTTTTTAATCAAATTAATACTGTAACAGTACCTGCATTTGTAGAATACTTCAGTATTCTTTAATGTGTAAGTGCAAAGCAATACAGTGTTTTAAAATGTTAGAAGCAAAACACAAAAAGCAACAAATTCTAATAACTTGTCCTAATTCTCTCTGATCGGACTGTCTACTTGAAGTAACCATTTAAAACTCTTCACTTGAATGGGTAAAGTCTGCTGTGTACTAACAAGAAAGTTCATCATTTTATCATAGTATCTATTCTGGTAATGCTTACGCTTAGCAAGTATTTGTTCAGGAGGCAGGTACCGTGCAAATCTCTTCTCATTGGCTGGTACACAAGAAACAGTACAACATGCTTTTTTGTAGTTCCATATTAAGTAAACAATATTTTTTCAGCATTGTGCAATGAAATGACATCCACTTGATTTGAGTTTGGAGTGTTACTTAAGTACTGAAGAACTTCTGAAATATGACAGCAATGCACTGGAGAGTTGAGAGGCAGTCTTACTTTTGGCATACTTGGGGGAACCAGGTGTGAGTGAAGGTGATGAAGATGGGTGTACCTTTTGCATCTTTATCTGCTTTGTAAATCCTTTGGAAAGACAGCATTTGATGTGTGGCCAGTGTGGCCAGCAGGAGTAGGGAGGTGATTGTCCCCCTGTACTCGGCCCTGGTGAGGCCGCACCTCGAGTACTGTGTTCAGTTTTGGGCCTCTCACTACAAGAAAGACATTGAGGTGCTGGAGCGTGTCCAGAGACGGGCAACGAGGCTGGTGAAGGGTCTGGAACACAAGTCCTATGAGGAGCGGCTGAGGGAACTGGGGATGTTTAGCCTGGAGAAAAGGAGGCTGAGGGGAGACCTTATTGCTCTCTACAACTACCTGAAAGGAGGTTGTAGAGAGATGGGGGTTGGTCTCTTCTCCCTAGTAACAGACAACAAAACAAGAGGAAATGGCCTGAAGTTGTGCCAGGGGAGGTTTAGATTGGACATTCGTAAAAACTTCTTTACCGAAAGGGTTGTCAGGCATTGGAACAGGCTGCCCAGGGAGGTGGTGGAGTCCCCATCTCTGGGGGTATTCAAAAGGCGTTTAGATGAGGCCCTAAGGGATATGATTTAGTGGGGGACTTGGTAGTGATAGGTTAATGGTTGGACCCGATGATCTTGGAGGTCTCTTCCAACCAGAACAATTCTATGATTCTATGATTCTATGATTGCTGGATTCTTTCTCATGATGGATGCTCAACTCAAGTGAATGTGAAAACCTCACTTTGTAAATTCTAGTTGGCAGAGTAATTGAGGGGATTTTCTTTGAATGTGGGTATGCTTCTTGTACACTTTGGTTTTCCCCCAGATGCTTCATTTCTTTCAAAGAAGGTAAATAATGGTTTACTTTTCTAATAATGTTTTCAAATAAGCATTTGCTGTAGGTGGCGTAGGAAAGTAATTGATATGTATGAACCCGAGACAGTATCTGTGCTACGATGCAATTGGCTTTCTCTGCAGCAGAGGAATATTCTGGTAGAGGAAATTGTATTATTTCTAATGCCCAACACTCCCCCCCCCCCCCCCCCCCCCCCCCCCGTGGATAAATTGTTCCTGTTTTAGTTATGATGTCTAATTGTCCTGCAATTTTTTCCCCTATTTATATGAAGTCAGTCACAATTAAGGGAATATTTAGGGTATTTGACATCTGCAATGAAGAGTTGGAGTGTATTTTATATGTTTGTATTTATTTAGTGCTGAGAACCATTAGTCACATAGCGGGCTTGTGTTGTGCTGTGTTCTACACAAACACAGAGTATAAAGGCCATCCCCAATTCAGTTAACTTTTAATTCCAGCAGATGGGTCATTCACTGATCATGCCAAATGGCAGAGTTGTGCAAAACCCAATATTGTTCAGCATGATGGGCAGTGATCTCAACTGGAGCATCTCAACTGTTTCTTTTGGTAAGCCATGCAAGCAAAGGGTAGCAGTGGGGTGGACCTTGGTCATGTTTGCAGGGGATTAGCACATAAGCAACCTAAGAGAATGCAGGAAGTACTTGTTGAAATGTACAAGGGAGTGTTGGTCTTGTGAAAAGCAAACAGTAATCCTTTGGTATAATGAGGTAATAGAGCTGGAATCAGCCAGCAATGCCCTTGAAAGTGAGGTTAAGAAGCTAATGTTTGATGCAGTAGAGAAGGATGCAAAGAGACAGGGAGAGATAACGCTCAAGAAACGTATGCAGGTGAAATGATAATCTTTCAAACCAGAGAAAAGGATGTTGCTGTAATTGAGAAATGAGATGGATAAAGATTGCAGCTATTGGAATGGTTAGAAAGAGCCTGATTTTCAAAAAAATTATGTAGAAATATGTAGACCAAGTCTTAGGATGGAACATAGGTTTGAGATTCAGGAAGTCAAATGCTCGAGAGAAAGAAAAGTTAAAGGTTAAGACCCTAGTTTACAAAAGGTACAAAGCAATAAAGTGCAGTAGCTGATAAGGGATGATACATGTTATCTGGTTTTTAATGAAACATATTTTATCTTAGTTTTTCTTTGAAAATAAGTTCAAATTCGTGATGAGTAAATGGATAACTATATGAAGGTCCATTAATGAGGACTGGTAAAACAATTTTGTTCTGAAGAGTCAAGTATGGGTTCCCTCACCCCCCCTTAGATCTACTTTCATTTAGATCCTAATAGTGTAGATACTTGTCTATATATTTAATTTTACCAATATTTGTTCATTTTATGAGCAAAAGTCTCACAAGATCAGTGAAACTCATTAATGTACTTGAGAGTAAGTATTGTATACCAGTAACTTTTTAGAGCAGATTTTTTTAAGAGGGGGTAATTGCAAAGCTGATTAAGTCTGCAGATACTATAGTGATACTGCAGTACTAATGCGTTCTTCAAGGTAATCTTACAGGACAGTCTTCTCTCTTTCACCCTGCCCGGCCCCTCCGATGTGTTTCTGTGGTAAAATGTGCAGTATATCCTGAGTTACTAGTTTGCATTGAAGCTTCCTCACTCTGCCTGTAGATTGTAGTTGCTGCACCGCATTATTTAAATCAGCAAAAATTACTGATGTTTTGTTATTTTATTATTGAATTTAATGGGATCTCTTTTCAGGCTTACGAGCTTTGACTGCTGTAAACTGGGATTTAGTAGAACAAGGATATAGGTTAGTACTTGGATTTATGAATGGTGAAAATTTTACTCTCGTGATTTAAATTGAATTAATTAAAAGTTTTAATAACTATGTTTTTTATTATCAGGGGAATTTACTAAACAGTAGATGATGACATTTGAGATCTGTGCAGTATGGTCAAGAAGGTGTTAGAAATTGATTTGGAGGGGGGGAAGAAAAGGATGAACTTGTGTTGGAAGGTTCTTCAGGATGTTGTAATAAAATGGGAAAAAACCAGACTAGAATATCTGGTTAGGTCTCATATCTAAGAAGATGGCATGTTTAAAAGAGGAAAAATGAGTTTCTTTAAAATAAATAGTAACTTATCAGGAAAATCCAAATGCCTGGGATTTTTTTACTTCGTAAGTAACGCGAGGGGAATGTAGGCTGTACAGTTCCATGAAACTTAAATAGAAATGTCACCATGTGAGGCAAGCCAAGCAATTTTGTGAGGTATCCTGACTCTTTGGCATGATACTCAAATATTTATTCCTGTAGCAAGAGGTGTGCTGGTCTGATTAAGTCTTTAGGTTATTAGGAAATAGGGGTTATGGGTTATTTGTTTTGGTTTAGCTTGATTGCTGCTTTGTTTTGTAAAAGCTGTGAGGCCTTTTGTGTTCTTTGTTCTTTTCTTATTCCTGCTGAAGTATTGCGTTCATACAGCCTAGATCTTTTTAAATCTATCTCCCTGAGTTTGAGACACCATTAATATTGAGTAGTTTTTTCCTGACTGATCTCTCTGTAATAACAAGGGCAACTTCTTTCTAAAATGCATTTTTAAGAAACATTTTTGCTTTGGTACTGGTGGTAGGAAGTGTAATGATTATCTCTTTCCAGGAACAACATTGCAGTTCCTCGGGTACTAGCCTAGTGCTTGAGAGATACAAGTGTGATTCCCTGAGTTTCAGCTTTATCTTCTACATTCCTGAGAGGGAAGTAGTGAGGTAGGAGTAGTTGTGTGTAACTGAGAAGTTTTTACCAGAAGAAACATCCAATCAGTGGATTGGAATTGGAGTCTTGTAAAACCAGGAATTGGCTCTGCATGTTAAAACCTTAGTAGGTGCAAACAAAAACAATGACAGGCTGTATATGCCAGCTGCTCTTTGTTCTTGGATGGCTTAGTGCTTTCAGTTACTTTGGTTCTGAGATGTCATTTAGTTTCACTGAAATTTCAATAGTTGAAGTAATTTTCTTAGAGGTTTAAAATAAACTCTTAAAGATGAGATGCCAGTGGTATTTGTGCTTAGTGATTCTTAGATAAAACGTTTTCCCATGTTCTGTCTGGTTTATACTGCAAGGCTGTAATTGTGGGCTGTGTTACAAATACATCTTGACATCATTTGTATGAAATGACTTGCAATTTTTCAGAAACTATGTAATCAACTGAAGGTAATAGTACTGAATGGCCAGCATTCATGCTTTTTTCAATAATGAGATACAAGGGAATTTCAGTACTTCAAACACAAGTTTCAATCCCGAGTTTTAATTCTAAAAGGAGAGCTGTTGTTTCATCTTTATACAGGTGGGAGTACTGCTGCTAGTTTATCTATACTGGATGCTGGGAAGCTGAGAACAGTGAATTTCTAACAAAGACCTTATATGTAAATGTTTCTTATGATCTTGATAGACTATTTGTAGTACTTTGTACTTAGCATTTCAAACTTTATCATGCAGATGTAATCAGACCATAAGTCAAATCTGAAGCTTGTGGCTTTTGTGACTGTTTTTCTTCCTTAGGTCATTGGAAAAGAGGCTTAATTTTTTGCTGACTTCTGTTCATTTGTGGGAAGAGGGTCATGCTGCTGTATCTCCAAGTTAATCTGACAGTTGTTTGGATGTTACCTGTGATACTTTTAGGACTGGTACCTGTTACTGTTAGGAAGACAGCATAGCTTTTCATAATGTCATTTCTTCCTATTCTTTCTTAGGTTGTTAATTCCTCTTACTCAAGACAATGTACCCTTGAACTTGTTAATAATTTCAGTGGATTTGTAGGTGAATTTTCAGTAATTAATTTCACCTTATGTCTGTTGTGGAATACTTTCTCTTCAGTTCTGATTATGTATTTTGTTCATTAAACATTGAGGAATGAGTGATGCATATTTTGAAACTTCTGTAAATTTTTGTCTTGTTATTGGTCATGATAATGAAATACAAAGGAAAGACAGACCACTTGCAGTCTTCTTCCATCCTAAAACAATTGACGTAAAACAAAGTCTCGTATGTTGTAAAGGGGCTTTTGTTCTTTAAATATACAAATTGTCCCATTAGCTGCATGCACATAGCAAAAATGCCTTACATCTCTCCATATCTGTAATTTCAGGTGATGAGTTTTAAAGCATTTCTTCAAGAGCACTTTGCAAATTTTTAATTTATTTCCAGTTGATTTCAGTTATCTCAGTGTAGTACAGTATGCAGTTTAAGCTCATTGCAAGAACTTTTTTTTTTTTGAGATGTTACTATATTTTGTAGAGATTTGATGAGGGCACTTGAAAAATCTACATATTTGTGTCATAAGTAGAGCGTTTGAGGCTTTCCTTGGCATTGGATCCTTTATCTTTCAACATTCTCTGCCACTAAACAAGCTAATGCAATAGTACGTTTATACCAGGAAATGGCACCCTAACATATTAAACCATTTTTTTTGCCATGAGATTTTGCTTTTCTCTTTCCTGAAAACAATTTCTTTTTATCTTCATTTGCTAGAAGTTCCTAATGATTTACTTGCTCCATTTTTAGTTTGTTTAGACTGTCTTCTTAGGTTATTTTATTCATAATCTTTTATCTCTTTAGAGTTACAATTCAGTTGCTTCAACAGCATTAGTTTCTGTCTTCTGTTTAGTATTAACTTCTATTTTATGAGGAAAGTAGAAGAACAAAGAGTTAGCATGGCAAGTTAACAATGAAGAAGTACCAGTTATGTAAAGTTATGTGTAAGAAGGTCTTCTTTTGGGGTACAGCATGCTTTCTGATGTGTGCGGTTTTCTTCTGGGCTTTGTATGAGCTGTGGTGTATAGTGGAAGGTGTCCCTGCCCATGGCAGACGGGTTGGAACTAGATGATCTTTAAGGTCCCTTCCAACTCAACCCATTCTATGATCTCTATTACATGGTATAAAACATCTGCAACATCTTAAAAAGGTGTTACCAAAGGCTTTCACGTGAATATTTCAGCAGTCTTTCATAATCAGTATTGGCATATGAAGAACACTTTTCAGTAGCTGTCATTGCTTTAAGTTTTTTGACTGGAAACAACGGTAGATATGTTTTATATAGTGCTTAAATGTATAGTTTATGAATTTATCTTTTGGCATCAAACCTTAAGGACAGTATATGAAAAGACATTTCCAGTAAAGCTGTATTTAATACTATCTGACACGGAAGGTAGTATGCTCATCCAATTACATTCATCTGGTTGGAAACAGTTTACTGTTTCACCTCCAAGTCGTTTATTTGAATTACATTTGGTATGCTGTTACCCTATGTTAATATTTGGGATCCTGAGTTACATCTTGAGAAAAACACCTTTATTCAGTATTTTCTCCGTGATTTTATATGCCTGGTTTCACCTCAGTATTTGTGTACTAGTTGTGCATTTATCAATGTGGCCCAGTTTTATTGCTGTTCAGTATTCTGCTGTAGTTACTGGGAATCTACTTGTTTCCATTTCAGTTCTTTATCTATTACATCTGTTTTATTGCAAAAAAGCTATTGTTATTTTACACATTACAGTTGTAAAAATGAATAGAGTTGTTTCTAAGATACACAGATTCACAAGTCAGAGATGACTATGCAGGTGGCGTGTGTTGTGTAATCTCTCCAGTTTGTTGAAATGGGGAAAACTATTTTGTAGCATGGTGAAAAACATTTTAATTAACATTGTAGTTCATTGTTGAGTTTGGAATCCTTGATGCCAGATGTTTGCAGTACTCATGAGCAACAAAGTTCCCTATCAGTCAAAACACTTTATATAGGCTTAGTTAAAAGCATGATTATTAAGATATTAGTATATTGTATCTCAGCATGATTTTAAAATGCAAGTAGAACAAATGAAACTTATGATGGTGAAACCATAAAGATGGATGCCGAGAACCATAGCAGTTTAGAGAGTGTTAGACAATTTTTAAATTGCTTTCTTGTTACTAGTGATTGCCTCTATGAACTGGATGATACATTTGATTGTTGTGTGAATGATCTGATTTGTGAAATGCTAGAGATTCAACTCTAGGTTTGTGCTACTATGTATTCTTGAGAGGCATAAAAATTTTGGATTGTTTGTATGTAATGAAAAAAAAAAAGAAACTTTAATTTTACTATCAGCAGTGCATTTTTAATTGTAACAGGTTGATATCAAATGTGTATTTCCAGCCTAATGGACTAATGCAAAATGTGTAAGTATTTATGCTGGGCACATCTCATTGAGTTGGTTCCTGCATATATATAATCTAAATTGAAAACTGAGTTTTTATCAATTACAATAAAACCAAGTCCAATATAACTTTCAGAGCTGAAAATAAATTTTATTACAGTGTAGGCTTTCTTTGTGCAACTCAAGAAATACCAAGAATTAACCTGTGTTTCATGCCATTATCATCAGGGCTACATTCATTTAAATGACTTAGGGTAAAATCTAGTTCTCTAGATGACTCCTTCAGATAGTAAGATCAAATTGTAAGCAGGATTCTTTATCTTCTGTTTTTCTCTCCCTGTATAAATCTTTCTAGTCTGTACAAGCGTATTTTCAATTTGCTGAGGAGTGAAGTTACTTCAGAGTAAAGAAAGAGAAGAAATCTAGCCTTCTGAAGTAAAATCTTTGCATTGAGGATTTAATTGCTAAAGAGATGTTTCAGGATACTGCTTACAGGTTAAGATAAAGATATATTTTTGACTGTTACTTGATTCAGTTTTGCTACCTTTGTTTCAGTTGATTAATTTACTTTGAAGCTGGAGAGTGGAGATACTTAATCTTGGTACAAAATACTATTTAATGTATCTCAATTTATCAGTTAAATATTATGTTTATGCTTTTTTATGATATGAAAACAAATTTTGCTGTCACAATAAACCTTGTGATTTTTTTTTAAATGTGAATTGCTCGTTCTGCTCTTGTAGAAGTATAATAATTTTGCTTACTCTTATCAAGCATTTTAAAGCATCTGGGAAATAAATCCTTCAAGTGACTGTTTTGTGATATCATATGTGATACAGAAGAACATTCAAAACCTAGTCACATATATTTTGATAAATGATCTTTTGAACATTTTAAATATTCAGTATTTTTCTGAGACTCATGGGGATAATAGTTACAAATAAAACCTATTTATGACAGTGTTCTCCTCCTTTGTGGGAATGATATGCAGTTGTCTTTGAGCTCTTTTCTTGAGATTTTCTTGCTTCCTTTCCAAGTCATGCTCTTCAGAAAAAATGAGTGGCTGGGAAGTGTCTTTAATTTCTTTAACTTCCCATTATATGCTAAAGATATGCATTGAATTCAGGTACTGACACAGATAAGAAAATGACTAATTAAATTTTATTTTGTTTTTAAAAGATAGGCATGGTTTTACACGTTGATATGTAATGATTTATGAAAAAAAAAAAGAGATACTTAGGGAAAAGGCACTTCTCTTGCATTTTTTTCTGCCACAAAATCCTGATGTGTTTTTGATTACAAATAGGCATGCTTTAATCACTGATTTGGAAACATTTTTGCTAGGATATAAAGTGTTAAGGCTCCTCAGATATGAAACATCGATTTTCAGTGGGTTTTTAGTCAAGCTGCTAATGTGAAAAACAAAGTTGGAACTCCCATATGCAATTAGATGGTTTCAGTTTTATAATCAATGTAATAAGAAAAGATGTAACAGTTTTATTGAATGTAAAAGAAACTGTTTTGTGGTTTTGTCGTTTTTTCATGTTTTGTACAATATTTGAGGCTGTTTCTCAGAATTTATTTAGCATTTTATGACATCTCCTAGAATATTGATTATTTACTGAGATTTGTATTTTAATATTTTGCTATTTTAATTCCCTGAGGACTTAGTGAAATGAGTACTTAGTAAAGACATGAGTAGCACTTCATGTTGAAGAATGAAATTACAAATAGTTGGGGTTTCCATATAGGACATAAAGAATGTGATGTGGCAATGACATAAAATACAGGAGAGGTTCCATGTCCTCAGGTGAGAAAAAGACTGTGCCACTTTCTTCTACTTACAGGTCGATGTGTAGTAAGGTGTGTTAGTTTTATTAGGGTTCTTTGGTTCAAACGGGATTTTGAAAGGGAAGTACTATGATTTGTAGTGAGTTACTGTGCTGATTTGCAATTGAATTTTGAACTACATCTCCAGTACACTGTTGAGCACTTTTTTACTGTTTTGCTCTTTATTATTTCTGATTTGGTAATACTGAAAAGTCATTAGGAAAGAGACATACTAATTATTTACTACAGTAGCAGTTTTTCTGTGGCTGTCGTCAGTGGAACAAGCTGCTTTGCATGGAGTATAGAATTAACATAGTGCTTAAAATGTTGCTGTTAAATTTGCTTTCCCAAAGTATTTCTTGATGAGGGCAGAGAGAAGGTTCTTGGTATCTGCCTATTGAGTAAACAGTGAAGTTATGTCAGTAGGGTAAATTGTGCAAAAGAGGCTTAAAGAAGGAATTAAAAGGGATAAGAGATGAAACAATTAGATTAGAAGATGATTGAAAACTGCTCCTGAGAAATTATGAGAGGAAAAAAGTGTCCAAGATGCTTATGTTTCAGTCAGAGATAAAGTACCTAGATTTGACGCTTGTTTGTTTATACCTTTCTGATCTCCACTGTATTTCAGTGTGAATACCCTTGTGTTTTTATTAGTTTAGTCAGGAAGGAAATAACTGCAGAAGGTAGGCTCCTGCTGAAGTACTTTCTAATTTCTACATTGGCTATTTGATTGGCTCCCAAAAAGAAATTGGCTCTTCAAAAAGAAAAGGATGCAGTCTGGTGTCAGTATAACCAGTTGTGACCCTGTCTTTCCATGTTTACTTCTGTCCTGAAAGTGAGTACTGTTTGTCTTGCTTCAGAAATGTTTGCACTGATTATGCAGTAAATTTGGTTGCTTTCAGTATTGAACTGCTACAGTGGTGTGGACTATATTTATAGAATCCATTGTCTTTTTAATACTGATGTAATTGCTGTGCTGGATTACAGAAACAGTATGAAATTGAGCTGTTTTGAGTTTGGGCTTTGTATATGTTTTGGAAAGAATGAGAAACGTAGTTATGACTGTTTAAAAACGTGGGGTTTTTTTACTACGCTGAAGTTTTTACTCGGCTTCTGCATATGCAACTTCAATGTCCAAATATGCTGTAATAGTTTTTTTTTTACCATTTCAAAAATGTAACTTTTCTAATGGAAGTGCATATGCTTATGGTTAGATTACATCACTCTGATCATTTCCCTTGTAATTTAAGGTATTTGGGAAGGAAAAATACCTTGATAACTTGGAAGGTAAAGAGTATGTGTTTGTGTTATTTGATCTTGCAAAGAAAGTACATTTCTACTCCAAAAAAAAAGGTTTTATGAATAATTTTAATGTTATTCTTACAATAGAGGCTGTGATTCTGAAGTCTATGGTGAAGTATAAGAGGACTTGACTGTATATTTCTAGGCTCATATCTTAAAAACTCTGAGATAAACTGACACACAGCAGAATCATATTACATTTTAATGTTAAATTATCTGAATCACAAAACCTTGACAAATTCCATTGTTTTGAAGATGCCAGAAGTAACATCTGGTTTTAGTTTAAATTCTTTATTCAGTTATGTTAATGTTACTACAAATTTTGCTTTAAAAACAATGAGTGCAGTAGATTCCATTGCAAATAGAGGATGATTTTTGTGGGTTTGGGGGTTTTTTTTGGTGGTGGTGGTTTGGGGGGGGTGTTTTGTTTTGTTTTTTCCCAGGGTGTTATCTTTATCTGAAATAATGTTCCAAAGAAGATAGGAAGGCTTGTATGTTCTTTCTCTTGAACACCAAGATATTCACAGGTGATACTGAAAAGGGAAGTTCACCTTAGAGTAGGACTTTTAACAGAAAAATCCTCTAGTCTATTGAGTTGACAAAAACAAACAGCATATGGTGAATCAGTTAACAGATGAGCCTTCCAGTTCCCTGACTGTTTACCTAACCAGTCCTCAGTGATCTCTGATCTTCTGAAATATTGAACAGTGTCTGCTCCCATTTAATGGGAAGTAAGTGTGCTCAGAACAGAGTCTATGGTGATTAATCCTGTTAATATTTGCAGTCTTTCCTAAACAACAAAAGGCTAATGATTCAGTTCAAAAAAATTGAAGACCTGATCAGAGTACCTGTGTATGGGTACTTACTTGGAGTGATTTAGAAGAGCAGATATTTCAGGAACTGTTGACTTGAGTTTAATATTGTAAATAATGTGCATCTTTATTAAATATGTATGAGGGAAGTTGTAAGGGATATACCTTCCTCTCTGCGTGTTGAAACAGTGAAGTTCTGCTGCTGATACTCAGTGCTTGGATTCTGTATAGATATTTTTATACTATGGTTGTCCTAATTGTCAGAATGATAAACAGTATGATTCGACCCATACCAAACAAGATTTTTTTCTTTCTACTTATTGCACTGAGATGAGGCTTAAATGTGCATCTTTAAATGTGAAACACTCCAAATTGACTCTTCTGCATGGCACTTGTGCACCCTACTTGTTAAACGCTTTATGGTTTTTAAGTCAGTTGAAAATGGTATCCTCAGAGCGATCTACGTAATAGCCGAGTGGATAAATACGAGGAAGTGATATTTGGATGACAGGGAAGTTGATACTCTCCCTTCTTTTTCGTCTCCCCCAGCTGGCAGAAAGTACTTCCTTATTTTAAATTTGTATCGCTTGCTATCACAGTCATCTTGGCTTTTTGGCGAGTTCAGAGCTATGACTCTGTTACAGTTCTGAACTATAGTATAGTCTATATTATAGACTCTGACTAAGATACATGCAAACTACTAGTTATTTTACTTCTGTCGCATTTCAGTTCAGTGAAACTCTCACTGACTAGTGCAGTGTGAGCTGGGTTTTATGGTAGTGCAACTGAACATACTGTAATACAGTTAGTACAGAGTTGTGCTAGGGGATGGAGATGTAACTTGATAAGCAATGACTGTGTCCTGCAAAGCAGTGGATGCAGGCTCATTGCAACAGAATGAGCAACAAAGCTGGTGGAACTTGTTTTCTTCTGAATTTGTGATGTAGGGCATCGAAGTGTTCTGTAATAATATTCCATTTGCAAAACCTTTAGCTTTCCCCTATTGTTTCCTCTGTACCTCTCCCCTTGTCATTACACCTCCAGGGTAATAACCTCCTACTCTCAGGGAACCATTTTGCTTTGTAACGTCAATACCACCACTCCCTTCTTTTCTTGAGTACATTGTTCGAAGTTCACTCCTGTAGTGTATGAAGAGGAAAAAAGCAGTGCGTACTCTGCTTGTTAGATGCTATACCAGACTGGCCAGAGCAGGAACTTAACCCTCTCTGAAGAAGTCTCTTCCCTCTTTCTACAAAGTTTTAGAAAACAGGTCCTTTAGAATGCAAAATTGGATTGTTAAGTCACATATGCAAGAACTGGAGAGTGTCAGGGCTGCTTGCTCATTCGGTCTCCTGTGGATGCATGTTTAATAATATTGTGGAAGCATTTATAATTTGTAGAGAGGCATTTAAAAGCTTTTAAAGTTTTCAGTAGTTTCACCAATGGATTGCTTAGTCATACACTAAAATATTTGCCTTGTACATCGAGTGACAAACCATGTAGTAATCTTTTCTAATCAAAGAACGCAATGATTCTTCACACAATTTTTCAAAAATAAAAATCTTGCAGCATTGTTTTCCAAGCCAGATACTTTGTTCTTGCAGGTGTTCTGCAGGCTAACATTAAGCCATTTAGAAAATGCGCTGGTTTTGTACAGAACTTCTGCTTCACATGAGGTCTCGCATGGCTATTGGTCATACAGAGAATTCAGTATTCTGCTGCTTCGTTGATGTATAGTCCCACTGCTTTATACTATGTGTTATTCCATTGTTGCTGTAAAGATGGGATTTTCTCCAGGTATTTCTTACAATGAGCAATAGCATCTTTAAGCATTGTACAAACTAATATTTTTTTACTGTGATGCATCGTATCACACTTACTTCATTTATGGTTAAACTTAGAGTCTTCCTGGCTCCTTTTGCAAATGTCATAACTGGGTCTAAAATCTGCTTAAGCTTCTGTCTGTTTAATAACAGCATTCAGCCACTCCCAGAAGACTCAGTAAGTACCTGCTTTCTGTCTTGGCTATGGTGAAAATAAGATTTCTCGGTGTTTAGGGGAATGGACATAATTATGTCCTTTGTATATACAAGGCAAGTATTGCTGTCTCTGTGTTAAAGTAGCAACTATTTTAATCCAATAATACTTGAAAACATATTTATATGATTTGTGATCTGCTGTTGTCTTGGACAGAGCTGTTTGAAAATGGCCTGATGTGTGTTAAAGTGGGAATTAAGCTTAAAGTAGAACTAAGTGGAGAATTACTGTTTCAGAATTAAGCTTTGCTCAAATGCAAATAAGACTCAAGTATTTGATATATCAAGATCTTTATAAAGAGCATACGTGAAAAAAATCTGATTAATTTTTTTAATTGGAAGGGTTTTTTTAAACAAATTTCCTCCCACTTAAAAGTTCAATGAGATTAAGGGGCTATTTGAAAGCTAAGTTGAGTGCATTCTGATCCAGTTTTCAAAGTAGGATTTCCTGGTGTGTATTTTATGTATATTTGTATTCCACAAGCAAGGGTGTATGGTTAGTGATACCTGCTTTATATGTGTGTGTGTTTATATTTTTCTCAAGTGGTGGTGGCAAGGAAGTCCATTCTGTTTGCTTGGGACAGAGTATCTTACCTCCTTACTAACTTGTAGGTAAAGATGTTAAATTAAAGCTGATACATACCCTGGTTGGTTGTTGACAAGCACAATGTGAAGAGGCTGTAACGGGTAGCAGAGAGGAAGAATACCTGTAACCATGTTCTGGCTACTACACACTGTGTTTGTAGAACTTCCTGAGGAGGAGGAGGAGGAGGAGATAGCATTTAGGAAACGGCCCTCCCTGCAGAGTGAGACAGGCGTGAGCCTGCCACGGGAAGACAGAGCAGGAGTCCCCTGAGAGAAACAGAAAGCAGACCCATAGGTAAACTTGTGAAGAGTTGAATTTTTTTTTTCATAAGTTTACATCCTGATACAGTGAGGTAAATAACACTGGTTTAGTTCATACGAAGGTGTCCATCCATTAACTGAGGAATTCTGGAGGCGATTCGTAAGCTGGACAAATAGGAGTGGTTGGTGAGATGTCCTCTGTGGCAGCGTGTTCCTTTCCTCTCCTGTCTTAACATTGGTGTTCAGTGTCGCAGTTGTGAACTGTTTCAATCAATTTGCTCTGCAGATAGAAAACTAATGCTGTTAAAATCGTTAGTCCAGCTGATACGTTCAGTGGCATGGGTGAACTGGTGTACACAGCTGTAATCTCTAATGCCAGTCTCTAATGTCTTTCTGCTGATCTCCAGATGCAGGACTTGATTCTGTTGTGATTCTGGGTGCTCATTCCAAAAGCAGTCACAAATGTTTCTCCTCCTGTTCTGTCTGTGGTAGATTCCTGACCTTTCCTGGGAAATGAAGGTGTCTGTCACACCTGTGAGATTGTTAGCTGCCAAACAAGACATCCCCTGCTGCCAGACCTGACTTTCCATCAAAAGCTTCCAAAGCAGTTCCTTTGCAGCTGGTCTGAGGAGGTCTTTAAAGAGAAAAGCATGGACTTCGTATTTCTGTTCCTCAATTGTGGCTCTCCATTTTTAGCTTCACTTTAGAAACCTGACTTGCTGTATACGTTATCCTACAGCATGGCTAGATCTCCAGCAGTTCAGTACCACTTTTGAGTCGTTTGCTCACTTTATCATGCAAACATTTCTCTAATCATAGAAGTTGACTTTTTAAAATCAAAGTTGATGGTGTTATTGCTTTTTAAGAATATATACAAAAGTTTAACAGGCAAATAGATTTTTCATACTGGGTTCATGTTACAAATTTATTAATTCTTTATTCCTTAGAGGAAAGTAGTCTTTCACCCAGCTAAAAGTAATTTTTAAATTCCCATTGTTTTGCATATTAAGCACTTCAAGTCTGTATTTCTAGCAGAGTTTCTCACTTAAATATTTTCAAGCTGTGACACACAGTTTACTGTTAACACCAGTGTCTTAATTCTTGCAAGCAAAATAGCTCCATGTTCTGAAGGTCAGCTAACAAATCGTTTTCAGAAGTTCTTTTTAGGAATTATTTTTCCTTTTCTTGTCTCCAAAAGACTAGTAGATTTTCTTCATACTATCCTGCCTGTACAGTCTAAACTGAACTTTTGTTTTACAATGAAATTAAAATGTGAAGTACTGTTTAATTTATGCACCTGTAACTTTATTTTTTTCCTTCTTAATCTCTCAGTGCCTCTGCTTTATTTCCAGTGTAGCTATGGCATTTGGTGTTGCTGCTCTGATCCTTCTCATTGATATTAATCTTCCGGTCTATAAAATGCTTAGCCTTTAAGTTTGCTCACAGCCACATTTTTTCCACCCTCTTAACTTTAATACATAGATTGTTTTCAGAGAGGAATGAGGTATAATTTCTAGGTTAGTCTGGAAGCTACAATCCAGAATTCATAGAAAGCAGAAAAGCAAGACACTTTCTATTTTGTTGTTGGTATAGAAACAGCTCTTTGTTAGTTTTTAGATGTAAAACTAACAGGATATTTTAAAAAAATAAACTACTGTTTAGCTGGAAGCAGTTCTTGTCTGCATGTTAGGAAGAAGCACATTGCATTTGCAAGAAAAAAAGAAAGACCAGAAGACCAAATTGGTAATTATAAAAACAAGCAGGCAGGAAGAAAGAGAAGTGATAATAAGTTCAGACAGTAAAATAGAAGAGCTATTATCCTAGGACAGAAAAGGAAGCAGGAATGCATGAAGATAGAGATAGAAGTAGAAAACAAAAACAATTAGGCAGTGCAGAGGTTTCAAAGATCAGAAAAACTGAAATGTATTCTCAGAAGTAGATGAGTGTAACATACTCTAATTAAAGTACAATTTTATAATCTAATATTGTCCTGAAGACAAATAGGGAAAAGTATACTATATTGGTAACTTCTCATTAATATATTTATGTCCGATTATTGTTCCCATTATTTTTAATGTAGCACATCAAGTCGTTCTTTGCACAGACACAACAAGTTTTTTTCAAAATAAATAAATTTACTTGGAGTTATCTTATTCATGTAGAAAGTTGAATCGTTTGAACTTAATTCAAGGTCTTGATCTTTATTTTAAAAAAAAGGAAAAAAGCAAGCTGCATAATATTTCATAGAAACACTTCAGATATTTTAGGAGAAGAGTTTGATAAAATCTTAACATGTGAAATAGTCGCTTTATAATGTTTTGCAACTTACAATATTTAACTTTTGAGTAGAATTTGGTCTTTTTGTCTTCTGCAGTACTGCTGATGCAGGAAGGAAGGACATTATGCAGAATTTAACCTGTCATTTAAATTTACCCATAATTCAGGTTCATTTCAGAAACCCTCATGGGCTTTAATTGAGTAAACAAGAACTGCTATGATTAATGTTGAGTTACATAATCAGCCACATTTGCTCAGTTGGATTACTGTGGACTTGCAGTTGTGTGGTTAAGTAATTTGTTGCTTTTCCTAAAGTGATAGTAAAATACAACATTTCTATCCACAGATGCACTGAGGCTTTTTTGATGCCAAATGTTTCGGGTTTTTTTCCCTGAATAAGACCTGATTCCTGCTTTTCAATGCTCTGAACACTTTCTTCGTGGAATCTCATTAGGGTATAGTATGTATTTCCTTATACTGGACTGCACAAGTGTTAAGAATTTAGAGAGCAAAATACGGGATTGAGTTTTTAATCTCCCACTCACCGAATCTGAAGTTTAGATTGGCCAAGCTATGCAGCCTGGGGAACAAAGAATTGGGAAAAAAACTAATCTTGTGCCAGTGCTTCAAAAGTGCAAATAAGATCACTTGGGTAACTGCAGTGTAAAATTGTGGTGAGATAAAAGTATGGAAAGAACGATGTATAACTGAGTCAAAAGAGAATGAAATGATGGTAGCATAATTATTGTGAAGCATCATGATTTCAAATGAAATATATTTTTGAAGATATTGCAGATTTAATTATAGTAATGAATTTAGATAGGTTGCTTATACTTGTAAGTTGATGTAGTTCTGTGTTTAATATGATTCTTAAACCTTTCAACTGCGTTGTCTGGAGAACATCAAAATGGAGGTCAGTGAAATGGAGACTAATCAGCAATTCGATGTTGATGCAGTAAACTAGAGTTTATTGTAAAGGAATCATTCAGTAAAACAGAAATTTTTTTTAGAGAATTTGATACCACAATCCTAGCTTTTAATGCAAGTAGAAACGCTTTCCAAAGTTGATGAAAGCTGGGAACATGAACGCTTTAAAAATAGCCTGGTTCAATGCCTTTTATTTGAAACTCGCATATAAAATAGTGTCTGGACTAGCTACTGGTAGCTTTACAAAGACTAAAGGTTTGGTATTTATGCTGCAGCGTTCCCTCCATGCTCATCCCTCTGAAGATATCCTGCATGTTTTTATTGGTTCTTGAGGCTTATTTGGGGGAAAAAAACCCAGGTGTCTGTAAGGGGAGGAGGGCAAATCTTGACTTTAACCCAGGAAAGGCTGTTTTATCTTTGGTGCAGATTTGGTTCACCTTGGCTCCTTGCTTTGATGCTTCAGCTGCTATTATTGTAAAGCTTCCTGGTATCTGCAAAAACCTGATAAGTTTAGAACTGCATACCTGAAGTATTCGTAACATTGATCTGTGGTTCCAGTAAGTAAGCTGGAAGTAGAACTTAGGGAGGTAACATTTCTTTTGGAATAGTCTATATTGACCCACTACAAACTTTTTGTGAAGTGTCAGGTTTGTTTATAATGTAGAGACTTTGGACTACATTCCAGCTCTTGAGTGGGCAGTTTCTACTTAGGGCCAGCATCCATTAGCTGACATTAATCAGTTTAATAACAGTCAGCTGCAGTTTTAATAAAGTTTTTTACAAAAATTGCCTGCTCAGCTGCTAGGGGGTGTGGGGAGTTGCTAGACAAACAGCAGTATATATTTGCCTTGGAATACTGTTGAGAACATACTTTGTTATCAAGGTAGTAGATAACACGTCCTGCTACATCTGTCTCTTTTTTTTTTTTTTTTAATTGCCTTTTGCTGATCTTTAGTTAATGCAGTTTTCACATTTCTTATAAAGGAGCCAGCCAAATTAATACACTGATATATTTATTTTGAAATTCCAGGCTTAAATTTTATTGCAACTATTTGGTCCATTTTCTCCTCTGTACAGTATTGCCTCATTTTTGCATTGTTAATTGAGAGCTCTGTTCTACAGTACATACATGACTTCCAGAGAACTTAAGAGACATTGTCAGTATGTCCAATTTAATCCAAGGAATCAATGTTTCCGTGAGAGTTTGTTATAGTGTTTTTATTTTGAATACAAAGCTACAAATCATCTGTAGATTTTTTTTTTTTTTTTTTTTTTTTAGGCATCCAACTTTGGTCATTCATAAGCCAGTTTTCAAAAAATGCTTTGATATGTCTTGAAAGTATTATTATATTTTTATCCTTCATACTATATGCTTCATTCTAAGATAGTGCACAATATAATTGCTGACCAAAAGATGGCAGTGAACAAACTGACGTTGTGAAGCTGTCTCACTCTTCAAAAGAGTGGGAACGTACTGCTACTTTTTTTTTTAATTCCAGTAAATGTGAACTAATGGCTCACTAAATTAGGATTTCCGTTCTTTATCTAGGAGATCATTAATGCATCCATGAGTAGATTCATAGATGTCAATAATGGTGGAGGAGCTGGACTAATGTAAAGGTCTGCAGAGAGGTGAGGATAGCTAATGGGTTTAATTTTTTTTTTTTTTTTTAACACAGGATTTACTCCATTGAGATTGTTCTCTGTATGTTCTATGCTTGTTTTTCATATAGGGAGGGAACAAATTCTTTCTTCCCTTGAGGGGCCACGGGATAATCCTACAAAGCTGTCTTTGCACAGAGCCTACTGTTCCTAGAATCAGATGAAGAAGAGAAATTGAGGAAAGGAAGAGTTTGTTGCCTTCAGTCAGTGGTGAAATACTTCTAGTAAAGCATGAGGGGAGAATAGCATGTCAAATGTACTCACTTTTTCCCATTCCAGTTTCATATTAGTAGCAGAGAATTAATTTTGACCAGTAGAGTCCTTTTTTGTTTGAACAAAATATTTGGAAAGTCATCCTCTCTGGTTACATGTTTGGAAACATAAGTAATGTTGTGGTCTGTAATACTAATGAAACCTTAGCAGCAAATGAGAGTTTCGTGGACTAAAGAGCCTAAGTAGGACAGCAAAGGCTTTGTTCTGCTGTGTGCTGAAGGAAGTCAGTTCTTCTTAATGGTTTTGGATGTTGGCTCCATGCCAAAAGCACCTTTTGGAAACGTCTTTTGCATGCCAGGTTAATGTTGTCAGAGTAATTACAAGAATGAGTGGAATATAAAAAAGAAAGGCTTCTTGAGATTGATGACGTATTTTTATGCATATATGCAACAGTAGTTTGACACTACAGTATGGTAACCATCTCCCTCTTCCCACACACAAACAATGCATATGCAGCTTTTCTAAAAACAAGAGCAGGAATGTCACTTTATTTGACAAAAGATACTTAGTGTGGAAATGTCCAGTTGGTGTAAAGTGGGCGCATCAGAACAATATGCGATACAGGCCGTTGGTTTCCCAAATATATTAAAATCTTGTCTTTAGTCCCTCTCCTGTCTCTTGGCTGTTTATATGGTTCTCTGGTGAAACAGATCAGAGAAAGTGGTTGTGGTGGAGAGAGTGATGCAGAGGCAGGAGCACATGGCTGGTAGTGGAACAGGATGGGTGCTTTTGGTTGGCAGTAGTTGCATGCCGGTGGATTGAAGTGTTCAAGGCTCTAATGACCATGGTTGTTAGTCCATGCTGTAGGATACTAAGAGCCGCAAGGCAAGATTTGAGAGCAACCTTAATCCTGTTATGTTCTTTTTTATTATTCTTGTTGGTTGTATATAGTTGTCTTGGTATCTCTTTTAGTGAATACATTTTCCTTGAGTCTTAAGCCCTGCAGCATTTTACGAAATTTTTTGATTTAACTTCAGATCATCCTACTGCATCTTGAAATTGAACTTAAATTGCTAATACTAAAGGTCAACATAATTCATTAGGTTCAGGCAAGTTACTGAATCTGCAAGACACAGCTGCTGATAAACACCCCTCACAGTTTTTTGTGTAAATTAAATAAACTTTGCCTTTAAATGCTTTCTTTAGCTTTTTTTTCTTTTTCTACTTTTTATTTTTTAAATTTACCATGAAGTGTATTTGGATTCTGCATATACAGGGCACAAACTTTGATGTTGCAGTTGCTTGTCTTTTTGGATTGCTAAGTAACTGTTAAGAAAAAATTACTGTAAATGCCGTCGTAAGCTGAAAATCCTTGATTTTTTTAAACTGTGGCAGATTTTTTAGCATAAAATACAAATGTGTGCTAGACTAAAAACACTTGCTAGCATGTATTTTGTACCTTTATTCCTGCCTAATTCTTAACTCCTGTATTTCCACTTGTTTGTTGAATTTTCAACTTCTCCTAATTAGTCTATCCTCCACCTGTTGATCAGTACAGAATACAGTGAAAGATCAGTTTTTGAAGGTGATTTAATGTATGAAACCCCCCCTAACTTTTTTGGAAGCATGGTTTAGTTTTGACTGTTTTTCTTCTTTGTTTTGTGCCTTTGCTTTGCTATAACTTTCTTAATGGCTAAGGACAGGTTTGCTTTCTTTGGACTCTCTTGCTAGAGCTGATCATGAACTGTGTATATAGATTTGCTTTAATAAATGTTTTTCATATGCAGACTACACCCAACTTAGTCATGCAGCTATAATTTATATTATTTTTCTTTCGGTGGGTAATTGTAAGAATGGAAGTAATTTTTTGTATACAATGAAAGTACCATTTCTTGTGTTTTTAAAACTGCCAAACACATCTCTCTTGTTGAACAGTCTTTTATTTACTTAATATACTGATCTTTGGTTATGCCTCTATCCTAGCCAAAACTAGCAGAGTTATCTTGGTGGAAAAGATCCACTTTTGAATTAAAGGATTGGGGCGGGGGGGGGGGGGGAGACACATTTGCATTGTGAAAGTGATCAAAGACTACATACAACTTAAAATGCAAGTATTTAGAGCTGTTTTTACAGAAAGAGGTAGATCTGTGCCTGCACGTACAGCTTACTGTTCTGGTATATGGCTGGTATGTGTGTGTATATATATATACACACGACTGATTTATAACTTGAATAACTTCTATCCAAGTAGCAAGCATTCCCTCACAGCACAACTCATAAATAAATTATATGTTATTTCTGGTGCTGCTGTGATTCTTAACTAATTCTGCGTATTTTTGTTTCCTTTTGTTTTTAAAGGATCAGTTTGATAACTTGGACAAGCATACGCAGTGGGGCATTGACTTCTTGGAGAAATATGCAAAATTTGTAAAAGAAAGGATAGAAATTGAGCAAAACTATGCAAAACAACTGAGGTAAGGATTTTTTCTTTTTGAGAGGATCTTAACAGTTACTTAACATCACTGTGTCAGATGGTGGGCAAGTATGTAATTTCATGATTAAAGACCGTTTTTCTTTTACAGTATGAATTAGATCACTAGTTCTTTTCATGACAGACAAGTTTTTCTTCACCAGTCCAAGCCAGAAGATTATCCTTGGGTGTGCGCTTACTTGCTTGCTTGTTTTTGCCTTCTCCCATCCCTCTCTTCCCGCCCACCCTTCAAATCTTTGAACTAAAACCTTTTAAGACTTAAATTGTAAGATTCAAAACAAAGCCATAGTAGTATTTTTCCATTGACTATCAGTATGTTTGTTGCAAAGTGCATTATCCATATGTACATTTGTGTGTGTGTTCAACCAGCTTCAAGCCTCTGCTACTAATTAATTTCTCATGTTGAATTGGCAAGAGCTATACTACATTGTGTTAAGAAATCTGATTGAAATCATTCAGTAGAACTTGAGAAAGCAGCAGATCTTCCTGTCCTGAAAGCGCGCCCTTTCCATAGCTGGTCTTGTCCCTTTGGGTGAGAGTGTAACCCAACCACCCTTTGTCTTACCTCTGCAGTTTACTTTCTTCTATTGGTGCCAAGTGAAACAACTTATAGGTCCAATAGGAATTTTTCCTCAGGGATTGTACAAGGATCATACAAGAAGAGTAGCAGCGATGAAATGGCAGAGAAGCATGTTCTTCAGAATAAAGTAGGATTGATTTTTACCAAAAGCTGCACACAGTGCTTGAAGAACAAGATTTAAAATAAGACACTCCTGTAAGAACTCGCCTTCACCGTAATCTTTGCTGTCTTGAATTCCTTTGGGGATTCAGCTGAAGCTGCTGCCTAGCTCTTGTCAGACCGAAACTGATAGCAGCTTCTCTCCTGTGGTGTCTTCCATTGTCTCATCATTGGCAAACTAGATTGTCACCAGATACAGTTGAGGAATCCTTCCTCATAAATGCAGTAATGAGGTTTACAGCTGAGGGTATGGATGTTCTCTGTCTAGGCTGCTCATTTCCTTTTTGATTTCTTTATCTGTTTCTTTTGATCCAGTTGTGTATATTCTCCTGACATAATACCCCACTACTTTACTGAAGGATTTTTTTTCTTAAAAGGAAGGAAATAAATACCACTTTTCCAAAGCTGGTGTAGAAGAACTTCAGGAGGTAAAGGAAAGTTTGAAGCATGCACAGCACCAGTTCACAGCCCAGTTTTGATTTGTTTTCAGTTGTCTGTTTAAATATGGAAATGTGTTTTATTTGCATGCATCTATCCAGATCTTTTCCTTAAATAGTATGAACAAATGCCATTTTACTTAATTATATTTAAAGATTCATTCCACAGCTAGCAAGATGAGACACCACATTATTACTTCAGGATTTGACTAAAAATAGGAAGTCTTCTCTGTGCAGCATTTTACTCTTTTGGGTGAAACTATTCATTTTTCTCAATGTGCCTTTCAAAAATGAGAGAGTTATGTCGAGTACCCCTTCTGTCAGATGGCTGGACTGACTGTCCATGTGCAGTAAGTATGACAGTTTTGGGAAGCACAGGTCTTGCTGCACATGTATTGTACAGTGCATGCGTGCACTTCCTGCCTGCTGCCAAACAAGGGTCTGGACAGTGCACACACGAGAGGATGACTGATTTTCTGCCAGCAGACCAGTTCATGAAGCTACTCTTCGATATTCTTGCCTGTGTATTCCTTGGGGGAGAATTGATTGTTAGTAGTGAACTGTCTTGTGATAGCAACTTGATTTCAGCCATCATTGCTCTCGAGGACACTTGCTGTTTTTAATGATGTAAAACAGTCATGAGGCCCCAGGGGAGATTGAGATCAAGCAAAATTTTCACCCCCAGAAGAGTTAGCCATCCTGCAGCTTGCTCCCTAGATGCTCTGAGGGAGAAGAGCTTGGGGATGGACTATGGTTCTGGTGAATTTTAATGCTGGCAGTGTATGGCCTGTGAGATAGATAGTAAGATCTCTGGTAAAAATTTCTAGTTTATCATTGTTTTTATTTACAACTGAAATTTATTATGCCCTTGTTTAGTAGATATATTACCGGTATGGTGGGTGGTCACCTCTTGGTCGTTCTATGTCTCTTTTAGTACTTGGTTGGGAGACTAAGAAAAAACAAGTTTAATGAGGGAGATAATGCTAGTGATGTGTGGTGGTATTTTTTTTTTCCTCTCTTGGTTTCAGTATGGGCCATGAACATTCTGTTGGGATTGTTGATGGCTCTCATAGACTTGAACCCAAGGATGAAAACTTGAGTGAATTTTTCATAACAGTTTTCACAAATTAGAGTCCGTGTCCTGGCAGAAATTCATATTCACTTTGTGTATACCCTTGCATTTTGCTAAATTTTTTTTTGTATACTCCACAACTTAGTGATGAGACTTTCCCAGATGCAACAGCTGTTCTGAGTCTCTAGGAGATGACAAGTGATGCATGTGCAGCATATGAGGAACTGTTTGAATGAACCCACTGTATTCTTAGTGTATGCAGTTACTGCAGTTTATGGTTACTGAGTAATTCCAAAATGATAACTTGTGAGAATCCTGTCCAAATGCTGGTTTTAGGTTGCAAGTCATTCCTTGCTGTTCTTCCTTGATAGGCAGCTCTTGATACTGAGAAAAAGTATAAGAAAAACTGAAACCATTGAGGAATCCTCAAATGTCTACAGAGGAAAAAAAATGTCTAGAGAGCCTGTCTTGTCTTTGTCTGCCATATACTTTGTTCTGGAAAAAGCAACTATAATTTCATTTTTTTGAGCTAACTTAAAGGAAAATCTTAAGTTTTGTGTAGCTTAGGTCTCAGCTAACATATTGTGGTACCCCAAGGATTGTGAAGGTTATTATAGGCTGTTACTGAGTTTACAGGGATGTGAATCAGGACAAACATATTGCAATATACATTGCAGATTAAAAGATTTCATGTTAATTATATGACTATTTAATTTGTTCTTACTTTATAATAGGAAAAAAAAATTTAGTATGTGCAGAATTACTGGGCTCTTGGCTGAATTTTGTAATTGAATTCTCAGATGCTGTTTTTGATCAGCATTGTTGCTTAAAAGGGGCGAGGTGAAGGTCTGTTTTGTTTACTTCCACGTCATCACACACAAAATAATTCTGGAGGTTCACTCCCTTTTTGTTCTGTCTGAAGCATTATGACACTTGAGAAGACAGAGGAGTTCTGCTTCCTGTGATGTTAGGCAGTAATACAAGTTATACCTGCAGTTATAGATGAAACTACCATGCGGAATAAGATTTCTGAATTTGGTCAGCTTTTCTGTTGTCAGTTTAAAGAAAAATAGCAATGCTTGTTCTTGAACTATTTGAGTGTTTCACTTTAAAATTGTACATTGTGTTCTCTGGAGATGTCTAGTTAATCTGAGCAAACGTAGTTTTTACATTCCTTCTGCATACTGTTGTGTATAAGTGGGGTTTTTTTCTAAATACGATATTAATATATGCATATGTCTAGTCAAATTGAGATAGTTATCACATTTTTATATGCCAAATCTTGGAAACATTATTTAAAATCTGTGTAAGCTCAAATGTGAAGCTGGGGACACAAATTATCAGCATATGTATTCATTTCTCAGATCTCTCTTCCTTTGTTTGGAGATGAGAATTTATGCTGTTGATTATTATCCAAATATGGATGTAGCACGTTTTTTTTTTATAGTGATGTTTCCGCAAGCCAAAACATACGAATTCTTAATGGTTCCAAGGTTTAGTATAAGCAGATGCCACGGTACCTGAGCTGCTACCTTAATACAAATTCTACCAAATTGATGCTGCTGTGCCCGTTCTTTACGTTCTATATTAATTGACTGAAGAAAACTTAGTTTGAGTTGATAAACACAATTTTTGTACAAATGTCTGTAAAACTTTATGTAGATGTTTTATGTACATGACTATAAATAATTTTAATTTATTAACTAGGGTGCTTTTTGAAACTTCTGGCTATGTGACTGAGGTACTTGTTCTCTTAAATATCAGTAATATAGTCCAGGCTGCTATCTCCCTAGCATTGACCTGAGACCAATTTATACTGAGAAGAGAGGTTGATAAAATTACAGGAACAGCACAATTGGATGTGGTTAGACCTCTATGAAATCTGCTTCGAGATGGCTGTAAGACAGAGTGTGGTAGAAGAAGCCTAAATTGTACTTCCAGAGAGGATTAAAGTGTCATCAATCTGCACTTTTCTAAGGAAGTATAGAGCAAGTTATCCCATAGATTTGATTCAGTTCTGAGGGTCTGCAATTGCTTCTGTAGTTTTCTTCTAAACTAGTCCAGATTCGTATTTGGATCCTGAGGATTGGGCACATGCTTAGATAAAAATGTTGAAGAATATTATGCCCCCTTAAAATGTCAACTGGCTCCTCTTTGAAGTAATGCTTCACTCTTCAGATCCACACTCATACTAGCTGCTTGTCAACCTGTGCTTTTTCAAAGATTTAAATCTAATTTTTCCTTTTTTTCTAAGTGTTGGTGTTCACTTCTTGGAAAAGCCATTTATGCTTCATTGTTCACGTGAACATTGGCTTTTTCTTTGAACTTTAAATTCTGCATTTGCTTGTCATTTCATATTTATTGGCTTTGATTATTGTATCTTGTGCTGTTACTAAACCTTAAATCCTGATCACATAGTGTCTCAGAACTGTATGTTCCTGTGATCCTAAGGTAGACAAGATTGACTAGTGAAACTGACTTTTATTAGGAGAAAGGATTACATAATATTTTTGTTTACTGAGAAATAGTAAACAGTTGCATTAAAAGATGAAACCAGAACAGAAACCAGCATGCTCGTAAATAATCTGTATTTGTGACCCTGCCACTATATTTGTGACTCCTGCCACTTTAAACTGTATGGTTTTTAGTAAGTGTTTTCTTTTCTCATTTTTAACACCTCTGAAAATCTTCCATTGAACAGGCTCTTGCGCAGTTGCTTAGCTACAGCGTTGTATGCTTGTTATGCATTTCACCTTCTGAATAATAATAAGGTAAATTTTAGGAGTTTCCCATTCATTAATAAGCACCGAGGAGCAAAGCAGAAATGTAAGGGAAAATGAAACATGGGAAAGTTACTTAGTGAAGAAGATTATTCTTTTTTTTCCTTTTACTTGGGTTTAGGCATTTTCCAATCAAAATGTCTGTGTTTAATCCCTACCAAGTAGAATGTTACAACAGGCGGTGGATTCTGGTGATAGCAAAAAGAGATTCTTGTGAGAAAGTTCTTACAAAATTTGTGGATACTTTTTAAAAAGTCAGTGTTTATTCTTAGTACATATTGATGTAAAAAGGACTTGGCTATCTTATCATGGTGGTTCTTGCTGGTTGTAGTCTCTGAGGGTGTGGAAAGAGACAAAGGGTCTAAGCTTGCTATTTCCACACTGACTCCCTGCTCATATTTTGGTATATACTTCATGGCTGAACATAGTCTCACTACTTGTACCCTTGTACTGTAGAGACAATATGACTTCCAAATGAACTGATTTGAGGAATTGCACAAGGTTATTTTAGATGAAAGCAGGATTAGCACCCTTGTTTTAATGATAAGGTAGTTCATAGTTTGTAACAACCAGTTACACACGGACAGTGGGAATGAGATACAAAACATGCATGCAAGATTTTGTTTCATAGAACCTTCTCTTATTCCTCCTCCCTTTTTTTTTTCTGTAGCATTGAGGGTGTAGATTGCTTTATATAGTCCACTTCTTTGCTGCTTTTGGGGAAACTATTTTGGGATATATTAATAATTAGTCTAAGAAGTCAATGGCCAATTGTCTCAATTACTACTGGACAGACAGATGGAAGAATTATATCCAGAAGCCATTTAAAAGACAACTGTTAAAGCAGCTCTGCTAGATTTGCATTGTTTTATGCTTAATTTCTTCTTTGGGTGGATGTGTAAAATAGTTTCATTAAAAAATATCCCTTTACGCCATACAGAAGTTTGAATGAAGCCTGTTTCATACCAGTTAAAAACCAGAAGCATTCTTTGCGTAATCCAGGTCCATCTCAAGAACACACTTTGAGAAATCTTCCCTGACAAGCTCAAGGCAAACACTCTGTCTCTGGAACAAAATGATTCAGTTGTGGGCACTTGTTTTGTTGTTTGGGATTTTGTTCTTAAATGGAAGGTATGATTATTTAGAGATGTACAGGGGAAAAAAATTGGCAGCATTGTGTTGCTTCTATTTGTGGGTTGTAAAGCAAATAATTGACATGCATTATTCTCTGCTGTGATGTTAATTCACACTTAAAAATATTACTTGGATAGTTTAAGTAAGAGAGATCATAACAGGCAATCTGGTCCACAGTTTAAACATGACTAGCAAGATTTTGATGAAGTGGTTCTAATGTTTGGAAAATATGAGAATTTTAGTGAGGGTGGGCATTGATATTTAAATACTGGTCTATTTAATTTGAGTAGTAGATCTCTCTTTAAATACTGTTTGCTGCTTTTAAAAATACACAGCAACTGAGATGTTTTGCTTCTTTGACCTCAAAAAGCACAAAGGTTGAGGGTAAGCAATTTGAGAAAAATCCTATATCTTACCTGCTTTTCTTTCGTACAAAAAAGGATTCTTTATTTGCTGTAAAATGACAAACTCTCACAGGGAAAGGAAAAGAACTGTAATAGAATTATAATTTCAATTTTTCTGTTTCATGGAAAACGTGACAATTTTGAAAATTGCTAGAATAAAAAATGCAACCAATTCAAGGTATGAACATCCAGCTACTAAAAATGAGATGGAAATTATGGATTTTTTCCCAAGACTGACAACATGTATCCTTTTGAATTTCAAGAATTTTAGACGACCTCATTGCTGTCAGAAAAACAATATTGTAATTCAAGGCAGAATGCTGTGTTGGGAAAAATGTGTACTCAGAAGTTTAAAGCAAAGGTTGACGCACAGGAATATAAGAATTCGAAAAATCACTGCACATTCTCTCCTCTTATCCCTCTTGTCTGTAAAATTGTGTGGCTTCATTTCATGTTCATCACAGGATTTGGGATATTTGTAGCAATATATGTAACTGCAAATATTTTGTGGTTGTTTAAGCGGTGTCTGCCTAGGTGATCTATGCTCTAGGGTAGAGTAGGGGATGTGGTTTGTATGTTTCTTAAGGTGCTGTTTCTGCATTGTGTGAGAAGCAAATGAGTTCATATCAGTGTTCTCGGAAATTGGACTGTGATACTGTGTGAAGTGCTGGTCCCATGGATCGTCTTTTAGAGATTTTCTTGGTTTCTAAAAACCTGATATTTACAACACAGGTGGTAGGGCAAAATGTAACATCTTTCCTGAAAAGAGATGTTGCCTCTTCTGTTCTGGAAATATCCTTATTGAAGATTTGGAGATACTTCGACCTGAATGTACACTCAAGGCTTAATTCAGGCATGGAGTTTTGTGCTCGTGGGTATAGCATACAGCGTGCACTATCTATATCTTATACAGTGATCATACATTTGCTTTTTTCTTGTCTGCTAGCTTCTTTTGCATGTGTGAAAAGGATGGTAAATAAAGAACTCATTATTTTATGTCTAGTCACTGTGCAATAGAGGTTTTAAAATACTTATATTGTTCTAGGTCAAAGTGACTTAAAACTTTGAAAATGCCATAGGTTTCTGCCTTGTGTTATCTAGAGGAGCCTTATGACAAAGGGAATAGATTTGTTCCTTGAAGTCATTGAAAAGAAATAATTTGTTCATGCAGTTTTCTATGTGTATGTCTTTTCTTCTCAAAAGAGACTCTAAAATAGCATCTTTTTTTCATTCTTCCTTAATAGAAATCTGGTTAAGAAGTACTGTCCTAAACGTTCACCCAAAGAAGAAGAACCCAGGTAAAAATGTGCATTTCAAGTTCTGTGTATAAGAAATGAGGACCACAGTATACTCTGTCCTTTTTTTGATTTTTTTATTTTTTTTCCTTAAGAGAAAGTATTTAATTGGCTAAGACAACAAAAGAATTCTGCTTGGCTTATTATAGTTCTGCTGTAATTCTTAAGCATGAAACCTGAGTTTACTTCTACTAGTATTTTAAAGTAGTAAACATGGCAGGTTGTACTTGCTTTGTTCCAAATTAATCTTTAGCTAGCTGAAAGTTTGAAAGCACAAGTTTAGTATGCTATGTACAGTCTAGTATTACTTTTTTATAGAAAAGCAATTAAGTATTTTTTTTATAGAAAAGCAATTTTGTGTCCTTAGGCTGTGTTTTTTGCTTAGTTTAGTAGAGTTTTTCAGTGCATTTATATGGCAGTACAAATGTAGCTATACATTTGTGTACTCAGACTTGAGTGTACACAAAATTGTCATGTTTTTGGCAAGAAGAGCTCTTAAACTGCTGACTTGCTTTGACTCTGGAGATAAAATAAGTGAATGTCTAACTGTGGAGGAGCAATTTGTGCTAAACAACTTCATGATTATTTACCAGAGAGGTGCTTGTTTTGCTGTCCATGCTCATAGCCATTGTTTTATTTATTTAGAAAAACACAGTATTTTTTCCCTTTAGGGATAATTCTTATGAAGGAAAGAAAGTGGACAAGTTTCAGGTTGCAGCCAGAGCACATGCTGTGCACAGAGTGCCTGAGAATCCACACTAGAATTTCCTCTAGCTCTTTCAGCTATTTGAAGATCCTGGACCACAGGGAATGGGTTTTCTAGTGCTAGGGTGGCATTTGAATTCCCCAGAGCCAAGCCTATGGAGATGGCAGTATTCCACAGTTAAAAGAGAGGAAGATGTATATTTTAATGTGGTGCCTGTTTGTTGTTTTTTTTTTTTCCTTTCTTCCCTTCCACACACATTTTCTACCCTTTGCCCCTCCTCTTCCCCCCTTTTTAGTGCCAGCCATAGTGGCACCTTACTTCCAGCCAAGAGGTGGGCAGGCAAACAGGCAGCTGTCTCCAGAGCTGATAGCAAACTTGTTCTGTAGATCATCCATCGGGATGCATATGAGTGGTATGATTGGCATGTTCCACCCTCAAGACTACCAAGCACATCATCTCTGCAGCAAGTTCAGCCTCCGAGCCTAGGGACGTATGTATCCGTTCCCAAGCTCAGGCCTCTCAGTTGGCAGCTTAGGAGATACCACTATACTACAGGGCTTTCCAGGTAGTATTCTTCTTCTTTCTTTTCCATCCACAAAAATCCATATTCTTGTAAAATGTATTTGAAGAGACATTGCAACATACAGTACGTGCTAGGCTTAATGTAGGCTTTCCCAACTTGCATTTCTACTGTAATTGAATTAGCATTGAGATAAGGTTTATTGTAAAATATGTATGGGTTTTTTTTTTTAATCAGGAGTACAGACCATACTAAAAGAAGTCCATTTAAAAAAATCTGTCTCACTTCTTGTATATGTATGTTTGTGTGTGTGTGCTTTCTGTCAGGTTTACTTCGTGTATTGCGTTTTTTAACATCCTTAATGAGTTGAATGACTATGCAGGACAACGAGAAGTAGTTGCAGAAGAAATGGGACACAGAGTGTATGGAGAATTGATGAGATATTCTCATGATCTAAAAACTGAGAGAAAAATGGTAATTTCTATATTTTGATTTGATAATAGGATATCAAAATGGAACATGCCTTTTAAGGAATTGATGTATTTGTTTACACAATTTAATGAACTTGTCAATAAGTAGGTTTTGGAATACATTTATAAAACACATATTTGAAGTTATTCTGTATTTTTATGTACTGGTTTACTACAGTTATTAAACCTGAAGATTAAGATCTTGGGAGATAGTGCTTACTAATAACTGCTTTGTCAGTGTATTTTTCATCTCTGGTACTGTTCTCATATGATTAGTAATGTCTTCCAAAGAGTACTTGGTAACTTGTGGGAGATACTGCAGATCATAGTGTGTCATCTAGAGCAGACACTAACTAATGGTAATAGTACTGAAAAGGTAATGTAAATTAAACTTATTTGTGGTATTTTTAGCATCTTCAGGAAGGGCGAAAGGCTCAACAGTATCTGGACATGTGCTGGAAACAGATGGATAATGTAAGTTTGTGTTTTGGGGTTTTTCTTCCTATCAATAATACACTGTCTGTAAATGGTACTGTTGTCATCTTGCTTGCTTAGACTTTAATGTTTAGCTGTATTACTGAATGTCCAAATCGGACTTAGTAACATCCAAAATACGGTTCAATGTATTTGTAGTTCTCTGTTTAAAAACAATGTCCTGTAAACAGTTTCTGTGTGTATATTTGAGTGAAACCTTGGCTTTTATCCAGCATAAAGGAATCCGTTCTTAACATGAGTACAGACTACTTTGGTTGCTTCTCTGCAGGCTACTTTTTGTATAATGACAATTTATTTATATGAAGATGAAATCTTAAGTCACTGCATTTGGTTTGAGTTTGAGGGCTTGTTACATGAGGTCTATTCAAGAATACCACTATAGACTATTACACTTTCAGGAGGTAGAATGACTTTTTAACAGAGAAATGCAGGACGTAAATTTCTCTAGAGCAGATTATAAGCTCCTTTTTCTTGAGAAACATGCTTTTAAAGATGAGAAAATATAAAATTCAACCAAGTGTGTTCAGGATGCATTGTGATATTCTACTGGGTTTGTGTCTTAGAAATTTATTGTATCTTTGATCCAGATTATTGTGAAGCAGTATCAGAGAGGTGAATTTCTGTTTTGTTGTTGTGGACCCGGATAAGCAATGTCTTGCTTCAGTGTCATGTCAAAGAGTTTAATCCATGGTCAGAGGGTCAGAGCAGAAGCAGGTGTGGTAGTTTTAGATGCTATCGCCCTTCACCAAGGTAATTCCTAGAGTTCACCTCAAACTATCAGTTGTGTTGTATGCACTGTATTTACTTGAGTGCAAAGTCGGTCTTTTAAACGCATACAGCCTTGAAGGGCCACATTAACCTCAATTGCCTGACTTTGCACTGAAGCAGGAGAGCAGCGCTCGCACACCTCTGTTGGCAGTTTGACTCTAGAGATACTAACTTCTTGAGCTGCAACAGTTTCTCCTACAGCAGTTGTCTAGACAACAGCCGGATATGTTGAACATCCAGTACATTGAATACTGTTGGCCTTGCTGCTTACAGCTACGCCAGTTGATAGGAATACTGATGGTAATGGATGCGTATGCTAAGATCTCATAACGTAGATAAAAATCCTTCAGACTATATTCAAAATAATTTAGTTACTTACTCAGTTAAAATTGATCACTGAAGAAGGGAACTTGAAAATTTTACTCATACAAGTCCAGGTTTAAGTTTTCTGCTCCTTAACTTTTACTTAGGTTATTGAAGTCAGGCTAGAAAGTGGACTTGTTTGTTTATAATTAACTGTGTATCTTCGTAATAGGTTATTTTGTATTTTGATTGTCTGGTATTTTATAGCATAATTATAGCTGTTTCCTTGCTAGTACTTCAAGGAAATAAGTAGTAAATAGAAAAGTTGAAAAATTTTGAGACTTGATTGCTGTGAGAATGATGTATGTACTTAAAAATACTTAGTGAATTTAAGATATTTAAATGGAAGCTTTGATATTTAGAATTCAAAATTACTGTACAAAACCAAAAGGGGATAGTGACTGTTGAAGCAGTAAGTTTGTGGCTTTTGTAGAGCAAAAAGAAATTTGAGAGAGAATGCAGAGAGGCAGAGAAGGCACAGCAAAGCTATGAAAGACTGGACAATGACACTAATGCGACCAAGGCTGATGTTGAGAAGGTAAGAGCGGTGCCGTTTTTTTTCTTTACTCTCTCTTTATTACAAAAATCATTTTATTTGCATGTTTATCATCAGTACTGGAACAACATTCTTTGAGTGTATAAAATTATATATAAAATATGCTTGCTTCTTATGTGCAAAATCAAAGTTACAGTAAAATATAAGGCAGCCCAGAGGGAGTATGCTTCGTTAGTCTTGAGATGATGCTGTTGAGATGATGACTAACTTCCTTAAATAGGCAGGCTTACTGGTATTTGGTGCCTTGTGGTATGTATGTTCAGTCACTTGTGGATATGCATTTAAGCGATGTGGCTAAGGGAGCTGAAGTGATCATTGTGCTCTCTGTGTATAACAAATTAGGACTGTAGACTGTCAGTATATATGAAGTCTCACATGCTTTTTATTTCAGTTATAAGGATGTCAGTTTTGATGACTCATCATTAGTGGTTTTGCATAGTTGGTAAAATAAATTAAAATAATGCTGTATGTCATTGAAAAGCGTAAGACATGTTTGAACTTTCCTACTAGGCTAAGCAACAGTTAAACCTGCGCACACATATGGCTGATGAAAACAAAAATGAATATGCTGCACAACTACAGAATTTTAATGGAGAACAGCACAAACACTACTACATTGTCATTCCTCAGATTTATAAGGTAAAATAATTAACAGAGAAGTATGTCTGACCTTCTTTTAAGGGAGAAGTAGATTTTAAAATTTAAAACTTCATTTTCAGGATTTTAGTGGATAATTTTATCAAGAAATTAGCATAATCTTGATACAACCTGTGTTTTATCATGAGACTTACTGCTAACGGTAATTATGCTTAGACTTCTAATGAAAATATTCCGTTGCATTTTCTACGAAGATTTTATACTTTATAGGCTCCTTGTTTAAATATTGCTGAAGAGGTATCGTAAAATAAACATTTGAGACATCTGGGTGAGAACAAACATAAAAAACAATCATTCTAATAAGGTTTGATGACTAGTTCTCTTGATATTTGTGTGTGTGAATGCTTTGACTCTGGCAGAGATGAAGGAAAGCATATAGCTAATGGTGACTGTGATTTAATGTATCTCATGTACAGGTATAAAATGGGTGGATTGGAGGCAGAAGTACTTCCCTCCCCCCCCCCCAAATTGATCATTACCAGCAATCCACAGAACTCTCTAAAATAATAAAAAAAAGTAAAAGGTCAAATTAGATCAATCCTTTGTGTCTAAAAAGGGGATTTCTCAAGGTGCTTCATGTAACTATTAAGATTTTTTTTTTTTTTTTTTTTTTAAGATTCTTTCAAAAACAGAGAGACTTTGCAAAACTAATTTAAAGTAAAGTAGTTGGGGGGTGTCAGGCGAGGGCGAGTTCCAAAGTGTATTGGCACGTAGGTTCGGCCGCTGGGGAGAAACTGATTCTGTGACATGGAGTAAGGAAATGGAAAGTAAAAATACTGACTTTATATGAAGATGTACCAACTTAAGGATGCTTGGTATTTTCCAGAAGCACAAGGGATTTCATGTTTTTAAAAAATACTTATTAGAAGATCTAGGATTCAAAGGAAAAAATTGCCTTGGCTTATTAAAGAATTTTCTAATATTTTAACTGTTAAGCAGCAGTACAGTAGATCTGACATTAGCACACTGATGGAGGAATTGCAGTCAACTCCCAGGAGAGACAGTTCCATCATCTTTCTTTGTAGCTTGGACCAGAGCCTTTATTTCTCTAGGGTTAAAATCCATTACCATTGTAAGATACTAAGTTTTTGAAATCTCCAGTAAGAGCAGAAAGGCCTAGTCCTACTTTCTCTTGGGACTACGTTTTTATTATTTCCTCGGAAGTATTTGGTAACAATCTATGGGAAAACCTTGGGAGAGGGATTTAGCATGACGAGGCTGTTGCTTTGTTTCAGAGAGATGAAATTGGATGCTGTTTGAGACACCTGCCTTTGTTTTCTTCTGTGGTTTTTTTTTCCTCCCCACCTTCAATAAGGTGAAAGGTCCAGGGCTATTATATTAATAGTATTTCTCTTTAATTTGTTCTTTTTGTTGTGTTCCAGTAGACTTTTATTACAAATCTTATGTAATGGTATTCTTTATTTCCTTGCACACTTGTAAAGGAAATGGTTTGTATTTCAAATCAGAGAGCATGTCTAAACAGCATATAATTTTAATATTTCTAATTTTTCTTATTTTTTTAATCATTATATTTATTGGAAAGTATAAAAATAAAAGCAAGATAGAGATATTTATCACCAGAGAGAAATTATTTGGAACTAGAAGGGGAGAGTGAGGAGATGTAGAAATTAGTAGGATTTCTTTACTGTAGTTCTCATTTTTGCATGAAACAAATATTTTAAACTAAATACGTGGCTGTAGACACTGTACACGTGCTTTAAAAAAGAATAAGAAAAAGGAAGTCCAGTCCTTTACATCATTTTTAAAAAACAAAGGGTATCAACTCTTCGTAATTACTGTTCTGGGCATCGTAAGTCTATGTCTGAAAGGACTTGATTTTTTAACTTAATTATGTTCTGTTTTGTTAAGCAAATAAAAATACTGGAAAGCACGGAACTTCTGTGCTGCACTGTGGTGACCACAGTAACTGCTTACATCAGGATTGGGGGAAAAAATCTGCAAATAAAAGCTTTATTTTATCTTACTTTGTGCTTTTGCAGCAACTTCAAGAAATGGATGAAAGAAGGACTATCAAACTCAGTGAATGTTACAAAGGCTTTGCTGACTCTGAGCGCAAGGTTATTCCGATTATCTCTAAATGTTTAGAAGGGATGATCCTTGCAGCAAAATCAGTTGATGAACATAGAGTAAGTAGAATTGATTGACTATTTAAATGTGCATGAACAATTTAACTGATATGGAAGCTGTGGAGAGGGGAAAGACGGACTTAATCTGAACGTTTATCTTTCTGTTGTCAAATATTTGTCTGCTTGAAAAGTGTTGTGACTTCAGTTTTAGCCTAAATGGTCACTTCCACTTTCAGTGTCTGTTCTCTTCCTGGTTTATTGCTTTCTTGTGATCTGAAGATCTTTGACACTTTCTCACTGTATGTCATTTTTGGACACATTGTTTTGGTTATCCTGAAACATCCTAGAATACCAAAATGGTTAGTATTTTCTCCAGTATGTGGCAGTAAATCATATACAGGGTGTTCAGTTAACAAATTCTATGTCCTGTTTGATTGCAGCTATTGGCACTTCTTTCTTATTCTTTCTAATACAGGTTCTTCCCTATTACACCTTACTACATCTAGTTTCTTAGTGTTACCTTCATTTCGGTGCTAATGTTGAAGGATTAGGAGGTGGGGTAGTAGTTTGGCCCTAAAGCATGTCCTGTTTTAAATTTGTGGTAACTCTTGGGGAGTATTTGCTGGATTCTGAATAGCAGGGTATGCTTTGGTTTACACTCATGATAACACTGCTGAGAAAAAAGAACATACATTATCTTAACTTGATCTATCCAGAGGATGCATTTTGAGCTTGCTCTCACTTTCCCATCTGTGCATCTCTGCAATTAAAAGGAAAGTTTATGTCTCTGTTTTTCTCTCTCCAGTTCTTGATGGGTTTGCTTGTTCTGCTTTTTAAACTCCTCAATGTCCTCTGTTTAGGACTCTCAACTAGTGATAGACTGCTTCAAATCCGGTTTTGAACCTCCTGGAGATTTTCCATTTGAAGATTACAGTCAGAATATTTACAGAACTATCTCCGATGGAACCATCAGTACACCAAAGCAGGAAGGAATGAGAATTGATTCAAAAACTACAGTGGGCAAGGCTAAAGGAAAGCTGTGGCTATTTGGAAAGAAGCCAAAGGTAACAATTAAGAAATTACTATTCGGAAAATTAAAATGTGAAGATCTAGAGTGCATGGAAGCAGCAATTTATTTATTTTAAAATAACCTTCCCCTTGCCTGCCACTGTCCTTTAAAATATGTGTAAGGAGATCTGAAGGTTTGAGTAGGGTTGGATACTTAGCATATTAAAAATCAAGTTTGCACTGGGGGAAGTTTTCCAATTTTTCTTCTAGTGATTTGTGTCTGGGAATGTTTTTAATAGTTATTTGATAAAAGTAGCTTCCCATTTCTGTAATATTTCTAAGTTTTTGTAAAGACTTTCTGCAGTTGCATAGAAAAGGTGTTAATTGTGAATGTAAAACTAAGGGGAGTATGTGTTGGAATCAGGCAGACTTCAGATCTCTCTTCTATACTACAAAAAGCAACCCCCCTCTAAATGTCACATTTTGTAGATGTTTATATATAGGAGTGTTATATAGATTTTTATTATACCTGCTGCTAGTTTTGAAAACTTCTGAGGTTTGTCTGAAAACACTAAAATTTATAACACCTCATTGATAAAACATACTGTTGAAGCTCTGTACAGGTAAATGTCCCAGAAGAAATATTACTGTGAAATAGGTAAAAATATTCCTATGCTCCAGAAAAAAATGAAAGCAGAGAAATTACTCCTTTCTTGTATTATTATATGAGTTTCAATTAACACTGTCTGTGCAAGATGCCTTCATGGATCAACAAAAAAGATCATCAATATGTGCATTAGCTATATAAATGAGTAATGAAGCATATACATATTTAGATTTTATGCTAGGTCTTTATTTAGTATTGGAGCATATCAGTGAGTCATTTTAATGATTCCAACAAATTGCTATGAGGTTATTTTAATGCTTCAAGTCAGTTTCTGCCATTTATTATAGGAAACTATTCTTGCAGCTTGTTAGTGGTAGGATTTATTTTCTACTTGATAGTATTCCAAGAAAGCAGATCTTTACAGAAAGAAAGGATATAGCTGATTCTTATTCCCTCCTCAGTATATTATGTAACTGCAACTGTGTGTTAAAATGAAAACTGATTGTTTACTTTTCATGCAGTATAATTAATGATTGATAATAGTTTAAATGCATTAATGCATTAGCATATTTATTGCATTTGGCTGCAGAGGTGGGTGAGATTCAGCCTGTTTTGAAATTAGATCATGATTACCAGTTTGACAACAAGACATATTTCTGAGAATGTTGGAGAGGGAAGCTATGAAAATCTGCGTTGGTTTTCAGTCTGGACCTTGGCATTTACTGTAGTTGTAAGAAATTCCTTAGCGTGATGACAGCTGACAGGACTTTCCCTACTCTTTCTTCTCCCCAGCTCGTTCACTTTGTACGTAGCATTCAGAGAGTCAGCCTTACTGTTTCCTGTATGGAATCACAGATACACATACATGTATACACACTACATGCATCTCTTCCTTAAGGACCTGGAGGAAATGGCAGATTATGTTCCCTTTTTTCACCTATTTTTGGGGAGGATGGAGGGGCGCTCTACAGAACAGCAGCTAGGAGCAAAATACTTATCAGGAGATACATATTTATTTCCAAATACTATTTACAGGTTTTAAAAGATATTCTTAAATTAGCCAATATAAAAATACGCTGATTTATTGTAGCCGGGGTATTCATGGTGGCCTTTGGGCCTTCATTTAGCTGGAACTATGGCTGGTCTTGACTTGCAGATATGCATGTACCTATTTTTGATGTTGTGAAACACATAAAAGTCTTTTGGAAAGGGAATGAGTTGTGCAGCAGAGAAAATAGTACAGAAAAATTGAACTGGGAAAAAGCAGCAGAGGCATGAGAGAGAAAAAAAATGAGAGAAGCAATGTGAAAAAAGGGGAGGAAGAAAGTGGAGGAAGGTCTTGTGATGCTATTAAGAATGCCACGCAGCCATTGTGTCAGTCCAGCTTGACTACAGAGATTGAGTATACTTTTTGTTTTAGTCATTCTCTGAAGATGTACCGAATATTTCTATTTTAGCTTACCTGGTAAGGGTACATCAAAATGTAGGAAGAAACAGTGAGCAGGAGTGCACAAGCTTCCGGAATGGCTGTAACTAAAGCTGGGAAAAGCAGAACTTCCTGTTTTCAGAAAAGAGACAGGCACCTTCAGGATCTTGTTAGGATCTTGTGGAAGTGTTGAGTCAAAGCTTTTTTGAATACTCCTTCGTTCTCTGCACCAACCTGTAACTCTGAAGATTAATTCATGACAGAAACCTTTTAAAACCAATACAGTTATAGTGTAAATGTATCTGGAACATTACAAGCTGTTTCTGTGTTGGATGGAAATTTTATTTTTGTAAGACAGAATTTTCATTTTAAAGTCACTTTAAACATTTGGCTTATTTATTGCTTTCTTTATTTCCACATTAGCCACAATCCCCACCCCTAACCCCTACTAGTTTATACACATCCAGTACTCCTAATGGGTCCCAGTATCCCATATTCTCCATTGAACCAGTGCATTATTGCATGAGTGACATAAAAACAGGGAAGCCCAGAATTCCTTCTTTCAGAAGCCTCAAAAGAGGGGTAAGTTTGATAACAAGTTGAAATGCATGATGGGCTATGAACAGTGTGTTTGTGATGTGGCTTTTCTAATGCTCTTCACCCTCATTATAAGGCTTACTTTGTTAAAAGTAACACCAGCTATAAGGTCGCTTTTAGGATACTTTGTTTCATATTGTACAGAAGTCACCAACAGGTATAAAATGAAATAAAATAGAAATACTCTTTTATCGCATTCCAAATACTTGTGCTTAAAAGAAAGGTGTTATAAAGAGGGTGCTCAGCATGTGTTTGATACCTTTCTTCATTGTTGTTCACATTCACAAATGTTTTCCTACCATCATGTAACATTTTTGCAGTAATTTATCATTGGGTATATAGTCACCACAAAAAACATCTGACAGATCCGATGTCTTATTTGCTGACTTTTAATGGAAATAATAGTGGTTGATTATGAGACGCTGAACTAAGAAGGGAGAAATTTCATTTCTTTTGTACATCAAATGCTATAGCACATGGTGCTTGCAGATTCTGAAATACTGATTTTTTTTTTTTTTTTAAACGTCACAATTTTAATGCATTTTCTGATTAATAAATTGTTCTTGTTTGTCCAAGGTTCTTTTGGGTAAAGCTATTGAAAAATTACTATCAGATGCCACCTTCTGAGATTTATCAATTCATTTACTAATTTATAGTGGCATATTCTGCAAATAGAATTTGTTTGGAAGACAATAAAAGGGAAATGTTAAGTGGTTTCCTAGCAACATTTATAGTACTAGTGATAAATGTACTGGCACTTTCCTGTTATGTCAATGAAGCATAGGCTGCCCAGTTTATGTACGTTTTATGATATTTATTGATCCAAATAATGAGATAATTGGATGCATTTGATTATATATAATTCCTGATTTTCTGATATTTGAAAACAATATTGACTTGCTGTCTCATGTGCATCAAGAATGGTTGACTACTGTTGACGTTAATGTGGAGATCAAAGTAGAACAATGTTATATTGCAGTAAAGTTACGATTTAGAGGCTCCCTTGCTGTTGTTCTGAAATATAATGATTTGCACTTAAAATTTATTTTAAGTCATCTTATTTCAGGCCCCCAGATATCTTGAAAATACCCTTTCTACCACCACCATTTTTTGAAAATTCTTGGGGTCCTTTAAGTATTTATGGAAGACAGTTTCTCCTTTCCCCTTCTGAGTCACTTATATCATCATTTGTTCTGGTCATGAAGATAATGTTCCTTCGTTAGCACTCGGTGAGGAGCTAACTGGATCAGGTAGCTGTTGAAATGGCACAGGTCTTGATTACACCTCCTTTTTGTTGATCACTAAATGTATTGACTCCTGGCTCACAAATCAACACCTTGTAGTATCAGTAGTTCTAGAACCTCTTACTGAAGCAAAAGATAATGTCCTAACAACTACAGAATGCTAATGGAAAATGAAACCATACTTTTACGTATTTGTTTCATTCTTACAATTAATTGTTCATGTTGTAAAAGTGAATTAATTTAATATAGAATAGTATTCTGTAAAATTAGCAAGGATCACTAGTATCCTACAAATCTGGATTAACTCAAATATCCCACAATATGAAATAGTTAATCTCTGTAAATCTTCAGGATGAACATTTAATTTTTATGTAATTTGAAATTCCTTGCAAGCATTTTAACAGACATCACATTATCACATATTTAGTGCCTTTTCAACTTAAATGTATACTGTAATTCTGATAGATTTTTTTTTTTTTTTCTTTCTCTCATTGATCAGTCTTTCTAATATATCTTGATTCAGTGCTTGAGAGTTGCTAGTACATGATGCTGTTTTCCAGAGTTTTGTCTCTGGAAAATGATCAGTGGTACTGATATGCAGAACTACCAAATGGTATTTAATTCACTTCTGCTTCTGCCAAGATTTACCCACGAGTTGGCATAGATCAGACGGTGAGCATACTGGTTATTTTCTTTAATGTGCCCTGTATAAGATTTCGCTCAAGGCACTGGAGATGACAAAACCAGACTGCCCTCATTCTGTGCTTCATGCATTAGATTTTCCTATCGTGATGTACAGCGAAAGCAGCAAACACTAGCTGTAGAGCAGGTCTTTGAAAAAAGTCTTTAAGTGTAAGCAAGTGTAACTTGCTTTATTAGTATGGCTTGTACATGCTGCTTATTATCCTTTGAAACCTTAACATTTCCAGTGTTAGCGCTTAGGAGAGGTCTTTGCTCAATGCCACTTGATACATAAATAGATGCATCATCAACAGTGATATGTAAACCTCACTCGTGTTTTCTTGGAAGACTCTTTCTAAAGTGAACAAGAAGTTCATTCTATAGCCGTTTCACATCTTTGGACTTTATCGAGAGTTCTACCAAAGTATCATTTGTGAAGGTGCTTTGCTTTCCCCATTGCTAGAAACTCTAATTTTGTGTGTGTGCCCCAGTCAACAGGCTTAACAATTGCTGAGGGTCATAAATGATGCCGGAGATACTTCTAAGTCGCTTGGTGTTTCTCTGGAAAGGGTTATCCAGAGTCACTGAAAGCATGGTAGATCTTCAAGGTGCTGTGAATGTTAAAGCCAAGATACAACACCTGGCATCCCATGTTTTATTTGCTTCCTCTAAGGATAAAGTCTTTACTCTTTAAATGTCTTTATTTTTATCTGGACTAAAACATTTCTAGGATAGCAGCAGTGACCTAAATGCTGTTTCAGAAAGTAAAATTACTGACGTCTAAACTTGAAAAAGATATTTGTTTACTGTAGTTCTACTGTGATAATAAAGTAAATACATTGTAAAAATCACGTTTGTAAAAGTGATGGTAGTGGATTGTTAGCTGTAATTAACAAATCAGTTGCATATGGCTGACCAGTCCTTCATCGTCATCAAATTCTGCTATTTTGTGCAATGTTGGCTGTGTGTTTGTTTCTTCTCCTACACTAGAAGTTCTTTAGCATATTATTCAAAACACTAAAATTCAAAAGTAGTTTAATGAGTTGTGTATTAGAATTTCATAAGTTAAACTACCCATTATCACCTAATAATTTTTTAAATCAGAAGTGCATTTCTGGTTATTGTATTTTGCTTTTCTTGTGCTCCTGGTAAAATGTATTTTTTATAAATTAAAATTTTAATCCTTAAGTAATATTTTAAAGATACATTTTTAGGCATTAATCATTTTCGTAACTGGTTATTGCATGTGAATAATTTCCCGTTTCTTTCTGTTTTCAAATGAACTGTGCAGTGGTCGGTGAAGATGGTAAGCCCGTGTGCTGATCTGTCTGCTGTACTTCTGCTAAGATAGCATGAAAGCAATCTTTTGAAAGTGTTTCCATATCATAACCGCTTTAAGTCAGGTGCTGAAATACATCTTCAGATTTTCCACTCATACACACAGTCTTCTTAATCATCCATGCTTAACGTGAGATAATTAGACTTGTGATCTGGTTGCAACTAAATCTGTGATTTTGGAATTTTAGGGTTGACGAGTATTCACGAGTTGGTTGTGATGGAAATACTTGGTGATTTCTCTTTGTCAGGAAAATTGTTAAGGCAGCATAAAATAGGTATATGAAAAGATTACAAAACTCGTGTAAAGGAGAAATATCGAATACTGCAAAATTCACTCCTTTGAATTTAACTAAAAAATTGCAGGGGAGATGATCCTTTATGCTTAGGAATATTAGAAAGCTGTTACACTAAATGAAAACCACACCTTAATCAATATTGTTGTTTTGCAGAGTAAATCAGTAAAAATTCACAAAAAGACCTCTGTTGTTCTGACTATTGCTGTAGGATACTCTGGTTTTAACTGACCTGTAAGGAAGAATGATACAGAGGATGTGATTGTCTTTTTGTTTCTTTGTAGGGTGTAAAAGCACCTGAAAGGATTTTAATTTTTTTTTTTTTTCCTCCAGAAAGAAACACTTCTACTTTATTTTGGAAACATCGTATCTTGATTTCCTTCCTTTTATGGTGTCTTGTATTCCCTTCTTAAAAAGCTGTGAGAGTATGATTTTACAAGTGTAAAAGAACCAAGAAGTTGAGGGGCAAGAAGATCTTAAGAGGGCGTATTAGAAACTCGACACATGAGCCTACGGCTGCTTGTGTCAAAAAGGCAACAGTCAAGTTTCTGTCAAGTTTCTTCTTGACAAAAGAAATGCTGTCCACTTCGGTTTGCCTCCATGGAGGGTTACTGTAATGGCAAGTGGGTTTCTTGTGCTAAAACCAGCTTTCTTAGGCAACTAGGACACACATAATGTAACTTTCTGTTATTAAGATGTGTACCATATTTCCTTCTTAACACTGTCCGTGTCTGTCACCCTGAGGGGAAAAGTTTTCACAACAAACTCACAAGATACGTAAAAGTCTCTTCCCATGCTTTTCACGCCCAAGTCCTTCTATCCTGCTTATAATCTTGGTACAAGTTTGCAATCAAACCTTTGCAGGTTTGGGCTTATAACAATAGGTGGTCTTAAGTTTATTTTGTTTTTCTTTTTTAAAAAAAAAAAAAGTTTGGACAGTTGGAGGGTTTTTTCCCTTCCCAAAACATTCTTTTTTATAATGAAAAATATAACTTGGAATATTTGAGCAAGTTTTGATTCAGATTAACAAATTTAAGTCAAAATTTTGATGTTATAAAGGCTTTTTCTGTGCTCTATGAACTATTTTTTTACTCAAGGTAAAATGCATCAGAACTTTGTAAGTTTTAATATGTTTTCTAGCAAGATTGCTGAACTTCTGGAAGAGAACTGTAATAGTACTTTGGAATGAAGATCCAAAATGTAGTGTTTTTCTTTTGATAGTATCCAAATCGCCATAGAACACACACTCCAGAGAAAGAATCAATTATATACTTTTTTTTTTAACACATCTTAGATTTTTGTTCTGACTGAAATTATTCTGTAGTAATTAATTCTGTCCTTTCTAAATCTGCTTTAAGTGCAGTGGGTGTTATAGGAGGTACATGGCTCAGCTTTTCCGAAAAATAATTAAGTCTACAAATTTTTAATTACATCCATGAGCCAGCTGTTACAGAAGGCAGAAAGAACCTTGAATGAATGACTACGATCTGGCAGCAAGAATGTGCATTTATTCTGTTGCAGTCTTTTATAGAGCTGTGTGTCAAGTAGAGTTTTTAAGAAGGTCCATCCTGCTTCCAGTGAACAGTGTCCGTGTGTGGGTATGTCAGTTCAGCTGCCCAGATACGCACGTGTCACTTGTTTAATAGCATTTCTGCTTGCAGGGCCCTGCACTAGAAGACTTCAGCCATCTCCCTCCGGAACAAAGACGCAAGAAACTGCAACAGAGAATCGATGAACTTAACAGAGAACTACAGAAGGAAACAGACCAAAAGTGAGGGTGGTTTTTGGAGTTTTGTCATGGTTCTCTCTATGTCTGTTTCTTTTGAAGTCCTCTACCTAAGCCAACAGTGCTCAGAAGCTAGGAGAGAATATACTAGGCCAGGCTGTTACAAAGCATTTTTTAGTTCGTGGTTTATTGTATGTAGGTTCTGTTAGTGTTGCTTCCTTCTCCTTTACAATAATAAATGTTTTGATCCTAACATTGCATAGGAAACATTGGATCTAAAAGCATGCATTAAAAAAAAAAAAGCATAGGTCTGTTGAGCAAGAAAGCTGCAACTTAGTGCATTAAGAAAAGAACGTTATTAATATTTAGGAAATTGTATATAACAACCAACATGAGAAACAGTATTGAGACTGGAAGGAGAAGAGTTGACAGCTGGAGTCCTTGTGAGCTTGTGCACGACACAAGGCAGGCAGGCAAAGCGCTACGGTGACAGAATGGGAAAAGGGTTTAGGTGTGGTGTGGGGAGCAGTAGTTCCTCATGTCTGTGCTTAGTATCTAATCGTGGGTCAGAATCGCATACACATAAACATTATTTTCGCTTTAAAGAATCAGTACCGATGTATGTAATTTTTATAATTATTGTTGCATTTTGTATGTTTTTAGAGATGCCCTCATCAAGATGAAGGATGTTTATGAAAAAAATCCCCAGATGGGTGATCCAGGCAGTTTGCAACCAAAATTAACTGAGACTATGAGCAACATGGACCGTCTTCGGATGGAAATACACAAGAATGAGGTTAGACTCTAAAACAATTCCTTGGAAAATGTAAATGAGTGGTAAAATTGTAGTTTGCCTTACGGGTTATAAATATAGCACCCAGAAAAACTAATTGATTTAAGAAAGCACTCCTGATACAATTTTTTTGTGGGGTGCCATATTTTCAAGTACACCCATCTAGCTAGAGTAAGGATGTACATTATCAAAAATGTAATCTGTTCAGAAGAATTTCTTATTAATCACTTACTCTCAAATTCATATGTGATTAAAGATTATTTTTTTCCTTAAGACTAGTATGGAGTATAGGCTGAGTGTGAGGGGTGGGTTCATGCTTCACATGAAGTAATTACGAGACTTCACAGGTGAATGCGGTCTCTGTGTGGCTGTGTACTGACAAACTGTATGCAGTTCAGTTCATTTGTTGAATGGCGTTTGCTGGTTTACAATCAAGTTTTCTTTGACACCAATATTTGTCTTTTTTCCCCCAAGGCTTGGCTCTCTGAAGTTGAAGGTAAAGTAGCAGCCAGAAGTGACAGGCGGCACAGCAGTGATATCAACCACCTTGTAACACAGGGCAGAGAGAGGTCACTATTCTGTTTCTACTGCTTTTATATCTGATGCTAGAATCAGTACATGTCTTTGATAGTTAACAGTAGGTGATGGTTGTTACTTACCTGAAAGTTTATGTTCTTCTAAAGGAAGATCTTACTGGTTCTGAATTCTAGAGGTCACTTCATGTTGTTATGGTAATATATAAAAAGAGTGAGTCTAATCGAAACACCGACTGATTAAATAGCAGTGCCTTTTAAAGCTATCTTATTCCATTGCGTAAGGCTCACCAGTTTTCCATGTTCTGTAGAGACAGGTATGTCAAACTTAGGTTTGTTTTTGTAGCAGAATTCAGTCCAAGCCTTTGTTAGATCAGTGCTTTCAGAAAATCACCTCCAGCAGTAAAGATAAAAACTGCTAACAGGCATTCCCACAGTGCTGTCCCCGGTCTGGCCTTTCTGTGATGCAGGTGTGTTCTGAGTTTGAGAGCTAAGAACTCTTCAGAGTCCTCACGCTCCAATCATTGCATTACAGCCCTGAAGGGAGTTACACAGATGATGCAAATCAGGAAGTTCGAGGCCCACCACAGCAACATGCACATCCAAATGAGTTTGATGATGAGTTTGACGATGACGACCCATTACCAGCTATAGGACATTGCAAGGCAATATATCCGTTTGATGGTAAGGTTAACAACATGCACTATGATTCCTTGACTATAAGGCATGGATCATTTGTTACAGAGAAGACAGGTAAAATGATTTGAAGTAAATTAACGGTATGAGCAACTAGTTGCTTATAAGATCAGTGGAAATATTTTATAAATCACTTTAATTCATGAGCAGTACTTTTGTGCTGTTGTAAGATAAATATTAGCACAGCTATTGGCAAATATTCAGCTTTACAAATTGGACTAGGTTTTTGTCTGTAAGCCTGTTTGACCATATGTTCTCTTGCACAGATTTTTGGTTCTTCCTGTTTATATATAAACTGGAAACTATGCCCTGGGAAAAAGATGACTTGAAATTCTGTCTGAACATTGAGACTTCTTTGCCTCTTGTTTTTCCCAGGTCATAATGAAGGCACTCTAGCAATGAAAGAAGGGGAAATTTTGTACGTTATTGAGGAGGACAAAGGAGATGGGTGGACAAGAGCTCGAAGACATAATGGAGAGGAAGGCTATGTGCCCACTTCATATATAGATGTAACGCTAGAGAAAAACAGCAAAGGTGCAGTAACCTATATCTAACAGTAAACTGGCAGCTTTCAGTTGTACGTTCCCCAGAGAAAATAGTGGAAAAATAGTAAGTCACAGAGGTTCATGGAAAGCATTAGGATGCCAGAAGTCAGCAATGGCCTGTTGTTTGCAATGCGAGTTTGCTATAGTTTTTTTCAGAGATGACCACGTTAAATTATGCATCTTTCTTACACTGGTCTGTAATTTTGACCAATGTCTGCTGCTTTGTTTAACTGATCTGGTGTTCCTGCTTTACAAAGCACTAAACCCAGTTCAGCTATTAAACTGAAAAAGACCAGGATTCCTGCTTGTTCTATAGAATACTTTGTTTTTATAAAGAACTGAAAAATGATTCAGTTTTAAAGATCTCTAAGATCTACTGTTCCCACTTTTATGATTTAAACTATATGCTTAAAACAGAGGTTTTTTTCCTCTAATAACTAACTGAACTCAGTTACTGAAAATTATTAATTTCCTTCCTTAGCAAATACTTGGCAGCTTTCACTTCTTAAACAGGAAGATGTTTTCTGATTCTGAAAGCTCAACAAAAATACTCAGGAAAACACATTATGATTAAGAAGGACAGAAAGTCCACTGACCTGCCTCTCTCCTTCCTTTTCAGTACTTGTAATTTAGAATGTTGTGTATTGGACACAACTTCATTGTTTTAACTCTAGATACCTTGAACAAACAAAAAAAGAGACCACATGTAATGCTTGCTGTCTTACTGAAACCTCTCTCTGCTCGTGAAAAGGGAATGGTTTTCTACTCTTAATCTGTGCCCGTAAACTAAGTCTTTGAATTGCATCACGTTTAGTTAGTCAAGGTCTTAAATGTACAGTAATTCCCCTCACTGTTACATCACTAAGGACTGGAAACCGCATTGCACTACTTGATTACTAGGGGAAAAAAGCTAATCTAAAAGCTGTGGCTCATATTTCTAAAGAGAATTTGTGGAATTAAGTACAAGGCTAATGTATAGCCACTGAGAATGGCCTGTTAGAACTGAGCACGCTTCTCTGTCTTCTAAAGGCCTTCAGTAACTTTGTTCTTTTCTTTTTCCTCTTGGACTGCAGGTTCCTGAAGCGGGTTTCTGAGAAAATGGGCGAGATCTTGAAGGAGGTTACATGCAGCTGCTGGGGGGGTGGGTGGGGGTGGGGTACTAGACTGGGAGGCCCAAGGGGAAAAGCTAGTTGCATGAATGCATGCAGACATACATTTAGTCACTAACATCTTAGCATCTCCATACATAGGTAAGGATGTATTACAAATTCTTCAATTTGTGCAGGAAAATAGAGTTCCATTACCAGAGTAAAAAGGCTACTGCTCCTAAAATTGCTTTATTTTCATTGTTCTAGGTTGTCCCAAATGCACAAACTATATTTTAGCTTGTGCTATATTTTGGTTATCTCAATTATGCTCTTTTCCAACTCATTTTAACTGGCGGTCTTTTAGAACCATATGTCAGTTATCAGTCTGCCTGTGCCACCTCCATGCTCGCTGTTAACCTCCTCCTGCATGCCTAGGACAGTCAGGCATGTCTGCATAACACTTTGCCATCATTGCTTGTCTTATTTTGTAACAAATCATTTTGTTTAAATATCTTCAGCACTAGAGTTTCATCCCAGTATCCATGTATGCTGCTATAACTATACCACTGCAACAATCATTACATTCCAGTTTTTGGCATAACTGATAAGAGACCATAATGTATTTGTGTTGGTTTGGGGAAATAATACATCTCAGCTCTAGCCTACAATGCAATCAAGAGAAACTTCTAGAACTGTGGTCCATCTTCAGCACTTCAGTAACCTGTTGTGAGCACTGAAAACTTGGAACACCACCAGAGGGATTCACTGCTGCAAGCTAATGACTGTTTTCAGAAGTCAACCACTTGCCATTCAAATGCTGCCTTAAACTCGAGTGCCTAAATCTGTTGTTTGCCAACACTACCCCTTACAGTATCCCACAAAGGGCTTTGTGTCTCAGCTCTTTTCACAGTGCTGCAGCTGCTGAGGTAGCCACGGTAGGTGTTTTCTAGAGCTCTACTTTACTGGATACATGGTGCATCATGAATTTTATACATTGAAACGTGTCTCTTCATTTGACTTTAATATTTTTAAAAATATTTTTATGGAAACTGTCTTTTAGTTTTTCACTATGAAGTTCCAATTTTAATTACTGCAGCGCTAGTCCATTTCCAGGTGAATGCTTCATTGTATGGACCAGTTGAAATTTGAGTGATACTTCGTAATGATCTACGTGCACTTTTACTTGTAAACAATTGAAATTTGGATATGTTTATACGTGTAAATAGAGTTGTCTGCAGTGCCCCTATTGCTTATGTTGTCTTGCCTCCCATTTGTGGTTCTATTAATAAATACATCATATCTGATTTATTAGGGTGATAAGAATTAGACTAGAGATGTTGGGGGGAGGGATACTTGTATCAAAGCAAGCTTGTCAACCCAGCCACCTGCTGTTTGGGGAAATGAAATAATAATGAAAACATCCTGTTTTTCTGGGGTTTGAAGCAATATTTGGATGCAGCAGTGCTGGATTCTTTTTAATTTCAGTGTTATTAGGAACTGTACTACCAGTAAAACTGAATTTGAGTGACTTGTGTAGAGGTTTATTCCTTTTGTTATGTATACCACTATTACACAGCTTGACCTAGTGTATTATGGGGGCTATTAAACTCTAAAGTTTAGATTTTTGGAGCTTGTATACAGGGTTATTTATATAATAATGATGTGACATTACTCAATACTGACAAAACTACTTAGGTAGTTTTTTTGGGTTTGGGGTTTTGGAGGGTGGTTAGGTTTTGGTGGCAGGTTTTGGGGGGGCGTTGGGTTTTTTGTGGGGTTTTTTTGTTGTGGGTTTTTGTTTTGTTTTGTTTTAAAGTTAGAGAAAAGGAGGAAATGTGATCTGTGTATTTTCTGCTAAAGGGCCTGTGGTTTGCCTGGCTAACAGCCTTGCAGGTCAGTAATAACGCTTCCTGGTAAAGGACTAAATGTTCTTTTCACGCTACTGTTTGTTTTTCTAAAACCAGGATTTGCTTCCTTTGGAGGCAGGTTGCTTTCATGAGGGATAGTGCAACTTGTATGAGGGTTATTAAACATAGGAAAAAAACATTTGTACTTGCACAGCTAGTTATAAATCACTTATTGTAAAATTCTGAACGTGAGTTGTCTTAAAGAATCTTACATTTTCCAGTAATTTTTAATCCTCTTTTGTGCACATGTTGATTTCCTAAATGTTAAATGCTTTGTTTAAAAATAGTGTTCTCTGTTGAGAATATTTTCATGGAATAAAAAAATCTTTTCATGGTCTAAGTAATTAGCTTCCCCATTTGTCTTCTGTTAAGATTGACAGGGAGACTTTCAGCATGAGGTCTGCAAATCTCGTTATGGTGGTAGAACCTCCGCTATGATTGTAGGTGGGGGGAACAGATAATACCATTTTGGGGTTGGTTTTGTTGTTAGCCTACTCAAATACTTTCAAATGCTGTAAGTAACAACCATCCCACTCCAGAAATAGGCTTACTGACGACAAGCACATGCAGCTCTAACCATAGTTCTTGCTTAAATATTTATACAACTTCTGAGGATAATGCTTATACACCAATTGTGTATGTGACAAAGTGGAATTTGCTGCTAAAGCACTCTTTATATAAACACCATGCATGCTGATTTCCTATGAAAAGTGCTAACAGCTTATGCTTTGCCTTCATCCAAGGAGAAAAAAAAACCCCCACTACTTACCAAAGTGATTCACCTCAGTAAACGAAGCAAGTTTAATATATACATACACCCACATTTACTCATATCTGAAAGCATTTTAATTATCTGGATTGTTTGTTCTTGCCATTTCATCATTCATTCCTGGCAGCGTAGCTGTTGTGCAGGCTCCAGCAAAAGCCCAAGTACTACAGAAGCTGTCTTAAAAAAAACATAAGTTGTCCCAACACATACACAACTAATTTTCTGCTTTTATAGGTGCAGTGATACTTGAGCCTTCTGTTGTGGTCACAGGTAAAGGATCATTTCTGCAACCTGCAGTATTTCTGCGATCTGCAAATATGGAAGTTATTTTGCATAAAGATACACTTTAATTCAGAATTCTATGTACAGTGTGTTATATTCATTAAAGGAATATTATACAACAAATTTTCTGCAATGTCACATACTTAATCTATCATTTTATTTACACTATTTGCTTCATTTTAATATTAAAATGCCAATGCCCTTACTCCTAGGCATTATCAAAACATTGCAACTCTGGGGAAATAGAGACAGCTGTAAGACTGTCTTACAGGGAGAACCTAACTGTTTAAAGGGATCATTAAATGACTTGGTGACACAGTAAATAAATAATTTGCTTAGAAATCAGTAGTTTTAAAACAAGTGTGCATTGTGCAGTTAAAAGTTCTAAACATCTTGTGAAATGCAAGAAGTCTGTGCAGTATCAAATTGCCAAAAGAAAGTTAAGGTTATTTCAAGTATATCATTTAAATAGTGTTTACAGAGTCTTAGATACTTAATTGTTCCACCTGCCTCACTGGAGGAGGTTCCAGTTTTCGGGAAAGTGCAGTTAAAATCTGGCTGAATTTCTCGTATCTTTCATTTTGATTAACTTGTGCTCCTTTACTGCCCCAGAGCAATCTCATTTGAAATTCTGTCTTGAAGATTTCACTCATCTCTTCATCTGGCTGGAAACCTAGTAAGTAAAAGAATCCCACAATATCACCGTCAGACAAGTTTTTTTATTCAGAAGAAATGGCTTTTAAACTGTGTTCCCTCCAAATAAGATAAGCTTTAGTGTGCTACGTTCCTTTTGCACAATGATTTTAACAAGCTAATAAACTAGTGAAAAATCCGTTCCATCTGTGACACAAATGGCTCCAGGGACACTGGGACAGGCTATCCTTCGCTCAATTCTAATGGTCTAGAATGGTCATTACAGCCTGACCTTAAATATAATTACTGATGTATACATGCTGCCTGCAGAAATACTTAGATTTCTCTCCCCTCCCTTAACTTTTTCACTGCAAGTTTAAAATACAAAAAGTCACATTATTAACATGTTGCTGCTTTCTGGCTGCAAGTGGTCAAGATCTGAGTGTTGCATCTTGTGCTGCTGTAAAGAATCTTATTATGATGGGTGGTGTTTTACTCGCAAACATCAGAGTAGGAATTTTAAATTGTACAGAAGACAGGAAGTTATCCTCGGTCTTTGCTGTACTTCTATTCAGTTGCTAGAAGGGTCAGCATATTAAGTCATGAGAACTTTGAGTATGTTTAGCAAAAATATATGCTCTATTGCTCACTGGAGAACTATAGTGGTGAATAATTTACTGTTCGCTTTTAAACAACATTGATGTTGTCCTCAGACTGAGTTTCCTGCAGGATGTTTGCTACTATCTCAGCTCCCATGAAAGAGAAGAATTTCTTGCACTGACTTTTAGTGGCACTTAGGCAGAGACCTTACTCTTCAGACATAACCCACACATTCTGGTAACGTGCAGCAGTTTCTCCTACTAGTGCTCCCTACCTTCCAGCATCCGTTCTGCAGTCAAGCTGTACGTTTCTGCGTTCTGTGCTATCTGACGAGCTGTGGCCAAGTGCTTGAGCATTATTTCGCAGCTTTGGTTGCTGCTTTCCCACAGGTCTGTGCCTTCAAGAACGACCGCTTGTCGCTCCATCATGGTAACAAGAGGCATCAGCAGTGGCACTGTTACGTTGTTCTGTGGAGCACTGATGGTCTCTGGGATAGAGAGTAACAAACGAATCGTAGCATCAGACATTATAAACCTGCTCACTGAAGAAGGTATTGTAACTGCAGTATTCTTTTCAAAGTTGGAAACTACTATTTGCCTTCCATCTTTCAAATTAGCACCTTACCTCAGATACACCTGTCCTACCAGTTTCCAGTGAACTGGTTGGGGGAGAAGGCCAAGACAAATTAGCGTTGGAAAACTGTATTTGCTACAGGAGAAGGCTCTGCTGAATTACTGGACAGTGGCAGAGAGATTTTAAACACATTTAAAATCTGGGTCATTCCAATAAATTCTGTGAGGCTAAAAAGTTTTCCTTCTCTACCCATTGTCTTAGAGAAATGTTATCTCATCTCCCCTTTGCACCCCTTTGGAGACTAGAGCTGCAAAGAATCTGACGCAGGAGCACCTGATGTGATCAGAGGAATTATCTGACTAACCCATTCTGTGTATTTGAGGATTCATCCTCTGATCCAATAGGCAAAGCAAATAAAAAGCAAAATCTGCCAGAAGTAACTCTCCTCTGAGGAAGGAGGAGACTTTTTTTCCTGTCTTTAAGGCAAGATGATGCAGAGTGTTTCAGTTTCTGCTCCACAAAGCGGGAGTGTGGGTTTGGGCAGAATGTTATATTCTGCATGGGTACATGCACGCAAGCACATACTGATGTTTGGCTGGCAGACTGTTTCCTTCTATTTCATTGTCTTATACTGCATTATACAAGTTTACGTAGTCATTTTAACATACGATGCACAGCTATCAAAACAGCAGCTGCTTCATCTCCCTACACAGAAAATCAGTAGTGGGAGAGTTAAAAGGCTAAATAGAAACCAGTGTTGCTCATACTCACTATTCCAGTCATCTTGGCCTTCATGCAAACCTTTGCTAAATGGCTTCAGCTGTTTTTCATACATAATGGCAGTCTGCGTATAATGATGTCTTAGAGAGGTCCAGGTTTGTTCTAACCTAGTGACCTGTTCATACAAAATAGAGAACACCCATTATTGACTCCATAGCAATTCACAGGAAAAGTACACTGCTAGTGACGAAGCTTCTGTTCTGATCATCTCTCTAGCCTTGAAGAAATTGCACAAATTTAACTATCAAACAACTCCATCTTTTGGAACATAAAGAGAAATGGATTTTTACCTGTGGCATTTCCAGTGCTTTCATAAAGGCAGAAAATGCATACAAATCCCCCAGCGAGTCCTTCAGCTCCACTGCGACTTGGATGATCCTGTTTAATGTTGCTGCTCTATCTTCTAGATTTCCTGTGCAACCCAAGATATCCACAGCTATTCCTATTGCCATGGTATTGTGCCTGTGAGTGAAACAGTTTACTGATTACAAATTATTAAATTAATAATACATTATGCTGTACCTGTGTTCAGAGAAGATCAGTTCAAAGGTATATTTCAATACCTTGGTGTGCCCAGCAAACTTACCAACATCTTTTTATCAAGAGCAGTAATGCCATTACATGGAATATATAATACATTGGCTTTGAATTTGTGTTTTAATAAATTCAATAAATTTTCCTAAGGTACTACTACTGTACAAAATTCCACTCAAGCAATGAATGAATGAACACTTACTGGAAAATTACCCCAATTCCCTTTGTCCTCCACACTCAAATCCTGGGACCTTCCCCCTAAATTTCAACCACTAAACTACTGAAATCTGAATCGGAGAAGCAGAAAAGCTAGATCAGGGATAGAAGGCCCTAACTGTTCCCCCTTAACGTGTGCAGAGCTTTTACAGAAAGCTTTGCCGATCATTTTTTTACTTTACTAGATCCTCTAGCCTCTTCCCCAGTTGCAGAAGGCTACTCTCTTCAATCTCCTCCACAAACACTTACATCCTCGGCTAGATTACAGGTCCCCTGAACTTTAGTTTACCTGAGCTCTTAAAGGAGAGCTGAGGGTCTTCAGCAGCTCCGAGGACCCTGCTTTCGATACAATTCCCCTTTCCCTGTATTACATGCATGGAGTTGTCCCATGACCTTAAGGAATTTTTCCTATGCAAAAAGAAGTTATATGCCATCTCACTGAATTATCTTCTGTACACATGAATTCAGAAAACGTGCAGGAGAGCATTCTCTGAGGAAACGTGGAGTACAATGTAGCAATGATCTGATCTTCTGGCCATCTGCCCTGGAAATGAGTAACAGGAACATTTACCTTTCAATTAGGTCAAGGCGCAGTTGATGTCCGTAAGGCAAGGTAATCAGTTCAAGGCCAGAGTTCACTCCCATAATTCTCCTCATCTCTTCAGAAACTTCTAGTATCCTTGCCACCTGTCAAGTGCAAAAAATTTGTGCCTGAGTTTTGAAACTACCTTACTTCAAAAAACACCTAGCCACACAGAAGTCCTCCAGGTTATTGCAGGGCATATAAGAGCTAAGTGCACAGCGTGCAACATTAGAATACAGTCATGTAAGAAAAACTTAACTAACTTACGCACATTCAGTGCCTTATACAAAAAGAAAGACCAATAAAATATTTTCTTGCATGATTCAGCCATCAAAAAAAACATATAAAAGGTGTGACCAAAATACTTTATCAAACTTCCATTGTCCACTTCCAGAAGGAGCTGCACATGCAAGCTCCAGGAAATGTGGTGCTCTTGGCCTGATTCTTGTCAGGGTGGCACTGCTCTTTAGCCTTAAAGATGTACACATTTGCTTTGCCGCCTTCATTTCTAAAAAGACTGCTCAGAATGTTTTTGGATTACATCACAGGGTCCTCATAAGGATTAATTAGTAAAAGGACTTCAAGGAGGACGCTGAATGTTGAGTGCCTAATGAAGTCAGTATATGAAAGCTGACACCCTCAACCAATTTGTCTTTGCTTTTTAAACATACAGTAACAGCTACCGGTTGTATCAATAAGAATTATACATGCTAATTACAAGCAAACCCACATTAATATGATAATGTGAGATTATCTGCTGGTTTAAGGCCTGTATGTTGACACGTTTACAAACCAATCTGCCTGCTATTTTCTGATACACCCATCAGCAGGCTTTCTTGGTTATGAAAAGATGAAAGCAATCTGGGCCACAAAACAAGCCTCACTGGTACAAAATCTAGCACTAGAGAAACCTGTTTCACATCTAGAGATGCAGGAGTGACATGAAGCCCCTGGAGACACACTGATTGCTACTCCTTGGTCACAAAAAGCCCTCTCAGGCATGCAAGTGGCAGATATTCACTCCATCACTTACCCTATGGGTGCTTCTTCCATTATTAGAAATGTCATTATTTAAAAGGCAAACTGAGCTACTGATGCCACGAGAAGACCTACGAACTTCAGCCTTATCACAGATCTCAGTACAAAGCATTTACTCTGGCCCAGCTCACGTGCCAATCTCATTGTATCATGCATTCTTATCAGTGCAGTAGTATGCAACGTTACCAATGAATGACAGTCATTGGGTCTCAGCACTGCAAGATGACGATAAAATAGACTTCTCTACGTGTCCCAGCTAGCTACTGTTCCTCCTCCAAAATCCAAAAATCTGTTTCTGTAAAACGCTCCAGTGACTCTTAATTAATTGTACAGGCTCCCACTCTTCCAGCAGGCCAGTTTCCTTGGCCCCATTCCAAAGTTTATAGGATTTAAAGTAAGGAGACTAATAAGGAGCTAATTGAATACTATATAAAACCCCTTACTACTTCTCTGAGGCATGCATATCCTATGCCTTCAAGCAACATACTCTTTAACAATATATTAAAAGATATTCTGGTTATTGATAGTAGGTTGAAGGAGGAAAAGGTGAATTTTGGAACTAAAATGAGAATGCTGTTACTACTCTTGGAACCATAGTAATGAAGCCACAATCTATCACTCCTGAAAAGACCAAGCAGTTGTGGAGCCGAGTTTTTCTGAGTCACAATGTCTGCATGAAGCCTCACTTAGCAGCAGCCAAGGCTGCTACTGAGGAGAGAAGCTGTGTTTGCTGTTGGCAGGAACCCAGCAGCTGGCACGCACTCAGACACAGTCATCCCACTGCTGCTCCAGTGAACTGCCCCCTTCCCACACCTATAGTGAGAATCAGAGCAGCAGCACTAGGAGAGTGCTACAGACACGTTTCTTCTGGAGCACCACCATTCCCACTTCCTTTCTTGTCTGCAATGGAGTTGCCCAGTAAGTAGCTGAGTGTTGCTTCTCAAGCTGCTTTTAAGAAACCAGACAACCAAAACCCAACAAAGCCCATGACATTCGTCCCAGCAAAATGGTGCAGATTTAACTGCAGTTGCGTTTCTTTTATTACACAAAGTCATCATCTCATAAGGAGATGATGACTTCTGTCTTTCCGTATTTCTGATCCAATAGCTGATCTCCAAGCCCTGTCAGCTGAACAGTCTACATCGTGAAAAATAGTTCTTTCTGGTTTTACATCTTTCTAAACAATTCCACTAGCAATACAGTTCTCTCATAGGAGAGAAATGCAGAAGTCCTGATAGCTATTTACCCACACCACATATCCAGCTGTAACACAGAGACTCAGACAAAGATTAAAAGAGCAGCTAGTTTTAGAAGTTCCACTGAACGTCATATTACGGCCAGCAGTATGGCAACCAGGTAATGTCTGTCTGCTGTTTGCCTTTGCAAGCTAACTAGCTATCTCCTGTCATGTGTAGTTCTTTCCACAATGGTTTACAGCATAGATAGCTCTTCCTCCAGTATAGAAGAAAGGCTGAATCAGAGATATACAGCAACCGATAGGAGATTAAAAACATGTATGGAACACTGAGAATTTGAGTCTAAAGTCAAGGACAGTGGGAGACTTTTAGTCCAAAGGGATTGTAAATGTCCTTGTTCTACAAATGGAAAAAAAAACCAAACAAAACAAACACCACCCTAAAAATTCCTGCAAGCAAGTCAATACATTTATTACACTAGCTGCAAATCTACCCATTAATCTTTTCAAATCAGTTCTTTAAAAAGTCTAAACTTGCACAATATAAAATAAAATGCAAGAATTTTTTTTTTTTACCTTGCAGTCCATTCTAAGAATATGCTGTGCAATAATCTTTGGATTGTTGTTGGTGAAAAGCTCCTTAACTCTTCTTAACATTGATGTTTCCAATGGCTTGTTTTCAGGCGGAAGTAGTTTGGATTCAAAATCATTCGGTTTAAAACTAGACACCGTCTCAAAAACAGGTGCGGAAAAGATGTTGTCTTCTTCAGCCATCTCAGTTGAAGCTTCTAAAGGATCTGCAGAGTTCATTGTAGGGTCATCTTCCAGGATCAAATAGCTTGTTTCAGAGTTCCTGAACGAGTGTGTTCCCCTCTCCTTTCGTGTCAGATGTTCCACACAGCTGTTTTTCTGACATAAATGTTGCTTTGTCACTGCAGGATCTCTGGCGGGGCTTAGTTCACAGTAGTGTCCTTCTGAACTGTGGGAAGCCAAAGGAGAATCTGGGGGCTTCATCAGGGCTGCTTTGCTGGGTTTAGGTGGAGGCTTTGGACAGAGCTGACTGTCTGATCCTCTAAGAGCTTCCCCTACTTGTGACTCAGAGGTGACTTTCTGAACAACTGTGGGGCTTAGAGAAGGTTCACTGCCTGTTCTAAATGCAGGAGAGCTTGGACAGGAGTCTGCATCTGCTTCAGGTAATTGAGATGGACGTCTTGAACCTGCAGAGGAAAATGGTAATTTAGAAGACCAAAACATACACAACTCCTGATGTCTATCCCAGGGTTCATCTCTTAATGCTATTTCCTGAGGAAAATATTGTCAGATCGTGTCAATTATTCACTGACAAAAATGTATATGAAATTATATTTTGAAGAATGAGCTAGCCAGCAAATTCCATTCACTTGCTGATCCTCCAAAAATCCCAAATACACAGAACAGCTGCACCATACTATTATTCTGTGGTAATGCTGACAATAATTCCAGTCCCTGCTGCATACATAGGCTATACTGTCAGAGGTGGATAGTCTCCATGGCTTGGAATAGGAGGTTTCTTTGTAACCCGATCTAGGCTATAAAAACAGAAACTTCCAGCCACACCACATAAAAGATGAGTCATTTCTGAGAAGGACAAGTTTGAGATGAAAGAAAAGCTTCCCAACATCAAGCCTGAACCTGCAATAAGGTATGGAAGGAATGAATTTCAGGGATGCTAATCTTTTTGCTAAACAGTAGCTGATTTGAAGAGCTGGAGAAACACATCCATATACTTCTGTGTATTTATGCCTCTTCCTCTACTCATTGCATATGCAAACCTCGGCATCCAATATAGGACTGAACCCTATATCAGGCATTCTCAGTCTGCAGTTCTCAGTGCATTTGCTGGTATCTACAGCAAAGTGGCCAGCTGCATCACGTGGGCTTTACTGCTTGTTTTCAGCTGGCTCTCAATTTATGCAGACAACACCACCTGCAAATCACAGCCTGTCACAACTCAAGCAGTATGACACTGGAACCTGCTTGGAGGACCCCATGACAAAATGCACAGCAGTACTCTTCAGGTTAACTGTTAGAGTACCAAAATAAAAGGTTTTGCAGCCATGGATTGGAATAAGATAATCAATTCAGTTACAGATGGACAGAAATTTGTTTTATGAATGTCTGTCCATTCCACTGTTAAACACAGGAGCACACTCTTTCTATCAAAATACAGTCTCACTATACAAATACTTAATATTATCTTTGTCTCAAGAAGTCTTTCCACAATAGGCACTATAAATTTTAACAGCTACCATATTCAAAATGACTAGCAGCCTTGGAAGTCAAACACTAGAATTTGTCCACATGGGAACAGATGCATCGTTGCAAACTTCCTTACACAGCCTGTTAGTTTGGAAACAATAGCTTGAACCTCTGAAGAATCTGAGAAAGAAAAAGCCATGATCAACAACTGATCAAGTGTTGGTACAGCTTGTATCACTGGAGGAAGACAATGACAGTGGCTGTGGAACCAGACAGCAGCAAAGGTGTTGAAAGGAATGAAAAGCAAAAGGGATAGGGGGGAGAGAGAGGTTGAGAGAGAAAGGAGGGCAGAACTGAGTACAAAAGCCATGGTAGTGCTTTTCTCCTGGTGAGGAACACTACCACATCTGCATGCTTTACCCTGAGAAAAAGCAGTTAGCAGGATTTCCATGAAACACCACTTCTACTTAATAGACTTCTGTCAGAATGACATGAGTGAAACAAGTCAGTTCTTGTAAAGCACAAGTGAGGAAAGGTAATACTGTCAAAAAGGATATTAATGCCAACTGTAGCTGTCAGTTTTTTGGTGTGGAAGCCTGCTGAGTTGTGTGCTAAGGTACTCAACTAGCTGGTGCATTGTAAATAAAAAACCTGTTCCAATGACTTAAAGAGCAAGCAGTATGCTAACACAGCTTACACTGGCCATTAAATATAACTGTACGTACAGTACTCAGAACACTCAACAGTCTCACTTGGGTCTGAAGTGTAACAGAACACCTGGGCACACGCACAGATTCTAAGTGTGAAACATTTAATTACAAAACATACCTATTAGCAGATAGCTCTCTGACTGGTGAGCCTTTAGAGGGAATCTTTTCTCCAGAACATGATCCAAACTAGCTGGCTGGCTACCACTTTTTTCTTTGTTTCTAGGGTAAAAAAAAATGCAAACAAAACCATATCAATATATCCAATACTCCTAACATACATAACTAATTGCCAGAATATATCATAACCAGGGCAAGAATCATTAGCTTCTCACTTGGGCATCTTATAAAAGGTACTTCATGCTGTTGTGGTAGCAATGAAACAGGCTATAGTATGTGTGACCCTGCAGCATCCATGAGGGTGTTTCTTTGAATGTTGAGACTTTTTAATGGAACATTTGATTTGGACACTGAAATTAGCATCCATTATCCCACACTTGGTGTTTTTATTGCAGAAGTCAAATATGGACAGAAAGACTTCTCTGGAGCAGCAGCAAGATTTTATTTTAATCCTTTGTCTTATACTAGTCAAGATTTGCCAAGTCACTGAAGAACAAGTTGCACTGCTGTTGTGCTTCCAGAGTCTACATTTGCTCTCACTGTGGATTTCAAATTAATCATCCCTTCCCTCTCCCTAATATGCATCAATTTGCAAATGGAGAACCAGAGCCAAAGCCATCACCACCTTTAAGCAACTAGTCCCTTTGGAAATGCAGACGTGCATCTTGTTTTTCCAAAGATACTTTCAGAATCTGATTATTGCACTCGTTTACCAGTCTGCTAGAATTACTTTGTTTTGCTAGGCTAATTAAATGGCATTCAGGAAACACTATTTTGTCAGTATTGTAATGCAAATATCAGGGGTAAGAGCCTCCCCATAAACCTGGGGCATTTTCTGGGTCACATGATGAGTGAAAACTGTATACAGCCTTGCCACTTACACCATGGCTTCATCCATCCCCACTTATTTTACCTCCTTAATGTAGCTTAAATTTTCTAAAGATCAAGCCCCATAACCACAAAGTAGTTAGCATCATCTTAACAACATTAGGAAGTTTCAAAAATCAGGCCCTAAAAAAATCCTTTGCTAAAAAATCAGCAAACCCTCACACCTAGTCTTCCATCTAAAATCAGAGTGAAAATTCACATCACCTACAGTGGAAGCTGATGAAGTTACCTCATTTCCCTCCATAAGGACTGCAAAATTAAAGTACCTCAAAAGATTTCCTCTGGGTATGCTCTGCTCCGGGGATTGCATGCTGGATATACCAAGACTCAGCCTTTTCGCAGTTTCTGTTTTTCCTTCAGGGATACTTGGCTCTTTTTGTCGGACTGGAGTTACACCATACTTTTCTTCTAGACACCTGAGAGGCACAGTCCTGTTGACAGGCTGAAAAATAATTGCTCCGCTCTGCTTTGATATTGGTGTGCGATTCCCAACGTAGTATCTAACTAAGCCGGGGATGCTGTCAAAACTTTCAAGTTCAAACTGATACTGAACACGGCAGTAAGCTTCGTTGACTCTTAGAACCGTTCTGTTGATTTTAAAATGCTGAGAGGTATTTTTCCACTGACAGGTAAGAACAAAGTTCCCAGGACTGGAGAGAGAATCCCTAATCAGAAAATCTCCATCTCTCTGAACTAGGTCTTCTGCCACCTTTGAGGAAAAAGAATTGTACAAAAAAATACTTTCAGAATCAGAATAACAAGTAGTCAAACAACACATCGCAACAAAATATTCTTAAACATAGGACTTAGATTTGGCTGCTCTGGGAGGACAGACAAAGCCAGAAATACAAAGCAAAGCATGAAGTGTGGTAGAAGAATAATGTCTCCAATTCTAAAATTAAAAGTTCATCCCACAGCAGAGATCCGGAGGGGCTTCTTGGGAAATGCCCAGCAGCCAGAAGCATGACCCGTTTTTGCATATATATTTCTTCTACTTTACTAAAAGGAAATAAGGCATGAAGGGAAAGCAATGACTCAGGATTTTAGAGTTTAAAGTATCTGAACAAACAGTCACACTGAAGTTTAGAAGCCATTACTACAGGACCCCAGAGATTGTCCTTTCATTATTACCTTAAGTGACACAAGCTTTCATTTTCTATTCTTTGTGACTACTGCATAGTACTAGGAAGACTCAGAAAAATCCTGGTTTTCTGTTTCGAGTTAGTCTTTTCATGTGATAAACTATGCATCTAACAGTTGCTCTTAAGTGCAGTGTATGTGGCTGCCGTGCCTGCTCCCATTTAGGCGAAGGGCAGCAGCAGCTCGCAGCTCTGGCGAGAGCTGGGTACGCACAGGAGGGAGGCCCGCAGGGGGAGCTCCAGGTGCTCTGGGAACCTAAGCTCCAATCCAACGACAACTTCAACATATTTTTAACTACGATTGTAAGGATCAAAATTAAATTATTGCATAGATTTTGTTGCAGGTTTTTTCCCCTCTCCCAAAGTCCAAGTGCAAGAAAGAAAATAAATAAGAATATTTTAACTTTGGTTAAGAATACTGAACCAAAATAATGTCAGTGTGTCTGATCAATATGTGGGGATAGTATTCTCAAATAAAGCTTAAATCCCATTTCCACCTTTATTCAGTGCGCACAAATCCTGAAATATCTGTATTTTCCACCAGTGTCTGCCCTGAATCTTTCCTCAGCCTCATTTTATGCCAAACTGTGATAAATACCATAGCTTTCACACAAATAAGCATTATGTTTCTACTAAATTAATGCAGCTATCAGAGATGTGTATAGTACTTTAGTGCAATTCTGCTTGTCTATAAAAGCTCAAAGCACATTTGGCAATGTAAAGACCACGTACCTGCCGAGGAATACGTCCATGGTACCAGGCATGGCTACGCAAGTCTTCACTACTCAGCTGCAGTTCTTCCTCTAACTCCTTCTTCAGTTTTTCTGGGCTGTTGTCCATAACTTGCCTCTCCCTAGAAAACTGCAATAAAAGATTAAAAGTTTCAACTGTGCCAAGTTTAGTGATTAACATTTTACCTGGGTTATAACTTCCATCACGTGATCTGCACTAGCCACTGGAATGCAGGTGCTGCTTTTAGCAGGCTGGCTTGGCTTTGCTCTCTGAATTGTATTTGCAAAATCCAGCATTCAGTGAGATAACATGTCATCGTTATACACTGCACAGAACAAAGTGTTCTATCTGTACGCCAAGCTAATAATGACACACCTACAAAGTCACTTCTCTTACTTCCTCTTCCCAGTAAGAATTCTAACTGTACCCCAAAAAATGGAGCTGGACCCAAATGCCCTGCTCCAATATTCTTCCTCCTGTTTAAACTTCCATTTTAAATTCAGATTCTTTCCCCACCACCACCTTTGAACCCATCCAAGAAAGAACATTCCAAATGCATCAAGACAGGCTAACCTGGACATACATAGCTGTTGAATGTTCCCGTTGCACTAAAAAAAAAGTTTGCCAAAGTAAATTTTCAACCTTAAAGGGCTTACTTCTAATGGTCATTAAATCTGCATGTCCAAGACGTTCCCTTCTTAAGGGAAAAAAGCTCTTGTTGCCCCTTAGCACAAAAAGCATGAGATCTGCTTGGAGGTATATCTCCACCACCACTATACAACTACCAGAAGATTTTCTGGAAAAGCTCAGCCTTCATCTCTTCTTGGTGTACAGCTTCCATGCAGGACCACTCCGGCTCATTAGTCCTTCTTGTGGATGCAGTATTGCTAACAAAGTAAGGTGCAGTATCTTCTCTAGAGAGTTGTCATGTACTCTTTCATAAGCACTCAGTGGAGGGAAGTTCTTTGGACTTCCTTACATTCTCCAAGGGCTGGGGACTCCAGCCCATCTTTACTGTTGCTGAAGAGTTTCAAAAGCCTAAGGTACCCAAGAGAAACAAGTTCATTGCAGGGAACATGTTCTACATTGATCAAAGAATCAGAATATACCCTCTCTTAAAAGAAAGTACATTTTTAAAAAGGGGGAGGGAGAGGCCTCCAGCTGGAGAACAGACTGAAATGCAACATTTTTCCCCAGTGCATTATGGATTTTTTTCTTACGTCTAGATATGAGCCAAAGCTCACAGGTTCCCTTCACTGACACACTGATGTAAATATGCAACACATGCATTATTTAAAAAAGAACTGGGAATGCTTGCCCACAAATCCTATTCTTTCCATGAACACTGCTCGCTATAGCATTTTCTTCCTCATACTGAATACTCACAGCACCTAACGGTGGGAGCAGGTGGCATACATTTAGCACTTCTCTCAACAATCCTCCCTGCAATTTCAAGCAGACTGAATTACAACAGATTACTAGACAGCAGATTTTTGGCGGAATAATGCCAGAAGAGGCATCCTGCTGCCAAGACTATTTAAACATGCTGGGAGCCCAGAGAAATTCTGAGATAAATTCTCCTCTTCTCTCTGCTTTTCTCAGACAAAACTAAGGCTTCTCTTAGACAAACACAAATGAACATAGTAGCTTACACAGGAATGCAACAGATAAGAACAATTTGGTAAAGAATCACTTTTTTCACCTCAGTTTTGCTTCTGTGAACCGTAACAGGGTGGTATTTATCGATAGAAATGTGGTTCAAAAGGGACAATCATTTTCAACAAGGAGTAAATCCTTAGTGCTTTTGTACAGTTGAGGTCTTTCACCAACTCCTCCCAAGCTTTGCAAGAAGAAAAGTCTGTGCAGTAACAAACCATGCCACAAAAAGAGACTTTCACTGCAAGGGCTCTTTCATAAAACCACGTACAATGTGAAGAGATGAAGTTACTGGGTGTAGAAAGAGTCATAGAAGAGGCTTGGTGAGGACTCAAGTCCAAAAGCATATCAAAGTATCAAAACATAGTCAAGTAAGGCCAACAATCCCCCCTCCACTCCAAACCTCGGTGACCTATCAGACTAACACAGCTAAAGGACTAGTGGCACATGCCTGCCCCCTTTATTTCCCAACTGAAATGGCTGGGTACCCATTTAAAGCTGACTGGCATTGATTCCAGAATTAACAGTTAACAATTCACTACCACATTCTTACAGAATGATAGCAAGTATTATAGCATTTACATAAGCTGAAGGTAGAGTAAAGAGCACACAAACTGAGAGTGGACTTTTCAAGAGCACCTTTCCCCTGACTGTGCAAGGAAGTGGCTGGAGAACTTTTAAAGTATCCCCTCCAATCTAAACAGCAGCATTCAGATACAAATCTGTTACATTCATAGCTGTGTATTTTGCTGACCCTCTGCAAGGAACTACTACTCTTATGTGAACTGTATTGAAGTTTTCGAAAGATGCTTTTGACTGAATAAAGATCTTAAAAAAGCCCTAAAACTACTATACAAATCGTTACCATCATTCCAAAAGCATCTCACTGTAACTCAGTGCTAGGCAAAGCTACTGTAAATGGAACAGACTATAGCACAGAAATACAATAACTGAATTTGCTTAGGAGAGCTAGATTCTTAGCCAACAAAAAGAGCTATAGGTCTTTGTGTACGGACTAATTTCATCCATTGTACTGTACATCTTAAAAAACAGGCTGATCAAGGTACAGATACACATGAATTACAAATACAGCAGAGAATTTCTTCTCGTGGTTAAATGGCTTTTTCACTACTCAAATGAATGTAATGAGACACATTGCACTTGAATTACATCTAGCAACACAACAAGAAAAACATCCAAGGAATCCAAACCAACTAAATTGTTAACATTCATGATTATTGGTTTGTTAAAAATCCTCTCCACCATGGTCTACCACATTGAGCATACTCTGATTGCCAGAGGTCAGACATCTCCTGAGATGAAGCAAACATGCTTAAATAACCCTTATGCAACTCTGAATTTAGTGGAAGAACTCCTGTGGCTAGCACAAATCCCAAAATACACAGGGGGAAAACTGCCTAGGTAAGCAAGTTTAGTAATAGTATGTCTTCCTGGACAGTTTTTTGTTGGCTAAGACTAATTTCTTATACGACCTACATCCATTAAAGGAGAAGTGTGACCGATGAACTGTCTGTAATCTTACCAATTTATGCCTTTCTATTCTAAATGCTATTCTGGTCCTGCAAGAATCTCTGCATATGCTGAGCTTCCCCATCACGCAAGTAAGGGCTCAAAAATCACTCCAGGCACAGCCTACACAAGCATGTTAGTCTGTAAATAAGGATGAGTGTAAGCTTAGAACAGTGTAATTAGCTATTCCACATAACGTGACACAGATACTTCAGCCTCATTTCCCAATAGCACCTAAAAATTAATGGACAGTAATGGTATGCTGTAAATTTGCACTAACTTCATAGTGACAAACCTTCATTTAGTAGTATGTCCTCAGCTTATGCCTTTGTCTAAGACACTTTGTTGGCTCCTACCCAATGAGAAAAAGAAAACTGAATTTACATTTACAGTTAGATAGTGAAGTGGACAGTAAAAAGAGATTTTAAAAAAATCTAGGACAAAAATTAAAGACTTCAGTATATTCTGCAACAAAACACAGTTGAAGCGATGCAGGGAAGCTTCCAGTTTAAATTCTTTAAGATTTCCAAATAGTAACAATGCTGTCAGAGATCCCTGGAATATAAAAGCCAATCAAGTCAGCAGAACTCTTTTCAACTACCGATGCTTTTCCTGACCTACAAAGAACTCCCCCCTAAGTATGTGCTTTACAGAACTGTTTGTTCACATTTTAGTCACATTGTTTCCAGTCCTGGAGCTATTTTAAGATATTCCTGCCATGCTGAGTTTTTGTGAGCAGGTCTTTAAAAGAAAATACAAAACTATTTAGCAATACAATATTATCAACCTTCAGCAAAAGCCCTCAATCCTGCTTACATACCCAATGGAAAACCTAGAAAGCCAAGAGTTTAGAAGGGGGGGGGGGGGGAATTTCCAGTCAGTACAAGTTATTTTAGTGTTTTTAGTAAATGCCACACAAGTTTATTATATTTTACAAAGGATTTTTACTTCAGGGCCATTAAACTAAAAGCAGACTGTGCTTACAGATGTAACAAGATACCCTTGATGTTACATATTATTTTACATTTTTTTCAAGCAAATACTAATCTAGCGTACCAAAAACTGGAAATATCGAAGTTTAAGGAAGTAAAGCATCAAAATATCATCTTATTCAGTGTAAATTTAAAGAGGACTTGACCTACCACAATATGCTGTACCTATGAAACTTGTGAACACATTTTAATGGGAATTTCTCACAGTAATTTGTTGTTTGTGTATCCAAAGGGTTACTTTCATTTGAGTGTTTGGCACTCTCCAAAGGAAACTCACTGTATCAAGCTCTTGTGTCAACCATCCTAGCTGAATTTACCACATTAGATTAGAATAATTTTTAATTGTGCTGAATAATCTACTGTATGAGTTTGGTGGTAAACAAAATAGAAGTCTCAGAGTTTTTTCTGTTGCCTACTGACAGTGGATTCTTTCTCCAGTCATATCTGCAACAACTCCAGTGAAGTACATGTACCAATGGAGTATCAAAATAGCTGAGAGGAGAATCCCACAGGTTTCTACCTATATACCCAAAGTTGCATATTATACGTTCTAGCTTTTGTGGCTTACCTTAATTATTATTAATTAATTCCTCTGTAAGGTGATCAAGTGAGGTTTTTTTTGTTTGGTTGGAGGCTTTTCTTGATTGATTTTTTTTGGTTGGTGGTTGGTTTTTTTTGTTTTTTTTTTTTAAACAGCTTGAATTACAAGGGAAAGACTTTGACTTTTTAGACACAGTTTGCAAGTGGTCCAAAATCTGTCATGCTAGATCATCCCCTTCAGTTCTGATAATGCAGAATTTCCTATCGCCTCTCTTTGTGTCCTTCTGGCAAAGTATTATATAAGCACAGCCAAGGACTGTTACATGTACATGACTAAAGGTGGCCACATTTCCATCCAATCTCAATTATTTCCTGGTGCTTTGCACAGCTCTGCCAGCTGATATTTAAATTAGCTCAACAGGCAGCCTTGGAACCATCTGATTTCCTGTTGCCTCGAAGGTTTCAAGAAAAAAAGAAAAAGAAAAGAGATAGTTATTAAGGATAAATGAGAACAGCTCTGTGAAAACTGAAGTGTGATCTGATTGAGGAAATAAGTCAATCCAGTACTTTTCCTAAACTTTTAATAAATGTACTGTATCTATCTAAATCAAAGCTACTATAGCTTTCTCCCTAATCCATCTTTTCTCCAACACTGGAAGCCTGCTCAGTTTGCTTAAGTGCACCATGAACTCTGAACTACAATTTTCTGACCTTGTAAAATCACTAGATCCTACAGAATCTCCAAATAAATGAGGAGAGATGGGAGATACTTTGTGATTCAGCAAAAACTTAAATTTTGTGAGATTTACATAGCTTTTAGCCAAGTGGATAATTTAACAGAAAGACCACTCAACAGAAAATGTGGAGGGGATGCTGGGGCAGGGACAGGAAATACCAAGAGGGAAGACAAAGATGTGAAATGAGAAAGAGAGGAGGGGACGGCACAGACACAGGACACTAAAAACATCTGGAAAAGTGAAAAATTAATGAAATTCTTCTATTTCCAAACCACTAGAGAGCAATCAACTTGTTCATACAGAAAATGAACATTTTATTGTCAAAGTTCCAATTCTGGATTAAGATATACTTCACTGGTTGCAGAGTTCCCTAAGTCTCTAATCCTGTGCTCTTGTGATCCTGATCAGATTGCCTGTCTGGCACTATGAGTACAAGCATTTTAAAATATAAATATATATGTTTTAATTGTATTTATAACGAGTACAATGTATTTCATTTCACTTATAACTCTACTACTTGGCCACCAAAACCAACAGACTTGCACTAGGCATTTAAAAGAATACCCATGTGGAACCAGACTCTCCATCTTCCTTTGAAAACATTCTTGTCCGTCCTTATTTTCTCCTGTACAAAAAAGTAGTATCATTGGCTAAGAACTTACAAAGTGACAAGAACACACAGAGAGAGTTATTTCTGAAATAGTTATTTTGAGAAAGAACTAATGGGGAAAAGGGAGTTTCTAAATTCAGGAAACCATTTTCTGTTTAACTTGGACATTTTGAACTACAACTGTGGCAATGTTCTTTACAGGGGCAGTTTTCTCTTACCTTCCAGAGTGCACAAAGTTCACACAGGACTATAACAAGTGCTATGTTAAGTAATGAGAGGTACAAAATAGATGATAAAAGTCTCTTTGCATAGACGACTGCCAACTTCTGCAGGGTTTCATTTGTATTTTCTAGTGGCTTAATTGGTTGTCTGAGACATAGAACAAATAATATATAAGCTTTTGCTATGCCCAAGATATAGAGGAGAAATCTTGGACTCATCAGAAAGATGAATTAATACAGAAGAATGGCAATTTCGAAGCCACAAAAAAGCAATTCTGAAGCACAAAAAAAAATTGTGCTTGTTTAGGTAACAGGTGACAACTTTTGAGGGTACTGATGAAAAGATAACAAATCACTATGACAACTTGCATCATGACTGTGCCTGCTCTTTAAAATCAAATAAACTCCATCACGTGCATGTTCTCAGTCTGCCACTATGAACACCATAACCCGCCTGACATTCACAGAAAAGTGGCCATTTTTTATGAACTAGTAAGTGAGATATCTGTTTGGGAAAAGGAAAATAAAAAAGGCTTTTAGTACCAAGTTCAGTCTAACGTTAACTGAAGGTAATGGAAAGACTTAATTTTAGTGGACTCTGCATCCACCTTCCACTACACCACTATGCTGATAACAATTCATTAATTTTCTAGGTGACCACATTCAGAGCTAGGAGGGCAGCCTCATTTCCGGAATACAGATCACGAGAAATCCTGAGTTTAGAGTTAGTCAAATCCTAATCTCCTCACTCAGTGACCTTGAGGATTTTGACTATCAAATCTAAACAATTTTAGAAGTTGGGTATTTTTCTTTTGTTTTAATGTGAGAAATACCTAAATGAAAGGCATTACCAAGAAGTTAAATGCATAAATATCTACTGGAGAATGTTCCCGTTCCCACTGAACAGGAATCACTTACAGAGCACCAGCAGTCCCTCTGCTATCTATGTATTTATGACAGAAGGTATACTGCAGTGAAAATTTGATAAACTGTATAAAATTACCAAGGGAAATTGAAAAAAGTTATACTATGTAAGACTCATCAAAACTCAAACTCAGCAGCAAGGCAATGGGGAATCAAAGTTCAAGAAGCCATACAAAATTTCACATCATTTTGGTAAGTCAGTCTTTTCCCATCCGGCCCTGTCCAACAACAAATCTAACATCAAAAAGGCAGACCCATAATGCTGGGTGGTGATGACTTGTAAACTCATGTTATCAAATCCAACTGTCTCCAGATACATGCTGAAACTGGATACATGAAGCCCGAGGATGCCAGTGAAACAGATTTAGATCATCACATACTGAAGAAATATTAATTAAGATCTACTATCTATAAAAAGCGTTTGCAATTCATCCAAGATAAGGGATGGCACTTGCAATAAGTAGCTGCTTATAAAAGGCTTCTTACGCATGCCACATTCATAGAATTAGTACATTACCCAGTAATGAGCTAGATCAACGTGCTGGAAGTTTGAGAACTTGGCAGTCCTGATAATTTGAGTGGCATTCCCCTTTTGCACAGCTGAGGGTGAATCATAGCAGAGAATTGAGCATGAAAATACTTGAACTTCAAGGTCTTTCCCTCTGATCATGACAACCATACTAGCTAGAACTAAAAAAACTGTCTTGTGGCAGAGATAACTTCATTAATTTAGACCTCTTCATTTTTTAAGTCAATGTTTATCACTGGTTTAGTCTTAACTTAATTCTCAACTTCCAAAACATGCAAAAATTAAAGAACAGTATTTTGGCTTGGAAGTGACGCAAGTCACAATTTAGAATTCTCTCTTCACTTTCTTTTTTTTAACCACAAACAGGAACCCCTTGCCTTTAAGTTTCCCTTTGTTTTCCTCAAATGTAGAAGCTGACCTTAACTGTAAACAGCTATTAAAATCAAATGGGATTGTAAAAGGTACTGACACATCATGACTGAAGAATGACTTGATCCAAGTTCAGATCTTCTGCACTGATCATTATATTTTCTATTAATGTATGGGAAGACGAACCAAACATCTGCTATTGAGATCCTAATTTCACATGCTAAAATTAAGTACAGCAAAACGTGAGCGCTCAAGGGCTGTACTGCTTCCTTTGCTTTGATGGGACATGACAAGACATCTCTCAGCTTGGCCACATACTGTTTTCAATTAAATCAGACAACGTAATTACAATGAATTTATCTCGGTGCAGCAAAAACTCTGAATCTCTCAGAGGTAGCTGTGGACTTCAACATGCTTATTTATGGATCAATTTGGTATTTCATTACAACTGTAATTACTATTAGAACTAAGAATTAATCTCATCTAATTACACAAACTGATTTTGCTTGCAGTGGTATGTTTTCACAAATTAAGTAAGACGACAACTTGGGCTCAGTTGTTCACGCCATCCTAGGCCCTTTGGCATTTCACAGAACGTACATCATTTGGCCCCAAAGCGCAGACCTTACTTGATTTGACCACCAGCTGTTTCTATACCTACAGCCCACTTTCTCTTCTGCAAATGCACCCCAGTTTCCTACCATCAGAACTTCCTAAAATAGCACTTCATCAGATTCAACTAATGCTAAATCTGCATGCTGGGACACATGCATTCAAATCTATTTTAAATGCTGCAAATCTCTTTAAATAGAACCTTATTTTTGAAAGAGCCCAGCTGTAATTTGTTTCTACATAAAAGGTTTTATTTTTTACCCTCCATACAGCAAACACTATTAATGTTTCAGTTTCTCTAGAGACTATATGGATTAGACCAAATGGAAAGTTGCCATGACAACACCACCGTTATTTTAGGTATTAGAAATTCATGCCAAGTTAAACAAAGGGCATGCATGGTCAAGAACAACGGGTTTATAACTGTTCTGACAGCCAACAATTAAACTCAATGTAATTTTTAAAGTTTTTGAACAGAAGAGTTAAGCCTCATGCTTACAATTGGCATGAAAACAAAAATTAATTACAGTACAGGAGAGCATCTTTAGTCTCTATGCTGATGGTTAACATCTGACATTTGTCCCAGTGAGAAAGAGAAGAGAGTCTGATCAGAGTAATTTTTAAAGTGTGCCCAAAAGACTGAGTCCCACACCCCACTTTCAAAAATGGACAGTTGAAAGGCTAAATCACTGGAGGAGAGAGAAGGGGGGCAGCTGTTCCCAACTTTTAAGTGCCTCCACCAAGGTCTGACAGCCAACAGGCCAGCAAGATAGCAACCTTCACATCCTTCCTCATTGCAAGTGCTCCAGAAGATCTATACCCATTACATAGTGACTTACAGAGCTGACACTTTGCTATTCAAAGAACAATTCAAGCACAACTCTTAAATAAAAAGATTTAAAAGCTTAAGTGTAGCTCACAGATCCTCAAAAGTAGTTAGATACCCCACCTGATTACAATTCAATTCGCAAGTCACTTAGACACTTCTGTAAGTGTGGCTCTAAATGTTTATAAAGGCTTTTTCTTTGCATACAGTGCATTTTGCATAAAGTGAAAGATGCCCCTGCCCATGGCAGGCGGGTTGGACTAGATGATCTTTAAAGGTTCCTTCCAACCCAAACCATTCTATGAGTATATGATTTTGTGCATTTTTGTAATTTAAAAATTTCTAAAATAAAGGACAAGTCCAAATTCTCCTAAGTGTTTTTGAAAAACTGAGCTCCTGAGCACAATTGCCTATGTTTCAGCAAGTAGGTGAAAAGTTAGGGAATCAAGTGGTCTGATCAGTTAAATTCTGAAAGCTTGAAACTTTGCTAAAATTTTCTTCAGCAAGTCCCAAACCAGGGCATTTTTAACTTAGTGCCTAACATAAAGCCAGTCAACTTGAGGCTCATAAAACTGAAAGTTGTTTAAGCTTCTCTCTGAGACAATGGTGAATTCTAAAGATATTCTTTAGAACAGAAACACACTGTACCCAACCATCGTATAAAAACAAACACTTCTGAACAAAACCTAAAAGTATTACTGACTAGTACACTGTGTATTTACTGTTATTGAATAAGGGCACCTACCTTGACGCTGATAATAGACTTACGATGATAAAGCAGCAAAATGCTGCAATCAGCATTTGAAAAACATTATAATCCTTCGGCATTTCAGTTCTGCTGTTTGTGGTTCCTCAAGACTGAAGATAAACAGTCACTATTAGCAGTTTTCACAGGTTAGCAGCTCTTTAGTATCACCACTGCCTGCCAGAACTGCTACACCCCCCTACTCACGTATCGGTCCAGGACACTTTCCACAGCTGAAGCTGATACTATCAATTCAGTGGCCGCTGGCATGCTTGCTTCCAGCACGCCATATACAGAGTGCCAGAATCCTCATGTGATCTGCTTCACTCACCAGTGAAATCCTAGCTCCTCTATCTTGGTATCCCCTGGCTCAGAGATGTATTTAAGCCACCAGCTCAACGCACACTTCTCTTCTTGATGAGATACAATACCTGACTGTCTCCCTGTGCTGATAAAGGCTTAATCAGTTGCTCCAGCTCAATCATGCAATGTCTCTATTTGCATCATCAATAATATACACACAAAACACATAAAAGAAAAAAACAAAGAGGAAAAGCAGTTGATTACTGTTTGACGACTTACTCTTCATACTCAAATAAGAATTACATCCTTAGAGCTTAGGTAACCAAGGAAAATGATAAATTGGTTTATTTTCAATTAGGGAGCTTCTGGCAAGCAGTCCTTGGAAAAAATAGCAAGAAACCAACACTGTCAGCACGGTCAGTATTAGTGGTGCAACCAAGCTACCTTTAGTATTTAAAAGCTATCAGTTGACAGCTTTAGTTTGGTGGTAAATCCCATGAGATTATGCAAACTGCTAGAGAAAGAAAGGACTGTATTCAAGAACACCTCTGATTTGGCAAAGTAAAATAATCACTAAAACAAAATAAAAGCAGCAGCTTTATTTATACCTGTGATTCTACTCTCTTGGACAGCAAAGTCCATAGCTTACTGACCAGTAAACCACTCATCAGCAAAGAATCTGTCCTACATACCTCAAGGCCCTCTCAAGAATGAAGGCAAACAAAAGGCAAGTAACTTGGCTAATATAATAGCTGTTAGAGACAAGACCTCACCTCCATAGCAGCCCAATTAACAGACTTGGTGGAAGGAAACAAAATGCACTGGGATTGAGGGGTACAAGAAAGCCTGTAACACTTAAAAAAGAGAAACTTTGAAGAGATCAGTCATTTATAACTTAGTTGGTACCAAAAAGTCCAGAAGTCACAGATATTTCAGACCTCAGACTAGGAATAAGTTAGTCCCAAGGAGTGGTTAAAAGGAAGAGTTACTTGTCTTTTCTTCAGCAACAAGTATATTCCATAATTAGCAGGGCACATATATTAAGTGCCTATTGATGTCCTCAGATACTACTTGCAAGGCAATACTTCTCACCCTAATAATAGAGTAATTCCTTCCCACATTGACTGAACAATGTGAAGTCCCCTCAGTGCCTGCATCAAGCAATGGGACTTGGCACATAAACCAAGCACTCAGCAAAGACAAGACATAAAATGTGCACTGCCTTTCAAGGCAAGTGGGTTGGAGAGCTGTGCTGGGTTTTGGCTGGTAATTTTCTTCACAGTAGCTGGTATGGGGCTATGTTTTGCATTTGTGCTGAAAACGGTGTTGATAATACAGGGATGTTTTCGCTATTGCTGAGCAGAGCTGACACAGAGTCAAGGCCTTTTCTGCCTCTCACCCCACCCCACCAGCGAGGAGGCTGGGGGTGCACAAGGAGCTGGGAGGGGACACAGCTGGGACAGCTGACCCCAGCTGACCAAGGGATATTCATACCATATGGTGTCATGCTCAGCATATAAAGCTGGGCGAAGAAGGAGGAAGGGGGGGACGTTGAGAGTTATGGCGTTTTGTCTTCCCAAGTAACCGTTCCGCGTGATGGAGCCCTGCTTTCCTGGAGATGGCTGCACACCTGCCTGCCGATGGGAAGTAGTGAATGAATTCCTGTTTTGCTTTGCTTGCGTGCGCAGCTTTGGCTTTACCTATTAAACTGTCTTTATCTCAATGCACAAGTTTCCTCACTTTTACCCTTCCGATTCTCTCCCCCATCCCACCAGGGGGGAGTGAGCGAGCGGCTTGTGGTGCTTAGTTGCCGGCTGGGGTTAAACCACAAGAGCCCTCTCCAAAAGAAAAAGGAAACCTCAGTCTGGATAACAAGGGAAAGAAGTGTGATGTGTAAAGTTCTGCAAACCTTAGGTGGTCAAACAGGTAAGAGGTATCTAGCACCCAGTTAAGCACTAAAACCCAGAATGTTCATAAGCTAGTCAGACTACTTGGCCATGTGTAGGAGATGTTATGCCTGTCACTCTTTTGAGGAAAGGGAAACTCTGTAGGAATAAAAGATCAGAGCATTAAATGGACTGAAAAGTGATTACCCTGGCAAGAAAAGGATGAAGATTAGGTCAGAAAGAAGCTGAAAATAATGACTTTGAAGAGGGAGTCCTGCTATAGCTCAGGAGAGGAAATGCGTCTCCAAGTAGTTTATGACAAAACTCAGACAATGAATGAGTAGATAAGTACTCAGAACGTACAAGTATCCTCCTTTTCTCTCTACTCTATGCTGCAGCATATTTTAGGTTCTTTTCCACTTTGAGGAAATCCATAGGATTGCTTAGCAGGTAGCCAGAGAAGAGAGGATTAAAAGATACCCTGCAGACCTCCAAACACAAAAGCCTCAACTGGACTTCTTGTCTGGAGTTTTTTGGTACTGTGGGAGGACACCTCATCAAGGACTGTGTTCTTGAAGAATCTTCAGAAGAAGTTCTCATAACACTCTAATCCAACTTACAGAAGAGGAGGGGGAGAATGACAAAAAGGGAAATGAAATTCAAGGATGCATCAGTCGAGGCATTTCTGCTTTATAATGGTGACAAGAAAGTATTAGTATCGCTGCACAATACACTAAGGTTTTATTGGAATATCATGAACAGAAACTATCAAGACAAATAACTCAAAACTACAGCAGGTGACAAGAATAGCTATTAGGATGACTTATCTATTTTGGCAGCAGATACCAGCTGGTTGGCAATGCAAAATAAAGTGGGCTCCTTTTGCTCTGAAAGAATTAGAAGTATCTTCCAAAAAGGAGAGGAATTCTTTACAAGGTAAAAAAAAAAAAAACAAGGACGAGAAGCATTATGACCTAGCAATGAGTAAACCTACACTGGAATTTAGACAAGGTTCTCAATCATCACCAAGAACAAAAACCCGCAACTATCCAAAAAATTGAGGGTTGGAGTGGCAGTTCTAATAGAGTTCAACATGAAGCACTTTATAAAAAGAAAAAAACAACACCCAAGTCCCTATAGTAGCATGATACAGTACTCGTGACAATAGAGAGGATGCAGTATCCTTTATGTACTCCATGTTTTCCTACTTTGTCAAGTTCTAGATTGCAAATCCAACCATATTGTGGTTCACTAGCTAATTCACGCATATTTCCCCAGGCCTTGATAACTTTTCACATACGTTCATGTCTTACAGAAAGACCCATTACTTTTGCAACTTCTTGTATGACTCGTTTACCCAGGTATAGTTCTATTGGTCTAGTTTGAATGATATAATTCTCAATATGGTTCCTTCCCCTGAAACAAGTAGTAAAAACATAAGGGAGGCAAAGAATGAAGTTTTTGCATATGACTCATCTTCCCAGACCTTTTCAACAGGACCTAGATTCCCCCTCTAGTCTTCTCCCTACTGAGAGCAAAGGGACATAATGGTCATATCTACAACAGATTCCCTGGACTGTAGGCACAATCTTCCCTCTTCAATGGGAATAGCACAGCTTAATCTGGAACGTAAATTTGGCCTAATACGTATTCAATGTGGGCGGTGTCTATTTTCATTTGAAAGGCTGGTTACTAAGCAGCAGCGAAAAAAAGTTTAAGCGTTACATCCACAGCTCAACATGAACAGCAGGGCATAAATTACAAATGGTAATTGCCAGTTCCTTAATTTCCTGTCTGTAATGGGTAAGTAAAGAATCAAAAATTATGTATGCTGTGAGAATGCCAGAAATAATGAACCTTAAAAAAATAATACTGTACAATAACATACAGCAGCTGCTGACACTTTTATCAACAGTAATCAAACTGGCAGGAAGAGATTTAGATAGTGAATCTAATTTTTTTAAAAACAAAATAGGATTTTTGTTTTTATTAAAGGTTAACATGACTTCTGCACATATAGTCAATGAATGGATGACACATTCTTAAGAAGTCAGAACCAGAACCTTTGCATGACACTGTGATACAGCAGTATGAAAATTAAGACTATTGGAAGTATAGTATGATAGTTCCTGCACTGCTGGCTATCACGAAGCTGTTTTCAGCCAACACGATCGAGAACAGCCTTCAGGCTGTTCCAAATTACACTTCATACGTAAATAAGACTTACACTTGTGAATATTGACTGAGAGAAACAAAGGATGGTTTAGCCACATTTTCACTCTCTATCCTGGACTTTTTGTCGGTCCTTTGACTCTGCACACGAGAAACAAACCATATTTCTTGCACCCCAGAACATCAAATACAATCTTTCTGCTAAGTCCATCTATTGATGCTATTTCTAATGCTCTCCAGCATCAACAAATCAATCATCAGCTTCATTTCTTTGTTTTCAAAGATCCTTGCCAAGAATCTTAGAATATCTGATAATCCCTTCATCTGTTTCTAAGGATGTTGGCTAGAGTGGTTTCGATAACTAAGCTTATTAAGAAAGGATTTCTAAGTTCATAGAATTCAAGCCCACATGAGTTTAAGGACTCGTCATTGTATTTCTGTGTTGAGTTCCTAATAGTCCATCAGGAAGAGAACATTAAGGTGTCTTTGCCGACCCCATCTGTCGTTATTACAAAGCGTTGGAGTTATTTAGGGTGTTCTCATGATCTGGTTTAAGTTACACTTACCCAACACTCCATATTGGGACTGTTCCCTGACACACCTGAACTGTGTCCAGCTCCACTCACAGCACATTGCATATGCAGGAGTTTGAAAGCCTTCACACTGGATAGAGTCTACCGCTCTGCGGGAATCCTTTTAGACTGCTTAATGGTACAGTTAAACAAGACAGAATGTAGGGATAATTTCTCTCCAGGGGTTTAGTTTCTTTTTCTCTCATCACACACAAAAAATATTCTTTGGCTTCAAAGTTGTAAGTAGCTTGAGTAAAGTAACCAAACTCCATAAAAATATAAACACACAAAAATCACAAGCAGTCTGAAGTATCAAAACAGTCTGCAGATCTACAAAAAGCTATTTTGAACCCAGTATCACTCACATTCATGGAAGTGCTTATAATTCCACACAGAATTATGATTTGTGATTTCATACTACAGAGAAATAATTTCAGACCAAACTAGATGAGGGAATTGGTGGCTTGCCACTGTTACTTAGTACTACATCAACAAATCATTTAAGCATTTAAATCAGCCTAACAATATTCAGTGAAATACATGTAATGCTTTAGATTTCTCTCCACTAAATGAAAGTAAACAATCCAGGCAGAAAGCCAGCTGTAAATGAAAGAAGGCATGGTGTACTGTACAAGGGTCAACAACATAAATCTGATTTGATACAGCACGCAGCCAATCCAGAGCATGCTGCTCACTGTTGCTGGACTAATGACGCCATATGGAATACAGATAGGTCCTGATTACAGACTGCATATGCACAATCTAACTATGGTTGTGAGTGCTATGGCTATAAAATGGCACATGTAAGGTTGTAAGTACAATATGAATAAATTTGAAAGAAAAAAACCAAAGAAATCAAAACATTTAAATCTTCAGATTGAAACGTTCTTCATGTAATACATAAGACTTTTCTTCTATAACCAGTTATTTGTTCTTTTTAATGTGAGACAAAGTCAGGGAACAGAGGACAACAACTGATAAAGAACTTGTCCACGCAAACAACATCTTCACAATGCCCACTACCATTTAGTCTTAGTACTTAGTCCTTCAGACATGGCCCATCGCCTCTCAAAGTTCTGTGGGGGATGCCTCCAAATACAGGTAGTGCCCAACTGTTTACAGCTGAACACTTTTAAAAGTATAGAATAAGTGGAAGAAAAGGGATGACAACAGCCAGAAAGTGTTCCTTACTTTTATCTGTTCCTAACTCAACTGTCTACAGGTGCATAAAGTCCCACCACGCAGCTCATATCCTACCATTCTTGTGTCAATTCTTACTAGAACTGACTCTTTCATATTCTCTTCTATAACCTCACTTCCTGCAGGCTGTTGTTGTGCAGCTTCTGATCATAAATCAATAGGTACAGCTGCAACTGTAATCACATTTGTTTGCATTGCAAGGGCATGGTATGGGAGAGGGTCAGCATAAATTCTTCCTCCTCTCTATCACAGTTTCGTGAGGCAAAGTCAGAAATACGCTGCAGCTGTACAGGAATAGTGAGGAAAACAGAATTTGCATCTATTTAGTTTTCAATGCTGCTTGAATAAATCTCCTTTGAAAATCTGACTCGTTTTAAAAAAAAAAAAAAAAAAACACAACAGATTGGCAGCTACAATAAATAGGTGCCCAATGTGCTTATAAGCTTCCTACTAGGCTCCTAATTTTGCACTTAAGACATCCAAATACCTTTGAAAAATCTGATCTTTATAATTAAAATATACAAACTTTAAAGTTTTCTGGCAATAGGCCTGCTTTTCCTACTAGCCATCTTCCTATTAAGAAGCCACCAGCAGGTTTTAGTGATCCTACCAAAAACTAGTTACATATTCTTGAGCTCCATCTACTGTCTGCCAACCCATGTACAACATGACGCAATTTTGTAACACTCTACCCATCCTTTCCTTCAATTTTTCCTTGGACTTGGGAAAAAGAAAAAAAAGAAGAAAATATGAAAAGGCATGAATCTCCTTTATTCAGAATTAGATTCAAAACTCTCATGGCTCCTATTTTCTTCTCTTTCCTGCTGTCTTAGCTGTCATTAGTCTAACTTCAGCTTTGCTGGACACCATTCAAGAGCTCTCTCGCATATAAAAAGAAGCCATTAACACAATGCTAACTTCAGATTTCTGTTTTTGAAAGCCTCCCAGTCCTGTCAAAGTAAGTGTGTGTTTGTCCAAGATTTACACAATTCAAATATAATTCAAAGATGAAAAATTCTGTTACTTCACCAGGGTAAGTTGGAGGCATTTCAAAATCAGCTATTTATCTAAAACTCCTTGAATACGCTAAAAATACTTCCCTCTTATACAAAGAGAGATTTCGGATGTGTAGCACTGAAAATAAACTCACAAGTCACTTGGGCTCGTCAGAGCTCAGTTTTTCAAAAGTCTTTACCAGCATGTATGAGTCTGAAGAGGCCTGTCTCCCTCCCACATTTTTGCACAACACACTTTGATGAAGCAAAAGCAGCAAGCTCAGCTCAGCTCATATAACTCCTCTTTCAACATTTTACTAACAGAAGGATTTGAGGGCATGGAGGCAAATGACCTCTGGGTATTCTAGATAGCGAACATAGCATTATACTCCCTCATTTGTGTAGATGCTTGGTTCCTAATAGTATCCGACATACAAAAATCTCAGACAAACCTGCTCCTTTGACAGCACACATTAATAGATGGCATCCCAACTGAAATCACGGAATCATAGAATAGTTTGGGTTGGAAGGGACCTTTAAAGGCCATCTAGTCCAATCCCCCTGCAATAAAGCAGGGACATCCTCAACCAGATCAGGTTGCCCAGAGCCCCATCCACCCTGACCTTGAATGTTTCCAGGAATATGGCACCTACCACCTCTCTGGGCAACCTATTCCAGTGTTTCACCACCCTCATTGTGAAAAAACTTCTTCCTTATATCTAGTCTAAATGTCCCCTCTTTCAGTTTAAAACCATACCCCTTGTCCTATCCAACTGGCCCTGCTAAAAGTTTTTCCCCATCTTTCCTATAAGCCCCTTTACGTACCAAAAGGCTGCAATAAGGTCTCCCTGGAGCCTTCTCTTCTCCAGGCTGAACAAGCCCAACTCTCTCAGCCTGTCTTCACAGGAGAGGTGGTTCCAGCCCTCTGATCATCTTCGTGGCACTCCTCTGGACCCGCTCCAACAGGTCCATGTCCTTCTTGTGTTGGGGGCTCCAGAGCTGGACGCAGTACTCCAGGTGGGGTCTCACCAGAGCGGCAGAATCACCTCCCTTGACCTGCTGGCCACGCTTCCTTTGATGCAGCCCAGGATACGGTTGGCTTTCTGGGCTGCAAGTGCACATTGTCTGGCTCATGTCCAGCCTTTCATCCACCAGTACCCCCAAGTCCTTCTCAGCAGGGCTGCTCTCAATCAAATCATACCCCAGCCTGTGTTGATACCAGGGGTTGCTCCGACCCAGGTGCAGGACCTTGCATTCGTCCTTGTTAAACCTCATGAGGTTCGCCCGGGCCACCTCTCGAGCTTGTCCAGGTCCCTCGGATGGCATCCCGTCCCTCAGGTGTGTCCACCGCACCACTCAGCTTGGTGTCACCTGCAAACTTGCTGAGAGTGTGCTCAATCCCACTGTCTATGTCATTGATGAAGATATGAAAGAGTACTGGTCCCAGTACAGACCCCTGAGGGACACCACTTGTCCCGGATCTCTGTCCGGACTTTGAGCCATTGACCACTACCTCTGGATGCGACCATCCAACCAATTTCTCGTCGCACTGACAGTCCATCCATCAAATCTGTATCTCCCCAATTTAGAGAAGAAGGATGTTGTGGGGAATGTACTAACGCTCCTTCTGCTGCCCTCTCCACAGGCCAAACTGTACCTAAACAGTATGGTCTCCAAAAAGAGGCAAGATGTTACGACACACACAAACATACCAGTCTTACTCTAATTATTATCTATAAACACAGCCCAAGAGATTTGGAGCTTTACTTCCATGGGCTTATCAGTAAGAGTACTGAAATGCTTACAAGAACCTGTGTTCCACAAGCTATATACTCACCTCCCCTTGTGGTTCATATACTTATACAGTTAAAAACCAACTTCAGGAAGGCATTGCTATGAAGGAGTTAAATATACTTTCAGTCCAGTCAGCTTTTGCTATTAGTCCACCTCAAATTATGAAAAAGGATCCAACAATACCAGTAACTATCCTCTTTAAGGCATAGTTCCTGTGGAAACACTACTGAAAGCCAAAATGAATAGAAAAATAAGTATTCCACACAAGAGACACAGCTCAGCAACAGTCAAGGAAAGATCAACCAAAAGACGGTAGACCGTAGTTCAGATCTCTACTGTTATTAACAGTTTACATACCTCACATAAAAAGCAGTAAAATTCTGTGTGGCACTCATATCTTTTATATATACATGAACGAGGACAGCAGACTGAAAAGTGCATTGTCTTGCAGAGCTGTAGAATCATACTTCCTGCATATTTACTGCAACACCACCAGCTTAGATTTTATTCATCACTTTGCACCCAAAAGATTACAGAACTGCTGACTCACCATCTTTCAGAGACTAGCCTGTTGATCAAACAAAATTCAACATGAGAAAATACTGAAACTTGGGTGTAAGATTCCATCACTAATTACGGATAACTGCATTCTACCAAAGAAAACAAGTCTTCATTAACTCCAAATAAATGGGGCAAGATTCTCATAATGATTTTAGGGGAATGAACTACTTGAGAGCTGCTGAATTTTAACTACATATGTAACTCCTTAAGTCTTTTTTGAAATTTTAATGGGCTGCTGAAAGCTTTTCAGAATAACTATCACACATACTTAAAGAAATAGTTGCCCTTTCTAAGTAGAGAAAGGGCACATGTTGCCTGGTATAAGGCTGAGGAAAAAAATGCACTACCCAAAACTGACTACTACAGAACAGGATTAAAAAGTAAAAGACAAGATGATTTGCCCAACTTACTGCAACAGTCAAAACTTATCCCACTAGAAATTAAATCAAGGTAACAAAAAGACGACAGATGAACAAAAAAAGAAAAAAAAAATCACCTGTATGTGCAAAAAAGATGATTTACATCACATTTTAGGAAAAACTTTTCCACAGTAACAATGAAAAGACCGTTAGACTAACCTAGTTTGGGAGGTAGAACAGATTATCTTGGGAGGCTACAGAATCCCTTTCGCTGGAGGTTGTGAGCAAATCAGAACATCTGTCTAACAATCTCAGTGACACTCCGACAAAGAAATTTCTCAAGTTCCCTCTAGGACCCACTTCTGTAACTTAACGGTGGTGGGGAAGGAATCTTTCCCCCCCATTCTGTGCCTATGGATAAAAAAGCAACCAACTTCCAACAGTCATAGACTCATAGAATGGTTTGGGTCAGAAGGGGACCTTAAGATCATCTAGTCCCAACCCCCCTGCCATGGGCAGGGACACCTTCCACTAGACCAGGTTGCTCAAAGCCCCATCCAACCTGGCCTTCAACACTTCCAGGGATGGGGCATCCACAACTTCTCTGGACAACCTGCTCCAGTGCCTCACCACCCTCAGAGGGAAAAATTTCTTCCTTATATCTCATCTAAATCTACCCTCTTTCAGTTTAAAGCCATACCCCTTGTCCTATCACTGCATGCCCTTGTCAAAAGTCCCTCTCCACCTTTCTTGTAGGCCCCCTTTAGGTACTGGAAGGATGCTAGAAGGTCTCCCCGGAGCCTCCTCTTCTCCAGGCTGAACAAGCCCAACTCTCTCAGCCTGTCTTCATAGGAGATGTGCTCCAGCCCTCTGATCACTCTTCGTGGCCCTCCTCTGGACTCACTCCAGCAGGTCCATGTCCTCTTGTGTTGGGGGCCCCAGGGGATGGATGCAGTACTCCAGGTGGGGTCTCATGAAAGCACAGTAGAAGAAGACTCACCTCCCCTGACCTGCTGGTCACACTTCTTTTGATGCAGCCCAGGATATGGTTGGCTTTCTGGGCTGCGAGCACACATTGCTGGGTCATATTGAGCTTCTCATCAACCAACACCCCCAAGTCCTTCTCCTCAGGGCTGCTCTCAATCCATTCTCCACCCAGCTGTATTTTGTGCTGGGGATTGCCCCAACCCACGAGCAGGACCTTGCCACTTAGCCTTGTTGAACTCATGAGGTTCGCACAGGCCCACCTCTCAAGTCTGTCCAGGTCCCTCTGGATGGCATCCCTTCCCTTCAGCGTGTCAACTGCACCACACAAGCTTGGTGTCGTCAGCAAACTTGCTGAGGGTGCACTCAATCCCACTGTCCATATCACTGACAAAAATGTTAAACAGCACCGGTCCCAATACCAAGCCCTGAGGAATGCCACTCGTCACTGGTCTCCGCTTGGACATCAGGCCATTGACCACAACTCTGAGTGCGACCATCCAGCCAATTCCTTATCCACCGAGTGGTCCATCCATCAAATCCATGTCTCTCCAATTTAGAGACAAGGATGTCATGTGGGACAGCGTCAAATGCGTTGCACAAGTCCAGGTAGATGATGTCAGTTGCTCTTTCCCTTATCCACCCAATGCTGTAACCCCGTCATAGAAAGCCACCAAATTTGTCAGGCACATTTGTCTTTAGTGAAGCCCTGCTGGCTATCACCAATGACCTCCTTATTTTCCATGTGCCTTCACATAGTTTCCAGGAGGAATCTGCTCCATGACCTTGCCAGGCACAGAGGTGAGACTGAATGGCCTGTAGTTCCCTGGGTCTTCCTTTCTTCCCTTTTAAAAATGGAATGTTTCCCCTTTTCAGTCAGTGGGAACTTCACCAGACTGCCACGACTTCTCAACATGTGATGGAAAGTGCCTTAGCAACCTCATCCGCCAGTTCCCTCAGGACCCGCGGATGCATCTTGTCAGGTCCAGGACTTGTGCACCTCCAGGTTCCTTAGGACGGTCTCAAACCTGCTCTTCTCCTACAGTGGGCGGTTCTCCATTCTCCCAGCTCCTGCCCTTGCCTTCTGTGACTTGGGCGGTGTGGCTAGAGCACCTTGCTGGTGGGTGAAGACTGAGGCAAAAAAAGTCATTGAGTACCTCAGGCTTTCCCTAATCCCAGCTAACCAGGTCTCCTGTTTCCTTGTGGAGAAGGCCCACATTTTCCATAGGTCTTCGTTTATCATGGATGTACCTATAGAAGCTTTTCTTTGTTTGCCTTTGACATCCCCCGGCCCAGATTTAATTCTATCAGGCTTTAGCTTTCCTACCTGATGCCTGGGATGCTCGGATAATTTCTCTGTATTCAGGCTACAGACTTTTTAGTTACTACAAAGATTACAATGAAATTATTACGAAAAATGTGATTTAATAGCCATGACTTGATAAAAAAAATACACACTTACAGTGTTTTTTCTCCAGCAGAGGGCAGTGTATAATTAGCAACTACTCATCAAGCATCAAACCTGCAAGTTTTCATTGTGAGACAGATAGAATACATGTATTTAACATTAGATTAGCTCTAATAGGATCTTATATTTCTGAATTATACAGCTTGTGTACAAGAGGCAATTGCTGTGGAGTGATGTTTGTGAAGCTTTAGTTCCTACTAAGTAGAGAAACATGGAAAAAAGGTAAATATCGCTGACTGAAACATCACTGACACCAGTAACTATCTTTGAGTTAGACGACAAATCCATAATGACAAAAAGAGATGTGTAAAGTCAAAGTCAGGTATGTGGGCATACTCCTTTTGTCCTCAACAAAATACATTCCATCTGATAATTCCACCTTCTATGATGCTGTTGCCCTTGCTGCAGTTGCAAAAAGGGTAAAAAAAAAAATAGAGCTATAGATTCAAAAAGAACCTCCTGATCATTTAGTGCCTTAGCAGTCAGGCATTCCTCCAAGCTCAGATACTTAACGTATAACACTGTCAGACAATACAGAAACCCAACACACTTTCTGCTCACAAGTCACAACTCGCATCTCCACAGGCAAGTCTCCACAGGAGAATGATATGCAGCACCTCATGAACAGGCATACACTGTGCTTGGCAACTTTTCCAGTGGGTTGGGGATGTCTCTAATATATTTCCATGTCTAAAAAGGCTCCTTGCAATGAAATTTCAATGTCATCGGGAAGAATTCTTTCCCAAACTGTGACTACTTGTCATGCTGACACAGGTTTTTTTCTAAACTTTCTCAAACATACATGCACACATACAAACTTTGCTTTTGATAGTATTCTTACCATATTATCTTCTTGGCACAGCCATTAGAATGATGAGAGTCACACCACACATATATTTGATTGGCATCCACAATGCTATGAATTTGTGCAATTAACTATACAAACTGTGCATCAATAAACCTCATCACCTGATCAAAGTTCCCTGAAGTTGAATTAAACCCACAAAATACTGTCCTATCTTGCAAAGCTACAGATAACGACCAACACAACAGAACGTCATCAAAATTTTACTTTCAGTTGCACTCACAAAAGCTGCCATAAATGACAATAATTTCTATGACAGTTTGCTTTCTAACAAAACCAAGGAGGAGTAAAAAGAGGGAAAAAATGAATACTATGGGACTGAGACAAACAAGAATCCTTCAGTAGAACTTCACAAGGGAATAATGTTTTTCTGCAGCTGTAACTTCCTTAGACCAGTGACAGTTTTTTCAAGTCTGAATCTATATATAAACTTTCCTTGTGACCATGCTGAGCAGACAATCAGTCATAAATTTTCTGATTTTTCCACTAATGGATTAAAATACAACTCTAAAACCTCAGGCCATAAAATACCCATCAACTCATCGTTGATAAGTATTCCTGTAATTATTAGCACTATTTCCACAGGAAACGCTCGAAAGGTTTCCATGAAAGGAGGAGAGAAATCTGTTTTTCTTCTTTCCACCCTGATACAGCCTTAACGATTACAGCAGAGACTTCTATTAAAAGATCCTAAAGTATTTATAGTGAATAGGAATGGGACAGAAAGCTATCTTTAGTTCACATGAATTTGATCAAAACGACTCACAAGAACTTCTCTGACACACTCAAAGCTGCCAGCACTTGATCCTTTCTCCCCTGCAGGAGTCTGTTCTGTGGATGTGCAGACTCAGGGTGTGGGAAGAACCTGCTGAGACTACCAACGGATCTATTATTTGGCTCATAAAACTTGTAAAAATCTCACAGAATGTACAACGTGCTATTGTGTCCATAAATCTCTTTCATGACTTGGTTAGCAGCCTGACTCAAAGCAGTCTGGCCTATTTTCATTTCTACCATAAAAGGGTTTTTTGAAAGAGCCATTTAACTGTGACCATGGTTTCAGCAACACTGTGAAGACAAAGGAAGGGCTGAAGCCGTATGGACACTTCAGTACTCAGACTCCAGCAAATCAGTACTTTTTTTTTTCCTTGGAACTTGCTTTTGCATAATTAGCTCTCTTTATATACTGAATGAACTAATACATCAATATTCAAGATGCAGGAAACTGCCATTTGTGAGCTGTAATTTAGATGCAAGTCTTAGAAACCATAGTACGTCTATAGAGAGCATGCTCTAAAAAAATGCCTTCAGAGGATTAATTTTATAATCAGTACTTTCTGTCTTGTATCTTGAACAGAATAAAACAGAAGAAAAAATAATTTATTTTGCCTTCCCTCTGTCCAGAGTATTTCTAAATACAAGGAATTATTTATATTACTTTTAGTCACCAAATTCTAGCAAGGAAAGGTTTGCATAAAAAGCAAATTGATACACTCAGCTTCTAAGTTTACCATCAGTCTCTCTGCCCTATACAGCAACACCTGCTTGTAGTCACTACTGCCACAATAAACACTATGATATTCTTTTCACTGCGAAACAGAGCACACTGAACCAAAAAAATAACCATGTTACTTTTCCTCAAACCTGAATGAATTCTCTGCGTTCTATTTACAGTAGAGTCCAGTTCTGAAGAGATGCTGATCACTCCCCAGCAGAAGCACATTCTGAACAAGTATTAATTATCTTTCTTATGGGACTCACAAGAAACTCAAGTAGCATGCTTGCATCACTGCAGAAACAGTGCTAATTTGCAACTGTGAAGCTGCAGGATCAGCTCTGTGCCCAGCTCCCCTTTTTGAAATTACTTTTTAAGTCTAGCTAGTTTAAAACTAGCTGCCTGTCTTGGAGTTGAAGGAGAATAGCTTTGCCTGTGCAGCCTGATAAAGTGGATCAGTTATGAGGATGGCACATATTTGATCATATCGGATCTTTCAAAACAGCCGGCTACAATTAGCATGACAGGGAGCAGCAAGAGTGGGGCTGCTCCCTAAGGGAAGGCAATCTGGGAGCACAGGGTGGGCAATGCACTCACCAACAAGGTGCAGTCCCGCAGCACCAAGATGCAAGCAAGCTGGGCGGGGTGATGACACCAACAGGGCCTATCACAGTGCAGTGAGCCTCAGGCAAGACAGGGTAACAGGCCAGGTCCAAGGTCCATCCAGGGCTTCCCACACAGCACTTTAGGAACAGGGCTAGGGCCAGGCACACCTAAGACACAACTCAGGCAGGGCCTGAATGCCCCAGTCTGAGCCTAAATGGAGCCCTTGTTCAGTGGATGTGGGTGGAGGTCCTAAGAGTGGCTGGTCAGGACACTTAAAGGCCAATTAGTGCCCTCAGGGCCCTGACATAGTACACTTCGCTTGGGATGGTAATTCTTGGGTAGAATCACCAGCAGCCAGACTACCCTAATACAACTTAAATTTGTGCCATGTACTACTTTCAAGATAATGTGATTTTTTACAAGGCAAATTAATCAAAAGTCTCTCTTCTCTTTACAGTCTGAACAGCACGATGAGAGAAACAAGAATCAGTATCAAGACTTTGTGTACAACTAGCTTGTTCTAGTTAGTTTTGATGTACGCTTGATACATGACACATGCTTAATAGTCAAGTTTATGTGTGTTTTCAGTCAATCAATCAACACTTCTCATCCTAGAGACAATACTAACTATATTTTCCTGTGCATTAGAAATATGAATCTGTCTCTCAGAACTTTGGTATCCTGAATCAGCAAAATAGCATTCCCAAAAGTGTTCTTCTCCGTCTTCTCTTACTATCTCTTCTTCATTTAAAGGTATTTTTTTTTCACCACTGAAGCAACATCTGTCAAAGCCTACCCACTTGGCACCAACCCTGCTTGCTCAAACTAAATATGCACACGTTGTATGTCAAATAGACTTGTGCAAATGGCAATGTTGGTACAAGCATAATGAGATGCTACAGAAATCTATTATTTCAGCTTTGTAACTTGAGTAGGTTAGTGTTCTGCAGTTTATACCTGACGTCGCATTCCCATCATAATTTATTCAAGGAGCTGGAAAATTTATAAACATTAATGTAATAGTTACCATAAGGTAGGTTATAGAAGACAATGAACACATACTTGCAGAAACTTAAACCAACAAAGGGGGTTCCAAGATCCTGTTGTTATGAATTCAGGCACATCTTTTACAATCATAGTAAACTGATAATAAATTATTGATGAGAATCCTCCTTTATTTGTCATTAATGATCATTTTTTGCGTAAGAATACATTTCTGGAATCAGTGTTGTTAGTAACCTGGACTTTTACAGCCAAAAAATGTTGGGGGGGGCTATATTTATTAGAAAGCAATTTCTGCGTATTTTTCAAAGTTGTACTTTTAAGATTTCTTGTCTAGAATTCCTGTTATAATACCATTGAACTGGGAACTGAACTCACAGTTGACTGAAGGTAGGGATACAGACAGGAAAAACTGAAAGAGGAAGGAGAAAAGAAAGGGGTGGTAACCCTTGTATTCTCCCTCATAAGTCTCTTTTCCCCAGGCTTTCCTCTCCAACATCAAAGTTTTAATAACTAAGCTTAGCACCACTGCTATTGACAAGAGTCCAAGACAAGCTTCTACTAGAAAAGTTGAAAAGATCAGAAACCACATTTATAATATAGAACTTGCTGCAACAAGACAAAAACACATATTGATGAATTGGCACATGAAACCTCTGCCTTCTGCTTGGCCATGTTATTAAACTGTAACAACGTACTCTGTACAGCATAGTGCAAGATACACAGTAAATATAGAGCAATTAACATGTCCACCACTTTGTTGCCTTTGGCATCCCCTCTTCTACAGTACTCTTCAGAAGCCTCTTGGCCTTCTCTGTCTCTGCTACTTCACTATATCCCAACTTTAGGCTGGGATTTAGGCCAGGGACCTTGCAACACTGAGCTGTTTAGAGCGGAATTCCAGCAGCAGTCCTCAGAGTCCTTTGGCAGCCCCTTTTCCACGGACCTTTGTGTTCTGCTCTTCCCCTTCTCTTCTTCCAAACCCTAATTCCTACCTCCACCCCAACCCTAGGCAAAAGTCCAGCAGAGGACCCCTCCACACTTTCAGGCAAATTAATTCTCGGCACTTTCCTTTGGCAGCACTCTCAACACTGCATTACATTCTCCTAGTTTACTTCTTCAATCAACCTGAACCCTAACCTGGGCACCTCTCCATCTCCCTCAACTACGAACACCCACAGAGGGAATTCTAGCAGCAGAACCCAGTTGACGGGCTGGTCTCCTCAGTTTCTTCCGCACCTGAACCCTAACCTGAAGCAGAAATTCAGGTGTCTGAGAAATTCAGGTTGTCCGCATGAATAGCTACAGAAATATCCTACATTCAAGGATAATCTGTGTTTATCAGACACTTTTCAGAAGATTATGGTCTTCTAAAAGACAGGAAACAAAGCCCAATAATTAAAGAAGCCCATTGTTGAGAGATATGACATAGAAGCCAGATTCTTTCAAGGTTCTCATATTCACTTAAATGAAACATGTTGAAAGGTACTACTTCAGTGGAAATTACAGCACTGCAAGAGACTCTCAGTACAGAATCACATCCCTAAGGTTTCTTCCAAAGTTTCTATATTGCCAATCCAGGACTAATTTTTTAATAAAATTTATGAATGCTCCAGAGTATTTTTTTATTTACTCTAACAAAATATACATTTATATATTTTTTCAGCACTCTGATCTTGTACAAAAGGAAAAACAGAACTTATGGTTTTGCCAGGATTCCAGTTACTTTTTGGACCAGAAGTGAATTTTTAACTGCAATGTTAGTAAGTATATTGCTAAAACCATAAACCTAAATCTGACATTTTTATGATCTTTTCAGATGTGTTCCTTTACTTCCCTAGAAATCCATAAGCAAGAAATACGGATTCTTTTAATCTGTTAACAAAGGTAAAATCATAGGTAGTCACCATGTAACTGAAAAGAAGTCCCAACATAAAAATGCAACCTACCCCCAAAGCACAATGCCCACAAGTATTTCACTGAAGCATGCAGAAAATAGTCTGACATATATAATTAGTTTTTCCTGTAGCAAAAGATAGACAGAAGCACTATTTAACTACAAATGACTGGAAATGCTCTGGCAGTGCTGGTTATATATCAAATAAAATATTTTGAGGGTAAGAAACAGTACCTTACCTTAACATATTCCAAAGTAGGATCCAGAATATTCTGATCTCTGTAAGAAAATGGGGTGAAGAGGGAGGAAGAAAGGACACAAAAACAAACAAACAAACAAAAAAACAAATGGTGAGTCCAAATATAATCTCATACTGAAGAGATGCATTCATATGAGCAATAGGCTACTAGGTCATGTTAAAATCTTCACTAAAAACTGTCTGTTATAGCTAGATGGCCTATGCTATCTAACTTTTAACAAATATATAAATCACTGATTTCTTCTAGAAGGTCAGGTAGTGGAGCCACTAGTAATTAATTTGGGAAATAAAGTTAATTACACAATTTTAAGCAAAGCAAAAACAACCTTGAAATTTCAATAGATGGCTGAAAATACTTATATACCACCTACAACATTTGAAATAAATTTAAGAGAGAGCTCTCCCAGTGGCTTCTAAATTTATTTCTTTGCTTGTATGTTTTCCCATTTAAGCTACTACTACTGATAGCATTGAGAGGGTATTGCTAACACAAGAAAATAGAAAGTAAAACATTCACTTTTTATATAAACAAAGCAAAGAGTTCATAGATTTGCAACAGTAGAATGTTTTACTTTACATTTGGAAAAATAAGTATGGTTCTTGCACTCTTTTAAAAAGTTCTCAAAATTATTATAATTTCAGCATTACAATTATTTTAAAGCCAGATAATCAAGTCATTGCCCTATTTTAAAAAGAAAAGACCTCTTTGCAGGTTTTCTATATGTACAGATAGCAAAGGGAACAGAAGCCTAAGTGAAGAGCCCTGTGATCAATTAGAAATCCTTCCATAAATAGAAATAAAAATAATATTTTCAAAAGTTTTTGTATATGTGGGAGTTTTTTGAGAATTAGCATGTTAAGAGAGTTTGCAGTACACAACTGGATGCTTTCTACAGAACCTGTGATGACACACACAGTGCTGCCTTAAATACAAACATGTAACAGGCACAATGAAAACCTTGCGAACTTACAGAGGGATCAGGAGCTTGTTATAGCAATCAAGTTTGCCACACGGACAACATACACCCCATAAGTTTAGAAACAGAATCCTGTTTGGTGGAAGTTGTTACGATGATGTAACACAGGAAACCTAATAAGTGGCTTCATATATGTAGAAATCGGGTTACACTGGAATCAACCAACCCAGAATACAGTCTCTAAATTCCTTGTGTTGTTTTGAATGTAACTGTATATCACCTGAAACTAAGTTATTATTTTATACTCAATTTTTAGTCTAGTTCCCTAACAGACTAGGGAATACCTACGCAGAGGCAAAACAGAGCCCTCCCACTTTTTAGCCCTTCCCATAAATGATGGTGCTCAGCTGTTCAGGCTGTATCATGCGTTACTGTTTCATATTATCCCAATATTTATCAAGGGTCAAGTTCCATTCCCAGCTTAGTTTAAAAAAATAACAACAACAATGCTGCCAAATTCAATGGAAATAGAATTTGGAGCACTTGAAACTTTTTCCTAGCCAATATACAAAGAAGGGGCAGCTTGGTAACTGTATGCACATAAAATACATACAAGCATACCAGCAAAAACAGGGGTGAAGCACAGAGGAATAAGAAAAAGGAAGTTTCTAAAAAGAAAAAACTTTCTCTCTCAACACTTTGCAAGTTGACTGGGAAAAAAATCCCATTCTTAATCAGTTCAGTAAAGTCATTAAGCATGGCTGAACTCTTCTCACATTCAAATGATCTGCGGGAAGTTATGCCAGTACCAAATGCTTCTGAAAAACTTTGCAGTTTAGTTCTTCACTTGCCTGTGGAATCTTTCAGAACAAAGGGTCTACCAGCACTGCATATGCACCACACTCCATAAAGAACGAACCTGAGCAATAAGGCTAACAACTAGTTTACTTGCTTACTTCAGCAGTGAGCATGTTTTGTTATGGTCTGTATTTACATACTCTACTCCTGAAGACTAGCCTTGCTATAGACTCCACTGTTCCCACCATCAGGTACAAGACAAAAGATCTTTAGCACAGATCAAGCGAAAGCAAAATGAAAGAGGTAGAAAAGCTTTAAGATAAAACAGTCTATTTACTGCTATATAAAGCAGGAAAACCAGAAGAGAGAAGGGAAAAAAGTGACCTACATGGAATAGAGAAGTTTTCTGAACACCTCAAGGTAAGGTGTTGGGTAAGGGCTGCAGCAGTAGGACTCACAGTATTGACTTCATGCTCTTTTCACTCGTTCTGTCACAGAAAGGAATTTAAGAAAGGGACACACACTCCCACATCCATTTCGGGTATTCACATTGCTACCAGACTCTATCACCTCATTTCATCACAAAACAAAATCCCTTTCCAGTATTTTTTTTGCTCATAGGGAAAAAAAAAAAAAAAGAAAGAAAGAAAGAAAGAAAGAAAGAAAGAAGGCATCTGACTTGATACATGTAATCAAGCCATTCTCCTGAGTAGTCTCTGTTGACCCTCGCTCCACATGCACAAAGTCTGTGTGGAAACTGTAGTAGCATAAACGCTCCTCCGGTAATAATTCATCACTAAAAGAAAGCAGTTAGTCATCACAATCTTAATCTTCACCATCCTGAGGCTGTCCTAGCCAGAAACACATTCTTTCTAGAGCATCCCTACTGACATCTGAGAATACTTTCCTCTCTGCTGGCTGATCTTGCAGACCTACAACCCTGTAATCTCTCCCTACTAGTCCTTGGAAACTATCTCAGTTTCTTTTCAGTCCAGCTACAAGATTCTTATTTTTTTGCACGTATGGGCTTCTTACTGATATTGCCAAGAAAATACACAGAGTTTGAAAGTCAGGCATGGAGCTCCAGCAACACTACAAAAAGATGAAGAAGACACGACAACAGAAAATGTGGAACTGATCCTTTGCTTCCCTCCTCTTCCCCCAAAACAAAATCTGTTGCAACAATGAAGAGCTTGGTGTCATACTGGTTGGAAGTGACTATCTGTGAGCAAGTACCGATGTCTTTGAACACTGTGAGAACCAACATAACTTCTCAGAAAACAGGGATTACCATTATATATAGACTCCCCCAAGATATAGCTAAAGCTGACTGAGATGAGAAAACGGAATGGAATACAGATGTTATTGGATGGTATTCTTCCAGTTCCCAACACCTCTAAATGACAGACAAATGTGCCGGAAGAATTAAAAAAAAAAAAATGCCTTTTGAAGTGCTCAACATCAGTAGTCATCAGCTAAAAGGAAGAAAAAGTCCCTATAAGTAATATGAATCGTACTTCTGGTATGACAAACTAAATACTGCCATACAGCCAACTTCAAATCCTGCATTGATTTGAAGACAATGAGCAACCAAACATGAAAATCCAGTAAAGAAAACATTGAAGTCTGAGTAACTAGTCACTCTTTTAGAAATATTTGATAAAATTGTTATGTACTTATAGTCAATGCTACAACTGAAAAGCTGAATCCTGGAGTTCAACCCCAACACAAATTACTCAGTTCAGTGGGTGCAGAATAGCCAGAATCTCAGCAACTCGGAAACATAGTCTTTTTCAGACTCTGAGGTTTGTCCAATAGTTGTCTATAGCACTGCCTCAATAAAGAGCCTTTAAGCAGATATCCTGTAATCTTTAGCTGTTGATTCTACAAAAACCTCCACCTTTCTACTAACAATCATACATTACCTCCTCTCATCATTATTGCTGTAAAGAATCCTGCAACATACACACCTTGACAGACTAAGCCATATTAAGCATCTGCTTTCTCCAAGCCTTTGGCATCCTCACAGACATTTCAGCCACAATTATAAATTAGCTGTGATAACTTTAACAAAATTTAAGCGTAGACACAACAGTATTATCAGAGATGCCCAAATCCTCACCATCATTCAACTATCATATAGATATTCTTACGGTGATAGAAACTTCTGAATGGCCCTGAAGCAGCTTTGTCCTACTCCACCCTTTTTTTGTGGGAAAAACATTAGGACACATTGCCAGTACTTGATGTATGAAAGTATGTTTGTTTGTTTATTTTAAAGTGACCTTTGTTGGGGACATTTTCAAAAGCATCTCCTTTCTACTACATTGAAAAAGTGATCCTGAGAAGAACAATCTTCTCAATAGTACCAATGTCAAAACAGAGTGAAGACGATACAGGCTCAAAGGGAGCCTGAGAAACTGAAAATGTACCAAGCTGTTGCATGGCTGCTTACACAGACAGAACTGCTATAAAGAGACCAGTTGGGATCAAATGCTGCTTCAATTTCTGTCTTTGAAACCTCTCCATCTATGTAGATTTAAGAAATACACTACTACTAAAGTATGAAGGTGCAAGTTTGAGCATGCTAGACATACTGTGTTTAACTATATGTACTGCAGACTGATGTATTTGTACTGTAAACGACAGTAAAACATCCAGTGATTTTATCCTCCAGCAGCTTCTGCTTCACACATGCACTCCTACTACATTCCTAAGGCCATTCCACCCTTCTGTCTACAGCTGCACAACACCATGGACATGACTCATTCAAACACCAGTGGAAACAAGTGCAAACTGCTATGACTAACTGTGTAATGACCTGCAGTTCACACAAGAACAGTAGGGACTCTTCAGTAATTAAAACGCAAGAAAAGATACAATGTACTTTTCTCTGAATTAAATGAAGTCTCGACTCATTCATATTTGTTCAGAATGCCCCTGTGGAGATAATGTTACAGCCTTGTACTTTTACCACTTCAATCTTCTGCATCCCCCCAGCTTGCTCCATTTGACCTATCACAGCAGAAAAATCTATGCCATTTTTTCTACCTTTTCCAAATCAATTTATACTCCTGCACCACATACAGTGCTGGTCTCTACAACCTGTTGAAAAGCTCAGACTAGTCACCCCCATTTTTTTTCCTTGATTTTCCTTAACATATAGGAGTCCCAGAGCCAAAACTCTATTCTTCAAAGAGCTTCTTAAATCTTCTATTCCCAAGACTGTTACAATGTTGTTAAAATAGTGGTTGGGCAGCAAGACTAGTGCTTATCCAAAACGGTCACTGTTTCTACAAACTTCTTTATGTGTGCTGTCGTCTTATATCTTCAGCTAGCAACTCTTTACAGTCGGTGCTTTAGTTGCTGTAGTTATTCAGAATCCAGCTCCGCAAATTTTTAAGTGTTGAAAAATAATTTAACCTTGCAAAATGAATATGCATATTCCCAAAAGGCTGACAAATGCTCAGTAGAATCACAGACTCCATCAGTTCATCTGACATTCATGTAAATCTAGGTACAGTTTATTCACAAAGCATGGCTGTCACCTGGCTGATAGGTCTTTCAGGAATGTGTATTTGGACTAAAGCATAGGAAAGTTAATCCTTTGCTTTAGTACTGAATAAGATGATGGTGGGAGGAAGAACTGTCCTCCCTGTCTATTCCCTTACCCCAATTTAAGCAGCTCATTACATCAAATGCCTCTCTACATTGGATATTGCAAGTGAGTGTCAGGAATATATTCCTCTATGTGACATTTAACTACACTGGGGATATTCTATTCAATTTCACTGATTTCCTCCTAACTAACAGAAATTTAAAATCCTGTATTACAATTGATCACTCACCTCCCCTCCCCACCTCCCATCATCAAAATAGATTGTATTCTGACAAGCGAGTTGCACCAGTGAGTTGCAACAAGCTCAGAACACAACTCCGAGAGCGTGCAACCTTAGCACATAAAAATGGCAAAAAGTGGGCATCTTTACAAAAGAGACTAAGAAACAGCAGAGCTAGGAGAGAAACTTTAGGTGTGATGGAAGGAGTAATTCAAGAAACTTTCCACTACATACAGTGTCCTCTGCCCAAAAAAGAAATGGCCTGAAAAGACAGGAGTTTTCAGGAAGTTTTTGAAAAATAACAGACACTCATTTTGGTTGGGGCTTTGAGGAATTTGGGCTCAAGTTTACCTGGTAAGTCATTCACTAACAATAAGGTCCTGATCCCACAATTAATTTCAAGCAATGGTACAACCGTGCCCATCCCATATGGCACTTCAGTTCCTCTGCTCAGAAGCTGAAGGACTGGGGTTGAATTAATCTCCAATACTGGAGAAATGGTCTCTGGTTTTGAGACATTTTGTCTCGTTCCCCTCATCTCCCTCCCCCAAGACCCCACATGGGCAGATTTTTGATAACTGACGCCTGTAGCCAGGTTTCCAAAATGCCCATAAAAAGCAAGTAGTGAAGCTTTGGTTCTGCAGGTCTATATCAAGCAAGCAAAGACAGCAGATGTGAGCATCAAATGGGAACAAAAAGGTGAAGTGTTGAGTAGAACTTCACAACAGAAGAATCTGACCCCAACAATGGAGAGAGGGGCTGGAATGGAAAGGCATACAAGCCAAACCAGAAATGACCCCCAAAAGTTAAAGGATAAGAGGATTTGGTACTGGATGTAAACAGAGAACGTTAGCTAGTCTCTGCTTATATAACAGAGCATTCCTTCTACCACAAACATCTACCAGCTTTAGTGCATAGCTCTGCTCTGCCTCTGAGACAGCTGAGGTCAGATTTGCAGGTGCATATGTGAACAGGACAGATCAAGAGAAAGAATGGGGAATTCTGGGAGAAAAAGCATCAAGCTTTGGGAACATCTAATAAATCCTTCCTTTTGAAAAACTGTTTATGTGTGCATGGAAGAAGTCAACGAGATATTCAGTAGCCCTAAATTCACCATACTTGTCTTACACCTATTAAAAAACACAACCACAAACTCACAAACAGTCTGGCTCAGGTTTTATGGAAAACAAAACTCATACTAAGTGGAAGTTTCAGGCATTACACCAAAGCCATAATTATTTTTATTTTAAAAATTCTGTGGTTTTAATAAAAATTTCCTCCCTACCTTACCCTAAAATTTAAAGGGAACCAAAGGTATTGATCTTCTTCCTGTTAATCTTGCAAATATTTTCATACCTGAAGAACTACATTGCATTCTATAAACCAAACAAACAGTATTATTTACTTTTCTCCACACAGGAAACATGTGAAATACTTACTTTATTTGATATATTCAAATCTTAACTTGGTAACATTTTATTTTTAATTTTCAAAGTGCACCTAACCATATGCTATAAATGCACACACAGTATTCATGTAAAAAAGTAATAAATATTCAAACTAAAATTATCCAAAAAATAACGTTTTCAAAATCACTAGTAAGAATAAAATAAACACTGTCTAAATACCTGACCCACCACATTCTCAGAACCCAAAGAAAAACAGAATTTGCAGGATCTGGAGAAGCAAAACAGGCTGCAAATTCTGACAAGGAAGAAGCAAATCCCTGAAGAGTGCACTTCTCATGAGGTACTGCCTTGCCAGCTCTTTTCCCTTATAAATCAGCTGTCAATTCAAGGACTTCATCAGGTCTCATCTATGGTGGTAATACCACTAAGAGGAAAGGAAAAGTTTCAGGAACCCAGAATCCAGCCATTAATGGCTTTATACCTCAAGACTTAACGCCTTGCTAACTTCCAAATATACTGCCCTCCAAAAACAAGGTCCTGCAGAGGACAGTGAGTCTGCTTAACTTTACGCTGATGAAGTTACCCTGTTAATGTCAGTGGTACTAGTCAAGTTTAAAATTGAACATTTTTTTTTTTCCTGGACAGTTACATAAGATGAAACAAGTACGCAAGTCTCATCCAGCTAAACATGCAGAGCCTTGAAGATCGGAAATTTTGAAGAGTACAGAACATCCTAAATGACCAGATAAACTAATCTACTCTAGAATAACTCTCTGCTGCAGCAATAGAAAGTCCAATGCTAGACGATAGCACTTTATCTGAAATAACGGGGAAAAAAGCTGATATAGAAAAACAAGAGGAAAAAAAAGTCTGCTGACCAATACTCAAACTAAGAGTCTGAAGTCTAGCTAAATACACAGTTGGACGCACCTATCATACTTTCAGAACTACAGAAACTAAGTGTATTCTTAGCATCAGTATGCAGATACTTCGGGCTAGTCTATAAAATACATTTTAGTTTACAGGTTATTTGCCACATTTTGATCTTTTGCAACAGGGTTCAGGGAGCATTGGAAGATGTTAGAGCTACTGGTTTGCCCATTTCCTCAGTGAAAAAATCAAGCTAACCACAACCTGCCCCCCCCCGATTCAATTTTTCTTTTTTAACATGCCCAAACAATGTTAAAAAAATGTTAGATATGAACAGTTCACATTTGAGGTTTTGGTGGAGTAAAAAGAAGATGTTATTTGTTATCTACCTACAAAAAGGAATAGCTTGCAGCCTCATCAATAAAAACAGAAGTAGTAGTGTAGCTACACTCGCTTTCAGGACTTTCAGCACAGCCAGGAATTTAGAGGGCTTGAAAACACAAAATCAAGACAGGAGAAAAGGAGAAAAGATTAAAACTATAGCTCTGTAGTTACAACTCTATGCTTCTAAATACATAGACAGTTAAAAGTAAAGCTTTAAAAACAGCAGGGGGGGACGGGGGGGACACATGGACACCTACCAACTGGTAGGTCAGAACCTCTCATGAACAGTGATAAAACAAAGCATCCAGGGAATGATATGTAATTTAGAGAAATGCACAAAGTATTTTGATTCCAAGTCAGTTCCAACAGTACAGCCCTACTGTTTGTCAGTGACTCTATTTCTGAAATGTCAGTACAAAGAATGGAATTTGAACAAAAAACTGTCTTTGCAAGTGTGAACAGATGAAATAGTTACTGGAAAGACAGCTAGTAAACAGGAATTAAACCAGCGCATATTCACAAACATCCTGTATAACGGGAAACAGCCAGTGTAAATTAATGTCAACTTCATTTGAAGGCTTTAGTTAGCATGAAAACTCGAAGCGATCATTTCTGGCAGATGGTGCACTTCAGCACTTCCTAGGGGAAGGCTCAGTTGAGGAAAGAGATAGCGATTTAATGCAAATGTGTGACCACACAGTTTCTCCTAAAATATCCAAAGTCCTACTCTTCAAAGAGTCCCATACTACACATACAGGGCAAGGACAAAATTAATTCATCTTTCTTTCTATCAAATGCTAAATTTCTCATACGCATACTTTTATCAGTCAAATATACTTTCTAAAAAGTCTGAGGTGGACACATATGAAACACTAAGGGCTTTAAATAGGCATGTTACTCTACAAACAGCATAAAAAAATTAATAACTTTATTCATAAGAAATTGCGTCTAGGTTTGATTTTACTACTGTGCTAGATTATCCATCCTGAAATTTCTATTCAATTCTTTCAAAGTACCATGAAGAGAAAAAAACCAAACTCACCACAACACACCCAACAAACCAACAATGCCAACTTTGTGCAAATTTGGATCCTATTTCTGGCCTCTTGACAGTTTACAACTTCACACCAGAGCTGTTATTAAACTCTGGTTTTAGTTTGAATATTAAAAATTAAACTGAATTTCACTTAATTTTGTTGCAAAGCCTGTTTGTTTCAACAGGAATACAGGCTGGGGTTTCTCCTATTACTTTGCAGGCAATAGAGGAATTCCCAGTATTGAGAAAGGAGTATCTTTTTTCTTTCCTTCACTATGCTTTAAACTGATTGTGAAGATGACATCTTTATTAGCCTGATTCTCCAAGAACACAATGTTGAAACTATCATACCACTTGCATTACTTTTCTCCCCACAAAACAACTTTGGAACTAATGACCTGTTTGACAGTGGGGTATCAAAAATACATTTCTTTCTCACAATTTCAAAAAACAAGTGGCTAGAGGCAGCAGAGGGAATGACTTCCTCTGTGACAACTTGCTAAGAGGAAGACTGTGGCACGAGGTTCAACATTTATTAGTCAGAGAATCCACATCAGAAGAAATGCTATGAATATCCTAACCAAGGAAAAAGTCTTTGTTGATGTTTATTCTATACTAAGTACTGAAGAGTACATGCAGCAGCACCCATGACTATGGAATGGATTTTTGTGTATCTTGTAAAAGTACTAACTTCAACTCAAAACTCCAACTGGAGGAAAAACATTCAGAATATGTCTTACGCTCCTCTTTCTTTCCCTGCTATGTGGATTGGCTTACCAATAACGGATAGTATATATGCAGCCCTACTGAAATTAAAACAAAACATAAGCCTTGTATGAGAAACATGTCTTTTGGAATCAGATTCTGTTAGTTTTTATGATACTGTTTGTTAGATTTTTTTATTAGGAAGTTTAGAAACACAGAATAGTATAGCTGTCAGCTGCCAGACAATCCAAGAAGCAATTACTTGTTCTGCTATCTCTTGCAATCACACTGCCTCATGAAACAGAGAGCACAGTATCAATACTGGAATCTACTTTTGCTTTGGAGTATTTGCAAAAGATTCTTTGTAAAAATCTTTGCTCCATCCCATCTTCTTAACAACTCTCAGAAATTCCTTGCATCTCTACAATGAGGAAACATTTAAGTATGTTCATATCAGAGCCAGTACCAGACCCACAGAGACTACTACCTTAACCCAAGACTATGTGAGTACTGTAGACTTCCAGCTGAAATTGTGTAGAGTGTCAAAACTGGTCTTTGACAACTGCCTTCATCACTACATTCAAACTTGCTGTGATAGTGCTAGTTCTGCATTGCTTTCAGGTCTTGTTTATCTGAGGGATATTTGGCTGCATTAATGAAAAAGCATGAAAATGCCACAAGTTTGTTAAACTGGAATGTCAGTCAGGGAGAACCATAATCATTGAAGTACACAGGTAGCTCCAAATGACACCATTTCTTCTGTTAATCCAATGTAAGTTCAAGTTTGTGCTTTTAACACCATGAGCCTATGACTCCATCTCTCTGATTTTTGCCCAAATGTAGGTATGCCAAATCTTCCTAATAAGGACTGCAGACTTGTGATGTGCTTGGTCGCAGAAAAATTGAGGCGAGTTTGACATTTCCAATATTCACTTATTTGAAGTGAAATATGCCTTGTAAGATATGTAGAGAGTCTAAAATTATGCAAATAATTGAGATAGCATTGCCTGTGAAAACTAGGAAAGTACTGGGGGCACGGGGAAGAACCACTTATCCTTCACAAAATAGTAGAATAGAGAAACAAGAATTATTCTACTTCCCTGGAACAGATACTAGTCAAGATAGCTGCACAAGACCATGAGTATCAGCATAGTGAAATGAAGCATTTGATACAGCAAATACAGCCAGTACTCTGCGTTAGTAAGAAGAGCAAGAAAGATGTCTGGGCTGACCCCCTTCTTCATCCACACAAGTGTGAAACTTTAATAATTAAAAAGAGCTTGGAAATTCCGTGTTTCCTGATGGCAGCCACAAGACACAGGCCAAATTTGAACAATTTTTCTTTTAAATAAAGGTATCATGATATAAGGCAAAGCTAATTAAACAAAGATAACCGATGGACCAGGTGTCAGAGGGAAATTCCAGTTGTGCTTTATTTAGGTTTAATTGCCAACATGAGACAATAGAGAATATTACATACAAGCAGATTTACAGTTTTACAGGCTAAAATAAGAATTCTCTCGTGAAAGTTCTTCAAGTGAAGAAGTTTCAAGGGAGAATTCTTATTTTAGTCAATAAAACTAACTTGAAGAACTTTCAAGAGGTCAGCTGCTTTAACTTTGGCCATTTAATTATTTCCAAGAGACTCAAAATCAGATACAGGCTTTCTCAAGAAAGAATACCTTTTTTTTCCCCTTGAACTAATTAGCACAGGTGTACATTCCCAAACCAAACAGAAGAGAACACAACTTTATTGCATTGAAAGTTGACAAAATAATTCCTCCAAGTCTTCAGAAGTGACTATCAGGTTTGAAGAGGCTTCACCTCTTATGTGTTTTGTTGGTTGAGGGGGTTTTTTTCCCCCTGAAACTGCATGAATTAGTTACTGCAACATTAGAAGAGTGCTTTTGTACATCAGAATTATATTTTTCCATGTTAATTCAGAAGATACTAGAAATTCCATAAAGACATACTATTTTGTAAAAATCCTGACAGAATATAATCCTACAAATAAATTACTATACATACACTTCATCTTGGCTGCAGAGAAATGCAATTAGGGAGTTGTAACATAAGACAGGAGAAAAGTTTCTGGAAATCACAAGAGTTCCACTAGGGAATGACACAATACATTATCTTTTTCCTATTCTCCTCACTTTGGCTTATTTTCTGTTCCACAAAATTAGGTATTGTGTATTTATATATTAAAGATTACATTACTCATTTTGAGCTATTGAAAATGTTATCATAGTTATGTTTTTTAAAATTAGAATTAATCAAACTTAAACTATGACATGCCTGAGTCACAGTTCAGTATAATCGGATCCATGTGCACGTAAACACTCTAATCCTAATGACTATTAGTTCTGGTCCACTGACATCAAATACAGCACTTGGGTTGAACAATGCATCTTGAAAAAGTTTGATTAAAATGTGTGTTCACACTTTTAGTTTTTGTAAACAGCATTATACCAATGAAAGACTGATTTACTCCTGAATGAGAATATCCATGTGATGTTATACTATTTCACAAGTTCCTACACTGAAATAAAAATATTCCAGGGCTTTTTTGATAAAACTCTGATCAGGTAACATGGACTTCCCTATACTATTAGTCTCAACTAATTTTAACGTGAGTGTAAGCATTGGAATATATACCTTAGCATATATAGCAGAATGCTTACCACAGGAAAAATCAGACTTGCTCTCTCAATTTTCTTTTAAGTATACTAGTGAAAGGTGCAGAGTCATCCCAAGAAGACTCAAGAACTGATATATTTGCTGTCAAGTTGGTAATGTCTTCTGCTCTAATACAACTGGGCTGTCACGTCATGGAGTGGAACGCATAAAGATCCATTAAAAAAATGGATCTTTAAAGAAAGCAAAAGGCAGAAGTTGTTACCATAGCATTCCATGTGTGTTTTAGCAAAGCAATTGGAAGATCAAACATAGGAACAGCACTTGCTGCTATGACTCAAAAGACACAAATTCTATTAAAGGCTGCACTGACAACATCCTTTGAATCTCTTATTATTTCAAAAGCACCATGTTTTAATTCTGATCAGGCAGAACTTCTTGACATTTTCCTCTCAAGCATTCTGTTCTTACTCGTATTGCTTGTGCAAAAGTGTTCTTCATAGGACAAGGAAAGTTATCAGCTACAAGTATAAATATATTTAATATGGAGGCTTTGGTCTCTCAAGAAAAGAAAATCTCTTGTAAATCCTGTTAAGTAACTGGTCTTGAGAAGGACGACATAAGATAAAACTTCAGTGTATATCACTATATTCTTTTTATGGCAGCAGCCCTGGTTGCTTGCGTTCTCTGAAAGCATGCAAATTAAAGCAGCAAATTATGTTAAAAAGCCAGTTCATGTAAGCAGGTACATCTCGGAGATCAGTGACAGAGGAATACTAAACACACTGAGGCTCTTTCTTCTTTCAAAGTGAATAGGGTATAGAGAAGAAAGACTTATTTTCAAGTGAGAAGAAAGCTTGATCCTGTATGCCGCAAGCAAAAAGCATACAAAACCCACTCTACACACACAACTCCACATAATTAGAACTGTCCTTCCCTCACAAGATTTGAGAACAAGAAATCTTAGTGATGGACACAGCAAAACTAACAATCCTAATTCAGAAGTTGTCATTTGGTTATCTTTTTCTCAATCTTTAACTCTGTCACCCAAGCAACCTAACACTCTCTCATCTTTCTGCCTTTAACTGATCTACTACATTACACTGAATTTTTCTTGTGTTAGCTGGAATTTTTTTCCCATTTTATAGACCTCAATATCAGAACAAAAAGAGGACATTGACAAAATTAATTACTTTTTTGTAAGCAATGATATATCAGTGATGATAACAGATTCCCAAAAGAAATGCTAGCTATGAGAGTCTAATTCTTTCTCAAGAGTCATGGATATTATAAGCAGGAAGTAAGGCAAGAACAATAAACAGGGATAATTTGCCATTAGCTCAGTGTACATTGGGTTCCACTGAGTCTTCAAGAAAAACAGCTCATGTGTAGCCCTAGGTTGGAGGCAGCTGGAACACTACCCTCTCCTTTTCCTCTCCACTCCATCTGTATAAGCATTGAATCCAAATCAAAACCATGTTTGAACAGTTTGACTTCTTGGTTAAAATTGCTCTGTTAGAACAATGCAAAGGGTCATTTCAAAACCATTCAGTGACTTTTAAAAGTTTCCTCCATGGGAATAGTACGTGCAATGCTATACCTTTTAAACATTCAGAAGCAAGACCTAATCCTTAAAAATTATTTTTAAAAACTACACAGATGTCAAAAGAAAGACTAAAAATCCAAATTACTAGATCCCACAGAAACAGTGATATAGAAGGACATTTTAAATAGGCATGAGTATTTAACAGCCCATATACTGACTGATCTTACTGCAAAAGGAAAATTATTTTGAAGCCTGAGCTATTCAGGGTAAGTCAAAAAAAGAAGAAATTCTCAGAATTCCTGAAATCTATGCATCAGATTCACTCCTTCCCCTCCTCACCCCGCACATGTTTCACACTGGTTTTTGTTTGGCTTCTTCCATCAAGAACTAAATTGAGTCCTAGGGAGAAAAATCAACCTGTGTTAGAATGCAGAGTTATAATAAACAGCTGCACCTACAACTGGACATTTAGAGGTCTAGAAAAATATATAATGACTCCTATGAAACAAACATATGTAAATTAAGATTTTACAAGGTACCTGGCATGGAGTTTGTTGCTCTGCCCATTTTGTGGAGGGTACTCTTCTATAACATCCTGTACAAAAGGTGGCTGCTGCCGGTGTGTTCTGGTGTATGGCAATGTTCCCATATGGCTAAACATATCACAAGACCTAATGGGAATTGTCCCCTTCTTCTTCCTGGGAAGAGTGCCATGGATAGAGATGTCTTGAAAGGAGTCTGAGTGATGCTCAGTTGGTGAAGGTTTAGTGGTCAAAAGGTCCATGGAAGAAGCTAATGAGAACTGGTGGTTCACTGGGCCATTTCTGGGAAGACTTGAAAATTTTCCTGCAGCTATCATCTTTGGTTCTGAAAAAACAAAACAAAGATTTATCATAGCGCATCAATCATCAAAGCCCCCACTTTAATGGAAGTAAATAGCACGACTAACAAAGGCATCTAGAACTGAACTTGTGCTTTGCTTTGAGGCAGTCACATACCTCAAGATGTAGCCTGTATTATAATCCAGTCACTTTGCTCCCAACTGCATATCAAGCACACACGTATATTAACTTTTATTCATGTGAAAAGTCACAACAAAAAACAACCCATCTGGACACACATGCAAGAGCATGTCCAGAGCAATTCTCCATTTTTATTCAGGAAGTTCCTCTTTTTTGCTCCTTCACATCCTCTGAAAACTCAGACATCAACTTAGAATCAATAACAAAAAGCAAAGTTTTAAGAACATTTTGACAAAAAATAAAGGACACTCTACAGCTTGGTTTGGAAGAACGTGTTTCTAAACCCAGTAGTTGGCACGCTGTGAGGAAAAAACTGTTTCTGGAGAGTCTTGCTCAAGTAATAAATCTAGCAGAGAACTGGTCACATATTTCTAACAGGCTGTAAACTAAAGGGCTCTACCCAAGAGATAAGGGCAGGAGCAGATTACTGGAATTCTCTTCTTCAGCATGCACAGCCTGCTGGCTCAAATCGTTGTTGACATTAGGGATTTGCATAGCTGTCAGTCTCTTGTACAATCAATTATAGCCTGCCATACAGTACAGGTCTTTCTGTTATCGTGAGCAAAAAACTTCGTGAGACAAACACTTCAGGCACATTAACAGATTGGTGTTCTGTTCCTCAAAAAACGCTGCCTTATGCTCACTTTATAGTGTTATATTACAGAAGAAAGGCTGCCTTATCCTATCCAGTTATATTAGCCTGCAAAAGCCACTCTATGGAATATACACACAGACCTAAAGGTCAACCAGTCCTACATTATTTAACCTAGGTGGGAGTCAACCAGGTGCCTCCTATAAAAACTGGAAAAGCCACAGGAGCAGCAGAGATTGATATGAAATCAGAAAGCAGAACAGCTTTTGCAAATTAACAGTTATGGACAGGGAGAATCTGTTCTAACTTTGGTCAAGTTTCATGCTGAAAAATAAGAGTAGCACCCTGAAGGCCCAGCAGCCTGGAATTCAGCTGCTTACAGCTGCGCAAGAATTCCTCTGGTTTTGGGGAATGCACAGGTGTTGCAAGGAAAACAGAGCCGGCTCTATAGTCCTCCTGCTCCCTTCTCCAGCCACAGAATCCCAGGTACTATCAAAGTGTTGCCGCACTGAAGCTACTGTTAACTTCTAGTCAGAGGTTATCATAACAGGCTTAGTTTTACAGTAACACTAAAGCTGATCTCAAATTTATGAAAGAATTCTGCTATTTCCTGTCAGCTGCATTGAAGAGATTCACAGGCTGGATAAGGTTTCCACACTTCAACAACAAATTCCTTCCCACCTCTCCCTTTATTGAAGGTCCTACAATAAATACTCATAAATTACAGATGATGAATAATATTTAGATTTTTTTTTTTTTTAAATCTTCAATTTGCCAAGGCTCTGTCTGAGCACAGCTACTATGTACTATAGTAGAAAAACCTGGAAACAGCACCTCTACCCAGAGAGAATCTGTTTGACTTTGGTCAGTCTTCTTGTTGAAAAGGGTAGAAGAGAGTTGAGAAGTTAATAAGAACTGGCATTTTTAGTTACACAGATCCACATAGATTTTGAAATCCTAAAGAAACCAAACCACACTCTCACAAAAAATCTGCCATAAATTGTCATATGGGCCCTTGATGTCAAATACTAAATCGCCTCTCCATTTATCATGTGGTTTGAGGACACAGTTTCTGCTAGCTAGTATTAAAAATATCACATAACTATATTCAAAATAATAAAAAAAAGTGCTGTAAAGTCAGTTTTGCATTACAATTATTCTAAGCAAAACAACTGGTCCAGAAATAGGAAACTCTAAAATGCAAATGCTTACCACAAAGCTACAACCTGCTATAGCTAAAGCAAACTGTCAGAGCTTGTTTCCAGTAAATTCAGCTTTATTATTGAGAGGAATGATAAAAATTAGCTCAAACAATAGGGGAAAAAACCCCAAACTTCTCAGAATTCACACAATCATTTGAAAACTCAACTTCATGTGTCCACTACAGCAAGGCAACAAACACCATTTATAAAGAATCTGAAAAATTGGAGGCTAGCTTGCTCATATTGCACCAACACATTGTTATTCTCCTTTTGGGGGCTGCTGAGATTCTGTACTTAATAATCATACTTTCTTGTTGGTTTATAAAAAACACCTCCAAACCTCTGAATTCTAACTACTTAAGTGCAGGTTATCCAGTCAGAGAGATTTTCCTTCGGCTTTCCTGCAAGATTACCACCACTATCCTGAAATGGAACACATGACATTTCCTGCAAATGGGCATCAAAACCAAGCAGGTATAAATATAACCAACTAATACCAGACAAGTCCATGATAGGATTACAATGACAGTAAACTGTCAACCACTTCATGTTTGGTGATCCATAAAGAAAGCTGAGAATTCCCTCTCCTAACCAAATCACAGGATAATTATTACAGTAATCCAGCAGGTTTCCAATCCATCAGTCTGAGAATTGTCAATAAATAAACTATGACCTCAGAGTATATGACTTCATATACTCTGAAGTACAGCATTTTCCATTTAACCTCCCCTCCTAAGAAGCCCTTCTTAAGAAAACCAAACTCCCTCCATTATGTCCTAATCATTGCACCCTTTAAGTCACTCTCAGTAATATCGCATGACTTACAAATTCAATACCCAATCCTCAAATTCACACCTGAGTTTTGTTTTGAGGAATCAAGTTACAGTTCCAAAGTTAGTATGGAATACCTACATTCAAGAACTTGCAAGACACTTAGCCACAATTATGTGTGCAAAAAAAAAGCCCACCACACCCCCCAAAAAAACAAAACCCCAAAACAACAGGTCTGCTAACTTCTACCCATAAATTTATCTGCTTGTCTATGTGCTGCTGTACTATGTATTCTTCATAAACATAAACCAAGAACTACAACAATTAGCTCAGTAACAAAAGTCCTGCCAAACTATCTGTACATTTGTCTCATATTGAACGTAAACACTGCAAGGAGGAAGCCTCTTCAGCTGAAGACTCTGGAATGTCTCAAATATTTTAGCATATGATTTAAAGAATGTTTGACTTTACTAGATATAGAAACCCTGAAAATTTTACTCCTTAAGAGACACTGTGCTTTGAACATCTGCCATCATGCAATCAACAATGAAAACGGTAGAAATTACAGCAGAATGATAGCCCAAAAGGAACTGAAGTTTAATTGTACACATTGCTATTTGTCAAAATGCAGGATCTAACAAAACAGAGCACTTTGGAAGTCATACAAGTTTCCCCTAACTAGATGCAAACAAGATTGACTCATGCCAACATAATGTTAAAAATGCTAGGCGAATTTGTATTTATATAGAGAGTGGCATTTCTCTTTCTTCAGTGTGTAATTTGGGAAAGGATATGGGAACGGAATTGGCAGGAGTCAGACAGTGAATTCAGAGAACTGGAGGGCATGAGAGGTTTCCAAGTAACTTCTGACATGTTCTAGTTATTTGTTACGAATGAGGGCAAGAGAATACAAATGAAAGCGGCTTTAAAATCAACATGGCATTTAGGAAAACAGTATGAGATTGGACATAGAATAAAATACATATCTGGTGGGCAAGACCAAACATGCACCAAGCTCTAATCCAATGGGGTGTGCATCTCTTCACATCATTGCTCAAAACAAAAAAGAACCATATGAACAATGAAACAAATAATCTTCGCTTCCCCAAAACAACATACAAAATATCCTTCTACTCATGTCCTCTTGACTTTGGGATGCAAATACAAACTTTCTGGCTCAGCTTGTCTTCATGGAAACTTTCTGACATTCACACTGTCTGAAGAAGTGTTCTGATGGTTCATTCAACCAGATACAGGTACAAGAATAAATGCCCTTCCATACCACAACATAACACAACTAGTGGCAATAGCTGCTGCTTTGTTGTTTCAGTACATTGGAAGAGGGGAAGTGAGGGAAGAGGAAGTCTCCAGTTTGGCCTCAGAGATTCACAAATGGCCTAACAAACAGTCCAAGGCTGTATATGCTCATGCTAATGGAAACTTCATAAAAGGAAATAGAAAAGCCATTTCAGAGTTCCAAATCAGACTCTCAAGCTATCTCAAAACTCTGAGTTATATCTAAACCAGTTTTGGACATTAAAAGATTCACACTTTCTCAAAGTCTTGTTGATCTGCAGTCCAAGTGATTCTCCCTGTTAGATCAAAGTCTCTGAAGTCTACACCTGGTGTTATTATATTACCAATGGTACAATACTCAAAATCTTACCATGTCTTTATCATTACATACACTATGAAGCTAAGAGGGCTTGAGCATGGTTTAATACATCCAACTGAAGAACAACTGCCCTTATGTTCTCAGGTCTTGACAAGATGGAGTCAACTTTTGTGAAAACCCTACTTACTTTGACACAGCAAATCTCCTCATAACCTCCTCCCACCCACCTGCCCTCCCTCCCTCCCTCAAAACCAGTAACAATAAATTAGGACGAGTGGGAGATACCTTACTCTCCCTGCTAAGCTACTTGGCACATTTGTGTGCACTATGCAGCTGCACACAGGAAATAATGAAAGTGATCAACCTTAATGGTGAAGAAAGTCAAGTTCAGGACAAAAACCAGATCAATTTCCTCAGATTTATTTTTTATATAGTAAGATAATAAGTTAGGGAAACAGAAAAAGCATGACTGAAAAGCTACTAAAGTTAACATATCATAGGAAGAAATACAGTTAAAACTATAGCCACTATAAACTCAAGGTAAACTTCATGTTGTCTCCCTAGAAGCAATGTAGTCGTCTTCATTAGTATAACAAAAAAGAGAGGATTCCTGCTCCCAAAATGGCTTAGAAGCAGCTTTCTACAATCTGTATTTTCTGCTTTTTTTAAAACAAGATAAACTGATGCAGTGGCTGCTATAGCAAACAAGCCACAGGACTTTGGGAAGAATATTAAGGTTCAAGAACCTACAGCCTGTTATGATAAGGAGAAATAGATTAAGAAAGCACACGCAATAGTTCAAAGGCTTTAAGCTACTATCAGAAAAAACATGAGTCTGTCAAACATCAAAAACTCCCCACAAGACCACAGCCAGGTCAGTGCTTCCAAAGGGTCTTGAAGTGCTATCAAAATGTTCGTGCTCTCTTTCTCTCTCCTTATATATATATCATATAATTTCCACTCTCCATACATCCTTGCACTGTAATCTGACAATCTGTTTAAAATACTGTTTTTAACTATTATTCTCAGGCAACAGAAAGCACACAGGCCAGGATAAGATCTTAGAAATTTCTCTGTTTCGAAATGAGAGAAACAGATAAACCCCACACTTCTCTTTGTGAGTTTTCACACGTAGAATGCCTTGATATCTATAAAAAATGCCATGAAAAACTGATCATTGAAGAGGATTCAACAGTAAGTAGAGACCTCCTCATTTGGCCTATACTATGAAATTGTCTCAGAAACTTAAGTGCCCAACCAGTTAGCTCAGTAATCCTGAACGGTATGAAGCCTTGACTTGAAATAAACATTCTCTCCCCATTTTGCTGGCAGAAATAGAGGACTTCACCAAGGTTACAGTCAAATCTAAGTGCTTTTCAGCTAATGCTTCAAAATACAAGCTTTTGTTCCTCCTCTAGTATAGGAAGTCATTTATTATTTTGCCTGCTCCTCTGTTCCCACGATATTACTGAAAAAAAACCCCACAAAACAACCCACTCTAACTGAAAATGAAGTATTTAAAAAACCTTTTCAGCAGTAAGTATGCACTTAATTATTTTGAACGAACAACTGACTTATGGAAATTACAAATTTGTACAGAAAGAAGCGTTTATACACGTTCCTCTTTAACTGACAAAAAAAAAAAAAGAGGACACAGCATTTCCTTTCTCTCTACCCAGTAAAGTATCTCGGTATCTCGAATACACCGGTGTTTTATACTTAAAGAATATTCAATAGATTTCCATGGGATCCATTCCTGTAAAACCTAAGCATTGGATCAAACCAAACGTCTCAGTAGTTACTGCCACAGGCATGGCATTTCTAGTAGCCCGCAAGTCAACCGCCGCCAGGGCCAGGGCTCGCCCTGCTCTTCCGTTCCCTGCCCCGACAGAGGTGGAGGGACAGAGGGACGCTGACACACACTCGCACACAAAATCAGCTTTTCATTCTCTGCCCGAGAGGACAACGCTGTCCCCACAGTTACCAGTCTGATCACTGTTGCTTCTTTCCACGCTTTCTGGGGATTAGTTGGAGGTTTTGTCCCGGCCAAGCGATCTCCTGGCAGCGAGTCCCGTCCAGGTCCCTCGGGGCTGCGGAGCCCCGCGGGCGGCGGTGCCGGGCAGCCGGAGGCCGGACCTGCAACAACCAGCGGCCCGGAGCGCTTCCAGTAAATGAACTGGGACGTTCTCGGGAAATCCCAAGGTATGGCCGTGCCGCGGTAGGAGCCGGCGCGTACACTTGCACCGGCCTGCCCTAAAGAAGAGCAGTTCGCGATAACTAAACTAAGGGTGAGTCAACCAGAGCTTTCTAAGAGCGCCTCGCCCGGGCCCCGAAAATACGGACCTGGTTCCGTGACTCTCCCGTTTTTAGCCCAGCAAACGAGACCGACTCCCGGGCGCCACTCACCTGGCGAGAGCGGCACCGGCGGGCGCGGGGAGGTGGCGTCGGGCCGGCCCCGGCAGCCCCCCGCGGCCGTGCGCTGCGTGCAGCAGCTCAGGCAGCGCCGCGGCCGCAGGCGCTCTGAGCAGCCCAGCCAGCGCCGAGCCGTGATTTACGGCTTTCCAACCACACCCCTCCGCAGGCGATTCAGGCTGAGTCTCGCCGAACCCCCAGCACACAAGCCGTTTACATGCAGTGACCCCTCCTTGCCCTTTTCCATGGATTTAAGAACTTGACTTCCATATTTTCGTCTCCCAAATTAGCACTACAGCAAAAATGAACAGTTTCCTAAATCCACCCTGTTCACGGACAATTCAGTCTGTTACACACTTTACATACACAATTTACTTACATTAGCAGACTTCCCCCTCATCCCACCGTGTTACATGAAGTTTGTGCAACAGGTTGGTAGAATAAAATGCATTTTCTAAAACAAAGAGTCAAATAGCTGTAAAGGATCGAGAGCTATTGACAGAACAGATGGCTAGTTAACCTCCTTTGGTAAAGTCTACCCTTTAAAACAATCAGATAATTATAGATAGAACGTTCATTTTTAAGAAATTACCTCAGGCACCTTCAGCTGTACCACTGACTCAGCCAAAGGGCTTTTGCTTAAATAGAAATCAAGGCACACTCAGTTGATTTTTAAAGCACTGTCTAGATCAAATTTTTCTTTAAAAAGAACTTTATTTGTCTCTTTCTTGTTGGTTCAGTCTTTCAGGCTGCCTGGCTGACATTTCTCTGGTCTTGCAGCAGTTATTCCAGTTGCCCAAAGCAACTTTGATAACACTGTTCTTTTCCTCATCAGAATTCATAAGCCAACATTCTGCAAACCTCTTCACAGCTATCCTATTGGCACTCGCTTTCCAGAGGCAAATATTTCTCTGCCTAATCAAACATTTAATTGATTTTGACATTAAATACTTGATCCCTACTAGTTGTATGGTTCTTCTGTTTTGCGAGATCTTCTTCATGCACTATTTTCATTTCACTCTAATGTTCAATCCTTTCACTCTCTTTCTCCGTTTCTACCAGGACTAGTTTTAATAAGCTGCTTCTGATGCATCTACTTCAGAGCCTGACCATATGATGTTGCTGAAGTTGTGGTCCTGAACTATCCAAATGATAAATGTCATTAAGGAGCAGATTATTCATCTTCCAGGACCTCTACGTATTATCAAACCAATCATCAAAAATAATGAAACTGGTATTCTCACTCCAAACAAGTTAAGCTACATCCAATGGTGACAATAGCAGGATTAAAATTCCACATGGTGACTTACCATAGGGACATCTCTGGGTACTGGGTAGAACTAGGACATCTACCTCTGTAGTTTGGGATTTTATGCATTGTCCAGAACACTGAATTTTGCAATAAAATATGTAAGGTAAAATATCTTACAGCAAAACTTTTTTTTTTTTTTTAAATGAAGCAATTCAAGACAAAGAGCACTGGACCTTCCTTTGAAGTGTAGATGGATAGAGTTTAAGAAACATCTAGCTCATCAAGACAAGATTTTTTAGCCATCATGTATGTTGCAGAAATAGGAGAGGAAAGTTCTGGGAAAAGTCCGGCAATTTTCACAGATATGAGTAGAATCTTTGCATAAGAAAGCTCAAGTAAGATGAAGTTTAGTATAAAATAAGAGAGAAAAAAAATAAAGGCAGAGAGCACTCAAATATGCAGTAAGGGAAGAAGAAGAGGAGACAGAAGATTAGAAAATTAAACTTATCTAATATACTGAGGTAAAGGAAGCTCACAGTGGCATTTCTGACTGGTGCTCCCCTTCCCATAGCAACCCCACTTTGGTTCCTTAAGGCAGGCATGAGCAGTAGGAAAGCATTGTCACTGTTGGTATTGCCACGCACCTTTTACAATAACAACTTCCAAACCAGAAAAGTTGAGGTAAATGTGAAAGACAATGGTTTCCCAAAGGATTCATTCAGTGGTGATAGGACGTAAGTCACCACTTGTGGCATGCTGATGGACAGAGACTTCTACACTTACATAACCTTCTCCTCTCAAATTACAGAAAATTATAGCATCATACTGACACTGACCAGAACCTTGATGGTGAGATCAAAATTCAAACCAATTTCACATAAAATGAGGCCTAAATGCACAACAAAAACTCACTCCAATCTTTTTTCAATTAAGTTTTTCCCCGAATGCAATGACATTTGAGCTACTGATGAACTAGGAAAGCTAGCAAATCTTGAACAGCTGATGGCACTCTGCTTTTGTCATTGCCAGTTGTGCAAAACCAGGTAACTATTGAGGACAGAGAGGTATCAGAAATGTTTCAGGCACAGTGACAGATTCCAGAATTTCACCACCACAAGTAACAATCTATGGAGATTTCTCATAGGATATTTCAGGTACAATCTTTCTTCAAAATATACCTGGGGGAGGGAGGGGAAGAGCACAGGGAGAAGAAAGGAATCAAAATCCAACAGACTGTGATCCCATCTTGGACACCAAAATGCCTAACACATCCTGTGCAAGAAAAATGGAATTATGGTAAGAATACAGAAAGAGGAGTTGAGATACCTGGATTACACCTTCAGTTCTAATATTCTGACCCACTTACTTCCTGTATGACCTATACTTAAAATTTTGTAACATACATCAGAGTGGTAGATATTTTTCACAGGAAAGACTGTATAGTACTTTATCAAGTGGAAGATGCTACAGAAGTGCACACTATTATTTTCCTCATTGCATAAAGGAAAATGTCTTGCTTCTCTACTTAAACCATACATTCCACAGTTCAGGTAAAAAACATCTAAAAGCATGCCAAAAACTCAGACAGGTTAGCACATAAGATGGTCTCTATTGGCTGATTCTAAAAACTCAGGAAATTTTCAGACACTGTAATTACATAGGAAGTAATGTCATGGTTCATTGTCATGTTTTATGAATAAGAACTAGAAAAGGAGAAGTAATTTCCTTAGTAACATGACTGGGTGCTAAGTAATCCGACTGGTAGCTGGGCAGCCCTGCATAAACTGTGATTACTCTTGCATGAGTCATTACATCCTTTTCCTAGGAGTTTTATTCTGACTTCAGATGAAATTGAAAATCAGTCTTTGTCTTCACATATGACAATTTACACAACCCATCCTTGTACATACTTAATGCAAAGCTGTTAAAGAGAATTTGTCTGCAACCTGTAAGAATGAAGAATTCACAGGACTGTCTACACTAGCTATATTAATTGTGAGTTACTTTGAATTAAGATAGATTAGATTCCTTGTTGCAAAATTTTTGTTGTTTTCATACTTTATATCTACTTTGGAAATGGCTTTGCTGAGGTGTGGGATGAAGTCTGGAAGCAGCAATGTCCTGAAACAAGCTCAGCACCTCTATCAAGCCCTCCCCATCAGTATTCCATGTTGACCTGCCATACCCCTTAATCATGTTTATCTATATGGCATCATGCTGTCTGTGTATCACCTTGCCATAAAAATATCAGTGGAGAAGCACCGTCCTTTGTGACATCAGCCTAGGGGAGGCTGAGAAACCAGCAGTGTGCTGGCCACCGCTGGACATCACGCACTGCTGTGGCTTTCTATGGTCATCCTTGACTTGGGCTTTCTGAAGGAAGGGAGTATGTACAGGTGCATCTTTCCACCTCGTGCAAAGACACTTATACAAGCAGCTATCTAAATAGAGGAGTGAGGAGGAACATAAATGGGACCTAGGTGCCAAGGCCTGTGATGCTGTAGCTTGTGTACCTTAATCTTGCCAAGAGCTGGGTACTTACCAGTTCTTGAGAGACCATTTTCAAAATGTGCCTGGCTTACGGTAACAAAAGGGATGATGGGACAAAACAAGAGGATTCGCTGGAACTTTTCAGTTTGACCTTAAACATCAGAATTCCAGTCTTCCTAAAATAACTGGGAGAAAAATACATCTACTCTAAAAGCACTGCTGTGCAGCTGCAATGATAAAATGCAGAAGTAACTACACAAGATGAGGACATGATATGCATGGATTGCTCACACAGCAGTTCTTGTAGACTTCCTGATAAACAAAAGTCAAAGCAAGTTTCTACTGTAGACTTGTTGTAGAAGAGAAAGAACCCAAACAAACAAAATGCTACATTCCCTCAACTCCCATAGATGCCACATAGAAAAAATAATGATTAGCATAGCTGTTGGCTAGGAAATCAAGTTTATTCACTGGTAATTTTCAAATTAATCAAAGACATATCTGGCCAAATTAAAATGACAATACAAAGTGAAAAATGCTCCAGTACTTGAAATCTGACAATATGTTGTTTGAAAACTATGAGGCATGGCAACTGTGCTTTCTAAGGTCCCCCCAGCTGCCAAATGAAACAGACGCGTTTATTCAGCAGCTATCCAGACCTCCATAATAAAGCTACCAACGTCCAGTCTTGCTGTTTGGTCTGTCTTAGGTCTGGAGACACAAGGTCTTTCAGAAACTCTCAAAGAGCTACCTGTTATGAGTCAGAGTCAAGAAGCCTCACGATCCCTAGCCTCAGAACAGTTTGCAAGCAGAAATGTCCCATAGCTGATCATTCTGGAAACATTGCTGCAGTAAAAGAGGAGAGTTTGAGGAGTTATATAAACCTTAGCTCATTCAGTGACAAACTGGAGCATGAACACGCTCTGGCTTGCTGGAGTTTCTGGCTACAGCACGTTTAATTTTTGCAGACCTAGAGGAGTACAAACTGTGTACATATAATACCAGATGTCTGATCTTCATTTATTACTGGCTAAAAACTTTAGTTCTGACAAATCAGTATTTTCCAATAGGAATTGGTTTTCCATTAAACTCCTCTAATCTGCAGCTCACTATTGTAAGTTTTAAATCCGAAAGAAACCAAAACTATTGGAAGGATTTGGAAAAAAAATTTCACTGTAGCTATCAGAAGTTCTCAGAGCTACAGAATTCCATGTGTTTTGAGTCAGCTAGTGTCAGCTACTGCTAGAACCAAAAAAACTAAGTACAGTTCTTGTCACATATAACACAAGAAAACTGAGTATCATCATTAACAAAAAACAATTAGTAATTAAAAAAATAGTAAAAATAAATTATTGCACATATTCTGTGACAATAACATGATGTGTTCCTCCCCCCTTGCCTTCAATGTGGTATTGAAAATCACGTCAAACAACTTGTACTGGCATAGATGAGACAGACCTGTTTCAGAAGTTTGAAATACATGGGTAAAACTGCACTAAAATCAGTTTTCTTTTATTGACTAGTTTTGGTAAATGACATATTAAACTGGAAGACAATACCAGAAAGAAGCTGGACAAGGTTTTATGAGTTCCTTTTTACCAGGGGTCTGTTTTGCTCTCTTCGCTTCTAGCAGTGGAAGAACTGTTACTATGGAGCTAAGATTTCCTTCTAAGCTTCTGTTTTTCCATGTTACTGTAAAAAGTCTCAAATACAAGAGAATTAACAGCCTCTCTTTGCATGTGACAGATGTTGGGGAGTTTTTCATTTAGAACATAACTGATGTAGAGACAAGGATAAACAGAAGGCCAGAAAGCAGCAATAAACAAATTTGGAACTTTCAACAGATGAAATGGTACAGTCAGAGGTGTATGTTTACAACTTTGTAACAGCATCCACATTTCTGACCTCCTCAAACAGAAATGGCAAAAACCTTCACATCCTTCTGTCTCTCAGTGAGATCAAAATAGACCACACAGGTAGCAATAACACCTCTAACTATTACACAGATGGAAGTGTTCAAAGCAGCCTCCTCTCCATCTATTGGCAAAGCTACCAGAATACTTTAGTGCTAGTCTGGAATCTGCCAGGTTGACACTACATACCACTGCTCCAAAACACTCTGGTTGTGTTTGTAATGTGTCAAAGAGAAGCAAAAAAAAATGGAATGAGTAAAAGTGACATTATCTGACAGTGACAAAGGCAAGATATTTGGGTTTGACAAAGCAAAACCAGTTATGGCTTTATGCTAATTATTTTGGCCATCTAATAAAAACACATGAGGGAGTCCCTCAGTTATTTTACACCTTCTTTGAAGATGGACTTGTCTCTATTTCTATTATCCCAAGCACAAGGAAGGATCCGTACTGCTTGCTCATCTTCCTTCTCAATAGCACACATCTTAGGTCTTCTATACAATGAATGACAAGGAGAAGACCCACATGGCAAGAAAGCACTTCATATTTAACTTTACGGCAGCAGGGCAAGAAATACAACATATGCAGAAACAGTTAGTTAAGAATTTAAATGCAAAATCTCTTTTCCCCACTAAAAGTGGGAAGTTATGGAATATTAATTACCTTTAATCTAATTCAAGTTTTGCATATTATTTTATATTCATCCACAATAAATTATGTCAATGCATATACTTTATTTAAATGCATTACGGCTGGCCTTCTTTGTATGACATATAAAATTATAAAAGATCTAAATATATATCCTATTAAAACCGTAATCTCTCTGTATAAGAAAACCTGTACAAGACAAAAAGGTAAGATTCTTTATACCTTTAGCCTCTCAAAGGAAAACACTCTAAGATGTTAATGAAATCACATTAAGTCATAAAATGCTATTAATCAGAATTCAGCTCAGTAAAAGAAGAAACTGGAAAAACAAAGTTCTAGCTCTTAGAACACCTCATAGAAAAACTTCTTGTCACTTAGCTTTCTATATCTTTTTCCATAACTCAACCAATGATGTATAGAAAAGTACATCGTGACTACTTACAAATGTATACAAACATTTTAATAGCCAAATGATACAAAGCTTTCCAAAATAATTCTTTATTTAAATTCATGGTTATAAAGGAACTAAGAAATATCTTCCATGTCTGGCAATATCCAAGGTATTTTTTTATTATATCAAAATAGACATTTGCATTTATATATCTGCATTACCCTCTCTATAGGTAACATTTCTACCTCACTAATGGAGCTGGTCACAATATGGTGGGATTCCTCAACATCTGAAGCATGATTTATTCTTTTACTATAGGTCTTAAGAAATCATAATAAAACCACACTCCTAAAGACTGTAGCATAACATGGTAACATGATTAAATATCACTCTGTCCCAATCCCACATAGCATCAAACCCTGCTTATTTGCATTAGAGGATACTGAGAAAATGATGGTTCCTTCCTGGAGCACTACTCTATAAGTACTGGTCTATAGCTTTCAGGATGTCTGTCTTGAACTGCAGATTGTTACAGGACAGTGCTATGCCTCATGCTCTGGGAAGGAAGACCTTTTTGTGTAACACAGGAGTCAGATTATACCCAATTTGTCATCAGTTTCTCTCATACCAGAAGCAGCTACTTCTAGAAGAGGGTATGTTATTTCCTGGCTTCCTTGCAATGCCAAACAAACATTTCTAAGACCACAAAAAGGTGCTAGATAGCTGCTGAGAACATTCCTGTAAGTACAGCAGAAGCACAGCCCATATTTTGCTTTACTTGGGAGTGGTTTAGTGCCCGAATTTTGGATGCATCTTGATTCCACACTGGGACAAGCCCAGGCAAGCTGCAGGCCCCACCCTCTGACTCTACAATTTTTCTGGAACAGAAAACAAAAGGTACATCTCAAAGGAGTCACAGCATGCTATGAATACATGAATGGATACTGACCTAGATGGCAGGACACCAAGATCCAGAATGTGCTGCAGCGCACATCAAAAGGTAAGTCAAGATACAGGCAAAAGGATTGTGGAAAGAGTATTTATTGCTCTTCACATTCATACCTTTTTGAAACTTCATTTTTGTTAGATTAAATGCTTGGAAAGTATTCTGGGAAAGCATCAATATGGGTTGGTGTGCTCTTTCATGTTTCACTTGACATCTACTTTACCATGACCCAATACAAGATCCTGGACTTGAGCAACTATCAGTTTGACTCAGTGGTCTTCTGTTCATGAAACAGTGGTAGGAAGTACGTTCAGAACTGGTAACAATTTTGCATTTAGGAAGTAAGTTTGCAGAAATTGGAAACATTTTTCCACTTGTGTACTTTGATTTGCAAGGAAATAAAATATAGCGATAAGCCCTAAACCAATATTTGAGATCATCAGGATTTAGAGAAAAGGAAACAAACACTCTCTTGCAATTTGGAAAGCTGCACTCAAAAGAGATTAAATGTTCCAGGCCAACTGCAGTTGTAGCTTTTAGGCCTAAATTCAGTCCACCAGCTGTCGTGGTTTAACCCAGCTGGCAACTAAGCACCACACAGCTGCTCACTCACTCCCCCCTGGTGGGATGGGGGAGAGAATCAGAAGGGTAAAAGTGAGAAAACTTGTGGGTTGAGATAAAGACAGTTTAATAGGTAAAGTAAAAGCCACACACACAAGCAAAGCAAAACAAGGAATTCATTCACTACTTCCCATCGGCAGGCAGGTGTGCAGCCATCTCCAGGAAAGCAGGGCTCCATCACGCTTAACAGTTACTTGGGAAGACAAAACGCCATAACTCTCAACGCCCCCCCCTTCCTCCTTCTTCCCCCAGCTTTATATGCTGAGCATGACATCATATGGTATGGAATATCCCTTTGGTCAGCTGGGGTCAGCTGTCCCAGCTGTGTCCCCTCCCAACTCCTTGTGCACCCCCAGCCTCCTCGCTGGTGGGGTGGGGTGAGAAGCAGAAAAGGCCTTGACTCTGTGTCAGCACTGCTCAGCAATAATGAAAACATCCCTGTGTTATCCACACTGGGTTTAGCACAAATGCAAAACATAGCCCCACACTAGCTGTTGTGGAGAAAATTAACTCTGTCCCAGCCAAAACCAGCACATCAGCTGTCAGCACTTCCTGAGCAATCTGCCAGGAAGTCAGCCATCCTGGGATATCTCTACAATCAACAAAAAAAATATAGACACTTGCATAAGGTAATTCAAATTGAAAGTGGACTGAATTATCTGCTGAGTTCACCTGTCTCTTTCCAATACCTAGAGGGAGCAGACTGACTAGAACACCTTGGGCTGTGGTTTAACTTTATGCAGCGGGGCTCACCTCTGCTGTCTCTTCCTTGGCCATTCATACTTTTACAAGTGTTTGTGCAGCTGAACAGTGAACTGGCATGGGGACTTGATCTAGATGATATGAGGGGAAAAAAAGTTGGTTTTTAGCCAGACAAATTTCCCAATGGGTTCACCATGTAGCTGCAGGATAGTTTTACGAACAACAAAAGGAATGATACAGAGATGGGAAAATGCAGCTAAAGGAAAGATGAAGAGGGCACAGACTGCTATAGGTTGGCATTTTGGAACCCCAGCTTCAATTAAGGTCAAGAGTCAATGGCACAGCAGCCTTTCAGTTTTCTAATACTGATCAAAAATATCGGATCCCCATTATTCAAAGCACAGATCCACTACAAAATTCATTCTGCTGGACTGAAGTGGTTTAACAACTTTGAATGGTTACGTTTCTACTGATTAGCTAATGCTACTCACGTCAAACCAGTTATTCAAATCACTTCCCTACCATTGGCTGGCATAAAGATAGCATAAAGGTAGTGAACTTCGTATTGTGTACTCTGCCTAAATCAACAGGTATATGATCATGTGCACATATTTGATCCAGGTCAAATGTCTTGCTGGGCATTACATCAATGCACAGACCTTGGTATTAATTACTGTGGAAACACAGCCCGAGTAGCTATAGTTAGACAGAATGAATCCAAATCTTAGTGTACTAAGACGTCTGTTCAAAGTAGTTTCAGAACCAAACAACATTTCAGAAAACAGAAAATGTTTTGACAAAATCTTCCAAAACTTAACTTCACTGTACAAAGAAATGCTTAGTCCTATAAAATTAACCTTGTGAAAATGCTTACATAAAGTGACTTATCACATCAAGCACTGTCTGGAAACTGTTGAACAAGCAACAAATACAATGCTGTTGTTTAAAGCTCAGAATAACAGCAAACAGAACAGTATAGCCTTTGCTCTGTACTGGCAAGTACATTAGTAGGACATTAGTATTTATTTAACAGAATGGAAGATTTAAAAAAAATGTTTTTTCTAATGTCTGACTTCAGTACAGTTCAGTGCTAGAAAACAAGCATTTCAGTGTAACTAGGCACTTTGCTCCTAGACACAGCACTCTGTCAAAGACAGACACAAAACAAAACCGTGTCATAATAGGCTGGAGACTAGATAACAACCATTGGTCCCTACTGTGAAAACAGAACAGTCTGCACTCATGTATGACTGACTGATCTGTTTTGCAGCCTTCCCAGAATTCTTTAATATAACAGGCAAAGCTATCTAGGATGTAAATATCCTGGCACAAACAGAACAACTCGTAGATCAATTTGGCTTTATTTTTTCAAGCACATAATTCAATTATACACTTAATTGTTTTCATTAGCCAAAACCAGAGAGTGAATGAAAATATTGCTCACCAAGATAAATGCCCATAAAAATATGAACCACCACTACTTTTACTACAACTTAGCTTAAAGAATTCTAGCACTTAACTCCCCCCTAAAAAAGAAACAAATGGCATCATGCTGTCACCTTGCAAGACATATGTCCAGAGGTCAAAAATTATATACACTCCAGTTTGGTGATAAAATGTTTGACTCTCATTCAAATTCACTGAAATCACCAGCAGTACGGCAAGATTAGATTTAGCGCAACGTATCTGAAGCTGAACAATCACAATTGTAGCTATATTAATAGAATTTGGGAGGTTCCAGTGAGTTGATTGAAATGTTACATAACTATCCATAAATCAATTCACCATGTGAATGACAGTTTGAACAGTCCTTTCCTCTGAAAAAAGTTAGACTGAGAACTGTAATATATTCCTCACTCCAGTACCTGAAAAGTTTACAAAATGAAGTCCCAAAGCCACATAAAAATAGACTCTAATTGAAATACATCTAGTTTCACTGCAGTAATCAACTTGAATAATTTCCTAATCTGTTCACAGTAGCAGTTACAAAAATGTCATATTTATATTCATATTTTAAGGAAGTTAAACCAATTAATTGTAGAAGTTATGTAATTGTTAAACCAATTCTGAACTCCTCTGAAAACATTGAGAAAATACACTGATCTACTTATACACAACCAGTTCTAGTTGCTTCTGAAAAGTTAAAGTAGCTAAACACAGGAGTATTTGATCTCTACACATGCTCCAAAAGTCTCTTTCTCTTGACCAAGAGAGGGTAAAAGCAGGAATGTTAGCCAAGTAAATCACTGCTTCACATTAAATTTGTAAAAGCCTTAAGCAGTGATCTTTAGAATTATTGGGCAGACTGCATAATACTCCTATCTTGTCATCTTGTTAACTGTTCTCAAAATATCCTGTACAATAAGTCATAGTTGAATAACATTTCATTATATCCTTCCACTCAGAATAGACATTAATTCATTGTCTCTAAATTTTTTCTCAAAACAAAACTAGTCAAGATAGCTGGAGAGTTTCTAAAAGCTATGACACCTTGGAATAAAAAAAAAAACAAACAACACACACACAAAAGTGCTAGTATGCCAATTGCACTTAAGTTAATGAAGCAAGATAAATCTCACAGTGAACTGAGGAGTATAATAATATTGGAAAGGAAGGTTTTGGATAATCAAGAGGATATTAACTGTAATTAATAGATAACATGGGTTGTGACACTGTTTTGAAGAACATAAATTTCCAGATAATGCATTTGGGTAATCCAACCTTAACTGTTCTCTTTTATTCCCTTTTCTCTCCACAAAATCATTACTATTTTATTTTCAAAATAAGCTGCTGAATAACTCAAGGCATTATTCATAAGTCAGTACAAAATTTCAATTTGATGTTGATTTATAAGTATGTACAAAATTTCATTTGATGATGACATCTTTCAGAGCAAAAAGAAAACACAGCAGTAAATTTATGATTAAATGTATTTCTTTTTATTTTTACTGTTCTGTATTTTCACTGTAAATCAGATAAAAAGAAATCCATAGGAGGTACTCCATTTTGTTACTGACAAGTCATATTACTAAAAGTATCCTTTTCTAATGGAGATTTGACAAGTCAGGCCTAGGACCCTAAAATACAAAAATCACATTGTTTCACTGTGTAAATAAGACAATTGACACAGATCTCTAAGTGAGCCACTGGTTTTGAAATTGTCATTTTTAAATCTTTCTTTCAAACTAAAACCACTGTAAAAACATGACGTTCTTTGATTTAGACTGAGTAGTCCTCTAATTGCTGAAAGCCTCAAGTTTTCATGTCACTAGCTATAACCGTTTCAAAAGCTGTTAGGGAAAGCCAGCCATGTCTGAAAAATGTCATATTAAGTGTGTCTCAAATGATACCTCATATGTATCTGATGATGTGAAAGAAGGGAGTTGAATAATTTATCTCTTTCTAGGTTTACTCAAATGCAAAAATTGGTACTAATGATGAATTCACATTTCAGTAGAAAGCTTTGGCAACAGTGACAGAGGCTCCCTCTGCTTCTCTCAACACCCCCACCCCCCCCAACCCCCAAAATCATCCTCCAAGAAAAACCACACACAAAGAAGTGCAAATGCAATATGCCTGCTCTTCAAACTTTAGCAAAAAGCTTGCAAGGAGAAACACAGAAAGGGTTGATGTTAACTCTAGTACTGAACAGCACATGCTCAGGGTAACACAGTGGGCACTTTTATAGACACATTTTGGGGCTTTTTTAGTAGCTTTAAAGAACTTGCTGCATTTTGCAGCAGGCAACACTAATATGTGGAAATCTTATTTGTCAGGAAGAACAGTCTCCCGCCTTGAAGTTTTCTTTCTTCATTCAAGATCATAAGCACTTTCTGGTCTGGCTTAAGAACTGGCTAGAGCAGTTGACTGAAACCCAAGAACTCTGTCTTCTACTGCCATGAATTTAGTACTTAGCTAAGAACAATTTAATTCAAGAAACTGTGCATCACTGTCCTCCTCAGCAAAATGGATATAATCATACCTTCTACTGCAGAGATAAAAACCCCAGTGTAAATAGTTACTAGTAATTATTTTTTAAAGTAGAAGAGATCAAAGGCAATTACTTAAGACTTTCAAGAACTTAGAAGCTTAGTTCAACATGGTTCTTAAGCATATGCCTAGTATTAAGCAGGTTAGTAAGTGTGTGAAGTCAGGGTAAGTCAGGCATTTTCTCAAATTAAAGTTTTGTTTCAGGAAAATATTCAGTTTGGCTGAGGAACTAAGAAATGATAACACGCTTGTAATCTACAGATATTGCAGAACTGAAATTCTGAGGTGAGGCCTTGAACTGAAAAAAAGTCCATTGTATCCAGAATGAGGCACTAGGACTATTTTTAAGTTTTGCACTTCAGCAAAAACTTTTTACAGGCAGCTTTCAGGCTCGGTAAACTGTAAACTATCTTCGCTGCAGGTTTTTTTTTGTTTGTTGACTGTCAAAACAGCTGTCCCATGGTTCTATATTACTGCCTTCTATGTTACAATGGTAGTGTGGATCACATAATAACATTCTCAAACGTGCTTCTAAGCCTTACTGACTGAGTCCATTTGGGAAAGTAGAAAATGCTGTACTTTTCCTAGTTATGACAAATTCTACTTATATTTAAAATCCTTTTATTTTTATTTTGCTTAAATTATGAGATTACCATGACACTCACTAAGAACTCTGGGATACAAGCAGCACAGATGTGACACAGAAGCCAATTTTAAATAAACTTTAGTGCCACTTCAGGAAACTTTAATTAGTGACAAAAAAAAATTGTAAAAAAATTATTTAAAAGTGAATCCAATAATATTTTGAGTTGATGGGAATATTCAGTTGTATTTTTTACATTTATTTTCTGAATTAGGAATACAGCGAGACAGAACTAAAACATGTCAAAGCAGCGTTTAATTGATGATATAGTATGCAAGTGTCAATAAATTTGTACATGGATGATAAGAACTGAAAACACAAAATGGACCACAAAGAGGAAATTTTGATCAAGTAAAACCTGTGGGAAAAGGGCTTCCTAAGAATTTCTAAATAAATTTCTAGGGATCTTCAAGATGTCTGACGTAAGGTCCTTCTGTAATGTGGTATTTGCTCAATAGAGAAGATTATTCTTAAGCCACATAGTATCCAATTACCTATAAACAACTTCATATAACAATTGGCACATAAGTTTATATCTTATCCAGTTCTGAATTTTAAGAAACAAACTTATTTGTTAACTTCTGCAGAACAAAAGTTACCTACGTGTTCTTGCTCTGGTGAACATGCCCATTTGTTACAATCTGAGACAGCCAAGACTAATATAGGACAAGCAGCATTAGAAACAGTAAATGTTCATTTTATCTAGCTCACCAGTGAGCGACTCTATTTCTCTGAGTTTTAGTACACAGTTATAAGAGACATTGGTTTTATTTTCCCCTCTCCTAAGACAAAAGCAAACTATCAGCCTTTAGTATTTTTGCTCCAACATCATATCACGAAACATTAATCACTTGCATTATATTATCTTGCTTGACATTTTCTCAAGAAATTTATTGAAAAAGCCAAGTCTTACCTCTACGCTATCATATTGTTCAAAGAGCATGCAATATTCTGCAAGACCAAGCTGGGTCATCCAGTTAGAAATGGGTAGATACTTCATTATCTATTCCCTCACCTCACAATGCCTTTAATTGTGAAAAACAAAACCAAAACCCAATTACAAATTCTATTGCTTAGGAATGTTAAATGACTGAACAACTCAGAAAGCACTTAATGGCACACTCTACCATTATGGCCACAGAGATTAATACTTTCTTGGCCGCTTGATAATAGGTAGTTATCTATGCATTAAGATTATTACATTTAATTCATTAATTTATTGTAATCCTCATACAAACAGGGAATGTTGAAGACTGTATTTTGTTTAGCTCTCACAGCTGAATTAATCCTTTAGAAGATGAATCAACAGAGGTGCTCAATACTGTAGTATCAATTAAAAAATACTCAACCTTTCTATTTATATGACCTAGTTGCCATTACTGAAACTTGGTGGGATGAATCCCATGACTGGAGTGCAGCTATCAATGGCTACAGGCTGTTCAGAAGAGACAGGCAAGGAAGGAAGGGCAGAGGCATTGCCCTCTACATCAAGAAATGGGCAGAGTGTGAGGAGCTGTCTCTGAAGAATAGCCACGAGAAGGTTGAAAGCTTATGGCTAAGAATCAGAGACTGAGGCAACAAAGGGAACCTTGTGGTTGGGGTCTACTACAGGCTGCCTGATCAAGGGGAGCCTATTGATGAAGCTTTCGTGCTCCAGCTGCAGGAGGCATTGTGCTCACAAGCTCTCATCCTGCTGGGGGACTTCAACCACCCTGACATCTGCTGGAACAGCAGCGCAGCAAGCTGTACGCAATCCAGGAGACTCCTGGAGTGCATGGAGGATAACTTCTTAAGCCAGGTAACAGACAGCCCTACCAGAGGGGATGCTATACTGCACTTGATGGTCACCGACGCAAGTGAGCTAATCGGTGACATCAAGATTGGAGGCAGCCTGGGCTGCAGTGATCACGTGCTGGTGAAGTTCACAGTCCTGAGGAATATGGGTCAGGTGAAGAGTAAAGTCAGGACCCTGAATTTTAGGAAAGCAAAATTCCAGCTCTTCAGGGAGTTAGTCAATAGAACCCCCTGGGAAACTGCCCTGAGGGACAAGGGAGCAGAACAAATCTGGCAGATCTTTAAGGATGCTTTCCATAGAGCACAAGAGCTCTCGATCCCCAGGTGTAAGAAATCAGGCAAGGAAGGCAAGAGACCAGCATGGCTGAGTCGAGACCTGCTGGTCAAACTGAGAGGCAAGAAGGAAATGCACATGCAGTGAAAGCAGGGACAGGTATCCTGGGAAGAGTATAGGGACGCTGCCCAGTTGTGTAGGGATGGGGTCAGGAAGGCCAAGGCACAGCATTTTCCTCCCATCTATACTTCAGGAAAAGTATTTGCTCCTTAGCTCTGTATAAACCAACTGGAATGATGACTTTCCAGCCACAAACCACTTGATCCAACACATCTGTCTACTCTGAACACATGACAAGAAGCTGCCCAAAGGCTGACATGTTATGGTCAGCAAAGAGCCAGTGTTGTTTTCTGTCAGACAGAGAAAGCTGTTTAGCATTTATATAATTCTTGGAACACTAGAAAAGTGTTGAAGCTTTTATTTTTCTTTTTTTTTTTTCAAATACAAATTGCAAAACCAAAAATACTGTCCTGCAGAAAGGTAGGCCACAGTAACAGTATTACCTGTGTTAAAGTACAATACATTCTTAGAAATATTTTTAAAGCATTTGAATTAGAACAAGTACTGTTAGGTAAACACACAGTGTTTTGGACCAGACATTGTTTTGGAAGTCATTATGAATTTTACCTCAGTGGTCAACCTTGGAAACAAGTCAAAATGGTTACAGTTCAGAGACACATATACCATTACACTGCAGAAGTTGTAATCCTAGAATTCATCACTTCATGATCTATTAAAGAACAAATCTGCTAATTTGCAAATCTTGCTGTGAAATCCCTTTATCCTCCACTGGAATACTCAGCTATATTACTTGATTTATTGCAGGTTTTTTATTATTGTGAAAATATTGCAGGCTATGGATGACAAGTATATATTTAAAGAATGGTGGTATTACAGTAACTAAGAGTATCTCATGAAATAACATCAATCAGAAAATCTCAACATTTAATGGACATACCACAAAATAATTTCTTTGAGGAATGTTAAAGCCACAGAGAGCATTCTTATGTGAGGCAAGGGCAAGCTTGGCCACTGAAATCTTTCACTTATTGGCTTGCTTTAAACAGGTACTTTCAGGTTGCAAGATGGTCAGCATGAAAGGCATACATTTTCAGGGAGATAAGGGGAAAACACAGCTAGTTGGTTAGGACATACATAAAACCATGGACAAATAGTTCTTTTCTGGTTCATACACTTCTAATTCAATCACGGACTTTAATTTTGCTGTCATAAAGGAACTTGTTTTCAAAACTGTTTAACAACTTCACTAGGAATATTTTTTTAAGACTACAAATTTTATATTTCATTTTGAATACTTAGCTTCCATGCTAGTACATGACAATTTAAAAATATCTATAAGAATTGGTGGAGAGTCACCACACTTAGCATTCCAGTACAATGAGAAATTCTGCACTAAGCATGAAAGGAATCCCAGAATTTCCACAAAGCAACATTCTTTTGAAACAATACAGTGATAAACAGTGTCTATCTAATCTTACTTGGCCAGCTGCATTTGCTGTGTTATTAATTTATACCAAATGAAAAAAAACCACAGAGCCCCAAACCCCACCCCCACCACTCCCACCTCCAAATCCCCATACCAAAGGAAATTCAAGTGCAAGCAGAAAATGATGTTAAACTTATATGACAAGATCCTAAGAGACATAAGATGTATTGTTTTCAAATGTACTGCACTTACACCTTTGAATGTGATTATTTTATGGCATATTTTTATGTGCTATTAAGTCTTTGTTGACACGTGTAGATTTTTCCCTACTGTTTTAATGAAAATTTTGTTCCTACAGCTGAAGGGGGGGGGGGGGGGGGGGGGGGGGGGGGGCGGAAATCTCCTTTCTCCCACAAGATAACTAGTTGCTTTTCTGATCGTTCTGCTAATGGTAGTTTTGGTGAAGAAAGGTAACAGAAACATTAACTCAAACATCTCTTATTTAACCAATATTACACTGTTAATTGGATGCAGGGTACAACCTAGTGGTCAACACACAAGATATATGCAGAGCCTGATCAAGGTTAAGAGTAAAATGGAATTACAAAATAAATTGTAAAAGACCTAAAATATATCATTATGAGAACTGGTTTTAGGCAGAGGGAGTTTCCTATTGTTGTTCTACTTTTACACTATTTATTTTTATTTCTGAAAATAGGATTAACTCTTGCTTAGGGCAGGTAATGCCAACATTTTTTAACATCCAAAATACAACTATAAACACACTGGCAAGGCGTGTGGCAGATGCTGGGCCCATATTTATTCCCTACTGAGAAATTAATATCCTTCCTTTCCAGGGGAGGGAAGGAAACAAAAATATAAGCTGACAGCATGTATTGGAGGGTGATACAAGATCTATGTTCTATTTACACATTCTAAACACTGTCACTTCCTGTACATCTCAGGTTTCCTGCACTAAAGAGATCGTCATAGGTTTAGTCAGGTCACCAGATTTTTAGGGGACAAAACCATGGTTGCTCCATGACTTGCATCTATTTATTCAGCGAGACTTTTTCTTCTCTTTTTACTTAAGAAGCTCAAGAGCGAAGTTACAGTATTTTGAAATCCTTATGTAGAAGGTCTTGCAGTATTACCCACATCATTTATACAATTTCAGGGTTTTTTACATTAAAAGAAACAATTCAAGTCCAACCTAGGTTTGTACAGTTCTGTTTCTGAACACCAGCTGTTTGGAGGCTTTTATGAAATGAAGTTGCTGCCAAAAAGTTATCAACTGGGTAATAAGGGGAGGTTCCTACAGTGGCACTCTGATCTACTGAACTGAACTTAGCTTTTACTTTTGGAGTGCTTTTCTGTATTATCTTAAAAGCATGCTCACAGTTGCAGTCACACATATTGGGGCATATTTGAAGCAAAAGCACAGAGAAACGTGTTTTATACATAGCTTTTAAATCCAACTGTTCATACTGCAATGCTTTACTATACTGCTAATTCATTAGTTTTCTTCTTTCCTCTATCACAATATCCCAGAACTATCAAAAAGATGCTGTTGCTGATGTTGGCTTGTTATACTCCAGACACAAGGTAAGTGGTATGTAATACCACACTGTTAATTCAGCTATGGTTTTGTCAAATTAGCTTCACTGTAATTTTTGAAAAGTGAGTATGTGTGTATTACAAAGACACCAAGGTTGAGCAACTCAAAATCACTGTGTGGATACAGTAAGTATTCCAGGGACAACAATTCATGCTCCTTTTTCAGTCTCCCTTGAAGATTCAGGCTGTAATACGACAAGAAGCAAGCCATGTATCATGGTGTAATCCTGTCCCCACCAAAGTCACCCAGGTGAGCCAGCAATTTCATCTCATCTCGAGAGTAATTTCTCTTATTGTGCCTTTTCTACTTCAGCAAAATTGACTTGTATTGTACTTCCAAATTAACACTAGCCTCCTGCTGTGACACAATCATTTATCAGGAAAAATGGATTTATTGGACACGTGCCTGAGTAAGAGTTTTCTTAAGGATTTTAATCACTTGAACTTGGCATGCCTTTCTAACTAGCTCCCTTGAATCAAGGGCCCATCAGTGCTGTTTTCAGAGGTACCGAGATGTACTTTCATTTTCAGATGCACCTCTATTTTCCTCTGGCATCACGTAAATCAACACACTCTCTAAATTACAGCCTGATTAAATTAAAGCTGATCTTCCCATACAACATTCTGTACACCTCAGGTCCTGTATTGTGGCACTAAGTAATAACACTGACCAAAGGTCTGCTCTCTTTGCTGATCACATCTTAACCATTTATGCTTAACTAAGCAATGTAGACAGGTATTTCTTGAATGTTCTATTGTAATGCATGTTTGAATGGCAGAAAGCTTCTGCAATTGGAGTGCCAGTTTCTGAATGTAGTAGAATGAAAAACTAGAGAAGCTGGAAGTGGTCATCATGCTTGTGATGCCACCTCTCAGAAATTTTAGCATCTTAATATAAAAGAACTACCTTTTCTTTTGCAGCCCAGGTCATATTTCTATTTCTCCTTTCCCTCCTTTAAACAATTTGCCAAGTGTAAATCATGTTGTCAGTAGTACAGTTTAAGACAGCAAATCTGTGTATTTTGGAAAAAAACTCAGAAGCTGACTGTTCTGTAAAAGGAATACTAAATGCAGAGTGAGAAAGTCATAAGATACTAGTCAATGACCCAAAGCTTGTTTCATCTCTATGGCACTGATAACATCTTGGTGAGAAAAGTAACCTCCTTTTCCAGGATTTGTTAATATAGTAATGGTAAACTGCCATAATTTCCGTGGGACTTGTTCTAGCCTACTGCCTTAAATGAAAACCACAAAAATACAGATTTCCTAGGTATAATACCAGGCTTTTGCTGGTACTGGCTAGCTCTGCATTTTTTTTCTACCCTCTTTAGCGATTTAAACTGGACTTATCCAACTTTTCAGTACTGTAGAAAAACCATCTATGGGCTTTTAAGGAAGATGAAAATCACTTCACTTTAAAGTTTGCTGCTATAATGGCATAACATGGTTTATTTAGACACATAAATGAGAATCAGGTTTCAAATGAATTTAAAGTAATCTTTTACTGTAGGACTGTGTCTCACCACTTAAAACTTGGGGTGACCGATGTGATGTAAAGTAACTTACATGTATTGTAAACAATGAAGCTCCGCTGATTTACTGGTGCTGGGAGTGCAGCCCTCTGTGTCTCCTCTTTGTTTCCTCTTTCACTCATACTTTGAATCGACTGTGCCAGGACTGATTTCCATGTGAATGAGTCCCCTGCATTTATCTGAATAGACTACTCTGTTCAACCAATTCCATCTCCAAGGGCTCAAACTGTCACAGACATTACACATGCTGTTCAGCCTGAACACAGAGGAGTGGTTTTTACAATAATAGCTCAGAGCAGACAGAGCCAGTAGGAACATGCAGTATCACACAATGTACTGAGCAGACTATCAATACTATCATTCATTTATTTTTATCCCTGATTTGCTTCATGTTTCCTTGTTCAAATCATTGTTTTAAGCTATCGTAATCAAAATATTTTTTGTAAAATTTTGACAAATTGTTATGAAGGACTTAAGGATATTGAATCCTTTGAAAAGAAACCATTAGTATAAATATTGTTGGCAGGCTAGGCACAGAAGTGACCCTTCTAACCTGGATTTTTAGTTCAGCCTGACATTTAGCAAATCTATTACAGACTACAGAGAAACAAGCACAAAACATTACTTAACTTGTATATTCTGTTCTGGCCAATGTTTATGTAAAGATAAAGAGTCTACAAAATACCAATTGAGACTTAAGTACATACTGACTCAGCAACCACATAGCTGATTATCATTCACAGTGAATTAAACTGTGTGCCTTAACATCTACTCAGACTATTGTGTCAGAATAATTCAGTTATATGGAATATATCTATTTGATTTTCTCCTTGTGATACAGTTCTGTTTTCCAGACATTTCACAAATAATACCACAAACACTGAGGTACTTTATCCTTATGTCAGACTTCAAACCAGGTATCTTCACTTGGTAGGTAGCCAACACCTATCACCAGTAGCTTACAAGAAACAACTAAGACAGTGGTGCATCATTCTTTATGCACTGCTTGTGGAAGGCATAGACTAACCACCTGTCATTTACCTTCGTTACATAACAGAAGTGCCACTTTCTCCCCTTCAAAACATCAACATATTTTTAATTATTAAGCAGAAGCTCTAAGACAGAAGAAGCAGTTTTTCACACAATCTTATTCAATGGGGAGCATGCTGTCACAGATGTTCTGGGTAGCAAAAGTATAAATGAGCTTAAAAGACAGTATGTGTAGAAAATCAAAAGCTATTTAAAACAAAGACACAGAGACAACCAAAATCTCTGAAAACCCTTACACAATGAACTACCAACAGCTGTGGTGATACGGGTAATAAGTATCCCTGTATATACTTATGTTCTTACAACACTTTTATAAGCATAAGCTTGTGCTATGAAGAGACTGATACACTTTTGGTCTGATTCCATGCAGATGGTCTTGCATTTCACTTGGAGTGCATATCTGGCACAAACCTGCTCCACTAGTGCAAATTAGTTCAAGTTACATTTTGAAGTGTAACTTTGCTCTTGCAGACTTTAACAATACTTGACCTAGCATATTGGCAGCTCCCTAACTCTACGCCCACACTAGTCATTGTCCATCCTGCTGCAACTGGCCTAAAGTTAACATGAGTAGTGTACTGTGTATGCTTATTCATTGACAGAAATGGTAAATGTTCATGCTTGATGCAGGTCAGATTTTCCCTGGCAGGTCATCTGACAGCAATCAGGTGATCAAGTATTAATGAACCTAGCATCTCACTAGAGAAAACTAGTATAAATCTCCAAATTCATTCAGTACACGCAACTTAGCAGACATTTTGAAGACCAGGGCTAATTGTAACAGTATTTATGTGACGCAAACTCCAGTTAAATAAATAAATAGAACTAAGATCATCAAGCACTTCAACAGAAACTGTTGATCACTACAGCCTGGTAAGTCTTTCCTCATTCTGCATGTCTATGTGGTCTTCTGTAACTAGATGGGAATTCATTCTACCTGCACCTGAAGCCAATCACAAGCAGCCTAAGTGTTAGTGCAGTGCTGAACTTGAGCCAGTATGCACTGTTGAAAAGACTCCACAGCTGCTTCTCAGCTTGAACAGCCAGAGCCTATAATGCACCCAACAGTAACAGACTGCAAACACGTATGCCGTATAATCAGAAATCTGGTTAAAGCTAGCATGCTAAACTCTCTGTGGGGAGAGGGGATCAAGAGGAAATTAAATTATAGCTCTGATTCCAAGCTAAAATTTCACTGTAGACTAATCCAATTTAAAACATTCTAGTCCTGCTCCTTTCAATTCCTCAGCCACATCAACCCAGAAATAACTAACCTCCATTGCACCAAGTCTACCATTTGTGTGGTCAAATGCTAAACTGATATGTGAAATGGTCCTCTTTTTACAAAACAAAACAACTGCCCCCCTGCAGAGTGTGCATTTTTAAAAGTGTGCAGATCCAGGACCACTCAAATAAAGAGCCTGTCACAAGTCCTTTAACTACCAGTTACTACTGCAATAGGTTTCTGAAATGTTATATCATAGAATAGATTCATCTTCACCTCTTCTGCCCTTCAGAATAGGAAGGAATAGTAAGACTACTGTATTTTTTTAAATAAGCTGCTAATACACAATATTTGACTTTATACACACAGAACTCCCGAATCAGGCCCCACAGTTTTTTTGTTTTACTAACAATATGCTTTTTATTTGCCTTTTGTTGCTTGAACTTTTATGGTAAATTTAGGTCTTTCTTTCAAATTGTCTACAAATAATGTAACCTTTTTTTTTAAAGGCTGAGATATTCACATGATCAATTAACTCTAGGAATTGAGTGCTATCTAATCTACCAAATTAGACTTGTAATAAGAATCAAACTGGCAGCAGTAATAATAACAAAATAGAGCACAGGTGTGTGTTTGCTAAATTATGACCAATGGACAAACACCATGCTCTCTTTGCAAGTTGTGCTTCATTATGCCCCTGTATCACAGTTTATTGCAGTGTAACAAAAGAAAGGACTGTGCTGGCACTCCTCACATATGCTAGTGCTAAATCAATCTTTTAGCTTAGACACTGATAAAGGTGATTCGAGCAAACCCAGCTGATTTTGCATTGAAATGGATTAGAACAAAAGTCTCCATTTACCTGAGCTGGTTTCTCCTTTTCTGCACCAGCTTAGTAGTCTTAGGCTTCTTTACTCTGCAACCTGCCTTTGCTCTCATGTACATGTATTCTTACTGCTTGGCTGCTCTAAACTTCTGAACCATGTAGTTAACAAACAGGAATTGTCTCTTCCTTCCTTCTCTCTCCCTCTCACTCCTCCCCAGTAGTCTGGTACCCCAAGCTGCAAAGCCATGCCTGGTACGTTTCCATCTACGCACTCATTTTTGTTGACTTTTATTTTACAATTTCAAGCACAATCCCTAATGTAAACTACTTCTATTTATTCAAATAATGGATTAAGAGGAAAAGACACTAAACAAAACATTTCATATTGATTACCTAGATTATAACTGTTCCAGTTATGTACTGAATCTTACAAAATCAACAAACAGAATCCTAGTGACAAAATATACTTAACGATAAGATCTAAGAGAGAAGGAAAAATACATTCCTGCTAAGCCATGGTGCTTTCATTTAACATAAAAAGCTTATTTTGTAACTTTTTACAGTAAATTAAATTACTTTGAAATAAAAATATTTCTTCCTTATAAAACATAGAAAACTGATATCATAGCAAATGATATTTTCTTAGAAAAATTCCTGGTATTATTTCTAAAGCAAGTGAATGGCAAAAACATCTACTGCTTAAGATGTCTGGTTACCTAGCAAAGATAATGAAGTGATAAGAACTGTTTAGGGGTTTAGAGCAGAACATAACATGCTAGTTGCTACCTCCTGATATATTTCATAAAGCTGCATAATAAGCAATAACAGAAATAATTAACTTTGTCTGAAATGAAAAATAATTCAGTTGTAAATTCAACCACCTCAGAAAGTAAAATCACTCACTGATTTGTTTCTTTTTAATGAACTTATAATTACACAGGAAAATAAAAAGAGTGCATTTCCTGAAGATGATCAATAATCATAGAATCATTTAGGTTGGAAAAGACCTTTAAGATCATTGAGTCCAAACAGGCAGGCTTATTAAAACAAACTATTTTATTCAGTGAGAATGACCTATAGAGCACCGGGCACAAAGTTGGAACAAATGTAGTTTTAAACTAAATTCTATTTTAATTTTAGATTGATGTTGTCTCCCTCTTCTAAACTGAATGTCCTTGCACACATGACATTTAGGGCTATGACTCACAAGACCAGGTAACTTGCACTGAGACAGGTAGCAATAAAAAAAAAAAATAAAAAAATTCTGAGTATCGTTAAAACAGGCTAAAAATTGCAACAGAAGCTGCTTTATGGGGAGCTCAGCCATAAAGGGCAGTATGGGTTATAATCTCATCAACCTTCTTCGTAAATCAATCTGCCTGTAAGAGTCAGACAGATCCTTTACTTACTAAATTGTAGCATCTGATTGTATGTGCAAAAAGCAATAGCTTATTTTTCTGCTACGCCTGTGGACCCAAAGAGCTAGCTAGCTGAAATGTTAAGATACTTGGGTTCTAGTTGGAGAAAACATTGGTGGTGAGTCAGGAATTTCTTTGAATCAACTGAGTTTACTTGCAAAAATGCTACCAGTCATATTTTTGTGATCACAGGGCAAGTCTGATAAACAAAGAACTATTTCCTTTCCCTTTGAAGATACGGTAAAGGCAGTGCCAGGATTCCTAGAGCCAGATAAAAACCACCACAGGTAGATAACACAAAATGCTGAGCCAGTCTAAACTTGCGATGCCAATTCAAATTTGTTCAAAGTATTTTTGATTAATTTTGTGGTAGCAAACTTCATGCTTTACCAAGTCTGCCTACACAACAGTTTTATTGGTCTTTCTGCAGATAGCCCAAGGGATTTCTTTCCAGTCCCTTCCTGTTTCCCTCCTACTCCTTGGTGCAGTGTTACTGCATTCAAGCCATGAACCACCTTTAAATGAAGGCTTGAGGTTGGATTCTATCGATTCCTCAGTCATCACTGCTGAGCCTTCCTTACCTGCTGACTTCTGTATTGCGGCATTCCTCATAACAAGCTTCCATCAACACTGTGCTGCGCACTGAGCCTCTTCATCAGAAGGCCCTCTGGCCTCGCCTCACCATATTGTGGAACAATACGCTGCAATAACATAGCACCAGTGCAGAGATGGGGTAATCCATACTGCTGCAGTATAGGAGCTTTGGTTCTCAAGCGTAACTTACAGGAACTCAGCTGTGATTCAGAGGAAAGCTTATTGCTTCAGCCAAGCCCTGAATTTGCACCAATATCTGAACACCTGTTGAGTGGCACAAGTGTATCAGATTGCGTTAAAATCCCAACACATTGCAGGTGAAGCATTGGGCTTCTACCTGCAGTACTCCTTTGCCTTTGATTGTGTTATGTCTGTAATCTTGCAATTACCAGATAAACTCTTCATCACAAATTTTATGCTGTATCAAGCACAACCTGAAAGGAGTGCTTCAGTGCTTTTAAGCACTGAAGTTTAACTCACTGAACTTCTCCTCTGGCATCTGTCTGAAGCTTTACATATTCTCATTAGAAGAGCAAAAGAAGACAGAAACAGCTCATTTGCAGCTCTGTGCAGTAGTAACAGCAGCTCTCCTTTGATACATTTTCCTTCATTTATACTCCACCTATTTCAAAGACATTCTAAGTGTTTACAATACAATAGTAAATCCGCATGCAAAAGTAACAGACTTGTACATCAGCAGTAGTATTCCACAAAATGAAACTAAAACAGAACCTAGCTCTCTCCTGTCCTGCAGGGCTTGTTTAAATAGACAGGCTTTCAAAGTGAGCCTAGATTAGGCTCACTGTGGGGGAGGGTCTGTTCTCTGTTGGAACAAGAGGGTAAGCAAGTTTCAAGACTGACAGCATTGCATTGTAAAACCTGAAGTTTATTAGCACAAGTATCCACGTCAATCTTAAAAGTCACGCTAACATTAACTGATACATCCAGAAATCTGATGAAAGAAGTACACCAGTCTCTAACACAGTAGTCATTGTACCAAGTGTATAGTTGTGAGAGGACTATATTAAAGTCTCCAAAGTACATTAAGCTACAATATAAAGAAAGATTTCCATAAGATACTTAACATTGTAAGGAAATTTTCTGCTCTCAGTTCTAATGACGTAGCTGGGGATAGGCGTACAAACAGAACTTGTACACAGAAAGACAGTGGAACACCAGTCAACAACACTGCACTTGAGGCCTTCTGCCTCCTATCTGTATGAAAAATCAGTCTGAGAGCTCTTCTTTCCTTCACTGAAATGTTACAGATTATTGATGGTTCCCAAACTTCATGGATGGAGTAATGTGAGAAGCTTTATAAACTGTTTTTGCTAATTCTGATCTTTTTAAATTTTATCGCAGTTTTTCTGAAGTCATTCTCTCTCTAGATATAACTAAACCACCCCCTCCTCCAACCGTCTTGTCCTTTTACTTTTCACTTTCCCTGTTACAGGTTCATAGACTCCTCCACTTCTACAGAAGTCTTTCTAAAAATATTTTCAAAAAGTAGGACATAAACTCCATATTAATAAGAAAGGCACAGACAAAGAAATGGGAGATGCAGTAAAGAGGAAGAAATACAGAAGCTAATACCAGCCAGATGAAAAGACATCAAGAAATCTTAAGCTAGAGTTAGTAAAGAGAGTAAAGAGATTAGAGAACAGGAATCTAGCACAGACCAAAACAAAGATCTGAAAGCCTGCAGTAAAGCATGATTAGAGAAAAAAACTGACACACAAGGATTACTAGAATGTTCCTCCATACTTGAATTACATCAGTTGGTATGCCGTCTTTTCACTGAATCTCTGTAAAGTGATACCTTCTTCAAAGCAGTTTTTTGATTAGCTTTATTTTGTCAGGTCTTAAGAGTTAACAGCAGAGGTGTGGGATTTTAAAAAAATCATTAATATTCTGAACCGTTGTGATGTAGGGTAAGAAAAAGGAAAGTATACTGCTGAAATACAACTGAGGTTCAGACAAGCAAATGGATCATAGCTTTAAAAAGAACAGATCAGTCTAAAATATATCAATCCACTACTTGACAGTGAAATTCAGGATTAAAAATCTCCCCATTTTTAATCTTTTAACCATGTAATGAAACATTGAAGTTTCTGCCACTTCTTCCAGGTTATGTCTACTGTGTCACAAAGGTTCCAATGGATTTTCACCACTTAGCATTTTCCAGAACGATGCGCTATGCCATTTTACGATCGGTTTAAGTAACTGATTTAAGGTCCTTTGCCAATGCAATAAAGAACCAGCAAGTTCAGAAAAATCTGAAGCCATAACTGGCTTTTAGGTTTTGTTAGTTGTTTAGAGGTAACAGTAAAACAATCAGACTTGATGTCTAAAAAAGAAATCACAAAGATAGCAGTCCTCAAAGATATGGGTACATAACACCTCTAAAAGGCATCAAACTGAGATGCCAGTGGAAAATAGGGATTCTGGAGTATGGATCAATATTTCTAAAAATAATTTTGGCATTTAGTATCTAAATATTTATTATTAAAATATTTATTATTAAAATCCTAGATGTGTCTCATTCTGGAGAAAATATGTACTGTTATAGACATCAACGTAGAAGATCTCTGATAGAATGGAATATTCAGTTACCATTTTAGAGAACTGATGCAGCTATTCCATGACCAGTGTTACAGTCCATTAATAACAATAGCCCTCCCTGCAGGTGAACGTTAGGCTTTCCACACATTCTTCTGTGCCAGCTTTGTTGATGCTCCTTAACTCTTTCCAGGTTGAGACAATTACCTCAGCTACTGGTCAGTGATGTAAGGTGCAGATGCCCCAGCCAGCTCATACATTCAGTAGAATCATAGTGATATTTTGGGGAACTTCAATGAAAAAAAACCTCCCAAACTTTATGGTAAGTAATAATAGGTTTTCTTTAAAGTTACTAATAACCATTTACTCTAATAACATCAATTAATAAAGTTACAAACTATACAGATTATAGCCGTGCCATTTCTTGGATAATTAATTCAAGAAAGAAAATTTGTAAAAGAATTTATTCTGTTCTCCCAAAAACTATGTCTAAAAAGTGGATTCTGTCAAAACAGGGTTATATTATTTTCTTATCAAGCTATCCAGATATAACAGGAGGTTAATAAATACAAGACAATTCTGTGACATAATCCAGTTAAAGATAATTGCACAAAAGAACATTCTTTACTACAAAAAATGTCTCATGCATTCCCACTAAAGAATGTTCGAAATGGAGTTTGTTCCTTACTCTATTAACAAAATGTGCACCAGATTAGATGTTTACCCATATTTCTGGATCTGCAAAATGAACTTCATGTACAAGTCAGTGTATTTATACTGGAAATATACAATTCAAACCAGAACCTATGTGCAATTTCAATGGTCATACTGAAATTACCTCCTCTTGGGTCTAATTATAAATTCGAATTAATAATTTTTAAAGGAAAGCTTTTTAATAATTATGTATAAACTCTTATCAATGTGTCTTATATGTAGTAAATAAAAAAGCCATGATCTAGTCCAAGGAAATTCCTATTTCCTTGATTTGGAAATCAAGACAGTTATATTTGATAACAGTATTTTTATTCTTAAATGGTAGCTGCCTGTATACAAAGTGAGTCCTTTTTTTTTAAAAAAAACCACCAAACCAACCAACAACACAAACCTACAAACACCCCTCCCCCCCCAATCCCAAAACAACCCACAACGCTTTTCAGTCTACTATACCTTTTATATCAGTGTTATGATAATGTATCAGCTCTGATTTCAACTGTTTGAGACAAGGACAATACAAAAAGAGACCAACCAAACTGAAAAAAGAAAGACAGTGTATGGATGAAATGAAATTACTAAAAATACAGATCTTTTTTCTCATTCTAAGATACAAAATGTTTATGATGATGGAGAGCTTCAAAAGCACAACTATACAATATTCAGTAATTGTTAGATATTGTTCAAAACCACTCAACTTTTACTGACTCTCCAAAAGTACCACTAGGTTCTATAGCTGAAAAAGTATTCATGCAACAGGGAACTGCTATAGCAAGCCTAATGATGAGAGGATTAGAATGGAAAGTGAGAGCACTGGACTTTCTTTTCTGGCAACATAGTTCAAATCCCAAGTGAGACAGTAGGATAAATGAGCCAGAGGGCTTCATTCATTCTCCAGCAAACAACACACCACAAAAGATCCATACATTATGCCAGGAAAATACTCAGCAAGAATGAGAAGCCTTGGAAACAGAAATTCTTGACTCAGAGTCTGGTTGAAGGTCACTGCTCTAACATGGCAAGTTCACCTTGATTTGCATTTGATATGTTGATATGTAAAGGAATTCTGAGTTGTTTATGATCTTTTATTTCCTACAAATGATCCAAAGATGGAAGCAAATACTAATCTTTTTGATTTCATAGCTTGGTGGAAGGGAACTAAAAGAAACACTTCACATTATTGAAGGAACTACTGAAAATATATAGACAAACTTTTTTCTAATTTCTGTTAATTTAAAAAATAAAGTGTCTGTATAAAGGAAAACAGAGTCAGATTTAAAGTTTCCACACCAGAACTTCCCTATAGATTAATAAACCTACATCCAATTTGCTAATTCAGATCCTGCTTAATAGCCTCAGAAAATCCCTGTTAGCTAATTAAACACAATGAACTGATGTTTACTGATTTGCTACCCCCCCTTTATTTCAAAACAAATCTATGCTACATTGATTTTTTTTTTTATTCCATGATGCTTGAATCAAATGAGATTAGACACAGTTAAGAAAGCAGCACTAATCTGATGACACTATTCCAACAAATAAAGTGACAGGCCTTTAATTAAAAATACACAGAAAAGACTCCAACAGTGACTAGATTATTTTCCTTCTTTTCAGAAACCCTTTTATATGACAAAAAGAGGTCTTAGCCTGGCACCTACTTATAATTCCAATCATATAATCCACTGCAAAGGATTACACAATCCTTGCACAATTTGGAGGCATAACATACTGCAGGAACCAGTAACGCACTTACATATCTATCTTCAATGCAACAAATCAGGCAGGTAAGTGTCTAAACATTGGCACTGGTGATTGCAATCAGCTGCTGTGGCAGAAAAAAAATTATGGGCATGAAATTAATGGTTGCTTTCAAGAATTTTAGACTTAGCAGTTTATTATTTGAACTCAATTTACTACTGAGTGTGACCAAAGACGAAGAGACAAAGAAGCATTTGCTTCTTTATGAACACTTGATCAAATACATATGCACACAGATGACATTCACTAATCCTGTGCACCATTTTAATAATTGTAAACAGCTGAACGATTTTCCTTGACTTAAGTCTGACAAATACTGTCTGAGAGCATTCTTTAGCCAGAGATGTGTATCTTCCCCTACCTGGTTCATGAACTAAAACCAACTTTAGAAACACACTGCAGTTCTTCAGCAGTAGGGACTATAAGGTATGGTATTCTTTACCTTTTGAAATTAAAAACAACCTAAAAATGTATGTCATTCAGTCAGTGTTATCTTATAATTTTTGCCATCCAAGGAACAAAGGCACAACATCTCATTTCTTGAAGTCAAATTTCTGAGTTCATAAAATGCAAGTGCCTCTTTCAATAGTACTTGCATTTTGGTTCCCCTTGTGTGGAAGCACACTAGCTGCAAGACTTTGAGGAAATGAGCTTGAACAGAGGAACATGGGTGGATCCTAAACGCTTCAGCCTGGAATTATAAAATTAATTGCACCGTGAGATCTTGCCTAAGAATGATTAATGCATTTCAAAGTTCTTACTAATTTCTTCCTTTCCTGACAGCATGACATATAGAAATAGAAACCACAGCCTCTGACCCCTGCACATAGCACTAAACCCAGGACAAGCAAGACAAGGACATGACATAAACTACTGCTGTAGCTAAGTAAAGTTTATCTGCATACTTGAAAAATCTTTCTTTGACAGTGCCAGCTGCTGGTGAGAGGAATGTGTTGCTGTCATTATAAGGAAACCTAGAACCAGGGGCATTGTGGTATTACAGTATCATCGTGGTGAACATGCAAACAAGAAAAGGCTGAGAGAGATCAAACAGCAATGCTTAGAAAAGGTATATTATGTATATAACCCTATTTTACTAGGAATTTGTGAATATTATATTGCACTTCGGCACCCTCTGGTGTTGACTGGTGCTGAGAGTTAAAATTCTGAGAAAAAAAATCCACTCTGTAACATTACTCACCGTGGAGACGCTCCTGATGTACATAAAGAATGGGATCCTATTATTCTAAAGCACAATATTGGTGCTCCAAAAATAAGAAATATGCAGAAGCACTAGAACCCAATCCATGTAACTTAATGGCAAGAAACCTTTGTCTGAATATCTAAGAAAACCCTTGTATTTTTGATACAGTTTGGTGAAAAAGTTACTTCTTAAATATCTCTTTGTTTAAAATGAGTTATTTATCATTAAAAGGTTATTTGTTTTCAGTTATATATTTGCTAAGAATAAGATCATTACTATGGCAACATTAAAATGAAAACCTCTTTTTAGTATGGCTCACTGTATCATCCCTCACAAAGAAGTTGATGCTTGTGCCATGACTGCAACATTTTTCCAAGAGCAGAAACAAGTACAGTCATGCGAAATGTGCTCTAAGCACTACTGCTGTAAAAGTGGGAAAGCAGACATTACACCGACGGGGTATTACAGCTGCTGTTTTCCTAAGCCTTTTCTGCCATACTCCAACGTTATTAGATCCCAGACATTTACATGCAAACTTGTCTATGTAGCATGTTTTACATCTTTTCAATCCCTCTGTGTCTCTCTCAAAGCAATCATTGCATCTTTTTGTTTGACAGTAAAGTTGACATAAAACTATCAATTACAAAACAAAAATTTATTCAACATATTCCTGTATTTTTCCTCAAGACTCTCCCTTATTTTTCAAAGGTAGCTGAAAAGATATGTTAAATAAGATTAATTTTATCTTCCAAATAATTTAGATTGATAAATTAACAAAAAAAATTATATAAAACCAATTCAGATGTCTGAAAAAAATAAAATTGCCCTGAACATTATACAACACGAGAAGAAAGATTCCCTGTATTACTTAACTTGCAAACAGTTAACACATACAATATTTATGAAAAATGCAGACCGTGTAAAATCTTATAAACATTTCTCTCTCAAGATATTACATTATTACAAAGAAGATTTTATCTTATTCTCTGTGGATTTGAGAATACCCTTTACTATTATATCATCACATTTCTTTTAATTCTGAATTTTAAAAAACAGTATTAGCATACTGAGGAATAACTGCCACAATTAAGACCCAAGAGTAAGATCTTTCCAAATTTTAAGCCCACAGAAAGTTAGTTTGGAAACATCTGCTAGCATACCTAATTATTTGTTATTAACCAGCAAGCACTGTTCATAATGATAAGACGGCACTGATTAATAAATATACATACACCAGTTCTTACCATAGAAGGAGGTTATCATGGTCTATTATGTACTCTTAAAATGCAAAAGCTTCTTGGCAAAAGACACACCTTGAGCGGTCCTATGCCCAATCAGCAGTCAGACCTGCCTAGGAGACAGCAGCAGCTAATGAATCACAGTGACGATAACTGAGCAGTGAGTTTCTCCCCCGCCCGGCGATCAAGGAGAATCTGTATACTGTGCTGAGTGAACTTTTTCACACCTTATTTTTAATTATTATTATTACTCTTCTACTAGGTGAAAAATGTGCCAACTATTTGCCAATGAGCCACTATGAAAAACAGAAGTTCCTACTTTCAGCTGAGAGTTTTGCAGGCTATTTCTTAAAAAAGTATTTCTTACAAAAAATTTCTTCAAAAAAAGTTTACATATAAACTGGAAGAAAAACTTTAACACCCCTCCCCCAACCCAAACAACAAAATTGACATGTTTGCATCAGTGTGAAAGTATGCACAAGCTCAAAACACCCTCCGCCAGTCTAGAGCTCAACAGATTAATAGGGGGAGGTAAACTTATCTACACCAGGCATCACATTATATTTTATCATGTATTATTATTATTATTATTTGATTATGGCAGCCACTTAGGAGTTTCAGTTAGGATCATTTCCCACTCACCTAGACTGTGTATCTGTCCTGAAAACATTTCTGCTCTCAAAACCTAGACGTATAATTGCATCACTTTGCAATTATTTTTCCAAGTGATTTTTTCCTCAATCACAGGTGTATTGATCCTAACCAGAAGGAGTATTGAGGAGTTAGTGATCTGCAAAACAGGCGCAGGCCAGTGCTGCGCTGCATGTACAGCTTGGCTGTCAGACCTCTGCTGTGCGGCTCATTTCCCTCGGCCGCAGGATGAATTTAGCCAGCTAGCTAGCTGTAACAGAGGAGCCTGCAGGCAGCTCCCACTCGTTACTGGTGATTACATCACCTGTGTGTTCTTGTCTTTATCTAAAAGTGCAGCAAACAGGTCTCAAGTGAACCAGCTTTCTGTTTGACAGTAGAAATAAGAACTAGAATTGTTTTAAGACCAAAATGTCAGATGACCTTTCCATGGACAGAATCTGCCTGGCATGCTGGGCTCTGATTTGAGACCTGTTTGATACCACACAACTCAGCATCTGGAAGGACATAAAAGTATCTATACTGTCCTTTTTCTTTACAGTGTTAGCTCCAATAAATGGTATTTAAAGCAATACTTTATAGTCTGAGTGTCTTCCTTACTGGGACCATAATGAACCAGTATCTCCTGGCGCAAAACAACAGGTCACTAGATTGCTTTTAGGTATAACACCAAGGAAGAGAGGTATGATGTCAGGAATGTTAAAATCCATGAGTTGAAAACTAATGCTTTTATCATTTATGTAAGTATATTAAAGTTGAGCTACATATGGCTTGCAGGTGTAAATTCCCATGCCGGAAGTGTATGTCACAAGCTCTGCTAGCACAGAGACTGCAAAACAACCTGAATTTCTGATTTTACAAAGAAGCAAACCAGTAAAGGCTGTTGGGGACTAATTTCATCATCTTCTGCTGGGGATTAGCTGCATGCTCACCCCAACCCCATTCTGCACTGCAGGAGTGAAGACCCTGAAAGAACAATCTCAAACCAAAGCCAACCTCCCGTCAAAGTTTTATTAGCACCATCAACATTACTTTCTTTCTCCATAGCCCAGGTCTTAATGTTTCTCCTCTGCCCCTTCTTTTGTTCACCTTCCACTGTACTCTCACATCTTCCAGGGATTCCAAAGTAACTCCTCTGCCAGGTTCCACTATTCCATTTTAACTTAGTGTGAATATTACTCGTCCAGCCTGACTAGAGATACCATTTCTCACACTTTCACCAAATGCTCTTTCACTCTTTTCTCATTCTGATTAGTAACATAAACCACACAACTATCTAGTAGATAACCATATTGCTGAGAAACAAGACGCAAAAGTCAGACAGTCAAAAAACATAAGGCCTCAATGTAACTAATATCAATTACATAGCAATAAATACCAAACACAAAAACTGTCCATTTCCTTCCAAACTAGCCTTGAATAGGATTAGTGCTTGAAGGTAAATTAGGAAGCCATATTCCCACTTTTACACATACAACAGAATATCTTGTCATCACAATACTCACAAAAGCAAGTGATAATTTTGTAGCAAGCTTATTGAATAAAGGCCACTTGTATCAAAATCTGATTGAAATGTCCCTGAGCCTCTATCTGGGTGTAAACGTCTACCCAAATCTCTCTGTAATTTTGGATGGGGGCTGTGATGGTATTTCTTTCGGCTTTTTCAGACTATTTTTCTGGATTCCACACCCTAGTGGTTGCAAACTTGAATATTTACAAAATTAACTACAGTCATGTATTGCAATAATACTATTTACATTATTTCCATGGAGGGTGATGGCAAAAAAATAAGAGATCTTGTTATCAGTGATTCCTATAATGTCCAGATATCACTGACTCTGGAAGCTGCTTGTTTCACTTTGCTGCGGAAATGACTGGTACCTATTACTAATTTAAATAAACCAACATAAACTTACATAAATGCATCTCACAATTCTGAACACAGGAAATACATTTTTTGGGTTGTTAAGTCAATGCTTACTGCCTGTCAGCATTTTGGAAACAGAAGTAAAACCCTCTAAAAGAACAAAGGACATTAGTTTACTTCAATGCTAGAATTGAGGAAAATTCACTGCTGATTTAGAGTGGCAGAGCTAACTCTGCACATTCATCACAGAGAAGCCTTTGTGTCTGCACTGTCTGCACAGAAGAGCCTTTGAGATACAGCTTTTTGTTTCTTCATACTGTAACTTCTGCAGGGTGATAAGTTGCATTAACTTCAATGACTGGTTTTATGAGACAAAAATTGGAAGAAAGAATATGGAAAAACAATTAAGCAAGGACTAGCTATAAAAATCACTTGCTAGTTCAACGTCCTTCCACTATGGCTGTTAAAACAGAGAAAAAAGTTTTACTGATAGATTACAGAAGTGCAGAATCTGAGTTCAGTGTTCTGCTTTTAAGCTAACTGCAAAATTGCAACATGGCATTCACTTATACAATATAATAAATTACTTCCAAACAAATTTACTGTGTTACGGATACAAAGGATATTTTTTTTATATCTGTCAGTCTTGAAGCACTGACCAAACTATAATATTTTATACTATAATATACCGATATACAGAGCAGCTGCCTATTTACATCGACATCCCAATGAAGATTCTTGAGAGCAAATTTTAATTTAATTGGTGTATGGGGAACTTTGCTGTTTTCATTTTCCTCAGATACATCTATTATCTTCAATACATGGTAAATTAAGTCTTGCAACTGTAATACAAATTAGCCAGATTTCAAGTTGGTCAGTACAAGATGGTAAATGTGCCTCAAATAATGAGTATAATCTATTGCATAAATAGATTGTATAAATCAGCAATAAATTTGGCGGATCTACAGTTCTGAAAATATTAGCCAAACTACATTACATAATCATCTTCATTATACAGTTTTACAGATGGAAAATAAGAAAAAGAAGAATAGAGTAGAACTCCAGACAGGTAACTTGGAGCTGTCCTGGCTCTGCTAGTGACTGGCAGATGTATTTGACAAAGTCACTTAACTATGAGTCAGTCTACCTACAACTGGAATTCTGTAATCTATTTTGTTTTATAAAACCATTTGATATCATTAAATTGAATTTTAAAAGGCTAGTAATTAATAAGAAAATCACAATCAAAGTATACATTCCAGGTGACTGCTATGCTATTTCTGATGTTCATAATCCCAATGACATCTTAGTTTTCCAGATGTGCACAAACTTCCACTACCTTCTGTTTGCTTCCCATACTGCAAGCATTTATGTATGAGCACTTAAAATAGGCCCCCAGCAGTGCTGCTTTCACAGGGGAAGAGTGAGATCCTCCCCATCATAAGGACACCTCTTCACTGATCCCACGTCACCACGTCTCTTTAGATTATGATAACCCTTCCTCGGGATGTATTCTCTCCTATCCAAGCCTCTTCTGCTCACTGAAAGGACTGAAGAGACACCTGGGCCCCTGTAACGTTCAGCCTCCTGATATGTCCTTGGTGCCCATTCAGATGCACAGCAAGAGGCAAAAGTCTAAGGATCAGGCAAGCCTTGACAGTCTCTCTGTGGTATCCTGGATCCAAGTCCCAGCACTCAGCAAACATCTCAAAACGTTGCATCAGGGTATCAGATGGGTGCTTCCATTCCCTACAGATGGGAATCTCCAATACCTTTCAGCTGTCTTTTACTCTTCTTACTGATTTTTGGTTCAGGCTCAGCTGGCTCTGATGCCTCCCCCTGACAGGTCCTTGTTCATCCTCACCTCTTCCCAGGGCACTGCACTTGTTCTGCGATTGGAGCTCTGCAGGCAGAGAAGGAGCCTTCTCTTCTGTTCCCAGAAATAACACGTCTCCAGCCCCCTCCATCTTGGGATCGATTTCCTGTCGATCTCTTCTTTCTTCCCTGATGATACGAAGCCTGCTCACCTCCTCTCACAGCTCCTTTTCCCTCAGTCAGCTCCTTAGCCAGAGCCCACCTCCCACAAGGGGGCCACCACGTCCACCCCACGTTCACAAAGAAGCACTAGACACCTCGACACTCCTTGAATGGTCCCTCTGAGTAATGCCATCAAGTCTGGTATGGCTCTTAATAGGAATTATTCTACATGAGAAAATGAATTCCTGCCATATGGTCACTCAATGTCCTATTTGCTTATGCTAGATCTCAAAAAGCTGATGTTGTGTGTTATGTGTCATGTATGGGGTCAAGGTACCAGGTAAAAGACTTTGGGAACCTTTCAAATAACAGTGAGCACAACTACCTTGTTTATAATAATGCCATTGGAGGGATACAGAAGCTGCCAATTTTCCCAGCAAAACCAGATCCATTCTATCAGTATTCACCATGCAACTTGGTTTTTTTTTCTTAATACTTCCCACATAGACCTGAAGAGGATAGCTGAGGGTTGCAGGGGGGGGAATCTGTTTGCATTACATTCTTCTTTTGGGATTTTTACATTTAATATATGTACTCTTTGGTGTGATAAAAACTGTTGTTATAAAATGTTTGATCATTGCACACCTCTTGGGTCTACAAACTGGAGATGTGATAGAAAATTGACAAGACATGTTATTTACTCATAAAAATATATATTCACATAACAAGATTTCATAATGAGTTCTTTTGGAAATAAAGGAAAAAGACAGACATGCCCTTTTCACATGAAGAGCTGCTTGTGTTCTTTATATTCAGGTCACAGCAACAACTGAAACCAAGCATTTGGCTGGCAGCCTTTAATTCTGTTAAAGTGAACTTCCTCCCATTTTCATCAGACAAGAATTTACAGAAGACTGCAACCCAAACAGAATCAAAATCATAGCTTCTCCATCTGACTATTGTTACCAATAACCCACATAGCAAATAACCTCCAGTTACCTTTCAAAAAAAAAGACATTAAAAATGTTATGTTATTTTTGAAAAAAGCGTATAATATAGTAAATACATTTCACCCAATATGTGAAAATTTTTCCTAATCCATGGAGAAAATAACTAGCTGTAATACAATTGTAAATTCTAAACAAGATTTTTTGACAATGTTGTAAATAATAATTTATAAAATTTGAAAATTATATTTCAGAGTTAACCCATATGGTGCACATCACCCACTTGTGAATCTGAAACTCCTTTGTTCCCATTTACTCCACTTCCAAAGTATCAAAAAGGAATACCATTCCTTTTCATCGAAGTATCACCCCCATAATTACACTGACCACAGACCCACTTCTGCTTCACACTATTCATCACATCCATACCTAGCCTATGCATAACCTCTGGGTTCTGTGGTTGCCCCTATCACACAAGATTCAATCTACTCCTGTGGATTTCTGATCTACACTCTAGTTATCAATTCTATCAGAAAAAAATCTTAAGTCTTATCTGACTGCTTACTATAAAAATAATTTCAGATTTCTACCTGTATAAAAGAGAATGCTCATTTTCACAAGAAGTAAATCTGAAGTTTCCGTAACTCCTGTAAAATGGGATGAGCTTTGTTTCCCACTTGGCAGATAGCATGCAGGGATGCAAGAGGCCTAAGACAGTAGTGATGTCCCATTAGCCACATCTTTTGGTTTAAAGAAGCTGGAGTATCCACAGATAACTCCTTTGTAGCACAGGTGCCTCATCATCTTCCCTGTCCACTGTGTCTGTGTGAACCACGAGCTGCTGAGTATCTTCTCTGCACAATTGTCTCTGTGTAGGGACAGGTGCTCAGTCACACTCCTTCACACTTGACAAGTGGAGTAAAAGTGAGAAAGATGAACGATGTCAGCATAGAGTTAGAAGGCTATGGGTACTGACTGAAGAGTTAGTCAATTCCATAGAATATCATGGAGCTAAAATTCTGCAGAACACTGACTTGGATATCACCCTCACTTTACCTACAAGAAAATGTGAATGGCTTGCCAAGCCATGCTGCAAGGCCAAGACAGATACAGGGTTAGAATCTGAGAATTCCTGGCACCCAGTCCATTACCTCATACTGCACATGGACTTAGCTATAAAAATCAAATTCATAAATTGTGATACAGTTCCATTAAGTGACTATTCAAGCAGATAAAGCAAATTTACAAATAAACCTTTAAATACAATCCACGTTTGCTGGTTCTAAAAATCCATAGAGGGATAATTTTGCTGAAAATTTCCAGTACAGTAAAATCAACATAACATTTGAAACAGATCTAGTAAAAACTGTTGGGGTAGGGAGGAGAAGAGCATATATATAATTCTGGGCTATTTGTAATTAAAAGACTGACAAAAGGATATGATTTTTAAATCGTATTGTTTCTGCAATTAGACCAGAGTCAGTATTCACATGTTATGCTGAGTTAGTCACTCATATTCATAACTGAGTGAAAAGCAAAATTTAATCAAGAATAACAGCTTTTCATGTTTTTAGAACATGCTTGGCAAGCTCTTTCCAGAATGGCACTGACTACACACAACCAACCTTACCTTAGGGACATGCTTACTACCCAGTGATGATCTGAACAGTTGGTAGGACATTCTGACCCCACAATAACTTTTAGCTGTCAAGAAATATAGTCCACACAGTACTAGTGCCACACTCTGGGAAATCTAAAAGGAGCAATAAATCCCATAATATTAAAGTATCCCTCATCAAAGAGACAAGAGTCTGCAGCCATTTCTCTTCCTATCCCTATTCAGAGGAGGTCCCAATAAATGCAGATTAAAAGCACTTTTCCCCTGAAAGGAAGGTAATGACAACACTTAAAACCTGGATTTATTAACCAGGGACAACTCCAAAGGAAAGATTGGCAAAAATCACCTATGTTTTCTCTGTTAAAGTGAGCATCGTGCCAACTCTGTCCATTACAAAAAGCAAGGCACTCTGGACCAGATTATACTCTTACTAACATTGATAGAGCCTTGAAATAACTCCACTGGCTTGGTTTTGTTAGTTCAGATTCAGAACGATTCAAATGAAAGCAGAAGTGAACCCAGTGTTTTTACTTACAAAGCATTCCTGTTATCTGCACTGAACTAGATAAATGCACTGCACCACTGCTTAAACACTGCACATAATTCCCACAGCACGTGGGTGAGGAGAGAAAGCAAATACTGCATTTAAACAGTGTGGGAGAAGGTAAGATTTTTTTTTAGATTGTTTCAGATTCATTATCTTTTAATTGGATATTCAAATTCTTGCTTTTAATCTGCATACTTGATGATGAGCAAAATGTATATATTAATAATCTCAAAGTACTACACCTTAGCATATATGCTAGAGAAACATGTCCCACTCCTCTTGATTATTTCTGCAGTCTTGAGACCAGATCTGTATACTTGCTGTTGGTTTTCTCCCATTTGTTTTCTAAGTAAACTCTGGCAGAGGCAGCATAAGCTTTATCAGTGTCTCAAGTTTATCTGGACAATAGAACTGCTTCATTCTTACAAAACAAAGAACCAAGTAACTGAGCTGAGGAAGCAACTGAATAAACAGGCAATAGGAAAACTCCATCACCCAATAGCATTTGTAAACCCATACAAAGCAGAAGGGAAACTTGTTGAAAAGCAGGTAAGCCATCTGGGTAGATTCTATTAGAGCTCTTTTGCCAGTCAGGTTTGATCTATCTAAAGTGACAAACAAAATAAGGTACATAATAATAAGGCATTTCCAGAGGAAGTTCCATCTCCAGATTTTAAAGTTACCTTGCAGATGACTAACTTGCACAACAACATGTGGAATAAGAAAGCATCTACTGTCTATACTTTACAGAAGGGAAAATGGAGCAGACTGCCTACAGTCACACAGCATGGTAGTTGCATGTCTGGAATAAGAATCCAGAAGCTCAGGATTAAATTACTAGATCACAGATACATACTTTTTCTTCTGAACTGCATAGGAGCAGCTGAGCTATAGTATCATTTGAAAAGCTTTAAAGGAACAACTTGACTGTGTAAATATTTGTTGGCTTGATGTTAATTTAAAAAAATAAAAGCCCAGATGGTTACACCTAGATTTCAAAATGTAGGCAAGAACAAAACTTTGCACTGTCAACTTTGTCTCTGATAATTATTGACTTAAGGATGTAGTCTTTAAGACTGCTTTGGCACTTAAGGTAAACTGAAATGTATTCCCCATAAATTTGAGGATTAACTTGAGACAAAAATAGGTGTTGCTTATCACTTCGTTTGCTCTGAAAATTACAAATAACATAAAAAGAGACTAGATAAAATTTCATAATAGCAAAGAGACAACTTTAAGATGAAGAAGAACAAATGCTTACAGAAAAATAAGGTGAATGAAATCACATGCCTAGAATTTCTCACACACACACACACAAAAATGGAACTAAGCAAAACAGAAATGGAGAGCTGCAACGCAAACAGAAATCCCAACACAGGGAGGCCAAAGATCAAGGGTAGTTGTAGTTTAAAAAAATTCATTCAAAATGCATCACAGATGAGTACTTGCAGAGAATACACTTGAGGAAAGTACACAAAAAGACACTGAAAAAAAGCTGCATGGAAACAGTTTGAGAAATGAGAAACTTGAGCTTATTACCAAACCTGAAATGTTAATAAAAGCAAAAGAACTCTTGTCTTCTCAGAATAACACCAGACAGGCTCTCCTTTGGCAACAGAAATGCACAGAAAGTCATGCTTCTGAAATGCAATGGAATACAAGATGAGCAAAATACAGAACTATACAGCACCACTGAAAAGATGCCAGTAGCTAATTCTCACTGTGTTAAGCTATAGAACACAGACAGAAAATTTCAAGTAGAAAAGGGCCACCAACCAAGCAAGAAATAATTCTGCAAAGGCAAATTCCCACTGGAAAACAAGCATAAAATTATGAAAAATACTCATGTGATTTTAAGAATGTTCTTGACCATCAGTCTGTACCACTGCGTGAATGGCCTCCAAATGCACATATTCAGGAAGCAGGAAAACATGGGGAAAAACCCTCACAAAAACAAAGTCACTGTAGACACCTGGTTTTAGGTACTTTGCTTTCTGGAGAAAATATAACAATAAATATAGAAATAGAAGAATAATAACATAGAAATAAAGAATAAATCAATAAGAAATTAATAACAAACGTGTGGTACATACATTACATAATAAAACTGTAAATATGACTGATAAAAACATAAATACAATTTTGCATTTATTCCAGAAGAAGAAGTAGAAGGCATTTGAGCAAATACGCATGAATGGCAAGTGATAAATTCTAACCAGTTCCTAGGCTCATCATCAATTGCATCATCACAGAAAACAATGACTAAGATCCATGGACTGTACCAGGTATTTAAAATTACTATTAAAAAATCACTTATGCAACATGAGGGAAAGGGGGATAAAACTTTTCCATCAAAAGACTGTATTCATCTCACAGCTAGCTCTGCAGCAGCTGATCTGTTAATAGAGCTACATAGAATTAACATTGTCTGTAGAATTAACATTGTACTCCCTTGTAGGAGTGATTCGGCATGATTGCTCATGTCCCCCCAACTCCTCAAGACACTGCCCTTGGGAGTTACTCCTACCTACCCAAATATACTTGAGAGTACAGAACATGTATTAGTCCAACAACAGCCATAAATAAGTTAATTGGAAGAGGTTCTTAATAGCAGTCTTCCTGCCAGCAGCCTGACAAAGAGGGCTAATTCTCCAATGCCCTGACAGTCACATGGAGATTACAGCCCCCACTGAGGAAAAGGTAGAGATGCAGAAGCATCTACAACATGAAGCATTCATCTTCATGTAAATAAAATAAAATAAACAAGTAATCAAATTGTAAATTACTGGAAGAAACCCTCTCTGAAAGAGTTCCTTTTCAGGATCCTCAGGGCTTGTGCATCCCAGCATTTTTCCTGCCAGTTCAAAGAGAGCTTTCTCTTGCTGCTACACAGATGAATCATTATAGCAGTAGGGTTGTAATAACCCCCACTTCAAGGGAGAGAAAGAAAAAAACCTGAAATGTACAGATCGTGTAAGAGTCCCATTTAGGCAATCTATACATGACAATCTCTTTCTCTGCAGCCTTCTATGATCTCTTACTCTCAACAAGTATATTTACTATAAAGGTTCTTAGACACAGATGATGGTACTCCCAACAAATATCTGTGGAAGCTCTGTAAATTTGGAAACTGCCTTTTTAATAAATTCACTGAAGCTCAAACCTTACAAAAATTAATTGGATATACAGTACATAGCACTTTTTTTCATAATGACATAAGTTAATGCTGAAACCCAAGTTGTAAAAAGTCTCTGAAGAACACTTCAATTCATAATGATTTCTAGATTTTTTTCTTTAATCAATGGAAGAGTGCTATAGGACAGTGCTATTTTTGGCCTGCCATTGATGCACTTGCTGTCTTGAGTCAAGGTATTCCTACCTCAGTTTCTCCTCCTATTTAAAATTAGCAAAATGGCACCTAACTGAGTTTAGTGAAAATTTTCTAAGTGCCAGTAATTAAAACCAGCACAACTGTACTCCAGAAAACTTCTAATCCTTGAAACAGAGCATGAAGCTGAAGAGGAGCTAAGATGAAAGCCAGCTTGCAACAGAAGTGGACTTCAGCCAGCCCCAGAAGAGGGAAAGTCCAAAGGACGGATCCATGTCCAGGTGCCAGCAAAGGTTAATCTGATCTGTTGTTTTTGCCTAACATACCACATTTCCTTAGTTCATGAACTGAGAGCTGTCCTGTTTCTCATGCAGCAGCTCCATCTGCTGTCCAAAAGGAAGGGTGGATTTTGCATTGGGACATTTATAGAATAGAAAAGGAAATTGACTTGAATAATTTGAAATATCTCTGGAAAATTTCTAAACGCTTCCCCAGTCAGTCCTCCTGCATGAATGGAACCAACAATCAGCCTTTATCCACCTGTGTAAACCAACTAACCAAAACGAAAATAAGAGAGGAAATAACAATCGTATGAGTGTCAGGATTCTTCACTCATACGCCTTCAGAACTAGTCTTCTCACAGCAAACTGATTCTTCACTATGTGCAATCATTTAGTGCTGTGCTGTCCAAAGGGACCATGGTACCAAATCACACTGGTGAGGTACTGACACTCACTTCACCCCACAATAAATGTGCCCAGGTAGTCACAAACTACAAGAGGTTTATGGTGATTCTTAGTTACTTACAAGCCGTTTATTTGAGTTACACAAACATAAATTTAAGCTTATTATTGTGAAGATCAACTCAGTTCTTAAAAACAAAAGTTCTGTTTCTTTTATGCAGTGCAGGGCCTTGAGAACTCAAACTTTCCACACTTTGCATTCCTTTACCAGGAGCACTATGAAGAGTTCTGTCTGTAACAGAACAGTTGTGGCAAGACCGTATCGACCCAGAGCTTGTAAATTCAAATCAGACCTACTCTGAATCTTGTATAACACAGTGATTCTTGGTCTGTGTTTACTCTGGCTCCACAAGAGTTTGTTAGCTTGAGGGGTGTACCTCCAATATGGTGCTTGCTCTAACTACTGAACCTTTCCAGTAACCCCCCCAGTTTGTGGGCAGCATTGCAGGAGCTATTTAATAATCAGCCAGCTCATGTGCTTTGGCTCACTGCTGGCCACAGGCGTACTAGCTGACTTCATGGGAATCACAGGGCGTACAACCAGTGTGCCTTCATTACCTGAGTCACCCTGGTTATTCATTACACTCGGTATCTCGCCCTTGCTGCAGTGGCTAGTAGATTGTGTATCCTAATCAGCTTATTTTACATCGATTTGATTAGCTTCCTGGTTCCTCAGATTCTAGGGTGCACTTATTTTCACATTTTTCTCCACTCTTACGGATACAGATACTTTTAAATTATTATTAAGTGAAACACGAGATTCTCACAAAACAGATTTACGGTATAACCTAGGTCACGGCACTACAGAGTAGATCTCCTTCCAGCCCTGCCCGCTCCAGCCCCAGCTCACTCTCCTGAGCCCTCCAGCGCGACCTGGTGCCCGGCAGCCCGCACCCCCTCCCCGAGCCCGGCAGGGCGGGAGAGCCGAGCCGGGGAGTGACGCCCGACGCGGAAAGCCGTAGGCTTTGCCGCGACTTAGAATTCAGTTTTGGTGAGGGTTAAAGAAAGACTAACCTCATGCTCTTGTCTTTCGGGGTTTCTAATATGCCTACTCTTGATTTAAAAAAATAACATCAAAGACTTCATACCATAATTACAGCTTTTAAGGGAAAATCTTGTTTTACTGAATTCACTGGGGGGGTTACTGTGATTTTAGAACAGATACGGTTCAGTCATTGCTCCCTTTAATGCATTTAGTGATAGGCATTCACAGTATTTAGAACAATGATCCACATATACTGTAATGTTTTCACCCACATTGAAAATATTGTCATGTAATAGAATATTATTTCCCTAATTTATTTTCTCTTTTGTTCTTTCCATTTACAAGGGTTTTTTTTAATGTCTCCAAAATAGTCTCAGTCACTAATATCCAGGTGTGATCCCCACTTTTTTTTTTTTGTCTGAAACGTTCACGTTTACTCCGGAAGTGGAGTGCTGTTAAAAGCACATTATAAATAACTGCAATATGAGAAATGCTCCTATTTGTTAAGCAAAATCATTTCACCTAATTCATCAATGTTCCACCTTCATCTGTGTAAAAACATCCAATCCTATAAAGACTTCCTTATGCAAGTTTACGGACGTTTGGAGAAACGATTCCCCAATACAAGGCAATTGTGGAATATAATTATAATCCCCCAAACATACGGATTAATATTGAAAACGCCCTAGTAGGATGACGACAATATTTTATATTGATTACTGATGAACTTAAAAAAAGTCAGTCTTTCACAAGAATAACGACGTAGCCCTATGGCGAGCGCTTAACAGCGAGCTGTGGGCCCCACCCGGGACCCGGCCGTGGGCAGCGCTCAAGCGGCACGGACAGGCTGCCTCGAGACTCGTTTATACGGCGGCTTATAAGACTGAGCCTATTCATACTGATTTAAAAAAAAAAAAAAAAGAGGAAAAAACAGAAAAAAAAAACGATAACGTTTTCCCCGCTAACGCATGAAATAGAGTTTACCCGGAGCCCGCTCACAGCCCCTCCGCAGCCCGGGGACGCCGGCCAGGCAGCGTCGCGCGCAGGCTCTCTGGGCGGTGTGCAAAAAGTCCAACAGGTGGCTCCGTGGCGCAATGGATAGCGCATTGGACTTCTAGAGGGTGAAGGGATTCAAAGGTTCCGGGTTCGAGTCCCGGCGGAGTCGTGTCTTCCATTTTTTTTTTTTTTCCTTTTTCTTCCCCCCTCCCCTTTTGGCTGAAATCGTTTTGCCCCACTCTCCCGTCGCTTACCTCACCGCCAGAGCAATCCGGTCGACCGACCCGGCGCTTCCCGGCGGCAGCTTCCCGTCAGCGAGGCTCTCCGGGCCCGCCTCCGGGCGTGCCTGACGGAGAGTGGGGAAGGCTGGGAGCGGGCGGAGACAACGGCACCAGCCTCCATCGAGCGCGGCAGTGAACCGGCTGTGTCCGCTCGAACCTCCGCTACGCCCCAGCGACGTTAAGATGCTTTACCGCCAGCGAGAAAGGCGGAGGGCCGAGGACGGACGCCGCGGCGAGTGGCCGTTTGCCTCCAAGCCAGCGGGAGCAGGGCTGTCCTCCTCCCCGTCCCGTCCTCTGCCCTCAGGCAACGACCGCCGTCCGCGCGCGGAGAGGCAGCGCGCGGGCAGCAACCGCCGTCCGCGCGCGGCGAGGGAGCGCTGGGGCGCGCGTGGCGGGCGCTGCCGCCCTCCCCGGCGGGCGGGGGGCCGGCGGGCAGCGGCGGGCAACCAGGTTTTAACAATACAGACGAAAGAAAAGCCCCCAGGCAAACCCCTGCAACAGCAACAACTCTGGCAAACGTGTCCGTACCTACAAAGCCGCCTACTGCTGCTGGTAGGCTTCTAGGACAGCCTTCGGGAAGTAATTTCACTTGAAAATAGGACTGTCTTTCCTGGAGGCGCTTCAGCGATAGTCCACGATACATTTCTGGTTATTTTCAAGCAACAAAACAAGCCCACAACATGCAGTAGGCAAAACTGAAGCATTTAACACGTGAATTAATACCATCTTTCCTTCCTCACTTACACATACCTATAGATAGAAGATGAAGAGCCATTTTAATAACAGCAATCAAATAAAAAAAAAGGGTGATAAACCACAAAATAGTAGCAGCACTAAGCAAACGTCCTTGATTCTTCTCAGGATTGAATACATTATAAGTGCATCTGATTAATGATTTTATTCAATTTGTCATTTTTTTGATAAATTATTTTTAATCCTGCATGTGTGATTATGGCCTCTTTCAAACTGTAATAATACTTATTTAAAAGCAATAAAGGAAAAATCCACCTAATTGAACTGAAACACACCATCAGGAACATTAACTATCACTGTTTTGCAGCACAGTAACCCACTCAAGAACGCCATCTAGCCATAAAATACACATAGCCCTTTACAGAAACATTGAACTTTCTCAGTTTGCAGATAAATAGCAAAAACAAAACCTCTCTACATTAACCCCATAAAAAGCAACTAAATCAAATGACAGAAGATGAAACCTTCCTCCTTGTTCAGTCGCTTCCAGCAATGCATTTCTGTCCAAATTCTATTTCCCTTTCTACTTCTTGTATTTAAGGATAGCTTCACAAAATTTGCTTAGTTCCAAGTGAAAAAAATTTGAAGGCAGAGGCTTTTACACACACCTGTTTGCATGTTGCAAGCAACACTTACATAATCAATATTCTAAAAATGCGGAAGTTAATTAAAGGCTACAGTCCAAAAGAAAGAGAAAATTGCAGGTTCAAGGAGCAGGGCGTTTCCTAGAGGTAAGCATGGGGACAGCTCTCCTGTGATACTGGCTGTGTAACAGGTTCTAATGTGAACCCGAGCAGAAAAGTATAGGGACACAATTCCACAAAATATTTCTGTGAAGAGGGTTTTGAGGAAAATGCTGCACAGACAACATACTTAGAGTATTTCAGAATGCACTGAGAGAGAAAAAATACTCAAGAATTATAGCAAGCAATATAAATTGGACAGATGTTGCTTGTTACAAATTTATGGAGTAATTAAAAGAAGCAAGCAATGTGAAGGCAAAGAGGCAGTCTAATAATCAATAATAATCCTTACATCTGACTGGATACGAAGAACAACTGTTTTTTTGCTGTGAGGAGAGTCAAGCAGTGGAGTTCTGGGAGATACGCAGCCTCCATACTTGTAGGTTTTCAAGATCTGATTGTATAAAGCCCTGGGCAACCTGGTCTAACCCTGCTTCGAGCAGAAGGCTGGGCAGGACAAGCTCTTATGGTCCCTTCCAACCTGCGTTATGGCAAGATTCCAAGTCTCAGCAAGACTTACCTAGGTAGGCTCCTGTGCTAAAGACAGGACTTTTTAAAAATTAAAAGATCAAAAATAGTTATATCACATAGAAAATAACAATAATAAGAAGACACCTTCGGTTTTAAGGAAACTAACTTGATTGTAGAGAGATTAAGGACTCCCAAAGAAGGAAAAACAAAGAAGTGCAAACAACAGGAACATGATAGAGAAAAGTGAGAGGTATTTTACTTCTGTTCCTAAACTAACCATGCCTACTAGTGGTACCACACCAGCAACGCCCTCAGCCACTGTTAGCCTAATCCCTTTTCAATATAGGCTTTTGATTGTGACATCTAGGAGATGGACTGTGAGCTCACTGGAATGTACAACCATTGGATAGTCTCTGCCCCAAGGGCAAGAAGAAAAAGGAATACTGGCAAAACCAAGGGGAGCATAAAGAAACAGGAGAACGGAATTATTCCTGTCTGCACAAAACATTCCAGTGACATCCAAAACAGCAACAGGTGCATATATAAAAAAACCCAACGCGATACCTACCGCCCTTTAACCTTGGAGAAATTTCTTGTTAATAATGGTTTATGTCAATAAAGGCAGAATTACAAATTAACACAAATATTTCTGACAGCCATTAAAAGAAAATATTACCTGCAACTTATAGGGAAAGTGTCTCAAACGATGCTGGTATTGCACAAATATTTTGATGTATTTGAGTATTTTCAGAGAAATCTGATAAGCTTATGCAATCACACGGTGCATTTGGTTTTACTCTCTCCCCAGCAACTTAATGTCAGTTTCAATCAAATTTAATTGAAAGGTAGAGGAGTCCAAAGTACTACCTGCCTATGCTTTTATGGAAACTGGTGGTTAAGAAAAGGTACACTAACTACTGCCTTAACTAAAAGAGGCTGAAGCATAAGCTCAGGCAATAGCTGACTGGCAAGCCAGCAAACACAACCTGCAAGCACTACCCTGCAGCCCAGCGAACACGGTCCAGTGCATCTCACCTCTTGTTCACACAGAAGAAAGTGGGCACTTGCTGGGCACAGTGTGCAGCAAAACAGAAGACATTAGAAAAATCAAAGGGAAAGGATACAGAACATAAACCAAATCCCTCACTAGCTATGTTGTACATGAAGTAACTTCTGTAACTAGCTTTTGAGCAGCCTGAGCAACAGACATCGAGTTGTTGCTTGCTGTGCCACACCAAAGCTTGCATTTCTCTTTTAAGGTCTTTCAGAGTTGTACACTGCTTTTCCTAAGTTGCACGTGAACATCCCAGGAGGCAACAACTGTGGTGCCTTGTTTTCTTTCCTCAGCGTTCAGTATTAATTTTTTTGCGCTTTCAGGTCTCATCCAGAGAACAAGACACCATAGTTGTTTTTATTGGCTTTTTTATCATTTACAGAGAATCGAGATATTAGCATACATAGAACGTATTAGAATAGCATCTGCATGTTAGGCGAGACTTGGGGACAGGTGGTCCTACTTGTATGTGTTTGATACTTCCCAATGAATTCACTTTACTTTGCACACCATTCATCTCCAGGCAGTCAAGACTTTTTAAGGAATCTAGATTCCCATCTGTCTCTGGTAGCAAAACATTATGGTCAACTTCAGAAGAATACAAAAAACCCCAAAGGATCAGGGGAAAATTTCTTTCAAACTTCAGTTGGTGATCAATATATACCATGATGTTCGTTTCATTTTAGCTATTTCCAGCACAAATAGCTAATCCTTAAAAAACCGACTACTTCTCATTCTCAATAGTAGAAAATTTCATGGTTAAACATTGGTCAAGAGCATACTTCTTGTTTAAAATCTGCAACCTTTAAAATTCAGTGTTCTTATAAGAAAACAATCCACATCGCTGGTCCTCTGATAATCAACCAAACACACACCTCAGGAGTTCTCACAATCACAAACGGTTACGAACCATCGCTGAAGGGGAACAGAACTGATGCCATCTCTGGTTCTGTAATGGTAGCAGAGGCCTTCCAAACTCACTCCATTCATGTACCTGAAGAACTATTCCAAGTCAGCTACCAGACCACAATCTGCACACTACACCCTAGATAATGGAACCCACTGTCAAGTTATTTTCAAAAAGATCATTAGACAACTACCAAATGGTGAAACTTAATAAAAGCAACATATGACTGAATGTTAAAATTTTATATATAATACATATCTACATTAGTTTATTAAACAATATGTAATTTAGATCCTCTTTAATATATTTTTTATATATATATATAAATATTTTAAAAAGTATATGTGTATATGCTGAATTCCAGGACATTCTCAATCCCATTATGGTCAATGTTGAAATAAACCCTTGACAACCAAACTATTTCTCAATACCTTCTATTACAGAATTGGCAGCAGCACCTCTGACAAGACATGGAAAAATTTGTTCTGGCACATAACGGGTGCCAACGTGAATTACACACATAACTTTAAACTGAATTTACCAATTCATTGATGTAAAGACTGAAGCCTGAAAAGACCACAATCCATGAAGTTGTATTTTGTGCTCAGATTTAACAATATGCTTTCATAACATTATCTTTTAAAATAAGCATTAATTTAAATAAAAATTAATTTAATTTTTAATTCTAAATTAATTTAAATTTAGATACCTGATAATTTGATAAAGCTCCCTACCAAATTCTCACTGCATGAAATTCCCTAAACCTCAATTTGCACATGACCTGCAATCTTAAAAAAGAAAAAACCACCACAACCAAAGCATTCTGTAAAAAGTTTTATAACACATAAGTTGTTCCAGCTTGTTATTTTTCTTCAAGTCTTAATTGTGAAATTTCCTCTTCTTCCGATTCCTCTTCCCTGCTGCAAAAGCTGCTTTTTCACTCATGATCTCCTGATACTTCTTTTTATTATATCTGAACAAAATAGATAATTTACTTTTAAGCATGGTAAACCAAAGTTCAGGAAAAGATAACATGGAAAGTACTCTACATATATAATTTGCCAAACTAAGTTCTCTCATGTTTTCCGAGTCAGATTTCTTTTATTTTGTACACTTCTGCGTAGGTAAAGGGAAATCAACACTTGGATTAATGATAAATGCAGGTAAATTTGTTTTGGAAGTAAATTTGATTGAAGAATCATTAATTTTGGCATAACCAGGGGGTTCTTCATTGCATATGCAATCACATTTTGGACAGTTTGCCAAAACACTGCTACTGCTCATAGTGGAAAGACTCATCAATTTCGGCATTATTATGGACAAATTATACCCATTTTTATACTGCCTTCTCAGCAAACTCAAGATAATCAACCTTACTCTACTCAAGACTGAAAACTGAGATGAGATTAACACTAAACAATGAACAGGATATACTTACTGAACATGAGTTGCTAGCTCCTCTAATACAGATTCTTATGTACCAATTACCACAATGGATCATTGCACACTGAGCAGTACTGAGGCTTTTAATTGTGAGACTGAAACCTGACAAATATCTGCACTAATGCTAAAGTATCTGCTTAAAGCCCTTAATTAGCCACAACAGAAATTAACTGATCAAATATCAAAGACATTAATTGTTAAAAATGGCTTCTAAGAAATACCTTATAAATCAGGTCAAGCCAGAAAACTAGTTAAGAAATAGCTATACTAACTTGCCTTCCCAACATTAATAATTAATTTACAATCCTGACATCAACCTTATAATCCCAAATCACGTACTACTTCCAAGAAAATATGTCATTATGTGACAAAATAAGTACAGATTAACATCATGTAATAACCAGTATCAAAATGGATCAACTAAGGAATCTACTCCAGAAATTGTAGGTACTTGAAGAACATGATTTGATTAATTAAGGCTTCTAGCGCAATTTTGATTCCTGTGACAGGTGGCAGTCTGACATGCTTATAAAATGAAATCACATCAACTTGCATAGAATTACAGTCAGCACTTTTCTATCAATTATGCCAAGAAAAATTAATCAGTCTCTAAACAACAAAAAAAGTGCATGCATAGGCATAAATCACCCATTCAGAGCCCTAGGTTTTTTTGTCCAGACAAAAGCCTGTGCAGACACTTATTTTAGAAGTGAACCAGAATAGGGCTGATTGTTATCTCTTCAACACTGACATTATTTTAAGAGCAACTGCCAATAGCGATGACCCGAGCTGGATAAAACCCTTTTATAAAGATAAAAAAATATGCTGTCTCAGTCTAATTATCCCCTGTCCCTTAGATCTTCTCAATGGCAGTGCTGCTGAAGTGCTAAAACAGACTAGAAAGTTTTCTTTGAAGTATAAAAAAACCCCATATAAGCTGAATAAAAACAAAAAAAGTTATATAGTTAAAAATACTCCTCTTTTATATAGGATATTAGAATTACAAAACCATTTTAAAATACCTTCTAAACTCAGAATCTGCAAGCAGCTCTTCAACAATTGTTCTCTTCCTTTGTTTCTTAGGGATTCGACTATGGTAAAAGTCTATAGGAGAATCAACCACAGTTCCAACCTAGGAAACAGAAATGAAAACATTCTTACTGTACAGGAAGATATTGATTATTTTGCCTTTTTTAAAAAACATCCTCAGTGACAAATGTAAAGACACCTACAGAGAAGATCAGAATGGTATCTTAAGGAAGTTGAAAATATCAAAAGAATTAAGCAATGTTTTGTATGCAGAGTCACCTTTTGGCTCATTGTTTAGTGCACAGAGGAGGGCCTGAGCTTTACAACTGTACAGTTTTCAGCACTGGACTGCTGCATCAATGCTTGTATTCATAAAAGAAATCCAGTTCTTAACTTTAAAACATATTCCCAAGAAGAGAAAGGAAACCCTTACGACCATCTTAACTCTTTCCTATCTCTATTGTTGTGGTGGTTTTGCTAGATGGCTACACAGCAGTTAATCCAGCTCTAATACAAGGGCTTCATTCTGGAATGCATCACTTTTTTTCCAACCAGCATGTTAGCCAGTTCTGATGATTCAGGTTAGTAGTGGAGATACATGGAGTACATGTTTTCACTATGTGAAACAGACCTGCGCAGATCTCATTATGTGGAACACATACAACTAAGTTTTTCTATGCCCAGAAACTTCAAAACCTACAACAAGGCCCACCCTTTAGAATGAAGTGGTAATATTTTGAGAAATGAAAACAATTTCCTCAAGCATGCTAACTATTCAAACGGGCATAGGTAGATGGAAGCCTATTTCTCTAGTTTCTGCAGTAATTATTTTCTTCATGCAAACCACTTCAAAGCTGAGAGCTACAGCAGCAGAAATTCTGGCTGATCACAAAGCTAGCTGACTCCATTCAAACTGTATTAGCTAGTAAGAAAATAAATGCTTATTATTTCCTATACACTTCTTAAAAAAGGCTAATACTTTAAAAAAGCAGTGAAAATCTAGTCCACTGAGGGTTCAGAATAAGGATTAAGTCACATCTTTGTTCAGTACTATGAGATCAGCTGAAATTAAAAAATTGCAGCATATATACGTATGTAATACAGAGTTAAGCAGTTGTAAATTGCAGCCAAGTAATCAAAAAACTTTAATAATTAAGCTATGAAATTAAACCAACATAGAGGCTACCCACAAAATAGGCAGGGAATAAGAATAGCTGTTCAAAACTTCAGCGGTACAATGCCACCTTCTGCTGCTTCCTTACCTGAAAGTACTTGGGTAGACCATCTCTATCATTCTTCTTATAAAAACGCTTAGGGTCCAACGAAGCCCTCATCTTCAAAACTTTAAGATCATTTTTCAGTTCACTTGTGATTTCTGGGGCTTTCATACCAAACCAGCCATCACCTGTTGTTTTCTCTCGCTCTGCCTAGGATGCAATATCAAGAATAATAAATTTGCATTCAGTAACTAGGACAGGGTAGAGCAGGGAACTCTCCCCTCCAAAAGATGGATAAAGCATTTAGAACATAACTCTGTACCTTTAAAAAGTGTACTTTATGACCCTTACAATAAGGAGGTCATCAGCACTGTATTAATGACAGATTTGTACCATCTGAGCACATTACCTTTCACTTCACTGTCCTGGTGACTAAAAGGATGGCTTTTCACAGGATGGCTCACGGAAGACACTAAATTGCAGTTCATCATCACCCCACTTCCAGTGAGGCCTGTATGTGCACACAGTCCCAGCATGGGGCTTTCTACCAAAACTTGTTTTGTTATTTGAGGCATTATCAGCTCTTCACTTACCCTCCGCTGTTTCTTTAGCTGGTGAAGTGACTCCCTGAAGGGTGGGACACATTCCTTTTTTTCAAAATCTGGAGTTATTATACTCTTCTGCAAGAGCTGTAAGAATTTTTTTATGTTAGACAATTATCTCGCCAATACAAATTTTACTGCTTCACTGTATTTACAGAACCTACTAAAGGAATCATACAGAATCTAAGCAAGCATTAGAATACAGTACTTGAGCTTCTTTGATCCACAATGAAAGTAGCAGGGATCTTCAAAACAGAATCCTGGCCAACAGCAGAAAGCAGCTGGCTAGCTCTGGAAGTAGAGAGATAGCAAATGCTCTAGAATAAAGAGGGCTATCATGGATGAGCCTAAGAAAACAGTCTCAATGAAAATAACACATTCCCTTTATGTCAAAGGGTGCTTTTGAAATAAAACTGGTAATTCCGTATTACAGAGAGTATAGACCTTTATTTACTGAAATTCATTCTTGCCGTGGCACTTAGGGACATGATTTAGTGGTAGACTTGGCAGTGTTAGGTTAATGGTTGGACTCAATGATCTTAAAGGTCTTTTCCAACCTAAATAATTCTGTGATTCTATAAATATCTTGTTAGCAGACCTTCAGCTCGTGTACCATTAGGCAAAACTGCAGGCATAATCAACTTCATTTTACTTTACAGGATAATGCTGGTATTTGCACTGCTTTTCAGTTTCTGAAGTGTCACATATATTTAAATTCTTACCATTAAAACCAAATATAAATCCACACTTTGGCCAAAAAGTATGGAAGTTCTCAGCAAACCATAAAACAGGATACTTCTTTAAAAACAAGTAAACTAACCTTACTAAATTAACATCTTTGTGTTACTGTAGTCACAGGTAACTGCATAACTGTAAACACATTACCTGGTCCTTCTTTTTCTCCTTCAGTTGTTTAATTACACTCGATCTAGGCTTCTGGCTTTTTGCATCAAAGCTAATATATAAACCTCCAAGCTTCTTGATATTCAAACCAGGATCTATGCTGCTGGAAAGATGTAAACTAAAAGAGAAATAGTTAATGATTAGAATATTGTTACAAGCATGCAGCTAAACCTTCTACCATTCTCCGAGAAAGATTAAGAAAAATATTTTTTCTGTTTATCTTCTCACTTAGGTTCAGTTCTACAATGATTTTAAGTCTCGGTATCTAGAAGAAATACATAATTTAGAGGTGACAGAAGATGGGGGGGCGGGAATCATGCCATTATATGAAGTGAGAGTTTATTAAAGAACAATACCTGTGGAATCACTTCCACAAATCTTTCGTATTAACTCTAATGCTGTATTCTTATCTTAGATATTACTATCTTCTATAAAACTGAATTCTTAATTCTCTTAACCTTGCCAAAAGAACTCATGAACAGCATCCTCCTTCTATACATTGAGAAGCTTGCTAGCTAAAGAAAAAAAAATCCACAAAAGCACAAACATATGGGTGGTAAAAATATTGTCAACTCTTAGTGAAAAGTGTGAAGCAGCTAGAATTCATCATAGGAATGTTTAAGTCCTTGTCTGTATAACAGTACTAGGAATAACGTTAGTAAACATTTCAAAGCTAGTATGTTTCACGTTTTTTTCATTACTTCATTCAGGCAGCCAAAGGAATGTATCTGCAAACAATGTATTTTGGCTGACTCAAAAGGAGGTTTTTGATAACAAGAATGCTTAAAAGCTATAAAGCGTTGTGGAGAAATATGGTAATATCTAAAGAGGTGCAACAGATATTTATTGTAGCTTGAATGCTTACTAATACAAGTCCTTTACAACTTTCTATTAAACTGTGACTAATCTTCTATAATGCCTTTACACTGAATGCTTGGCTAATTTTTTGTAAGACTTCTGGCCTACTGAAGGTTTTAGAAGATTAATAAACAGAGTATTATGCTTTAAACATATGAAGCATAGAAAGGGATTCTAGCAGGAGTTGGATTACAAGAGCTCCAGAGGTCCCACCCAACCTAAATTATTCTATGATTTTATGCTGGGCTGATTTCACTTGAAGTGTCACCACCCCAAAGCACAACAAGAACTGAAAACATAGAAGTATATGTGACTGTTTAGGATTAAAAAGCATGATCTAAGTAAGCAATGTGTAAGGAATTTACTGGAGTTTTTGTTATTTATATTCAAACTAAAAAATCAACTTAAGAAAACTGTGACCTGAGTAAGCAATTAAGTCAGCCTGACCAATTTAACCCAGTTTCACATTTTGTTTTTTAAGTTGAACACATACAAGGCCTCCAGATGCCTAAATATTTCAGAGTTCTGTTCTGCTATATACAAAACTGAAAATCTGTGCAACCCCACTTTCCACGTCAATATGACTTATGTGATGAGACTACTCCCTCATTTATTCCACATCATTTAGCACTTAATGTGTATATATCCTATGCATATGCTTGAATGACATGCAGATTCTTTAGTTATTCCCAGAAAGATACTTACACGTCAATCTTATTTTTCAGCAAATCATCATCTTCATCTTTCTCATCTTCATCTATCAATTCCTCTTCAGCCTCTTCCAGATCTGAGGATTCTTCACCTTTTTCACTTCCTTCATGCTTACTTTCAGCATCACTATCTTGGTCTACCTGATCTAGATAATACTTTTGGCTGGAACTCATGCCAGGCTCAGTATCAATTACAAAAAGCCCTTCAGCATGCAGTGAACTGTTTTTTAAAGATTTGTTGAGGGAAGGAGTCCTCTCATCTGCCTCTTCGTAACACAGATTCTCTTCAACTGTATCTATGTCTGCCACATCACTAATTTCAGATTCATCACTTTCATCTTTGCTCAGAAATAATGCAACAGAATCGTTTCCACTGCTTGATCTTTCCCTGCTGTGGGATACAGATTCAGCACATTCTCCTGTTTGGTCTTCACCACTGTCTACACCGATTTCAAGCATCCTGCGCCTACCAACACTACCACTTCTTTGTGCAACAGCTATGTCCTTTTGTGGGCTGCTCACTGCACTAGATTGGTCACCCTTTCTTAATTTATCAGCATGGGTGAAAGATTGCTGTGCATCTGCCTCAGCATCTGCTCTTTTGCATTCTGGATTTTTTTTACTTTTATTTGGTGTTTTTTGCCCTTGGGATTCTAAAAATTGTTTGGGACTCATGCAATCCGTCAAAGATAGATCCATACACTCTAATTTCCCCTCTCTCGCAAGTATTTTACTGTCTTTTTCTTGTACTTGGCCACATGCTTCCTCTGAATCATCTATTCCAACAGTCTGTGTATTTTTTATTGCTTTTTTCCCAGGCGATTCAGTGTCACTTCGTTTCATTCTGGTAAGACTGCTGGGTGTTGTATCATTCAAAAACTCTTCTTTCATGTCTTCACTCTGGGTTGTATTGGCAGATTTGGAAGAACAGTTGCCTTTAGGTGAATTGGGTTCTTTATTATACTCAGTGACAGAAGCAGCATTTTCTGTGTCAGAGACAAGTTCTGCAGCAGGTCTAGAATCAGAAATTATTACTGGCTCAGATTTAACGGTGTCCTCAATTAAATTCTCATCTTCTGAAACAATTCTGTTTCTCTTCTCAGTCTGCTTAGTATTTTCTGCTTGTGTTTTCATTTGCATACTCCTAGTAATTCGTTTGGTAGTGATGGATGGTTCCATATGAGAACTGAAGCAGCATGACTCTGCATCAGAAACATCTTCACTCTGGGCTTCACGAACTGTATCTGGTTGCAATTTCTTTTTGCTTTGCCTCCTTCTTGTAGTTCTGGTAACGTTAGGCACCTGGACACCAGAAACAGCAGAGGAACAAGACTCAGCTTCAGAGACATCATCTTCATCCAGAATCCTGTTTAACTTATTTTGAAAAGCTGTCTTGTCGTGTCTTTTTCTGTCAGGAGAATCCAGTTGATAAGGAACTACAATTTGTCGTCTTCTTGTTACTCTGACAAACAAAGGTGTCTGAAGACCAGACACAGCAGAGCAGTTTGATTCTGTTTCTGACACATCCCCATCAGCTTGTGGTTCAGCAACTGATTGTGCGGAATGAACAGCTGTGTGCTCATTTCTAGTACTTTGCATCTCTAAGCTATCACTGACATCTGACTTTGTTTCTGCATTTTCCAACTCTTCAAACTGAGATTCCTGAATTACCTCTGGCTTCTGAACTGATTTAGTTCTTCTTCTAGTCATCCTCACAGACACAGGAGTACTAATTTCAGCAGATGCCAGCTAGAAAAGGAGTTAAAAAAAAGTGTGCTATTGACAGATAAAATAAACCCGTAAAAAGGATGCTATACAAATCACTAACAATCCGTTTAAACAAATCTACCCAAGCTGACAACGTGTTACGTGTCTCTGTGTAGCCCTATTTATGTGGAAAAAGTGTTAACAAACCATCCGTTGCTTAACTGTTCGTCTACTGTCTTTTGGTCAAGGCAGGAGAAGAAATACACACATCCATTAAGAAATATAAACAAACACATTAAGAAATAGAAACAAGTATCTTCTAATTCTAAAAAGTTCTGGCAAGCTGTCATGGGAAGCAAATCCAGAAGTGATGTTCTGAAACATTCAAAGATTTGCTCAACTGTAAAACACTGAAGCCTAGCGACTGGCAGAATGTAACCCAAAATGGTTTCCGTAACCATTTTTAGCAGTTTTAGGAGCAGACTGGCCTCACAGCAAGCGCAACACTAAGTATAATCTGCTTCTTTAATGACGATTATAAGTTACCTGGAAGGCAATTCAAAATTTTCGAAAGAAATAACACTCTGCAGCAGCATGATCTTCCCAAAACACAGAACAACGCTGGATCAACATAAACCATGCTACCGAAACGATCAGTATTTACACGACCGTTTGCACGTCCAGTGGAAAATCCACAGGAAAACGCTAAAATAACAGTAGCGCAAAGGAAAAAAAACAACCCAAAAAGCCCCATACCCTAACCTTTAACTTGCAACGTTAAACGGCTTAACAACCTACAACGGCTGCAAGCCCCGACAGGGGAAGGCGGTGGCAGGGCCAGCCCGGGAGCGCCCCACAGGGACGACTGCGGCAGGGCGCCGCTGCGACACCGGCGGGTCGGAGCGGCAGGCGAGCACACTGCTGCCTCCGCCCCGCCGCTCGCCGCCCCCAGCCCGGGCTACGTAGCCGCCACCACCGAGCCCCACGGAGCACGGTGGGCTCCACCGCCCGCCCGCCCGCTGCGGACACCGGGGCCGCCGTGGCGAGGCCGCGTGCGTGTGAGAAGATGGCTGCCACAGCGCCGCCGCCCCGCGCGGCGGGTGGCGTCCGGCTGCCCGCGCCTCCCCCCCCCCTCACCTCCGCCGCGTCGGCCGGCCCAGGCCCGGGCCCGGAGGGGCTGCCGCTGCCGCCCCCGGCCTGCAGCCCTTGCTCCCTGCGCCGCGCCACCGCCCGCCTGGTGGCCACCATCTTGTCCGCCGCGCCGTGCCCGCCCCTTCCGCCCGCCCTTCCGGCGGCGCGGGGCGGAGGGCGGCAGGGGAGAGAGCCCCGGCCTGGTAACCCCCGGTTGTAGCAACAGGTAACAGAGGGCAGCGGCATCCCGGACACCGACGGAAAACGAGCAGCACAGTGCAGCGTGTCGACTTTGCATTGAAAAGCGCTGCGGCAATTGTAGCCTAGCACACCGTGCTGCAGGGAGCGTGCGTTCTCGCTTACGGGAGAGGGCTGTATATGCCATTCATTAGATGGTGGAATCCCAGAGCATAGGTCACTTATGACCAAGCATAAAATACTATTTATGACAGCGTGAAATACTGTTATTGAGGTGATGAGAATTCATACAAAGCACAGATTAAAAGCCTACAAGAATTTCAAACTTTAATTCAACCTTTCAAGTTTCTCACGGAAGGAAATCCCATCTCTCCCACTTTGATGCAAAACAAATTAATGAGATAACCTGATAAAATGTTACACTATTCATGACTCTAGAAAAATAAGATTATCATTTCTTAAAGTTATCATGTCTTAAAGAGTACTTTTCTACAGCAAGCAAACTGTTAGTTTACAGAAAGGAAATAAATAATCATCCCATTAGAGCAGCCTGTACATTGTTTATAGCACAACTCTTGTTCTGTAGCATTTCAATTTATAAAACTAAACACACATGCGAGTAATACAATACAGAATGTCAACAGCCAAACAGAGACAGAATTTACAGATAGTGGTTAATCATCAGCAGCTCACAACTCAAAGCTGGTAGGGACATTTAAAATGAAACTCATGTAATTTTGAAACTCTGATACACACTGACCCAACACTAAAAAAAGACTACATTTTGATTACGAGAAAAAAATTCAAACTTTTATTGACACATTACTAGTTCCAGTTCCCCCCCCCCTCATTTATCAAAAGAACTGAAGAAGTCCAGGAGAATTTCCCAGTATTTGCCACCTACAGGTAAGACATTAGAGGACTCAAAAAGTATCTTGAAAAAGATTCATCTTTTAACTCAGTGGAATGGATTATAGGAAGCTGACACTCTAGACACTGCCTACAAGCATTCAAAATCCACTAGCTGCCTACATGACAGACTTTGAAAGATACTGGTGAAAATTCATTCCCTTACAGTCCAAAGCTCAAAATATGTACAACTAAGTTAATGAGTACGGCTAGTACAAAGCCCTGCTCCTGCCTGAAATCAAAAGGAAAATGAGTATTTTAGACACTCAGTATCAAGCTGCTGCTGAACTACAAGTTGAGCTTTTGCTATCGATTTTGATTTAAAGGCTAAGGAAATGAAAAGGCCTTTTTGATAGAAAGACTGCATTAAACCAGAAGCCTTGCCTTAGCTGCAGCAATCTCTCTAGGACTCAAAAGCCAGTGCACTAAGCTACTGCCAAACAGAAATATACCTAACTTCAAGCTAACCCTTGCTTGCATCATTTCTGAATGGCACTCAAGCAACAAAGTTTCCTACGCAACCCCCAAAGAAGTCATCCATTTTACACAATCCTATAAGAACAGACAGTAAATGCTGAAGCTGTTTGCGACTTGGCCGATTCTGATTGCGTCATTCACAAGTACGAAAAAAAACAAGCCACAGTTGAGAACACAACAGGCACAATTCAATTTTTGAATAATAGATTTTTTCTTCACTTGTTTTCAATTCTTATTTTAAACATTCACACAATAACACATTTTCTATTTCAAACAGTAAAGATGCCATCACACTTGTGCAAACACTAAACAAAGCATATTGAGGCACAAAGAAGCCAGAAGGAATTCAAGTAACAGCCAGAAAGTAATTTGGAAGATGCATTTTTTTCTAAATCATAGAGGTGTTTTACACTATATTAAAAATAAACCCATTTTCCCATCCACACAAATTAAACAGCTGACTTGCCTATATATACATACCAAGTAATGAGATGCCAGTTTAATTTTGGGGGGTAATTTTTCATAAAAGATGACAATTTTCTATAAAAACTAGTCCTTGAATGCTTGAATACCTACCAGATAAGTAACTATTATTTAAGAGAAATTCATTTTTTTTAAAAAATAAAAATATATGTTTCTCTATACTACCTAATGGCAGCTAAAATAGAATGATAATTTTACAGTGAACTGGTCATACAAATAAAAATATTTTAAACTGTTTCTCTATAGATAATTTCAATTAAAAACAACAAACCCAAAATATTTTGTGTTTTAAATGAACTGGTCAATAGTTTAAGAGAGAAAAATAGTGTTAGAACACTGCAGACACTCCTGCTGACCCCGCACTGAATTACAACAACTTTCGGTCTTTGTTACAAATGCTGTAAAAGTGTCTCTATGAAAAAAGCAATGTCCCCCCATACCCAAGAAATTAAAACAGTAAGCCATTTAAAAAAAAAAAAAAAAAAAAAGAAAGTGTTTTAAGAGGCATTTCTTTTAGCTTGCATGATATAGCCTTTGGACTTGATAATTCCTCTGCTTTTAACAATGACTGAATACCGGAGAAGCCATAAAGGAATCCACTCGTGTGCTTTCATGTTCTGGATGCTTTCCTGAAGAACTTCTTGGAAACTTGCTTCACAAAGTAATTCTGAAGTTAAAAAGGGATATTCATGCTTTAAATAATGTCATGTAAACAGCTGCAAAAAGCAAAACTTAGTAAGAGAAGGCTTTTCCTACAGTCAAAAATCTTAAGCAGTGCCAGATACTCCAGAGAGCCACTCTTCCGGAATGCACGTTGGGTAAAAGCAGCTGAATATTACAGAAGAAATCTTCAGGACACTTTTTTTGCAACATTGAACATTTCCCACAAAACTAATTAACTGAGATTTCTATAATATCAAGTGGAATTGATCAGCATTAGCAGGAAAAAATGAAAATTAAATTTGAGAAGCTAGCTAGACAAACCAGAGGTGAGTAAAGCACAAGGCTGAAATCAGTGAAGTACTGAGCATTCTGTTACCTCTGCAGTCACTGGAAGCTCAACATTTATAGCATCTCCCATAACTGGGCTCATAATAACCACAAGCCCAGAAAGCATTAAGAAAAATGGGCTTAAATGCCACAAAGCAGAAAAGGAAGGCAAGTACAAATCCTCCTAGTTTCCTCTAGAAAGTCAGTCAAGGGAACAATCCCTTTGATGAGGAGTGTTCCCAAAAGATAGTCTCAGTCCTGTTTAGCTGACCATTACAGAAAAGTTAAGCTTACCAAACAACACATAACAGAATCACTCCTTGCTTTGTTTTCTATCCAAATCCTCTTCATTTCATGACTCTCAATAGAGAACATTTACCAAACTGCAGATTGCACTTTGGACTTCACAGCACATGGAAATTGTTGGATTGAATGGCAATTCATGTTGTATGCTGCCACAGCAGTGCTGATACAAGCTCTAGCACTGATGAAATTCATGAGTTTTAACAGTGGTACTATAGAACATGTACTTCAAAAATACTTTTTTTTTTCGGGGGGGGGGGGGGCAGGGGGAGCAGAATGGGAAGAAAGGAGAAGTAAGGAAAAGTATGACCATCGTGAACAGTTGGTCATAAGAAAGAATGTAGGGAAGGAATGAACTAAATATTGTTTAAGACTTCTTGGTTACAATTCCAGCAAGATATTTAAGGCATCATTATAGTGAAGAAGATTAGATGATGTTTGAAAGAAACTAATGTAATATCCCAGAACATTCTAGGGAGCTGGTAACTCAGAGTTCTAGAGTCTAAAGGAAAGTCTCCCAGTCCTTCAATCATTTAATAAATGAATCTCTGCATGAAACAAGTAAAGAATTTACACCAACTCTTTCTGTAATAACGTCATTTTAAGAAGTCACTTCTTTGAAAGAATCCTGCTTAAAGTGTAGTAATTTTATATGTCTAACATCAAACTACTCAAAACCCAACTGACCATCAAGGTTTCTATGCAAACTATTTCATAGACAAGTTCTGGGCAGGTGGACTTTCATTTGTCATTTACCAGCCTTCTGGTAAATGTCATACAACTGTCATTTCATTTTATATTTTGTGGAAATAAGCTATTTTTTGAACATATGTAGTACAATTTACTTTATTTTCTCTGATTAAAATGACATCAAGAAACTATCCAAGGCTAGAAGATTGCCTTTTCCCCCCTTTCTTGAAGCAAAAGCAAGAACTTAATAGAAATATTTTATAGAGGTGAAATTTTTAGTATCCCTTATTCAGGATTCAAATGTAACAAAGTTTGAAGTTCAGAGAAAGATCATTCCTGATTTTGTACTGAATAAATGCATTTAGAAATCTTCTGTTAACTTATCTGGCAAAGCCTTACCTTTTGGGTCATTGTGAGTTAACAGCTGTATGTCAAACTGTTTTGCAAATGCTGTGAGATCAGGTGGCATCACACAACAGGAAGCTAGGTTCACCTGATTGCTACTTGGTTTCACCTGAAAGTAACAATACTTTTATAAGAAGAAAAATACTAATGTACTTATTTTAGTTGTTTCCCCCATGCCCGCTATTACAACAGAAATTTTGCTTTGAACAATTTGCCTTTGACCATTGTTTTGAGGTCTGAACAAGGCTAATTCTGCATGATGCTGAACAGGCAACTCCTACATCTGCAATGTTTATTGCCCAAAACAAGCACAGGATCTAGCTTCAGGTGTGCCACAGCAAGATGTGCACCAACCCATCCTGGCTTCCTGTCTGCTGTGCTCCCTGAACAGCAGCAGGTTGTAGTAAAAGCATTATAGGGGTGTTATTTTGAAAAAGACTTTTTTGAAAAAAGTCCAAATAATTTTTAAGGATATATAATTTGCAGTCTTCCATGCCTTCAGGTAAGTGCCTAGATCAGGCTAAGTTAAAAGGGACTCTCTTCCACTGACTCTCTGCTCATCACAAACTGCATCCATGATCACCATGCAGGTGGTCTTTAATCCTCTCAATCATCCCCCTCTCAGTATACACAAAACAGCGAAGAGCACAGATCAGAACTCTCAGCAGGACCTCTTACACAGATACAGAATGGTCACCTACCACAAAAGAAATGTTGTAAGAGGAGTATTCAAAGAACTAATAAGGAAACAGTAAATCCACAAGCTTACATGAGGCATGGGCACATACTAGTACACATCTCCATCCCTTAAATGTTACAAGAGGCAATTAGTCACATTGGACAACAAAATATTGTGCCACTTGATTCATAGGCCGTCCTCCTCTTTACATTTAAGCTTAGCACTCAAACAGCATTTTTCTAAGGGGAAATCCTTCCATTCATAACACAACTTGAAGTGAAAACAGCTATGTTTTCAGCGTCACTGGAATAAATCTGAAGGTTTAAGAGTACTGTTTACACTCCTTGCTAAACATAAAAGCATTCAAAACCTAAACCTTAACTACTTCAAAGAACCTGCTACTGAACAGACCCCGTGGTTTCCAGCCTTTGCTGGCCTGTATGTCAGAACACTGAACAAGTGACAATCACACTCTGAGCCTCCCCCACCTTGAACGACATTGTGACCATCCATACGATGCTGAAAATAACAGGGCTAATTAATATTTTGTATATAAACCCATTTATAACAGAAGTTTATAACAGTGTGGCAGCCAACAAAACAGTTACTCTGTCCTAGAAATGCTACAAGTATGAAGTTTGTTCTCACCTGTGCCCACAGATACAGCTGCTCTAACAGTGTTTTATCTAGGTCAGAGGTACCTATGGCAACAATCTTTTTGTTTTGAACGAGATTTTCAAGTTCTTGCCAATAAGGCTGCAAATACTCCAAGGAGAGGCTACTTCCATCTTCAACGGGAGGTGGGGCAATAATGACCGAGTCTAACTGAGCAACTCCGAGGGCAGAACACGCTGAGGAAAGAGAACAGAGAGACTGCAAAACCTTGAGAGATACTAACATAAGCAGCATGACTTTTCAAATTCAGCAAAAAACACACCTCCTGCTTCACTCTGCTAGCTTCCCCTTCACCACTGGAAACTCTGAGTGTATCAGCAGTCAAGGATGGTAACACAATGTTTTTAGCAAAGACTCAAACGTACAGCAGAAGGCCAAGCTTCAATTGTAGGTCTTGGGGGTGGGGGGACATGACACAAAAAAACCCCAACACCAAACATGAAGCTTCCCCCCCCCCCCTTTTCAATGTTAAAGCTATATTTTTCCCTGAAGACAGTGGTGACATAAAATTCTTGATTTCTTCACTCTCCATTTCTTCCAAAATTCCTAACTTTCACCCCAAACTATAATCCAAGTACAGGGCATGGACTAGGAGAACTATTTGATATATGTGATCATTTAGATGAAAAGCACACAACATATGGAGATTTAAATTGCCAGAGAGAAGTGGCAAGTCTTGAAGTATCACTGAGCTTCAGGAAAAACGCAAAGTCATGAGGCCTCTTCCGCACAGCAAAAAGAATAAAACTAAGTCACTAAATTATTTTCTTCTGGAGAAGGATTCTATGAATGTATTTTTAACAAATGGTACTTATAATAAAGAGGCTATTAACTGGGGCATCAATAGAAAAGAATGATATCTGACCCTTTGTTCTTTGGTAACCCTTTATGCCCAACTATTCATCCAAAGTGGTAAAGTGCAGCACTGCTCACAATTACTGCTATGTTTGGCTAACAAAACTTTAGGTATCAGTATAGCCATTGTATTGTATTTTCAAAAAAACTTAACTATTTCATCAGCTGCTTGCAATATTGTTTTAGTTCCTAAATAATCTCTGAAATACTGCACAGTTAGCAGTGAAGTTCAGCATGCTAAAAACAACAACTGGTAAGAACTACTGTACCACTGTTACCAAAACACCACACGTTATTCACTGTTAAACAAGTTTTGTGTGAAAGAATAAAAACTTGCTCGTGCTTGGAGCAAGCAATCAGATGGGAGTTTGTGGACCCAAGGTTACAGTGATCCCCATTTAATATGTTTACTGACTGAACTAACATGTAAATAGACTTCATTACCGAAGTCCCTCTTCAGAGAAAAACAGGATATACTTGTGACAGTAACTAAACGCACCTCTTAGATGGAAAAGGTTCTAAATTTACTTCTAAATACTGAAGTAAAAAAGAAACCCTATCAGAAGTTTGAGTTTCACACTTACCCATGTCAACTGCATCTCTGATCGATGAAGAGTTTGATCCAACGATGAAAAGTTTTGCTATTTTCAAAGAAACTGGAATCAATAACTAAACAAGCCAGCTATTAACTATATAGCTATATATACTACTTATGAGTTCTTGGGTAAAGGGTTAGAATATACACCAATTACTTCAAAAATTGGAAAAAACACCCTTCTGAAAGCTGACTGCGCAGTAAAGACACTGTTCTTTTAAATTTCAAAGTTGTTGTGCAGTCTCAGAACAAGAAGTCATCCCGTTAGATGATCTAATGTGCTGTAAAGCTAGGATTTAAGCATCAAGACACTAAGCAGTAACTGTAACAACCTGTATAAAAACCCCAAATATAATAGTACAAACAGACCTCTTCACAACTTACTGAGACTCAAAATGTACTAGTGTTAGTTTGGACTGCCTCCTTCAAGTTCATCATATTCAACCTGGAAAAATTATGCAAATAAATGTGCTTCCAATCTATTTCTTAATCGCAGTATTATCTGTAATATTTTGCTTCAGAAAAGTCAAAGATTCACAAAATACATTTAAAATGTCTTCAAGGGATTTAAGTTAAACTAGAAAAATGCCGAGCTGCTTTAGAGCCTGAAATATGAGTTCAAGTCTTTCTTAGCCAACTTCTAGATTACCCGAAGTATGACAGTGTGCACTGATGTCATTTGACTTTGCAATTACAAAACATGGTGGAAAAAAATATACATATATAAACATCCTATTAATAACTGCATATGAAATCTTTTTATGCCACCAGCTTTTTGTCTATGTTCTTACCTGATACTTTCAGCTCATCCCTTTCTTCAGGATTTATTTTTTCTACAGCTTGAGCTACAGTACATTCCAGAACCTCCAGTATTTCCTGTAGTAAGTACATGAGACTTAGGAACGACTCGTCAAGAGGAGACAGTAAGTTTCTGAAGAATGTTTTTAAGTAATTAAAAAACCCAAAACACAAAAACCCTTATAGCAGTTAGAAACAAGAATAGTATAAAAATGCAATGACAAAGAAAGTAAGCCAATGTTTCTTGATCTCTGAGGGGAGGACAGGAAAATGAAGCTATATGAAAGGCTCTATCTGTCCCTAATATAAAAAATTATGAATGACTGATAAGAATTATTCAAATAAGATTTAGTAGTGTTCTGATTTCCTGATGTGAACAGATTGCTGTGCCAATTCAAACTGCCTTGCTTTAAAAAAAAAAGCCTCATGACCAGCTGAAAAAAACCCATTATCAGAACTAGGGGAACATCTTTGCATAAAAGTATTTTGTAATTTCAATGAAGCCTAACATGAAAATGCTGTAAAATATAGATTTAAACCACTAATTTTGAAACTAAAAATTAGGAAAGTTTCAGAGATTTCACTGTCTGTCCTCATTTAAGACTAGGCTGACATCTTACATCAGCTGGTACAAGATGACTCTTTTAAGGCTTTACCGACATGGGAGTTTGTATTACACACACATATATATCACCTTACCCCCAACTAAGAACTCTTCGGTAATTTTTGCTGCCCTACCAAAAAATCCTCAAGCAAGTGTGAGTTATTCCATACAGTCAACATTTTAAACAAAAGTTGGGTTTGGTCAGGTTTGTTTTTTTTTTTTTAATTACTGGAAACCAATATAATTCATAAAAGAATTTGAAATTATGCAGTCGACATGTTTTGACAGTAAAATCTAGCTTACACTAAATAATTAACTTTAAATGGATCACTGCATCTTACAGAGACAAATGTTTATTTATGTTCTCTTCTTTAGCAATCATTAGATGTTCCACAAATCATTCAGCAGTAACTGCCTCACCACCCTCCAGTGTGGAATGCAGCAATGTGCAGTTGATGCCACCGTTACACAAGAACTGGTAACAAAACCCAAAGAAACTGTCAGGTTTTTCTTTAAACAAAGCATGCTAATATTTCACAGAGCAAATAATAGATTTAATGGGAACCTATTACTGCTTTGCTGAATTTCAGAAGCAATGGTGAAAGAGGAGCAGAGGAGCAGGCAAATACACAAGATCTTGATGTCAGATGCCCATGACTATGTTTTTAAGAATTATGTGGAAGTCTTTAGCTCTTAAAGGAAAAATTGCCACTTCTGCATCTTCAGAAATATTTTTGAGACAAACAAGGCTACGCTTCAGAGTTCCCCTCCAAATGGGATGATCTTCAGCTATCTAGTTTATTATCTCCATAGTTTAGGTAATTCTCCATTGAATTTTTACAAGCATGCTAGCAAACTTTTAAGGTACACAGATTTTTTTTTTTTTTGTGATTGCCCCAACAATTAACTTGAAATCTTGCAGACCAGGACTTTTATTTTGCTAAGAATTGTCTTATTGGCCATCAACATGATTCTTTAATTTGGTATTTCTTAACCTCTCCAAATTTACTAAATATTAAAAAAAAAAAATAAAGATGGGAAATTGAGAAATACTCAAGATATCTGGAGCTGCAGATACTTTTACAGAAATCTAATAGATTCATTTATATTTTAAAAGGTGTAACCAACTACACATTTCTCTATTTTCACGTGTAACATGGATAACGTGCATAACACCTCTCCTACCTGATTTAGATCTTGTCCAATCTTTGAGCTCCATTCCGTCAGCGTTTTCTGAATGCAGTCCCGCACCTACAAAATATTTTTTCATATTGAAGTGTAGGTATGTTATAGTTGCACAGAAGTACAATGATTCATAGGCAAGTAGGACAGACAGAGCAGGTGAACTAATGACACCATTCCTTCAACCACAGAAGATTCTTCCTTCATAGCTTCCATCTGAAACTTGTTCAAACTAGTTTACTTACATATTTTCCTCTCCTCTTTCACAAAGAGTTTTAGCAGTAATACAAGTACTGTACTTCATTTATTTCTCAGACCAATGCCATCTTTAAAGGAAAGAACAATGCTAAGCAAACAACAACTGGTGTGCGGGGTGGGGGTTTTTTTTGCATAGAGATTCTTAAATTACAGTACAGTTGGGTAATAGCATACATGCTGTGACATTGTTAGAAATGCGACTTTACAATCAATCACTAAATACTCATGATATTACTTACTTCTCTTTCCAAGATGCATCTGACCCTTTTCATTTACTGCCTACCTATTCCACTGTGCCAAACCACTAATGCTTTTAAGTCCTTCATTACTGAAGGAGGAACCTTCAGATCCACCCCCACACTTGCACTTTTTCCTGCATCCACAGATGCAAAATAAACTTGACTAGCATTCCGATCGTGGATTTTCTTGAACATAGTAAGTCATAGCTGTTAAGTCTAAATCAGCTAATTAACTGCATGTTGTACCAGTGCTTCAGCTGTACCAATGCTCTAGCTTCCCTCTGATACATCTCAGGAGCTGCTACCCTGCAGGCTAAGTAAATGTACTGTCAAGATTAGTATGTGCCACAGGTAGGAGCACTTTCATGAGCAGCTACTTTACTCCACTTTTAGCAATATATTTTATATCCATGTGGACACACACTTTTTGTACCATTAAATAGCAATTTCCTGTGACACCTAACATTAATTCAGAGAGCCCATAATACCATGCACAACCCCCTCATAAAACTGGATATCACAAAGTTTAAGACATAATACAGTCATAATACTTGTGAAAGCAGATTCTATACATTCTTTCCCAGTCATTTAAAATGGCATAAAAAAAACCTCAGTCAAAAGGCAAGAACTGACTTCTCCCCACTACATAGCTATCCCACAATGCTGGAACTCTTTAGCCTATTTTGACGCAACTTAAAATGTTAACTTTCTCTTCCTGAGGGAAAGTGAGACAGCGCTAAGTATGTATATTCTAGATATTGCTACTTAGCAACTCTCACACTTTATATTTCTACTGCAGTTAGTATGCTCTGTCTCCAGAGCACACCATTCCCTGCCCTCAACACACGTGAAAAGTGCAGCGTGTTTCACTGCTTTGACCAGCTTTTCCAAATAGTTACATCTCCAAACTCCTAACATTAGGGTTCATAGTTTGCAAAATTTTAGCTTACATTCTGCCACTGACAACTATACGCACACTAACTACATCAAATAGAAGAGTTAAAAGCCAATTTATTTCTAATAATTAATGCCAATTATTTGCTTTTGGAATTCCAGCAACTCTGCAAAGCAGGCAGCCTTATGTTTAAGTGCAGATTTCCCTGTAAATGAATTTAAATACCTTAACACTGGCCATTCTTAATACTTAACAACCTTCCAGAAACTACTTACACAAGGGTGCCCGTTATGATACAGCTATCTCTTTGCTACAGAATCTAGCCCTATTTCACACAGATCAGAGTGTTGTAATAAGCAATCAGGTCAAATGAAAAAGTTAGTACCACATGACAACTGAATAAAAGTATGATGAATTCTTCCTTCTTATTACATCATCCTCCCAGTCACCTTTCTTACCATTTGTGCGTGATTAATATGCAACCAACCAACTTCTAGATTATCAACAGTGCCACTATGTAGCAATAACCACCCCAACCCATAGATCTTCTAATTATTAAATGACCATTTTCAGATTACTGTGTCATGACAAGACAGCAAATACAGTGGTTCTGAAGTTCATGGCCACAGGATCTCCAGCCATTTTATCAGGATTATTTTAAGTGTTGACACATACTGCTAAAGGTAATAGTTTTAAAGTGGTGATTAAAAAGGTTCTTTCAACTTTTGAACAAAGAATGACAGCTCTACTCTTTAAATCAAATAGCAATGACTAATTTTCCTGAGACCTGTCACCACCAAGAAATTATTAAAATTAATTTCAGGTTAGAAAAGAGAATTTCCATCGTTTGGAATGCAAACTCACATCTATTCCTATCTTTCTCTTGCTAAAGAAGTATCAAGGACCTCCTTCGCCATCACAGGCAGTACTTCAACTTGTAAGCGTTTTAGTTCTTCCTTCCCTGAGAGCAGAAACACAGCCCGGTTTCTTCAGAGACAGCAAAGCGCTGCCGGGGGCTCGGGGGCGCCGCTCCGCGGCTGCCGTGAGGCTCCTCCCGGCTCCCCCCGCGCCGCCCAGCACCGACAGCCGCCTGGGCCTCCGGCGGGCTCCAGCGCTGCCGCGGCAGCAAGGCCAGCCCGGTCCGGAGGCCAGCCCGGCCCGACCGACTTACCGGCAGGACAGAACACACAAAAGAGAGGTAAAAAAAAAAAAAAAAAAAAAAGCCTGTTTTGCCTGTCCCATTTCGTACCTCGAGAGCGCACGCACCCGGCATCGCCACGGGCACCCACGGCACGCGTGGAGGGCTGGAACTGCCCCCGCCCGGTGCCTCCCGCGGGCACCGCCGAGGCGGCCGTTAGGGCAATTAAGCCCTTTTCCCGTCGGCGACGGGCACCAGGCCATGCTGCCCAGCGCCAGAAAAAACAAACCCTACTCCGGATAATGCCTTGATGGCTCGGACGCCCCCGCGCCAGCGGGTACCCGGCGCTCCCTCAGCCGCCGCACCGGCCGCTCGGCTGCGGCACGGCCCACCCCGGCCCCTTAGAGCGCCGCGCAGGCGCCCGCGGCAGCCCGCCCCCCTGCCTCAGGGCGAGCCCGCGCCGCGGCGCCCTGAGGGGAAGCCCTGGGGCTCGCCCCGCTCACCTCCTCGCCGGGGGTGGCCGGGCACTTCTTGCGCAGGCAGCCCCAGTTGAGGAGGTTGCCCGTCTGCAGAGTGAGGGTGGCCGCCCGCTCCAGCAGGGCGCGGGCGCTGTCCGTCCCCATGGGGAAGCCTGGCGCTGCTGCTGCTGCGGCGGCCGCCGGGCTCCCCGCGACACCTGCGGCACTGGGCAGCGCCGCGCCGTGACTCAGCACAAATAACGGCGGCGGGGGGGCGGGGGGGAATGCTTTGTAACCGTCCCCGGTCACATGGCACGAGGACAATGGGCGGCGGGGCGGGCCCAGCGCGGGAAGGAGCGCACCAGCCGGGCAGCGCGCGCCCCGCCAGCGCCGCCTCACGAGCCCGCCGCGCGCCTGCGCGCCGCCCCTCACGAGGCGCTTGCCCTCACCGGGCAGCGCCCCCTGGGCGCCGGCCGTGGCGCAGCACGCGGGGAGGGCGGGGCCTTCCGAGAGCGGGGCTTGGCGGGAGAGGCGGGGCTTGGCGGGAGAGGCGGAGCTTGGTGAGAGAGGCGGGGCTTGGCGGGGCGGGGTTTGGCGGGCCCTCCCCCCGCCGCCGGCTCGGGCGGGTTCGCGGAGGGTCGCGGCCCGGGAGGGCTGTGGCGGCGGCTGAGCGGCGGTGTGTGTGTGTCGGTGCGGCCCGGCGTCGCGCTCTGAGGAGCGCCTGGGTACGCGTGGCTCTGCCGGGCGGGAGCGGCCCGCGGTTCGGTAACTCCCCCGCGGCGCCCGCCCCGAGCCGCCGGCCGCGCCAGACGGGGCTCCGTGCCTGCGCCGGGCCGTGAGTCGCTCTGGTGGGCCCAGCGTAGTCACCTTGCAAACATTACTCATTTCGCTGCTCTGCAGGCTGAGTAAAATTAATGAAACCACCTGAATTTTAGTCGTGACGCTTTGTAGTAACAGATAGTCGTTGACAGACACTGAGATAAAAGCCCCAAAAAAGGAAACCAAATGCTTGTTTAGTTTGGTTATGTTTACATTTTGATGAAACTTAAAACTTAATGTCAGGGTATAACTCCAGTTTTACGCCCCCTGATTTCCGTGAAGGCACACCAGGTGAAAGTTGAAGGACTACCGTTTGGGGATTTTTTTTAAGATCGGGTGGCTTCTGGAAAGCCACACGCTGAATGTTAAAGTCCTTCTGTATTGGTGATTCAGGGGAGGGAAGGCTTTTTTTTTTTACTTTTTTTTTCAACTTTTTTTTTCCCCATAACTACAGTTAAAGGGATCAGTAAGCCACAAATTGTAATTTTGCTGTCAGGATGGGTATTTGAATTGTGTTTCTAACAGATTTTCCTTCCTCAGGCTGCACATTGTGCTGATACAGAGAACCAATTTGCATAACTTCTGTCAGTCTGAAGCACTGCCTGGTCGCTTTCTGGTACAGAAGGTTAGTTTAAATGTTCTGTATGTTTGAGTTCTGATTACTTTTCCATATTGGATTACTTTCATGTGTTTGAAACGTTTCCCTCATTGTATGAATACAGAGCATCTAGAAGTGAAGTGTACTGAAAGAAATGTCAGCTTATTTGGAAAAGCAGTATTTTTGTTTTCTTTTTCTTTAACGTAAAAGTCCAGAAGGTCTAACCTGGCCCAAAGGTTAACCATCCAGGCTCATAATCGGCTTGAGAAGGAGCATACACCTCCATATGCCTTTACAGGTTTGCCCATATTTGTACAAGTCGTGAATTCTGTCCTGTTGGGTCTTTCTGATCGGCCTTCTGGCTTTCCAGTAGAGGCCTTTTCTTTTGGTGAAATTTATTCTTTGATATTTCATTTAAGTAGCTTTGATGATTATAATTCTATGGAAGCAGGTTAAATTTGGGGATTGCAGAAGGTTTTCAAACAGTTCATAGCATAAATCTTTCTGTCTAATGGAAATTTATGGCAGTGAAAAAGCAATGTTCCTTTATAGCATTGTAGAATTTGCTGATACTTAATTACCTTAGCTCTAGAAAAAGGATAACACGTAATGAAGACTGGTTGGAGGAAAAATAGTATCAGCCTCTGTACTGCTTTATGCCATGCATTTAATTCTCAGCGGCAGCAGGAACACATCACAGGAGAAGAAGGGATCTCAGCAGGCTTCTGTTGTCAGTCCAATCGCCCCTGAAACATAAGGTAAACTATCAGAGAAAGAAAGGAGGGTGTTTCCTATCTCATGGTCAGTTGTATTTTTGCAGGTTATCTCATCAAGCTTCTTGAGATCCGCAAAAAATATGAAACGCGATTGATTTCCTGCAGTAATTCTGTAATGTTCAAAGAAAAATAAATTCCCCTTTTGAATGAAATGCCACTGAATCGTCACTCCAGGCGGTCGGTGAATATTACTCTTCTCTCCCGATTTTTGGACACCGGGAGCTGCGGAACTTGGCTTGTGCGAGGTGCCGGCGGTCCCCCGCACTGCTGCAGGCTGCCTGGGCTACCGCTGCTGGCTTCCCATGGAATTGCTTTCGCAGCCGCCCAGGGCGCACCGCCGGGCAGGGGCAGGGGCAGCGGCGGCGGCGGCGGCCCGGGGCGGGGCGGGGGGTCGGGGCGCCGCCTCCCCCGGCCCGGCGCTGCCGCCGGGACCCCCCCCGCAGGGGCCGGGCGCCGCCGGATTGGCCGCAGCGCGGGGGCCCGGGGAAGGTGCCGCGGCGGCGGGAGGCGGCGCGGCGGCGGCAGCCCGCAGGATGGGCGGCAGAGCCGGCTTCTTCGAGGTGGGTGCGGGCGGCGCCGCGGGGCAGCGCCGGGGGCGGGGGGCGGACGGGGCGAGCCCGGGCCGGGCCCCGCAGCATCCCGCCGCCGGCGGACGGGGCTGCCCGGGGTCCCGGCGGACTCCTCTCTCTTCCCCCTCCATCTGCATTGAAGCACCGGGGAGCCGGAGCCGCCCGCTCCCGGGTCTGCCAAGGCAAGTGACCGCCGCTGGAGCGGGCGGAGGCAGCCGCGGAGGCACGCCGCTCACCGAGGTTTCCTCGGGGCGAGGGGGCAGAAGCGGCCCCCGCCCGCCCCGTCCTTCCCTTCCCCCGGGCACGTTCCCCTCGCCGCTCCTCTTCCCCGCGTCCCCGGTGGTCCTCGGACGTGGCCCCGGAGGGGGGGCGGGGGGGGGGGGTCCGCGGAGGCGCCGGATCAATAGCTCTGGGCTCCCCGCGGATCCTCCCGAGGGCAGTGCCGTGGTCAGTCTGTCGGGGTGGGTCTGGCAGTGCATCCCAGCCGTAAGGAAGGAGCGAGAGCGAGGAATGTTCTCGGCACCTTCTGTCCCCAACTTCTTGGAAGACCCTGTCGCCAGCCGCCGTGCACCTCGCCGAGAGCCGTCCCGCGGAGCCTTCCGGCCCGGTGCAGGCGTGCCCCCGGGCGGCAGTGCCCCGGGGCGGCTCGGCTCGGCTCGGCGGCACGGAGCCGGCGAGGGAGTTGGTGCCCTGGCCGAGGGGACGGCTCCCAGCCCGGGTCCCAGCCCGGCTGCGCTGGGCGGCGCGGCGCGCACCGTCCGGCGGGGAGGGGCGAGGGCGAGCGGTGGCCGCGGCCCCCGCCCCGGGCAGGCTGCGCCGGCCCGCTGCTAGCACGGTGCGTTCGAGTCTTGCGTGGGAAATAACAAATAGCCGGACGGAGTTCAGTACAGTCAGCTGCTTGTGTGTGCAGAAAGTGCAGAGTAACATGCACCTGGGGGGTGTGAAGGGTAACGCATCTCATCAGCTTACGTGAACAGCCACACCGACTCTTTGCTAGAATTAGTGAGGCTGGCTAATACAGAAATTCTGAAGAGTGGCTTGCATTACAAAAACAGGTCGGTACGAGCTACATGGCAGCAATCCTGAATGTGTTTCTGCAGGCTTACACTTCAGTTTCTCCAGCACAAGACTCACCTAAAAATGAACGCAATCCCCAACCCCGTGCAAAATACAAACCAATTGTTGTTATAACATTAACAGAATCTAAAACAATCTGAAAAGCAGCTCCTCCTCTAGTTACGTACCATGACCTAAAAGTTCAGATTTTGCTTTTCAAAGCTATAAAAGTGTTTTGGATATCATGAACAATTCAGCAAAATAAGCTGTCCCTAGCTGTTGTGGGTGTGAGGTAAGCACCTGCACCATGCCTTTTCCTCTGCCGTGTTGACTTCTCTGGGTCTTTTTAGGAAAAACAACCCAGCTTTTCACTGCCTCCTGCATTATCTACCAGTGTCCCAAAGTCTTGTGAGTTCCAAATGCAGGAGCAGGCACATGTGTATTACCCCCAGGAATGTCTTCAGTCATTGTCTGGTCTGCAGGTTTGCTCTTCTGCCTTAGCCGTACTGAACTTCTGAGTAGCACTTGTTACTAGAAAACCTCAAAAGCATGGACATCATTATTGTTACCTGATTTTGCAGATGGAGAAACACACAAAAGTGGAATGACCGGCTCCATCTTGCTAGGCAGAACAATAGCAGCAGATACAGGTCTTTTGAGTCCTAAAACAAGATCCTGTGTCTAAGCAACACTAATCCAAGCTCAGAATGCCTCATGAATTTACATGTCAGCCTTATATGTCTTAGTCCTTTCCTCTGTACAGCAGATAATGGGTGGAAACAGATTTGCCTAAATCATCCAGTGTGTGTCTGAGCTGGCTCGGGGTGTAGGATGTGGACAAAGACAGCCTAGGTAGTACCGAGCAGTGCTGTTGCATGTCACTTTCTGTGCTGTTCTCCCCATTGATTTGCTTTCTGTTATAAATTCAATGAATTTGAATGCTGAATTGCATTTCCCCACCATGCATTCAAAACTGAGCTATCAAAAGAGAGAAGGTAAAAGTGTCCCACCTCTCCCAATGCTTCGGGGGGGGGGGGGGCAGAAATCTCTATAGGTGTTACAAACGTTAGTGTTCCCTGTTTGAGGTACTGTGTGGTTCTGCACTTTTCCCTGTAGATGTCTAAACCATTTACTCTATATTGTACTTCTGTGGTGCTTCCTTATAAGAATCACAAAACACTTCACAATCACCAAACTGTCGCTGTCTGAATTTTTTAGAATATGACCATTACAAGTTTAGCAGAGGTTTATTGGTGGAATATTTCTTCCTGTTTTGTTGAGTTTGTGCATTTGATCATGGTTAGTACACAATCAATTTCACAGGTTCCTGAGTATGTAGGAAGGTCCTCTCACTTATCCCTGAATAAAATTACTCTTTGGTGAATGGACCTACAAAAAGATGGGCAAGAGCATCAGACTGACTGTGAGTGCTAAGACACTGACTGTTAACTCCCTTCCTTTTCCTTATGAGAGTCTTTCTCAGTGCAGCTAAAGGCAGAAACACTTAAAAAATAGGCAACGTTGTGTTAAAGTGACTATTAAGAAGCCAGTGAAAGGCAGATTCAGCTTTGGAAGTACCTTTAACTCCTTATTTTGAATTGGCTGTGTTCAAACTTAGTGCCAAGAATTATGAGCAACCACCTAATTAAGCCAAAGTATGCTGGACCTAATGGATGGACAGCAAAAAAAAAACAGAGTAGCTGAGTGATTTCCCTCTGCTTATGAGGTGGCTGTGTTAGAACTGATATACACAAAGTCAGGTCCCTGTACTCCCAGACCTGTGTCTCGGTGGTTGCCTCTACATTTCTTATTATGTAATAATGCTAGAATAGGTCTTGTTTACTTCAGGTATTGGTATGTTTCTAATTTCACCTCAGCTTTTCTATCACTAATAGCTCAGGAGAAGCTTAGCAAGAACAACTACAGTTTAAAGAAATATGTGTATACCTGAAAGTACTGCACCTGATAATTTGAGGAGATTCATCTCTGAAAATTTAGAGATTTATGACAGAGACTTGTATCTAGATAATGAATATTCTCTAGGTGTGCTCATTTCTCCAAATTGATTAGAGAACAACTCTTCTGAACTATTTTAGATGTGTTTCGGAGCCTATGATACAGTTTAACCTAGAAGTGCCTGCTTTTCTCCTTTCCATGCAAAGGATGTCTGTGTGACATGCTCAGATGTAAATGTCTGTAGTAGAGAGCTCTGAAGTTAGGCTAATGAATTCTACTCTTTCTTTCTACTTGACAGGTTTAGGTCTTCAAAAGCATTTCATATAAAGAAAATTGTATGGGTCTCTGTCTTCCTAGAGGAAAGATACTTGAACAAAAACACTCATACTGTGGAAAATTAGTGTCGTAAGAGCCACAGTTGTACTTTTGCTTCCTTAACTGGCTTGGATGGGAAGTGCTTTTTGTGAGCAGTGATAACCAAAAATGTTTTGGAGTCTTCACTCCCTGAGGATAGATTGAACTGACATATGCAGTACAGTCTAAAAGCAATAATGTACTGCCCCCCCTTGCTGGCATTTGAAGTTTCTCCCCCTTCTGACTGTGATGAAAACCCTCTGAATGCAAGGGGGGGGGGCCACACACCGCTGCTTAGCTAGCATTGCTGAGATGTCACAGCTCCTGTTACAAAGGTTTCTCCCACTCAGAGCTATGCTGTCTAAAGCCTCATCAAGTAAGAACACTGAGAGCAAGTGCCAAAAGCAGGACTGCAGAGGATTTTAAGATTCGGTATCCTTCAAGAGTTGCCCGAACAAGACAAGGCCACGTAATGAGATATTTGAACGATCATTTAAAGGGACACTGCTGAAAATTGCCCTGCTATTTGAAGACATTTGCTCTGTTTTCACAAGTAACACATAAGATTATTATCACAGAAAGAGATGAGATGATAGGGAAAAACATTCTCCCTTTCTCTGCTCTCACCACTTCTGCACACACTTAACAACACTTTCTACACTCAGTTGCGCTGCTTCACTTAAAAGACAGCAATTTGTCCTTTTTCTCTATGGAGCTTGAGAGACAAACAATTTTGTATAGGAAAATGAGATAGTAAAACATTACTTGGCAGGAGGTACCTGGAGCTACTCAGAATTTGAAGGCTACGTTTGAAATCAAAAGTCCTATTTTAGAAAAAATGGACTTCTTTGAAGTACATTTTAAAAAAATAATACAAATCTTGTGAGTTCATCTGTCAGTATAAGGGCTCCAAAATTCCCAGGGCTTTCAGTCTTCCTGCCCTGTCAAAAGGCAGCAGATCCATCCTTGATACCGCTAGGTAAAAAAAAAGGAAAAAATACCTCTCTTCAGTCTCTTCAATTCCATGTCAAAAGCATACACTGGATGTACATTTTGACATCTATACACCAAATGATCCATGAAGAGTAGTAACGGAACTACAGATACTGAAGTTCAACATTGCAAATCACAGTGCTGATGCAAAGAAGTCATTGTGGTTTCACAAAGAATTTATAAACCTCTTCTACCTGAATATGTCATTGTAGAAAATAATCACCATAAACTAAAGACCTAAGGCAATGAATATTCTCTTGCACATGGAAAAGGCTATGCAGTGGTGTTGAAAAACCTGGATGTCTACTTGGTGTTGAGTCAAAGCTGGCTTAGGTTCTCAGATGGAGGCACTCCAATCTGCTTCATAGTGACAGTGATACTGCGTGAATGATGTGACTCTTCAGTATGCCTGGGAAATTGGCAACGTGCAGCTCTGCGCTAGCCAGTGTAAGTAAATACCCACTGAGTCAGTATTCACTGGTGCAGGTTCCTTTTCCATCTTGTGTATCCTCCTGAAAGATGTCATGCTAGTAAAAGCTGGAAAGCTTTCACAGGCTTTCAAGAGCCAGAATTTGCTGTGAAAGCACAAACCTCTAACAGCTCTTCCATTTTGTGAAAAATAAATCAGCCTCCCACTCCAAGGGAATACACCTTCCTTTTCCTTCCCGACCATGCTTACACCGACTCATTTTATCCCCTGTCAATTACATACATGGATGTGTCTTTCTGAAGGATGACCATTTGTAGCTCTACACCTGTTACCATCCTCAGGTCCAGGTCTACAAAGCAATTTGGGGTTTGCCATGCCTTCAGGTTAGGCACCCAGCTCCAAGACTGCATGTGACAACTTGGTTAAGGTATCCAAGTTTACTTCAACTCTACCCCTTCACTGTGTGGTATCTCAAAAGGCATCCACTGTAGGGAAATGTTGAACAGAATGACAACAGAAGGGAGCAGTGCTTGAAGCATCCCAGAGAGACAGGAATTCAGGATTTCTCTTTGGTAGGAGACTGTCCTTTTCACTGGAATACACTCCTGTCCTCTCCTGCCTGTACTTTTTGGTCTCGCTTGCATCCTTTATTCCTTGCTTGGTGGCCCAAGCCACCCAAGCCTTCTGTGGGAGGAGTGGGGAATGGCAGAAGACAGTCTAAAGTAATTTTCCCACTTCCTGGCAGTGTGTCTAACCATTATATATAAAGCACGAAGAACTAGATCATCTCCTTTGCTGACAGTTCAGTTTAATTCAGAAATAATATAAATGCTGTGCATTGTGCTGACCTTGGGATAAAGATGCTTACTGGATCAAGGTCCTTGAGGATTTAGATGCAAGCATGCCTAACAAGTCTGAAACAGGTGGAAGAAATAAAAATGTACGATGAGTTTCAGCACAGTTCAGACAGTGGCTCTCATTGGTTTGCATAGGAGCAGAACTTAGGAAGCTGAGGAGTAAGCACCTAGTGTATGTCTTGTGAACGTGTACATGTTAGACATCTAAATTCTACAAAAGTGAAATTTAACTGTATAAAACCTTTTGAGTATGGTTGTCACTGTATCTCTTCTCTTTATACACAGTGAAATAATGTAATAAGATTCTAGTCTCATGAAATATGAGCCAATTGCTTCAGAGAGGTAAGGCTTTACTTAGTTGGACTACTTACAGAATAAGGTACAGCACTCCACAGGTAAGATGATGACATTTCGCTTTGTGGTTAAACATTTGCCTTGGTTCTGCTTTGGGAATTCCTCATGCAGCATGTGGCTAAGCTGTGGAACTCCTCGCCTCAGGACACTGTGCATGCAAAAGGTTTACACAGGTTTAAAAGGCAAGTGGATAAACTAATTGAGGAAAAATCCATGAAAAGATATTAAATACAAAGGCAGCACTTCTGGTACAGGAAAATCACGATCTCTGTCTGTCTCCTCCCCTCCCCCCAGTCACTACATTCTTGCCCTGTTTTATTACTTTTTCTGAGTCACCTGCTGCTGTCTGAATCAGAAAGAAAGATACCGTTTCAGATGGATCCTTAGATTCATAGAATCATAGAATCATAGAATTGTTCTGGTTGGAAGAGACCTCCGAGATCATCGGGTCCAACCATTAACCTATCACTACCAAGTCCCCCACTAAATCATGTCCCTTAGGGCCTCATCTAAACGCCTTTTGAATACCCCCAGAGATGGGGACTCCACCACCTCCCTGGGCAGCCTGTTCCAATGCCTGACAACCCTTTCGGTGAAGAAATTTTTACGAATGTCCAATCTAAACCTCCCCTGGCGCAACTTGAGGCCATTTCCTCTTGTTCTGTCGTCTGTTACTAGGGAGAAGAGTCCGACCCCCATCTCTCTACATCCTCCTTTCAGGTAGTTGTAGAGAGCGATAAGGTCTCCCCTCAGCCTCCTTTTCTCCAGGCTAAACATCCCCAGTTCCCTCAGCCGCTCCTCATAGGACTTGTGTTCCAGACCCTTCACCAGCCTCGTTGCCCTTCTTTGGACACGCTCCAGCACCTCAATGTCTTTCTTGTAGTGAGGGGCCCAAAACTGAACACAGTACTCGAGGTGCGGCCTCACCAGGGCCCTCTGCAACAGTTTGTACATTCCTGTGCAAGGGAAATTTCAGACTGAAAGTCAGTTGTAGCAGCAGCACAAACATAGTGTTCAGTGTAAGCACACTTACAGAAATTTCCATTTGGCTTAACTGTTGACTTCAAGAAAGCTGTTCTTGATATGCCTTAGCGTGAGATCACACTAAGGCATGCTTACTTCCTTCAAGAACAACCATCTACCAGAAAAATCTAAGGAGAGAGAGAAAATGACTCATTCCATAGGAAAAATAAAATGTTTAGAAAGATTTAATTAGGACTGTGGCAACCACTGGATTTTTTTCAGTGTTAAGTTCAAGGAACCTGACTTATGTAAGCACTCTAATAGTTCAGGGGGAATTCATTCTGCATTACTCTTTCTCATCCTGGCTCGTTCCTAGACTGTAAAATAAGCGATTTTTTTACTGACTAATTTCAAAAGAAATCAATACCATATATGCTTATGTCAGGGCTCACAAAATCTCACTCAGCTACAGTTTACTGAATCTGCTCTGTACAAATGGCTGCAAATAAAACTTCCAAGATGCACAGACATGATAAGTGTGTCAGTATTTCCATAATAGTTACCACATAATTTTTTAAAAGATTTGTTGATCCTTAAGCATTTGATATGGCTTTAAACTGCGGGAATTTGATAGACTATATTTTTGTAATCCTATTGCAGGGACCCTGCGTCTTAGAAATTCTTTTTTAAATGCTGTTTGCTCAGCTGTTCTTCCCCTGTGTATAAACTTTTCCCCCTTTTATTTTCTGAATAAAAGTTTAACAGTTGAATGTACTTTTTTCTGCTTATATTGTATATTGATTATTCTTTGCCCTCAGCCTGTTCTAAACAATAATAAAGAAATTTTCTGTTTTTAAAGACACTATCAATCTTCAATCCTTACGCACTAGAACAAATCTGTCTTCTAAACGTTGAAGATATGTATTTGTAGTCACTTATAAAAATGAGTTTTAACATAGCTATCTTGCTATTGATTAAGTTCTACTCAAAGTAGTTTTAGAGAAGCTGTAATTTAAAATGCCTTTAAAAATTCACCAAATAAGGGGACTGTAAGTCATACTGCAGTAGCGCAGGCCAACCGTCAATGTCCTATTGGGCTAAATGCTTTGAAAACACATAGAAATTAAAGTTCTCTGAGCCAAACAATTTATGTCTGAAAGGGATGACACCCATCAGTAAGTGTTCCAAGAACAGATTGCTGGGTATCTAAAAACTGTTGCCAACCAATACATTAACTGCCTTGGTCCTGTGCCTGAAGAGTGGAAACACTCTGTTCAGTGCTAGGTGGGTTCATGTGATTGGCCATTATGTTCAGAAAAGATAACATTTCTTGCCTTGGATCAGGCTTTTCTGTCCCTTATGCAGGGAACATCTAAACACTGCGGGATGTTCTGATACAGCTAAGAGGCGTGATCATTAGAGGAAACAGTCACCTCTGTTTTGTGCGATGTTTCACTCCATCGTCGCACAACTTTCTATGGGCTGGAGTGGAATCTAAAGCTGTGTTCCTGTGTCCGTCTTTCCGAAAAAAAAGAAAGACTGTTTGAGATTTGCTTAGATCTTGAAAGTAACTGAAAGTAACCAAAGTATTTGAAGTTCAGGAATGGGCGTCCAAAAAAAATACCCCAACATTGAATGATTTAGGTTGCAAGGGACTTCTGGAAGTTACGCGGTCCAACTCCTGCTCAAACCAGATACAGCTAGATCAAATGGCATTGGGTCTTGTCCACTCCAGCTTTAAATACCTCCAAGGATGGAGATTTCACGTCCTCTCTAGGCAACTTGTTCCAATGTTTGGCCCAGCTCATGGTGAAAAAATGTCCTTGTGTCTGATTGGATTTTCCCATATTGCAACTGGTGTCCATTGCCTCTCACCATTATCACTGTGCACCTTCAAGAAGAGCCTGGGTCCATCATCTCTATAGGCTCCCTTTAGGTATTTGAAGAAATGGGCCAGTACAGGCAGGTATGTCAGTTTGGCACTTCAAAGAGACATGCTGGAACAGAGCCAAATAACAGTATAGAAGATCTTGGATGATGTGCTTGCTTGTTTTCTACACTGATTCCGAAAGTTCACAGAAGTTCCTAAATCTCTACAGTCACTCCCATGAAAACCACAGAGCAAAAGAAAATGCTCTATAATTTTCAGCCTGGCCTTGTGCATAATGAGAATAACCCAATTAAAAGAGCATAGGTGGCAGAAAGATACCCAAACTGCTCTGTAATTGGCCTGGAGAAGATTTCTGTAATACAGCCACTGAAGGCCATAGACTAAAACTGCCCCTGGGAGATTCTGATCCAATATGTATATGCTGGGAGTGGGTATGGAACGGGAGGGACAGTGCTAAAACTGTGGGCGCTGCTGCAGTCTGTAGGGCAGCTCAATGGTATTCATTGACACCAGTGCATTGAGATACACCAAAGGTTTCAATAATCGGTGTAGCAACTTGGCATCAGAAGGGACAAAAAAATGGTTTACAGCCCCCACAGTACTTGTTCTGTGGACTGCAAGAGTCAGAGTGCTGTATTTCAAGAATAGCCCTCTGGGAAGGGAATCCACTTCATTTGCTTTCCCATGGAGATGTCCTACAAACAGAGACAATAAAACTTGAAATTTGTGTTATTTCAAATATAAAAAATGAAGGGAAAACATATAATATCCCAATAATCTGTCACACATTCGTTACGTATCACAAAGGAGGAAAAGTGCTTACCTCCCTTGATGTCCCACTTAGAGCTTACAATGCACAGGTAGAAAATATCACTGCATTAGTATCCCTTGTGGAGATCAGATTTGATACTTCTAGCTGGAGCTGAAGTGCTCCATTGCTGCAGCAATAGAGAAAGAACAATCTGGGACAAGTAAAAGAAGGAAATAAGATACTCTAACCAAGTGATCTCTTCAAAGCAACCCTATTAGAAAGATACTGGGCTGTGACTCCTATTTTTAGTAAGGAATCATATTTAAAGTCTAATGTTAATCTATCCTCTTGGCCAGTTAATACCAAACATAATTAATGCTAGATGTTTATTTTTAAAAAAACCTAACAAACTCTTTTGGTACTAAGTAATGATAGTCCCAGTCATTTAGTGTGACAGATAAGCTTTGGACTTTCACTCTTAGCTATACCACAAAGTTCCATTACAGTGTTTGAAGAGAACAAATGAAATTAAAACACTATCACTGTATTTTAGGTTTTACTAGCCTGCTGCAACTGGGCTTTGAAACGTCTGGGGACTTTTCTGCTTGGCTGTTGATTAAAATCATAATCTTTTTCCACAGTGCCATTTGATCACAGAAATAAACCGCTTTTTCCTTTGCAGAGCTGTAGCTAAACCACTGCTTGGAATATAAAATGCTATTATGTAGTTACTAATGCAGGTGATCTGAGAGGCAAGAGTAACACTGAGTATTCCTACAACCACCTCTTAAGGATTTGTGAAGTCCAGATCTTTAGCTGCATTTGTTCATTATGTCCGCTGATGTTTTCCACTCTCTTTACAATGAAAATATTCTGGAAACAACGCACATTAATCTTCAAGATGTTGCTTAAATGCATATATATATATGCACATTTAATTTTTTTTCTCAGACTCTCTTTCTAGTTTTACAAATCATAAAAATTCTGTTCCTTAGTGATTCGTGTGAAACTTCTCTATCCCTTATCCCTTTTCTGCCTCTCACCCCACCCCACCAGCAAGGAGGATGGGGGTGCACAAGGAGTTGGGAGGGGACACAGCTGGGCCAGCTGACCCCAGCTGACCAAAGGGATATTCCACACCATATGGCATCATGCTCAGCATATAAAGCTGGGGGAAGAAGGAGGAAGGGGGGGATGTTTGGAGTGATGGTGTTTGTCTTCCCAAGTAACCGTTACATGTGATGGAGCCCTGATTTCCTGGAGATGGCTGAGCATCTGCCTGCCGATGGGAAGTAGTGAATGAATTCCTTGTTTTGCTTTGCTTGCGTGTGCGGCTTTTGCTTTACCTGTTAAACTGTCTTTATCTCAACCCACGAGTTTTCTCACTTTTACTCTTCTGATTCTCTCCCCTGTCCCACCAGGGGGGAGTGAGTGAGCAGCTGTGTGGTGCTTAGTTGCCGGCTGGGGTTAAACCACAACACAAGAATATTATTTATTTTGCAAGTTGAGTGCTTTGAGAACGTGGCTATGATTAAAGCTGTCTCTTGAGCACATCAGAAGTGTTTTTAACACAGTCCACAGATCAGAGAAAAACGGTGTCTCACTCTGAACAATGATTGTGAATTTTGGAATCAACTAAGAGTTTAGAGATTATTTAGCCAATAATTAGTAATTATCATTTTGTGTCCTATCAGGTGGAAATCCTTGATTGGAAGACAAAGAAACAGCTATGCTTCCTAGATAAGGTAAAACAAAAATCTGTTTAAAATGCTAGGTAACTATTTAAAAAGTACTAACTTTTCTTAAGTAAACTTAGTGTTTATGAAGGGTATTTCATCTCCTGATAGCCTTTCTTTGGCCACTGAAGAGGCAACGATTATGCACACTTCATACTGACTAGAGAGTACTTCAACCCTTTTCCAGAAGGAGCTTTTAGGGAAAGAGCACAACTTAGGCTGCTTCACTACGATGGTGCCAGTTGTGTCTTACTCTCTCATAAGCCATCAAACCGTCACTGCTGTTGTAGTAACTCTTGATCACTGCTAGAGAAGCTGCCTCTGAAGCAGATGCCACAAATTGTCCTCCCTTTTTCCTGTAAGAAGTACTTTGAGTCACCCATACCAATCCTAGCCATCTGCAAGAAAGTGATACTGTTACATTGTTTGAGTCACATTTCTACTTGAATAGTCTTACACCTAGTAGTTGTCTTTCAAAATATGCATCTTACATATGCAATATTTCTTGTTGCCTAGGTGGAACCAAATGCCACAATTAGGGAGATCAGACTGATGTTCCATAAATTATGTGAGTATAACTTTTGCAGCAGTTCACATCACATCAGAATATCCAGTATATAAATAGGAGAAAATTACATAATTTGAAACATGCGATGTACACACACATAATGCTAAGTAACCTGCACATGAATGTGATCACAGTGAGATTTAAGTATCATTTTTTTATACTATCCTGATACACCTTTGTATTTTTCTGCTGCATAATTTCTCACAGATATTCACGTTGAATAAATATTCCTAAAGATTTTTAACTAAATCTTACCTTGTTGTGTTGTATTCATTATAACAGTGGATGATCTAAACCAAACATTGTATATCACACAATTCTGTATGATCTTGTAGATCCTCGGTGGTATCCAGCACGGCAGTCGATAAAACTTGATCCAAGTAAGTACTTGTGAGGGCTAGAGTAACAAAGCTCTGAGCAGGGGCCTGGCATAAAAGGTGTACTTTGCATGGGTATTAGCTCTTAAGAATGAGTTTCCAGCTATGTTAATTAGCAGTATGAAGGCTGAAGAGAATCCAGAACAAATTTAATTCTTTGAAAGTATTGAACGAGTTCCACTCATGTGCCTGGTGCTTGGTAATTAACTCAGGAGTCTGCACATTGTTCCAATGCACTTTCTAACTACTGAGCACTTTTGCTTTCAAGACACGCAGCACAGAATCTAGATACTAATTTCCCTTAGCTGCAATGAAATGATCTCCACAGTGATGCTCAGCTGGGAGTCCTAAAAAGGGCTATGAGTTAGAGCTATCAATTCACATAATCCTCTGCTCTCAGGCAGGAATTACAGTTCTTTTGAGGTAAGCTAATGCAAAACACATTGCCATGGATGTAGGATTTGCTGACAAAGCTGATGCCAGCTGTCTGACTTCATTAATGCAGTTGTAGGTATTGCTACTAGAAGCCTCTTAGTACATGGCCTGGGTGCACAAAAGAACGTCTAATGGCCAAACTGTGTTAATTCACCTTAGCATTCAGTATAAAGTGTAGCACTTTCTTCTTTTGCTTCCATTAAGCATAATTTTATTTAAACAGTCCCTTAAAAGTATGCCAGTGAAGATTAGTTCATTGTGTATAATCTGTCCATGGAAAACAGGCGTATGAGTATCTTATTTCCTTCTTCAGAGATCTGCCTTGTCAGATTCCTCCATGGACTTACGTTGTGAGACTTGCCATAAGAAAATGCTGGCCTTCTGGAGAGAAAATGCTGGCCTTCTGGAGATTCCCCCAAATAAAGCTCGAGTACTAGCTCAAGTGCTGTGCAATCACCTCCTAGCTGGTTGGTTGGGAAAAAAGGAGGCAATGAAAACCTCTGTAGGAGAGCCTTCCAATCTCAGTTTACCCTAGCTTCTGTTTGTCTGACGATGAGCAATGAGAAGAAGGGAAGAGAGAGGAGACAGATGGAGGTGCAGCTGACTAGGAGGTTAGTGAACTATGTTAAAGGGCAGCGACCCATCAGCAAATTCTGCTGTAGCAGAGATGAAGCAAGTCTACTAGACTAGGCAGGCACATAGGATTGAGAATTCTCCTAACTGTCTTGGTGTGAATAGAGGATCCAGGCTTATATGTGATTACAAGGATAAATCAAAATTAAGTATAAACATGCTTCCTTTGTTTATTGAGATTCCAATAAACCCATGACACGTCAAAGAATCTCACAGATTGGTTAAAGCACAATATAAAGCTAGTACGCAACCAAAGTTGACTTGAATTTCACTGAGATGTAATTACTTCTTTCCTTCTCAGAAGGAAAGTCCCTGAGGGATGAGGAAATCCTGCAGCACCTCCCTGTTGGCACAACTGCTACCTTGTACTTTAAAGATTTAGGGCCACAGATAGGATGGACTACGGTGAGCTATGCTTCAACTCTGAGCCATTTTAATGGCTATTTTTCCATAATTAATCCTTACATCACTTTTTGTGTCTCTCCAATATTTCTGCATGATGCCTGCTCTGATTGCGGATGCAGGCAATGAATCTTCATTGCTTCAGTTCATTTAATCAGGGAAAGCAGTAACAGAATATTCTGAATGCCTAGTTCCCTGGGAGAGCAGCAGCGGAAAACCTGCTGCAGGGTAGGCTGGCTCTGCTGAACTAAGGTGCAGGTTCTCAAGTGGATTTAGATGTCTACTGCAAAATCACTAGGAACTAGGTGTCTAAATGCCTTTGAGGATCTGGTTCACAGGGCCTGTGTAGCTCTCCTGAGAAAGATCAGGATAATACTCCTACGAGTTTGTCCTGCGAAGAGGCATGTGAGCAACTTCACCTGTCAGTAACTGAAGTGACTTCAGCAGGAAAATGCAGGAAAGTAAGATCAGTTAGCTGTCTGCATGTGGCTGTATCCCAGGACGCTAGTGGCAGGCTAATGACAGCTGATAATTTCTGCAATATTTGTAGCCAGCCACAAAGACCTTGCATATTTACTGTCTTAGCTCAAATGCAAATTCTGTCACAACTCACTCGGCAGGCAACACAGCACTGCTGTTTGTGCAGTGAGGTGACCAATGACCCTTCCAGTTCTTCAGAAGATCCATGATGCACATATTACACTAGTTCTAATGAACCAGCACAGCATGAAGGGAAAAGTACCCTGTAATTTAAAGGCACATTTACCATTTCTTACCTATGAGACATTAATAAAATCTCGTGTTAATGACAAATAGCAAAAACAACATTCATAGGAGGTAAAATTAAAAAAAGTCAAACGTCCTGCAAGACTGAATCTTCACATCATTACTTCGGATACAATGCTGATAAATCAAGCAGCTATTACACAATCCAAAAAATAGTAAGGCAGGCAAAAAATTCTAATGGCAATGTAGACTCCAAGACACACATGCATTAATATATACCAAAAATGTCACAGTGCAGAGTAACACCAGACTTCTGCCATTCCATAATCTTTCCTTTACATTCTGCTCTCCCTGCCCTTCAAGCTACTTCATTCAAATGTAAGCCAAGAAATACTTAAGTTTTATCAAATAAAAAAGACAAACTTCTCATCTACAATCAAATCTGATTTTCGCCAGAGAAAATACTGATTGTTACAGACGTCAATAACACAACTTTTCTGAGTGTTAAAATAACTCTAAACACATTAGAAAACAGTGGTTGGTGGGGTTTTTTTGTTTGGGTTTTTTTTGTTGTTGTTGTTGTTTGGTTTTGGGTTTTTTTGGGTTTTGGGGTTTTTTTTTGTATTTTTTTTGACAGAAGTACAATCAATTTCCCTTTTTTCCCCATAAATGAGGTATGGGCTTACCTTCCTCACTTATAGAAGTGTAGAAAATTCAACCATTAATGTTTGGTCCAAAGTTAACTTCAATTTAAAGTGATGTTCCTAAGAAATACACACCTATCAGGAATGAAATCAAGTTAGATAATAGCTTCTTTGGTTTCCTCTCTTTTTTTTTTCTGAGGTCACCTGTGAACACTCACAAGCTGTGTTTCCAGTTTAAACAAAATTCTTTCATTAGAAACAAAGCTCCTCTTTTTCAAGATAAATTCTTCACCAAATTTCATTTTAACCCTAAATAAAGCAACAGTTTTTGAGGGCAAGAGGAAGGTGAGAGCTGCATAAGTGTAACATGCATGCATATTTATCGTGATCTCTGGGCTACCATTATTATCTTTCCATACCCGTACTGTGTCAGCTGCACTGGCAATGGCTGTTTGTATGCAACTGAGGCAAATGCATTGCAGACTTTTACGTGCATGTCTACTAGTTTAATAGCCCAAGCCCAAACCTGCTATTCCCTCCCTGCCTCTCTAAATGCCATCCTGGGTCAGCGGACGTGTTTATCCCACTGCATTAGTTATCACAAAGAAACCAAAGCAAATCCATCATCTAATTCAGCTGTCTAATTATTTTCTCTCTTTTTGCAGGTATTTTTGATAGAATATACAGGTCCATTGTTCATCTATTTTCTGTTTTATTTCCGCATGCCTTTTGTCTATGGACTGGATGAGAGGTTTACATCAAGCCCACATCCAGTAGTTAAGTAAGTCTGTTTGCAGGCTTGAGCAGTATTTCTTGTTAGCATTGTAGTCTTATTCCAAATGTCTTGCCACACTTGTTTTTTTAAGCACTCTTAAATGCTTTTGTCTTGCTGTTTCTAGCTTGGCATGTATCTGCCATTCTTTCCACTACATCAAAAGGTTGATTGAAACAGTATTTGTTCATCGGTTCTCCCATGGGACTATGCCACTGAGGAATATTGTGAAGGTAAATTGTGTCAGAATCTATCCATAGCCCCCCTAACAAACCCAACCTAGCCACCCTATGCTCTGCCTCTGCAGCACAGATTTTTTGGTGTGGCTTTTGTAGTAATGCACAGCAAATCTCGCCCATAAAGCTGTAGTTCTTTCAAAAGATTTCTTAATGTTGCTACTGTATAACCCACATGTTGCCATACTGTATTCACGTTACAGTATTCTCATTCCTCTTTTAGAATTTTAAACCTTCAGCATACCCTTCCTTTTCACTCAGCTAGCTCCTTGGGCATGAAGGTTTTAATAGCAATGTTAACTTTTAAGGTAGCACAGGCAGGCACAATGTTGGGAGGGTTGCTTTTAAAAAAAAAATCTACTTTTTTTAACAGTCATTTTACATCTTCTTTGCCCCTAACACTCTCTTTGCTGTTAAACAACTGTTAATTTACCTTTGATCCAGCGCAAAGCAGCTTGGTGGTTCTGCATTTTCTTCTCCCGCAAGAGCACGCCCTAATGTTACCAGTGCTGCTGTAGCATAGCGCAGCTGTTTCCTAGGTGTCTGCGAAGTGGTACAGTGGACTGCATGGTTATGCATGGGCTGTAGTTATTTTACAAATGTTTGCGATAGAGTACACACCGGTATTAAAAAATACGCTTTCTACTCAGGAAGACAGGAGATTACCATCTACAACTGGAAAAGCGTATACTATAGTATCAGCATTTGGGTGTTTAATATTTTGTATTTAGACAGTCCTTTGGAATTTGCATTATGGCAGTGATACTCCCTGCAGCTGAAGCTCTACCTTGTGGTTAACTCCTTACAGCTGTGCAGCGGCTCTGGCAGTTCTGGCAACAGCTTCATGCTTTCTAAATGGAAGGAGGGTCTGTAGTAGAGCAGTGGCTCTCAGAAAGAATTCTCCCTAGCAATTTACTGTGTTTTCCGCAGGGGAAGAGTGCAGCGTTGTTAAAAGGCTAGCAGATCTCTTAAAGACTTGTTCTTGACACAATAGTAGCTAATGCATGCTAAACAGCAGATAAATGAGCAACTTTACCTTGAAAAAGAATCTGTACAGTGGGACAAATCTTCATTTTCTCACTGCCATCTCTAACAACTACTCGTTCCTTTCAGACCATACAAACTGTTGTTGCTAAAATTGACATTTGTACTCAGTCACTCTGATCACTTCTACTTTTCCACCTTCTCATGTTGATGGTACTTACTTTCATCTGTAAAGTTGCTCACAGTTCTTCTTCTACCTGCTTAGCAGTGCTTGGGTTTGATTTGCTTTTATAATTTCATTGATTTTGGTGGTGTTACTCCAAAATTGTGCTAGTGAGAAAAATATCACATCCTCTTCCCTTTTTTCTCTCACATACAGATGGTAGACAAAGCTTCTTACTTTAAGTGTCTGATCACATACATAGCAGATATAGATAGCTTATTTCCTAAGCGCAATGGAAAGCTACCTTTAACAAGAGACACGTCAGTCTCAATAAACAGAGATCTCAGACAGGAATTGATGAGATCTGTGATTTTCATCCTTTGTTTGCCAAATGGAAATAGGAATAAATGATGCCATAAAATGCAGCAGGGGTTCACCAAAAGCAGTTCATGCTATATACTAACATATTATAATTCTTTCTAAGATACACGATTTTTCTGGGCAATGGAAAGGTAGAATACCTGATTTATCTGGACTTAGTAAACAACTGGCTCAGGGTGAATAAGATAGAGATTAAGACAAAAATTGTGTGGTGATAAAGGAACTAACTAAAGCTAAGATGATTGTGGTTGTGCCAGAAAAGGATCTGACAGACCTTTAATAATAGGGAGATACCAGTGGAATTCCTCAAAGATTCGTCTTGTGACTGGTCTTACTGAACATTTTCATGTGTAAAAAGAGGGACATTGTCACTTTCTATAAAAACATCTGGAGGAAAGAAAACACTAGATCTAAAGAAATACCATTTAAACCAGAAGACAATTTAACAAGACAAACAGAAGGGTACATGCTGGTTCTAAATAAACATAGGCAGGGTATTAAGAAATAGTTTTGTTTATCATAGGGATCATCAATTGGAGTAGAGAAGACAAATATCCCAACCATCATTTTGTAAACTTAGGAATAATTTATTTATGGGATTCCTGCAGTATCTGGACTTGATCCACAACATCTTTTTGTAAGAGATTGTTGTAAAGCTTTATTATTCACCTGGAAGATGAAAGATTCACAGAAACAATTTCTTTCTTTCAAGTGAATTTATGAAGTCTGCATGTACTCTGCTGTTCCTATCTGAACCTCACTGGAGGTTTTTGTATAAGCAATAAGGCTTCTAGTGGCAGCTGGATGTTTGTAAGTGTTACTGCTAAGGACCTTAGCAGTGGCAGACCTCACTCCTCTTAAAGCTCCTTTTCTTATAACTGAGGAATACTCTTGTAGTAAATCATGCTCTTTGGATGAATAGTACTTGTTCAGTTTAATTACAGCATGTATTGTTGGGAACTGAGCCATGATAACTTATTTATTTAATTTTACTTTACTGAAATCCATTGCCATATGATCCATCCTGTGCCAAGCCCCAAGTTAGGTAAAGGTTTTTCATAAGATGCCATTCCAAGATTACAAGAAACTGTTTCCACCTAAGTTTGTACAGCAGCAGTTAGTAAGTTGTAAGTGATGGTGGAAGAAGCTAGTGTCAGAGAGGAAGCAGTAGTTTATAGATAGGACACTAACGAGATTGCTCCTCACTGGAGTCATTCTTCTGGCTCTGCTGCTTTTCCTGGGGAAAAGGGAAGTCGTCACAGGGAAGCTACTTAATCTCTCTGCTCTTTTGTCCCACCTGATGTGTAATTATTGGTTAATAATTTGCTCTTTCTCATCAGTTATCTATTAATATATAATATCTCAGAGCAAGGACATACTGTGTGCACATACTACAGCATACCCAAAAGGGTGTCCATTTTGTCTGAGGTCTCTGGGCACTTCAATGGTTCAATTAACTCTGAAAAGAAAGTGGAAATGCAACAGAATGTTTGATACAATTGCTTGCAGCAGATGGAGGTGCTTATGCCTCACCAGTATTTTCAGAAAAATGCGCCATCAGACACTGCAGTCAGCTAGTGTGGGTTGCAGACACTGAGGTAATAATTTTTTGGGGTATTATTGCTAGAAATGCAGTTCTGGTATATATAGGGGAAAAAGGCTGCAAAATTCAAAACCAAAAAGAAGTTAAACCAGTCAGGACAGGAAAGAATGCAGCCTTGAATAAGAATTTTGGGTGCGTGAGCAGGAAAGGAAGACTGTGAAGGAGAAAGCAGAAAGACCTAGAAATGTCTAAGGTACATGAACCTATTGGAAGGCCAAGAAAAAAGCATCACCAGAAAGAGTAAGAGGATCAGTGTTTTACTCGAGAGTGAAAATAGGAGGGAAGGAAAGATAAGGGGAATGAAAAGAACAGAGGAAGTGGTGAAAGTAAGATAAAGAGCTCAGTTTTGGTCTTGCTGAAGTCCAGGTGATAACCAAACATGCCCTAAAACACTAAAAACTGAGGCACTAGGTTTGATAAAGGAAGAAATCTCAACTGATGAGAGGCAAATTTATGAGTTGTTGGCAAGGGTTAAGGTCTGTCTGCAAGAGAATGGCACCTAGAGGTGAGAGCATAAAGGAAGAGGAATGGGCCAAGAAAGGGCCTCCCTCCTACCTACAGATATATAAGGAGGGAGAACATAACCTGTTGCCAAAATACTGAAGCAGCAACGAGTGTCAGAAGAAAACAGACAAGAGGCAGGGCCAGGAAAACCAAACAAGAGGTAGATATTGTCGTTGTAAGGAGTTTTTTTTCATGGATGAAGCCTGTGAACAAGCTCTGAGATTGGTCAGGAATGAGTCGGTACAGCCATTAGTGACAGCTATGTTATCGGAGTCTAGAGACTGGAAGCTGGATCACAGAAAGCCAAGGACAGCAGCAAAAGGGACAAACTGAAGATATCGCAGTGAAAGGGCAGAGGAAAGCGTCAGGCATGATGACTTTAGGTAGGAAAAGTTAAAGCATGGGAAAGAAAGAAAACTGATGGGGTGAAGAAGAGGAAAGGCGAGAGATTGGACAATACAAAGTAATAAGCAGGGAAGAGAGCACAGTGCCTAAATCTGGTTTTACAGTCTCGGGGGTTAGCAAAACAAGTCTCTCTTTAACATACAGCCCGTATGGCACTTCATCTTTGGCCAAATGGCTTGCCAGAAAAGATAAATTTGTTTTCAATAGTATGGTCATACTTTCTAAAACTGTTCATAAACTTAGCAGCTCCAAGATATTTGAGAGGAAATCTTACTCTATGAGCACTACTTCCTTCTTGTTATTTCCTGTTGTCTGCTCCCACCTTACCACACTTAGTATTGTCATTTTTGGTTGTATTATCAGCAACTTGAAGGATCAGCCCAATTCATTGTTATCAGCGGTCCTTGCAGGGAATACTGGCCTAGAGGATTGTACTAAAACAAAGAAAAATTACCTGTTTTTCAGAACTGCTTGTATTACTGGGGATTTGCAGCTTGGCTTGCTTATTACATCAATCATCCTCTTTACACTCCTCCTTGTAAGTAGCAAAACAACCCTCAATATGATTTAAATACTTATGTGTTTGCATATTAGTACTAATCACATGTAAACTTTTTTTTTTATAGCTTATGGGAAAAAACAGATAAACTTTGCTGTGATCATGTTTCTGGTAGGTTTGTTGCTCTTTTTATAAAATGCTAAAACATGTTGCTGTATTTCTTATGTTATGTAAGTGGAGGAGTGAGTAGGATAAGCAGATACTTAGAACTTGAACACCTGGGACATCCTACTAAAGCTGACCACTTGCATGCAGAACATGTAAATCTGTCAGTTTTTAATGCGATCTTGTACACAAGGGAAGATTTTAATTCAGTATCCATTCCAAGACCGGGATATTTATCTGCTGGGGTGATCTCTCATAATCTTTAAAAGAATCTTGGAACTACCAGTTCGTGACACTGTGTTTAAAAGCCAGTGAATTTGTTTTCTGAACTGTTTATTGAGTGTTACGAATCACAACAGATCATAAAACTCAGAGAACTGGCCAGCTAAGAAAGTATGTTGCTGATAATTTTCAGGCATAGAGGTTCATTTTGTGGGGCTTCAGAGATTTTTTACAGCTTTCCTTATGAAGCAAAATTCTTAAGTCACTGTTCATTTTCACAGTTCCTAGGAACATTTCATACATGCAGAAGCAATGTTAGTGTAGCCAACAAAGATGTACCCATTTTTCCTATGTATGCATAACTTGTTTAGAACATCAGCTGTTCGCTTGCTTTGAGAAACTAATCATCAGTGACTGCGGGATCTCAAAGCAGCTTCCCAGTATGAAAATTCTGTGAGTTCATAATCTATTCCCATTTTATAGAGAGACTATGTAACCAAAAGCACAGAGCTGGGAATAAAACTCAGGAGCTCTGACCACCAGTCATTTGCTTTAACAGTTATGCTTTGCAGACACTGGAGACTGTCCATAATCATATAAATGGGTCATTTCAATACACTTTCTGCATAATTGATTGGGGAAGCATTATTTAAAACCAGTAGAGGAAGCTGGGTCAATTATATTTCATGATTCCTATCAATTATACTCTAGAGAAGAAAACTTACTTAGAGTCCAACCTGTATCTTCCTTGGGATTTTAATAACTTTTTTGAGAAACCAAAACCACCCAAATAATTTTTTTGTGTGTTTGTGAAGACATAAGAATAACCAAAAGATAAAGCAAGTATCTCCTGAGTTTACTTTTATCCCCTTTGGTTAATTGTCTTTAGATCTCATGGGGATTATATAAGTAGTAAATTTGATCTTTTGGACACTGAGTCCGCATTTGCTGACAAATATCATAAATATATAACAGTATAATATGGACTCATGTTTGAACAAAGACATTCCATCCTCCTGTCTGACAGTGATCTTCGTTAAGGATATTTATTATGATTATAATAGATTTTTTTTTTTAAAGTAGCCCAGGAAATAACAAAAGGAAGAGGAGTAAGTAGAAGGGAAGCACATTTTTAACTCTGTCATGCTTTTTCTTGCAGCTGTGTGAAGCTGGAAATTTTTCCATTCATGTTGCACTCAGTGACCTCCGGAGGAATGGTAAAAATTGCATTATCATTTTTCACTTTTTCACAGCCATTCAGTACTTCTACAGTTACTCTGCCTCATGAAAAACCCGATCCTGGAGGGCGTTGACACCCCACAGTTGACTGCTGTGGGAGCGCAGGTTGTTCAGCACTGTAAAGATCGGATTGTAGGGGAGATCAGACAGTGCAAGGAATCCAACACCAGGCTGTTAAACTGCACTTCTTATCTTACTGTAATTTTTATTGGTTAGGGCCAGATTGTGTTGGGGGAAGCACTTATATGAGTTACACTGGTAGTGCAAAAGGAAACAGTGCTAGTATAAGCTATGCTTTGGTGAGCAAGGGAAAGTAATTTCACTGGCTTCTGCGGAGGGCACAAGATCTCTGCGCAGGCCAGGGTTCCCTGGGCATGAGCCAAACTTCGTACAGCTATCAACTGCGACTGCTAAAATCCCATTCTGTGACAATCTAAGAAAACCCTTAACTTCTAAATCTAAGACTTGAGGTACCTCTTCTTACAGCAGTGACTGTGATCAAAGGCATATGTAGATGACTTTCTAATGCCCAGAACATTTCCTCACAGTTATCCTATTCCTTCTTGTGGGTCCGGAAGACATCCTGTTTTCCCACATCCTGCTTGTCCCTCTGACAGCAATGAGACACAGGAATAGGCAGAGTTGGGTTGTCTTTATAGGAAACAATGTATTTAGGAGTGTGAATATTTTGTGATTTGTTTTCTAATCTATAGGATCCAAAACCCGTAAGATCCCATATCCAACAAAGAATCCTTTCACATGGCTGTTTTTCTTTGTATCTTGCCCTAACTATACATATGAGGTATGTATTTTCAAACCAGATATTCAGATTTTAGTTTTGCTGAATATATTTTCATTTCTTTTGGAATGTTAAACAGGGAAGAAACCTCTGAAACAGCTCAGCTCAATGCTTTTCCCCTCCTCTCCTAAACCCCGTGAAATCAGATTGCAGACAGGAACTTGACTGTTCTTCCTCACCTCCCTTGAGGCAGTACTTATGGGGCTAACCTTAAACAGACAGCCCAGACCCTGGGCCTATGCTTCTGTGTAGCTGCTAGACAAGACAGATGATACACTTTAAAGCAGCGCAAATTTTGCAGACAGGAATAGGGAGATTGCCACTGAATGTGTGTTGCAATGAGGGGATGGGGGCATCTGGTGGATTTATATTATAAGAGAGCCCAGGAACATCACAGTACGCAGGAAGATAGTGGGCAGACGAATAGAAGATATTGTGGTAATAAAAATAGGAAACAGACCCAGGTCGTCTTCCCCATGTTCTTAAGTTATACAGTCGCTTGTGTTGGTGGTGACTGCATTAGAAGCTTGAATCAGTTTATCACTTCATGTTCCTTAATTAGGAGCCAAACTCCTGACTCGGTTCAAAAGCAGTTAAAACCAGTACAACCCAGTGTAGAACTCACTCTTGCACAGAAGGATAGCATCAGGTTTTAACTTCAGTGGAGATTAACATGTTAATGAGAACAGCATTTGGCCTCAGACTATAGAAAGTTACCATTCCTAGCATTGATGGAGGTGTGACAAATACAAATTAGACACAGGAATGGAAAGGACACTATGTTGTAATGCTTAAAATTTTGCCATGATAACAGCTATGGAAGCAAACATTAAGGTTTTGTTTGTGATCATAAGGCGCTGTTCACCTCTTTGGCTAAAGGTTATTAACACTAGAAATTGATCTGGCTGACCTTGGCTTTTTTATTTACCTATACTAGGACAAGGTTGTTTTTGATCAATAGAGACATAAATGCAAATGCTGTCACCAGAAATATTTTAAATTTCCTTGGCCAAAACAGGTGGGGACCTGGATCAGTTTCACTATCATGACTCAGTGTGTTCCAGGTGAGTAATGTTTTGGTACTTCACCCTGAAGTGATGTCAGCAACAAGAGTGTGTTTTTAATCTGATAATGAAATGTATCTTTTTCTCCCTTCCTTCCAGTGGGGCTGTTCACCTTGCTTTGCTTCATTCAGATGACAATCTGGGCAAAGGACAAACACTGCACCTACCTACGAGAATTCAAGGATTATCCAAGTCTTCGAATGCCAATTATTCCCTTTTTGTTGTAAGAAAAAAGGTTTAATTTGAATATTGCACGGAACTTCAAGAGGAAAAAGCTCATAAACCTCCTGCCAAATAAGTGAATTAATTTAAAGGATTTTGGTGCATGTTGAATCTCCACTGCTGAGGGAAACTGTACGCATTTGAAAGCTACACTTCCTTACATTCAAGAATTCTCAACTCAGAAGCACCTTCAAAAAATAAGGCTTCATTGCACAGCTGGTAGTTAAAAGCCCCTACAGTTCACTGTAACCTGATTGACTTAGATTTTCCTGTACTAGTCTATTTAGATTGATGGATCAGAGATACTGAGAAGTCTGTGCTGAAAAGCAGCTCCAAATTTAGCAGTGGCATTCTGCAAGACATAAGTACATTGGAATGAGGACATACCAGCTAACTACTAGAGAGCTCAGCTCAGCCAGCACGGCCAGCTGGCCTGAAGACTGTTGCATGATCTGCTTTCTTTGACTTGAAGAAGAGAGTGTGCTGCCTGGAGGCAGGTGCTTTGTAACAAATAACATTACCAAAGAATATGAATGGTTCCTGGAATAAAGAAATAGGCGATATCTCAAATAGCTGATTTGGGTCTAACCCCCAATTTGCCAAAAGAATCTGAAGTAAGAAGTATTTGTAGTATTTGTGGATGTAACATCCTGCATTATTGGGTTTTTTTGTTTGGTTGGTTTTAGTCATCTTCACTAGTAAATCGCATACTAGTAAATAAGGTTCAGAAGATCTGATCTATGCTATATCTGTGATATTTGGCCTGTTTTCATATAACAAGTCCTTATGATACTAAAGGACCTTTTACCTAGCATTTTATGTCAGCATTCTCTGAATAATTTTTAATACACTTTGTAAATACATGAAGTGACTGCTAGTCCTCAGAATGCTAGCTCCCTTCCTATTTTCAGAGCCAGGGAGAAAAAAATCAGCTACATTTTGAACTTCCTGTGTTTTCTTTTCACAAGATGTTCAGTGGGACTTAGTTGGGTTTTGTGCAAATCTAGTAAAAAAAGACTATTGCAATCTATCTGAATGACATTTTAAAGAAGGCATTTTAGAATACGAAGAGAATGCATAGATACTATTTAGTTTCATTATTAATTTATTTATCTATAATGGATGTATAGAAAGATTTTTGCAACTATTTGTAAGGGTGAAATATGCAATAAATTCTAGACTATATTTTGAAATCAGTTGAAATGATTATGGCAAAAGAAGAAGACTACAGCTGGTTGCTGAAGTTTTGTAATATTTTGTACAGTAAAAAGCAAGAATGTCTTTATATCCAAAAAAAAGGATCTACATCAATTGAAGAAAAAACCTAACAAAGCAAAAATACATGACCCAGATTTTATTTCTGTATAACATATCTTAGAGAAGATTTCTTAGAAATGGTTAGAACTGGTAGATAACTGAAGCAATACATCATTATGAACTTCTTTTCAGTATTGTTATTTTCCACTAGTTTAACTGTGAACCAGAGAAAAGAGCTAAACGTCAAACGATTTCCCACTGAGTGCAGTGTGGTTGAAATCTTCCTTCTGAGCACAGAGAAAGCATATACCCTATTTACACTTTACACTCACTTCAGGTCCAGTCACAGGAAAAAAGAAAAAAATTGATCTTACTTAGTAACAAAGATATCTTTCCAGGCCTCCATGAGAAAACAAAACTTTTGGCCGATTTGGACATACTGTCTTTCCTTTTAATTTCCATTTTGACATTCTGCTTCTATTTGAGAAACTTGAAGATGAGTATGACATAATTTTCATTAAGATTTTTTTTTAAAGCAAATTTCTTGCCTGGGTCTGAGATTGGAATTAATTCTTCCCATTCTTGCTGAGACAACCATCTGTTTTCACTGGCAGCCTGGTGAGACAGTGCAGCAGTCTCCCAGCACTAGCCCCATCAGCCAGCACTGATGTTCTGACCTTGGTAGTCCTGTGCACTCAGGATGGCAGAAATCCACTTCTAAGCTCGACAACGCCCTCTGCCTTGGGACCTATCTGCTGACTGGTAGCAGTTGACTTAAGAGTTAAACAAGAAAAACCTACCAGCCTGAAAGGACCAGATAGAGAAACTGTCTTTAATGCTCTTTACATGTCAACAAGGAAGAATGAGACTTCTCTTCTTGTATCTTATAATGAACTTTATGTTAGAGGAAGATTTTGTTTCTTTACCCTTGTACTGTTCTGGTATGGCACATCTTTGCACTGTGCACACTCTAAGCGCTAGTGACTGTAGGAATAGTCTATGCAACTGCCTGCTGATGCAAAGCAGGGGACACCTTTGCTTCTCGGCTGGCTCCAGCTGCACGGGGATGCAAAGGAATTTCCTCATCCTCCATCTGCTGTTTAGCAAAGTTCACAAAAACCTGTGTGAGGAAAGCAGAAAATGTCATCATCTCATCAACTGAGATGAGTTAGTGGAATGTGTCTGTACATTTACTTCCTCTTGGCCTCTCTGCAGGGAAGAGACAGAAAGGGGAATCCATAGACATGAACTGAACTGAGACACTGCATATCATCGATGATCTTAAAGGTCTCTTCCAACCTAAACGATTCTATGATCAGGGATCATTAATTCCTTCTTTATTTTGATAAAGTTCCTTGCAACTTCCTTCTTTTGGATGCACTTACGTGCAACTGAAATCCTGTTGTTTTCTTAAGCAGGAGACGGGTTCAGCAAGGTTTGCATGGCTTGCACAGCGTAAGTGAGTTTGGTTGTGATGGGAAAGAAGGTACAGAATATTTTAGTTGGAAGCTGTAAGGCATCCAGTAATGTCTCTCTAGCATTCCCATCAATGACAGCTTTGTATATGTGGACTCTCAGCCTCTTAGGAAAGCGGGCAGATGAGGCTAACACCCTCTAGCAAGTGCTTCCAACAGTCCCAGTGGACTTTCCAGGTTTTGTGTGTCTAATTGCTCTTGTAGAAAAGTGCACGACAGAGACATACAAACATTTAACTAGATATCACAGTATCTCTGACACAACACAGTCCAAGTCTCTTACTTAAAATAAAACATTATTCCCAGCTAAGCAAGCCTCATTCTGAATAGCTGACCTTGCTCAAACTGCTGCTCCTGAAGGAATGGGTTGTGTGAATTCTAGCATCTGGGAAACGCTCTTACCAGCTTTCAAATGGCACCTATTTACACAGGGAATTAGTTACAGATTTCATATCTGATCCTCTGTCCTTGATGAGGTGTCTGGGGATTTTGCCTGAGAAAGAGGTGTGAGATAACTCTCTACTCTGAACAGTTTGGACCTTCAGTCATTTGGATACATCCCTATTGCATTGCCTAATTCTTGCCAGACAGGCTTTCGTGTGGATGCTTTATTTTTTACTCACCTGATCTAAAGTTGTTTGAGAGACAGAATATTCTTCAATATGCAAGTTTTCCTTATTGGAGATTATTAACTGAAAAATCTTAGCCAGAGAGGAGGAGCAAATCTGATACTGCAGCATGTTGTAGTGTTTCTCTCTCTGTAAACTCCTTGGGAAGTTCATGCGTATGAATTCCTCAGCAGGAGTAGGATCTGGAGGCAGGCCAGACTTAGGAGCTTTGATTTTCAGAGTGACAATGTAGCCATCTCCAAACCTGGGAAGCACATGTGGATTTGGGAATTGGATGAATAGATGGATTCCTTATTCAGGAGGGAAATTCATTTTCAGCAGCTATGAAAACATTAACAGTATCTGAAAGATAATGCATAAGATCTAGCTTTGTAGGAAGCTCTGTATTTGTCCTGCAGAAATGGTGTGCAGCATAACGGAGTTGAAATGAGGTCTGCTCAAATTGTCTAGGATACCACAGAGTTGCACCCAGAAATGGGTCTGTTTAAACAACAGCTTTTCAGATTGGATTGCTGTATTAAGAATGGTACATGTCACATACACTAAATTTTCCCATTAAAAAACACCATAAAAATATTCTACTTACTTGTATTTTAGCTGCTGAATTGTGCCCAGGCATTTGAAGGTACCTTTTACCATGATGGCTAAACGAGTACAGAGGGCTTCACATTCTTCCATACTTTCAAAACAGAAAACAGGTATTTGAGATAAAAGCCAGCAGATGAACTTCAGCTGCTCTAGGATTCTGAATTCTAACTCTATTTACCTGTGTGAGGTTAGGACCACAGCTCGCCCATCTCTGAGCACACTGACAATAGAGTCCCACAGGAGGCGTCGGGACTGAGGGTCCATTCCAGTAGTCGGTTCATCCTGTAAGTGAAACATTAAGACAATCAGAGTCAGAGAAGTAGATAAGAAAAAGAAAATCTATTTTGAATCAAGTCACTGTGTGTTTGGGCCTTAGCATACAGCTGCTTCCCTACTGAAATCTGTGCCTTGAGAAAGCACATGCACCTTGAGAAGCATTTGAGTGAATGGGTACTAATGTACTTCTTGGCACAAAGCAGTAAGGAAACAAGTACAAGAAACTGCAGGTAAGAATATAATGCTGTCTGTGTAGGGCACAGCGACAGGGAAGGGAATGCAGTGACCGTTACGACAAAGGCAGTCTTCAATCTAGGGTCTTAGATATCAAAAATGTAAGCATTTGTGATACCCTATTATAAAAACATTTAGGACTCAAAATAGAAATAAATGGAAAGAGGCTCGTGCAGTAGCTGTTACATCAAATTGTGTCAAGTTTGGCTCCCATGTTTTGATGGACATTAGAGATGTAGGTCAATACACTGGAGAAATAAAGAAAAGAATCTTACATCTATAATACTAGCTTTAAGACAGAGATGGACACTTTGAATAAAATCTTCCTTTTCTAGTGCAACAACTCTTCTAAGAGGAGAATGAGTTCTCGCCAAGTAACCTTCTTACTTACATAAACATATAGGACACATTTCTCAACTGAAGAAGCTAGTGAAGTCACCCTGATTTACACCAGCTAAGGATCTGGTCCTGCATAAATCAGTTAACCCAGTTAGCAACAAAAAATTTTAAAAAATCTTGGAGAAAAAAATTTTCACTCAACATTTTGTCTTAAGAAATTATGAGAAAACATTTTATCTGGCTGTTTACTACGTACAGGCAGAATATATGTAAAGACATATTAAATGGCACAAGGAACCATGCTATTAAAATGTTATTAAAATGTTTCTTTTTAGCCTATGAATTAAGGTGGTACAGTGTAATCCAAATAATTTTTGTAGTAATTGCATTTAGGATTTCCCTTGAGATACGTAATTATCTGATAACTTATGTTATTTGATGAGAACTACATTTCAGCATTTGTATAGTTTAGGCTAAATTTGTATAATTTATTCCAAAGATATTAAAGGCTGCAAAAGGGTAGCTATCTTCCTCTGTTCTGCTGGATAAAGCAGCAAGGTATATGTCGTAAGATGATCTTTTACATGAGTGGTTATACTCTGACAAGAAAAGACAGACTGAAACCAAACATGGATTTAAATTCAGATTTGTCTGGATTATAGATTTTATCTCAAACCATTCTTTGTTGAAGATCTTTCTTTCATAGTCACTTGGGGTCCATTGGAAACATAGTTATGCATCCCACTCTATCCCTGAAATTAAAGAACTCAAAATTACATTGAAGTAGATGTAAGTTGAGGGCAGAAAGGAGCTTGGCAAGGACTGTCATAAACATCCTTGTACCTCTTCAGCATGTAGTTTTATGAGATGTTATGTTGAACTATCACAGAGCTATGTTACCATGACACTTACTAGCAGGACGAGTGGTGGGCAGCCTATCAGTGCAATGGCAGTGGAGAGCTTGCGCTTGTTGCCACCACTGTAGGTACCAGCCAAGTGGTCTGCATACATAGGAAGTCCCAGCTTCTGGATGCCCCATTCAGCAACCTATGAGAAACACCGTCTTTTTCACACAGCAGCTAGTGCATAACAGACGGGATTGCTGATCCATCCCTCTTCTAGCAGAGACATGGCAACCCCCTGGGTTTTAGCACATTCATTTTAGAACTGGAGCAGGGGAGTCCAAAAAATTTATGATGATGAGGGGAATTCTAACTACTTGAGGGAAAGCCATAAACCAGCATCAGCTGTAAGACTTCCTATCTGTACAAGAATTTAAATCATTTTCTTCTGAAATCTTCATGTTTTCTTTCTTATGCATAAACAACCTTAAAGACAAGAACAAACCAGCAACCAGTGCAGTTCTGGGTCATAGCAGTTCCATCTTTAGCCTTCCACAGTTGGCACCACAGTTTTGCAAGTACCATTAATGCCTAAGAACCTGCATTTGGTAGTGCAGTCTTGTAGTTAACTGTCCGAATGACAGGAACCACTCCCAGGACTTCAATACACAGAATGGCAAGCCCACTTTGGAAATTCTGGCCCTTGGCATGTTATGAGCCCAGTTAATCGTGACAAATATACACTGTAACTATGTATAAGTCAAAAGCAAGAATGCTTTACCCTCTCGATTTCCTCTGCTGGAACCCCCCGCAGGCGTGCATATAAGTAGAGATGTTCTCGTCCTGTGAGCAGGTCATCAATGGCATCAAACTGAGGGCAGTATCCCATATTTTGATGGACATTAGAAATGTGGGTCAATATACTGTAGAAACAAAGAAAAGAATCTTAGTTTTATAAAACTAGCTTTAAGACAGAGATGGACACTTCGAATAAAATCTTTCTTTTCTGGGGCAACAACTCTTGTAAGAGGAGAATGAATTCTTCGTGATACAACATCCTACTAAAATACCTGTCTGTACAGATTTCCTGGTTTCACCTGGGATGGAGCTAATTTTCTTCCCAGTAGCTACTGTGCTTTGGATTTGGTATGTGAGGAATGTTGATAATACACTGATGTTATTAGCTGTTGCTAAGAGATCAAGGATGTTTTTCAGCTTCCCAGGTTTTGTCAATGTGCAGGTGCAAAATGCTGGGAGGGGTATAGCCAGTACAGTTGACCCAAACTGGCCAAAGAAAGTATTCCATACCATAGACGTCATGCACTGCATATAAGTGGGGGTCGGCTGGTGGGCCGGGCGCTGTTCGTTCAGGCTTTTGTTTGTTCATTCTGCCGTCCCTTGCTCACTCTCTCTGGAACTTGCAGTTTCAAGATTGCTGCTGGGGAAATTGCTGTTCTGAGATCGCTGCTCGGGATTGTTCAAAATCACTCTCAGTCTCACTCCATGATTGCTACTGGGGACGGGCTGTATCAGTCATCAGGTCATCGGGCAGTGAGAAATTGTGCATCCTTCGTTTCATATATTCTATTATCATATTTTATTATTATCAGTATCATTTTTTTTTTTTTTTTTTTAGTTTGCTGTCCTGGTGAATTGTTTTTATCTCAACCCACGAGTTTTCCCCTCTTTCCGATTCTCCTCCCCACCCCACTGGGGGGGGCGGGAAGGGAGGGTGGCAGAATGAGCGAGTGGCTGTGTGGTATGTGGTTGCCAGCTGGGGGCTAAACCACGACAACAGAATAGCAAGGAATATATTACCATCTAAGTCAGCTCCGTCCTGGTTAAGAGCGTAAGGCCATTTCCCTCACCTGTTTTCCTGTTTAAGTACAGGCTAACAACAAGAAGTTCTTTGAAGAGCCACTCATATCTTTTTTGAAAATGGTGTTTATTTGTAGAAGAAAAAAAATCAGTCAATTTCATCTCAGAGTGTGGTCACTGGGAACAGACAGGCAAGACACAAGGCTAATACTTCATTGGTAGTAATAGTAGAAGTACTGAATCACAGAATGGTTGAGGTTGGAAGGGGCCTTTGGAGGTCATCTTGTCCACCCATGCTGCTCAAGCAGGGTCACCTAAAGCAGGCTGCCCAGGACCATGTCCTGGCAACAAAATACCTATTGTTCAAATCACATCAATGGACAAAGAATCAAATCACAACTACACCTAACAAACCAAGACACATAACCTGGAACTAAACTAACATAAGTGAATACCAGATCACGCTGCATTAACTTAGGACATTATGCCAGCACTGTGTAAACAAAGATGCTAGAAACAGCCAGAGAAAAGTCCCAAAGCTTGGATCAAAATACCCTGCTGGACTGGTTATCTTATGTTTGAGAGCTCTTGCCATTAGAACCGATTGCCTTGTCCCACTGTTAGCATTACTATAATTTACCCACAGATTTTACAACAGAGTGTTAAAAGTATAAAGTGCCAGTGAGCGTTAGCTGTAGTCTCTCTCAGTGCCATAAAACTGGAAAAGAGCTGCTGGGTCACTGAGACTATGATCTGGGCAGTTCTAACCCAGTAAATGGACTGTCACTTTTTTTTTTTTACGGTACTTACCTATTGCCAGCCACTACAGCATCTCCAGATGTCACATCAGTATCTCCAGTCAGCATTTTGAACGTTGTTGTTTTGCCAGCACCATTCACTCCCAAAAGACCAAAGCACTAAATAACAAAATTTATCACATTCTTTAGTATTTCCAACTTGCAAATCAGCAGCGCCATGAAATCTGAACTGATTGATGGAACGTAATCTAGTGTTATTGAACAACCTACCTCTCCGGGACGAATGCCAACACAGAGTCTGTCCACTGCAGGCTTGTGCCTACCTGCATAAATCTAAATTGACAGGAAAAAAAAAAAAAGAAAAATCCTATTTCAAGACATCTATGGCAAAGAAAGTCTTCTGAATTTTTTTTGTTTAATGCTATTGGGATGAGGCAACTTTAGAACCAAGACAGGAGTAAATAAAAAATTAAAAAGAAAGAGTAAGCATTCTACAAAGTCAGACATTTATTTACATTAAATAAATTTGTAATGACCCCTAAAAATACCAATTTTTCTGCATGCAGCCTTTTACTTCATATCTTTAGCACTAGGAGACAGACCTGATGCTTTGCTGGGACAAAGTATCTCTGACATATCAAACCAAAGGGGAACAATACACCAAGATAGTCTGAAGAATGATACTCCAGTTCTCTATTCATGAGATCCTAGCAATGTGTGTAATCTTTATATTTCTGTAGCTCAAGCTTGCATGCATTCTGATAGCATAACTCAGATGCCTTCAATGTCTGGAAAGAAGATAAATTAGCAGTAACTATAGCCCCCAATGTGAAAGCAACCAAATGGTTAAACTTGAGATTGAAACTCACCTATGGAAAAAACAGCATTGTAGAAGAAAAGACTAGTAGTAGAAAGGGACACTCAATAGATAACAGTCATGTCAGACGATGTGAGGTAAAAAAACAACCTTAAGCAGGGACGGTTGCACTGTCCTTGCTGGACTTCCCTGTGGTTTGATTTCTAATCAAAGGAAATAGCCAAATAACATGTCAAGCCTTGACGTCTAAAATGTTTGTTATTTTCTAAGGCACAAGGTTGATTTTGAAAACAATACCATCTGAATCCACAGCTGAAATAAATCCTGAAACAATAAATTTACACTAGACTCATTTGTTTCATTCTTTTCAAAACACTACCTTGGTCAGTTCTTGTAATTCTAAGATATTTGTTTTGCTTCCTCCATTCAAAATTCTTTTTCTTTCTTCTGAAACATCCTCATCTTCACCAATAATAGGTGACATGGCAGTCTCAGCAAACCTCGAAAAAACCAAGAGATTGATCTCAGAAACAATGAGTTGCCCTGGGTGCAGTTAGAATAACAATGTGAAACAATGGCTAATCAATTGTCAAAAGCGTGACTGGTGGAAGCAGTAGGATTGAAACTTCACAATGTGACATTGGCTGGACTGTTCCTGCTGTTGGGAGAATCCCTGACCTTTAAAAGTTAATCTCTAAGTACTAAAAAGGGAGGAAATGGCTTGCTCAAAAGAGCATGCCTTGTCAGTCACTGATAGGACATAACCTGCCTCTCAGCCACAGCTTTTGCTATTTGGCTGCTCTTCAGTAGCTAGTGATAGTCCTTCTACAGATCTTTTGAGTAGAAATATTGTAAGACAATATTTTCATAATTGTACCAATTAGTACTCTTGTTGGCAATCTCGAACAGGAGTGAATGACCCACTCACACCTGGAAGGTAGCTGCTTTCATTGAGATAGAGGCACATTTGTAAAGCAGAGTGGGGAAGCCTGCATAGTGTCCAGGCTGCAACTGTCCTGTGCAACGGACTAGTATTCCTGTCTTGGGATGTCAGGCTAGCACATCATGCCAGTACTTATGACACTATAAACTTTCCAAGTCATTTTATAATCTCACTATTACAGTATCTTAATCTAAAAAAATTTACATTAAAGTCCTAATTCAAGAAAACTAATTTATTTAATAATATATTCTTAAATCCTGTTACAATAATGCACATTTGTAAATGCTTTCTTGAACTAGGATATCAGCAAATTAAGATGAAATCAGGTAAGTAAACAGAAAAAAAGAAGCAAAAAATTCAGAGAAAAATAAAAAAAGAGGGATATAGAGAATAACAAAGACACTCACCCTGTTAATAAAGGAACATTAAGACAAGCTTTCAGACATACCATCTTGTGGAGAACAAACGGTGCTGCATAAGGAGATTCAGAATGAAGAATGCAACCCCTTGAACAGCCATGGCAACCAGGTTCTTTCCAACAAAGTCCCACTGAAAAGGATTGGAAACGTGCTCCTCACCTTTGGGGAAAGAGCACCAGAAAGCAAGGTGAAATACTGCTGATACAAAACACTGCTCCTCAGAACAAAAGGCACAATCATAATGGTTTAGGATGAAAATCTGTACTTTATGTGATCATAATCAGGCAATGTCTTCATTTTCCAGTGTCTTATAAAGATTATTAAGAAAATACACTCCAAGCTCAGCTGCTGCATGGGAGCAAAAATGCATATAAGGTCTCTGAATATGCACTGATTTGGATATCATAACATGCAATTTGCATGGATTATGTGAAAAAACATACATTTTCTGAATAAAAACAGAAGAGTTCTGCTATATGACTATTCTTTTAATAAGAAGTTGTCTGATATCAAAGACAGCCATATCCCAAGAGGATGCATTTGAAGAACAGCAGCCACTTTAAGCATTAACATGAGGGCTGCCGAAGTATTCAAATGAAATGAAACAATATATCCTACTGTAATGATCTGAGGACTTCAGAACAAGTGCTAAAAAGACACCAGAATCTGGCACTGAACAAATGAGTTCATTTCCAATATAGACTACTGGTTGGGCTGTAGAGTTCTGGCAGCTGTATCAGAAGCTGTGATTCCTTCAGAGAGGTTGAACTTTCATTATCCTCACCCACCTGATGATGTGAAAGGGGAGAATTTCAGAAACAGTCACTAATTTTCCAAGATAACACTTCCAACCATCTCATCCAAGGTCAGGACATGTGACACCGATATAACTTGTTGCTTATTGGCTCTTACTTACCAAATCTGGCATATACTTCAGTCACAGCTTGGTTCATGGCCAAATCAATGAGTCCACGGCCCAGGCAAAAATGTGGGAAGACAATCAGCATATTTTTCAAAGTTTTATTAAACTTCAGCAAAGACTATAAGAAACAGAAACACAATAAGCAGTTGAAAACAGACTTCTTTAAGAAAACATAGCAACATGAGTGAAAAGTTCTTTGTCATGTCAGAGAAACTGGATGTTCTGTGTTCTTACAACAGAGAAAACAGAGTATTTATCAAGTTACACCCAAAGCATCTGCAACCTAGAACGCAGCACAGCAGAATGCTGGCATACACTGCACCAGACAAGGTGCTTGTGAAAAACTGCCAATGGGGAGAGAAATTAATCTTTGTAATGAAGTATTTCTCTATGTAGCAGAGGTAACATGTAATTCTGGTGTCAGCTATTACAAACAGCAACAGTGAGCAACAAGAAAGAGTGGTATTTTTCTGTCGTAACATCTTTATTTATAGCTGGATTAATCATTCCATAATCAGGACTGCCACAATATCGAACAGTACCAGTGTCTGGGCATAACTACACAGTAGACTTTGGTGCAATGTGGAGATACGCAAAACAGTGTAAGAGCCAGCAGCAGTCTAGCTGCACCAACACTGAATCCAGAGAAGGGCAATTTTCCCTCTGGAGACACAGTGTCATATTCTCAAAGATAACAATACTGGCCTGCTGTCCCACAGACTGAATGGCACTAGATTGAACCCTGCACTATCAAGAAGCATGGCTGAGAATGCAAGAACACCAGGGGCAGAAAGTATTGTAAAGCTGGCCCTTGAAACCATGAACTGAACCAAGATCTGTTTCTTCTTCCCAGCAAACACCAATGCTTGATCAGCACATGGTCTTTGAAAATGCACTATCAGTAATGATAAGTATTTGAATTGCTGCCAGATGTAGAAAGGGTGTCAATCTCAGTGGCCAGAGTATCAGCAACTGTAGGGGTGGTAGTAGTAGTGCATGTAACCCAACAGTGTTTTATAAACTGATCTCTTAGCCTTTCTAAGAAATAATTTTGGCACTCGCTGCATTCTGTCTATTCTTGTACTTTCTGTCACCTGCCTGGTGGTGTTAAACCATTTTTGGGAAATTCTCAAAATGCTACTATAAGCAAAACATCTTCTCTAACACAATGACTAGCAGAAGTCTAGCCTTTCCTTCCTTAGCAGTGACGTTATGATTTTCTGCCATCTACCTCTTCCTGTACAACCCAAGCTGCAGAAGCAAGCACAAAGTGCCATGTCCCCTCCTCCCCAGCTGTGAACCTGTACAGAAGTTTGCTCATAGGGCTGAAAAACACTCAATGTCGTTCCTTGTGTGTGTAGCCCAAGATATTGATTGCCCTGAGTTGCTTCTCTGGGTTATTCTGCTCACCTGTCCCTGCAGTTACTCAACAAATTCCCCACTCATTTAGTGCCAGAAAAAATGGCAAGGGAGAGAAAGACAGTTACTGTTAGAGATGGTTATGCTTGGACACCCTTTGCACAGCTCTTTAAAAACAGGTGTCAACGAAAACATTACTTACCGGGTTATTTTCAAATAACTCCAGGATGAATGTAATGGCACTGCTGTTGATCCCCACAAAGAGATTAATACAAGACAATGCAACATAAGCAGTGCTAGGGACACTGAAGAAAGAAGCAGCAGGGTACATCATGGGAATTACTGCCCATCTGCATGCAAAAGATAGAAAAACTACGATAACAACTTCTCAGTATTCTAATGAAAACACAAAGTTGAGCTTTCTTCTCATCCCAAGTGTCATGAAATGGTGTAACCAACCAGAGATGCCACTACAGTATTTTTTCCCTGGTTACTAGATAAAAAGTTTTTTCTGCTTAGTCTTTTTTGCTGCTAAAATGCAGGGCAATAGAAACTGCTAAAATTGAGAAAACTTAATGCTAGCAAGGTTATTGTCACTCCAGGTATCCTTGCACATCTCACTGGATTGTACACCAGGAGGCAGAAACAAAGAAATATTAGATAAAGCAAATATGACGTGCTGCTTTGCTAGATAGTCCTCAGCCTTTAGAACTGTCCAAAGAAATCAGAAACTCTGTAAATTTTGATATTCTTTTCTAACTCATCTACCATTGTGGTTTTACTCCTGATTTGGAGCTTCCTGTGCCATGATTTCCAGGACATAGCAAATGCACATGCAGCAGCACAAAAGTATTCCTCTGGAATCAACTTACAATGCTTATCAACAATCAGTCTGACTAGGACGAATTCAGTAACAACCACCTGAATTGCTTAACAGGACAATGTACGTGTGGTCAGAAAGAATCATCCTAAGTTTCCCATTGTGACTGCAGCTGGATGCAAGGGCTAATATATGATTCTATGAATTTACTTTCCTTTTTTTTTTTTTTATTTTGAGTAGCAAATGATGACATTATTATTGAAGTGACTGCCATGTGATTATATTTTTTCTAAAAATTTCATCGTCATAGGTGCTTTAAAATATGCAAAAACATTTTAAATGTCTATCCACACTGCCATGAAATACTGTATTTTTAAAAAATACAGAGAGCCACCGACAACTTATTAAGGATACCAATATTACACTTTAAAAAGATATAATGAAAAATTAAAACAAATGAATGTTCTGATAGCATTTTCTAACATCGGGTATTTTATAGAGATTAAATGATGATAATGCTTTGCATTTTCTCAGGATTTTCATTCAAAGAACATGAAAACTTCAGAATATTAAAGGTAGTCTGCCCAGAAAAGAACTGTCCCCTCTTAGGCTTAATTTGCGATATACATAGGAGGATGTGAAAAGGTTCATTTCCTTCTTTAACTCTAGACATAGACCTGGTCAATCATTTTGCCTAGACTACATCAGCTGCAGGACTATCAGGAGCATGATTTTATAGATAAAAATATATGATCACTAATTAAATGAGAGAAAGTGAATTTCAGTCAGCCTTATAAAATGTTATTTTGCCAACACAAATGCTCATTTGAAGATAAAAAAATGTCGAAGACTCAGTACTCTGTGCTCTTGGGTTAAATGCTGAAAGTTATTTTAGTATTGGCTGTCAATGAGGCAAACCCCTAAATTCCTACACAATGTACATATCAGAAATCAGCAAACCAAACAAATATATTTTCCTGTAAGGATCACATTTAATGCTTAAAAATGTAAGGCAGTGACAAAAAAAAAAAATCTCCGTTACAGCATGTGGCCAGACAGAGTGTGTAAATATCCTGGAGCAGCAACAGAATCCACTTCTAACCTGTATTGCACCCACTCAGTTTTATTCTTTAAAGGTGGGAGTAGGTACTTCACTAAGTACCGAGCTCAACAACATGAAACCATTTCCATGTGAAATACAGGGCCCCACATGCACAAACAACCTTGAACACTCACCCATACAGAAGCAGCAAGGCAACAAGCACAGGGAGATTAGTCGGAGAAGTGTATGCTTTCTTGTTGAATCCAGTGAATATAGCCACAACCATTCCAGCACTTAGGGCGTAATTCACCTGCCACATCACAGGGTGAAGATCAGTGTGTAAGACCTGAGGAGGTCTGCAAACATATCCAGATCCTATACATTATCCCAAAAGGCTTTTGTATTGAGGAACACCGGAATTTATGAGCTAGACTAGTCACACTCAAGCTTTTCGATCAATGGGTCCCTGGCAGCAGTTGACATTGTTCTGAGACATCTTTGATCAGACTGTTCATCAAAAATACAACATATTTTGTTGTTTCTTAGATTATGGTTTGGGAGCCAATTATTTCATGGTCCTGCTGGCAAGCTGCCCACAGAAAGAGATCATGGGTATGCAAGGGAGGTGCAGTTTCTGGTGATGCAAAGGCTGTGTAAGAGGGAAAAAGCTAGTTACTTGAGCCACATTCCTGGGAGGAGGCTAAAGTGAGCATGCTTGGCCACTGGTCTTCTCAATTTCTCTGCTCAGTATTAGTAGTGCTAGTCTACTGCAATGCACAGAGCTCCCCATGCAGAACGAAAGGTGGTGTTTCACAGACCTGCTAACACCAATTTATACCTTTGCATCATGCTGTCAAGGGCCACGGCCAAGCAGAATTCCTGTCAAGGAAGCTGCTGGGAGGCTGCTGTGACGAGCAGGGGACAGGAACTCAGAGACCTGCTTCTTTTCCATCATTTACTAAATTAATGCTTTGCTTTACCTTGTCCTGAAAGAGCACCTTCCAAAGCCTGAAGAGTTTTTGGCTTTTCAATTATTTCATTTTTTTTTTCTTTTTAATGTTTTCAATTCCATGTTCCTGCTTTTCTGATTACATAAGCCCTTGGCCGCTCTCTTTGTTGAGAAGGCATGGCTAGAAAACAAGCCCCTTGCTGTGCCTCAACCAGGAAAAGAATTTGCTCCTTTGTGACAAAGTGGCCTGAGGAGTAACGGGAGGGTACCTGACCCCTGTCTAAGCAAGCCTGGGCCTGTGGTCTAAATCCTCTTGGAACACCACAGTGAACATGATTCAGTGATCTAAACAAATACATTTAAGTCATTTTAGACACCCTAGAGTATTTTGTCTGGCCTCCAGCTACTGTTCCAGTAGCCTGTGAATCTCCCACTTAGATTTCTTGAATATCTTGAGACACGTTATGGTTCTTCTAGAGGGCAGGAGTGACTAGCATCAGGCAACTGGACTTTCCCTTGCTATGGTAGGTTGTACTTTATTATACATTCAGCTGTAAGGACTGGAAACCCTAAGATTACAACAATTTCAGCTTCATTAGTTGAATAATGAGTTGTGCACCTGACTTAATTTCTACATCTGTAATTAGTTAGGAGGTCAGATCCTTAGCTTGCTCTCTGAGAAACACTTAAAGAAATGAATGCTTTGCAATGCCCAGATTCACCTTCACTCAATTCACCGATTAGTCCCCAGTTCATGCAAACCCAGGAATAATTGCAGGCTATGAAATCAGACCAGCAGTTACTCACTATGTCCCACATGAAGTTAGTTAGCCAGTAGATTGCAGGGCTTACACCACTGACAAACTGTAGATGCTTGGCTTTTGTTACACGTTCTTGAATCAGGTATAAAACAAAACTCGCTGGTATAAAGGACATGGCAAAAATTACACAGATGGCAACAACAGCATCCACTGAAGTGGTCAGTCTAAAAGAGAGCACAAGAAGGCACTGTGAGCAAGGTAATGGACACAACACAACACTGTACTAGTGTTTGGGGAATCTGGAGAGAATTTTAAGATCTAGAAGTAGCAAGGTTATTTTGTAAGTAGAAGACTTTTCCAATTTCAGAATGTGCTAGTGTATTTTCCCAAGTTGTGTTGGGGACTGTAGCTAACAAATATGGATGTGGGTGGCACCATTCCCTGATTTTTTACTTGCCTTCATTCTCTGGAACAGTTCAACTCCTACGCATATCTCAGTTTGACAGCCTTTCCTGTATGGTGTGTCTCAAACTAGACACTAAGGCACAATAGTCGAAGTGCTCTGGGAGCTGGGAAAAGAGGGACTCAAAGAGGCAAGTTGCAGACAATGAAATGAAGCACAGACCTTGCTTCTGTGCTAAGGCAGAAGTTTTCAGTTTCACTGACTTCTGAACTTAATAGGAGACACGAGTGGGAAGTCATGTCTCCTTAGGGGTGCCTTGTGGCTTTTAGATTCTGGAATACACCAACCCTGCTACATGCCATTGAAAATCTACCTGTGTGCTGTCCTTGGCACCAAGATGGAGGTTGTCGACTACTGCCTACCTGTAGTCAATTAAGGAAAATTTCTGATTCCTTTTTTGATTATGATCTCCAAGTTATTTCACAAGTAGACCTATTGGCTTTGGAGAATGAACAAAGACTTCAGAATCTTTGTGCTTGGGAATCAACAGAAACATGCAATCATGTATAACCAATGGTCATAGCTTCTACATGGGATGGGAATGAACCCTTACAGGAATATAATAAGACAGAAAAGAATAGACTGTATATCTAACTCTTGATTATAAGAAAACTTCAGGGAAAGGCCTCCACATTCTGTCAACCGAACTATTTCTCCTCAGAGTGTGAGTATACTGGAGGTGGCAAGCTGTCAGGAGAGGGAGGGGTAAAAGCCAGCAGCAGAGCACACGCAGACTTACACAGTGACTTCAGAGAGTTGCTCCTTAGTGAGGTTCAGAGGATGGTTTACAGCAGTGATACCATATTCCTCAGGAGCTTGGCCAGTCCGCAGGTTAGCTCTAAGGATTGCATTATTGGCTACATTCAGGAAACTAACCATAGCATGCCAGCCTTTATTGTTAAACCACACCTGAAAGAGTCAGAAAGCACGGATTCATTTAAGAAGCCTTCACTAATAACCCTGAGCTGCAGGAGAAAACTTGGCCGCCTTTTATCTACTTTGGTGGGCATTGTCAGCAGGGAAGAATCCAGCACCAGGAATTCATAGCTCCTAGGCGCAGTCCAGCAGGAGGAGCTCACATACTATGCTTTTAAAAGGGTTGGACAACCACTGTCAAGGGGTTTTATAGAAGCACATTTTAAAATTTAGCAGAATATGTCCTACTCAGAAGTATTTAGGACAGCAAGAAGTACTAAGAACATGGTTAAAAAAAATTCTCACATTAGAAATAACTTTGCATTAACACTATATCCCATATTACTTATAGGAAGTGTAGAATTTCAGCTCTTCTTGCATCTGAGAATGCCACTAGCAATATTCTCACAATTTGAAGTCTAAGTCAAGAAAGACTGTGAGTTAGCAGAGTACTTCCAGTAAATACCTTAATATTATCTTCAGTTTCCATGTATTTAAGGAAATACGAAATTTCTCGAGCAGCAGCCAGTGAAGTTTGTCCCTAAAATAAAAAAGGTGAAAGATCAGCTGTCTGGGTGAAATTCGGTGCTGTAGGTTTTCAGCTTTGTAGCAATTCTTTAGTAAAGGGATGACAAAAAAAAAAAAAAAAAAAAAAATCTTGCTTACTCCTGTCACATTCATCATTCGGCCAAGATCACTTAAAAAATTGACAACTTGATCTCCAGAAACATGAAGGACTGGAAGCCTTCCTCCTATAGAAATTCCTCCATATCTAACAAAGAGAACAGTATCATCAGTCACTTGTAACCACAGACACAAAACTCTGTACATTGATAGAAATACTAAAAATCCACTTAATGTAAGTTTGATTTCTAGACATCATATAATTCACGTATAACAATCTCCACTCTTTTTCTAACAAGTTGTATTAGGTCTTTATAGGGCTTACAAATAATAGAAGTTCTATCAGTTTCTGGGGTGTTCATGCCAGGATCCTGAGAAAATTACTCTTTAGATAGAAGATTTTGAGAAAACAGTTATTTCTACAGTGCAAAATCTTTAAATCAAGATAATTGACATATAACTGTTTGGACAGCATAGAGGACTGAGGACAGCATGGACCTCAGTTAAAATTTCAGTTACCCTGAGGGGAGCAGGTATTCACCCATGCTGGTGCCAGCCAATACTCCATAATGATAAATACTATTGCATGAGATGAACCAAAGTCTAATCCCATAGAAGGTAATGTTTGCACATGAACAAGCAGATATTCTGTGAAGGAAGCCAGTCATCCAGTTGCTATCTTTGAAGTGAATTCCTACTGCTGTTGAAAAACTAAATAAGTCTGTTCTTTAGGCTAATCAGTCACCTTTCTAATCTTAGTATCTGCAGTGTAGACATCACACTGGGGTTAGCTGATGCCTCTACGTAAGCGTGAAGCACTAGTGGAATCTGTTTTATAACTACTGCACATGTTCAGAGCAGGGATGAAGAGTTGTGGTTGTTACTTCTGTATTTGATAGGCTGGTGTCTAGGTTTCATCTCACCCAGGTCCTTTTTTTTTTTGGAGGGTTCATATTTTTCTGCTGCACTTTGAAAGAGCTGCATCAGAGCACTATTGCAATGTAGTGCAGTATTGTAACTTTCCATCACTCAGATCCCATTAACCTGACTCTTGTAGATAATAAAACGGTGATAGTTCCATTGTGTGCCTCTGGCCTTCATCCTTGTGGGGGCAGTCCAAACAAATATAACCCCTTGTCTTTATAAAACCCTTACTGATCCCCAACCTATTTCCCACTGAAGCCATCTCTTTGTTCTACACTATCTACCACAATTCCCCTTGTCCATTCAGAGAAACATTGTGAGGCTCCACGGTTAAACAGAAATTCATTGTTCCTTTATTTACCACCATAATCTGTGAATTGGTTTCTTACCTTTGCTCATTGACCCAGTATTTGCTCTTCAAGCTGAAACAGACAAAGAGAATCGTGTCTGTTAATGCACTGAACCAAAGTCAATGGTATTGTCAGGCTTAAATGGAAATTAAAGGTGAATTCCTATGCTTTGCAGATCTCCAGTTTCCCCTAGACAGCTTCCCCCCCCCCCCCCCCCCCTCTTTTATTTGCTTTCTTTTTTAATTGCTGCTGATTACTTTGAGTTGTGGGGTTGTCAAGACTTTTGATATTGCCTGTCGTGGAGTTTTGGTTTTTTGTTTTGTTTTGTTTTCTGACATGATTCATCTCCAGCTCATACTGAGATAAGCAAGATTTCTAAAGTGACGCATACTGGCTCTATGCTAAATCCATAATGAATTGATTTTAAAAGATGTATCTAAAGCAATTATGACATGTGCTAAGAGGAATCAGTTAAAGGCAGCCAGCACATAGCTAATATAATGGGAATTTCAAGAACTCTGCTGGGAATTGATAAGGTAGCAAGGCCCAAATCAGAAATAATAGGCCATGGACACTACAGCTAATTACCATGCACGACACTCATACAAGCTGAGGAGCTATCAGTAGGATAGATGTATCTATGTAACATTGTCCTCTGGCTCTTTAGCACTTCTGGGAAGCAAGTGATAATTAACTCAGGCAGATGGTCATGCTGGTGTGGCTACAGCTCTTCAGGGACACAAACTAGTACCTCTGTAAGGCAGTTCACCATGCTGTGCAGAGACACTGGTTTTCTCACCATTAACATGGCATTCCATCAACATTGAAACTTAGCTCTGCCTATAAAGGAGTACCCGATTACACAAATAGGTATAATTAAAACAATTTAACTCCCCTAAAATGAGCATCATTTATTCTTACATCAGGAATGTGGACATGATGCTCAATTCTACACAATACTGTGGCGCATCGGGTGCTATGTTATTATTAAATGAGAATTTCATGGCCAGGTATAAAATATCACATGTGAAAAACAAAGAGAGATTCATCCCTACCTCCCTTTTATCAAAGTGGGATATGTTTTCACCAAAAAATCTGAAATATTTCTGTGGGTCAGATCTTGAAGAATTTCTGTGCTGTGCTGCACTCTCTGGAAAGAAAAGAAAACCTAATTAATCACAGTGAAATTTACAGTCTCTAAAGCTATTAAGTGTTTATCAGGAAAACAGCAAAAGTAGATTTGGTTCAGAGGAATTGCTCAGGTTCATAGTATCACTGAAAAGAGCGAGCCATTCATTTTCTAGCCCAAACATCCCTACTTCACCTAAGATTTCAGAAGAAATCATGAAATCACAGAAGTTTGAGATGCCTGACACAAAACAGTTGCACTTCACTCTGAAACTTGGCCTGAGTTGTTTGCAACAAAGGCCAGGGTTGCTCAAGGTTTTTTCTTTACTGTGAAAGAAGGAAGCTTTTCAAATAAATTGAGGTCCCAGTGAAGATAGTTTTCTATGATTTAGCAAGTTGAAGTAAAAATTAATATGAAAACTTCACTTTCACTAGCACGTTAGATACTTTGAATGAAAATTACTCTCTTTTTTTTTTTTTTTTTTTAATGAAAATGATGCTGCATGAGGCCTTTGTAAGTCTTTTGCAAATATGGGGTCGCTGTGAAATGCAAGACCTCAAAGTTGTTGAGTTTATCGCAAGGTAGAATATACTTAAAAAGGTTCCTGGGCAGTTTCAGAGGGCAAAGCTTGCAACCTGAAACAACCTAGTAATGACCTAGAAGGCAGGTCTAATGAATTTCCCAGAAGTTCCTACATTTGTCCACAGAGAGGCAGTACTGGGTGACATAGAAGATACATTATAGATGTCTAGCTGATTCTAGACAATACACAGAAAGACCAGTAGCATCCTAATAGTGCCTTCATTAAATGAGCTGTCTATGCTCAGACATACTTCACAATTATTTACATACTGTTGCTTCCCCGGAGACTCAAATGTGAACTGTTTCTTCCTGACAAGTTATACAAAACTATCATATTATAATAAATACATTTCCCTTAAAGGACTAGAATTCCCCACAAGCAAACAAAAATTAATTTTTAAGCCTACTTGGATTTGAAGTTTTAGACTAAATTTCCCTCTCAAATATACTAGTAGGCAATTAGCAAAATTCAACTTTGGCTGTCCATTGGACAGGGATTACTTGGAAATCAGAAATAACTTGGGGTGCTGTGAGGCCAGAATATAACCTCTTTATTAATTTATTTTTTGCTTCGTAGACAGGAATTCTACAGATACTTAAAACAACTTTGCTTTGTTGTTTTGTGAATAGTGATAGACAAACCAAAGCATTACTCTGAGAGTGGCTGCAGTTCTGTTTTCTTTAACTTGTTAGAAAAACATTTAGAAAATGTAAACACAGGCTACAATTTTCCTTTGCTCTTCAAAAGAGCAAGCACATTTTATAAAGGGCACTTCTAACATTATTCATTGATAGGAACAGGTGGGAATGTAGCTCTCATCTCTTCTCCATACAGCATCAGTAGTTATTAAATTACTCATCTTCATGCGCATGCATACAAACATTTGTTTCGTTAGCTTAGAACTTACTTTCTAGAAATGGAACCAAAAGACAAAAAAAATTATTTGAGGTTGACTCAATATTAATTTTTCCATTTTTAATGAGATGACCCCACTCCATGATTTTCAAAATCATGACATTTTTTCTTTCCTTCCTTTCTTCTTTCTCCCTCCTTCCCTTCCCTTCTTTAAAGAAAGGCAATCTTCTAAGCAGAATTGTTCTTTGAGGCAAAAAAAAAAAGATTTTGGTTTTTAATTATCTGATAAATTGTTAAAATTTTTTATGATTTTCCTCTATATGAAAAGTTTGCAATTTGGATGAAAACAGTAATCAAATTTCATTTAAATGTACAAGCTTTTCCAATACCTCCGAAACTGAATTCCTAATTCCAGCAATTCTTGCTCCCTTAAAAAAAACATACTCAATTCCTTCCATGTATATTGGCATGGCAAGGTACTTACACACTAATCCCTTTTCCAGCACTTGTCATGAAACTTTTCTACAAAGATTTATGGCACAGGGACCCTACCTGTGGTGGCGGGAGGCCTCCCGCGCCTGCAGGGCATTCTGGCAGCATAGTGAGTTTCTTGTGAGTGCTGCACTTGCAGGAAGGTGAAGGATTCTCAGGGGTCCACTTTTGGCTCAGCAGGAGGCTGCTTAGGTTAGGATGAACAGCAGGTGTGTTCCAGGCAGTTGGCATATTATTGCATGGGTAGCTCCTGTGTAGAGGAACAGACTCTAAGCTGTGCAGAGATACAGTTCATGAGAGCTCACAAATCCACAAAATCACAATGCTCTCAGCAGACTTTCTCTTCTCAGCCCTTATCTTGTGAGTTACGAATAGTAAGAACATTTTAGAGTACTTGGTAAACATGAATAAATATAATCTCCCCCCACATCTCTGCCAAGTTTACTGTCTTCAGCTTGCAGATAGGACACTGAAGGAACCAGAGGACTGTGTTTGACCCATTAGTAGACAGGAAATCTGCAGTGGACACATATCTTTGCGAAGAAACTATCCTTTTCCTTACTCATGCAGTAACTTTCCTCTCTTTAAATATAAAGTTTCCTCTTCGTTCCTGCTGTACGAGGAAGAAGAGAGGAAGGGGAAGAGAGACGAGAGGACAGCCAGAAGAATCAAGTTGCTGGCTGTCACAACTGGGAGAGAGGCAGGAGAAAAGGAACAAATGGCAAAGCATAGCACGCCAGTGACAAAAGCCTCCAAAGCAGGATTCACAGGTAGGGTAAGTGGGCAGGACAACAAATGTGAAATTAAGCTCTACTAACGTTGTCCTCACTTCAGAATGAGAATAGCTTCAAATCATGAGACTGTCCTATTGCTACTTCACAATCCGAGTAATTGCTGAAGCTATTGCTTCCAAACACACCAGTGCGAACAGGAGGAACCTGAGGAGACTCACACGTGGAAAGTGCCAGGGAAGCTGTGAAGATTTGGGTCTGAGCCCACTGGCCTACTGACATACATTTCAAGGTTGCTTAATTCTCCATACAAGGCTACATGAGCTGGCTTCCAGCTAGTCACATCAAGCACTGTGAATCATTCTTAATCCAGTGGCATTGTTGTCTTGCTGTTTATTTGTTACTTTTGACCCGATATTAGATATTATTGCCAACAACATATCTGAAGCATTGACTCTAGTGAAAAGTCAGGCCAATTCATTCTTGTTTCACTACTCAAGTTCCACCAGTAATACTCTGCTAGAATCTCATTCAAGAAAGATTAGCTACCAACTTACGGGAGAGGCTGATTCTTCATGCAGCGATTTCCAAATCCTGGTTTATTCAAGAAAGCATCAGTGAGGGAGACCATCTGCTCACTGCCAGGACGCTCATTGCTGAGAGAATAAGACAGGACTTTCTCTATAAAATTTTTTTTCAAACTACTGCACTGGAATACATATAGGAACTAGTGAAGGACAGCCATATGGCAGAACCAGCTGCCTCCCTCCAAATGCTGATAATTCAATTATTTTTTTTATTTATGCAAATCCCCAGAACCTTCCAAGATGGTTAACAGGCTAAAGCAATGGTCCTTTTCTCCTAACATTAAAGCATGACTTTTGACATAGTCCTATAGCAATATTCTCCAAAAAGTGTTGAATCCACATTTCTACCCTCTCAGCCCTGTCACACTCAGTAATCAGAAGACAAAACACATATTCTGCATTTTCATTTGCTGAGGCCAAAGAGACAATGCTGCTAACAGCGAAGGGTCTGCAACTAACAACCTAATAACATTAGACTACAGAATATTGCTAGTGCTAAGTGTTATACAAGTATGAACATCAAACTCTCCTCCACACACAACCATGTGTAAATTAAATTAAAGTTTCATGTGAATTTTCAGTATGAAACTCAAGGAAAATGCTTCAAAATTGTTGCCTTCAGTTTTGCTGCTTTCTGCTAGTTGCAACCTAGTCTAGGACTTAAACATTGTTTATAAATTTCCTCTGCATTGCACATGTTCTGACTTGGTGTAAGTTCAGCTTTGGAATACGTGGAAGTGAAGGTGAAGCAAGTGCTCAGGAGAGCACAGAGGAATTGTGCAGTGACCTGGAGAGAACAGAACTGAAGCTTCTATGAAGAATGAAAGGAGACAAAGTGCTAGTAGACAAAAAAAAAAAAAAAAAAAAAATCAGACCCAGACCAAAGGATACTGTGTGGGGAGAAACTGCTAAGCAGCAGCATTAATAAAACTTCAGAGTCTCTGCTTTCATCTTGTTTCTATAACTTTGCCCAAACACTGTACTAACTATAAATAAATCTACCACAGGTCAGCAGATAGGCTTGAATCTCATTTTTCTCTATCATTATGAATATAGGAGTAGTTCAATGGCGTATCAGAAACAGTCAGATTTCTTACTGCCCTGGATCTCCTGTTAGGCAGGATATGTAACTTTGTAAGTGTTGAGGTCATGAATTCAGGTAGGAAGAGGAGAGTACCAAAGGTAGCCAGATATTTGAAGGACTATTGGTTAGACATACTAGCAGCTGTATTCTCCACTTGCACCAGTTTCATGCTATTTTAAATCTGCTGATTCCAGTGGAGTTAATCCTTTTTTACACCACAGAGTGAGAAAAGTCCAGTAAGACAGGGCCCCATGATCCTAAACACTAGGGAGAAAAGGGTGTATATGTGACGGATGTACGCTTACTCAGCTATCCTTCTTACCTGAAGAAAGTAAACTGTTGTCCATAGATCCAAGGGTGTAAGGTTAAGGCGGGATATTCTCCAAATGGAGGAATAACGACTGTAAGTATTAAAGACAGCAACACAAAACTAGCAGGGAGAACAATCTGCAGGGAACATGAAGACATCACACTAGGTTATTAGATATATGTTGTAGAGTGACACTGTACACACCTCATATTATATATAAACAAAGGAGGGACAGCAGGAGCACGCAGATCAGATCTGGTTTAGCTCCTGAACACCAAGAATTTAATTTCCAATGCTTTCAGTTAAGATTCTGGTTGTCACAGAACTGTATTATGTTAAAAATAATATGTTGGGCTAGTAGTGATTGAATCATGAACTTAATCCCAGTGGTAGACTCTAGGCAGAAAGAAATAGAATAAGAAGCAGAAGAGTTGGAATCATAATTAGAACAGGAAAATGTTGTGGGAATGAATCAAGAACAGCAAAAGTAAGTCTATACCTGGGCTAGGAAGTCCTTGTGGCTGCGGGACGCATGGTGGAACCGTTTGATGAGCAGTGCTTTGATCTGCTGATGTACAAGCTGAAAACCTTTATACTGTCGGGACCCTTTGCCTTCAGTTTGATCTTCTACTATGCCTACTGGCATTCGAGAAGCGTCATTAGTTTTCAGTGCAGTTTGTTCAGCTGGTTTGTTCTCAATAGAAGTTTTGCCAAGAGTAGAACCATTTTCTTGAGTGTCTTCTAGGTTAAGATGAAAAGGGGAAGAGAAGACACTTTACCCTCCATACATGAAGGTAACACAAACATTTTAATGAGCTCCAGATTTTACCAACTGTATACATCACATCACCAGATTGCTTTAATTACAACTGTTGCACTGTGGCTGTATCTAGTGGCATCATACAGGTTAACACTGCTCTTACTCAGCAGGATGAACAAGTTAATCATGTATGTAGTTGATGGACTAATGGTCAGCAAAGTACTTTTTATAAAACTACTAAAACCATTGACATCTGAGGGCTTGACACTCCACTTTTATGTACATAGTTAAGAATCTCATCCAATCTAAATAAAAGTCTTTCTGCTGACTTCATCTTGTTTCTCAGATATCATGTCAGGCCCTAAAAACAGATATTTGCTGATCAAATTTATTTTGGCAAGAACACCACGCAAAGACTGAAAGTTCTGAGGCTCTTCTTTACTTGGTGTCCAGAATACAGAACAGTCCCAAGAAAAGTTTATCAAATACTGATTCATGAATCTATACCTGCTTTTTGCATTCCAGGGTCAGCTTCTGCTGTGACCTTTAGGAAAACCTGCCATAGACAAATACATCTCCTGGTTAGGAGTAGAACGGGTACAATAACCTGACCTCTGGAACAATATACATCATCCTTCAATGTAACAGAAAAAAATTTAGATACCTTTCCAGTACTCCTGCTTATTACACAATCAGAGGTCTCTTGTGAAATATCTCAGAAAATAAAGAAAGGAACAAACTAAGATACAAAGACAGACAGATTTCAGGCTAATGAGTCACGGTCCACAAGGCTAGCATGAAGTAAGGCTTGGATCCTTTCTTTACACCCATCCCAAAGACCTTATGAGCATGCCACAGCATATATGACTAGGTTTTGAAGGGGATATTAGGAATTAGTAAGATTACATGTTTAAGAACAGGAACTGTCTCAGAAAACATTTTGGGGACTGATGGTAAGATCAGCAGATATTTTAATCTGTCTGTTACCTCTTCAAGTGGTGTGTCTGAAACTCCAAAACTGCTGAGTCCCAGGTCATCCAATGTCTCCTCCAGTTCTCTGAAGAGACTGGCATAAGATCGCTGTTTAAAGTGTTTATTGGGCAAAAGGTAAATGAGCTCCTGACCAATGTTTTCAATTAACTTTGCTTCTGGGATATGATGATGAATTACTTCTGCTAGCTCATTCAGATCTCCTGTGAAAAGTCAAAACAGTGTTCAAAGAATGAATATTTAACCATGCTAAGCATGATTTCAAAAGCTGTTGTTTGCACTATACAAAAGGGGACTGCTCTATTACATAACTCACAGATATCTCAGTTAATTCTGTACTAGACTGGGCTATGTTGCTAATTATGCTCTGGAACTATGCAGCAGGAAACTATTTCAGGTCTGTTAATAAAGCACAACAAAATCTTCAGGAATATCTACTTAAGTTCTTCTCTTATGTAGAAAAGCCAAAACAACTTTTCCTGAGAAAGCCAGTTTCCTTTGCTCTAGATATGCTTCAGTTTTCATTAACAAATTACACACTTTGGTGCAGAGTAGTTCAAAACTCAGTCTATACTTCTAAAGCACAGAAGCTTCCGGTTCATCATCTGTACCTGAGACCACATATACATCAAAAAGGGGCAATAGTAAGCAAAACCACATAGAAACCTTACCAAATTCATGTTACAATACAACATAGATGTTAGACACAAGTACTGAAGAAGTGGGCCTCAGCAGCATTGATCTGTAAGATGAGATTGCCGTGTAACAGGAGATACAGCTATGTGCTGGAATGCCGAACCATCCCACTTCTTACCATCCAGTTCCTGCTCTGGAGCTCCTTCTTTGTCCCTCCGTGCACAGCTGGAGCAGGAGCAGGAGCACTGAGATCCACAGCTACAAAGCGACTAGCATGGACAAGCAACAGATACAAAGATGAAAGTGCTTCAGATACATGCAAAACAGGATGTAAGGGTTGTCAGCCTTTGAACAACTTCAGTCAGTGAAAAACATGTCATATCTGGAGCATCTTGAAGATATTATACTGAAAGTCATCTGAGGACTGGATTAAGCAATGCAGAAAACATAAATCCACCTGCAGAAAGCATATCTGTCTGTTCTAAATTGCATGCAAAATACCTGGGGAAATGCGATCAGCAGGGGCCATGAGTATACAGATCATGTTGCTATTAAGACTGGAAGCACTACTAACAGCAGAAAGAATCCAGATTCCTACTTCTCAAGCTGTGCAAGGCTGGTTTAGCTATGGATAAATGTAGACTCTTCTGGTGTCTGAGCTAGTTACTAGACTACACCATGTTTACAAACAGTGTTCTGCAAAAGCAAGAATCGGAAAGATCTGTATATGGACAAAGGCAACTTGATTGGTAAAAGTTTAGACATACTTAACTGACAAGAGTGAATTATAGACCACTGAGGGCTTCATTTCCACCTATTATTTTCACCTGTCTGGCTGAATATATATTTATAAAACCAGAGAAGATTTTTACAGACTCACTCATGTATCCATATAATTTCATGAGGTGTCATCAAATTTTCTCATTGCTTTCTTCATTTTGAAGTCAGTTTTGTACACAGCCTCAAGCAGCACTTAACTGCTTTCTACCTTGGTGCAGTGCATGAATATGTGTAAGTTTTTTTCAGATTACATGTGCAGGGAGGGAGCAACAAACTTACCATAGCCCTTCCAATTCTGGTGCTTTTCATCTTGCGAACAAGAGTGAGATAGAAGCCAGACCCAAAGCAGTTCTTCAGGAATACAGGAGAGCCTGAGCAGAAGAGTTTCCCTTGGGATATGATGGCTACTCTGTCTCCAAGGATGTCTGCCTCATCCATGTGATGGGTTGAGAGGATGATGGTTCTGCCTAGAAGGAACAAAGAGGAATGTTCAAGGCATAGACTTTCTCTGGAACTCAAAAGTGTGCTTAGTTTTTTGGCAATTAATGCAGGGGGTTTTCTCTGCACCGGAGCCAGGTCCCAGGTTTTCCACATCCATAGGTATCTGTTCAAAGAATCTTGTTTGCTTGTATTCATATCCCACTACTCATCACAGTTTACACAGCAGACACATGCTGCATCTATGACAGGTTTTTAAAAACAAACAACAATTTCCACTCTCAAACCTGTTACCTGAGCGATACTTCAGCAGCAGATCCCAGATAGATCGCCTGGAATACGGATCAACTCCAGAAGTGGGCTCATCCAAGACTACCACTTTTGCTTCACCCACAAAAGCAATGGCAACAGACAGTTTCCTTTGCATTCCACCTACCAGAGGACAGACACATCCAGGAGTCTAAGATGAGTTACGTAAGTGGCAGGGATGTAATTAACGCTGCTTTTCAGTGTGGGGACAAACTGACACAAGTAAACCAAAACCCATCCTCAGACAAATATTTCTGCAAAGTTAAATCACCAGTCACATTTTTCTTCAGAAGTTCAGAGCAGCTTGCTCAAAGTTTATTTTTTTTAATATATTTTTAATCTATGTGTTGCAATTTCTGCTTCTTGCCAGAAGCAAAAGCAGGAAGATACGAGATTTTCATGTTCTCATGTGAAACTAGCTGACTTTTATAGTTGCAATCAGGACAAAGTAGTATAAGAACACCTGGCTGTTTATTCAAATCAGCTTTTGAATCTGAAAGTAAAATGTGTTCAAATACACTACGTGCATTTGTACCTTTAGAATGAAAGAAATTACTCCTACCAAATCATACAGTATTATAGAGTACTGATCCAAACAGTGGAGCAGCATGATACCGTATTTCATTTGCCTTGAAATAATTGTATTCTGTTTTATTTCTTACATTGACAGATTTTTTTAATATATATATACTCATTTAAAAAAAAAACAGCTTTAAGTATATTTGAATTTGTTGTGTATTTATAAGAAACAGAAGCTTTAGGGACAGGTTGTGCCATCTTTACTCCTTGTACCACCCCATTTACTCCTCAACAGTAAAGACCTCCCCAGTGCACGGTGATGTGTCAGAATATGGCCTCAAACATATAATTCAAACAATAATTGCCCAAAGACAAAGAAAAGGCAGTAGAAAAAAAAGGTCTTAGAACAATCCTGTGGGCACCTGACAAATTCTGAGCCTCTTCATTCCTTTTATGGGTGAGGCCCATGTCTTCTAGCATTGTTTCCAACTCTTGCTCAGCTTCATCCCTGGATCTCCCTTTCAGTTGAGAATAAAACAAGATGTGCTCTGCTACAGTAAGGCTGTGAAATCAGACAGAAAGGCACCAAGGCAATTTAAATGAAAAAGGAGATTTTTTCCCAAGCAGCAATAAATTCAATCTAGCTTTATCTTGCTAAAGGAAGAGGGGCTGCTTTACCCTAACTCTGGATCATAGATCTTCTTTGGGATCAACACACTTCACTCAGATGTCATAAGCTCTTTCTCGGACTTTTCAAAGCAGAACCTGCTACTAAAGGACCAGGTATAGCAGGCATCAAGCTATCCATTTATGGGAATAAAATGTGAGCTAATGTGAGTAGCAACATTAAGGAAGAGAGTTTGCTTGTTGAGATGAACACAAACTAATGGCAGTGAGCTGGAAATCACCTGAGAAGGTAGTAAACGATCGGGTGGTAGTGCAAAATGGGTGTAAAAATATCCTGCTACTGCACTGTCGGCTCAGATTTTTTTGCTTTAGGAGGCCTAAATTATAGTGCATGAATCCCCAGGCTGAACTCCTGCTAACCCACACTGCAACAGAAAACATCAACACCAAAAGCACTGTCGTTTTCCTTGGAAAATTCTTTGTTCCCAGCTAAATGATGCAGGACATTTCTACTGGAGGAGGACACCACCTACCCTATGCAAGTGTTAAGAGCTGGAGAAGTGCCTCCGAGATATATCTACTGCCAGCACAGTAAGAGAAACAACACAGACTTTGGGGATGTGTCAAGCATGCAGACTGGAGTCCTTATTCTTAAAGCTAATATGGAATGATACTTACTGATTGAATAAGATGTTGTACTGAGGGCACATGCCTAATCTGTGCCGAATGGAGTCCATGTGAGTCTGAATATCCAGGCCGCCAATCAGCACAGTTCCAGAGGTGGGTGGGAAGAGGCCTGTCAGTATAGACCTGGGAAAATAAAATGAAGAAATTCCCACTCTCCTATCTTTCTGTGCCAGATTAGGAACACACATTGCATGATTCCACTAGATGGAGCATGACAACTTCTTACTATGGCCCTTGATGACACAACTCCAGTAAAAAGCATATAAAATACTCTTGCCCTGCTACAGTGAGAATCTTGTGGATCTGCCAATGTAATTTTTGATACACCTGTCTGTATGGTTCCGGCCTGCATTAAAAAACTGTCTTAGTCAGCTACTCTGTTTCAGAGTAGTTTGTTCAGCATATAACATCACCCCTACGTACAAACAGGTCTAAAATGAAGCTCACTAGGACCAAGACAGAGAATAATGGTTTGAGATCTTCAGCCAGGCTGACTCATGCCCTACACCTTTATTTTCTGTAAAATGGAAGGGGGCCAAATGTTATGTTGCAAATGGGTGGAACCTGTTACTAGATTTAGATGAATAATGGATTTTTCAGTTCTGAAAATTTCAAAGCAATAGAAATTTTTGTTTTTATCAGCAGAATAGAAAAACAAATTTACAAAACATTTCAGCAGATTAGTATGCTTTTATTTGGGATCAAACATATTTCTTGCAGAACAACTAAAAAAATTAAAAGGCAATTTAAAGCGCATTTGAATAAAAGTCTTTTTAATTAAAAAACCTGAAGTGTTCTGCTGGGAAACATCATAATGAAACACTTCAGCTCTTTCAACATCTGGTGAATTTGTCACAGACTCATGAAATGTTTTGTTCACCAATTAATCCTATTTTGCCAAATAAAGTTCTGTATAAAGAAAATTAAACATTCCTAAAGTCCAGCTTCCTGATATGGTAGGGTTCTACGACTAGAGGACTATATTAATCTGGAAATGGATTTTGCATATATGTAACCATTTTGCCTAAAGAGGACCTATATTTCATAGTCCTTTGCGCACAGATCAAAAAACATGACTGACTTAAAGTCAGTTAGAGAAACCAAGAACACATGGAGTGTGGTGGCTTTCAAATCTTCAGCTCTTTCAGCCAGAAGATCCTTCTCCCTCCTCACCTATTGGGAGTTTCGCCATGGGAAATGAATTCTGTGGGAGAGAATTGCTTCCTTCTCTCTAGACTTTCACTTGTTTGTGTCATGCATTGCCTCCCTCCCAGGGCTTTAGCTAATCCAGGATAACTTCTCTTTGCCTAGGGGCAGTATTTCCCTGTCTGGAAAAAGCTTGATGCTGTGAGTCAAGCTAGCTGCAGGGGTGGTAGAGAGCCAAGGGAAGACCGAAAAGAGAAGACTGCTCCTCAGGACAGAGCAATAGAGCACTGCCCTAGATTTGCTTCTTCTAAAATACAGACTTACATGGTCGTTGTCTTTCCTGCTCCATTGTGACCAAGGAAGGCTGTGATCTGGCCCTCATAAAAAGTAATATTCATCCCATCTACTGCTGGCTTGGGCCTGTTTGCAAAAATCTTCACCAGGTTCTGAACGCATACTCCTGGAATCAATCCTGTTGGCTCAGGCTCAAAGAAGGTATTTACTTTAAAGACAAGAAATCAAGAATGAAAAAAGTATAAAATCACGTTTTAATCCCAGTTCTGATGATGACACATCAACAAGAGCAGAAGCAACAGGACATACCCAGTAAAATACAGCATTATGTGCCATGGCCACATTCTCCAGTCACACCAGTACCAAAGTGATGCAAGATTTCTAACTGCAGTGCAATTTATTTAGATTCACCCACGTATCAATGACAGGAGAAGAGAAGCCCAGAATTGTAATGGTCTATGGAGAGGTAACTCATTGGATCAGGTGATGCCGAACAAGCTTTCTGTTTTCATTGTGTAGCAGGCAGATTATTTGGGATTGTTGTCTGTAGATACTTAGATAGGCTGAGAGATTACATTAAACAAGCAGCAGGTTGCCTTTCTAGCCAGGCTGAAATCTGCCATTCAAATCATCTGTCCAGCTGTGCATTCTTTTACCATGATGCTTGAAAAAAAACAACATTTGCCTTTAATCCTGGTAGGTGAAATTCACCCCCTTGCTGAGGCCAGCTCAAGACTTAGGCAGTACCTAACATGAGCACTACATGGGATAGCTTTCTCTCAGGATTAAAAATGCATTATTGTAAATAGCACCATCAGGATATTTTATTGCGTCAGCTTCTAGACAAAACAAACTTCCTTTGAAGTAAATTAAGCCCTTGGGCAATGTGAATTATGGGAGTTGAGAAATTTAAACTAAAGACCCTGTCCAATTCTGTTTACACAGAATGCTTAAGGCTTTGTAGGGAGGCTTGTTTTGCAATTGCAGTTTACTTAAATTGTTCAGTACCCAGCAGGCCTGTGTGGAGAGCAGCCAATGCCATCTGGGTGAAACCAGCCCCAGCCTCCATCAGTGGCTTGTATGACTGTCATTACAAACAATGCTCAGAATGAAGTCCCAAATATGTCGTACATGAGAGCTGTGTATATTACAGAGCAGCTGAAATAATTCTTCTAGAATGGGTAGCTTTATTTTAAATAAAATTATGTTTATGACAAACTCTTCTTTTGCTTTGTGAAGGAATCTAGGTTTCCTTTACTTACCTTACTGGGCCAAATACAAACATCCCTGTATTTACAAAAGTTCACATGGAGTCTGGCTAGATAGTTCTGCATATATTGGCAACTGAGGTACCACCCTTGGTTTTATATGTATCATGAGCTCAATTCATATTTGCCTGCAAGACTCACTGACAAGTTCTGAGGCAAATTCCCTGATGATCTCCCCTGGTATTTGCTTTGCATCACCTGAAGGACACTGGTGGAGGGTTGAACTCCCTTTTTTTTGTGATTCATATTTCTCCATTCTAATCCTATTCCCTCAGTGCAATTTTGGGCCATTTAGGTCTTTCTTCAGAGGTGGCAGCGTTTGTGAGGGATGTGGATGGGGCTTTGGTGAAAGCTCTGCTTAAAATGTATCAAGCAAATAGGACAGATTTACAGTGTGTCTGACCCGCTCTGCTAACCTGTGCTAGTATTGGACTGCACTAGAGTTAAGCCATTAGAACTACTCTCCATTTCCCATCCCGTTACTCTTACATGAAGCCATTTTGGAAACTGTGTCCTTGAACCATACCAGGTCTGCTCTTAGCTTCACATGTCTCCCAGTTCCTATGCGGCTGGCTGAAAGGGAAGGCAGGCTTTTTTGTGCAGTGACAGGCAAAGCCCTTCCACTGTGGCCACGGAGCAGCTGGAACCTGGGAGCTGACAAGTACAGCACCACAAAGATAAGGCAGTACTAGGAGATTGGCTGAAATAACCTTTGCCCTCTGCCTGTCTTTTGTCTTTTGAAGTCCTGTCCTGTTTCCATTCACTCTGAATGCATGCTTTCAGTGCCTACGTGAGGAGCTCTGATGACCCCACTTTTATCTCTAGCTTTTCAAAAGAGTCAGAGTGGGCCCAGAGCTGTCTGTAGCAGTTACTTTTGCTACAGAATCCACATGCATTCCTCTGAGCATCACATACAGAAAACTCCTCTGGCTCCCCACAAAAGAAGACAGTGGGACTTGAAAACAAGGCAGGTCATTCAGGAATTCTTAGGTGGTGGCTAATGTCAGCATCAGAAAAGGCTGCAGACAGACACACAGAGCACTTCAGATAAATCGCTTTGAAACCAGCCTTTCCCTACAGATGCAAGACACACCAAAGAAAGGCAAAAAAAAGGGGGGGGGACACACACACGACTAAGAGGGAAGAACGTTCCTCTCAGCATCAGTATTTTTATTGAAGTCATGGCTCTGTTTAATTCTAAGAAGTTAATGTACGTGTCTCTGAGGCTTCCCTCAGCATGAACGCTAACTTGCTACAGAAACAGCCTGCATTTGCAAGATAAAAAACAAGTTACAGAGTTCTTCTGGAAGGCAGCTCTCTTATGCATGGTGGGTAAAATATTCTAAGGGATTGTGAACGTAGAGGAATCAGTAAGAGGGTAGCTGGGAGGGTCAGTGCCTCTCCTGAGCTTAGCTCTGGCAGCCGCCCGCTATCCTCTGTAGCCTACTGGGCTCTTGTAGTTTGACTCCAATCATTCCTACATCTAGTTTGTTATGAAGTACAATGAGTATAGTATCTCAGAAGTACTCGGGTTGCTCTCTTGCCTTACTATTAATTTCATCTTTGTCCTGGACATCTGTCTTAGGCTTCCTCTGCTCGCCGGGTTCTTTTTCTCGTTTGTGTTTACATTGTTTGCTTTTACCATCCTTCTCCCCCTGGTTGTCACTCTTTTCTTCTGGCTTTTCAGGTTCTTCAGATTTCTTTGTTCTGCTTTCATTTTTTCCCCCTTCCATGGCCTTCTGATCCACACAGCCTTCTGACTCTGGACTTTTTTCTATATAAACCAAAAGTAACCAACATTTAATTAACCAAAATTTTATTTCCTCTTATCTCTAGAGGTGCTTTGAGGAAAAGGAGGTAGTCCTAAGCCTTGAGCTCTCCAAGAGCATTAATCATCAGTGCTTTACTCAGATTATGAACACAGTACTCAAAGCCGTCTAGCTTAAAATCTGCTTCACAGTGTCAGGAACAGATATTTAAGGAAGATGACTGACAATTTTGCAATTATAGACTCAGAGTAGAAGATCCTGACTAATATTAGGTACATGCTTTATATTTTGTCCATACAGCTCTAGACCAAATTCTTCACCACGTGAAGAGAAAGGCCATACAAACATTTCCCAGACTTACAGGGAGTGAGAGGAAGAAAAACAAAATTAAAAGGTTAAATAAAAAGTGAACTGTTAAACTGCTACTTAGATTAAGAGACTAGCTCCTGGCCAGAGTGAATGAGTTGGTATTAACTTTTGTACAAGAGTTTTGGGCTTTCCAATTTGGTCTTACATCTTGCTGCCACGAAGGAAAACAGTCACATAAAATCACTAATGGGGACAGGCTTGAAGCAGGAAGAACAGTGATGTAAGAAGAGGGAGCCCCTGAAGGAACTGTTTACGTAACACAAATTCAAGCTGGCAGCCTAGAGTGCAACTACCACAACTGTAATTTATCAGATGGCCTAGGACTTAATTTTGTGGTGAAATTTCACCATAACTTTCTGCTATAAGAAATTTTAGCCCATAAAACTGTATAAAATTACCTGGTGCACAAATAACGACATAAACAAGTTCACTGCGTCACCTAAAATGGCGAGGTGGGGGATACAAAAGTACACCGATAGAAGTAAATTTTAAAAGTACCATGATAATTTACCAGTTCAGCTTCATTTTCAGCTGTGCATTTACATTATCTGACATTTTCTTATGCAGTTTTCTTCACAACACATTAACCAGTTACGATAAATTAAGAAAATGCCTAGTATTACCCTTGAAGGAAAGATATGAGTTGAGAAAAGTTCTACAGTTGTTCATATAAGCTGAGGCACTGAAGAGTCTTAGTTCTTCAAATAGGTAAGAATCACATGCCTCCTACAAAAGAATTAATCAGAGATGACCTTTCCAGCTGTCCATGCTTGAGAAAACCCAAGGCAATGTTTTGTAGAAGAGAGGACGAAATAAGTATCAGCACACTCAGGCTAGCTGAGATAATAATGGAATAATTTAATCAGACAGGACTTCCAAAGATTGCCAGTTCAGTTCTCAAAAAATAGGGCCAATTCAGATCACAGTGACTATCTCCAAAAATGGAGGTTTCGCAACCTTGCTGAGCAACCTGTTCCAGTATTCAAACTACCTTCACAATAAATAATTTTTTTCTTATATTGAATCAGAATTCCTGTTTTCCAGCTCACACCCATTGCCTCTCATGATTCCACCAGGCACATCTGAGAAGTCTAGCTCTATCTTAGCTTTCTCTTAAGGCTGAGCAGATCCAGCTCTCTCAGCATCTCCTTGTATGTTATATGCTCCCGCTCCTAATCCACTTGGTGGCTCTTTACTGAGCTCCATCCAGTAACTCTGTGTCTTCCTTTCAATGAGACACCCAAACTGGACAACACAGTACTCCAGATGCAGTCTCAAAAGTGCTGACTAGAAGGGAAGAATCACTTCCCTTGAACTGACGGCTATACTCTTGCTAATAAAGTTCAGGATGCAAAGCCTCTTAAAAAACCCCAATGTTAAAACCTCCTCTTTTCTGATCAAAACATGTGAGCAGTGGACGTATTATCAGCACGTTCACAGGAAGCATTAACTCCCTTCTGGTTTATAGGTATCACCCTGAGACGAGACTGCCTTGTCAGCAGTCTGTCTGAGTTGATGAAGGGTAAGGATGGTAATGAGAAGACTGAAGAAATTATTTCTTCATCTGTCATTTTGATTGGTTTCACTGTTACCTTGTAAATTTAAGACAGATTTCAAAACACCACGTTCAGCAAGCCTCTCTTCCAGACATTAATCATTATTCTGCATTAATTCCTATTTAAATACAACCACCCACATGTTATTCTTAACTACTCTAGTATCAATGCACAGAAAATAATCTGCAAAAGCAGGACTTTTGCACTCATTCAAGTTGCTCCAAGGGTGGCATCAATTTTGATCTTGCTTACAAACCCAAAGTAAACAGACTTAAATTTGTGTCTAACTAGATAGAAAAGAATCAGGTTTAGAAAGACAGGGGAGCCTCAGTGTAAATAAGATCAACGTTGTATTTCATTTTGACTCATTTCACAAATGCTGTGTTGGGCAATAAGAACTCTGTGAATGTCTCAAAAGGTGTTGGTTAGAGAGTGGGGGTTTGATGTTGCTTGTTAACCCATGCTTTAAAGGCTCTCAGATGGAACAGTGACTCACCTCTAATAACTCTAATAATAGCAGGCCACTCCAAGTTCAAAGGCACCTGCTGAGATTCCCAGGTATGGCTGTCTCTAATCTTTGCAGCAGCTCAGGTAATGGAAATGTTATGCAGTCACCTCTAAGCGGATCAGTAGTTTTGAAGTTATTTCTAAACACCAAAGGTTTAAAAGGACTCACCATCAGCAGTTGCTGTTTTCTCAGCTTTTGGGTTTCTAGAGCCAAGCCAGTAAGATTCCTGCACAGGGAAATACCAAGGCTGTGGTAGCCCATAGTCCCCTAAAACAGAAATAAGTAGGTGAAGTGCACTTCATAAACACATTCCTGAGTGGGCACAAATTCATCTAGGCAAAATATGAGCTATAAACACTTGCAGTCCTAGTGTTGCATATCAGAAGGTCAAACCATCCACCAAGTACCTGACAGAACAGATTTTGTTTGCAGATTTTTTTTTTCTTTTGGATAGGAGTAAAATATTCAGAAAATATGTGATCTGATTGGCCTTACGTTTTCTTAAGTAGAACATGGTTTAATTACAGAATGAAGCTACTTCCTACATGGGGACAATCTGAATCCTCACCGACCAGGCAACAGCTGCCAAGGAACATCCTGATTGCTTAAGATGGGATCCCAGCCTCACTCAGGGATTTTCTTTTAAGGCCCCCTTAACCTTTGAGGGTTGACATGAGTGAAAAGCTTAGTGACAACAAAGTAATCCTTTTCTTAAGCAGGAATGTTTTTGTTGGTGGGTTTTTGGTTTGGTTTGGTTTTGGTTTTTTTTTTTGGGCACAGGTTAATTCTGTTTTGAAAAGAGAAAGTACAGTAATATTATCAGTTCTTCTCAGGCCAGACCAGAGCCAGTGCAAGTCAACACTGCTTTCCTGGATCATATTGATTTATAGAATGCAGGGATTTGAACTGCTATGTTTAAAACTGGCATCCTTGTGAACTCAGATGTTATTGGCCTTGTGCTACTTACTCAAAATAAGCAAAGGGAATTTGTGATGCTCACTGAAAGATAGTCAGATTTTCTATATTGAAAACCACTGTTTATGAAAGCATCTGCTTATTTCGGACTTACCAAAAATACCCTGTATGTCAGGCAACCACTTGTACTCCCATTAAAGCACACAAACAAACGCTCTGTCTGCATCCATAAGCAGTTTGCCTTGCACTAGTTACGGACTGAATTATACCCCTTTGAAGATGGTGGCTAAAACAACTGCTTCTCATTCACTTAGGTTTTGCATTCGTCCTGAACTCCATTATGGAGCAGAACGCTCAAACAGCCAAAGGACTAGTGTGCCAATAGGTGGCTGGCTGCAGAGAAAACTTGAGCAGAGGCTGAACTATATGGTTCAAAGGATTATCCAGGGAACTCATACAGTAAGCTCAGACTACAGCATTGATCCGGTAGGTCTGCATGTGTGTGACAGAGAAATGCTATGAGAAATTCCACAGAAACAGAGGAGCAGAAAGCCAAGGAGACACTCAGAGCAAATATTGGAGGAACTGAAGCTAATGAATAGAAGCCTCGAGAGGCACTACTTTTGTGTAAAGTGCTGGCTGAAAAAAACCCAAGTTGGATCTATGAGCAAAGAAACTCCTGTTGTTTAATTCCTGCTGTGTTCATGGAAATAGTACATTTTCTATTCTTTTTTAAATAAAGAGAGTTGCAACACAGGCTTCTCCAAAGAGGAACTTTTAGGAAAATTACTGCAAATCAGCTTTGAAAATAAGTATGTTAAAATTGCATTAAACTTCTTTGTGAGGACACATTTCTTAAAAACTGAAAAAGTATTAATTTGGTGTAGTATAGCTCACTTTGGTAGGGACACAAACAAAGCAGACTTAAGGTCATACTTTAATTTCGAAGCAAAATATCCCCAGGCACATCTAAAACCATTTAACAAATCCTTATCTTTTCTTGATTTGGATTAACTCTCATATGTGATTATGTGCAGACAAGCACCATCTTACCTTATCCATCGTTAATTTTCCTTCACAGCTAGAAAACCTGCAAGATCTCAAATTCTGAGTAACCACTCAAGCACAAAAAAAAAAGGAAAAAGATAGCCATCTGCCAAGAACCACATTCTGGAACTGCAGTTCACATGTGGGAGTAATAAATTAATGAAAAGAAAGCTCACTTGCTTGTACAGCATAAGAATCTGCATTTATTATATTGTAACAATATTCAATAAGAAGCAAGATAACCATTTAAGTTACAAGGACAAACCATTTTCTCATAGAGAAAGTTCCCAAAGTTTGTAATGGATAACAAAGAAAATCCTTTTGTGAACTCACACTAGAACCAGGATTCCCATTTAGAAAAAAAATAAATCCACACAAGAACTTTCATAGCTGCCTAGGACACAGTACATGTCTCAGGAAACAGTACCATCCTTTAAGAAACAATCAGTCTAATGTGGCCATAGTATATATGTAAACTAGAACTGTCATTTCTATATTTTAAAAAATTTTAAAAATTCTCACTAGAAATGGTTGAAACTTCTCAAAAGAAAAATATGTACACAAATTGGCTTTTAACACATGATTTTTTTTAGATTTATTTTCTATTTACATTTTAAAACAAGACCAGAAATTACATCCTCCTTCTTACTCTTTCCTCCTTTTCCATTCTTTCCAGAACTAAAATAGGAGAAAGGAAAAAGAGAGAAAAGCGGAATCCCTTAATAAACCAGTGGTGCTATACTGGATAAGACTCATGGTCTACACTGTCAAATACCCTTTCTCTGACAGAGAAATACTCAGAGGCTGATCAGACTAATACAGTTTACAACAACTATCACTACTTTGTATGAATAAGAAATTGTCATACCTGGAAAAACATTATCAAGATACCAAGAAAGTATTCCATAGAGAAAAGCATCAAAAAGCATCATTTTAATGGAAAAAAGAAAACTATATTCATCTCCTTCCAAGGGACTGGTTCTGATGTTACCCCACTGTAGGCCAAGACCTTGCTCTTCATAGCGTGACAAGTATTCTGTACCGAAACCAAAAGCTACTTGAGAAAGCAAACTCTGGAATAAAGCAAAAAATGACATTCAACTCAGACAGATGGACATTTTGTAAAGCAAGCACAAAAAAAGATGACCTTTAGGGACTGGACTTCAAAACTTGATAATGCCTAATAAATGATCAGGGAAAAGTGGTTTCACTTTTATATTGGACTGGGATGTTTAATCCTCTGAATGGTGGCAATTCTAAGCAGTATTTAGCCCTAATAGACTGAATTCAACCCTGGCTGTACTTTCTTTAACTACTAGGTGACCTTCGTAGCTTGTTTTTTTCCATTAATGTCTCTGTTCAGAAAATACTATAGATGCATCTAGAAGTTTGCAGTGTACACCTTTGCCTATCTCGGAGAAACAAAATATTTCCTGAGTGAATGCGGCAGGGCCACTATGAGTAACAAGACAGAAAGTGCACCAGATGCTCAGGGTAAGGAAAACCACAACCATCCCCTCCCCTGGAGTGTCTGCTACCTAGTTCTCACAAACAAACTAATAAACCAGTATAGTATCCAAACATCCTCTTCAATGTTGCATTGCAAAACCAGAGCAAGAAGTGCTATAGTGCTGTTTCACAGGATATGTAGTTCAGCCAGGAATGCCAGCCCTTAGGAAAATGAGGGGACAAGAGGGATCCCAACAGCAACTCTCAGTGAGGCATTATCATGTGTGCTAAGTAAAAAATGTTTGCTTTTCAGCAATACATTTATTCTTCAATTACTTTACTTGTCCTTAAAAATTTTTATTTTTTCTTCAAGCCCCCTACACATGCACACCCCGCCCCTTATAATCCCTTGTAATTAGCTCTTTTTCAGAGACTAACCTTTGAAGAACAAATATAAGACCAAACATATCAGGAACAGAGAAAAATATTCATGGCTTCTGGACAGCAAATATCTTTTCTTACACAGATGCCTCCTCCTTCACTTTAGGGTGAGAAGAGAGTTGTCTTTATGCTTAGACTGTGTGCTAGTTTCAAGATTTCTTCCCAAATCAGAACCTGTCAGAGGCCAGGCCTACTCATTTCCTGACTTAATGACAGGATCAAGTTTTGCACTTTATTGCCTTAATTGGTAGAACTAAAAATGGTATATACTATATCTGTACAGTACATCAGTTAAGAAAGCTGATTCATAGCCATATTTACACTTAGTTATAGCTTTTAAAGAGTTTTGTTTTCTTTTTCCTTTTTCATTACATTTCCTAGTGCAAGAAGAGAAGACAATACTTCTCTTTTACCTAGGTTGTTAGAATGCTCAGCAAAGATGGGGAGACTGGATTCAAACACCCGTTGGCCTTCCTGATTTATTGGGCAACAGAAAATCAGTCTGAATAATTTTGTAAGTTCACAGTTCCATTTCAAAAAACAACAAGAAGTTTCCAGCTCCAACGAATTGTTAAGTATCTTACCTATAATGGAAGAGAACCAACAAGGAAGCACTGCATGGAGAATATCTACAACTTCTTAGATGGAAGATATTTCTCAGAGCTTTGGCACTTGAGTTCAAATCCTAACTCTATGTTCAGCTAAAAAAGGAATGTGAACCTGAGGTCTTCTCATCCTCAGATATTACCCTGTAACTAGGTTATAGCACATGAGAAAGATAATTATCCCCATTTTGTGAATTGCCTTTGTATTTATTAAACATACCAGAAGTTAAATTTGCTTTTGGAAAGGAAGTGTTCAAAACTTTTTGAACATTATGCTAATTTCCTAGCATTCAAAAAGTAAAATACATTTTACTGAATTTTCTAAAAGCCATGAAAATATCTCTTGGTCACTAGGCCTGCTAAAGGCTTATTCACTTGCAATCTCTAATTATTTGAGAGAGATTCAGAGGTCTCCTTCTCTGAATCAAAAAAGCAGAGAGGAAGAGGTGTGCAATGCTTTGTTACTCACACGCACAGTGAGAAGGGCAGCTAAAATTTGAACCCAAAGATACCATATAATCAGTGAAAGGCTTACTGCTAGGATCTTCAGATTAACAGTCATGCGGTCTTGCCAGACAAAGCAGACAATGTGGGGCAGGTACAAGGTGAAGTAGATCACTCCGCTGCAGGCAGCTGCTAGATTTGCTTTGGAGAAGAAGGTGCTGAACAAGAAACACTGCATTATGGTGGCTGTGGTGAACGTCAGTAGGAATAGAAAGAAGAGAAGTGGACTGCTATAATGTAGTACTTGTCCGCACTGTAAGCAAAAGGAAAATGGAAAAATTTAGAAGTATTGCCACTTTCTGAACTAGCAGAAAAAGGTCAGAATTGCCATTGACATGTAACTTGTAATGAGTAATAAGCTAGTCTTGCTTACCTAATATGACTTCTAACTCTCCCAGGCAGTAATGTTTCAACACCTGAGGTCATTACAATAACAAATCCTTCGTCTAACTTTTTCCCTGCTCCTGGATTGTGACTTCAGGTTGGTACAATAGGCTGTGGAGTTCATATTAATATTTGATGACTGACTTAAGATCATAACTGATTGAAAGCAGACATTCTGTCCCTGTCTTAATAAGCAAATGATCCCAAGCAAGATGTGTCTGCTTGGAAATTCGTACATTTAAAATAAAACTATTTGAACTATCATAATAAATTTTCATTGATCTCTTCTCCTCTTCTCCTCAGTCCAATTGCTCAATGTGCAGGAAAGAACGTAAGGAAGCCTGACAAAACGCATTTTAAAAAAAAAAACCAAACAAACAACCCAACAGGAGAACTATAAAGCTTCTGCACCTAAATGATAGTCAAACTCCAGAAGGGTATCATAACTGAGGAATCCACGTGCAGTTGCTCAGAGATCCTTGTGTACTAACTGTCCCACTGGGTGACCTTTTATTGACCTTTCTTCCTTAGAGCTTTTGTAGATTAAACGCTCCCTCTCAAGAAGAGCATGGACTGCTGCTGATTATCTATTTACTCCTAAAAAACAATGTTGAGACCTACTTATTACGTTCAACTTTGTTTTGAGCCTTATATAAGCCTCAAATAGATCTGTAAGGCTATAAATAGGTCTCAACATTGTTGCAACATGCCACTGGGCCCCTGAGACTGATTTCTTTATCAACAGTGATACAATCTCTCATAAGAATGTATTTACAAAGGTGCCTCACACTGACATAGTGAAAGGCAGGAAAGGAAGCGAATTATAGGTATAAGCACATTCCTCTCTGATATTAACTACCTCCTGATTTTTAATTAAACCAGTGTAGTAAATAAAGTAAGCTTTCTCTATCCACCCAAGCTGTAATGGAACTGCAAGGAACTAGAACAACTCACTAGGGCAGGTTGATAAGACAGAGTCGATTGAACCCTAACTATGCATTTATACCAATACCAGTTCCCCACATCAGAAAAGATGCAAGGGCATTCTTCCTTATCAAAATGCTACAGTTTTATATAACTAAATATAGCAGCTAGGAGGAGCTTGGTTCTCAGGTAACAGAGATAAGAGGTCGTCCTTAGAGACAACATCCAAACTGTCCAGAAAAATTACAAAAATTACAGCAATTCTGAGTCACAGAAGCAGAGGTGTGTTTTGGTTTTTTTCTTTCTTTTTCTTTTTTTTCGGGCTGTCCTGAAAGTTCTGTCCTTGCAGTCTCTTTTTCCATTGAAATAGTGGCATAATTTGTAAGCAGGCAAGCACTGAATATTATAAACGAATCACATATGGTGAATTACAAGATTAGAAGTCTTCATATTATGATCCCTTCTATTTAAAGCAACAATTATTATTTATTGGGAGATCTGCCTCTGTCTACAGGAAATACAGCATACAGAGTAACCAGCTTGATGTATTCTTCTGGGGGGGATCTCACAATAAATCTTACTAGTGAATTTATCTTTCTGTCTCTGCCAAGTGCTGATGCTGTCATGAGGTCTGCTTAGAAGAACGTGCCTGCTACATGCTGTGATCAGAACAAGCCACCAGCCATTCCCACCTCCCTATGAATAGTTACTATTCTTTCTCAACAGCAAACTGGTATCAGCAGGGCAAACACAATAGTGAGTTTGAGAGTGTCAATCCTTACCATAATCAATGCTGTGAGGAGGAATGTGCTCACAGCCATCATGACAAAGCTGTCTAGGAACCAAGTGCACCAAATCACCCCATTAGTTATACCCCTGTTCTTCATAGCCTCTTTCAGACGCATTTCCTTCTCCAGCACTATACTCTTCACAGTCATAGAAACTGAATATATCCAAGCTAGCACCATGAAGATGGGAAAGGCGCGGTTTAAGGTGATCATGAAGCTACCAAAGCAAGAAGGGAGAAATGAATTACATTTAGGGACAACAGAGAAATATTGAGATGAAAAGCAAGAACAAAAAGGAAAAGGAGTGGGCAAGAATGCATTTATTAAAACAGGGGACTGGAAATTCTCAATCTAAACATCAATAACATGTTACTAGTGAACTTTACAAGCAATGTAAATATTAATGAACTAATGGTCACTGCACTCCCATGAGACAGATAAATGTTATTTCTATTTTACAAAGAGGTTCTAAGGGTTACTGAAGGCTACATGTGGTGGCTCATGAAAATACATCTCTCTCCACAGTGAATTGCCATAATGCTTTTAGCATGATCTACAAAGAACATTTTAAGACATATGGTAATGTTAACAATTTGGGAGTGTCACTGTCTTTTTATGCTCCCAAGCTTCTCTGGTGAAATAATTAAACAAATTAAGCATTAAAAGCATCAGATGCTGCCAGCAAGGCTACTGAAATTCATACAAACCATGACTCGGGGAACGCTTTGGAACTGTCCCACATAGTACCACTTCCAAAACGACAGTGCTGGGACAGGCTGCTGTGGGTGGCCCTTCATGTACTGTGATGAAGGCACTGCTCCCTTTCTCTGCCCCAACTGTGCTGTCAGGGTGAGAAAGAGATTTTGGGGTGGAAAAGCTGAAAACATTTTCTATGAATTTGGGATCGCAATTTTTCAATGAAATTACTCTGAAAACCAAACGGTCTTGATTCTTTAAAGGCCAAAGCTTAGAGCTGCTAAAACCAAAAAGGAGCAAAAAACCTTCAGCTTCCTAAATCTGAGCCCTACAGAGCTACATTTTTGCCATATGCTATCATAGCTACTCCATTGTCAAAACAAATGGAAAATCTTCACTTTTTCACCAAAAGTTCCTGAAGAGCAATCTGGCCTGCTGAAACAAAGCCACGCTTTTGTGGAATGGCCTGGGGTACACTGGGTTTTGCCTGTTGCTGGACACATGTAACCCAGCACTAAGCCATGCATAGCACAACATACATGTTTACCATGAGGGTGCACTTACTTCATTTAAGCAGGCTCTCTGAAGAGACAGTCACTGGGTTTGGATATCAGCCCTGAACTGTGTGTGGCTGCTGCAGGCTTCAGAGAACTTTTGCACAGATGGGGTTTCTGCCTCTGCAGTATTCTCATGGGGGAGGAAATAAACAGCAGGCTTGCCAGGGTGACATTTTGTCAGGCTAACAGGTAATGACTGATAAGAATGACAGGTCAAATTACGTATTTCTGCAATCTGCCATTATCTGAAGTACTAGCATTTGCCTGCACAGAGCACACTGACAGAACTATGAAACAATTTCTGTAGTGCCTTTTTTTTTCTTTTTCTTTTCTTTTTTTTTTTTTTTTTTTTTTTTTTTTTTGGGTGAAATGTATACCAAGACAGTTGCAGTAGCACAGATTGCAGCATTGGAACAGGCACACTGTGAATAGGGAAGAGACAGCACTTCGTAAAATCTGGAGCACATGTGCTGGTTCAGGCAGTACTAATGGGGGTTCACAGCCCCACTGCCTCCATGTAGCCATGAAATCTCCACACCTGGGAGAACGGTCTCTTTCGTTACTGAGCAACAAACCACTTCTTTCTCCTTTAACTTCTTTATTCTGCTCTTCACCAGGGAAAGAAACTCCTGGTGCCTGCAATGATGAACTGCAGCCACAGTCCTGGAATCCTTTGCTAGATTCATATGAGATTTAACACAAAAAACAGTCAATCTTCATAAAAAACATGGACAGGAATTAGGGAGAAGGTTAGAGAATGTCAGGTTATTGTTGAAAACTGGAAGGAAAGGGGCTGATGTTAACAGAAACCAATGCTGTACATCCAGTTTGATTGCAGATACTAGTCATATATTTATAAATGGAATCCTGTTCAAGGATATGGTTAGGATTTTGGAAAGAAAGAGTTTCAAGAGCCTAAATTGTCTTGGGATTCTGCAAGGTCTGTAGGTGTCCTCAAGGACCAAAACCTACGGCTTTGGGTATTGGTATATCTAGATATGATTAAGTCCAGGGCTAGGGTTTGGTAATACACTTGAAGAGACTGGGTTGTTGGATTCTTCAAGACTTACAGAGACAGCAAGAGAGGTACCAATTCCATTGGGACAAGCATTTTCTGTTCAATTTTTCTTTAGGAAATGATTCTTTGGAAATAAGGAAAGCTGGGTTTTAGAGATGTAATTAGGGAAAAGAAGCTTACTACCCTTCAGTGGATTCTGCGCAGTTAACTGAAGGATGTAGTGTTTGTTCTAACATGGGTCAGTGCTTTTTGTTCAGTTTTGCTACAGGCACTGGTCATATGCTATAGCATAAGGCTTAGTTTTAGTTAGAGATAAACTTTTTAAAAGATCACATTTTTGCTCGGTCCTGTGTAATCACAGGGGTAGTTCCAGGGCTGACATTGTTAGGGATCAAAGTGTCACAGTTGGGGTGCCCTGTTGTCAACAGATTCTCAGCTGTAATCAATGAGAAAGTTTAGGACAGGTTATTATTATTGCCTGGAAAAGTAAGGCCAAAAAAACCCCCAGATTATTTTTTTGATTTTGTGTGATAGGCAAAAATTGGAAGAAAACTGCTGCTTTTAAGGGCCCAGTGTTTTCTGTTCATTTTAGGTCTGGACACTGGTTGCCTGGATGCAACAAAGGCCAGGATTGGGATTAGGGGTAGAATCTTGGCAAAGGCGGCTTCTGGAGTCTGGGTTATAGCAGGATAAGGAAAGGAACAAATTCATTCAGTTATGTCTCAGTTATTGCTCTTGCATATATACCTTAGGACTAGGGTTAGAACTGGTGCTTGAAAGTCTTAAAGCACCCAGCAATCCAAGTATTCATCAGAATTAAGATAAACTGCTTTTACTCACACGTCATCCACAAAACACGGATATGGCATTTGCTGCAGATAAATTCCTAATGGCACTTCAGTGTTGGTCTGGGTCTTTATAATTCCATGCTCAATCATGTCTTGCAGATATGCAAAGCCTCCCCAGATATAACGTAAATCATCCACAGGATCAGCTCTTGGACCAGGATCCCAGTACCTCAAAAGAAAATTCACACGGAAATCATTTGGGTAAACAGTGGCTTTAGGGGAGGGGCAGGCGGGGGGGTGGGGAGATAAATTAAAAAAAAAATCTTAGCTACTGAAATTGTAGGGGCATTGTCTGGAGTTGTCTCTTCTAGATTTTGGTCTGTCAGGCCACATTGCTTGAGGAAGTATATGACCTGGAAGGTTCTTTTGTTTCCTTTCTCTACACTGACACAGAATACCAATTTTGGCCAAAAATGTACATGAATGGATCATGTAGCAGAGTAACTGTTCTAGAATAGAAATAACTACATTTGGAATACAGTATCCTTGGATATTGAACTGAACAGCTGGATTGCAACTACCAGACACCATTATATTCCCCTATGTAGACAATCCTGAGAAATTATTTCTGCTATCCCTTTAAATAAGTCCATTTGAGGGGGACTTGAGGAGGAACAGCAGAGAAATTCTGCTGTCCAGGAGGAGAACAGCTGGGTCACAATCCACATAGGACTTTCTTGTCTGCCTCTCCCAGTGACAGAGTCAACTAAAAACTTAAGCAGGTTACTGAATAGATTCTGAGCAGAGCCATTCCCTTTGCCATGTATCCATGCATCTACCCACTGCCTGGCTTAACTGTCACAAGAATGATACCACTTGTGTCAGTACCTCGTAACTGGAGATGCATTCTGCACTGCATTACATTCTAACTGTTGGTGAATCCAGTCGGATTTCATGCATGTATCCAACGCAGGTTCTAATGTCCTTATGTCTCTCATATTCATGTTATGGTAGGCAAGAACTGAGAAGGAACCATCACTTACCTGTCTTTGATTTTGTTTGTTTTCTCCACTGCATCTATGTCCATCCGGATCTTGTATTTCACAAGTGGTGGAAGACTGCTGGTTGTAGGTTCTATGTCTGGAAAAACCACACCAGCCCAGAATTTGTTTTCCTCCAGCAGATGAAGGGCTTGATGAGTCAGTTGAGTTTCATCAAGATAACCTTCAAATTTATCCAAAGTCAAGCACTACAAATAATCACAAAGAGAAAAATCGCATGGGAATAAACTAGTAAGAGGTATACATTAAAGCAAACATCAGTGGTTGAAAACAGAAAAGGGAGGTAGGTTCGTCTGAAGTAGTTGCTATTTTCAGCTTCAAAAGCTTATGCTGAAACTATTAAAAGTTGACTCTCTCCTCCTTCCTGAAAGCTTCCCCATTCTAATTCTTATAACAAATTCAAAACACAAGGCATTATCAATACAAGCTCAGAAACATCATTCTCTCTAAAAAGAACGGTAAACCTTAGACTTAGCATTGCTGTGGTCAATGTGAGTGGACGGAATAATTTTGAAAGCAGTTTATTCCTGATATTTAAGGATTGCCTCCTCCAAGCTCAAGAAATGTCCACCCCGACAAGTAAGAAATCCAGCAAGGGTGGTCACTAAGCAGGAGCTCCTGTTGCAATTTAAGTATGACACAGAAAGTTTAGATGTACCTGTACAAAACGCATAGCCAGGACTAGGTTTAGCCAAAGCCTATAGTGCCATATTTACTAATTAGATAGAATGAAATATTTTTAAAAAATATATTTAAGCCACTGTAATCATCCAGCCATGGAAATGTGAACCCTGCCACTTGGACGATACTTGGAAGGTTCCCTCAAATTGGAAGGGCTAAAGCTGCAGCACAGATGAGGTACCAGTATCAGGAACTGTCTCCTGCAGTCTGCATCGAGGAGATAAAATTAACCCAGCTATAAAATAAATCTGGCTACAAGAGCTTTTTAGCAGTCCAGCTGAATCAAAACACTATCCTTTTTCAAGTTTTGGGACATTTTTTTCAGCCTAGGAAGTGCCTGAGTGAACACCAGGGAGCTAAAGGATAAGAAAAGCACATTAGCCATGGACTTCAGCTGAACAGCACTTTGTCAAGTGAAGCGCTAGCAGAGTCAGAGCATAAATTTGAATCTTAAAGTCTCTTAGGTATTTAGGCATTTATTCCTATTTAATGCCAGTCAACTAGTCAATTGATCTTACTGACAATATTGTGTCCCTACTGAACTTTGGTATGTGATTAACCTGCTGTCTTAAGTTAACATGCCTCGGCTATCTCAGTAAAATGTAGTTTACCCTTAACAGCAAACTGCCTTCTTTCTTAGTCTCTGTCATTATTGTGAAATGTATTATTATCACTCCATATAGAAGACACCAAGTCATCAAAATCTAAGCCCTTCATGTCCACCCATTTAACTCCTACTTAACAGGCATTGCAAGACCAAGTTTGTGAACACTACAAACTCCACCATTAGTTATCTGTAAAATTACAAACTTACGTTTGTATATTTAGCTTCTGCCCTTCAGAACTGGCAAGACATTACCAGAGAGAAGTAGTATTTAACCCCCTGATGGACTGGGAAAATACTTATTGAATTACCTTGCTTCATAAAATTCCAGGAGGCTAACTTGTTTGATCTTATCTTCTTTATCATCTCTTGCAGGTCAATAACCAAAAATTACTTCACATCAAAGTGCTCATACAGGCAACTTGTTATTTAATGGGCAGACATCTTAAAGACTCCTTTATTCAACCTTTCCCCGTGATAAATCATGCGGTTTCCTTTAAAACTTGAACTATCACAGTTTAGTGGGATCTATATGAAAATATACTTTTAATTGGCAGCAAAACAAAACAGTGCTTAAATAGATAACTATTATTTTGTAGCTTTACTCTTCCTGCTGTTTTGCAAATGTTCATTCTCCTAGTTTGGTTTACAAAATTAAATTACATAGAGTTTCATGTCAGAAAGCAAAATAAGGCAGAAAAACTTCCTGGTTTGTATGCCAGAAGAGAAATCAAATCAGACTGATGGCTCAGGTTGTATTAATTTTTGGGGGATACGTTTATCCCACATAGTTAATTGACTTCTGGAACTCAGTTTAGTTCTTGCCAAAGCGTCAGTGTTTCCACAGCAAAGTCCTGCTGTGTAACTGTGTCTTTGCAGTGTCTAGAGGACTATTTGCTGTTTCTTTGTTATGAGGAATTATTTTCAAGGTACTTGTTGCAGCTGCAGAACCCATGTAGTTTTCCAGGACAATCTCTGGGAACGGCACAGGCAAAGTACTGATAGACAACCGATCTTGTCTAGATTTTCACTGCAGAATAGACAGTGTCTGGACTAGGCTGAGGAGCAGTATAGGCTGTTATCCAGGGGTCCAGTCAAGGAAGTAGCAAGCGTTCAAAACAGAAACCACAGATCTTTTGCGCGAGTGGTATGAAATCAAAGCTTGTATAAGAACGGAGGCTGACACACCTGTGTTGCAGTAATTCACACCACGTGAAAGTGAAAAGAGATTTTATATTGTAATCTACTAGCCAAAAGCTAGAATTTCTTTCTCTTAACATTAATTGCATTCAAAACAAAGGCTGTATGCTCTACCTAGGCTTTTTTCCAGTGAATTGCAACACAGCTTGTGCTTTCATAAACCTCACTATATCAAAATTCATTCATCCAACCACTTGGAGAAATTTATTTCAGATCTTCTCCCAGTAATTATTTAACAATTTAAAATGGTCCAATGAAGATGGGAAAACCAAAACTAAAATACTAAGAACAGGTTTGGAAGATAAAACCAGAAAATAATAAGCATAAAGAGGTGACTAGGTAGCTCTCAAACAGTTTAGCTGTTCTGTGGCTTAAGATAATCAAAGTGAAGAACAGGAAATTCTTGAGGTGGTGAGGATGAGCAGTCACTGCATAATTTGTGGGATTCTCAGCTGCACCACAGCTTGCAGCAGAGATCTGGAGTCTCCAAAGATAGTTGCGGCAGCACACCTCTCCTCATTGCATACTATGGTAAGCAGTAGGGTGTCCCTGACAGGGAGCTATTTGTTCCCATTGTGCTTGGCACAGTGTGAAAACATTCTTAAATGCTAACAACTCAGTGTGAACAGCAGACTTAAAAGAATAAGCTCCTTACAAAGAACTTTAGGACACAAAGATTATTACCAGGTACAGTAACTGCCCTGATATTGTGGATGTTCCAGCACTGACCTGCTGCAAACAATATATTTCACTCAGCTTGAGTAAGAAAAAATTCTGCTATTGTGATGCAAAAAGATCATCAGAAGAATCAGCAGAGCTTTGTGCAAAAGCTTTATTGTTCCCTCTTGTAATAGCTATAGGAAGGCAGATAAACTCTCAGTTCATGCCTTCTTGCAGGGGATGAATGGTCTTTTAGACTAAACTGGATGGGAATTAGGAGAGCTGGGCTTGGTCCTGTTGCCTGCAACTAGTATCAATTTTCTCTGTGAGGCTGAGGTTCAGCTTATTTAACCATTAAATAATAGCTAAATATTTACTTTTCTGTCAGAGATGCTTGTAAGATGTAATTCATCTCTATAAACACCCTGACCCTCATATAGCAGACGCTAAGTGTTGAGTTCCCAAGTATTAATATTACTGCCAACAGCAACAGTTTTTTAAACTCTCGGAGTTAATCTGCAACATTGCAGGGTCCAGTAGTTTTGCCTGGGCTCATAAGTTTACAAAGAAGAGCTGGCATTTCATTTATCTAACTTGGCAGGAATCGACCCCATCTCAGGTCCAGTTCCAAACACATCTTTATCTGTAGTCAGAAATATACAGGAAAAAAAAAAATCCAAAACACCTCCTGGTGTCACTTACTCAACTCTGGGAAGGAATGGATGCAGCAGTTTGCCTAGCCCTCTAAAAAAATACAATCTTTTTTGCACTGGACTCAGACTGAGTCTGACGAACTCATCAGTAAGTCAGATTGCCCATACCAGAGTAACCTCTTGCTAAAAGCATCTTCCAAAGTATTTTTATAATGGCTTGATATTTTCATCTACATTTTTAGCATTTTATTTATGTAATGAAACTTCACCTTACTTTCTGCACTGTGGCTCTCAAAAAGCCTCAGAGACCCCCACTAAAAACACGGCACCCTAGAGAAGGGGGTACAGATTCCAGGAAAGGGACACAGACATCTTGTCAGAAGTGGCTACAGAACAACTGGAAACTCCATCATTGGTTTCAATGGAATTTTGATCAGGTGCTTAAAAACCTGAAGGGGGACTTACCAAAGAACTATTAGCTTCTCTGGTCTTGCTGAAATTAGTGGCCCGTCAGTTATTAGTACTTGAGTTTTTGCATTCACTTTCTGCCTCTCAGCATCAAAGTGTGTTCAGACATTCAACCAACATTTTGAATACAGCATTTAAGGATCATCAAATTGAAGGGGTTTTTTTAAATAATAGTAAGTATTCATGTTCTTATACTGCTGTATTATTTTAAAAACATGCTTTTAATATTGAGATTAAATTTGAAACAAATGAAGATGTCTTATGATTTTGACCTTCTTGTCTGTTGCCACAGACCCCAAGTACTACCTACCCTGCTTTAAGACATTCTCTACAAGTATTCCCAGCAGTGGGAGGGTTGACCTTACCTCCAGATACTGACTGAGCAAACGCAGAGCTCGGTCTGCAGCACTGAAGATGTTCCGCCAGTCAAAGTCTGCCATTCCCTTCTCCCGGTTCCCTGGAGACCCATTGTGGAGAAAGTTGATTATGTGTTCAGCGGTTAAGCCTTCAGCACCTAGCTGGCTGTTCAAGAAGTCCCTCACTGTAGGGTGCTTCAGAGAGTCCTGAGGAAACACATCAGGACAGCTTCACTACAATGATCCTCTTCACATGCTCTGTTCAGGTAGACAGGTTTCCATTTCCATAGCTCTTTGAGCTAAGAAGTAGTACAAAAGGGTATGCTAAGGAATTAATTTTATAAACGGGCAATTGCGTAGCTGAACTGGAGGTGAGACTTGAAGAATGGATGAAAAGAAATTTATCCTTGACTATTTATTGCATTTTTTCCTTATAAACAAGAGGATAAATGTAATAAATATGTAATCCAACAGTGAAGAGTGTGGAAAAACAAATGTTTTCTCTAGTATGAACTGCTTTATGAACTTTAACTACAGATATTACTTACAACTGATTGAAGTCAGATCTAAGGGATGTGGAAATAAGCAATTTCCTAAGGTAGTAAATTGCTGGCCCCAGCAAAAACATGGTTCTACTGCCTTCTTTGCCTATGCAGAACCCAAGAAAATCAAGTTGTCTGTTCTTGAAGGACATTTTGGAGAGACAGGGAAGCAGCGATTGCTGCCTTTATTAAGAAGTCATTAACCAGATTCTAGAGAGCGTCCAGATCTCCGGTTTTGCCACAGAGATGCTGTAATGCATCTAAGACTAGCCTTCAAACCAAGCCCAGTAACCAGTCCAACAGCCCTAAAGGCCACAGATTCCTTGCTGCAAAGGCTGTGCTTCCAACCAAATCTTCCAAATTAGTTCTCTTCTCCCTTAGTAAAAATAAAGGATGGTGAAAGGCTGCTCTTACTGAGGATCCCTACTAAGTTATAACATACACGGATCATATTCATTTGCAGGCTGTTTTGAAAGAAGTGCCACAGCTGAGGTCCTACTTCTTCCCAAGCTTTGGTCAACAGTCTGAGGCGTTCAAGTTCCTCAAAAGTGGAGTTTGCCTACGGAATAAAACAGTAGAAAAGAGTGTTAGAAAGCTAAGGAGATAAACAAACAGGATTTATGATCAAGCCATTCAGTGACAGTGAGACCTGTAACTTACAAATGTTGTAGTTTTTACCTTCAATACTTAATAAACTTATTAAAATACCAGAAATAATCCTCAGAAAAAGGATTTGTAAAATCCAACTGGAATCAAAGTCACTTAGGATAAATTTCTGTTGTATATGTAATGGAAAAACAAGTGCACATTAACCCCAGTGAACTTCAATTCCTTTAAATACTCAGGTTTTAGATAGAATGATTTCTTCCTCTCTTTTCCCCCTTGACTATTTCTCTCCTTTAAGAACTGAAAAGAAAGATGATGATGTGGGCAGACAAATAAATAGGAGGCAGTTGGAGAAGACAGATACTCTCATAGTTAAGATATTAGTTAAGATTTGAAATGTTGGGCTGCTGTAAATCTGATGTTTTCCTGTGTGAACTACGAGTAGCAGTTCTTCTGTGCCTTACGTAGATGTTGAGAGTAAGTGAACTGCTGGTTATGAGGTCACCAAAACCTAGGTCATATGCAACCTTGATTTAACTGCTTGGATTCGTTTCACCCAACTTCAGGCACTTAGCTGAAGAGTCCAGGCTCCATCCTATTTTCATGAAGTGAAAATTATTTATCATTTCAACATATATAATACTAAACCATGATGTTGCTATTCGTTTGCAATCTCTCAGTGTTAGGTCTCAATGAGCCTATCCAAGCCTCGGAGCTGCCCCTTTTAAACATTTACCGACACAGAGCTGCTGATGTTCCTACATCTGTAAAATACATATAAACATTACTATTTTTCCTAGTGTAAATGTGGAATCATGGCAACAAAAGCCTACTTGAGCTGGAAAAAGCACATAGTGTGGACCAAAGATGGGATGAATCAGTGAAGATCTGTCTCCTGTTTTTTAAATGAAGAATAACTGTCCCTCCTCTGATGACCATCAGAACAAATGGAGTTCTGAGAAGAAAATCCGATTAGGTTGACGTAGCTGGGTCGCTGTTTTTCAAAAGGTGTTTCTTAGGATGCAATTTTTTAGAAACAGACATTTTTGTATTTCAGAACAACTTACATTTTTTAGGATTTGCCGTACAGAGGGTGAATCAGGAGCAAAGAGAATTTTTCCCATCAGCAGGGGCTTCACAGCACTCCAGGCTATTTTGGTTAAAGGGTTTGATTCCAAGTTCTGGATCAATGCATTACAAAAGGGTGCTAAAGACAGAAAGACAGACAGTCTTTATGTAACCCTACTCAAATTCTACCATACATAATGTCCTGCAGGGCTTTTTTTACTGGCAATATGGACAGCTTAAAGCCTTTTTAATCTGAATGGGTTAAGCACATTCTGCAATGTAGAAGTACAACATCTGAATAGATGGAAAAGACTATTAAGCAGATATTGGAGTTCTAAAGTAGACACCAGTAGAAATTGGAAGAGCAAGCATAAATAAATAAAACCATCTGAAAGTTGCTGTTATTTATAAGGCATTTCAAATGGAAGGAAACTAGACTGCTCAGATCTTACTGAACAATTTTGAGCTCTAACTGCTTTTCTCCTAATGAGTTAGCTCCTTTATATTGTAGTTGATACTGATACAAAGGTATTTTTCCTCCTATTAGTGGTTAATTCTTACACAGTATAAACTATTGGACTGGAGATCCAGCAGGCTTGAATGCTGAACTCCAGAACAGTACAGAACTGGATCCTACAATAACTTAGAACTAAACATTTTAATGTAAACTTTTCTATCTTACTCCTGCACTACAAAGTAATTAGTTGACTTGGATAGCATTCAACTATTTTGTTCCCAGGCGGAAGAAATGGAGTACTGAGCCTTTTACAGATCTTTTGAAGGTTCAGACATGAGTAAAGCCAAGTATCAACACGAACAGTGAAAGATAGGAGTCTCTCTACAGGCAAAGTGCTCACCTGTACTTTGTAACCATACAACCATATCTACAACAGCAGAAGGGACACAGAAATCTACTACCAGCTATAATGTGGCTGTTAGTACAGAAAAAAAATTGCTGGTGGTCTCAATGTAGAGAAAAACTAAATAGCAAATGGAAGGGAACACAATAAAAAGATAAAATAACAAATGGTAGAAAAGATAACATTGGTTCCTCTTTGCATTCTCTCCTATTACAACAGCAAAAAGATAAGTGAGGAAATCAAAGCAACAAAAACCAGTAAATTGAAATACTTTCTATGCGAGATTTAATTATGCTGTAGAACATTACTGCTACAAAATATATGTACTTTTATGCAGGAAGAGAACAGCTGCCATGTATCAAATTGAATATAATTTAAAAGAAGAGATTTTAAAATTCCTGTGCTCAAGGCCATCAATCAAGTTGAGAGACTTTAAAAAAAAAATTATCTTAGAGAAAAGTAATTCCAGAATGCACCAGTGTATTTTCCTGAACCTTCTTCAGAAGCATCTAGTTCTTCCTGAGATCAGTAGCATATATTAGAAGATAAGACAGAGGGGCTGTCTTAATTATGATGATGACAATGTTTATGCCTTCATACTGAAAGCAAATGCATATTTCTGTCAGTTCTCAATTCCTGGGCTTCTCCGCTTCCAGCTATGAAGTAAGTATGAAGTAAAACCATTTCACCTGTCTCTAATTTCCTGAATCAACTGCTTAAAAATGTTATTTTATAAAAGCAACAGTGGTATTCTAACATAAGTGCACCTGTCTACAGTCTCTGTAACAGTTTGGTGGAAAAACTTACTGGTTGTATTATCATAAAGATAACTGGATTTCTTCTTTGTTGAGTCAATCCCCAGAAAAGCTTTGTAGTTATTATCTTCATACCAGTTGAAGGAAAGCACTCTGGATCCACCTCCTTCTGGGTAGCCACAGAAAAGATCAGACAGGGAGCTCACCAACTGGCCTAAGGATTCTGGCCTTCCATCTTGTACAAATGGTTGCAGAACCATTAAAAGGTCCTGAACGCTTGGCTTCCTGGCTAGCTGCAGGAAGACAAGACTTCGTTAATTGCAACCCTCAAAGGAGGTAAATATCTGGCAAGGTCTCAGTTGTGCCCAGACTGGTAAAGTCTGGGTGCAGTCAGAACCTCATCCTTTTATCTCCTCTGTCCTGGTCATAGGCACCACTTTCAGTTCTTGTTCTTTCATGTCTTTTCTGAAGAAAATAATATGCTTCATAATTGCTAGTGGTTATGTCTACATTTATTTTGTAATGAGAGAAGAATGAATTTCTAAGGAATCAGCTCTTCCCAAACAAGTCTATTTTCTTTCTGGTAAAGCAGGTAACTGGAACATAAATAGAACAAAGGAAAAGGAGGACTGTGCGCTACCCAGAAAAGTGATGCCATCTTTATTAGACCACTTACCTTTTGCACTGCTTGAGAGACATTAGACAGCACCCTCCCCCAGGCCTTCAGGTCAGCACCTGGTGAGTTTCTGTCCAACACAGTGGGAAGCTGTGAATACATCAGAAATACAGGCGAGTTTTGTATAGTTTCTACATGACAACAGCTATTACAGTGAGAGAAGAAAATCCAAATGACATCTCTTTAGCTCAAATACATTGAGTTATTTGGAACAGTGAGTCTTGTAAGCCTGTCTTGTGGGGCCACAAATCCAGTACCCGCATGCAGACTCACACAGCAGCCTGCGTAAGTGTTCTGACTAACATGAGGCCGAAACAGTCACAGGCCACTGAAAACATAGCTTGGGATTTGTTCTGCTTATCTAAGCCCACCATGCCAAAAGGTGCAAAAATGGAGGAGGAACGCAGGAACTGGGATTTCTGAGAAGCTGCTTCTCACAGAGGCTATTCTTCCAGTGAGATGTACAGACTCTTCATAACTTCTGAATTTAGCACAGGTTGTGATACAGAAGCCCCCATTTACCATGGAGGTAAGTAACTGGTAGTACTTTACGCTTGAGAGATTTCCTGATTTTGGAGATAGTCTGCTCCTCGCTGTCTGTCAGATCTGACAGAAACCATTACTACTCTAGGCTCCAGCAGACTGGCCAAATGGCCTCTCCAACAGAAGTTAATGCTTTAGTTATCACTGGCTTCTTAAGAAACAGGTGACACCATGGCATGCTGTCACGTACCACTTCTCTTGCATCACTGCCTCCTTCTTTGTCAGCTGTCTAAAGAATCACATGTGCTCCTGGAGTTAGCACTCTTGAGGCTTTCTCAGGCATCTATTTCTTCTGGTATTACAATAAAAAATAAAGCTGGACTTTTAGATAGCTAGACTGTAATATTCATGAGATAAGCCCCTAAAAAGACTTCCCCAAAAGTCTGTAGCTATACACCCTGCTGATTCCCTGACATTCCTTTCAGTCAGTAGGTGGTTAAGAAAGCAAAAGACAGCTGCACTGTGTAGGTACCTGGCAGGGAATCACAAAGGCAAGAGTTTTTATGGAAAGCTTATGTTAGCATGTTCTGATCTGTCACTTGCAGTTCAGGCAGGAAGTATACACACACAATGCTTCAAAATACACTTTTCCTTTGTCCCCTAAGGGGAACCAGTCTCTGCAAAGATTATACAGGATTCTTGGAGCACTTGCCTTAACCTGGCTGTTTTCAAACTGTGAGCAACAGAGATTGTAAACAATCTGAAGCAAACCAGAGAAAAGCCTGGGATAAATACGGAATTAAGAACTAGCTAGAGGAAAAGACAAGAGAAACAGAGGCAAAATTACATGTTTGCTCCTAAATATTATTTCTTGCAGGAGGCATTCAGTATGAATCAGCTCTTAATAGAAATGCCCTAAAATGACTGAATTTGTACTCAGCTAGTTCGTGCTCTCTAGAAGCACACATAAGACAAGATCAGCAGACATTATATACAAACTACACTCTCATCTGACCTAAATATCAGAGCATACAGTTGGGAATGTTTATTGACCCTACGCACAGAGGAGGATGAAAGCTTTCCCCAAAATATTTTTCCAACTGTTTTCATATTCACTGGAAGTGAATATGGTGTCATGAAAAAAAGGAAGAGCATAAACATTGAAGAATTTCTTTCCAACAATAGAAGGCCCAATTCTGGAATCCACACTCAGCTGCCCATCTTAAAATAAGCCCCACTCAAACAAGGAGCTCTGCAGAAACAAATTCTGGTATGTGATTGATTATACTATACAACTGTAGCCTGAAGACCATGAAATACAGAGTGACCGACAGTGTAAGAGTGCAGAAAATAACACGGGTCTTGAATACATCGGTATTTCTAATCTAGAAGTTTTAAAACTAACATAGAATTTTAAAAAGTCCAATGCAGATTCATTCTGCACGTGTAACTGAGTGTAGATTTACACTCAGTTTGATCACATATCAAGTGCACGTGGTCATACTGATCAAAGCAGCTGTTTCAGCAACATGTGTCTATGCTTAGTGAAGAACTGCTTATCTTCACCCAAAATTGCAATAAGATATTAAAGAATTTTATTTTCATTTATTTATAAGGTTTAAAGAACTTCAAATGAAGCTTAAACAGGCAGATTCAAGAACAGCAGTGCTCCAGAAAGAGGCTCATTTTCCCTGCTGCAGCTGAGCCAGCCAGACAGTAAAGGAAGGGTTTTATTTTTCTGTTTCTGTTTTGCTATCAAAAATGTGAGTTGCTTTAATTTCTGGCAAAAGCACCTAGAGGATATCCATGAGCACATGAAGGATTTGAGTGTATGTTTATGCACATACATAGCTGAATATGTTGATCACAAATTCAACAAGAAACATGAATTTCAAAGTGGTGGAGAAGCACATTGTAAAAATAACTGTGGCAAGGAGTGCTTATGCAGTCTACCTTTTAGTTTAACAGGAGTAACCGAGATGGATTTTGACTTAAAAGGGGGACTTCTGCCTTGGAAAAAACCCCCAGAAATATATTAAAATTAGTATTTAGCAACTATAATGCTAGGAGTGTGGAAAAGCTTCTACCAACTTGAGGTCTCATCATGCTAGGCATCATGAAAAGATAATCCCTCTTCTGCACAGCTGGGTACATATTAAAACCCAGGCTATGGATACCCTTCCAACACACAGACTTCCAATACTCAGAGGAAGTCTTCGCAGTCAGATCTTGTAGTAACAGACCAGACCATAAGCCTGCATCTGAACACCCAGTCTTTCACAACTCCAGATTTTGGTTTCAGGTTTATGTTCCTATTTCCCATGTGAGTCTATTTTTGTTTAAACATAGACAACTGCTTCATCAAATCTCATCTTTCCATTTTATTTGATACGGCAACAAAATCATGACATGTTAGCAGCTTAATTTTAAAGCTGGGCAGTGCAGTGTGCATATTCATGTGAAGTCCTTAAATGCTGAAAACCTATCTTAGAAGTACTGTAGCATTAATTCACTGCTACTTCCAGCAAGTATCAGATATATGAACATATCTGAATATATTTTTAGAAATGGAACATAGCTTTCGAAAGCTGACCACAGATTCTTATCAGGATTGGCAAAATTACATGGGCACAATGAATGACTGTCAATACTACAATAATCAAACAGTAATTTGGCTGGTGTGTCAATTAAAGCTTCTGGCATCTTGTGTTCCCAGTTATGAGCAACTCAAAGCTGAACAAAATCCATGTTAAATTGATCATGATGTTACACTGCTGTGGCAGCAAAGTCTGATCAATACTTTCTATGTAATTTTAGCAGCTGCTCATATATCCTGCCTGCTGTATACAGCAAACTGCCAATGTGATGGGCTCATGACGTTAAGTTACAAGCTGAAAAACAGCAAGTTAGATTCATTGTTGAAAAATGCAAAGGCATGACCATGGGGAAAACAAACACAATGATGGGCTCTAAGTTTGCTGTCATGAGGAAAGAGACCTTGGAGTCTTTATGAACAGTTCTCTGAAAGCACCAGCTCAGTGTGCAGAATACAAATGAAGTATTAGAAAAATATTAGGAAAAGAACAGAGAGCAAAAGCAAAAAACAACCCCACCAGTATGCCATTTTATGGATACATAAATAAACATATATATGCATATTATTACTTTTAAATATATAATAAAATATAAATAATAAGAAAGAATTAATTAAAAATTATATAAAATGGCATAATATCCGTACTGAACCAAGGTTGCAGTTGTGGTTAATTTATGGCAAGAAGGTCACAGTAGAAACAGGAACAGCACAAAGAAGGGCAATGAAAATGAACAGAGGTAAGGAAAAACTTCTTCTATAGAAAGAGTGATGAAAGCCAGTACAACTTGTTTGTGATGGTTTTCTTTTTGTTTGTTTTGTTTTTTTAAAAAGGCTCATATGGATATCCCAAATCAAGCTGCATCGTGACTTTGACTTTAGCATAAAATTCTGTCATGCTGCATGGAGCAAAGACAGGATGGGTTGTATGGGATATTTTCAGAACCCTCAGCAAGGTCACTGTAGGTCTTGCCACCCACTGTTTTGCTACATAGACTGGAAAGGCCAGATAATAGTTCCACACACACTGTGATTTTAAAATTGCATTTGAAACTTTTAGTTCTGTTGTACTGTGAATTTCATCTGTTTTATCCCAAAGCATACTCAGAACTGTCTAGTGTCCTGCTGATGGTAGGTTAATGATCACACATCTATAACCTTACATTTGCAGGGGTAAACAAAGAAAGACCACTTGGAACATTGGTGATGTACTACAAAGGTAATTCTTGAAGGGCAATGTAATATCAGCCAAAAACCCGACAACATAAGGCAGGATGATTGTGTTAATACTTACCAGCTGAAATAGCTTAAAGAAATCAACATTTGCATACAAGGCATCTTCTACTCTTTGTAGGCTTTCCTGGGACAAGGCACACATGGCCTTGTGCACAGAAGGGAGACCTCTTCGGCTGCTGAAGATAATAAAGCGGTCCAGGAGCATCTGACTGCAAGCAATGTCCTTCAGAGTCAAGTTAGGGACACCGTAGGCAAACTGCAACCAAAACCAATGTTTCAGGAACCTTCATACTGCTCAGGAACAATTAAAAATTTATCAAAAGTGGACACCTTGCTATCAGCCCCTGCTAATATTTTCATGAATGGCAGAAGGATGCGGTCAGCTGAAGCATCAACTCCTGAACCACCCTCACTTGATGTTATGCTAGATCACCTTGCCTTCAGTCACGTTTTTCCTCTTTTCATTAGTGATTCTTCCTTTCACTGAGAAAGTTCTTCTGAGTCTTCTTCCCTTTATCATCTAAGCACACCTGATGCCATGCCACCCATCCTTGTGGTTAAGGAGGGATAGCTACGGCTCACTTGAAAGTATTTCCCCAGGACCAACCCATTGTGCCACATCACTCTACCTTTTGTGTTTAGGCTAGTCACATTTTTGCTGTCAGTTGCTCTAAGAGAAAAAGGCCAGTTCCACTGATTCTTAAGCTTGATTTCCCTCGGTATTTTATTTCAGTTATGACTATTCCACCCCAATGCTTCCCCACAGCCATTATTCATTGTCACTGTGCACAGGCATACAGCCAGGCTTTACAAAGCCATTTTAACATTAAACCACACCCATCTACTGATTACCACTTCTAACATAAACATGGAACAGAAAAAAACAATTATCTTTAGTGTTCAACCACTGTTAACAGATCAGTTTATACTTAAATCAACGTGAATGCAGAATAACTCCATAGAAATCAGTAGATTTACCCGGGATTTACACTGTTGTAATGGAATACTCTTGATAGTCTACGATTCAGATCTACTTGCTTTATAATGGACAGAATACATGGCAATATAATAAAAAGTAGCACTGGACACTGCTCATAAGATACTGTTCCCATCCTCTGTCCATCTCGTTTCACAGTACAAATTGTAAGGACAAAAGTTCACAACTGTGATGACTGTAAATGCCTACTATGTGAGACAAATACAGACTTTCAGACAAACAAGAACTATGCACTGACACAGTATCATTAGGCTAAATGAATATAGTAAGCTGCATAGAAAAAGAAATCATCAAAATCTGCACAGAATATAACTTTCTTTAGAAAAATAATCTGCTGAGCATTCCAGTCTTTAAGACATTTGGATCAAAACAAACACACCACACCTATACCAGGTCAGTCATAGGTGCACATTTATTTCCTATCTAAGCAAATTAACAAGGCCATCTAAGAGATTCTGAACATTATCAAAATTTTATATCTGCAAATCTCCTATAGTTAGCAGCTGAGACTTGTTTGGTTGTGCCTGTAAAGAGAAATATTTAAAAACCCAGAGGAATGAGAAAAAAAACTTCACTCGGTTGATTTGGAGAGTGGATTCAAGCTTGAGGTGTTATTCATTAAGTGCTTCAGATGTCAGAAGCTACCAACAAAACTGCAAGTGTGGCTGTGGAAAGTCAGCATCCAGAATAGGAAAGGCAGGGGAAGAGAGGTCTAGTACAACATTGTATTTTGTCTACCGTGACTGCCCTGAGTTTCATCTTATGAAGCTGCAGTTGACAAAAAAAAAGCACCCAAATTACGCACAGATTGTGTATTGGCATAACGATGGAAAAAAGGGATGTGAATTTCTACTAAAAGTATCTGAGAGGTACTGTCACTATCATCACTATAGCTGTGATGTGACCACTACTGTTAACACAAGTTGTACAGTGTGGAGAGAGGCAGAATGCAAAAGAGGAAATGCAACTGACAGATACAGTCTGGCTTGCAAAAAACCTCCAAAACCAAACACCCCCACTCTCCCTCAAACTGGAACATTTGAATTGGATTTAACTGACTTTATGTCAGTGAAAGAATTTGCTTATTTGTTCAGTCACTTATGTCCTGGGGATGTGTGTGAAAAGAACAGCATTTTTTAACCACGTATGCCTGATCTGGCATGGTCCTCACCATCCAGCATGAACTGCAATGAAACTGAGCTGCACAGGGAGGCAGCCTGGGAACCTTGTTTTGACTTGTGAAACGAGGAAACTGTGACATTAACATCATTGAGAAGGATTAAACACAGAAAAAAAGAAAAAAGATAGGTTATTTACAAACTGTAACTGCATTTCAAGAATGTTCATGAACAGATGAGATTAGAAAAACATCAAACCTCCGCCCTTCCAATTTTTCCGGTAGGGTGGGCTGTTGCCAATCTTTCCTGAACTTATTGTGTTTTAACATCAGTCTCTTATCCTTATCTTAGAATGACTCAAAAAAGCAGGCCCTCAGAGGAAAACTTCAATACTTTTTTTTAATCAATGTGTCACGGTTTGGCCAAAGCTGGTAAGATGAAGTCCAAATTATTTTTTCAGCTAGTTGGCCGTTTGATCAGGTTTAGCTTTCAGCTCTGTGTGTCATTTCCTGCACTCCCAGGCGGCTCAGACCTAGATCTGCAGCCAGCTGTTGGCAACAGTCAGGCTCTTGTAAACAAGTTGCTTTCAGGTTGATTAGCTCTGTGCTGTCAGAGCCAGGGGGAGAGGGTGTACAGAGATATGCAAGCAAACAGAGAGCAGAGCAGCATGGAGAACTAGAGATGAACTCTCATAGTTGAGGCTTAAGACAGCCACAGATATAGGTTCTAGTCGTGGCTCTGCAACTTCTACCTCAACCAAAAGTCCAGCCTGAGTAACTTGCTTATCAAGGTCTATAGGAATTAAGCAATTTATCTCCCACAGGAGATCACGTGTTCAGTTCCTACTGAAAGTAATTCTCTTGTGGTCTTTTGAAAATTATGAGATTAGTTTTTCTGCATCAGTTGCTCTTAGAGGAAGTATTCACAGCACTTACTTTCCTCATAGCTGTAAATCAGCTCTTGTGAGATGATCTTCTATCCCTGTGATTACTGCTAACAGGAAAACTTTATGGAGGACAGCAAAAGTGGTATTTAACATCAGGCCTCCTCCAGCTTCATCTCTAACTGATGTTCAGATTTCTTTAATTTCCAGCATAAAGAGAACTACATCTCTTTCTACATCAGCACAGAAAATACAGCAGAAAGACACCATGTTCCATCCAGCAGGTTTCAATCATACTTTTGGTGACGGTGTTGAAAACTTCAGTCCTGCATACACTGGCAGGCAGAGATTTTAACAGTAGATGAATGAATGCCACTGGGGAGCTAATAGAGACTAACACAGCAGCACAGTTCTCCTGGCGCAGCAGTTCTCTGACGAAGTAGCAGTTAGGGATGAAAAGGGAAAGAGAAGCCCAGCAGGATATCTGTATATAGTCATCTTGTCACGAGCAGCAAGGAAGCAAATTTTCACCATCTCAGCTGATACAGAGGTGTGAAAATAAGTAGGATGTATCAATTGACACTGGCTTTGGTATGGTCTTGCAGTATTGCTTCATGACAAAGTGAGAAGAGGGGAGGGCTTCCCCTGGTACTAATCAAGAATACAGTAGATAAGTAATCTGGCTACTGGTCACACCAGCTGGAACCTGTGGCACACAAAAGGAACTGCATGCAAGTTCATTAATGCCCTCCCTCTTTCTGGCCACACACAGTTCCAGCATTTGTGTTTTATGTGGCAGTGAAAAAGAGGAATTGTGTCTTTCAGCCTCAATTATTCACTTGCTTCCACCCACACACTAACACAGTGTAGAAATTGTTCCAGAGTTCTGATTCAGCAACATTCATTCATTACTACAGCATTCCTTGCAGAGCTCCCAGCCACCAGTAGATGCAGAGACAGTCTGGACTTGGTCAAACACAGTCCCCTGCTTAGCTGCTTCAGGAGGGATTTGACCTGCAGTTTTCACTCTGAATTTTCTGAGCAGATCTATTATTCAATCACAATCTAAGAAAGTGAGTCTGCTTCTCCACTCCCACCTATTCATGTGAGTCAATGCCATAAACCCACCATATTATAGAAGGCAAGGGTAGGGACTGGGACTACTGCAGAAGGCAAGGGCAGGGACTGGGAGAATGAAGAACCGCCCACTGTAGGAGACGAGCAGGTTCGAGACCATCTAAGGAACCTGAAGGTGCACAAGTCCATGGGACCTACCGAGATGCATCCGCGGGTCCTGAGGGAACTGGCAGATGAAGTTGCTAAGCCACTATTCATTATATTTGAGAAGTTGTGGCAGTCCGGTGAAGTTCCCACTGACTGGAAAAGGGGAAACATAACCCCCATTTTTAAAAAGGGAAGAAAGGAAGACCCAGGGAACTACAGGCCAGTCAGTCTCACCTCTGTGCTTGGCAAGATCATGGAGCAGATCCTCCTGGAAACTATGCTAAGGCACATGGAAAATATTGGCAGTATCGTTTCTTGATGCTCATTATTTAGGAGCAACAACAGCATCGAACCAAATATCTATCTATAATGCATATTCAAAATGTTTTTTTTTAAAGACAAACCAAACACCTCTTCCTCAGATTCACAAAAAAACAAAGGGAGAAGTTGTAAAAACAACCTATAAGGCAGGAGGTATTCTGGGCACAAGGCCACTGAGGCTACTTTGCATATACAACTCAAGAGATTGCATTCCACACAGATAACAGCTTGGTAGCTGTTACACTCTACCCACCTGTTCAGGGCGTACTTGAGCATTAATAAGCTGGAAAACAACAATATCTGGGAGGCCAGCATCTTCCAGTAAGAAGGAAGTGAGGGTCTCCCCGTCTTTCAAAATGTCTAGAATTCGTATTCCTCTTCCTGGATGAAGAAAGGAGAGCAGAGATCAGTGAGATACCAAACAAAGGAAGTTAAAGAACAACTCATACCCTGGTTTAAACCTGCAAAAAGTAAGTGCTTTGGCTCGTGTACTTAGTAGTGACTAATGGGGTCCAAAACTATTTTTGAAATTCAAAATCATTTTAATCCTTTGTTGGGGAATGAACATCAGAAAATGCTGAGTGTTCTGACTCTGCATATCTGATCTCTCAAAGATGTTTCAGACTAGAACTTCAGCAATGAAAGTATTGAAAGCATCCCTGACTGCATTTGAAAGTCTCTGCCTTTTTTCTGAGGTAATGCTTTATTTCAAATGTTCAGAGTCAAGTGTGCTACCGTTGTTAGTGTCCTTTCTTCTGCGTCTTGTGTAAATAACTTTAGCCAACCCTTTACATTTCCACTAATTTATCACTTGCTGTTGTTTAATCTTAGCTAGTTAATCTTATTCTATAGTATTGCAAAAATAGCCCCTTGAAAATCTTTCACAAGAAAGAACTAATTTTCCTTGGAGAAGCAGAAATTGTTTGTAGTTTAATACTCATATTAAACTAGATTACCAACTATTGAACTAAAACCTGCTAAATCTTCAGGGAAACCAATGAGGCTACCCAGTGTCAAATTAAACATGTGAGAGGCCACCAAATTTCCCTAATCCCATCTATAACAATATTCAAAATACTGCTGCTCTTAAACAGGCCAATCTTTTTTAACGTGTCCATGTTACAAATGAGTATCAGTGTGAATTCTGCCTCAGTATGGTCCAAGTGAAAGCTTGGAAAGTCAATGTTGCTCATGTCCGTTGAATACTACAGCCTTTATTAAAAGTAGTTCACATAGCATCAACAGACTTCGGTAAAGAATGCTTGAAAAGCACTGGTTCTTCCAGTCTTTAGAACAGGCAATTGAAACTGATAGGAGCAGCATGTATCATACTGACACGGGGAATGTAGCTTTAGACATCTCCACAAAAACATGCAAAAATTTGCTGCTGAGTGTCTCCATTCTGTGAGTTAAGCAGTCTTATCAGAGTTTGACAACTAACTTCCACAATTCCATCTGCAATAAGCATATTCTGTCCTAGGGCTGCAGGGGCTGAGCAGAACTTCAACTGCTCCTCCATGTATTTATTCAAGCAGTAAACACTGAAAACAATAGTAGGGGCCTGTCCCTCATTCTCACTGATGCCTTTCCTGGCACGCAGGCATTGTGGAGGAAAAAGCACACTACAGGAACACATCTCATCCAATGTGTCAGTGCAAGGAGGGAATGGGACAAGGAAGGAGGAGTCAAGAGGTAGATCTGGTTTAAGGAATCAGGAGAAGGAGCAATCTCAATTCTGACATTTGTTAATTTTTCATTGCTCAACTTTGCAGCTATAACAATATTCTGTTAAGATTGTTACTTACAGGCAATAGTAGTAAGCTATACACAGAAAGAACTTTAGTCAATTCTGCAGTACCTTTTCTGTATGGAAAAAGGTGGCAATTCACATTTTATTAGTTTAGCTCCAGCACTGACTTTGTTACTTTGTTTTATGAAACAGGAGATTCCAAACACTTTTTTTTTTTTTTTTTTTTTTAAGTAAAACACATTAAACCCCCCTAGATTCTAAAAGAACATTAACATTATATTTCACAGAAGTGGGGAGGAATGTACTCTATTTTCCAACTGCTGAGTAAAGTTGATATGGGATGCAAAGGCAACTTCCCAAACCATTGGGTGTGGTCCCTTAGCAATATGTTGCAAACCCATGGCATGTCATGCTTTTCCTCACCTCTAAATAGGCAGGTTTGGTTTCTACAGCTGTGTACAAATGACAGCTCAGATTATACTCAAGTTCCTGTTGTTTGCATTCTGGGGCATTTTGATTGTTTCACTATTATTTACAATGAGATAGTCCCTTTTTTACTTCTAGTTAGAAACCTCTGATAAGATAGTGGACCATGTGTATCAGATGGTTTATACACATCTTATTAAAAATATATGGAGAGTGACTATTTGATTTTAATAAGACTATTATTCCTGTAGCAAAGGACTTCAGAATGAGATGGATCAATTCTTGTGCCTTTAGTTTTAGAAGTATCTTTTCAAACTCTGTACTTAAAGCCCAAATATTAAATTAAAAATTTATTATTAGTCCATTTCCTATTTTTCCCTAGGATTGAGTTTTGAGTTTGGCAGGTTGTTTTGAATAAAACTTAATGGAGTCATATAATTTGCAATCCTGTTTATAATAAGCATGCGGTGCCCTCTCTCTCTAAACACATCATCAAAACAAGATCCTTCTTCACTGTTCCAAACCTATTTCAGCTAACACCTGAAACAAAGTATCTTTAAGCTCTTCTCTGGGTTATGCTCCTTGTACATATTCAGGCATATTCCTAGCTTTCCATTCCTCCGCATCTTCCAGTGACACTTTCTTTCTGCTTCTGCCTCTACTGTAATAATAATTAATGAAATCTTTTCATCCACGTGTTTTACTTTGGGTGGTGAGATATCCATGTTTTTGTGTTTTGAGTTTTGTCTACTGTTGTTCAAGATGGCTGTAAAATGGAGCTGATTGCCTCTCTCCTTTCTCTCAAATGAAAGGTATTTGTTACAACACTGGGTGAGTTTTAACTTACCCTCTCTAACAGTAAGCAGAGTAATAGCCACATGTGAAATACATTATAATGTTGTCAGTCGGCAGAGTAACTATTAGCCAGCTCTCAGAAGGAAAAATTCAATAGTCTAAAGGATATAGACAAAACAATTACCTGCAATTCTTTCAGGATTAGTTCTCATTGTTTCCATAAACTGAGTCATAATGATCAGCTCTTCCCAGATTCTGCCAAGGTCACGGATTTCAGGGGCTTCCAGTAAGAGCTCCTGAGCATCTTTATATACCCTTGCAAGGCTGAAAGAAGAAATAGTGAACCAACAATAATTTAAGATCGATGACTCTTGAGAACCTCGCACATAAAAAAAAGTGAAGTTGACTTTCTCTGTGTTAGGGATGAAGAAAAAAAAAATTATTTTGTCCTCAGTCTTGAAACTCAAAGCTCAGTTTTGTGGTTACAATGGAGTAGTTTCAGGTGGTGTGGGATTCAGTTAGATTTGGCAGTCCACAGAAGGTTTAAGAGGGCTACTGGTGTTGCAGAAGGTTGGCCTCTGATACACTTTCTTCATTAGTCACACTGATCTTGCTGGGGAGACAGGACCTTCCCCAGGCAGGATTCACTTCACAGCTATGGTGCAAATCTGCTCTGGTTCTGGCCCACGCTCAGCTCCAGCAGTTGGATGGGGCACTCTGGACACATGCAGCCCTGCTCAGGCAGGTAAGTGACATGGAATCACCCAGACACAGAATCCTCCTCCCTCTCCCAGCTCAGTCCCCTCCAATGTAAGGGTGGTGTTTAGGTTCCTTTGAAAAATTTCTTCTAGGAAAGGCAGGAAAACAGGAGTGACAAACTGCCACAGGCAGCTGTTCACCTACTGGTTCTGGGTTAGAACATGCAGTTCAAGCAGGGGTGCAATCAGGTCCTGTGTTTATAAACAAGTATGAAAAAAATCTTAGTAGCAGCAGGGGAGGCCATTACATTTCTTTAACGGTGTTATGTTTTTCCATACATGGAATGGTACATCTCAGTCCTCATGACTTATTTTAGCTTACAGGAAACAGCAAACAGGAAGAACTAAATTCTTTCAGAAAACACCATGTATTTGCTTCCTCTGTAATGCACTGAATTTACTCTGACGCACAGAGAGACAATTTGCTCTGTAATAAGCAACGTAGAAAAGCCAGAATGCATGGAAAACAGAATCCTAGAGGATTCACTGTGTGATTGACTGTACCCCACAAAAAAAAGTCCAGCTGAATACTTTAAATCCTGTTCACTAGGAACAAAAGGTCAAATGCTAAGTTGACTCCAAGCTATGGACTTTCATGTGACTGGAGCTTTAATGGCCTTGACATTGTTAGCTCATGAATTTTAATCATTGGATGCTCCAAAGTGGACTATTTGCAAAGGGAGATTTAGAGCATTTTTATAGCTATTCTAACAGGTTTTTACTCCAAGGGTCTTTGTCCACTATGCTCTTTCATGACTCAGCTGTAACAAACAATGCAATGAAGCACTCCCACAGCTCTTTTTCACTAACAGTCCAGAAATCTCCCATCTTCCTATTTTGTTAATAAGCTTAGCATCTGAAGGTTACTATGCTGATTGAAGTCTCACAAGTATATAGCCAAAACAGGTGCCACATAAGAAGCGGCAATGCAGATTTTACTTTGCTGCTACTTCATCAGAGCTCTCATTCAGAGGGGACAACTCAAGTGATGAGAAAAGAAAGCTTAGAGGTTTCACACTCTTATATCAAAAAGATTTGTCCTAAGATATTCACTAAGCAGTAGACAATAGAAAGGATTGATTTTATTAAGTTATCATGTGTTCCCTAGAGACTGAACTCCCTACAACTGAACTCTTTCGAGAGAGGTCCAAACCTACCATCACGAGCTCAACTTTGCTGACCACTGTCAGAATGAAACTGATGTGCTACAACTGAAAATTTTTGTCTTCCAGTATTTGCACCCTGGTGTCTTCTTAAATGCTCACTTTCCCTTTCAATTTACATCACAGAACAATTCTTTAAAATACCCCTCAGTGCACTGAGGGACCTTTCTAAACAGGCTGAGGTTACTCTGTCCTTTCTCCCTGCATCATTCATACCCATGAACGCTCAACAAGTACCAAGAGCAGGCTATCAGCAGTTGCCTAGCAGGCCTGTATTACTGCAGCCCAGTTGCACACATATAGGTCTGCTTACATGGAATTGTTGTAGTTGGACACAACACCTGGACCCTCTCCCTGGGTTGGGCTGCGGAAACAGGGGTTGTTCATGTTACAGAAGATGCCATGTAACCATGGCAGTGTTCCTGCAGATGGCATTGCCTTGTTTGGGAAGTGACCTAGAGTACGGAAACAGAAAATATAAATTATTAGGTGTCTTTTCTAATGCAGCCTGTGTGAATCTAAATAGCACGATGGGTTGCCTCACTACAGAAGGAACGGAACGGAAATCATAAAAGGTTTATCTTTTACTAAGCAAAAGAAAAGCCACCGATATAAGTAATATGACTATTTTAAACTGAAATAAATTCTGAGCTAACTTTTTTTTTTAAATAAGTAGTGAGGTAGTACTTCCTCAGTAGCAGAACTACAGAAATCTACAACTTGATAGAATCTTGAGACCTCATGTAAGTCTGACCACAAAGCATCTCACAGGTAAAACTAGAGGGGGGGTTTTGTGTGCGTGGTTTTTTTTTTTTTCTCCTTTCTCCTCACTGGTAATTCTTACAATATGTGGCTATAACTAACTAAACTACTTGAAGCAAAATCTGTTCTTTTGCTACTAGAAAATAATCCTCAGCAAACAGGTCCCAGCATCTCTGTCTAAGAACTTATAGCCATTATCTAGCTCAAGTCAGTGCATTAAAACATCTTAAATGTTCTTACATTCATGTTGGCGATACAGTGGATTAGCTTTCCTCAGCCAGACAAGGGCAAAAAATAATGAAAGAGGCCATATGAGCTCCACCAGAAAACGAAGCTGAAAAAAAGAAAAAATCAATCCAAAATACATTTTACGGATGAACTATGTCACTAAGTCACTAGTCACTAAGTAACTAGAGGGCTGAGACCCCTTCTCACAGCAGCAATGCCCAGTGCAGCATGTGCCCATGGCTATCCCTTGCCTGTTTCACCATTTGGAAAGGACACCCAGAAATAGCAAGGATTTCATCAGAGCCCCATGAAGCATCACCATTAACTCAGTGGCTTCTCCACCTCTTCTAAAGAAGCATTTAAGCATCCTGACTGAGGTAAAGAGGCAGCAGGTAGTACTAAACTGCTACATAGACCAGATATAAGTCTAAATAGTTTTTATACAAAGTGGGTGACTCTATAATAATACAGGAAAAAAGGATTAGATGCAAGAGGAGTAGGGGTTTTTTAATCCGTGCTTTCACAATGCTGGGCTCGTTAGTAGGCTGTCAGTGCACTGTGCTTACCCAAAGGTAAAAGACTTTAGCATAAGCTTACATTCTTTGATCTTTACTTTTGCTTCTTTTTGTCATCATTCATTTCAGCATTATTAATTTTCTCATACAGGTAAAAATGTATACATTAAGATCAAACACCTTATTCAATAACACAGAAGACCCCATCAAAGGCCAGTTTATTGCCCAGCTCTTTCAATACACCAGCTCCCAGTCACGACAGAAAAATCAAGCGCACTGCTTTACCACAGAGCAACATCCTGCCTGGTTTTCAGTCTGTTTCCTCCACTCCTGTGTTTCAGTTTGTTTTACTGCCTCTGTGTGTTTTGGCAGACGTTTGAAACTACAACCCTTTGATCCTGTGACACAGGCTTTAGGCTCTGAGGACCAGCTACGGGATTTTTGTGTCCAGCCACGTGGCACTTTTTTTCTCCTCCCTACAAGAGCCAGGACAAACTCTCTCCAGAACTGGAGTTGTAGCACATGCACAGGAAAGCCCTCCCTGCCTCCTTTCCTATGCTCCCACCTCCCCAACCAGGCATCAAATATGTAACAATAATGCGTACAGCAGCAGAGCCAGAGACAAGATGGGTCACGTGTGAATGTTTTTTTTCAAACTGAGCCATGCATGGCAAAAGATACTGCACAGCATAATTAAGAACAGGTTTTTCGAGCTGCCCTGTTTTTTCCACTATAACTTTGTCTAACAACTTTAGTTAAGCACAGCTTATGCTTACAGCAAAAGGGTACAAAGCTTGTCACCAGGCAACCATTTCCTATTTCACACTTTTTCTCTTAAGGCTTTCTTTTTTAAAATAGAACAATAACAAACCCCTCCCACCACCACCTAGGAAGTTATGCATGCCTGATATTTTTAAAGCCAGACAAAATCTTACCAGCAGCAAAGGGCAGATGACACAATTATTAGAGGAGGAAACCTGCCATTGTACAGCTCTTCTCCTTGACAGCTGTTGTGCACAGCTCAGAATACAGTGTTACAGACCCTTCTCAGCAGGGGTCCACAAGGTCTGACTAACATCCATTGCCATCCATTTGATAAGACATTTAGGATAAGCACTACACACCCATAAACTCAGAGTGGTAAGAACCGGGGAGACTCCTTGGTTGTTGTCCTTGCTGCAGAGTTAATCTGGGGTATTGCTCAGATATCAATTCTTACTTCATTCCCAGGAAATACAAAATCCTCAGACTTGAATTCACTAATTCCTTTCTGTCTGAGCTAACTAGTTTGGAAGGGATTGAAGGCTAAAGCACAAGGGAAGCTTGCTTTCAAGCTGGTACACAATGTGTCGTGCGATAAGGACGGACCAAGTGCTGTTAGCCTTCTGATTCTTTCCTGAGGACAGACAGGTGTCTCGGAACTCACTGGAAGGATCAGAGAGCAGCCCATAAGCCTGCAGAACCACAAGATCAACAGCCAGAAATCCCAGTAACATGCACAGAGAAATGTAATATCCAGACAGAGCTGTAATGGACCAAGCACAGCGATACGGCCATATAAATCTGACAAGCTTAAATTGGCTGTGGATCAACTGTTAACTCTGTAATGAAGTCTTTCCTCTTGCGAGTTAGATTAGACTAAATAATGAACTTGAGTAGAAGATTGGATATGCCTCCAATTTATGGTACTGCATGATGGTTAACAAAAACCAGCATGATTTTCCTAAAACACATTTTATAGCTACTGTTGACATTATGCATTTTTGACTATCTTGTTTCTCTGTGTGGACAAATAAGCAAGTAGGTTTATATACTTTGCAAAGGAAATTATTTTTACTGACTCTGTTGTAAAATGTTTTACTCTTCAGAATGGAGAAAATATTTCTCTGTTGTGGATTAAATGACTGTGCTTACAAGCTAGGAATGATCATCACAGAAGGGGATCTCTGGCAACACCAGCAAACATCAAGTTAGCATTTTTGAAAATTCTATAGGAAAAAATAAACAAGAAAAAAAAGAGAATTCCTGAAACCCAAGCAGGCACTTTGGGTCACATATGTGGGCAGATTTGCCCAAATAAAATAGTATTTCATACACTGAAAATACTGAAGAATTACATAAAGATCAATTTGCTAAAAATTAAAAAAGAATGGCTTCCAATTCTCTCAGTATACGCATTTGAAGATCAGAAAGATGTGGATTTTCTGGGTTTTGTTGCTGCTGTTGTCTTTTTTACTGAACTTGAGCACCAAAGTACTACAGCTCCTTGACAATCAGTAACTGAAGTCCAGCTTCAAAAAGGGGTCCTTAAATTTGGTGTAATTTAGCTCAAGTACGCATTGGTGACTTTCATACTGTATTAAATCATGAGCTGGCAATGTTATATGCATCAGCTCTTGATGGCAATGTAGACTGGGAGAAAGTCTGCTGGGAAGCTATGAAAGAAAGGACATTCAATTTGTCTATGAAGAGAACCAGATAATCCTTTGATCCTGGAAATTTCAGCACGTGAGTCATTCCTAATGACTAAAATCAGGTCAGCATAGGTAAGCATTTCAACTCATCCCATGGTTCAGTTTGACCCTATTGATCTACGTCATTAGGGCAAAATTGTTTGCATGACTGTTACAGCCTCACAGATGCCCTAATGTACTTTTTAATTATTTTTAGTTTGACACAGGTAGTCTATCTCTATAGGACCTCAAAGGGACTTCCTTTGCTGGACAGAAGTAGTTGCAGTACATCAGATGACCAAGACCCTAGTTTGAGGTTTTGTTTGACTTTAAGAAAATTTGGCTTAAAGAAAAAAAAAAAAAAAAGCAACGATGAAATACGGTGGAAAGTAATAGATAAATTTGCTCTAAGACAAAGTATCATAAGATCTAAGAAGATTTGAAAGGATTTTAAATACTTCCCTGATTTTCTCTTTACTTATGTCATTCAGCCATATTAAAAATGATAAAATCTCTGTGAACTTTAGGGCCCTAACTGGATTCATATCTAAGAGCAGCTGAGAGTGAGGAGCAAATCTAAAATTAGGAATCAAACCTCCCCGAGCTGAATGGTGCCCACAAAGTTTTCTAACAGCAGCTCTTTTTACGTGAAAATATAAAAATATTACTACCCACAACTCTTCTCCGGGTACACAATACTATTTGTCAAAGAAAACCCCAATACAAGTATTCTATGTTTAGCCTGTAAAGAGCAGCTTTGCAACCTGCACCAGGCAAGATCCCAGACAGCAGGGCCATACTAACATCACATTTGATTCTTTGAGGAATGAGTTATTTTTACATGCTGATAAATGTACCAGTCATTTCATCCAATCGAGTGCATGGTCCAAAGCTGAAATCCAAAGACTAATACTTTACCTTTTGTCTTTTCCGGAGGATCCAGTTCTTCCAGAGTAGAAGTCTGACTTGCCTACAGAAGCTCATTCTTCCGCATCAACACTTCTGGTTAACCTGTGGCAAAGGATGCACTGCCGTATCTCAGCTGACAGCTGAAACAGACCTCAGAACAAAATAACAGCTTTCTATTCTTATTTTAAGATTATGTTATCTTAGAGATCGGTTCCTTTCATTGTCTGCACCATTTAATTTTGCACTTGATACACTATCATACATGAAAAATCATGGTTTTCCTTTGTTTGGAGGCTGTTTCCTGTGACACATTTATCAGTACCAAAAAGCAGTAGAGAGGAAAAGCATCTCTCTTGAATGAAAAAAAAGTCATTAACATTGAATCCAGCTATTAACTTGGACTTGCAAGTAATGAAAGCAGTTAATTGCATCATTTATCAGATTAAATCTATGCTTTCAGACTATTTTTTCCAAGAAAAGATAGACTTACAACTGGACATTAGTTTATATAAAACTGTTCAGTTATTATGATAAAGACCAAATTAGGTTTTCCATTCAGACACTATAAACATATATTGATTAACATGGTCTGGAATGGATTTTGTAAAGGCAAATCCATTTTGTTGTAATTTTATTAAAAAATACAGGATCTCATTTTTATGCTTTTAAATTCAGCAACTCCTACTACGTTTTAGTAGGGATTTAACAGAATTTAAACCATTGTATGCTCTATTTTCTAGGTCTATGACTCATTTTAATCACCATGAATTTTTACCTTTAAAGGGAAAAGAGAATTTGACATATAAATCTAAATACTAGATACAGGGATCCGTTAAAAAATAAACAAACTATTTGAATTTGCTACATGGATCAACTTCCTACTTTATAGCTGCCTTATGGGATTTAAATGATTGAAGAGTATTTTCTTCATGAATGGTTGGTAACTGGGAGAGTATGGAAAAGGAAATGGAAGTCAGATACTGGAAAGCACTTTGTAATAATAAGAATGGCAAAGTAGTAGAACTGATTGCATGGGAGGGCTGTGGGGCCTCCATTGCTGGAGATTACTCAAATCTCTATCAAGACTTACACAGGTAAAACTGCTCATGGATTAGATGATTTGTTGAGTCTCTCTTGTCACTATTCTTCTAGAATTTTGTTTTGGAAAAATCTATTAAGTGGAAGAGATTTTGTCTGATTTTAAGAGACAAGGTTTGGAAGACACGTCAGACTATTTTGGCCTAATGTGTCAACAAAGCATTAGTTAAAAGCATTAGATAAAAATTAGTAATTATTATTTGAGTGTTTCAGAAAATCATCTCAGGTCCACATTTTATGAACTGAAAAGGAATTTAGACCTCAACCAGGGAGGAGGTGGCCAGCACTGGGGAAGGGCTAGCACCAGCCCTGACTAACCCTGCTGGAAAAGGATCCTAAAGAACGTGCAGATCTCTTCTGACACACCAAGCACGGCAATTGGCTGCGCCGCTTACTGGGAATCAAACAACAAGACAACAATTCTGCAGAAAGAATATCCATGCAAAACCAATGGTGCCAAAACCTCGAGCATTTTCCATATTTTGTAGGTCAACAGTTTCATGCAATTTTCAATGTCACTCCATCAACTCTAATCGCTTGAGTTACAGAGCAGCACAAGAAGTGAGACTAGCTATAAAAAGCTACTGCTGTTGTAAAGAGTAAATGGATTAACACTTGATGGTTTGAAGAGATACACTTTTGGGGTGCGACAGCCTCCCACTTTGAGCCACCCACAGCTTGGTGACTTTGCCTAATACCGTAAGTTGAAAAAATTGTCTTAATAGTATAGACAATACAGGGATCCTAAACACACACCATGACATGCGGAAGAGGACCAGTTTTGTTTTGGGAGATCTAGATTCACACTGATGAGATCTGAAGCCTGTTTCAACCCATTACTGGAGGGAACATTATTGAAGTCTTGACATTGAGACCCAAAAACTGAATACAGAGGAATAAGAAATTCTGTATCAAATGGGCTAAATGTTAGTCCTTCCAGAGTTTGCCACACTGTATTTGTGCAAAAAGGCAGCAAACCATATAGTAACAGAGGCCAATTTTGCAAGTGTCAGAACACAGACATTTATTTTTCACAGAGCTGACACTAGGAAACCAATCTAGATTGATTGATTGCTGAGTGTACTCAAGAGACAGAAAAGGCTAAATTTAGACACTAACATTCAAAATTTTTTCTCCTTCACTAAGTAATTGAAAAGAAGCACATCTAGTTCTTACTCAGACATTTACCCAATCCAGGGCACTTCTGAACAATTAGCTGTCAGAAGTGTTTAGAACCCAGGAATAAAATTGGATGAGCATCATCAAGACAAGACAATACTTTCGTAGTTTCGCTAGTGGCAGCAGGTTCTGCATGTAAACAGGCTGATGGCTCATAAGAACATTCTCACATGGAAAGCTGCCCTATATTTGGTTGCAGGCAGCTCCCAGCAGTCACCAACTTGCAGCTGCCATTAATGTGGCATGCCTGCTGCTCCTCAGGAGTTTCCAGCGAGGTTCTCTTCAGAGTTGCCAACTATGGGCAGCCAGGTGGCTTTCTTGACACTCTTGCATAACCCAGGGGTCTCCAACCTGCTGCTATGCTGAAAAATGAATCCAGCAGCTGCACAAATGAGGAAGAGCCAGTTTTGTTCCAGCCCCTCTCGTCTTCCTCTAAACCCCAGATGGACACTGCAATCTTTCTGAAACAGCTGTAAAAGGAAATTCAAATCTTCGTGTCAAGGCCATAAAATCTGTAGTCTGCCAATGGCCTGGCCTCTCCTTTTCCTCCTGGCTCTTTACTGAGCCATCCATCATTAAGAGTTTCTATCTCAATGAGAGATTCTCTAGCAGTAAACAGTCTCAGCTCACGTTCCTAAATCTCTCACTATGTATGACATATCTGCACCACCCTGTAACTTCCACACTATTAGCGAGAAAATTTGTGGTGCAAGGCCATAAATGGGATTACGATTGCCAGATAGAATGGCTGTTAGCATTTGCTCTGGAAAATCTAGCTATTTTTCTGAGACTAAAAATATTAGTAAAGAAGCCAGAACCAATAACCTTGGGGAAAAAAAGGGCAGTAAGTAAGGTTATCCAGGTTGTGCTTGCTATTTAACCTTCACGTTTTTTTACATTAAACCTTGCTAGTTACATTTGTTGATAGAGATAAGGAATATCTCTCCCTATAAGAGGAGTAATTCAATGACAGACAACCTAATTAATACGCACACAGTGCCAACGGAAGTGCTCTTTAGGACAGTGACTACTAGATTGATTTACCAAGGTTAAGATTCTGCTAAATGAGTCAGAATTTAAAAGTACTTTTCATTTTGGCCTAAACCAAACTATTTAAGTTATGGCATTAATACATAAAGTGCAATCAACATATAAAACTTAAATAAAGATTCTATTTTGCTCGTCAGACACACTTTAGAATTACCTCTAATTTTAGGAAGAACAAGAATACATTTATATTTCCCCAGACTGCTGTGTTTATAAAACCTTCACTGGGAGCTAAAAGGAAAGAACCTTGCTTTCCTAAATGGAACAGCTTCACATATGGGAGTGTTAAAGTGTATTAACCTTATGCTGCTTAGAAATCTGAATTAGACAGGTAAACGTGAGACAAAAGTGTAGGAAAAAAGAGAACTTAAATAATGCAATCAGAAGACACTGGACAGATAAACCTCAGATTCTGTAGCAGCACAGAATAATTAATTTTCAATCCTGAAATATCCTTTCCAATCCGGGCATTATTCAGACAGACTAACATAGAATTGCACAGTTAAGATTCAAGCTCTACTAATTTAAGTAGAACAAACCGCTATAATAAAATAATGGAGTAGGACCATGATAAAAATAGTACCTAGTTGAGAACTCCACTTGGGCTCAGGAAGTACATGAACTTCTGAAGTGATTAGTCATGGTGGAGATCTATCTTAATTCTTTAAAGGCAGCACCCTGCTCACAAAATCTGTGGTGGCTTGAGACAGCTGCAATTAGAAACAGCACAGGCACTAGGAGAAACTCAGTTTCCAAAAAAGCAAATTTTATTAACATAGATTATTAACCCCCTCCTAAAACCGGAAAAAGCATCACACACTTATGAACCGTTCATTCCATTTTTCATAAGAAGCTAATGCAAATGATGACTGTTACTATTTAGAATGGCATGTGCTTGCTGCCAGAAGACAATATGCTGAAGGGATGCGACTTATATCCATGGTATATGAAAATCTGTGTTTTGTTAATTTTCTTTTTGCAGGAACTGATTTCCTTTCCAGGAGGCTGATTGTAAGGGCCAACAAAAATAACTTGGTTCTATCACCAGCATACTATTGAAGCGTGGGAAGACTCTTACAAAGCCCCAACTCAAGAAAATAAAAAATAGCACTTTTTTTTTTTTTTTTACTTTTTTCTCTTTTTTTTTTCCTAGCAGTTCATACTATAACATGGAAGAATGATTTGCTGCATACATTCAGAAAGAAAACTCATATATATAGTTGACAGAAGACAAAGTAAAATAAGTAATTGGTTACATACATCACTCATTACCACTAGTTTTAGTACACAGCATAACAACTCTAAATACTGATTTTAAATCAGTAGAAATAAATTAGTTTAATTTTTACATTAAAAAAAAAAAATCTAATTTCTCAAAGTTCAATCTTATCTTACAACCTCCAGGACAACACCAAAAGAAAAAAGCAAGGAATAAAAATATCTTTAAACAATGAAGTAATAAAAAAAAGGCCTTTTCTTCATTCTTTTTCTGGCTTTTGCACTTCAGCAGGGAAATATGGTGACAGCTTTTAGCACCTAGACCTTCTTGCTAGACAGCACATATTCTGATGTTACAGCTGGAACCACAAAAAGGTGTCTGCGTTAGGAATGAAGTTAATCATTTATTTCTCAGCTGATAGTACAGGAAGCTGAGGACAGTCATGCAGTGAATCAGATCCTTCTATATTTCATTTTATGTGATGTAACAGTGAGGCCTAGAAATGAGATAAACAAATTAGCATCACGTAGAGTATAAGGTTTCATATTTTGACTGGCTGCCAACAAACAATAGCTCTTCCCTGACTTCATCCTGGAGGTTCAGTAGAACATTCCCTGACTCTAGATTGTCAACAGCAGCTAGCAGAGTCCTCTTACCCTGCTTATACTATATCAATTACACCTTATTATCAAAAGCTATCAAGAGCTTCTCTCAACCGAGTATTTCTTTTAGCCATCGTCTTCTGAATTTAACCATTACCTACAGTATGTTCCTGCTTTTTCTGAGGAGCCTGAGCTCCAGGGGTACTGACATATCACAGCCTTCCTCATTACCATCAGGTTAACAACAGTGCAACATGTTCATTAATTCTCAAATTCTGTAATATTATCATGACAAACAAGCACCACCCTCAGTAACTTTATTAGCAGATTCTTTCAACTGTATGTCTGCTGATACGGCCTTAGAGAAGACAGAAGTCTTTCCCACTACTTCAAAACTTAGGTCATGGGATTTTCAATACTTTCTCTAAGCTCCACTTGTTTCATGAAGGTAGCACAAGTCTGTTTTCTACTGGAGACAGTGTTTTAGAGACTGGGAATTTCTTCTAGGCTTTCTAGACAAACCAGAACTGCAGTAACTGAAGATGACAAATTTTTTTCACCCCATTCATTTTCACAAATGATTCAGACAAAATTAATGTCCTTGCTGTTGCTATACTTCCCTTGTGAAAGGCCTGGGAAGTTTGTTCTTGTAACATCTGTATATGCAGAAATGTAAGTAGTTCAGTACATTTCTTCATGGACCATCACTAAGAACAGAGACAGGGAGACACAAAAGTAACTGTTTCACAACACCACCACAGGAGAAAAAAAAAATTTCATTCTTCTCATCCGATCTTCGATTTTATATTTTCTAGAACTAAAACGTCAGTAAGCTGCAAGCTTACACAGAAATACATTAAGCTAAATGCAACATGACCTTACGTGCATTCAGACTCAGACCTCTAGAGATGCAGAGAGCTTTCCAGCAAGCTCTGTCCTACTTCAACTAATATTTACCAAATCAAGTTACATATTAGTATTAAATGGCTCATTTCATGTCTCCCAACATAAATTACCCACAGGTAGCATAGTCAGACCCAGAAGCCAAAAAAGCACTGAGCAAACAGAGTTCTTTACAGATTTTCATCTGTAAGGGCTGAAAGATACAGCAACACCACAAAACCTCCCACCAGTGCTCACATCAGGCAATGGCTCTGTATAAGCATTATTGTAGCTTCCCTCACTGCCTCGCTGTGACTGTTCTTCCAAGTAGAAGTTGAGCACCAATCCAGCCTTCATTATTTAAAAAAAAAAAAAAAAAGAAGGATGTGGCAGTGTTTGCCTGTTTCTTTCTCCTTCACAGGGCTTTGGGGAGACCTTTGAGAATCCTCCACGAAACATCGTTTCACTGAATTCAACAATCGATAGGTTTACACCAGACCACACTGCAGCTCGGACAGCAGAGCACCGCCCTTGGCACACTGCTTCCTTCCTAACTTTCAAGCCTCTGCACAGATGTGCCACTTAAACCACAGACTTTAACCCAGCTTCTTTCACAAGGGATTACACGGCAACCTCCTCTTTTACAAGTGGCTTTGATCTAATTGCTATTGGACATACATTCATATCACAGCTGAGACTCACCTTGCTGCAATCTTGACAGAGAAACAAAGGGATTTATAAAGCCACAGAGGGAAGTCCACTCTAATTGCAATGCAAAGCACAGAAACTAGTGCTGCTGCTGCTCAGCTGTAGACCGTTTAAGCACAATGACTACGTCTGAGGCAATCAGACAATTTAATACTTTTATTCAACAAACAAACATTTTAACCCTGAGATTCTAAGTCAAGTTATTTTAAGAAAATAGATCTTTTTTTTGCTGCCCGCATGTACACAGAGACAGCTCTAATAGATTAAACTAATCTCTCCTAATTAGATTTTTTACATCACAATTGGATGATGGTAGGGTATATTTGTTTTCTATGTTCAACTACATCAGCTGTGCCTGTGACCCATTTTTGCTTTCTAAAGAGTAGGACCTTTGAAAGTAAACATAGAAAGCTTAAGTGGGGCCTATCAGTTCACATGGGAGGGAAAAATACAGTTCAGCTTATGAAGCGCACTGCACAATTTCTCTGGTAGCTCTACCCATAGCTGTCACTATCACTTAGGGATTTCCTAATGATCTGTAGTTTGTTGCCAGCAGCAGCAAAAAAGGAGGCATTCCATTTATGTATCAGAACATAATGAAAGCAGCGAGTGGAAATAGAGATTTGGTGATATTCTTGCATTATGCCTACAATAGGTATCTGATAACATAAAAGTTCCCTGTGATGTATGTTCATGAACACCTACATACAATGCATAAGGTCATATGGTATGTGTTCTGTTATCTCCTCACCTACATATGCCATAGTTTTAACAGGTATTTTAAATACCAGCATTTTATCATTTTTCTTATTTCCAGGCTTATTTCTGACTTTCGACTACAAAGTCAAATCTGGTTAAATGCTGTTTGTCCAGCAAATTATAAAAACATCCCTAGTAAACTCTCCAGCAACAGAAACCAAGATTTCTCTAAAATTAACAGAATTTAAAAATTACCTGAAAAGATAGCTTTGAAAATATGCACACTCATATGTACTGAGTGTGGTCATGGGCCGACACTTCTAATTTTCAGGAATAATTCTTTCAGACAATAATTCATCCAGACAATTTAACTGGTGAGATGTTCTTTTTTGCACATGTAGAAGAGAATGTCACTAGATGCAGCCTCGTTAGAAAGCTAACACAATTAATGCTAACACAATTTTGCCCAGGCAAACTGTAGAAATGTGTGTGTATAAATGTATCTTATATAGATAAACAGATATATCTATGTGTGTGCATAGAGAAAACTACACATACACAGGTTGGGGTTTTCCGAGTTAAGATTTAAGTTTTGCACCCAGCTATCTTAAACTGCTAGGGAAAACCCAAGCAGAAGGTTTTAAAATTTTTCTTAATGTGTTTCAGAGGCCTCCCTCCATGAAATAGATAAGGAGTGACCTGAAGGACAAGAATGGAAAGTGGTGGCAAGCTGGGGTCAAATGATATTTCTTGGATATGGCTGCTAGTAAAAAAATTAGAGAGACTGAAAATGGGGAAATGAGTTGCACTACTTGAATAGATGGCAAAGAACAAGCTGCAAAGAAATGAACGCACAGAAACTGGTGGAAGTTGTATTATTCACAACGTTGCCGGTATAACAGTTCAAGGGGAGTGCTGACAAGAAATCAGAGAGAATAAGAAAAAGGCCCAGTGAAACTTCCGTTTGAAAGGTATATTTCTAAGAAAGAAAGAATCAGAATCAGACTCCTCCACATGTCAAACACAGGGAAATGTAGCATCTTAAAGAGATCCTGTCCATATGCAAACCCAGCAGTGGGCTAATCACCCCAATCTGTGGTTAAACAAACACAAAGCACATCAAGTGCAAACATGGAACGCATGTTTTCTACTTCTGCCATAATCCAGTTCACTTCACATAGACACTCTTCTTTCATCCAGCAGCATCAGGGCTGAGGAATGAGGATTTTCCTAGAATTCACCTTCCTCAAACATTTTACATCTTAGAAGATTCAGGATGGCTTTTTCTTCTACCTGTGAGTGAAAACACATTTCAAGGATCCCACACATCTCTGAATTAGAAACAGAACTCCCCTCTTTCTACAAAGATAAATAACCATGCAGATAGAGTATTTTATTCACAAAGGCTTGTCTCCAAAACATCCTCCTGTGAAACGTATTTCCATATTGACATGTTTATGTAAAATAGCATTGTTTGTAAACATCAGACACCTCCCTCCCCCAACTTTGCTAGTGGAAAGTTGAAATGGTTTGTCCTATTTTCCCAACATATTAAGTCTTTGTGTACATTGACAAGTGGGTCAGCGCAGTAAGAGCAGATTTAAAGAGTGAAACAGTGAGTGCTGAGGACCCAGCACCCAACACACTACATGCCTGGGGGTTACTTCAGATAAGCTCCGGTCTGGCCCCATGGGCTGAACGTGCATTAGGAGCTGCAGCACATCAGGTACACTGCCAAAGCACATGTTCCAGTTTAGTCCCATCAAAAAAGAATCGAGTTTCTGCGCTCTGAGATCACTCTCTACTGTGAACCACAGTGGTATGTAGTCACTTAAAAAGTACAAATGTGTTCTGAACTAAGTTACCAATGTTAGCATACACACACTGACTGCCCTCACAGAGCATTTCATGTCAGCTTTCAGATGAACTCAGTTAGGCCTCTGCTACGCTACAGAAGCTAAAGAATTCATGGATCTGCGAGCAAAACGAGGACTTCTTAAATAGAAGCAATAAAAAACTGGAAAACTTACCACAAAAGCTTACCTCATGTGTGAGCACTGCTGTGTTATGGGAAAGAGAAAGATTTCTGAAGGAATGTTCAGCTTGGCTGCAAAGAAACACATATCTTAGATGCAGTTTGCGCTTGCAGAATAACACTGCTCAGTTGTAAGAAGATTGTTTTAATCCCCTGCTCGATGCAGAACAGCTCAATCTGCTAGTTTAAGGACTCCTAAATAAAAATCCTCCCAAACATCCAATATGACCAACACAAGCACAATAAAGTCTGTACTAGGAGGCTGATGTTTCTGAAGGTATTTCTTCAGATCAGAACAAACCCTGTATTTGAAAAGATGGTCTCAGAAGGGTAGTTCTGGTAGCATTAGGGGCCCTGCTAAACAAACAGCTGTCATGACTAATTAGGTCAGGGACTTATGGAAGTCAGTACTCTGCCAAAGCTTTAAGAGGGATGAGGCAGTGCATTACGACTTCAGAAAACGCAATTACCAAGCAAATCTGACACAAAAAGGTTTCCTCCCCGGAGGGCAAGCCGCAGGGTGCTGGCACTTCGCATGACCCAGAGCCCTGTCACTTGGGGCAGGTGGGTGGGATTACCAATTTCAAACACCAGACCTCGGGAAATCTGCATCAGAACCGAAAGAAACAATAGGGACCATTAGTAACATTTCCAGGCAAAAAGAAAGCCAAAGTCCCTTCCACTAGGCTCAAGGCTCTGCCGCGGCGGCCGGTCACGTCGCGCCGGCGCCGCGGCGGGCTCCTGAGGGCTCCGTCCCGCGCGGGCGATTGCGGCTGCCGCTGCCCGGGGCCTGCCGAGGCGCTTCCTCACACGGGGGGGAAGGCCCCAGCGTACCAGCCCGAACAAAACACAGCCTTGACGTCAAGGTGCAAACATTTACAAATTAAAGAAGTCACACACTGGCCCTTTGGCCACTGCCTCCCAGCCCCCCACGGGCTGCCCCGTCCCCTGGTCTGGCGGGAAGGTTCTGGAAGAACCCCCAGCCCCCCGCGGTGTCAGCACGCAGGTAGCAGGGTCACAGCTTTTAAATAAACTTCAACAGTGTTCGTTTCAAAAGAAGTGCACTCGCTCCTTTCACTTGTGTTGCATAAAAAGAGTCAAAGACATTATAAAGCATGGACATGCATAATTCATCTTTTGAAAGTGATGATTTTTTTCATACAATATGTAGTTTTATAAGACACCTACTCCTGCACATACCCAGGCAATGCACAAGTGTGCTGCGCTCTCCCGCTCCTGCCTGGCTCTGGGAAGCATCAAACAAAGACCTGAAGCACATTTAAAACAGCACAAACTTTTCACACTAGCAAAACATGAAAGAGGACAGTACATAAAAACCAACACCGTAACAACCAGTAGTAACCGGTATTACAACTTGGTTAAGAAACGTTCATCTGTTCTCGCAGATTAGTATACGCTATCGTAATTCTCCACCTCAGCAGCCTGCCCTGGGGAGTACTGGAGACCCTCCCTCCAACTAGACAACGAACAGTTGTTATTACAAACTCTTACACCATTAGCATATTCAGTGCTAGACATATCCTAAAACACTTAAAAATACAGTGAGACAGCAGATTTAATGGTAGTTCACAAATTAATTTGCCATTTTGTGGCCCTAATCTATACTGATCAGCACCATCTGTTCACAGCTGTGCTATGATGTTCTGCTACAATGCCTGTAATGTTAATGAGCAGAAATGGTGTTAATGAAACCAGTTGCGTGCCCCCCCCCATCTCAAAGTGGAACAAACTCCCATCTATGTCAAGAAGCCTTTATCCCTCCTCTTATTTTATTATGCAACTCACAATACCAGTCTGGGCAGCTAGCAGCATCTGGCACCTTCAGCTTTTCTGTAGTATGAGGCAGCTCCCCAGAGAAACGGCTCCTAGCACGGTCAGAACCATCCGGTGGCAGCATGGCCTTTGCCAAGCGTGCAAGCCATGCTTCCTTGGAAATGTGACAAGGAATCAGAAATTCAGCATGGCAAGTTTAATATCTTTTGTTCTGGAAACTAAAATCAGATTATGTCCATGGAATGTACTGTGGGATTTTATTTGGGGTATTTTTGGGAAGAAGGGCAAAGGAGTAGGAAAGCACAGTATATTTCATGTTGTAAAAACAGAAAGCGATTCTTTGCTTTTCCTGTCCTGAGTGAGAGTCCTCTTGGTTCTTGTATCAGTAGGAAGTACCATACTAAAATAACTGTACTCTATAGTATGTGAGAAAGGGTCAAGCTAATTGTAATCTCATTAAGAAAAGCGTGCCACTCCCCATCCCCAGAAGACACATGCAGCAGAGTACTATACTATTGCAAAGGCCAAATGTTTGTATTTTAATAAGTTAGAAGAAATCCAAATACAGAAACCATAGAGTCACTGAGATGTTAACAAGTTAATATATTTTAAAGCAAATATAACAGTGTACACATAAAAACAGTTTAATACAAAGTGAAAACCATTAGATGCACCTACTAATCCAGATTTTTGGTTATTTTCAGCTCTTTCACTGAAACTTGGAAGCAATGCTCTTCATTTCAGTTACACCAGGTTAAGTGGTGAAACTGATCTATAGCAAGCAAATCACTGCCTTTTCATTCACCTGGGAAAGACAGCACCACTGCAACTGATAGTCTCTCCGGAAGGGCATCCAAACGAAACAGGCTGTGCACATTTGCCCCACTCGCTAAGCTACAAGAAACCGGATGTGGATTTGATTGCTGCTTCTGTGTTGCATAAAAAGAGTCAAAGACATTATAAAGCTCAGTAAGTGCATCCTTGCTGTACAAAAAAAAAAATAATTAAAGTGACAACATGGAAAACTGGCAACAGATAACCATGTCTGCCTAAAATATACACATATGATACATAATTAGGGGCCATGCTGGCCAGTATGTAAGTCTGTTCAGGAGCAAAGCTTTAATTGCACAGATTAGAAAACTGAACAAATGCTTTTACAGAGCAAAGCACAAGCTTTGGTTTACGCTTAGACAGTGAACATTAAACCTTCCATTTTTATAACAACATCTATTATGAAAAACGGCTCCTTTCACTGCTACATGCAATAGTAGTTTCTTTATGAATAAGCACTCCATTCCATACAATGAAGTGAAGCTCAGTGTCTTACTCAATGAACCCATTAGCTGTATCGAGACTGGGAATGCATTAAATCTTTATGAAAAGCTACTGAATTACAAAAAGTTTGACTTACTTCCTTCACAATTCCCCAGCCCTCCCCCCATTTTTAAAATGCTGCATATATAAAAATAACTCCAATATGGCACAAAAGTGGGATTCTCAAGGGAAAGCAAAGGATAAAGGGGCAAAGGGAAACCTCCACTGGCAACATCAACAAAGAGCATACAGTCCAAGAGGAATTTGCACCCTATACAAAATGAGCTTCCCTGTGTTCCAGTTCTTGGATCCTTTTTGGTCTCAGTCTCTGGTAAGGAGGCTTCAGATCTGTGGGGTGAATATCCTCTGAGCTAGTTTTTTGTTCATTTGTGTTTTGTTCAGGATCACTTGATGGAAGTGCAGAGCTCCTAGCCAGTTTCACAGTATTATCCTGGTGAAGCACAGAGCTAGCACTGGTTGGTGCACAAACTTTAGCAAAAGAACCCTCTTCATTTTGTTTTGATTTGTTAGAGGGTGGTTTATAAAATGTGCCTGGGGGTGGTTGCAATGTTCTTGGTGCCCTGAAGGCAGCAAGAGGATTGGCTTCAGGACCATTCCCTTCTGTTGCTGTCCTTCCTGACCTGACAGAAACAGAATATGGCTTACTAGAAAGAATGGCATTAGCTGAATTGTTACCAATGCTGCATGATGAAGATAAGGCACCTGCAGTTCCACTCTCAAGTGCTCGGTTCTCCTGGGGCACGTTAGTCACAATCATTGCTGTCCGTGCTGTGATATTGTACTGTTTATATTGCTTGTCCCAAGTTTTTCGCAGCATCTGGGTGTCGTAACAAGGAAGTCGGCAGCAGGTATTAACAGCAGGGAGTGCCTTTACCTCTGAAACTTCTTCAATAGTAGGGCTCCTGCCAAGCTTCTCTGGACTTACTGCTCCTGCATTTCGTGAATTTCTTTCATTCAAAACACATGGAGGAAGTATTCGGTCTACAGGTAGGCTCACAGGGCGAGTAGCTGGTTTTGTCCTTGGAACCCGCAATGGAACTTTGGTAATCTGTCGGTTAGGTTTTGCAGGAAATAAGTTAATTTTACAGCTGTCTTCACCTAGAGAAACAAATGAATCACTGTCTCTCTCTGAAGCTGGACTCACAGCATCACCTAGAAACACAGAAATAGATGTGACTGGATCTTTGCACCAAATATAAAGAGAAGTCAGCGAGACTTTTGCCAGCAGAATATGAACTTTGCTAATGATCCCTTGACAGTCAGTATTTTAACAGGGTAACAGTTTTTAGGTATACCTTGTGTACATACTAGGAGTATCCTACTCTAACCAGATGTTAGCATTTCAATAGCAGTAAAACACATACTGTACAGGTGTAACCAAGGAAGACACTAAGGAGAAAACAGGCAAAGAGACACTGCACTTTTTTTTTTGTCTGGTGCTTTGCCATCCCTGAATATTTTCAGTTTTAATATGTTTCAGAATGTTGCACTGTTAATGTACAGGACATGACTGAACTGGTAACACCAGCTGAAAATCAGTATAATTAAAAGGGATCATGTATAGTTACTCCTCAATAAAGCAGAAAGAGAAAAAAAATCTTATAGAAGATTTATAGTTAGTTAGCAAACCTGGCTCTTTTGGAGCAGAAATATTAATATCCGAAACGCTGGTAGCTGATGATTCTGTCACACAATTACTCTTTCCAGAGCCTTCTGGTTTAGTTCCAGCGAGCGGCAATGATACACGTTCTGGTGGAAAACAACGGTCAAAACATGTTAATTGCTGAATATTGGTTTGTAGCATCATAGCGGATTTCAGAAATCCACAGTCACAGCATAATTATCTTTTTTTTTTTAAAAACGGGAGAAAGCAAAACACTGTTATATTCTCTTACCAAATACTTTAAGCTCTGATTCCATAAACACAAGTTTCTTGAAAGCCTTTAGAAAGATTTAATTCTCTGTTCTTCTTACAAAGATAACATGGTTTATCAAGCAGTGATAAGCAGGTTTTATCACTTGCTTCTGTCTAAATTGAAGAGCTGCATGCACTATAATCTAATGCATCCATGACTGCTTATTCACCCACCCCAAGACTTAATAAAAGCTCACTAACCAGTTACAGATGTATCTACTTGTTCTTCTGTATTCTTGCTATTGTTTGATTCCAAAACCAATGCAGCTGTTTCTGAAGCTCTGCTTTCAGTTGGAGCTATCAGAATACCCTGTTAACAAAAGTCAGAGCAAAAGTAAATGAGAACTCAAGAGGAAAGGCACTCCTTAACAAAACCAACCCACAAAGATTTAATGGAAATGTGCTCTGTAACGCTGCAGCATTTGACACAGAAGTCAAGATGGCATAGGTAACATTGCGGCAGCACAAGAAGAGTCACTCACTTCCTTTACAGCAACAAATGACTTCCTCTGCTGCTGTGGCTCCCTCTCTTCCCCTGATAAAGCAACTCTGACTGTAATGGCAGTTTCTTCAGACTGAGATGTGCTCAGAAGTGGTTTCAATGAAACATCAAATATCTTTTCACAGTATGTTATGAGCAGCTCCACTACCCGGGCCTGATAAGGGTAATCCACAAGTGACGACAAAGAAACTGTAGCATCTGTTTGACGTGGCCTGATGAGAGTTGGGCCAAATATTATGCCAAGGTTGCTGGCTGACATTTTATTTTCATCAGACTGTTCTGTAACCCTGCATAAAGAGGGAAAAAAAAAACCCCAAGCCCCAAGAGTTAGAGGGTTTTATTACTTCAGAAATATTTTAGCTATTAGAATATTATCTTATGCCTGAAGAGGCTAAAAGACAATAAAAAACTGAAGGTGGGTTTGGTAGACAGGCAGAGTCTTCAGTGCAGGCTGCATTTAACAGCAGCTTGGACTAAGCCCTTTCCACACAGGGTGTTTTTATGTCCTATTTGGTTAATGTTATTTGTGGCTATTTGGCACTTCTGGGATTGGGAAAAAGATCCTCTCTCTCTCATTCTAAGTAATAATATAGCTTTGGCTCAATATTACCCATTTTTAGTGGTACATCCTCATCACACATCATCATACAATCCAGCATTTGGAGGACAAGGAAGTGAAATGTAACTGGAGAATGGTTATTAACAAACATGATACAAGTTTCAATTTTCTGTTTATAGCCACCAAATCACTACTCTATCTGGGTCATATCCTGATTTAAATCCTGAAGTTGCCACTAGTTACTACTTGCTGACCCAATGCTAGCAGAGAAACAAGAATAATGGAGCTCAGCTTTTTCCCTCATTTCTTTCCATTTCCTATTCTTCTCTCACCTGAGAATTCATTACATTGGAAGAAGAAACAGCAACAGAACAATGTCTTCTAAGGCATATGTGACTTCCTCCTCTACAGTCATCAAAAGCCTACAAAAGTTTCCTAGTATGCAGCATGTAGCAGTGTATTTTTCAGTATCAGTTTGCATTTGAAGTCTTTTCTCACCTGTGAAGGTGTCCAATAAGGTACTGAAGAGTGTTATAGTTTGGTACAGGCAGTTGTTTCAGAAGATCTTTAATTTTAATGATGATTCTATTCAGTTCAATACAGATTGACTGTCTTTTCTTTGATTTGGGGCTAGCTTGTTTAGCATCCAATTCCTCATTAACATTCTGGCTTTCCTTTGCAAGTCCAATGAACTCATTGTAAAGCCGAAACAAAATCAAGGGTTCCGGAAGCTGAAGAAATAAGAACATTTCAGAAACACACTCAAGCCTGAATTTTAACTTGTTTCCTTCCTGTTTTTCTTCAACTTTGTCTGGTCTAGCATCTTTTCTTAGATGATGACATTGTTTAATCCTTTCTTCATTAGCTCAAACCACAATTTGTCAAATCCAATCCCAGGTAACAAAACCACTCCCCCTACACCTTTCTCCAGAAGTCTTTTGCTAGCCCTTTCCTACAATAGTTTTAAGAGAGCATTTATCAACACAGGTATAGATTTCAAGAAAGTGGTTGCTATGAGGGAGGGTGTTACACTGCATGTGCACAAATACCACAACAACAGAGATTTTTGCAGTCTTTGATAGTATATTATATGTGGTATCAAGTTCAGTCCATATTCCATTTTTTTTAAATTGGATTTTAGGCCACATAACATTTGTTTTTAATGGTGATTTAAGTATTCTCTCAGCATGAAAATGAATGTTAATAATATAAAAAAATCACCAAAAGACAAAAAACCTCAAACCTGACCTGGCTATTTACACTGCCTCAGCTTAGATAAAAGCAAAAAGTAGGAAGACTAGATAAAACTCAAAATAATTTGTTTTAATGATTAGTCTCAAATAGGATTTAACTCAGGATTCTAGCACTGTTGTTGCATTTAAAATGAGCAGGTTTACCTAAAAACTCACCAACAGATCAGCTACGAAGTAATAAGACCAGAAGAAAACATGTTATTTGACTTTCTTTTTTTTTTTAATTATGAGCCCTATTCAAAATACAGCACAGGGCCTCAAACTGGTACCACAGTATGATGTACATAATATGCTACCTTTTTACTTGAATAAGCAATCAGAGTACATCTTTGTAATTTTTCAAAAGTACTTAACTTAATGGTGATGATCATGGGATTGGAATGCTCATCTCTGACAGCCAATGTGAGGAAGAGGACAGGACCATGCAGCTAAGGATTATTCCTTTCAGGGGTAACAAGTTTTCTGAGTGACTCAGTAATTTCACTGGGCAACATCCCAGCCTCATTTTTTCAGATACATACTGAAACCCTTTTGGAAAACTCAATCATGAAGCTTTAAAGTTCCATTTTGAAAGAAAAAGATGAATAATCCCTCCATAATGAACATATCATCATGACCATTATGCGTGTTTCATGAAATTTTTGTTAGCATATATTAACAGCAATATATTAGCATCTGTCTGCTTGCTGATGCAAGAATGTTTTAAACTTCACATAAGACAGGCAAATTCAGTAACTGGAAAGGTTTTAGAAATTAAGCTTCACTACAAGTGGATAAACAAAAGCCTGTTCGGCGTATGGTGCTAATATTTAAAGAGACATTATGCCCACGTGGAATACAGATTGTAATACCAGCAGTCAGTAATCTCAGCTTTCCCTGCCCCTGTCACACACTCCACATGAAAATAAAAAAAGCCTACTGCAAATAGACAAGGTACTCACTTAATCTTCAGCTGCAGGACTGCTGAAAAGTTTTGTGGTTTTTTTTTTTTTTTCCCCCTCTTGTACTGAAGAAATACACTACACTACTTTGGTTTTCCATCTGACCTCCCAAGTACATACCTGTCGGAGATACAGCTTGAGAACATTGCTGATATCATGTGCATAGAGTTCTGAGAGCTCGACCAAATCCTTTCCATTTTCAAAAGCTTGACAAAGCTTTTCAACTCTTGATTTGGCTCCATTCACTCGATAGATGCCCTAAAATTAAAAGACCAGCACAACTCTATTTTAATTTGAAAGGCAAGTGTAAAACACAGATGATATCAACAGTACAGCATTAACATTGTAAGAGATGATTTTTCTAAAAAAAGATTGTTCATACTTAAATTTTATAAACAAACTTGAGCATACCTTGACATTCAGCGCTCTGCTTTCAATTTCTGACGTACACTTTTTGATGATGAAAGGAATGCCATCGGGAGCATTTTTAGCAGCTTGGGCAAATTCCACTCCAAACAAGTGAAGCCTTCCATGAAGTTTTTTGTGCCCACATTGAATAGCTAAAGTCTCTAAACATTTTTTATGGCATGCAAGTGAACACTACAGGGGAGAAAAAAAGCACATAGTTTGATACAATCTGACATCATAATAAATATCTCTGCTGTTTGTCACCCCATATGCGAGCAAAAGGAAAGATTTATTAGTCTGTTGTGCTTTTGCTTTGAGTTCACGATGATTCTATGAGCCACAAAGTCTGTACTTTTTATACAGAGAAATAATGCAAGTTTCCAAAACTCCCGACTTTGCATAAATCCCAAGCAGCAATTTAAACTACTTTTCAACTTACCTCCTCACATTCAGCTCCGTGAAATACCACTAAGCTGTCACATTCTCTGCATTTAGATGGAGCTCTCAGCTTCCTTAGTTTGTGTGTTTGTGCTGCTTTGGACATATTAGCATTTCTAAAAGGTCCTGGAGAATTTGCAGTTTCAGATGTCAGATCATTTAAACCTGGAGAGAATTTCTCTGTTACAGTCATTCTAATATCTTTGGGTATTTATTCTGATATTTTAGAACCGTGCTGCAGAACACAGGATTCCGTAAGTAAATCGCAACTATCAAAAGTAACCAAAACCATTTCAATCACAAGGAAGCAAAACAATGTTACAGTTTACATAATGGACACGTTAACTATCAAATAATCTTACTTAAAAGTGGAATCAAACAATCAGTTTTGCATTTTTAAGTATTTCAGTTTTCTCCTGTATTCATGGCATGTGAAAATATTAGGACATTTAATTCCAGCTGCCCTGCAGTTCAGGCAACTATTCATGAAAATTTCATTCTATGTATTTCAAAATCCTGTACTAGAGCATGAAAGATGACATTATGGTTTGGCCTGTAGTGTTTCTGAAATACTTAAAAAAGCATACTTTGCAGCAGGGAAGAATTAACACACACTCACAGCAGAACCCATATAAAATAAAAAAAAAAAGAATCACCGATTCTCAGTCTCCTGTGATAAGATTAAAATATTTTCTAGAGGATTCTAAAACAGAATAGCAACTGGTGCTTTTTGTGACCTATTTTTTCCAAGCAATTTACTTAAAATGCTATCAACAACTCTGAACCAAAATCCTTTGTTTTACAGATAAAATTAGCACATACAGTTAATTGCCCAGAAACCTTCTTAAAAGCTCAGGTATTTATTAAACAATACCACTCCAAGCGAAAGTTTGCATTCATTAACATGTTGCCATGCTTTAAGTCTGGATCTATATTAGTATTGTTAACCACAGGCTCATTCCTAGAAGGTAAAGTATACATTTACGAAATAAAGACTAACTGAAGAATTTCCTAAAGGCTTTACTGAGCAAGTGCCACAAATATTTCAGAACTAGCTTTTAAGTACTGCAGACATCCCATGGAACTATTTCTGATAAGCCAGTTATTCAGGTTTCTGTACCTGTGGCAACATTGTCTTTATACAGTCAAAATTCATTTGAAAATTAGAAATGGTCTGGTCAAATCTGGGACCCACATTACCAAACTTGCTTATCTAAATTGAAAAGGGTAAAATCTCAGTTATTACCCTAAACATTTGGATTCACCTTTTTCCAATTTGCCAATTACCAACTCTTCGTATCTGTGCATTTCACTTCAAAGTTTAGAAGTGATCTTAAATACCGCAGTGCCATGCAGCTAATTTTAAATGCAAGTGTCTGGAGGGAATGGTTAGTGGACCATTTATGTTTACCTCAGGAGGGTGAAGACACTAGAAACATTCAAAGGCTCCCCATATAGTTAATCTAAATGTAGGAAGACAGTTCTGCACCACTTCATTAAAATGACCTGAACATTATTCTTCAGCTCTCAACCTCAAGTAGATGCACACTCTATTGAAAAACAACGCTGTTGGTCATCACAGCCTTGTTAATGTACTTTTCTTAAGCATGTTAAAAAGAAAAGCCACACTACAACAAAAAGCATCTTCTGGGGACTTCAGGTATGGAAACAACATTACCACAGTCTGAAGGAGATGGTGGCTCTCTTTCATCAAGATCATCTGCAGATGACATAGTACCAGTGGAAGGTGTTCGGGGAAGTCGTCTTTTAAAATCCCCTAGAGGATGAGAAAAATCCTTAGAAAGCTGTAAGTATCAGTTCCACTCAACTGCTCTGTAGGCTCTGTCCAACATTTACTAAGCTAACAACGATGTCTTCATTAATGTAAAACAGTCCAAAGGAAAGACTTCAAATTAGTATAGCAGTGAGTGTAGCTGTACCTGGGCTAGCAGATGGAGAATCCATGGATCGTGACTCGCTGCTCCCCCCTGCACTTTCAGAATCACTGCACATTCCTCCACTCTGGTTGCCAACTGACCATGATCTGAATGGTGGTGGTCCTCGCATTGCTTTTGATAAGAAAATCCGCAAATTCCAGATGTTAAGGACAAAATTACATTCTTTTCTTTTTATTTCAAGACTAACTATGATTATATTCAAAATAGGAAAATATTGCAAAAGGTACACAAACGTGCAATATAGTGAAAAAAACACAGCATGTATTCCTGTAAAAGCTTCAGGACATAAGAAAATAAATTTCAGAAACTTGACACTTATGCTTTTGCAAAAGACCTGAAATCAACATAGTATTTAGAAAAACAATGGATTTTAAATTGCTGAAGTTAATTGAAATAGTTTAGTGCACTGAGCTTGACAGTAATTCCTGTTTGAATTGCATCTCACCTTTCTTGTCAAAGAATCTAGATATACATACACAGGCAGTTTTCTATTTGTCCTTATGCTCAAGTACATAACTTTTTATAGGCTTTGAACTTTAAAATACATTTTGTAAACCCCTTCAGTGCTACATTTCTGACAGTGAGACATCAAGCACCTGTTTTTTCTGGTATTTTTATTTAGAGACTACACTCCAGATGAAGTACACAATAACTACCTTGGATATCCGTGCTGCTGGAAGATCTCTTCTCTCCAATCTTTTGTGAACGATGATAAATTGGGCTTCCCGCATCATCTAACATCTGAGCAGGAAAATCTCCTGAACACTGAGATAAGTTACCATGTGACATATGGACACTGTTGGTTGACTGCTTATTAAACACCCTTCAGAAAGAAGAGAGTAATTTGAAAAGTGAGTAAGATAGAATTAAATGAAGAGCAATGTAATTTTTTTATCCCTAGGCACTAAAAATGCTTCATTTATTTGCTGTTCATGAACGTACATATTTGATATGTCATTATTAAAGCCTAAATTAAAAAAAAAAGGGTAGCAATTTATTTTTAATTAAATATGTGCAATTTCCCAATGTTCCCTCCCCCCCCATAAATCAGCTTTTCCACATCTCTGCAAGGTATTATGACTGTTATTTTGCAGACCTTGAGAAAACAGCAAATCTGTTGATCTAAAGACCACAATAATTCAGAGGCTATTGTATCCTACTTTTCTGCTTTCCTCCAAAACATTGTCTACCCAGCCATCAGGACCATTCACCTATAAACATATAGGTGTTAAAATGCTGTGCTTTTTTAAAAGCACAGAAAATACGTTGAAGCTGCCAGAGAGCTTATAGTCAGTCCATTGCGAAAATCTGCTCTCAAGGTAAGGACAGAAAACAGTTAACAGTAATTAATGTAAAATGCTGAAGCACCCTGTGGACAAAATGGCCTGCTAGACAAGTTAGCACTCAGGAAGCTGTTCCTTAATCAGTTCTACTCTATCCAGCTGAAGGAAATAAAGACTTAAAACATTAAAATTTGCATCTGGCTAAGCTACTGTCCCTTAAAAAAATGCAGACCTAGACAATAAAAACGATCACTTCAAGTACATGAAGAATCACAAGGCCATGTCAAAGAAAACAAAAGGTGGGGAGAGGGGAAAAGAAAAAACACACTCCTATAAATCTTAAGCAGTAAATAGCAGGGAGAGCACACAAAGAGTTTGAAATTTCATGGTCATCAGTTTCTTGGGGAGCTGCATAGTTAAATGCCCTTAAGTCAAAGTTTATGAGTATAGCCTAAATCGGTCTTAAAAGGCAGGAAATTTACAGACAAGAACTAAGAATCTCAGCTTTAACTTTGAATTTCCTGGCTTTTGTTGGTAGAAGTCTGACTCAAGAGTTAGGGTTTTTGTATTTAGTTTCCTTTTGAAAGACGATGACGACACTTTCCTGTAAAACTGTGAAACACACAGATTGGAATGGATATTCTGGTGCCTTAGTGCCAATATGACTATTTTACAACAAGTTAAAGGTGGAAAAGCATTTGGCATACTGACACAAGGACTTGTCTTTTTGTTTTGTAGTCTTTACTTCCACTTCAGCTGTATCTTTAATAGATTAACAGTAAAAACTACCATTTCACACAGGTTGGAAAAAAAAAAATGAAGGGACATGTGGACTCTACACTTTTATTTAGTCACATAGCATGAAACAGAAATCAGGCAACACTTCCTGCCAAAAAAGTTGCCAAACATAAACAATGTGAAAGAAGGTACTGTAGCAGCAAGGCCTGCAGAAGAGGAAAAGTACCTCCTCAGACTTTCTAAACTGATTATCAAATACTACTGTGACACCACACTACAGAGTTAAAAATTTACATTTTTCATATTAACCAGTATCTACATTAATATAGTAACAAGTCAATTCTTGCACAACAATTGTCAATGTTTTAGCAAGTCTTATTACACAAAATGACATTCTGCTTCGGAATTTAAAGTCAGGTTTTAAAGTCAACATTATATATAATCTACCAAAAGATGAGTCAAAGAAATAGAGAATGGTAAAGCATAGTAAAACACAAGGATTCATTTTATTCCTCAAAAAATGTTGTTTTACAGTTAAACACGGTTTAGAATTAAATGCTAGGCACACAAGCAAATGCCACCTGTAGTTTGAGACTTACCCATCAACCTGGGAACTCTGGGTTTCAAAAGAACCCGATTCAATAGGAACACCTTCCTTTGGCAAACTTTTCACAAACTCAGAATACTGCTGACCAGGGTCATACAGTTTGGCACTCTCACAGAGGGACTGGCAGTTAACTGGAAGAGATACAACCTGAGCATGCTGCAGCTGGAACAGGTTAACTGTTGCCTGTTAGGAGAAAAATAATTTTCAATATTTGTAGATCATTTACTAGATATTGCACTTGTACTTTGCTCAACCCAAATTAACATCCCAACAGAAAAAATATTTAAATAGTAAGACTAGAAAAATTCTAGAAAATAGTAACACTTGTAGGGATGGACTTAGTGCAAGATTCCTGAAAGTCAACTGCAAAAACTTCATGTGTAGTATAGATGCTAGCATTCCTCTTCTCTCTAGGTTATTAAATCCTCCAGGTAGCAAAGGCAATGCCAATGGCTTCCCACATCAGGTTGACCAAGATAAACAGCAAGGTTTGTTGCTATCAAAAAGGCAATTTTCATGCTCTGGAGGGAATGTTAGTCACCACTAGAATGATGAAGTAGTTGGAGTTCCAAACCCAGATGAGCTCCATGCCACCTTGAGAAGAAATGGACAAAACTCCTTGCCCCAACAGAAAAGATTAACTTTCTTTGTTAAATTACATAAAACTTCTAAAATATTTTATTGCAAGGCAGAGACCAGGGAAGGGGATACTGCATGGCTGCTTCTTCAGCTTTGGGGTTGCAAAGTAGTTTGCAATTTAGATATACTTGAACTGGCAAGTTTGTCTAAGCTTTCTCCTGGTCTTATGGGTTGTTTTTCGGGTTGCTTGGGGAGTGGGGAGTGTGTGTGTGGGTTTTGTTTTTGCTTTTCCCTCCCTATCCCAGCATGAAATTAGACGTCTTTGTCTCATCTAAAAAAGTACACATCTATTGGCATCATGTACTCTCAAAGCTTTTTTAAAAACTGTATGTGGATATACTGTTTTGACAATCCTTTGCTTACTTACACACATTAAATGAATACATTAAATTAGTCACAAGGGATCCTGTAGTAATTGAGACTGCCATCAAGATTAGCAGGCTCCATGCTGCAGCGTGTTAGTGTCCATTCTGTGCTTAGGCCAAACATCTTTGCTAACGCACTAATGAAAATAATAATGGGAATGGGAGCTGTACTCTTAAGCAACAGAGTAACACTACTGCCATCAATGTTCTTAGACAGATTTTACAAGAACTGTGTAGTTAGGGTTCTTGCAAGGCAACAGCTCATAAAAAAATCCACACCCATTCAAGACGTGTAATACCCTCCTTTTTTAAACTACTAACAGAAAGAGAACACCACAAACATATTAAAGTTTTCCTTCTTTTTCTATTGGCTTGACCTCTGTCCTTTGAAAACTTTCTATTTTAAGCAGTTAATACTATAGATGGGGCTTTCTCTTAGTCTTAACAACATTTATATATCTGTGCCAAATGTATTTTAAAAAGCATGCTTACAGCTTTAAGAGTAAGATCACACTGATAAATAAGCTCCCGAAGCTGTGTTAAGATATCACTTTTAAAGCTTTCCAAATAATTTCTTTTTTCTTCAACCTCTGCCATGCTTGCTTTATAGTGTTCATTGGCCTCTTCAGCCTAGAGAAAACACAAGTATAAAGGGTTGATGGACTACAGGCCTTGATATTACAAGCAAGAAAAAAAATGCACAAGATGCTTGTAATGGGAGATTCCCGTTTAGGATAAAAGTCTGAAAGGGCACAGCATGATTAATATTCGGAATTATGAACAGAACACTTGCTCACATGCTCCCATTTGGAAAGCATGAGTAAAACCAGTGTAGGCTTAAATTTAAAAGCAAGGAACAAAACCTCTTACTTTTTGAAGAGCTTCCTCTTCTAGCCTTCGTTTTTTTTCCAGTTGCTTGCTGAAATCTTTCACAAAGCTTCCACTTGAGCTAAGATGTTCCTCCTCAGCACGAGCAGTGCTGGATTTTGCCTTTTCATACTCATCTTGACGCTGTGTATATAGCAACTTCGCTTTTCTTAGAGCAGCTTCCAGCTCTTGCTGCAGAATGCAACAAAAGAAAAAAAGCAGAAGAATTAATGATCTTAATCTTCCAGTTATTTATGTGATGTTTAAAGAGGCTGTTATGCACAGGTCTGTACACTGCAGGTCAAAGTACATAGTCATAGAAAGATAATCTCTTACAAATACGTCATGAAATTCACAGTTACATACTACATAACAGTCTAGTTTGAAAGTTTTGTCTTTTTGAAGAATTTTAGAGTGAACACTGTTAGATATGAAAGAAATACCAACCATTTTTTTCTGTTCTCGCTGCCAAAGCTCCTTGATATCTTTCCTTTGTCTATCCAACTCATTTTTCCTTCCAAGAAGAGGCTAGATAGGAAACATTAATAGAGTATGTGAAAGGCTTATAGGCTGCAAGTTTGTTCTTTAGAATAAACTGTGCTGTTACAAAACTTTTTAAAAACCTAAACAATATCTTGGTCCTTTTCTTTAAGCTTACCTGCACAAATTTGTTAGACTGGAGAGCAGCAGCTGTTTGTTGCCAAAGTTGATTGTTCTCAATATCATTTTGGAAAGCATTAATGAATATTGATTGGAATGGCATATAATCCTAAAATTACACACAACAAAACATTAGTGTTCTAGGTAAGGTAGAGGTATGCTAACATTCTAAATGGCTGTACAATTGAACTAGATTTTCAATTAAATTTAGTAAGGTATTTATATGTATGTGGAAGTCAGAGTTAGGTTTGAATGTAGAAGAGGACTAATTTTGCAGCTATGTTTTATTTTACCAGGAATACATTCTGAAAGAGAAGTCTACAAGTCCAAATCACAAAGCATACAAAATATTAGACAGAAAAAATCATACTAGGAAAACCATAAGACTATTCTCCATTTTCAACAAAAATAAATTTATATATCCAAATTTCCATAGGAGATGGGAAGGCATGAAATACAGCAGATCTTTTAACCAGTGATTTACAGTATAAATCAATTCTGTATCAACTTAAAAATCCATTTCTCAACATCCCCGAAGTTTCACTTTTGGGCAAGGCATCCAATACGTAATTAAGACTTTAAAAAAAGCCCCTAAAATGTACTCACCTGGTGTCCAACAACAGCTTTAGCAGTTTCAGCTATTTTTGCTAAGTTTTTAGCGCACTCCACTTCTGTTTAAAAAAAAAACCAACCAGTTACTGTTTACACTAATAATTGTACCACATGCTAAACGCTTTTTACATTCTTCCTCTAACAGATAGGCTATAGAGGAGACTACCTTTACTTTGTTGCAGGCCTTTAATTATAGGAAATGCACGATAGTTCTGTCCACTTCAGCGGAACAGCTACTAATTTAGAAATCACATTATTGACAGTCTGCAGCACAGAGGCCTGACAACAGATTTAATTTCATCATGACAAAGCTGATTAAATGCCAGAAAGAGCCACTCACCCAAGCTAAGCTTTTTTTCTACCCATGCGACTACATCCTTGGTATATTTTGACCATGTTTTAGCATAGGACAGAGCTGATTCAATTCCGCTGTCAGTTCTTAGGAGCATGCTATCAACCTCCTCTGCTCGAAGATGTCCTGAAAATAAAGCATCGAACACAAAGAAGTGAATTTTAGACATGACCACACACTGAGAGCAAAGCCAGTATTAGCCAACTGTGAATGCTTAAGCAGCTCTGATCTTGAGTTGGTCTTTAATGCTAGTTGACTCTAAACAGGACTGACAGAGGTTTTAGAACAAATTAAAGGGTCATAGTGTTTTATCTGGAGTAGTCATATGGTTAGCATAACTTTCTTAAAGAAAGTGGCCCAACAAAACACCAATCATATGATGACATACAGAAGTGCTTCAGGCCTTGGCTCTTTTCCCCTGAAAAGCAACCCAGGTTGGTTATTCACAAAAGCACAAAACCTCTGCAATAGCAAATTTTTTACAGTGAAGTTTTAATAGCAGCATAGGTGTAAAAAAGTGACAAAGCAACTTAACTTATAACATTTTTAGAAGATGAAAATAGATACAGAATAGTGTTTATTTATATTAAATGAATGACCTACCTTGAATATCATCCCTTTCATGCAGTGAACCCCCAGACTCCACAGAAATATTCTCAAAAGACTGGTGTACAAGAAACAAAACATTAGTTAGGGAAGAAAAGCTCTCGCTAAAACTGACAGGCTAACAAAATAAATGGCATCACCTGTCCCTTTCTTTTTTTGCAGATAAAGCAACAAACTGTGCTGTAACTCCCTCTCATCTAAAGCACAATACCTTCTAAGCTCCCACAGCTGTCGATTGAGACATAATAAATAGCAAGGAATCATTATATACCTTTAAGCCAACAATCTTGAAAGGCTGTGGTGAAAGAGTTAAATTGTTTAATAAATTGGCTTGATATTTAAGTGATCTCTAGCTTTTCTTAGATCCCTAACCTGTCTTTTAAAAAGCATTTCATACAGACCTAATGTCATATATGTATAACATACCATTTACAAGCCGTTAAAATCCTGTATTTCTTCCTCAAGGGAATAAAGTTGTGATTTCTCCTAGATTACTTTCAGGTATGCACTGTAGGTACAACAGCTGACTAGTAACACTTGCTAATGAAGCCTTGATAATCAGTACAACTTGACAATTTAATGCAATAATAAAAGGAATTTAGCACAAGACTTCATCCCTACCTTTGTCATTATGCTGCATTTTGCTACCCCTTTAATTGTGCAAGTTAAACTATTTGTAGGACTGTGGTGTAAACCAGGCCACTGAACACATTTAAGTGAATAAAAAGTTTATGTAGTAACCACCCCCCCTTTTAAAAAACACAAACAAAACCCAACACAACCCTGCATCATTTTACATTAATAAACCACTCTTCAAAACAGAAGCAGAGAGCAGGCAGAAGACAAAGGCTGAGAAATAGCTGCAAAGTAGCCTTAAGCTTTACAAGAACAGCTTGTTTCCATTTTAATTTTGGTGCTGTTTTATTTTCAGACTTAAAGCTAAAATGGAGCACAGTAACAATGATGCAAGTAGTTCTTTTTTGTTTGGTTGTTATTTCAAATGTAAATAGAAACTGATCATAAATCACACAAAAACCCCTCAACAATGATTGTTTAGTTCACAGCAAAAGCAGCTTTTCCATATACCAAAACGTGCAAGGTATTAATCATCGATTACATTGAACAGAATTAAACTACTGTCTAAAGAACAGCCCCATTCCTAAGAAAGTGAAAGACTAGTACAATTGCTGTACAATACAAGAGCCTTTCAGTAAAATGGAAAGGCTTTTTCAGAACAGGTGGGAAATCCATCCAAAGCTCTCTATCAAGCAGTGTAAAAAAAAAAAAGAAAAAAAAAAATCTGCATTTAGAGATGGATCAACACTCAGTTGCACAGAAAGCCTGAACATTCCTAGATTTAGTTCTGATTTGGGTGTAAAGTATTACTGTCTTCAAGTAGATTTTAAAGTGGCATGCAGTTGTCAGGGAAGAAAAATAAGAAGAGGAAAAAACCCCATACTTAATATTAACTCAGAAGGCACTTATAAGTTCTGGTCCTAAAAATTATTTCCCATTCTATAAGACCTAAATCATTTCAGTCCTGAGAACTGTTCACTCCTTTCCAGTAATTCAGGCACACAATCTAGTTAGAGCAACTAATCAATGCTCATTCATCCATCCACATTCACCCCCACTGCAAAAACATAATACAACATTTTAAAAGCAAGCACATGGAGAACTACTTTTACTTATGTCCTATAACTCATCATCAGAACTTGACCCATACAGCTTGCTCCCTCAAGCATCCAATGACTCATCCCAGTGAGCCTAGCAAAAAAAAAAAATCCCACCACCAAAAAACCCAAAAACCTAGATAGATTTCACTTCTCAACTTTAACCACTCTCTTCTGCCTTTTTTTCCCATTACCAAGAACTCTCAGCCTGACAGAGGCAAATCTCTGCATGCATTTTGAAAATTTTATCCTTCTCCTTTATTATGCTCTCAAATCTACACAGCATTGAATAGCATTCAAATAGCTTGTTGAGTAATGAAAGGTCAGACATGCCTGTCTCGGCTCTTCCAATGTATTCTAAAGCTCTTCTGTTTTTAATTAAGAAATATCTTTGCTTCCACCTTGTACTTCTGGTTGTATTACAAGGGCTAAAATGAGAACAATTACATTTGCTAAGAGGGGGTATACATATCATCTAACATAAGCTTCCAAGTGGAATGCCTGAACTCAAGAATGTAGACTCCCCTGCAGTTAAGAGAAGCAAGATCAGCCTGCACCGCACCCCACCCACCACCCCCCCCCCCCGCCCGCTGGCCACCTTAGAGCAATCCTCAACAGCTTAGTTAGGGAGGTCCCTAACTTAACAGGTAATTAAAATCTCTCTCCTTAATTAACCCTCAAAGCATTTACATGTTAAATTCTACCAAAATGTCCTGCTCTTATCTTTAAGGTACAGCTAGCTGCTACATTCAACCACTGAATGTACACATCTACAGCAATGAAAAGTTAATACAGCTATTTAAATATTTTACATTTAACTCCTCCTAACACTCAACTCCTATTTGGCCTCCGAATTGCTCTCTGAATTGCAAATCAAAATGGAATGCTTTATCTATTAAACGTGTATTTATTTGCCTGAATGAAAATGCACATAAATTTAAGACAGATTTCCAAGAACTTGAATCATACTATCCTACCTGCTCCAAAATTTATAATTGTTCCCTTCCACATTAGGAAAAGCAAATGACACTACAAAAAAAGGGCTCTTAAATATAAGCTGGTGACTTCTGGAACACCTAGTGTAGAATTCCTTCTTCACTTCACTGTACTCTAATTTTCCCTTTGGTCATCCCCTACCCCCATGTTCAGAAGAGTGATCTTTTAGCCAAGCATTCACTTCACAATGCAATATATGGGACCATCTCGTTCGTTCCATAGGAACACATTTTTGCATTGCAAAGCCATTACAAGATTAAAACGCTGGCAAATTCAGCACCTTCCTTCTGCTGGTGAACTGATTAGCCGAAATAGTACTTGTTCAGATCATCTCATTTAAGTTAAATGAGATGCTGGCTTCTGTGCTATTTTATTTCATAATTTTTATCAGCAACCTAATCCTCTGATTCTAAGCCTATTGGAACCAGTTTTCTAAGTAGCTTCCTTCCTCTCCGCACTGTTTGCAAAGATGAGTTTTGTAGCAGCTACAGAAGTAGAACTTCTGTGATCATCTTTCTCACGTGTGTTATCACACATAGTGAAAATTTAAAAAGACTGCTTCTCAGCTGTAGCTGCACAGTGGTGCTATGATCAAGCCTGTATGAATGAATGCTAAGCCTTAAGTACGTTTCAATGAAGCCTTTAAAAAACCCCACAATCTAAAATTTTTAACCTTGCTACAACTTAGCTTCTCATACACACCAATTATCAACTGCATTTTCCTTGCGTGTAACTTTTAATTTGACTTGATTTACTTGAAAGTCTGCTTCTAGATACACAAAAATTCAGAACAGAATTTGGTACTGAGCATTTTTTAATCTCACCTTCAAAGTGTTTAAAGGGCAGTTTAAAACGCTAATGTTTGTCTTTGACTACCTATAAGTTGACAGTGCTATTTCAGTTCTCTTAGTGAATTGTTGTTGAAACAGCTACAGCACAAACTGGGCTCTGGAAGAAGAAAAGGTTATTTTGTAATGAGTATTAGTCTTTAAAAGTCAAAAAGAGGTCATCAAACCTTTAGCTTCTACGTCTATTCTAACTACTCCAGTATGCAAATCATTCAAGTATCTTACTTTTAAGTATTTAGTTATTTTCCCTTAACCGATTTAAAAATCTCAAATACAATTACAGCAGGTTATCATTTACATATTGGAGTGACAGCCCTGTTGAGTCATCACTGGCATTTAGAACAGAGAATACATTCAAGTATCTGAAACCCTGAATGCATTTTTTTCATGGGTTTAATCTTGTTTTAACATTCAGAAGTCTCCAAGTGTCCCAGCCCCATGATGCACAGAGTTTCAGTGGAAATGAAAATCTCCTTTAAAAGATGTAATTCCACACTCCAAGAGAACGTGTTTAGCCTACCCGACTTCTCCGAGATACAGGAAGTCCCAATGACGAGCCATTGTCTACATCTCCCATAAGGAAGTCTGAAACACTGCCAGAAAAACAAAGAATTGTGTTACTTCATTACTTTACCTCACCAAGCAATTTCAGATCACTGAGAACAAAAATTCAGACAGTGTTTCTAATATCCTTTAGAAGTTCTGCAAAACAATTTTTAGAAGTAGTCTTATATTCCCTGCAATTTCTATACCATCATCGTTTTCCTTGTTAAGAAAAAAACCCACGCCACCCAAACAAAGCAGTAAAACTGTTCTGGATGTGGTTAATTTAAATTAGTTTATCAGCTAGTATTTGTCCAAAAGAAAACTAAAGTTTTTGTTGTTGTTGTTTAGTGTTAATTTGATTCAGCTCCACCGAGCTCCTTAAAAACTCCTTCTGGATTCCAACTTACACGTTTCCAAAGGTGAATGCCAATGTTTCAATGGAAGAAAATATTTCACTGAAGAGTTCTCTCTTGTTTTCTTCGTTAACTTCTTTGAAGTTCACCGCTTCGGAAAAAAAATGAAAACCAAAGGGTGAGAGGTGGGGTCAATCAAGTTTACTAGGCCTAAAGACAAATTTTATACACAAAGTCTCCTACAGAACATGCAACATTATACTTTTCTGACCAAGTGAAAAAACACAGTTTTGAAGAAGATTAGTAAGACAGTAAGCACTAAAGGAAAGAAATGAACACAATCCAGATGCTTCCCACAATGCAATCAGATTACTCGTTCACTTCCTATATCTTCCCACTTAAGTAGCAGCTTCGTGTGGGAACACAATGGTAACGTGAGGAGAAGAGAAAAACAGTCATTTACCAGCAAGAGTCAAATCACACAGCAGCAGCAACACCACAAAGCAGCTCACAAATGCAGTCATATATTTGAAAAACTGTTTCTTTTCTGGGTAGAAATTTCAGAATTCAGAACAGGAGAAGTAGTTTATGGGGGTGCCCACCCGCCACCCCCCCACCCCACTGTATGCAATCCTGTGTATGTATCCAGAACATGGGATTTCTGGCTTGAGTACAGACAAACAGAAAGCTATCGAAAGGTAGCGTTCATTGCAAAATCCTTTATTAGCTCCATCATCTGGCAAAAGCCCCTCAGTTTTGCCTGTTAAAAGTGGGGAAGAAACTCAGCATAACTACCATTGTTTCAAAATAGGAAAGAGAGCATTCCTGGACGAACTAGATGGTTAAACGGGTGATCAAGACTTGTATTTAGGCACTCAACACTGAGCCTTTAACATGCTGCCATGACAAACTGGAATAATGAGACAAGAAGAATGATTCATCCAGAGTTTCTGTTAACAACTACTGGACAAGGGGGAGGAGGGAAGGAGAAGACAAAAAGCACAACCATTTTTGTTTCCAACTTAACTCCTTAGTCACTGGTGACTGGGAAATTTTTTGTTGACAAGTCGAGTACACTCCTTTAAGCTGAAGCTGAGCCCTCTGGATGGAAGTCTTCCCAGTTTTACATTGGGAGAAGTGACCATTTTATATTAGTATTTATTTTTAAAGAGCTTAATTTTTTTTTAAGCAATGCAATATTCTTAATTACCTAGATGCCTACGTTACACTTATGATCATCTGTTTCAGAGATACTGCAATGAGACACCTATTCATCACTTCTTGCAAGACCTGTGACAATGTTAATTTATGTATCCTCACATTTCAAGTACAAATATGGAAATAATGGGCCACAATGACTTCTAGAAGTAGCAAAAATTAAATTACATTAAAATGTTGCCCATTCTATACACATTTTCTTAGCAAATTAAAGTAACAGACTTTAATCTTAAAAAGTATTCAAACTTCCTGCCAGGTGCCTAAACACTAATGGGTAACAAACAAAGAAAGTACAGTAATCTGCTCCCCCATTAGACTTCCTTTTTGAAAGGAAAAGTTTTTAACCAGTAAATTAACACAGCTCAATCCATTCCTTTTTACACAACATACCAACAGGCCCGATCAACATTTTTATAACAACTATTTCTATACAAAGCTATTAGGGAAAATATGTATTCTTCTCATGAGCTAGTTTCACAATTACTTGCAGATTTGGAAGAATGTGTAATAAGCCTACAGGAATTAAAAAATCGCCACATATTACAAAAATATTAAGTCTCTCTTGCCACAGTTCACTGCTAAATTAAGGCTTCTCCTACCTCTTCATTCTTCTACACTTCATAATTACATAAAAAACCGCCTCTGGCACCTTTGTTCGAAATGAGACTCTATAAAGCTCCACAGATGATAATTTTTAACAACTTTGTAAACAGCAGTTTTATTTTTTTAAAATTCAGGTTAGTTGAAAACCTCAGCTTTCCAGAGGTAACGCTGCTTATAAATCTAAACTTTGTATTCTAAATTATTAAGAAACAACAGTTATTGTAAGATCTATTGATTACCAGCCACTAATGACTGGAAAAATCATTTGAGTGCCAGCATGAAACGCAAACTGTTTCAAAACTAAAAGGAACCAACAAAAACTGTCTATACAGTCAAAGCACTTACCACTGAAACATTTGTATTCATATATCCATTAGCTGCACTGTCTTCGGAGAAAGAGCACTTCTTTCACTTTGCTAACGAGACATCAATATAGACAGCCTCTCCCTAAAGAAGTGCCGTCTGTTTCACTCTGCCTTCCTGTTCCAGGAAGAGTTTTCTTAAGCTTTACATGTTATACACCAGAGAAATCCTTTCTTTTCAGGATCCATCACAAATGGAATAACCAATCTCAAATTTTTCAGAATTACAACCTCCTAAAAAAGGTTAGTCCAAGCTCTTAGTAATTCAGTGGAATACAAACAGCTTTCTTCTAGCTTACTACCACTGGAATGCTGATGTACTTAACATCAACTTTAAACCATACACACTCTTTCCCCAGGACATCCTGACTGCACACAATAGCTACTGACAACAATGAACTATAGTAATCTTTCCATGTCTGGAAATGACAGCTATCTATCTATAGTTCTACAGATTTCAAAGCAAGTATACAACTTAACAACGCTTTTAAGTAAGACTTCAGATGACACATAATGAATTTTAAAAAAAATCTTATGATAGCAATACATTAAAATCCGGAATCCAGTACCTGTACTGCAAGCCTAGCTTGCATTAAGGTGGATCTATATTTCCAAAGCTGTCTTCAAACTGAGGTGGGTTTGGTAACCTCATCAAAATGCTGCAAAGTTTCAACTCTTGGGTCATGCCATCAAAAGCTTTCTGAATCAAGCACAGAACAGGCTGGGGAACCAGCAACAGCCATGGAAGTTTTGGAAGCCAGAATCCCAGAAGCTGAAACAGCGCCTGAGGACATTTGAGCAATACTTCTGAAACTATGAAGAAGAGGCTGTCAGCTGTCAAGACCAAAGTGCAACCAAGGCCTTTAAACGATGATGTTTAGACAGCTCAAAGCAACCACAGAACAGCACACAAGCTTCTGCGATGCCCTCTTGTCCCCTTCCAGTCAAATCAAGACAGTACAGGGGACACCAGCCATGCCGGAGTCTGCAGGAGTTCACTTGCTTCTTCCTTCCCCCTCCCCATAGACATGTGCAGGACTGGCAGCGGCAAAGCTACCTTGCCAGCTGTCTGCAGAGCCTGGACCAGTCTAAATTACACCAGCTTGCAGAATTTACTCTTTACAGGTCAGTTTTCTCATACCCAATGGACAGATATGGTAACACCACCATCCGTTTCCTTAGATAGGACTACATCTTCAATCCATTCTTTACTAGCTGACTTTTAAGCAGTAAGCAACTGGCTGACTTGTTGGAATTGAGTATCTTCGCAACCAGTTTTCTGTCCTTAAACTCACGACAATGCTTTCAAGAACCTTTCAGAACTATTTCAAAAACAAAACCACCACCCAAGCAAACAAAAAACCCAACCAAGACCAAAAAACACTCCCTCCCCCAAAACAAAGACTTGTAATACTTCTTGTTATTACCTCTCATCTTTAAAAACATATGTAAAATGGGGGGGAAGGGAGGGGGAGGAGGAACCCAAGTGAAGAGTAGTAGTATGCAGACTGGAAAGAGGCAGAAGAGTATTCTTGGGATCTCACAGCTAGAGATGATCAGCAGGCTGTCCAGGCCCCACCGTTTACTTTTAGTTCTCTGTGCCATATAATTTCACCAGCCTGTACTTACCAAGTTTGGCAGCCTCCCCAACTTTAGCTGGATGCCAACAAGACAAGTTTGAGGAACTGTTTCCTACTCCCTCCACAATAAATTTTGCTCTGAATTTACATCACAGATACACCAACAAAACTGAAGTTACTTCACCTTGCTAGAGGTATTCAACTTCGATGCAGAGCTATTAGAAAAAACACATACCTAAAAAGGGAATTTCTACAATTTTCAGCTTTACCAGTAATCTGCATTCATACTAGTGATTCAGTTAAGTCAAAAGGTGCAATTTAGAGCAGAAGAACAGTACAAACTTGAATTCAGCATGGGATCAGAACCACGTACTCTGTGGCCATCAACTATTTAAAGACACTGAGTGGGAAAATAACAGCTATGAGTATGATGGTGTGCCAGACTGGGAAATGATTTCCTGAAATAAGAGTTTAAACAGGTTCCAGCCAAGATGCTTCAGAAAGTCTCAATTCTTCCAGATCAAGTAGGTGTCTCGAGTAAGCATGGATGAGTACGAGAGTCCAAGCAAAAAGGCCCAGTGAACCATGTCATGTCCAAGATATAACCAGAGAAATCAAGGTTGCTCCCCACCCCCCCATTTTCCTGCAACCTCAGTTTAAAATGGTAAAAGTCTGACATCATCTGTTCTGCCAAACATCATTCTCTGTAGCAAGATTAAGATAATATGCTATAGCTGGTTTTTTCTTCAATCTGTCCAAAAGGAAAAGCATTAGACATCCAAAGCAGAACTACAAGTACGTTCATATCATTCCCACTGAAGGACCTGAGAAATAGCTGAGAGGCTTGAAGGAGGGGCACAAGTACTCCAATTTTTGCTAGCATTCAAAACATTCCCACTTGCAGTAATTTCAAGGGGGCGGTCTGTCTGCACTGGACATTACATTTAAATCACAGTGCAACTCACCATACTTACAAGAATACTATACAAGTCAGAGTCACTGACAGTCACTGGTTCCAAAGTTATTGTAATTGATTTCATTAAGAGCAAAGGCAGTCATTTGTTAAAAGAACCATTTGCCCCTATGTGAAGTTCCAAATACAAACTAAATTTGAAACCCTGGCATTATGCAGAGATTCAAAAAGGTCTTTCTAGAACCTAAACCAGTTATGCTTCTATTTCTGAAGGGAGGAAAAAAAATGTGTAAATCCCAGCTTGTTTCTATTTCATCCTCTCCTAAATAAACATCAGAAATTTTCCATGCTAGGTTAATCTTCTTCCTAGTCATAAATCTGACTACAGATACAGAGCGCTTCCACGTCTTTTTATAGTTCTGTCCTCCAATGACAAGAAACAGATGAGTCAGATGAACTTCTTTCATAATGTCGCATTAACACAGCCTGGGAAGACAGAGGAAAAAGGATACTGGTTCTGTCCTACCGGCTCCTCACATTCTTGTAGCTTCCTGTTTATTCAAAAGTTACATTACTTCTAGTGAAACAACCACAGCTGAAAGCCTGTGAATGCATGTGTTACTGACAGGCCACTGTAAGCAAACTTGAGGTCTGATATGCTTACAATTCACCACAACGTGCTGTATTTTTACTTCAGCTTCCCCAGTTCCAGCAGTCACACACTTCAGTTTGAATACAAACATGGAGCAATATGATCCTCACACAAAAGCCAGCTGTAAAAAACAAACAGGTGCTAAAGAGAGAAACAAACTGCCTTCACATTTACCACAGGTTATACTGCGGGGAGGTAGGCCATCTTCATACAGCAAAGGTTTTGCTGTGCTCAGAGAAGTAGGACTGAAGTACCAGTCTGAAAGAGCTGAAGCCCTGTAACTCCCCATTTCCACCTCTGGACACGTGAGGAATACAATACATGGCCGAGCAAACAGAGATAGGTGTTACTAAAGTCTTCATATGAAAGTACTTGTTTGTATTGAGGGCTACAAATATGAGGCAGGACTGACTTCTTTAAAGTGATCCAGAGTTCCCTTTCCTTGCAATTAACCTAGGAACTCCATGAAGCCAAGTCACACAGCACTGGATCACGGGAACAATTATTCGCCACAGAGCAAGCTTGTGTTTGCTTTAGCCAAAGAATAACCAGACAGTTTATGCCAGCCTCTACATTCTGGGTTCAGAATGTATGCTGCTTGTGAGACACATGAATAACTCAATGATAAATTAGTGAGAATGCAATTGCACACCATAATCTTATTCCACCAGAAAACACTTTTTATTTATTTATTCAAGCTGAAATAACACATTTGTATCAGATCAGCACTGCGTACAATATCGTCGCTGTACTTTGGATCCTGTAGCAGGAGTCTTAAAGCTAGATTTTCAGTACTGTCAAACCATTGCCCATGAGAAAATTATTCAGAGTAATGTAGCCAAGAGGGGGAAAAAAAGTCAAAACTTGAGCTCCATTCCAGCTCAAGGACAAAGACTGTTAACATAACAAAATCAACTCCTTTCATGCCTTTTTCTTTGAGAGGTTTCTCATCATATAAGATCACATTTACGATAGCTCAAGTGAGTTATGGTTGAACACAGACTTTTCAGATGTACCTGAAGTACAAGCTTAGAACTTGACCCACTTGAACACATTTGACAGAAAACTAGAAGACATGACTGTACTGCTTTTATTTCAAGTGGCATTCTTAGAACAATAGAGTGGAGTTACTTCCAAAATTCTGTAATTATACAATATGCAGAGTGCCTTCCTAACAGTAGTTTATCTTTCCATATAGAAAATAATGCAATCCCTCCATGACTGTAGCTCCTCATAAACTCAATATATTAACAGTGAGTGAACTCTATAACACAAACTAACTACTAACGTTTTGCTTATTTCAAGTGTAAACATATTAATTATATGAACTAAAATCTGTTCATTGGGGAAAAAGCTAAAAAGTATTTGTGAGTATCTGTATTGCTAAAAAAAAGCTTAGTGGTAAAGTTATTTCTTCTGCTCGCTATCAAGAGAAATGAATGAAACCTAAAATAACTATTCAAAGAACAGCTACTCATCAAACCAGGCAGAAAAAAGATGCATATAAGAGAATGTATGAAATACCAATGCATCTGCCCAGGGTTCAGTGCTATTGAAACTGTATGATGGAACAGAGCGCACCAAGAAGAGAAAACAGTATGTATGGCATCAAATTCAGAAGGCTGCAAGTACTCTGAGGGAATGGATTACGTAATTCAACAAAGTGCTTAATTCTCCACTTCAGAAGTAGAAGGGTAGAAATCTAGATCTGGAAAACTGGTTCAGCACTAGAACTACAGAAAGTGACCTTGGACTTATCATGGACTTTAAATCAAATACAAAAATTGACAAAAAGGCCAACATAATTATGGAATCAATAAACAATATTACTATGTGAGACAAGGAAAGTAATTCTGCTGCTTTACTCTGCAATGGTAAACTTGGACAGTATAGACACTGATCAAATTGGGGCATTGCATATCAAGAACAACGTTCATAAACTATGCAGTCCAGAAAGGATAGATATTATTGCAATAGTTTTTGGAAACGTGATTTCGCAAAGGTTCATGTAATTTGATTTACTTGCATACCTTAAGTCAGTTCTCCTCAACGTTTCTTAAATTAAAGAAAGAGCAGCTGAACATTACCCTGTGTCCACTGAAATTAGGGGAGAGTGGAAGACACACAGTAATCTTACCATAGCACTTAAGCATGGAAACAGCTTGTCTAAGGTGGATGTAGAATTACATTCACTAAACATTTAACCTGTTCTCATGGATAAACATCTGATTACCATTGTACATCTGTGCTTAACTCTTCCTGAGATCAACAAGACAAACACCAATCTCTCAGGGATACCTTCTGCATTTCTACTGTTATGTACAATTCTCTAAAGCAAGTTCAGAAGTTGTGGAGTTAGAATCTTGTGATCATTTCAAAGACCAGGGACAGACCTACAGGAAACTCTACACGTAGCAGGAAGAAAATGCAGAGTGGGCTGCTAGTACCTGACAAGATCAAACAAACTGGCAAGACTATATATCAATAGGAAGGATCCATAAGAAGCTTGGAACAATCCAAGATATAGCAATCAGGCAACTAAACACGTTAGCATTTTAACCGATATTCCTACTTTACCAAGTCAGTAGTGTATGTTCAGACATACTAAGATATTTAGGAAACAAGGGGAAAAACCCTAGAACAAGGGGAAAAACTAAATTATGCGTCTCTGAAGGAAGACGTTCCACATGATTTAACACAGGCAAGAGGTGGAGATTTAACCCTACTCAAAGTGTTCTCCTTGCCACATGGAAGAACCTGCACTGGTTCCACAGTAATATACTGCACTTATTCCAGAGTAGGGAGAGCTGCAGTCAAAGGCTACACAGAGAAGAAACAGGTATGGTTTATGGGGCTGGAGCAATTGTGTGCTTCACCATTTGCATTCGTCTGACACAGAACTGCAGCAGCAAAGGCCAGCAATAGAAAGTATTAATGTATATGTTTGCAAGGCTTTTTTTGTTGCTGTTGACACCTTTACCACACTTATGATCTGTTTGTGGAATTTGTAACGTTAGGCCATTCAAATTTGGGTTGCTCATTTAGATATTTCTTCACTTGATATAAATACAACACCATTCCTACAAATTCATAGAATTAAGCAAAGATTTTTGGCAAATCTCTAAGTGGATAAATGTATCATTCTGTGATATTATTCTGTGATACACAGGTAAAGAAAAACTCCAGATCAAAGGCTTGTGCTTTTGGAATTCGGTGTAGGTTTGCAGCTAGCTTCCTGTAAGCAGAATTTTATTACATCAAGAGAATTACAGGCTACTTAATATTACTTTTCACTTAGAGAAGGTATTTTTAAACAAGTGTTAAGGTATTACTATTAAAAAACCTGTTTCTTCTGTATAAATAGACTCTATAATTCCAAGTCAATCAAGTCTCTAATTACAATTTTCCAAGAATATGAAAGGTAGTAAATTCCTTACCTTTTACTTTTGCAATAACTGTTCCTGCGGCACTAAGAATATCAACTGAGTTCAGAGTCTGATGTTTATTTATCACTGCTTTTAAAACACGCAGCAACTCCCCCAGGCGTTCATGTACTACCTGATGCAGGCCATCTTGATTTTCTGAAAAGAGTACAGGAGAAGCTACATTAAAACAGTGAATTAACTCCCAATCACATTACAAACCACTTTGATGGCATTCAGTTGCACTGAAGTCTAGGCCATATGGAAGCTAGGCCGGCTTACCACAAAGAAATCGTTAAAAAAAAGAAAGAGTTATATTAGCATTTGAAACAGTCTACTTGCAATTTTGTATGCTGTTTACGTATAAACTCATTTCTCCCCAAAAGTCAAGCAAGTATACTTAAAAAATAAGGGGGCTCTACACCAATACCCTAAGGTTTCTGAATTAAACCATCTTTTTCTCATGCCATTTCAACCACCACCATTTTGATCATCACATATATTCAAAAAAGAGTATCAGCAAAAGCAGATTCGGATTGCTTATTAGATATGTCTTCACCTGATAGAAATTCAACACCATTTCTGTATATTCAAAGAATTAAACAAAGATATTTGGCAAACGTTGGCTAGCTTTCAACTCAAGTGTCAGTCAAATCTTAAGCATCTTTAGTATATAAGCCTACATCTACAAAGGTCTCTTTTTAAGCATGTCAGTCCTGATAAAGAAGTTAAACACCTAAATTATTTTGTGGAATCAGGCCTAATCTAGAAAAATTGTCAAACAAGCACACATATTGGGCAATGGTTTTTACAGCATATGCCTCTTGCTATGCACCCCTAAATTCCCCCCCCTTATTTTTTTAAAAAATAGTTCTTGTTGCATACATGGCATAGGTTAAACCACAAGCTCTTCCGTTCTGTTACAGAAGAGGTGCTGGTGCACGGAATTAAAGTTTCACATGCACTAGAGTGCTGCGTTGCAAGTTGTGGTAAAAAGCTTTCAAATTCAGGAAAGTCTAGCTTATGAAAAAGAAAAAGAGGATCTAATACAAGCTGACTCACTTCCCCACTGAGCGAAAAGGAATGGTAATTCTGTGTTGTCTGTGGCCATGATAACAAACAGGTCAATACAGACAATTACAGTACAGTGCAAATTGATCCAGTGTTACTCAGAACAGTTTCAAATCTGAGCCATTTTGTTCTGGCTACAAGACATTATATGTAGGCTAGAGGCACCTAATTTTTTTAAATTTTTCTGAGGAATCAACAAAGTACAACATGACACATCAGTACAGTATATCATTACTGTCAGGTGGGTAGATGGGAGTACTACATACAAATTACATGCGATCGTATCAAGTGCAAAAGCAAGCCTTCTAAGGAACACTGTGCTTCAGGCTTTATCTCCCTTTATGCCAAATACCAGGAGATTTTTTCAACACAGACTATCTTATACATGGTCAAAGGAAAAACCTTGACACAGGAAGTGGACTAAGGCAAAAACTTTATCAACCATTCACCAGCACTTTGTGTGTTTTTTCCTGCTGGAGGGGAGTAGGAAGCTCTGTATCCTTAACAGGACAGACAGAAGTCTAGAAAAACTCATCTTACGCAGTAGTAAATTAAGAAAGTTCTATGTACTTTATTAAAGAAACATAGTTGTGGCTTTATCTTCATTTACATGTATACAAAATAGTTTTTAACTGAGGACTCAAACACAGCAAAGGCAAAAAAATGTCAAGAGGCTAGTACTATATGTGGCTATGACTCAATACATACACACTAGTAGCAGAAGTAGTTTATGACAAACACATTGAACTAAAGGCATACTATAGCTTACAGTTTAGAACAAGCAATCCAGGCTTGAAGCAGTTTCCATGCATGCAACAATAGCAGAAGCTGGGACCTTGGATAAGAGACTATTTATAGGGGATATGAAAGAATACTAGAAAATCATGAAAGGCATGAAAATAGTGGGTAGAATCAATCGCTTACCAATGTCTTTCAGTTAAATATAACACACTTCAGATGATTAAACAGAGTGAGCAGGAGCCAGATTCAAAACAGAAAAGGGTGATTCTTCATCTAAGAGACTTGGGGAATTTCTTGCCAAAACACAGCACTGACACAAGAAGTTTACATGGAAACAAGGTCAAGCTCTTCTAAGTTTCCCTGTGGGTTACTATTGAGACAATAAATACCTTACCAGGTCAGGCCATGGCTCCAGCTAGCCTGTGCCTTACACAGCAGTGGGTGATGCTACGTAGGAGACAAGACTGGCCATTTTCTGCAGTCCAGTCCCCCAGCACCCACAACTACTGCACTGCAGTTGTTCCTATGCACTTCAGTAACTGCTTACAGACCTGCTGTCTTTGAATTCATCTAATTCCTTTTGAACCTGCCTCCACAACTTCTTTCAATGCAACTACTCCACTCTTTAGTCTACTGAACTGCTAAGCGTTGGACTAAAACAAACAATGTAACCTGCAACAGCTCAAGAACTCCCCTAAGCAGAAAGTTCAGAGGATATGCCCAACTTACCATTTTTCAGTTTTCTCCAGCTATTCACTTTTGGCAGTCATTGATGCTCAGACACTGGGTTAGACACAGCTTTAGTCTGAGCCAGCATGGACACTGCCACCTTCTAATACTTGGAGAAATTCTATAGCTGTCAAAATGCAACCAGATAATTTTAATGGTCCCTTTGAGCTTTAATCCATCAAAGCCTCAATTGTACTCCATCAGTGCGAGAATAAATGCTGTTGGGAGTACCAGGCAGCTCCAGGCAATGGCATTGGGGAAAAGGAAAGACAGCAGAGCTGTACTGATGCTCACAAAGTGGATCAGACAACACAGAAAATATATCTGAAAATTATAGTAATATGTTATTTTCAGGAAATAGGATATTAGATAGTTAAAGATAATTTCAATTAGTTCATTAAGAAACATGTCTAGTTTGTAGACATAGTTTTTGAAATACTTAAGGAGGAGGCAGTCTATGTAGGTAGTGTCTTATCTCTTCTTACAAACGTCCAGAGGCAGACAAATATTCCACAATCCTTCACCGGGACTAATGATTTATATTGGCAAGACTGGGACAGATCAGCTTTTATGGAGGCATTTGAAGGCTATTGCCACAAACCTTCCCCACCAGCTGTCTCTGTCTAACCAGAATATATGCAGTCCTCACATGAAAGGCATGGATATTGTGGTCAACTGACTAGAGATGGTCTGCACAAGTGCACCATTTGACCAGAACTGCATCTCTTGCCTAGTCAAGATGAAGGTGTCCCTGTCTTCTGATGCACGGATGTTCGCTTGTGACTGAAGAGATGAGTTCCTAATCATGCGATCAGGAATACCCACACACATACCCCATTAACCAGGTCCTTTTGGCAACACAGTAGGTAGACTTTTGGACCTCTAACAAGTAGGGGAGGGGAAACAAGACAGGAAAGCAGCCAAACCAATCTACAGATTACTCGCAGTCTGAGAGTCCCCAGGAAGGAGTGCATCACAGGCGTATGACAAACTGTATGAATTGCTCTGGGGAGTTCAGTATGACCCACAACTACAGGCTTGTCATTACAGGATAAAACAGCCTCTTGAGGTTCCTTACAGGTTAGGTCAAGGGGAAAAAAAAAAAAATCATACAGAAGGCTAATTAAAGCATATCTGATCCCAAAATGCAGTTTCTTACTATCAAGATTTGACAATACCTTACCAGACCAACAGAGTTGGGGAAAAAGCAAAATAAGTGGGAGGGGAAGAACAGAGAGAGAGAAAAAACTTAAGGGACACAAGCCTCCTCAAGTCTGAAATAGAAGCAGTAAGCTTCAAAGGGAAATGCAAGTTGAAAACAACTGCTGAGTTGAATTAGATATTTATCATACCATCCAGAACAACACTATCACTAAAATAATGCATTCAAGCATGAGATTAGTTATTTGTACTCTCAAAAGCAAAGGTCTGGCTACACCCAACCAAGATTTCTTTGTATTCCATCACTGTATTATTTGTTTACAAAATATCTGAAACATTGTTTCTGTGCCTCCAGAAGACAAAAGGTCTGTGACACAAGTGGTGCTTGGGGAGGGGCAGAAGCCACCAGGAACTACAACTACACCACATTCAACAACTGATACTCACCAAACAGACACTAAAACAGAGATTTCCTGTTCAGGACAGATTTATAAACCTCAGGTAGTAAGCCAATCTAAATATGCCAGATTAACAGAAAAAGAGTTTTAATACTAAGGAGTCTGAAAATGGCTAAGAGACCAAAACAACAGTAGAGCAAATACTGTTTACAGTGAAAAGAATGCATGAGGAAACGTGTCTCCAACATGTTCCTGCAGCAATTCAATCTGACTTAAGCAGTCATAAAAATTAATATTTACTTTCAGTTTTTCTTCTGTCCCTAGTCTCACTGTACATATTCATTTATCTACATGAAGGCGAGCAGGAAATTCCTCCACCAATGGATGCTATATCGAGTTTAAAATCTCTCTCAAGCTTAATAACACAAATTGCAATACTGTAGAAGACTAGTTAGTACTCAGGACCAGAGAACTGCGACTGCCAGTGATCCTGCAGCACAGAGGACCTCTCTGGACATGTGAGTCCAGCTGTTTGCTTAGGTGACTACAGTCTCCTGGAATCTCCTGGAAGAATCAGTCAGCCCTCTACCCCCCAAAAGAAAAAAGAGAGCTCTTAAAACTGGGGGGGGGGGGGGCTTGGAGAGAGCTTAGTAGCCTATCTGCGAATCTTCTTTCAGTGGTGTTTAAACTGTCATTTCCATTAGCTGAAAACAAGGTCTTCCAAAATGTAAAGGCAACCACACGAAACCATATTCTGTATGAGAAGTGGAGAAAAAAGAATAGCTGACAAACCTAATGCACAAGAATGATATAATAAAGCAGCTGGGAAGCCTGTCAGTGTTAGCCAAGCCATCTCAGTAGCACACTGTTGTCATTAGCATCCCACTCCCTGATGGTTTCGGTCACCACATTTTATAACCATTCATCCATCTTTAATGTAAAAACAGCATAAGCTACCTATTTTCTAATTTTAGGTATTTCTCAACAGGAAGCCTTTGTTTAGTGAATATTAGCAAGCAGTAACGGCCTTACAGCTATGGATTCTGTTCATGCAAAACAAAATAAAATTTGCTCATCAAGCTTGTCAGCGCCAGTCACCCTCCCTGCCAAGTCATGGCTGGTCACAATACATGCAGTCGGGAAAGGCACTGCTGTGTCAGTTGGCTGGTATTCTTTTGTCTGAACTGATTTATTGTTGGCCCAAGCATTTCTGAAGCTGTTTATTTCAACAAATGTTTGCCAGGACAAGTTTAAATACAGACTAACATACAGTTTTTACCCTCCATGGCCATTGCATATTGTACATTGCTGTTCAGACCCACACAGAAGATGCATGCACCATTCTGCTTACCTCTTCTCCACCAAGAACATTAACACTTTCTAACAGCAGCAGACTCTCCCTCTACTACCCAATTTCCACCAGTCATAAGAGAAGGGGAACCACTAATATAACTATTGTTTTGCTGTAGCTACAGATTTGTTTAGAACTGAAGTTGGTCACACTGATGAAAAGGAAAGACAGGGTATCGATCTAGATAAACCAACTGAAAAGTAACACATCCGTGAAAAATTCTTGAAGTCAGATTACATATGAGACTTTCAAAGCAAATATTCTAATAAGGTTCTGCTTTCCATAAGAAGCTTTTTACAAGTAGAAAGATGTGATTATTTACTTCATGCATTCAATAGCTTTCAAGAATGTTACACACAGTGAAAGATACTATCAGTGTGGAACAACCTGCCATGCATACTCTTGACAGCCACAAGTTTATATACATAGACCAGTCTTTTGACTATGGGGGGGGGGGAATATATATAAACTCATCTCATCCGTTGTGAAAATCTTACTATAAACACGGTAACTTGCATTTTTGCACACACAGTTTTTCCATCTACCCTCATGAACACGATTAAATGCCTTGTCTTTGATAAGTGTCTACCATAAAGTAACTCACTCACACTATGGACGTTACCACTAGTTTAAGATGATGAATAAATGCAATCGGGTAAGAACACTTAAATGCCAGTTGTGTGCAAAGCCACTGGGCCATAGCCAGTGGCAGATACTAACCATCACCCTTGCTAGGTCTAGTCCCCATTTTGAGAACTCCCTTTGTAAATAGCCGCTTTCCTGGGATCAGCAGAGGAGTGTGTACTGCAGCTCCCCTTTTACTTCCACTGAAGTACAGGAGCCTCAATTCTGGTTTTAAGTACCACTTCACATCTTCTGCAATGTCCTTCAGGAGAAAGGAAGAAGCCAGAGAGTGTAGTCTTGCAGGGTGGTGGTAAGAACAAGCACACAAACTGGAAAGCAATTTCCCCAATATATGAATATCTGGATCCAGAACTTTTTAGTAAAGTTTCACCTTATGGAATGTGAACAGCCAGCTCCTCATAGTTTTTGATCTTGGAAGGTCTCAGAAGAAATAAGTTTGAGTAACCAACATTTCTGCAAGACCAACATCTTGGCTAAAAGACTGTCAACTCTTTATTAACAACCTCATTTTTGGCATTAAGGTAAATTACATCCTGTTTCCATTATGTTACACAGAAGGATTACATGGTATCAGCAGTCATGCCACCTAGGTCGGGGGGGGGGGGGGGGGGGGGGGGGGGGGGGGGGGAAGTCAGCATTGGAATGAAGCTGATCCAGAGTAAAACAACTTTAAACTAAAATCATTTTACTATCATCTTCATCAATGCACATATTGTGCACTGGGAAACTGTCAGCACTCATTTCTGAACCTGATCCAGACTATGAGGCTTCCCAGTGAGCACCACAGAGCAGGCAAAACAATCAAACAACAATGAACTGTGTGGAAATCACCTGATTCCTACATCTGCAGTTTGGGAAACAGTCCCAGATTAACCCATCATTTTATTTTTGCCCTCCTCCTCCTATCAGCCCCACTGTAACATGATGAACAGCCTGCCATATTTGTCTGATTTGACAGAGGTCACTATTACACTCAAAACACAACAAGAACTAATCAAACACACAGTGAAAGCATGTTTTAGACTTTGGTTTGACCATAGTAAAGTTGACCTATGTCACTGCTGTCTACTCTCAAGGAAGCTTTTGTAAGGCAATAAACATATGGGCTAGATGTGATTTTCATTGACTGTACAGATATAAAATGAACAGAACTTTTTTCCTTTAATGGTGGCGTACATACTTCATTCATTGGTGGCCACATTTCAGGAGTGATGAGAAAACAGCAGTCTTAGCTATCATATTGCTTCCTTTATTTGACTGTATAAACATGCTGCAGATGTAAGGAATGAAACATTTTAATTCACTGAAAACCAAAAACTCAAGTAATTTCTGGAAGAATTTATCCTTGTAAAATCTGTAACAAGGCTGGAAGCTGTCAAAGGCACTAGTGAAGTCATCGCATTTCAACCCTGTGTTATGATGCAGAATTAGAAGCTACCTACCCATCCCTACGATGTCAAGAAACATTGTACTTAAACTTTCAAAATAGCAAGCTAGCCAGTCCTAGCTTTTTTGTTAATCAGTATCATGGCAACCCTTGTTGTCATGGCATCATTAAAAGACACTACACCAAATTCATAGAGTCTTTGACAACATGTGCTCCAGAATCCACTGCAACCAATGTTTTAATCACATTACACTGCAGCAAAAGTGACAATTTATGCAAAACAACAGTTAAGCAATTATCTCAGTAAAGAAAATCTAAGGACGTGTGAAGTTTAATTAGGAATGAGGAAAAGAAGGGCATAAAATAGTAACCCAAACCCCTACACTTGACACAAAAGCATTACAGTTTGGGAGGTTTTTTTGAGAACATCCAGATCCAATTCAGTGAGAATGCATGGAAATTTCCTGCAAATAGCTTATTTAATACAGTATACTGAAAGCAGCACTGTTCAATTTCATTTATTATATGCAAATAATGTTTTTATACTACAAGAAAGGATTTGACATTTGGCAAGTCAGTTGCCTATTTACTGCTAAACTACTAAATTTGATCTTAAAATTGCATTGTACAGATTTAGGTTAAAATTAAAAACCAACTGATATGTACAGGTTTTTGATATTTTAAGGGTGGGAATTCTCTCTTGACTTTTTGAGATAAACAGGGTGAAAGTGCAGGCTTGCAATTTTTGCAGAAAAATTGCTTTGGGATAAAACACAAAACTATCCCCCACTAGTCCAGCCTTCCAGGTAGGATTTCTAGCATGATGAGCTTTTGTTGTGTACCACAAATACCCAGCCAGCCCTTTCAGATTTGTCATTTGCTATCAGGGACTGGCCAAAATACATCAGTCTATCCTGTTAGATTTGACCATTAACCATGCTGACTAGCCTCTGTGACATGACCTTAAGCTATGGTGGTGTGTGTGTGTTTGTTTTTAAACTGGGCTAACGTTCCTAACCCATTTTAATTATGGACCAATTGTGTACTTCTGAAAAGTCAAAGTTTATGTAAGAAGTCCTCTTGCCTATGTAAATAGGGCAAATCAAGACTAGACTCATTTTCAGAAATTAAAGGAAAGTTGTAAAAATCAAAATGTCTTAAAAAAATCTTTTCAAAAAGTCAAGAAAATACATGCTGTACATGCAAAATACATCAGAATAATCAAAATCTTGTAATTCTGCCTACATTGAAAGCAGTTAAATATTTTCATTATGTTGGTTTGCCAACTGACATCAGCAGAACAGTTGTTACTTCACATTCATTTCACATTTAAATTCATAGATGAACTCCCCATTTGTGTATGTGTGGAAGCCTTTCAGAAAAACCCTACCACAATGCAGCTTTTCATTAATCTATTTCAATATGCTGTACGCCACATTCCTTCAACTTTTGTATTCTACTAGCCTTGAGATTCCAGTCAACTAACCTAGATGTGTTCAGCCATGCAGTTTAATCTTTAGAATACATTAATCTTTTATTAACCCAAAATTTAAAGACCAGAAACCAGTAATGAAAATTGCTGGAGTTTCCTTATTTACCTGTTTCTGACAAATGAGAGTGAACACACTACATGGCCATTTTAGCCACTGTTCATATCATTTCCCTGAGTCTTCCAGGAGTTTAAGAATAAAACTAGGTAAGGATAATGTTTTGGCACTTTCAGAACACATTTTAAGTTAGAATTGTAAATTGTCAAGTGATGTAAGACTACATTCTTTATGATGAATACATTTGCAATAAGCTTGATCAGTCACATTTCACCAGAAAGTCGTATCCATCAGGATTAGCAAATATACTTTTAGTAGTTATTTTAGTACTAAAATAAAATAAATAAAATAAATTTAAATAAAATAAATTTAGTTAGTACTTTTAGTACTTATTTCTTATTCAAGGGCATTTCACTAAAACTTAGTAAAGCAGTCCCTGGACTGAACAGTAGCCAATTGAAGACACTGTCAGAATAAAACAAGAAAACCTTTATGCTTTAAGCAACTACGTTCCTTGCATATTGGTTCAAGTTCTGAAAACATACGAAGTAATACTCACCCAACTTTCACAGCACCAATTTGTGAAAAAAGAACAAGTCAGAAAAGGAAAGACTATCCCCAGAAAGTTGATCTTACCATATCAAACTGTCACACAGAAAGGGTAGTATGAAAGTTTTGTTTTATTCATTCAAAAGAAAATAAATTTAACCTTTGCTAACCCACATCAAGAGATTATAAAAAAAAATACTTAACCTTTAACTCATCTTACTTTTAGTCTAAAAATACTATTTGTTCTACACGGCTGCTCCTTCTACTTTTAGCCTAAGTCACTGATTGAGTGAAGAAGCTATTTTATTGCTGCCAGCCCACCTAGTTTTCAAAAGACCACACAAAAACAGGATTATGAGATTATATGGTGTTAAACAAGAGATGCATTACTTTGTGCACTTCTTTTAAAGGATCTTTTAAACCCAATTATGGACTGCTATAGGATGTGATAGTATTCCATTTCTGTTTTGTTGATGAAAACAAAAAACTTATGCAAAATCAACTTAGATTTTAAGTGGGATTCAAATCACTACAGTAGCAGCCAGTACCATTAGTTGTCTAGAAAACTGGTGAACATAAAGGATTAATTATTTGAAGTTCCAGCGTTGAAGTCCTGCTGAAACAACCACCCAAGAAAGTAAAGCCTAACTATAAAACTTGCACACGTGACACAAGAGTGATGAGCCATTTGAATGCTCAAGAGGAAATACTTTCAAAGTCTTCACACTTCCTAGATTCAGGAACAGTCAATCCCCTCTGCAATATAACATTTTGGTATCAGGTATTTCACACAAAAACATCTTTGATGATTTTGTATGAAGAGAAAATACTAGAACACTGACATTACAGCAGTAACCAATGCCACACTGACACTTGCGTGCCCAAAAAGAAAACAGTAACCCACTGCACAGCTCACTATGCATTTTTAATTGAGCAGTATTTCTTCACAAATACCTTGCAACAGAAAGGTGAAAAAGACGAACCACAGAATCTGTTTGCTTTATGATTCTGGATTTACACAGCTGCTTCCCTGTAGTACCACTGAAGTTGTCATTCCAGCTAGTCAATGCTAAATTAAAAAAAATAATCAAATGACTTGCAGGCCAGTAAAAGCTACAGAATGTGAAAATTATAATAGAAACAGGCAGAACTTGGTCAACTACATATTTGAATAGTAGCCCCATGCATTTAATTTTTCATCCAATGGCATGCAACATTTGATGGTGTATAACAAGCTTCTCTTGTTACTAAGAATCCAATTTGTTTATATGCTTCAGACCTACTGCTTTCTTTCCAAATTAAGTTCTCAGCCACCTTCTCTAAAATCTCATCTCTAGTCATCAGCTGAAGCCAGCTACAGCTAGAAGACTTCTCCGCTCCTTGCTGAATTTGTTTGCTTGTTCTTAACACAAGGGCTTAAACATGAATATCAGAAAGCATATAATTTGACCACTCTGCAATCTTAATCCTACTGTTAGTTTCCCCTTCTTCACCACTGGCATAAGCTACTTATCATGGTGACTTTCTCAAGGCCCTTCACAAACTGTCTTCACTCAACTATCACAATTCATGTACGCTACTAAGCTTTCAGATAAACAATTTGCGCCTTGCCAAATGAAGCACAAAACGTATAGGACTATCCCTCCAAAACGTGCCTCCTTCAACTGGTAGTGGTTAACCTACTTATGCGCTGAGACCACAGCCCATTTTGTTGACTGGTACTGTTCTGTTTCTCTGCACCTCCTCTTTAGTGATTCCAATAAACATTTTTTTCCACTTGTCACCATTGAAGAACTTCTGGACAGACTTTTTAGTTCCCTAGTTGTGGTAGCATCTAGAACAAAGTACCCTATATACAATCAATGAATGAAAAAAAATCCCCAGGAAAAAAACAACAACAGCAACAACCCCAAAACAAACAAACAAGGCAAATTAACTTAAGCATCCTACTAAAGAATCCTGTCATATCACTACCAACACTAAAACAGCAATAGGAATTTGTGAACATTGAGCAGCCTTTAAGCTAATGCTTCGGGAATCTGCTGCCCGTAACCATTTCAGCAACATCTGATCTTACAAATAAAGCTATAAAAATGCTCCAAAAGCAGAACATCAACCGAGATGTTAAAATTTGTTCACAACACAGAGCCCTAAACCAATCACACCTGCGTGAACTGGAAAAATTTCAATACAATGCTCGGAGAAGAGCACCCTTTGGAAATCCTGTGCTACAAAACTGAAATTTGGCCCAAAATCCTAAAGATGTCAAAACTCCTTGTTGAAAAGGCATGGGGTGAGAGAGAGGACATACTTGTGCTTTAACTCCACCCTACAAATATACTTCCTACAAATTATACAAATATACTTCCTACAAATTACTGATCTACAATCCCTTTCCCTTTAGCAGTCACAGTATGCACAGCCACATACATAATACCACAGTCATTCTATGTCTCATACATAAGTAGTACTAACAGAACTTTTAAAAATTTAATGAACTGCTGCAGCACTCACCTGTGGGCCCTAAACCCAAGTTAAACACAGCACAAAATCAACACATTTGAAAAAGGGAACATGTTCTATTATTACAATAGCTCTTTGGAACTGCTCAAGTCATCAGAATTTGAACCTTAAGCTTTATTATTTCTCCCATACATTCTCCAATACTCATTTACATTAAAAAATAAAAAGTCTGTCTGTTATTTCACATACAGACATGCAAGAAAGTGAGAGACCAAAGTCCCAGCGTTTATTCCCTGATCATCATTCTAGACCAAAGCAACCAGAGCCATTTGAAATGCTGCTTCACAAGCAAAAGGAGTATGTAACTGAGTGCCCTAACCCCAGACATAAGAGTCCTGTAAGTTCCTTTAAAAGCTTTTCACTGCTTCTTGCATTAGATAAATTTTTATTGCCATTTGAAATTTAAACAATAATGGGGCTTTCATTGCCACTTCAGATTTAAGCAGTAACTGCACTTGCTCAAATATCTTAAGCAGTTTAGTCATGACACAGAACACAACTATGAAGAGGTAAGTTTGATAAACCAACCTTCATCTTAAGTTTACAGAGACTCCAAAATAAAGATAACCAAAATTGGCAAATAAGAATTGCCACATATTTCTAAAAGTTAGCCCAAGAAAGTACCTTCAAACAGTAAGCAAGGAAAAAATGGTAAAAAGGAAAAATCCTTTGTTCAGCTAAATCATAGTCTCTACAAAAAAATTCCTCAAGTAGTTTGTTTTTCAGTTACACTGCTCTGTAATGCATGTCATTAAGATGAAAGCTTAACCCAAACACAACTATTTCCTACAGCCTTACATGAGTCACTTTAATCTTCTATAAAAAGGGGCATTTTAGGGAGACAAAGGAATAACTGCCCATAAAATCCCTACTTCCCTTGAAAAAGGGCAACAGCTACCTATGAAGATCAAGGTCCAGGCTCTGTATCAAATCTCATACCCTGCCATGCAGTTCTAACTCCAATCCATTAATGAGACATTAGATTTAACATAACCAAACCACTGCAACTGCCAGATTAGATGAACACTTACTTGGAATTAAGAAACAAGTCAGCTTCAGTTCTGTGACCTAGCTGCATAAATAGGAAGAACAAACACTCCCAGTGAAACTGGTGGAAAAGGAATGATTTAGTCTATGAAATCTTCATGAAGTCAAGATCATTAAAATGACAGACAGTCACAACTCATAACCATGCTGTTAGGCATACAAAAATTACTTGTATTCATGTTCTTGTTTTATGTTGCAACTTTGATAAATTGATGCATCAGAGAAATGAGAAAATGGAGTATTTTTGTGGATACACTATAACACATTTTACCAAGAGCAGGAAGCTAATTTAGGGAAAGAGTTTTTTTGTTTTGTTTTTAAACACAAAAGCTCCTGCCTGCACACAGGAATTGCTGTTAAGAACACAAGATTTCACACTGGATATGGATCAAATCTTATCTTTCAGGTGTTGGGGTAGAGTTCTTTAAGAGATACAAGTTTTTGCGTCTAAGTGTTACCCTGTTTCTTAAGCTGCAAACTATATTAGAAGAATTTTTGTTGCTGAAAGGCCTAACTTTACATTTACATTCAAAAAAGAAAATCTGACTATTCATCCTCTTCCCACTATTCACCTTTCATCTTGCTAATCTTGTAATTTCGGTTTCATTAGTCTAGTTGCTGTGACAGAAAGGGAAGGTAATTCTAATTAACAAAATAGCTAAGGCTCTTCAAGTGTTTTGAGACTCTTTTGTATATCAGAAATGCAAAAAGGAGTAAGAATGGAGTTTTGCCTTGTAATACATTTTTTGCACTTCAAAAGCAACATAAAAATGGAAAATGCCTGTGCTCTCTTATAAATAGTTCAGAGTTTTTCTAAAGACAGATATGCTAATTATTTAAGTCAACAAAAATATCCGGACTGCACATAAGGGTTGATTTTACATTTTAAATACTCACAGGCCTTCAAGACATACACCCACCCCTCCTGACTGCTGATCTTAGACACTACAGCAACAAGTGAACATTTGTTCTGAAGGAATGCGGAGTATGCAACTGGGGGAGGGGTAGTACTATCAGCCACAAACTTATCTGCTGGTCCACTAAGTTATTATTTAACTTTAATCTTCCCTGAAACTGAAGAAAGAGCATTTACTATCCAATGTTAGCAACCCACATTTAACAGGCAGCTTATGCTTTGACTATGAAGAATACAGCTTTGCTTGAACTGAACTTCAAGAGGAGGTTGGCTTTTTCCTCTGCTTGTTCAGAGTACTGGAAACAGCAGAATTGTTCCATGACTGCAGATTAATTAAGCAGTGCTCCAATACTGCAAATCTGCAAAGCAAAAGAAAATGCCCAGCTCCTCTGGCTCCGGTCACAGTGTCTGAAAGTTCAATACTCCCTAACAAAAGCCTGCAATGTAGCCAACTCGTGGAAAACAAGAAGCATGGGCAAAACAGGTTGTGGAATGATCTGGAGTGAAATGGCAAGAAAGGTGTAAAGTTCTCTCTCCCAGCTTAAGTGTAACATTCCTGGGGAAAAGCATGGTCCGTAGTTATGGGTGTCTCCCATAAACGTTGACTGTAAACTACTTTTTGTTGGATTGTTGTAGGCTTGCCTTCATTCAAGGTTTCACTAGTTCTTTCACGGACAGAGTTCTCTGGAGTATGTCCAACTTCTGCTTTCTTTGCAGTACTTTTCAGATTTGAGGAATCTAGCACTGGACAGGAACAGGACTCACAGCCAGGGATCTCAGTGCTTTCTGCTCATGAGAGAGACCAGGATGAAACGACAGTGTGAAAGTAAGGGAAGCATAGGAAAATGACCAGGAGGTCTCTGGCTTGCTGTGATCCTAGAGCTCTACTAAGAGAAGCAGTGTACAGGCCTGTATTTTTTTCCCCCCCTCTGAGTTTTGCCAAAAAAGCATCAGAAGCTGTTAAAAAAAAAAATCACTACTATTGGATTTGAGTTCTTAGCAATAATTTTACTTGTTAAAAAATTTCAGGAAGTATTTACTTTGTTCTTATCCTTGTTTACATCCTTTACAACTCTTAGCTTGAAAGACTATTTCACATTTGTCAAAGAACAGTTTCAATTTCAGATTGACAGAACTAATATTTAGAAGTGACTACTACTTGGAGATATGTGGAAGGGCGTACTAAGGAATTTCCAGGTCAGAAAGACTGGAAGCACATGTGTCTTTGCATATAAGCAGCAGGTTTTAGGAAGGCAAATTTAAAAGATGACTGTCAAATTCAAATATGCCAAAAGCTCAGGGCTAAGAAGGCTGATTAATTTGCCATCTATAAGGGGCATTTTCTGCTTGCTGTTCTCCTCCCCGCCCCCCCTTTTCATATACCCTTGTCAAACTTGGCATTCAACAGAGGAGACAAAAGAGTTGGTACAGGGTTTAGCAGTGTATGCTGTAATGCCAGGGTGGAGTGCCACGCCAGCTCTGCCTAGACCCCCACAGACTTGTTCCGTTTTAATCTCTAGCCACTCGCTCCTTTGCCAGCCGCCTTCTCCGTCTTTTGCTGGCACTCAGTACAACCTTAGTCAGTCAGTTCAGGGAACTGATCTGGCTGAAATCTAGCTCCTTTCTTCCTAGACTAGTTTTCAGGCAGATCTGCCCCAGAACTGGCTTGCTATGCAGTCACCAGAGAACTACTGCCAACGCCAGGAAGAAGTGGTGAGATCACAGCAGCTCACACTGAAGTTTCTTCTCTAAGCCGCTGTGGAAATACACTATTAGCATGGTTTAAAACAGAGCCCTAAACATAACAAGCTTTATAATAAGAAAATAACAATTTTAGATGCATCTTGTAGATTTTCAGCAGTTACCATCAATTCAGTTGGTGGTGGGGAAGAAAAACCTGCAATTTCTGCAGGAGCACCTTCAGAAGTTACTCCTTCCAGCTGCCTCACACCTGCCCTGGTCTGGTTTAGTCCTGGCTTCCCTGCTACTGTGGCTCACAAGGTCACTTCTACCAACTCCGCTATGGGAACAAAACCATCCAAAGCAGCAAATACAAATTGTCAGAATTCACCTCTTAACACCTTATTTGGTTCAGCAAGAGGATGAACAATGTTATTACAGACTAATACATTTAAAACATGCAGTTAGTTCCTTGTGGAACAAGTTCGAGTAGAACTACGAAGTACGAAAAAAAAAATCGTATTTTAATAATAAGTTACAGAATTATTCATCAGATATCACAAGTATATAACACTTCAGTAGATCCTGGAAGTGATGAACGTAAAAATTCCACTTGAGACTATTTGTCAACATCCTCAAATGTTGTGATTTCTGTAGTAGGATTTATTATCTACTAGACAGTTTGTTTTCCCCTTTTTTTTGTGCTACATGAAATAAGAGAAACAACGTGCTATGCTTTATGTGAATTCTTCCGCCTTTTCCCGTGGATTCTTGAAGGTCATTTAATCAATTCACAAGCAGATCGTTTACACATTTGATAATCACTATGTTCTCACCGTCCCTGAAAGTTAGCTGCCCTGACAGCATTTTACTTTCCCTTCTCCCATAAAGGTTTTTTATTTAGTACACAAAATACTATCAAACAGAAAACCAGCACCATCTTCCACAAAAATTTTAAAGAAATCAGTCCCACTTCCCTCAAAACAAAACACCAAACCCAAACATTCCTTCCAGAGACTACTGCAAAGAAAGGTAAACACTTTATCAGATCCTTATTTAGAGCAGTTTGCCCACCTACCAAGCATTCATACTATGAGGTGTCATTAGACAGGTAAATACATCCAGTTTAAGGTGTATCAAAGACAGCACCTTTCATTGAGAAACATCAAAATTGGAATAAAGAACAAACAGCAAAGTTACACCTAGTATTAAAAATTATCATAATTTCAATCTATAATCTTCATGGCAATAGCTAATGAACTTCAGATTTCCCTAGCAAAACAGGACAAATTGACTTTCAAAAATACTGCCTTAGAAAAAGGACATTAATGTTTTACAGTATAAGAAAATAAAGAAATAAAAATCAAATGCTAAAAATACCAGTGTCTTAATTGTACTAAAAATATGGACAATACTAAAAAAGCACACATTATCAAGCCTAGAAGGGCTGAAGAGAAATCATTCATCCTTGGCCCTTGGGCACTATATTCAGTAGACAGCTTCTGGCTTTTAGTGTAGCATGCGACTAATACCAACCTCCATGGTGCTAAAACAAGGTTTTGAAGGCACTAGAGATTACAAGTTCCTTATTTTGAGGAAATTAACTAACTTGACACACCTTTAAAACTGTCCCACTGGGCTGAATATCTTGTCCTTCAAAAATAAGGACCTGATAGGTTTCAAGTTAGGTAGCATTCCTGATCTTTTTGAAAGTATCGGTGCTACTATAACAAGGATGCAGACATTCCTGACCAGGCCATCCAGCTTCACCAGTATTCTTACCTCTGCTTCAGTTAAAAAAACCAAACCAAAACAAAAAAACCCTAAGAAACCAGACAGCAAAATCTGATCCTCAAAGAGAAATCTGTGATGAAGGGTAAGAGTTTTATCTTGCTATACTGTTTTCTAAGATATCTGGAAAAAAGGGTATATTAGCATTTTAGAATAAGCTACAAGTTACATTAGTTGAAGATGGGATGAACTTGAGGAAAAGTTTTTGCTCATGAAAAGGATGCAGAATTACCCACATGAAGCACACAATATCACACTTTGAAGCTTACTTCAAAGTTTGTGATAAAGCAAGCAGTAATTCCAAAATACATTCTGAAATACAGTCAAGAAGATTACATATTAAAGTATAATTACTCCTGCACTTTTAAACCACATGCAAATTTTACCCTTACAGCTATTCATAATGAAACACAGTATTTCCCACAGTCCCAAGGGCAGACCTTACAGTATGAAGCATATATTACATTCCTTAAACAAAAAAAAAAGCAGATGTCACAAAACTAGTAGCTAACTATCTTCAGACTAGGGAAACAGTAATGGTTTCCCCTATCTCTGATGTGATACTAGTAAAAGCTACTATTTACTGTTTAAAGCGAAACACTTAGTAAAATATCTTCTAATTAGGAACTCAGACTGTGTCCTAAATATTCTTTTGTGTGGTTCTTTTAAACCTGAGTAAACGAATCTCATTTGAGCAAAGACCACACAGTGGCATCATTTGCTTAAAGCAACAGTGGAATTTATTATATGCAGTAACAGCACAGACTGTAGTGTCACCAGTCTCATACATAAATACCTATTCTGAAATACTCAACTTTGCATATCTATGCAATAAGCAATATTATTTTTGAATCAATAAATTCTCTAATACAAGTTTGTAAGAGGTAGGTCCTGTATGTTCCGTCCTAAAAAGCAGCTTACATGCTTTCTATACAACTTGTATGAGGTATAGGTATCCTTATATTTTGAAACGATTAGACAGTATATAGCAGTTACCCCATATCTCCTATTCTCCAAAAGAACATATTATGCATGTAGAAGTCACCCAGCCTCAAAATTCAACAGCGCTTACTGGCATACACGTTAAACCCATGCTTTGGGACAAGAATTAACCTCTTCAAATGACAGGATTTACCTTATGTATACCACACGCACTTGAAATTCTTAAGTATTTTCAATACTGTGGTCAGGTTGTTAAGCCCTCAGCAGGTCTCCGTGGGAGGCAAACAACTGCTCCATTCCTAAAACATTCTCTACCATGGAAAGTTACTTCTCTTCTTGAGTGCCACTACCTCTGAAGATCACAGGTAGCTCCAGCCTTTAGCTTGTACTTCACTGTATATCCTACCTTTTCAAAGAGAAGTGCAAGTTGAAGGCAACAATTAGGTTCTCACACTCTCAACCATAGCTGAAAAGTTACTGTTGAAACTCAAAACAAAGAGAAAACCTGCTAGCTTTCAAGCCATTATGTCTTAACAGTTTGTACTTAGGATGTACTTTAAAACTGAAAGAACTACTAAACCTGTGGTACATCAAGAATACAGAATGCCATCAATAAAACTGAAAACTCAAATGAACAGTCTTAAGATGACAGAACAAGAGGAAATGGCCTCAAGTTGCGCCAGGGGAGGTTCAGATTGGACATTCATAAAAATTTCTTCACCAAAAGGGTCGCTGGGCACTGGAACAGGCTGTCCAGGGAGGTGGTGGAGTCCCCATCCCTGGAGGTATTCAAAAGACGTTTAGATGAGGCCCTAAGGGATATGATTTAGTGGGGGACTTGGTAATGCTAGGTTAATGGTTGGACCCGATGATCTTGGAGGTCTCTTCCAACCAGAACAATGATTCTATGATTCTATGATAAGAGTAGCACAGATTGCAGGTAATGATCTGAGTCTTTTAGGTATTAATTCAACATATAGTCTCAAGTTTGGCCTTCCAGGGAGGGATTTATCAGGAACTGTTTCATTTTCTCATCAGAAAGGAAAGAAGATTGACTTATTTTGAGTCTCCTCAATATATTTCAATTATCTCTGACCTCATAAAGTACAAATGCTACAAATGAAGACAACCTTTCAGTTCAAACACAAAGACATGATGACAATATAACTATCCTTACTAATATCAGCCATGTGACAAAATCTCGCTCATCTGAAAATTTAACTGAAGGCTGGACCAAGACATTGATGCACTGTTTGTGCAGTTCAACCACTACAGGTCTGCAGGTTCAGCCTGTCATTAAGTAGAATTAAATAAAAAATTTCTTGTGAAACAGCACTGGATTCATTGACCTAGGTTTAAAAAACGCCCAGACCTCTTCTTCAACAAAGACATTGGTAAAGTATCTTGATCCTACGCTTCAAGTTGGATTGCTAATAACAGATAGTTACATCCAGTGAGTACAATGCCTAGATTCAAAAGGGAATTTTAAAAAAAGACAGCAAGAACTGAAGTGTATGGAACATATGGTATTTCACTCAACAGAAGAGGCAACTGCAGCTCCCTCATGTCCAAACAGCTGACAAACTTTTCAACTCTACAGTTATATTCAGAGGGGTTTTTTTGTTTGTGGGTGTGTGGGGGGGGTGGTGGTGGGGGGGGTGGTGGTGTTTTGTTTTTTTATGTGAGGTATCATTAAGAAACAAGTTTCCTACTTGGTGCCAGCAAGGAGATTCCAAGTTTTTTAGATTTCAGTTTATATAACAGACCCCAGCAGTGGAACAGCCAGCCTTGGCGAACAGGGAGCCATGTGGTCAAGAGTGAAGTTACTGTGCACAGAAAGGAGTTTTTAGACAAATCTGCCAGGATGGTGGTAAGCTGCAAGAATTATGAGCCAGAATTTTATGTGCAAGAAGTCCATTCAATCACCTTAAGTTTTTGTTAATTTTTGGACAGACAACTGTAAACATTTCCAAAGAGAAATAAGATGGAGAAATGCAATCCAAACCATGCAGCTTCCAGGAGGTTGTCTCCAGCCAGCAGTAAGCAAGCCCAATATTACAGAACTCACTATATTATGAGATTTTTGGGGACAGAGGTCAAAGAACACTCCCAACTGTAGGCAAAAAATAACCTCTCCTTTATAAATTAACAATCCTTTAAATGGACAACACTGTTTCACAAATGAATTCCACAATGTAGTATAAAACAAGATAACAACTCCTGTCTTCCATGTTAGTTTTCTGGATCTACCGAGTCCAAAATTTTAAACTGAACATTAATTAAGAACTGCTGCGTGGCAACTGGAACACTTCATTATTTTGATAGTCCTTTCCCACAGGATGCCCATTTCAGTGTCAGTAGGCACCAGACACCTCACCTCACAAATAACACTGCTCACCCTGTATGCTCAGCAAAACCACTGGTGACATGAAGTGATCACTAGTCTCAAATTATTGCTCTGTTAAGATTTGTTCACATCTTTTGGCAGAGCTATTTCAGCTGTGTGCAGACTCACTTGAAACACAGAGGTGACTGCAAATGGTCAGCACTCAGAACATCTTATACAAAACTGCTCTGAATGTGATTTCAGCTATTAACATGATAACATTTCTGTAGAAGTTAGAGAAAAGCTTTCCTGCTGATGACCAAAAATGGACTAATACCATTTCCCTAAAGGAATAGGAACACACAATAATGCACACCCCTCATCAGCAAGAAAATTTGCAGTTTCCACCTGCTGGCAGAAGATGGTAAATACTTATCTTGTAGAGGAAGAACGTGCAAAGAGCTACATTCTACCTTAAAACTCAAAGTACTAGCATATAAGACTTTCAAAAACCAAACCAAAACATCACAGAAAACTGAAACATCACCAAAATATTAACAAAATTCTATGGAATCACAAAAAACATTCAGGTGGTTAAAAACTAAGCAGCTGATGGTCTCGCTAACTTTTAGCATCAGCCTAAACAGCCTGCTAAAAGCCTGTTTTCCCTTGTTATGATTATGAAACAGATTGCACAGTGTTCTGATGAGGAAATACAGAACCCAAACTAACAACCACCATTTCCCGTAATCATCATGCTGGGGGAGGGGAGGGAGGAAGAAGGGAGAATAAAGGGGAAAGGTAAAGGGCAAGGGGGAATAACCACAGTAAAGTCTAGTTAAAAACACATGGATGGAGTTGTGAGTTTCAGAAAATCTAAGAATTAATAATAAAGAACAACTGACACACCTTCTGAAAGAATGGCTTCCTTCAAATAGAGTAGCACATCTGCAAATTTTCTGACATCATTCACCAGTTGCATGATATATTCTGGATCCACAACAGGATTATCATAGCAGTCAGAGCTGGAGCTAATGCTGCTCAGAGAGCTGCTCTTGGTGCTGCGTCCCATTCCCCAATTTCCTGAATTAGAGATGGTGAAGAAGTTGGAGGTAGACAGTCGGGCTAATCCCAAACCACGCTTGTTACTTCCACCGTTCTGTCGCAACATCCCAGCAGCCGCTGTGCTTATAGAGCTCTCGCAGTTAACGCTCAGTGTCACTTAATGTCCATTTGACGAGCCAAAGATGAAACCCTTAAAAATTGGGGGGGATGGGGAGGTGGAGGAGAAGGAAAAATGCTGATTAGTATAGAAATATATGTGAAGTAATACTTTTGTACTGACAAGATCCAAAACTTCTTTCAAGACAATACTGCTTTACATTACAATGCTTAACTGAAGTATTAGAAAGGTTTTTGACTGTTTGAAGTTATTTTAATTTGTACAGCAGATATACAGTGTTGCATGAAAATCAATGGTATGCAGAAATTATTTCAAGCATGCATCATAATTAGCTTTTATTTCATGAGAAAAGTTTCTTCCCTGAATATTTATTCTGGAAACCTTAAGAATCAAGTTCTTTACATTTACCCAGAGATCTGTTCTTTACCATGAAATGTTACTACAACTGAATACGACTGCAAAAACACTTGATGTGATATAGACTATGAGCAACATCCCCGCCTGCATCAACCACCAAGTTGCATTGAGCATCCTGTCTCTTATGATAACAGACAGCCTTGATCTGATAGGATGAATTTTCTTTGTGTAGATTGTGCCAAGCAAGAAACCATGGCCTGTCACAGTTTGTCTCAGAAAGGAAAACATCCTGAAAGAAGTTATGTAGGCTTTTCAGCCTGCTGTCTTTTAATATGAAAGACAATCAAAGGAAAGACACAGAAAAGTGAAGAGATTTAAAAATATTTTAGTATCAAAGTTTACCTGCAAATCTCAGTGCAGTTATCTCAAAGGGTGTTGCTCTGCTTCAGTACACCTTAGAAGTTCCACCATAAAAACGCACAAATTTGGGGGAAGATTATATTGGTATAACTAAGCAACTACCTGCATTGCTTTTGCTTAGGAAAAACAGAATGCTACTGCAAATTTCCCCATGTCAGGTTAAGCGATTCATTTCAAAGCAGCAAACTCCAGGTGGCGAAGTCAGGTATAGTTCCAGCAGCTCGCACAATGCCTGCTATTATTCTCTCAACACCAGGAGAAATTCCTAATGTTTACACTATACGGTAAACACTACAGGAAAGAAACCCACAAATTGGAACATGACAGCGAAAAGTTAATGTGGGTTGCAGATATATCTGCAGCAAAATCTCAAATTCAACTATTTTTAGCTAAAACATAAAAGTTATTATGATCTAAAAATGCAAGTTGAGACAGGTTACCCCGCATATGTTTGTATCTGGCTAGACCAACTGAAGAAGTAGCAACTTTAACATTTTGAACACTCCCACTATGTATTTCAACAGGTGTTATTCTAATGCACTTCAATTATTTTTTCATTATTTCTACTTTATTTCTCTTTGCAATTTAAAAATATCAGAGGAAATGTGGTCAAAGCAGTTGTTTCTGTAATTAATCTGGCAGGCCTTCCAGGGAGTGTGTGCTGGGGGGAGGGGGAAGAAAACTTCAGAATTTAACACAAATTAACTGCTCTAATTTCTGTTTACTGTTTAAAGTCAGTACCTATAAGAGTACACATGAGACTATACAAATAATGCAGATAATTAAGCAATTCCAAACACTTCAAGTAGATTGAAGTGAGGTTTACAGTAAACATTAAGCATAATGTTTAAGCAAGTTTCTTCTGTTCCCACATATAATTCTCATGGCTACAAAGCTACTTTGCAATTCCGCCTTGCAATTACAGAAGAAAAAGCCACATAACCTTCCCTCCTTTTAACAAGCATGATATCTATTTATATCGAGACAGAGATTTTCATATTATTTAAAGACACGCCTCTTAAGTCTAGCCAGCTTCAGAGTCAACTTTAAGCAGCATGATGCGTTAGACCTGTTCCCGTAACAAGTCCACGCTTTTAAAGCTGTGTTATTTTAGAGATATGTCGCTTTTTTTTTTTATTCAGACGAGCAACAAGTAGCACAATAATGCCACCACTCTGAAAATTATAAAAGTGATGACGAAGTGCTTCTGAATGGGAAAAATCTTTGAGAAACTTTTGCTGCAAAGTAGCAGCAGAACCAAAACTGAACAGTTTAGTACAACAGTCACCTTTTCCTCGTAAATATTAGCCCTTAGTCTGCTCCTCCTGACTTACAAGGCAGATGGGGAAAAGTTTCCCTCAAAGAACACAGACCTTTCATTATTGAGAAGTGTTTCATATTTCTTCAGGAGACTCTGGCTTTGAAAACGAAAAGCGTCCACCAGCTTTTCTATAAACGCCTCCAGACTCCTCTGGTTAAGAGCGAGCCATTGCCAGTCCCGACGGAAAAAGGAAAAAAAATAAAGCGCCAGATATTTCAGAAATTTGCTCTCCCAGCACAATTCTCCCCGGGGGGGAAGGAAAAAAAAAAAAAGACGCTCCCGAAGGGGCCACGTCGCTCGGCCGCTGCCAGCCCCCGGCCGAGGGCAGGGCCGTGCCCCGGGCGGGGGTCGGCGCTCCGCCCTGCCCCCGACGCGCATTCCTGGCGGCCCGCCGCCGCCAGACCGCCCGTCCTCCGGGGCCAGGGATTTCCCCGCAGCCGCCCGGCCGCGGGGGGAGTGGCGGCGCGGCAGGTAGCGGGCAGAGGCCGCGGGCGCGCCGCCAGGAGACCGCGTGAGGTGCAGGGCAGGGTGGAGGTGGGCCCCCGGCCCCTGCCCGGTACCGCTCCGGGGAACCGCCGGGCGGGGAGGTGGGCTTCGAGGAGTGACACCCGCACCGGGGACCCGACGGGAGCGGAATAGGGGCGCCGGGCCCCTCCAGCCGTCCTCGCTCCCCCGGCCACTCGCCGCCACCCTGCCCCGCACTCACCCGCGGCTCCTCCCGGCGGCGACAAGGGACGCCCCCCTCCTCCCACCGCAGCACGTCCCACCTCCCCCGGCGGTGGCTCTTACCGGAGACCGGCGGCCGAGCGCAGGCAGCAGCCGGGCCGCCGCGGGCCCTGCGCACTCCCGCCCCGCTGCCCATGGAGCGCCCTCCCCACAGCGCGGCCCGCGCCGCCGCCCCCGGGGTCGCCGCCGCTCCCGGCACCGCCCCCTCACGCCCGCGGCCCGCCGTTGGCCGGCCGCGTGCCGCGAGGCGGGGCTCTGCGCGTGCCCCGCCCGGGGGCGGTGCCCGGGGGCCCGCGCGCCTCCGCGGGCGCGTAGCCAGCCCCGCGAGTAGTGCGGCCCCGGCGAGGGCGGTTGTTAGCCCCGTGCGCGGCCAGGGCGAGCGGGGGGCGCTGGGGAGCGGAGAGGCGAGATCGGGCCGATAAGCCGAACAATGGCCGGTGGGACACGGGAAGGGAGGATTCGCCCTCCCGCTCCCGCCGCATCGCCCTCGCTGCGCCGACAGCCAGCCGGCCGAGGAGCACCGCGCCGCAGCCGCCCGCCGAAGAACGCCCGCTCAGCCGCGGTGCTGCGCTGTGCAAGGCACCGCCCGAGCCTCCTCCTGAAAGGAGCTCGGAACTGCCGGTCATTTAGCTGGGTGCATGCAAAGCTCGGGGAAAGGTGCTGCACAGAAACAACTGGTGTACGCAAAACAAGCTTCAGAAGCGAGGAAGAGTCCAAATTCAGACTACGTGGTGTTTAGCAAACAGGATTTACTTTTAAGTGATTTGCCCAACAAGAAACAAAAACACTGTGGCAAAGGGGAGAATAGATTTCTCATACTCAACCTCCCACGCTTTCTACTCCTGAATCTAGTATGTCATTCATTGTACAGCTTCCAGTATTGTTATGAGTAAGATGTGTGCGTGCACACACACACTTTCCTTTCTACTATACTCAGCTCGCTTTTTTTTTTCCTGGATGAGCTCTGTCAGCTACTTTGGGAAAATAAAAGCAGAAACAAAATCAGAATGTAACAACGTGGGACTATACCCCCAGGATGGGAGTGGATTCAGCTACCCACACAGCCCAATTTTTGGCATAATTTAGCTTCTGAATTTAGTTGCATGTGCACCTATATGCGCGTTTTTCTGGTTAAGAAGAAAAAGAAGTTGGAAAAGCAGAAATCTGCAGCATCATACAGAAACTCAAATAGTCCCAGCAGCGTCAGGACCTTTAGATCTCTATACAGACTTGTTACGTCAGCTCACAGTGACTGATGGCAGCCGTAGTTTTTCCATCTTCTAGAGGCAGGGACTACAAACCCACACTCTGTTCCTCACCAATAAAGGGCCATTTAAATTCAGCAGTCTTCGATCCGATGCCCAAGCTCTGGAATGGCACATACTTTCAATAACGTATCAAAGCCCTCAGCATCTAGTTCTTAGCCCAGTCCCTCAACCCCAGCAGTTTCAGGCTTTGCATCTTGAAATTCCCCATCCTTGCTCCAGTCTCCTTCCCCAGCCACTCCAGCACACTACCCATTCAGGATTTTGTGTCAGAGCACCAACCTTCTCCTTGGTCCGTTCTTCTTCTCCATATATGCCGTAATTTCTTCTGTTGGAAGAATTTTATTCCATTTCTATTGGAATTTATAAAGCCTGAAACTAAGCAACCAAACTAAAACAAATTGTGACATTACTTATCTCTAGTGTCAATGTTTAAGCACTGTTCAATAACTTTTCTTTACCTTAAAAAAATCCTAAATAAAATGTGATGTAAATTTAGAAATCCAGTAAATGGTCATAAATTCTTCAAGTCTAAGTACGGAGAAAATCAAACAAAGAAAACAAAGCCCTGAGCTTCAAAAAGATTTTGATCATTCAGGTAATTGATCCAGCAGATGTCAAAATCAGGCTAGAGTAAACAATTGTAAAATAATTTAACGTGAAAGCAAGGAACTATGGTAGGGAATGCGAGTTAACTAGTACAATCAACAATCACATCATCAGAAAAAGTATTAAAGGTTTATTGTGGGAAAAGTAATTGAAACCATTAGATAAGTGACCAATAGCAATAAAAAAGATAAACAATAAATTTCACCTATACTTATCAATAGATAGAATACAAAGCAATGGATACTATTTGGTCTGCCAAACCTTTGTTAGAAAGAGAAGCATATAGCTACAGCAGACTTTCTCTCTTCCTTACAGACACCCTTTTTGAAAACAGAAATGGTTTTATCTTGCCATAACTACACGATTCCCAGGCACATTTTAGAAAATGCAAGGAAGAATAAACTCAGCTGTTTCGAGTACATACACAGCTCTAGTCCTTTCACGGTTTCTGAAGTAGACACACGTTTTCTAATGCTTCAGCCCCTCCATGCGTTAAGTCTTCTCTCTCATCTCGGCTCCCACATAGGCTAACCTGCATCTATACAAGAATTCAGCAAATTTTTTTTTGGTGAATTGTTTATTTGCAAAAAAAATCAGTTCCAGGGGTCAAACTGAAAGTGACAAAAAGTAGAAATACTAGGATTATATGTTTGTATGCTTCTGAAATATTTTGTTTCAGGCACTTTTGATTTAAAACATAAAAGTGTTCTACATTGTGGGAGGCCTAGCTTCAAACATCTTTTGAAAAAAGCATTTTAGCCCACATCTGCCACATTATGTGAATGTTAAGTGAAGTTTTGGGTTTTCCTCAAAGTAAAACAACATACAATTGTCCTTTTTCATTTTGGTTGTTCAGAGCTGTTTTCCTCCCCATTTTCACTTTAGCTGCCAAACTGAATAGAGAGTCCTCTGCATTCCCCTTGTATCATGACTAGCACAGAACAGCTGCAACCATGTCCCAGTCCGTACAGTGCTGATTACCTCCTAAATTGCCTTGGAAAATATTACATGAAAGAGAATTGGAAATAACAGATCTACCTTCAAGAAAATACAGCTTGCATAAAAGGCCAGGTCTACATCACAGCTTGCAACTTTTGCTGCAAGGAGGATTAAGGGTCTGACAGCTGCTGTATTTTGGTCATCCTTTGCTACTCTCCAGAGCTAATGTCCCCTTTTTAGCCAAGTGTAACCTACAGCATCACTAATGCAAGCTTCAGGGAAGCAACAGAAGTCAAGAAGGTGAAAGGTTGTTTAAAGTCACCTTTTTTTCTGCACTTCATCCAACTATCATAGTTTGCTTGGAATGAACAATCAGTTCTCTCTCTCCGAAACCCCCACAAATCTATGGAGTAAACTCCAAGTCCTCCCTTCGCCCTTCTCAGTGTTGAACAGTACTTTACTGACACAAAAGTCCCTTTGAAATCCAAGGAAAAGCCTGCCTGATGAAAGCTGCTCTACACTGCAGCTTTCAATCATTGTTAAGAGAAGAAACATTTTTAGGTAGCAGCATTAATGTAACTAAAACTGGGAAAATGATATTTGTTAAGAAATCAGTTTCAAAATACTGTCTCCATTCTATGTGTCTGCAGAAGTGCCAAATATTCTAGACTAGTTGGAAGACATAAATTCTCAATATATAACTCACTGCGAGCAATAGGAGTTCAATACAGAGCTGGATATTTGCTACTATTGTTAACTGCCATGTCAGCAAGGGAAGCAACAGCTGAGAAGGGAACCCAATTCTAGCCACACACTGAGCATCACTATAAAATTAAACAAATTACTTAAGAGAGGTAACTTGGTAGAAGTTTCCACCTTCTGCTTACATTCCAGCAAGCAGAATTCTGCTTTCAAGAAGCATTTCCATAAACTATTTCTTTCCAAGAATCTTATATACAGGCTCCTGCAAAAGGCCAACAGCATTTGTATATCAGAAAACAGTTCATGACTCAGCTCCTGTTAAAGGAAATAATGAGACATTTTTGGTAAAACAAAACCTTGCCCACAGCTACATTTTAAGTTTTAATGAACAGTCAATGAAGAACAGCTAGAACTCAAACCTGAAAATTATTTGTATAAAGTCTGGGAAAACTCAGAAAATTGTTCCCCCAGCCCCACTTCATCTGCTGCTGGTTTATAAAAGAATTTATTTTTTCCTCTCGTGAGATCTCCATTTTGGCTGTAATAAATGCCACCCACCTACCTGACAACCCATCAAGATACCCAGATTCATACGCACTTCCTAGAACATCCTACATTTCAGCCAGTGCACCAAATGCCCTTAGGGGAGCTACGTGGGTGAAACTGCAGCAGCCACTACACACTGGAATGAACCTGCAGAGCCAACTGGTAGAGAACAGAAACACCCCATCTCCTGCAGACATCCTTCTCACCCAGGGATCAGCCATCTCACTCTTCTCAGTCCTGGTCTTCAAGGCAGACCACAAAACACTTCAAATGATAAGCAAGGGAAATGAAATTCGTAGCTTCAGCAGGTATTAAAACCCATATTTTTTGTTTAATGGCTCATTACAACTCACCCCCAAGATAATCCCTCCATGCTTCTTAACATGATGAAGGAGGCCTCTCTATTTTCTATAGGAGATAATCACTTAATCACCTCTCCGCCTGCTAATAGTCCTCTTCTCCACTAATCTCTCCTCTATTTCACAATTATTGACTGTTTTTTCTCTTAAATGATCTAGCTGATATTTAGCCTAATGCAGAGCAGTTATTCTCAGTTATTCTCAAAGCTGATCCCCCCCAAACTTCTTGGCTTTTTCTTTTCAGTTATACCAACCAATCTAATTTAACACTTTTTCCCTGGTCTTTCCTCTTTTTATATAACATCCTGCCCTGCTCAGGATGAGCTACATACCATCATAAACTATTCCTCAAAAATGATGCAAGGCTGGAAGCGTGATATGAGAAATGCAGCTGGACACAGAACAATTCCATTTGCTAATCCTCCAGGGAAAAGGATTGCCACTGGCACGGGCAGCACCCCATTTCCTAACTTTTAACAAGCAGTTTCTTAAAAAACTTCCACCTTAACTAGCAATTGCCAAGGAGGACAGTGGGTGGTGAGGAATGAGAGGAAAGACTGCATGAAGGAAACAACTTCCAGAACCTTCGCAGCTTGCCAAATGCACTATTAACCAACAGTAATTACGGCACAGCGACCTGCTGCTTTGGGAGCCAGGAGGCCTGGAGCTAACCACCCTGGCTCAGTTAGCCCCACCTGCTGTACCGGTACCAGCTGGATTTAAGGGAGAGAAAGCCCAACAATTAAGGGTTAGCAGAGAAACAGGCTGTTTCTACAGGGAACAGGAGGTTTGGCTGGGAACTGCTTGTAGGTGGTATCTTGCCAAAGGCTGTCAGCCAGGCTGTTGGTTTGACGTGCTCTGGGTAGCAGGGTTGCTGCCTGCCAGCTGAGGGAGAGGCGGTAAGCAACGTTGTCAGTGCTGGATTTGCCTTGCAGGAGAAGGGGGTTGCAATGTAGCTTCTGTTGGTTTTGTGTTTTGAATTAAGGGTTGGAAGTAGATTATAAGATACAGAGACAGTGTTACCCGGTTTCTGAAAGTCCTCAGGATGCCAGGCCTGCAGGGTGCTGTGGGGGCTCCGGCTGTCGCTGGGTTTCTTTCTTGCTGCTCTGGAGCATGCCAAAACCCTTCTGAAAGTGCTGGCTGTTGCTGCTCTCAGCTGTAAAGCAAAAATTCCTTTATATGTTCTTGACAGTTTTTAGAAGCTTTTAGTAGCTAGTTTGATAAATCAGATGAAAAATTAAAAAAAAAAAGTTCCTTCCCCCCATTTGCACAATTACTAACACAACAGTAAATCAATTCAAGTGTAGCAACTAAAACCCCTAATCCTCCATAGTTTCATAACTATTGTTACAGAAAAATGGAGTGTAAGTTAAAAATATTTCTTTACCAGAGAGAACAGCATATTTCTGGTTGGAAGAGCAGGTAAGGTCCTTAAGTAGCAATCAAATGCACTACATGTGATTAAGTGGTTACTACTTCCAGATATATGCTTTTGCCTCTTCCTTCCTTCTCCTGCCTCTGATGTTGTGGCATGATTGTTCAAATCCAGTCCTGACAAAATGATCCAGGTTAAAAGAACCCCTATGGTTAAAGGTCTTGCAGTTCACTGGGATCATTTTGCCAAGAGAGTGAGTACGGCTTGCCTTCACGCTGGTAAACCTAAGTGTAATAGTTTGTGATGGGGTAGGGAGCTGGAACCTCACAACCTGCTTTAGGTGAAGCTGGAATAATTTTTCTCACTGTGGCTTAGGGTTTTCTGTGCTAGTCTCACAGACTCTATTTGGCTTCCATATGCAGTTTTGTTGCCAGGGATCATATTTTTATGTTGGAGCCTAGACAAATAAAAGAGACTCAGCTAAAGATCAGCACCGTTGATACCTCAGCTGTTGTACAGTTTGTGCAGGAAGAAGCTGTTTGATATTTAGTTTTTATGCCAATATATCTGTTTCAGATATAATGATGTATGTTTTCTGTTCCCTGCCCCTCACCTTGGGAGGGAAAAGAAAGGGGAAAAAAAAAAACCCAGAAGAGTTAAACCAAAACTATTCCTAGCTGCTTGCAATTATATAGGCAAAAAACCTGCCTTACACTGCACTCATAACAAGGTAGTTATTCTCAGTATAGGTATCCTCATAAGAGTGTAAGTGAACCTCATTTAATGGGTATAGTTAAAGAATAAAGATGGCTGCTATCAACTAGTAAGGACAATTGAGCTAATCACGGTGAATTTTAAGCATAGTGACTATGTGTGCTGTTGTAACAGTACATCTGAACTGTGGCTAGGGGACCGCTCAGGTACAGAGGGAAAGGTGATGAACTGCGTTCTCCTATGCATGACTAATGGCCAGTATTTGGTACTTCAGGACCAAAGAGGACTGGAAAATACAGGTTATTCTCATCATTACAGAGTAGGGTATACTTTACCCTTCCTATAGCTCATAGGTAATTAAGCTCTATGCTAAAGTAGATCTATCTGATTATTCTACTTTCTAACTACAGAGGCAGCATCTGACCATAATATTACAAAGGCTAGGAAAACATTATCCAGCTATAATGTATGGCTAATCTGAAGTTTTATTGAATTTCATATGCTGGTCACATTACCTGAGGAAGTGTTTTTTGTACAAGGAGCTCATTCAGTGGTTTTCATCCCAGACTTTTATAACTCGAATATCTCAGTCAAGTTCTTTCTAACATCTTCTTACCAAATTAAGTATTACAGTCTGCTTTGTGATACAGTAGTCTTAATCATCTGTATTAATTCAGGTCTTTAAAATGACATCCCACTTTATTGAACACTGGTGAGTATATGTGCTAGAGGGTATAATATTAATGAAGTTGCTAAAGTGATTGCAATGCGTTCGTAGGTTTTGAAAGTATAGTGCTATTGCCTGTCTCTTTTGGTGTTAGTGAATTCAGATCGATATCCTGAGGCAATATTGTCATGAGGATTCTGTAGCATATAACTAGATTAGCAACAAAGGTGAGTGTCAGGAGAGAGCTCTACTTCTACTCCTGCACAACAGTTTACATAATTTGTTGGTGGTATTTCTCATCTAAAAAAAATCTGCTCGCTTCTGTCAATGATAATTATGAATGCCTCTTGATCATGAATATGAACTTCAGACAAAGCTTCTGGGAGAGGACTCGCTACTCTAACATTCTTATTTTACATTATCAACATTCCATACTGGGCCAGGGACTGAGTTTTTCCACCCATCAGTACCTCCTCTCTTTCAAAGTATTGGATCTTCACTCAAGTGATATAATTACAAACAGAGGAAAGAAACATCTGTCATGCAGTTGTGAAACTTGTCCATGTGAACAGATCTGGCATAAAGAAATGCAAGTAGAAAAGATACAGGTATGGGCCCTTTAAGGGTGAGAAAGTTAATAACTTTTAAATGCCTTTGAGTATGCTAATCCCTGGACTACTGTAAGAAAAGGTCAGTAAAAATAGTGAACTCTACTCAGTTTCTGACGAAACAGTTGTAGGTGCCTGGTCCGAAGGGACAACTCCTGAGCTGATCTCAGCTGTGAACCTTCCCACAGCCTAGGCGCAACACCTAAATTCCTGAAGAGGACTTCCTACTGCCCTTAATGGCTCTTTGCTCAGGGCACAGGTTGTTCAGCTGTCCTATAATGAGGCTCCTAAATCTTCCTATTCACAGTGCAGGGAACGTAGGTGCCTAATACAGGATTCCCTGCAGGCCATGGGCTGGGACACCAAGTGTTATAGCCCATCAGTCTCTCACTGGACTTGGCCCAAAACGTGCTAATCCAACACCAACAGTGGTTTGTCCGTTTTGTTTTGTTTCCTGTTTTTGCTTTAAATAGTAATGATGAATCTGATTAGCTGCAAGACAGCAGATGCTATTGTAATATAAGATTCAAACAACAGATGTGAGAACAGGCTCTAGCCTTGGTTTAAATGACATATGTTATTTATTATTATTTATCATTTTCTTGTGCAATGGAAGCCAGGTTTTCTGCTCTCTGAGAAACTCCTTACTGAATAATATGTATGAAATCAGGACCATTATTATTTTATGCATACATATAAATCTGAGAAAATAAGTTTTCTGTATCTAAAAGAGCAGTATATATTTTGAAATGTGATACTGATCACAGAAGGGTTAAGTGATAAGCTAATAGAACTGATCTATTTCTGTCATCTCACCTAGGTAAAATAATCCAACATGATACTTATGGTTGAAGGTCAAAAAAGGAAGTGTGTAAAGCTCTGTTACTTTTGGTTATGTATATGGCATAAAAATACAGAGTACAATTCACTACATTAAAATTGTTAAAATACTGTGGTTTTCATTCTGACAAAAGCCGTAAGTGGCTGCACTTACTGATAGCTATTAAAAAGGAGTTTAGTTTCAGCAAATATTATTTTATAAATCTGTAGCCCTAATGAGATATCTGAATTATATATAAATATAAAACTGCAGTATTAAATAAAAATAAATAACCCAAGCCCTACTTGTTTATGTCCAAGTTACTACTGGTTCACTGGCACCTTAGCAGTATGGAACTGTGTTAGGTAACAGGGTGAATGAGAAATTGAAGTTGACGGGTTTGCAAATGTAGTGAATGTAAAGGCCACTGATGTTGCCTAAGCTATGGCAGAATGCACTCTGACTGGAGACACTCCTCAGCTTTCTCCTGTGAATTAATTTGTCTTGGTAGGAACACGTGGGGATTCTCTGTGAGTAACCCCGGTTGCCCCATGATTCAGAAAGATGGTGGTCCCCACATATGATGGGATGCCTCTGTGAGGAGACTTAGATCATGTGTCAGGTCAAGATGACTGCAGACAGAGCCCTTTTGCTTTGGCAGACACTGCTGGTAGCTGCTCTGGGAAGAGGAGTCCGAGTAGGTACAAGCCTATGGAGGGGCAAATTCCATTCTCCTAGAACCAGAGGTCTTTACCAAGGGCAGGCCACAAACCTGGGCTGGTTCCTTCCTTGCCACCCTGATACTGTTCTGCAGAGTGGCTTTGGAGACCATCCTCTTCAGACAGACAGCCTCCAATTCAAGGTTTAGCCATGAAGCAGCATATAATCAAGAAAGCAACACCAGCAATCTTCTTTAGCGTAGGAATGTGACTCCAGTGCTGATGGAGCATTTGCCATCTAATTTCAGTAACTTCTTCCAACCAATAGAAAAATCTCTGAGACAGGCTTGGCTGCCAAACATTACAGGCTTTGAAGTCTGCTGGCAGGTAAAAGTTGCATGTCAGTGACCTACAAAAACATCAAAAGGCATGTCAGGGAATGCTGTTGCAAGGGCTGGAAGCTGGAAATCTAAAAGAAAATCCTCAAAGATAATATTAAAGGACTTCAAAGGTAGGAGATATGTAGAAAATCAAGAACACTGGTCAAAATCAGAGGAGAAACAAAAATTTTCTCTGACTTGAGTAGAAGTTGGAAAGGAAGTAAAAGGGAGAAATATGTGCTGCTTTTTATGGTCACATGTGTACATGTACTGTGTAAGCAACAGCTATCTTGTCTTCAGGGTGGGTATATCAGTACGCTCAGAATATAAATTAAGTTAATGCCTCAAAAGGAGATGAATAATTGATATCCATATTTTTCTTGTTACTTACATATCTAAAGGTCCTGTATAATACGATTTTTTTCTTTAATAACATGGTTTATCACAGTGTGGCAAGTATGTAATAGTGAAAGACACCATTATTGAAGATCAAGTCCTTTACATAACCTGCCAGAATCCAAATGTGGGACCTAAAAGATTCAAAGTGAAGGCATTAATGTAGGAAATTTACTCAGCTATGGATTAATCTCAATAGTATAAGGCTTTTTATAATCTCTGGTACTTTATCTCTTAAGTGAGGATTTTTCAGCAATAAAAACCTAACATGAGGATATATAATATTTATGTAGAAGGAACTTCGGAACTGGAAATAAGTAATGCTCCAAAATAAGTATGACCAGGCTGGGTAAGACCAAGAATCCAGCAAGACCAGTATCCTGCTTCTCATAATAGCCATGAATGGATGCTTAAGGAAGATATGGAACACTGGACAGGAATATAGAACACTTTCCCTGAGCTTCCAGCTGTTTGCAGCTGAGAAACTTCCTAAGCCAAACGTGATTTCTGTATATCTAGTAATTCTCAGTGAATTCGTCTCCCGTGAACTTGTGTAGTCCTCTCCTGAAACTAAACTTTTAGCAAACACAACATCTTGTAGCAGGGAGTTCCCAGCTTTACAAACAGACACTGTGAAGAATTATTCCTTCCCTTCCACCTCCTAGTTTTGACATCTGAGAGTTACAGCTACTGTACTGAGATTCAGACTGGGTTTTTGAATCTGGTCCTGCCACAAAACCTGTTCTGTGAAGATAGGCTTTATTGGAACAAGCTGCAGGAACGGGTCCTCCATCGATGCCATTGTGCAATGAATGAAACAAATCAGAAAGGAGAAGGAAATAGCAGCAGCAGATGATCTTGACCATCAAAATGACCATGTGAGGATATTTTCAAAATGCATTACAGCACACTTGTGTGCGCGCTGTGTAGTTTACCATGGTGCCAGAGTGCACGGGACTGTAGTTAAAATTCCATTGATAATTTTTTCCCTTTTTGTGAAGTTCTGTTTTCAATTTTTAGTGTATAGCAGTGTTACCAAATATGGGAGAATCTGCTACCACTCTGGACTTGTATCACTGCCTATGCACTGGGGATGCATAACAGAAATGGATTTATTTTTAAATTTTTTTTTTTTTTTTTTAATTCTGATGGTAAGCACTGGTTCCCTGTAGCCTCCAGTGTGGACAGAGAAGCTTACAGGCAGGTGGTACAGTAGATCAGAATTTTCCTGCTTTGCATCCATACAATTAAAAAAAACCAAAACAACAAAAAAGCTGTGAAAAGGAATGCTGTTGAATCTATCAGATATTGTAAGAAGGGTTAAGCTGTTCAGATCCCCTACTTCAGATGCAACATAAAACTTCCCCCCCCTCCCCGCCCTGGAGGAAAATAAACAGCTCCCTTGTCCCTAGGGTGGTAGCAAGCCCTAACAAGGAAAAGGAGGATGCATTCCTTCCTTTCTTCCTTTATAACTAACTAGTCACTGAATTGCTCCCAACACATTCCAGATCTGGTAGGATAGCTTAATTGTCTTCACCTGGAGGCCACTGCCTGAATTCCTGTCAGTTAATATAACACCTATGGAGTGAGGCACCACGATTTCTTTCTGATGAAAGTGGGTTCTGCACCCAGTCCTGTGGTCATGAGCAGTTTCACAGGTTCATTTGCATATGAAGATTTACGAGTTTCCTGGGTGTAACTGTGCCTATAAAAGTTTGAGTCTGTAAGTGTTGTCAAACATAATTCCTCTCTAAAGACTTAGAACAGATATATGGAAGATGAACAACTGCTTATTGTAATAAGTTGTGGTTATGAGTGAAATTTTTAATTGCTTCCTTTACAATGAAAGGTCTGTATGGAGAAGGGGATGCTGCTGGTTTGCTTTCACTGGTGGTGAAATAGGGAAATTTCCGTTAACAATTCATGATCAGGTGTGCAGTGTTATTCCATAAGGCAGCTGAAATTTTGCAAAGCTATTCAGACAATAATTCTTGTCACAGAATGTTATCAACCAGTACTCTGGGTCATAATTCCCCATTTCTGTAGTTACAGATACCATTCACACGGAATGTCAAGAGGAGTCCCAAGATTCAAATCCTAAATCAGTAGTAAACCAGCGAGTTTATACCTTTTTCCAAACAAGTAGCTAGACTATTAGACGAGAAAAAGAAAAATATTTAAGCATACGGACTTAAAGAAAGTAATTTGTCATTGTTATGTACTTGTTCTATTCCTACCATCATTTATGAGGTATTTTGTAATACGCTTTGAAACCTCACTTGTGTTTTCTGATTCTGTTCCAAGTGAAGCGAAATGTTAATGTTGTTACAGATAAAGACTCTGGAATAGCACTGAAAACAGTTGCTTCCTAGAAAATATTTTGACAGTTTGGTGAGGCATCAGGGAGTTCCACCAGACAGCATCTTAGCACAGTATTGCATAGATAGCCAGAATAAGTTTCAACATAGACCAGTGATGGCTCTTTATTCATATGTCCACTGCAGAAATGAAAATATGGTAAATAAGACCAGAAGCCCTATAAGGCTTGAAAATCATAGTAAGCATGACTAAAAGAAGTAAAAATGTGCAAGACTGCAACCAGGATGATAAGCAACAGACTGAGAATATTAACAATTCTATTTTTACCCTTATTTACTGATTTATAAATTTTGTTGAGTGGAATAATGATTTAAGGTAAGACTTCTGACAGCAAAATGAGATAATTACGTAAGTGGGAGACAAGTACAGAGAGGAATGACAAAAACAATTCTGAATAAGGCAAGGCATCTGTTTTACCAATGCTATCCTGATATACTATGAAGATGAGATGAATATGGATCAAGAAAATAACAAACCTAACAACGGTAGGATTTAAATTATCTGTCAAGATTACAGCAAATACAGATATTGCCCGCCATTAAGTGTATAATATTTGCGTGGATTTTTTCCTTTAGCAGTTACTTTTTAATAACGTTAACGTAAGCGGCAGCTGAGTGATTTGCAAATCTAACCTTATGGCACCATCCTGTGGCATACTCGGTAATTGCACGACTCTCCGCCGCTCTTGCAGCTGCTATTACCTGGCTGGGACTTTTCCACGGTGAGCGGCCACACTCCCTAACAGTGGTGGAGCAGAGCATAGCTTAGAGCTTTAGTCTCACGTCTCTTTCTGTGGCTAAGTATCACATTGGCTACTGTAGCAAAGTTTTACCTTATCCGTGGGAAAGTGGTTTCAAGGAAAGGGAGTTTTCCCTACTATCCTAAAATTGATTCAAATGATTGGATTGGGCTGAAAAATCTTCATCCCAAAATCCTGAAACAAACTAGAATAAGACGATTGTGGAATCAGTTCCATGGGAAATATTTCAAGTAAATATATGAAGTCAGGGTGGTATATGATTGGAGAACAGGCCATACAGTAACTGACTGTATAAAAGGATGGAGAGGACAGAAGTGATTCATGTCTGAAAGGTCCCTGAATTTGACCTGAGTTGTCTGCAATAATTTAAAGTAAATAGTGAAGTGGTGAATAATCAGATGTAAAAGTAAACAAGATTGTATTGGACTTAGCTGTTTCTTTTCTCCAAAAATAACTTGATTTTCTAGGCAAAAACAATGTGACACACTTTATTCAAGTGAATATTAATAAAACACATTATATGGTGCCACTCAAATTCATTAATGAAGCTGGCAAAGTTGATGATTTTTATATGATTAGAATACAGGCAATGAACTGGCTAAAAGTGGTAAGGCACTGAATGATTTTTGATCGGTGAATCCAGCCACTAGAAAGCTATTAGATATTAATATAGTCATTAGTGACCTGACATAAATGTTACCAGTGGTCTGTTGACAAAAAAAAAATTAGAAGATATCATTAATATTATGCAGAAAAAACTGGGTGATCCCAAGAAATGGAGGCATGAAACAGGATGAAATTCTACAATACAAACTATAATATCATACTTCTGAAGAATAATAAAAAAGAACGTGATATAAGGAGAACACAATATTTGGAAATAGCAAAACAGGTTGATCTAGTTTATATGGGATAATGGCAAGTGTGATATAGTTGTAAAAACATCAGGATTTACTTACCACCTGAGGTATTTCCTGCAGAAATAGGAGTGACACTGATTAAGACTTTAAAATGGAATATTCAAGTAAATCAGTATGCAGAAAAGCCACATATCACTGGCACATGTGCAGAAATGACCAAGGTGACCAAGGGAAGAAAAAGAAACGCTGACTGAGATTAGACGTGATTGTTGCATACAGATACATTAACCAGGTAAACATCAAAGAGGGAGATCTGCTAAAGCAAAAGGGCAATGATGATGAAGAACAAACCAGTATAAACTGTCAATTTATAAATTAAGATTAGAATTCAGGAGAAAGATCCTAACTTAGAGGAGTGAGTTTCTAGAACAGATTTCCAATTGCAACATGGGAACAAAATCTTCAATGGTGAATCTAAACAAAAGAAACGAGGTGGTACAGTGCCTCCAATGACAGGAACTGGACTTGATCCATGTCTCTTCCAGGTCTATATTCTTCTTATACTGTTATTCTGAAGATAAAGGAATTGTGCCTTTTTGCAAATATGACCCTAGAATGTGAATTTATTAGCTTTACACTATTTGTGTTTTAGCCCCTAATTGACTAGAAAACTTCTGGGGAGAAACCAGACCTATACAGCATGATATCATGCATAGCACCACTCTCTCCAGTGTTAATCTTGAATAAATTGTCCTTCAGGAAATGTTATTGAGTCTTCCGTAAGCTGTCAGCCCAGCCTTACCTGTGGCGGATCAGGTATTTCCCAGATGATCCTATCAACTCAAGGCTGGTTGGATATGTTAATTTATTAGAGCCAGCTAGGAAGAAGCTGAATGCTACCTTCAAAAGGTAAGAATGTAGTTAAATAAGATATCTATACTGGAATAGCTATACAGTGAATGGTCACGAGCATAGTGAAATTTCTGGTTTTATGGCATAGGTTGATTAAGAATTTTGTGCTACTACGAGGTTCTTGTTTGCATTAATATAGCCTTGGAAAAGCAAACAAACAAACAAAACCCACAACCAAACTGAATACTTAAAGAGCTAGTTTAGCTTCCCAACCCAAGAATTCACTACCATGTATACAGTCATTTGGAGTTCTTTTTCAGAACACTGTTTTTATTAATTAATATGTGGAAGAAAAACTAAAGCTATTGTGTTCTGGCTGGGTGTTAGTCAAAGTATTTCTTGCTGTTGGAGGAGACTATGTAGCTTTAAAGCAAACCTTAGAGCACTTTAATCCTTATTCTTACGTTTGCTCCGCTTTTCTATTAGTTCTCTTACAATTTGTTGCTATTTTATTTTAGTTCAGTGATGGAATTCTGAAAACAGCAAATTCCAAGAGCACAAGTGAAAATATCCTCAAAATGTTAGCACTATGTTCACTGTGGGATTGCATTTTGCATTCAAAAGGAAGATGATGAATTCAGAATTTTTGGAGAAGAACCTTAAAGTTAGTTTGGATCATTATTTAAAAGTTTGGAGGATGAGTTAAATTTTATTGAACCAGTGAGGTACTGCTTATGTGACCACAATTGAACTGAATAAACTTGGAGTCTAAGACTTGCTACTGTGAATGGGAGGTCCCATTTATCCACCTCTAGAACTTCTAAGGAATGACCATTATGATTTTAAATTACATTTGTAGGAATCTCCCCCGTTTTCTCTGTCCTCATTCCCTAGACTTCTCTTGCTTGTTTTAACCTTTTCTTCTGAGACTTCAATTACTATTTGGCTTCCCTCCTTCATCCAAGGTAGGAGTCAGTGCTCTGCTTTCCCTAAGATCCTACGTTACTCAGGCATGTAATCTTTTCCTCACATATATTCTGTTCCCAGCAGCAGAGAGAGCACAGGCTATGGTTGTGCTATATTGCTATACAAGCCTTATTTCCATTACGAACAAAAGCTTCAGATTTTCCTTACTGAGAAGATCTTGGAAAAAGTAGAGACTTATGTTAAGACGTGACAGTTCCTCTGTAATTGGAACAATCACTTTAAGCTGTGAGATGGCGCAGAAGATGAGCCTGTTGAACGTCCATCTGAGAAACAGCAATTTCAATGGTGCCTGAAGTAAACTCTGAAAATGTGCCTGCAAGAGCTACTCAGTACTTGCGTGTCTTGATCTCTTGCCTGCTTTTAGCAATTTTATTTATCCTCTTCTTCTGCAGGACTACAGGACTTCTTGGACTGAAAGGTATTTCAACAATGCAATCCGGACAACATAACTGCTCTGTGTCCCATTTACTCTGGTAGTCATATGAGTCAAGCCCTATGATTTACAATTTCCAATTACAAAAAGAAATATATCGTAAGCTTAAAGATTAAGGCACAGGTGTTTCTGAAAGTCAAATTGTTGTGGTTTAGCCCCAACTGGCAGCTAAGCACCACACAGCCGCTTGCTCACTCCTCCCCCCACAGCGGGATGGGGAAGAGAATTGGGGAAAAAGAAAGGGAAACCCGTGGGTTGGGATAAAAACAGTTTAACAGGACAGCAAAGGAAGAGAAAACAGGAAAAAAACCAGTAACAGAATGTACTAAGTGTGTGATTCACAGTACGGGTTGCTCACCACCTAGAGCCCAGTGTCCAGCCCACTCCCGAGCAGCCATCCTGCCCCCCAGTGCCGTCCCCCCTTTATATACTGAGCATGAGTCATATGGTATTGAATATCCCTGGCCAGCCTGGGTCAGCTATCCCAGCTGTGTCCGCTCCCAGCTTCTCGTGAACATTAACTCTATCCCAGCCAGAACCAGGACACAAATGTATGGCACAACTAAGTTTAGGAAAAGAATTAGGACGACTGAGTTTGTATTTCTTTTTGCTTAGTTACCATACACAACTATTAAAGGTTTGGTCTATACTTAGTATTTGGTTACTTCTGCTGACTGTTTGTGCTATTCCCATCAAGTTAGTGTGAAATAAACTAGTGTGTGAACGTTCAGCGCATTAACTAAGCTGTGATAGTAACATGGAAACATGTCTTTACTTGTGGTAAAAACTCACTCTCATAGTATTTCAGATAACAGGGCGATTGGCAGTTGACATTTGACTTGGAATGATGTAACTTGGATGATTATTTACTTAATAGTGAAACAGTGTATCTTCAATTTATATATTCTGCATTAAGATGGACTGTGTGGGTTCAGTCTGGCTGAGCTGGAGCAAAGAATCCTGTCCTACCTTATAAACTGTGCCTTAGCTGGCAGGCAGAGAGGATGAGCTTTCAGCTGTGGCTTAGGGTGTAGCTCTATGTAGGAAGGAACAGAGAATTTTCTCACGTTGGTTAGAGACATACAACTTTATGCCTTAAGGCTGAAGAGTAATATGATTTTTTTTTTCTTTCTGCTAGAATGGGGTAAAACTTCACTATTTATTTTTTCCTATGAAAGAGATTAATTTCTTTTCTGTACCAAAAAAAGGAAAAAGTTTGCATATGTATCTGTGTATTTATAGATACACATGCACACATATGTATATTTACATACCTGCAGAAACTTTAACCATTTTTTTTCTAAAAAATGTAAAACACTGACCTATATAGCACGAGGGCAACTGTCCTGATGGATATCACATTTGGACAGTTATGTACATCATATTCCCTAATGAATTCAGTTTTAAATTTTAATTTCCAGTGGACATGAGTTATACTAGAAAGCCCCATAAGCAGTATCTTTGCATGCTGAACAAGTTAAAAGATGTTTAACTGCAAGCACTGTCTTGGGCACTAGCAATCTAAATAACTTCTAGTGATCTAGCTTTAAATGTACCATTTATCAGTAGTATCACAAACTATTAGTAGTAGCAAAATGTATTATTAGTAAATTAGTAGCAAAAATTATTAGTAGCAATATGTAATATTAGTAAGCAGTAGTAATACTAATAACATGTAGTAGTAACGTCCTTTCTTACAAAAAAAAAAGTAGTAGAACACCAGCAGTCTCTTTCTATGTATATTCATGGGGAGGAGTTTCATATTTCTTTAAAACTTTACTATTTTCTTCACATTCTTCAGGGGTCTACTTTCTGCCACCTCCTCTGATGTTGTTGATCCTATGCTTATTCAACAAAAGTCTACTTGTTTCATGTTTCTGAATTTTACTGATTAAATTGTACATTTTGTTACCCATTCTACAATATATTAGGAACATATGTCTTCCTGCCTGTTCCATGCAACTAAGAGGTTTACTATCTTAAAAACCCTGTTTCCCTGGCCTTTTTCATTCCTCTCATTCTATACTATCTTTGCTGAAGACCATTTGAATGATCCTGAAGTTATACTCCAGCCCTGTTTTTTATGATTCTATGATTTTTAATCAACACTGAGATCTAAAGTCCCTCTTGGTTTCCTCAATCAAATTTAAAGATCCACCACTTCTGTACAGTTCCACTGCATTCTCTATTTTCTTATCACTAGGTAAGTATCAGCCATTCATGACTTGCACCTTTCCTTGTTGCTTCCTACTCTGTTACCAGTGCATTTCCTTTCAAACTTGTGAGTAAATTCAAATGCTTCAAGAGAGGAAGAAGGCAACTAGATCCTATCGGAAAGTTTTTGGATTCAAAGATTACAGATCTAAAACAACATCTCAGTTGTGACAACTACTGGAAGCCAGTGCATGCACTAGTAAAACACTTTTTTGCAGAAAATGTTGCTAAGTAAAGCAGCTGGACTCTGCACGTGTGTCTTCTAGAATAGTCCCAAATAAGTCTGCCACAAAAGTGGTCTAAAACTGCCCAAGAAACTTTAATTAAGGCTGTATCAGAATGCAACCTTTAATTATATGGCTTCATATGTTTTTACCACAGTATTGCTGCCTCATTCAGTGAGTAGACAGTTATTTAGTATTCATTTGTAATATTAAATTCATTTGTAATCAGTATCTAGCACTAGACTTTAATGAACACCATCAAAATATGATACAAAATTTAAAAATATATTATTAAATGCTAAGTATTTTTAAAAAATACTGTGTTTAGAGAAAGCTCCACCTAACTGCAACCACTTAGTAGCACAGAACACTTCTGCAAATACCTCTCTGATATATCTAATGATAAATATTCTGAAAATGGGGGAAAATGCAATTGTAGGCCAACTTTGAATGTGTTAGGTAACTTACCCTGGGGCAGCATCCTATAGTGATTCTGTGGCAGAGTTAAAGTGGTAGTTCAGATCATCTTATTAGCATTTATCTGCCTTAGCCATAGCAGTCATTTTTCCTCCCATCATCACCTGCCTCATATGCTGTCTCTCAAAATTTTTGTAATATATAACGCAGCAGGCCTGTAGGCAACAGCCTACTTACCTATACAATCCTAATCCAGTACAGGTTCATGCAAGAACTGCACCTGAACTCCCTGTCAAATGGTTCTCCTACCCTGTTTCCCCCATCTCCTCCACCATAAATTGCTTGCTTGGGTACCACAGGCTCCTGGTCCAGCCAGTTCCATCTCACACCTTCTCATTAGATTTAAGTTGCCTTCTTTCAACCTTTTTCTCCTCCAGTCAATTAGCTCTAAATCCCTCCTTTCTGTTTTGCTCAGTAGCTCTGAGTGTCACCCTCCCGTTTTGCAATACACATCCAGTCTGCTTTTCTTGCCTAATCATTTAATTACCTCCCAATACCAGAATCATTGTTCAGCCCGTCTAATCTCCTTGCTCAACTGGTCTCGAGGTTCTCCTTCCACTGGCTTCCTGACCCAAGGTGGCTTAGCCTCCTTTCCTAAATACTGTCTTGCTAAGCCACTCCAGTTTCTGTAGCTGTTCTTCACTGATTTCTTGTCAAGCCATTTATTTCTCTTCCACTCTCAATCTTGCCTCATCCTAATGCATTCCTTTCATCCCTTATCTGGTTTTATCCCCCTGCATTCAGATCAGTAGGATCATTCTTAAAATCAAAAACTGTTACCTATGCTCAGTCCCCATGTCTAGCTGCATATTGGTATAAAACAGCCAGTACAGGAAAAGCCTTTGAGCTTGCATAGTACTTGATCAACAGCTGACTGCTTAGTCTGTACAGAGGAAGGCTGCAGAGACTTGGAAAATATATGATCTGTAAGAAAAGTGATGGTGCATGGCTGCTTTACAGGGTAATGCAGTTTGCTTAGCAGCAGGAACTGTGAGGGACCTGAACATACTGAATGATGTAATCTCCAGCCCTGTTAGTAGCCCAAAGCCAAGAATTGTTACAGAAGACATACAAACCTATTTTTCAAAAGTCCATAATTTGGCAGTGTGAAGGAACAAGTGAAAAACTTATTCAATAATGCTACATCGATATCATGTATGACCTGTTATTAGTGTGTAAGAGCAGACCATTAGGCTCCTAGAATGTTCAATGTCTCTGACGTGGTTAATCAGAAGGGCTGCTATAATAATTACCAACTTGTGAAACAATGGGTGGAGATAGGACTTCAGTTTTGGAAACCCACTTCAAGTTACCATATTGCTCTTCCACCTTCTATCTTTCTTCAGCTGGTGAGTGTGTAGCAAAATTGAGTCTGAGTGTTAATAAATACAAAGTATTGCACACAGAGGAGAAATTCTAATTCTACTTTAATTCTCTAAAAAAAGATCTGAACTATATTGACTTAAAACAATTATTAAGAAATACTGTACTTGCCAAGGATAGAAGCTTAATGTGTAAAAGTACTAAACAGTTTAAAAGTCTCTGTAGTGAGATGAAGTAGGAGACAGTAATTTCCAGGAATATGCCAACGGGGAAAGAGTTAAAAATTGGACCCTCACTACTGATCTTTCACGGTGATTAACTAAGCAAATAGATCTGCACACAATGTATTAAAATCCTTGTTCTATTAGCATCCGTTCTACATTACCAATGTTAAATTATACTTTGTTTAAAGAACACATCATCGTAATATATATTTGTGTGCCCGATGAAGTTGTTATGGTTTAAAACTAATGTCTGATACCTCTTGACCAAGTATGAGACAGGGATATGATTCCTTTTGGAGAACTTATAACAATTCAAGCTTCATTACCTGGAATAAGAAGGAACCATAGCATAAACAGTGATGATGACACAGCTTTTCAAAAGTTATGTCTCTCCCATATAAGCTAGTCTCTGCTAAATTTGGGTCTGCAGTGCAAAGCATGGTGATAAAGCACAGTGACCTAAAAGCTTGTTACGTTTTCTTAATATATTGAAAGTAATTTATTTTTCCATTGCTTCATTCTTGGAAATAATTGGACCACACTGGCATGACATCTTTTATTAAAGAAATTAATAGCCAAGCTGAGGCGGAAAATTTCTGCCAACTTTCAGTTTGCATCATTATAAATCAGCAAAGATATAAATCAGAAAAGATAAACAGATGAAAAGCACTACTTATAAGGGAATTGTGGGGCAATCTCAATAAAAGAGTTACAGCTCTACCTAGGAAACTGGAATTAGTTGTAAACCTATTTTAAATGCCTTTGTTTAAATTACTGAATTTAGATACCAAACTTGACACCTTGACTGTGCAAGGATCCATTATACTGTTCATGAATGCCTTTTCAGTAGAATGTTCCTTAAAAACTTCCTTCAGTTTTCTCACTTTTTGATGAACAAGGGAAAAGTTTTTTAACCAAGCATTATTCTAAGTACAATAGGAAGTTAACATCAATGACTTCTGGTATTCTATTTTATGTATCTAATAAAACATAAAACAATACAATATTTGAGATAAGCTAGAAATAAATGTTGAGCAGTGAAAATATCTTAGCTTTCAGATCACCAAAAGGTGTCAAGATCAAACTGAGCTGTGATTCACCTCAGGAAAAAACTGAACAAGCTAAACAGGAACATTTAGTTTCAGTTACCATTTTTCTACCCACTCATCTAGTCCAAACAAGGTAGGTAAGTGAAGCACAAAATACTAACTGACACTGACTGTTAAGAAATGCAGAGTACTGCATTTTGGAGGAAAAATCTAATTCTGTATTTATTTCACACAGATTGTCCAACGATATTGACTCACAAAAGGAGTACCAGCACTCTAAGCATCAATATGGGCAGCTCAGTGAAGACGTCTTTCTGTAAAACAGCCAAAACCAGAAACCAACTAACAGGAAAAGCAAATGAAAACAGTAAGTAAAATAAAACAGAATTCTCACTACAAATCAGTGGTTTGCTCTCATCTGAAATAATAAGTGTGTTTTCTGGACCAGCAGAATATACTTTAGAACTAAGTCAGTGTGTAAATGTCTGAAATTAGAGTAAGACCCACTATGAAAGCTGATGTCTGGAGTCTACACTGTCTTCTAGAGTATCTGATACTATCTATGTACAGACAGGAGACCAGGTCATTTCTGAGTCTGGTCTAATAATGGTAATTCCTACGTACTTTCACATTTTCACCTGGACTTTTAAATTTATGAGCTGTGTTTATAAAAAATGATCTGTCGTCTTGTCTTTTGGAAAGGCATGAGGTATTAAGTAGAGGTTAAGAGTTGTTTTTATAGAGGACAGATCACAGTCACATTAAAAAAAACAGGTGTATAGAGCAAAAAATATGGTCAGAAATCAAGGAAATGCAGAAAGTAGACTTGTGTGTAGCAGTTAAGCTCTTGTGGGTTATGTTGTCAATTAATAAAGACTAGAGCAAGTACTCCTATCCCCATACAGTGGGGAAGTAAGGTGGTTATGGCACAGAAAGTTTGCAAGCATCAATATATTGAAGAGCCAATGCTTTGTACATCCTAAACTCTCTAAGTATTTTTTTTTCTATACACCTCTTCTCTTCTTCTTCCCACATTATTCCCAAATTTTACTTTCTGCTCAGAAAGAGTACCTTCCCACATCTTAAGTTCCTGTAACACCCCAATCATCTGAGGGGCACGCAGGACATGGGTAAGAAAAGGGCAAGAACAAGAAGAGAAAACAGGAGGTACAAAGAAATGGAAGCATGTCTCCTCTCTCTGTTCTGCAGATCAAAGAACGTTTTTGTCCATTTCAATTTCACCCTGTAGGCCCCACTCTGAAGATTAAACCTGTTATAATCAGCATATGTTTCATGGAGGTGGAGGCTTATGGGTTTCGAGTGGCTATTACCATATCCACACTACTTCACCCACACTGGAGTTTCAAGTTGTATGAATTGACTAAACATATAATGATTCTATTTGGTTGATATTAGCTGTATTGATGAGGCTGTCATTGGGAATAGTCTGTATCATTATTCATATACACACATACATGAACTGATACATAATTAAATGTAGCTCAACTTCAGATGTGTAATTTCCTTCTGTTAAAAATCAAGCAACAAACTAATAGTCTGGTATAGCACTTCAGTAGAATGACAAAACCTTATCACTTAACGCTGATGACTGCATTAATAGAGCAGTTCATTAATTTCCCTGGAAATCATGCCAAATTCTACAACTAAGAGATAACACAGATTTCACAAAAGAGACCACATCAATCCCTGGAACCGTCCTCCTTGCTCCACTAGTTATTAAGTTTTCAAATATCACAGTACTTTACTCAACATTAAACAAGTGAACAATCTTACTGAATTTATATGGACTTAAAAATTAAGCAAGTGCAAGTCTACAGAATGGAGACCAGCACTATACAAATTACCTTCAAACTTAACTAACATACACGGTACAGTTTGCATCTTACAGCTTACCTCAATTTACATAAATTAATCTCATTCTTCTGCCACCTTTCACAACATTTGTAAATTGCTCTCCGTGATATTAATATATGTTACATTGGACCTACAATAAACAACATGATTTTTCATTTAATTATTAGATGATATGTTTTTCTCAGAATATAGTTGGGTGTTGTATGCCAAGTGCCAACAGCAAATAATACAGGTTCTTCCTGTTCCGAGAGAAACCAAATCAGAGCATCTTCTTATTTGTTAACATAGACTCCATTTTAAAAAAATGTATTCACATAACTATTAGTGGGACAAATATTAACTCCATAACAATTTCTTATATTCCTGACTCTGACTCACTCCTTAAAACTCAACTGGCTAAAGTCAAGATTGATTCAGGACATGACTTGAGAATCTGAACTGTTTAGCAATTTTATTACTGCTTTTCATTAAGCAGACTTTTTTTTTTTTTTTTAAATTGTGAAATTGAAGAACTGCTTAGGCAGATACTGTTGCTTAACACTTCAGACATGGGACCGTAGCCTAACACTTGCTGTTATGAGGTCTCCTGATGCCCGTTATAGGGTTTTAAGGCTTTAATAGTAAACATGCATTCTTCTTCCTACAGCCTTCAGGCTTCCAGAATGCACTTTCTAGTTTAAATAGCTTGCTTTCTATGGATGTTCTTACATAGCTAGCAAGAAGTTTGAACCATACCATGGGCCATATTAAAAGCACAGTTGTCAGTTTGATCTTGCTTCTTCAGAGAAACTACACACACTATTATTAATACAGATGACGGGCGTGGTACTCTTCGCTTTGTTTTCTTCCAAGCTACCCTTCCACCTCTAGCTTTTACATTTCAGATACACTTGAATTAATGTTGCTGTTATTTGCTACCTTGGAAAACTCTCGCAGTTGACTTGTACCAAGAATACCAAGAAAACAAAATGGCTGCAATGTATAAAGTATTGAAATGCAGCAGATCTCAAATTGCAGAACAAAGAAGGAGCTTTTGTGGCAAAAGCATTTGATCAGTGTGCGCGATTTTATCAAGGATATGCTTAGCCATGAGTGTTGTTGGAAACTGATGAAATAATAGATCAATAAAAACCTCATGTTTTGAACTAAGTGCCCATTTATGAATCGTGCTAACAAAGTTATTCTGAAAAAAAGCAACATTCAAGAGTGGAGGCAGTAGAAGAAACACTGGAGGACTGGATGCATGAGACAAGTTTCTTAGAAGATGATAGGTGTATGTGAAATTATTTAAGGACAGGTTAGAAGAGAAATAAAATAGTAATAGGACATGGTATTGGCTAGCCTCAAAAAGTGGGATAAAGACACTGCAGAAGACAAACAGCGGAACGCAAGTCATGCAAACAACAAAGGTCAGCATGGCCTGAACAGATGGACATTGTATGTAAACAAAGTTAGGCTATATTAGATAGCTAGTTATGTGGAAGGGTGCAACCAACCTAAGCTTAAGGAGGGAAGAGGACTTGTAAAGAAATGTGTAGCAACATCATAGTGCTCCTGATCTCTGCATAGATATTGAGATTAAAAGTAGCAGCAAAATTGTACTTTAAATACTCAGTAAACCTGAAAACTTGTAGAAATTTTCATTTTTGTAATGATATGAATACAAGAAGTTTACTTTGATGAGGAAACCACCTCTTTTTAGGTTCTCACATTTACCTACTGTTAACAAACATTCATCTTATAAAACAAGATGTATTAATTTTGCGTGATTCTGCTGTATATTTTCCGGAGGATCAGAAACACTTTAAACAGTTTATGATTTTTTTTTTTTCCCCAAACACCAATGTACAGCAGATATTTTAAAGCAGAGAGATTACTGATTTGTCCAAGGTCACAGAACAAGTGCCAGAGAACTAGATTCAGTAGTCCTGACTCCAGTGCTCTAGAAAATGTGAACAATTTGGTGTTTTGAGATGCCAGCTTTTACATCAAAACATAAACTTGCCCCCAAATGCCTGATGATACCAAGGATGGGGAGAGGGAGTGAGAAAGAAAAGTATATGTGGTGATTCACAATGAAGAAACAGAGATTATTTCTCATCAAACTGCAGCTTCAGCCCTACTACTCCAGGCAGACATATTTGAAAGAAACAGGAATACTTGATAAATAAACTGATCTATGTGCACACTCTTACACTACAATAACGAAAGCATAACATTCAAAGGTATTCAAATGTTTTTAAAAGCCTGTATGAAAACCTCTTTCAGACTAAAAATAGATACATTGATTCTAACTGCATTTTGATCTGCATTTAAGTTTGACCAGAGAAATTGTTTTGTCATTTCGGTGTTAACCATTGCACCAATACAGGCTTTAAATACATAACTGACCAGTTCCTGTAGAAAGTACAGCCACTTCACATACATTATCAGGTGTCTTTCTGAGGGATGTGACCACAGGGGAAGATCCAGTATAAATAACAGTTATGCTGGCATGGATGCTTTTGCTGGTATAGCTTAACTTGGCAAACTGTTATTAACTCTGCTGGAAAAAAGCACCTGTGCGAGTATAACTGGTTTTGTAGGAGAAGGCTGGCTGCTGTCTCCCACTGTACCTGATGTGGCTCTGCCCGTGATCGGGATTTTCCTGAACTTACACAGGTAACAACTCATTCCACCCTCTGTCTGAAAGTCAATCTTGGCAGCTCCTCTCATGGCCCTAAAAAAAAAAAAGACAACGTGGCAAAACTTACACCAAAGTCTCTTTTAAAGGTTTATTTCATATTGTCTCCACATTTCTATGGCATTCATAATTCACACTCAAAAATCACACTGTACACCTGCACAAAGACACCCCTGTGGAAGCAAATCACAGAATCACAGAACGGTAGGGGTTGGAAGGGACCTCTGGAGATCATCCAGTCCAACCCCCCTGCCAGAGCAGGGTCACCTAGAGCAGGCTGCACAGGACTGCGTCCAGGCAGGTTTTGAATATCTTCAGAGAAGGAGACTCCACACCCTCCCTGGGCAGCCTGTGCCAGGGCTCTGTCACCCTCACAGTGAAGAAGTTTTTCCTCACATTTAGATGGAACTTCCCGTGTTCCAGTTTGTGCCCGTTGCCCCTTGTCCTGTCGCTGGGCACCACTGAAAAGAGTTTGGTCCCATCCTCTTGACACCCACCCTTGAGATATTTATAAGCATTGATGAGGTCCCCTCTCAGTCTTCTCTTCCTCAGGCTGAACAGCCCCAGCTCCCTCAGCCTTTCCCCGTAGGAGAGATCCTCCAGTCCCTTAATCATCTCTGTAGCCTCCGCCGGACAATGGCGGGAACCCCACACGGCAGGAGGCGCCAAGCCGCGGATGCCAGAGAAAATTAAAACGTCGGCTGAGGCCGAGGCGCCGGCCCGGGCGCGGGGGGAGGCCCGGGCGCCAGGCGAGGACAGCCGGCGGCAGGCCCGGCCCCGCCGGCGCAGCGGGAAACGCCCCTTCCCTTTCACCCGCTCCCCGGCGCGGGGGCGCGCCCGCTGGCGTGGGAGATGGGCGTTAATTACCATTGCCCCCGTTGCACAACCTGCCCGCGCCGTCGCTCCCCAGGCGAAGCCCGGCGCGGGCCGTCCGGCCGGCGGAGGCGAGGCCGGGCGGGCCCCGCCCCCCTCCCGGCATTCCCTGCGCCTGCTCGGCTGGCCTCGGCTCCGCTCGGCTCGGCTGGGCTCCGCGGCTGCACTCCTACCATGGCCGCCTACAGCAAGTACCTCACCGTGCGCCACTCCGCCATCGCCGGGGCCACAGCCGCCGCCTGCGCGCTCCTCTGCTTGCTCAACAAGCGGCGGGCGGCAGGCCAGCACGGGTGAGCGGGGAGGGCCGGGGGCCAGGCCTGGGGTGCGCGGGGCGGGAGGGGCGCCGGGGGCGAGCCGCAGTGCGAGCGCTGGGAGGCCGAGGCGAGCGAGAGCTGCGGTCGCCCTCGTCGGCTCTCGGCCTGACGGAAGGACAGCCCGCGTCCCTGCTGTTACGGGGCGCTGCTGCCGACACCCTCCTCCCGGGGAGGTGGCTGCTGTGGAGAAGGGCCGGGCTGCTTCCCCCTCCCGCCTTCCCTGAGGCGCAGTCGATGCCGCTTTTGCGAGTATCCAGCCACCGCCACCTTGTTACTCAAATTATATTCGTTTTCTCCATTTTTCTGACTGTGAAGTAACATTAACGAACAGTTGACTTCTAGGGATGTCCTAGGAGGCCCTAGCTGCATGGGCAAATAAGGGACCCCAGCTGTTGTTTTAACGGTGCCGTGTGTAAGTAAGGTACACGGATAACAATTTCAGAGAGGTAGTATCTGGCTGTTGCCTATGAGGATGCCTTACTGGTTCGTATATGTGTGCTAGGGTGTGTATTTGTGAATCGCCTGTGAAGCACTGGGGTACCATAAAGTGTGACAGATGAAGAATATACTGCAGACTCAATCCCTTCACGGTTTTAGTGTATTTGTGGCTGTAGATTGTTGACCATATGCTAAAGACCCAATATGTTGCCATAGTACAGTTAGATATCATATAGTTGCTACAAACTTATTCTCATGCTAGATCTTGACGGTGAAATGGACTTACTCAACAGACTTAAGTAATAATATACCTGTGATTAAGCAACAATCCAGTTTTATTTTACCTAATTCCTTTCATACACATGATATCTTTAAGAGCTTCGTGAAGTTAGGTAACTTGGTCATATAACATGTCAAAAATTGATATGCTACTGACAATTCATACATTTACTATCTTACGTTGTTTGCATGAGAGTAGAAACAAGATCCCAACTATTGCTGAGACTTACTCTTCTATCAAACTCTTAGAAAGGGATGATATTTTTCAGGTATCTTTGCTTAATTTAGTGAAATACTGTTGTTAAAAAGGAGAAAAGCTATATAGAAAGGCATAAAAATGGTGAGCTGGGAGAGTTACTGATACTGTAGTGCAAGATTTTCACACTTAATGTATTATAATGGTGTTTGTAAGAAAGACCAGGCCATACAGATGTTCTGGGAGCATCTACGTTTTAATTCAGATCAAGAGTATTCTTTTAAAGTGAATCTCCCTGTTGTCCATGCTTACCTTGCTCTGCCTTTATTGAGGAGTGATCTTGGAGCACACAACTAGTAACTAGAGCATGTAACTAGATTACATTCGGATCAGAGCATATCTTCAAATGTAGATGCAAGTCCAGTGTAGTTTTGAAGTGCATTTAGTATATTCCCACTACTAGTAGGATTCAGTTGACAGGAGTGGGCTAGAACTTGTCCAGAGTAATCTCCCTATTCCTGAAATAAATATAGTGTGGGTCCTGGGTTGTCCCCGTAAACTATTTTGCTTGCAAATCTTCTGATGTTGTTCTGCAGGACTTGATAATGGCAATGCATCTATTAGCTTCAGAGTCAATATACTAAAAGCGAGCATTAGCCTTAATGCTGAAGACTGTATTTGGACTGTGTCCTTCCTGTATGAATCTTTGAATTTGCTAGGTACAGCATTAAAAATCTGAGGCATTCATATGTATTAGTGGACCAAACACTATGACAAGATTAGTGAGAATTGGAAAGTGGAGATAATTTATGAACTATGTCCCAGCTAATTCAGTAGTTGAATGGAGTTGAGATAGCCTGACCCGATCTGTCCCTTTTCCTTTATCTGTACTGCAGTCTTTCTGATACCTTGTCCTTTGCAGCTGTAATCTTCCTCTCTCAAGCCATTTTGCATTCTCAAATCTATTAGAAATGCAGTTGCTAAAATAAGTACCATGCTTGCAAACTTGGTTGTTCCACTTGTGCGTATGTATTGCTTTACGCTTTTGAGTCCCTCAACAGCTTAGGTCTTATTTACTACTGGTACTGTATTGTGGCCTTAGATTCCAAATATCCAATGTTCAGTTGTTTCAATAATAGCTGTGCCGCTGCTTGAATGCTATTTTTGAGGATGTTTTTCGCCCAGTGGTCTTCGTTCTTGTCTCCATGTTTCCCTGTGAGGCAAACTTTGCCAGGAGCCTTCCCGAATGCTACCTCTCAAGACTAGGCAGTAGTTAAGCTGCATTGCCTATGCCACCAGCCTTGACAAAAGCATCCAGTTATTACCATTGCCTCATCCGTCTTTAATCTCATTAGTTCATGTATCATTCATTTCTTAATGCTTTGTTGCTAATGTAAATTACAGCATACTTTTGGAAAGGATTGTCATTGTGCCAAATCTTTACGTATTCCAGCATACTTGTGCTGGTATATGATGCTGACATATAATAACAAGTGGTAAACCTTTGTGCAGTAATGATAAAATCTCCAGGGCCTAGTGTGCCCTGTAATTTCTGTGTTGTATTTCTCTCTGCCTCTTTGGGAAGAGGGAGAAGTTGGGAGAGTGCGGCTGTCCTAAATTTATTTACTTATTCCTATGGAGAAGAATTTCACTTGCGATCTAGATAGTCTGGAAGAGAACTGGTAGCCTATCTGCTGCTTGAGGTTAACTGAGTAAAGTATGTGAGGAACAGTAGTGATTTAGTTTCATGTGTGTGAATTGCTCTGTTCACCTCGGTATATAATGCTTGAAAATGTTGTGTCATGTTAGTGTGAGATGAATTTCAGCTTCTTGAATTCTGGAAGGTGAAATTGTAGTTTTGAGCTCCCTAAGGGCAAAGGTGAATGTTGCAGACTTGCATATAAACAGCAAAACACTGGCCTTAACATTCAAGTGAACTATGGATGTGTTCTAGTGCAACTGTAAACTTTACATGCGAAGCTTCTTCCTTCCTCGCCTAGTTTATTTAAGAATACACACTTAAGTATTTCTGCTTATACATACTTTATGTTCAAAATAAGATATGCTTTTATATCATGTTTTCCTGCAATAACTCTGTTTTCTGTTTGTGTGCTTTTTTAAAGTTTTGCTGGAACGTCAGCAATAGTTCAGTATCACTGCTGGCCAAAGTTGAAAGGTAAAATAACGTAGAAATCAAGGGGAAAAAAAAAAGTTCTTTTAGCAAATCAAATGTGTTTGAATGCGTAACAAGAAAGTTATCTTACACAGACTTTTCATATTGTGTGAGTTGATTTTGATATAGAATAATCAGTTACAGAAATGATAGCAGGAAGGAAAGAAGAGGCAACTTTCACCTACTTTTCTGCTGTCAGACAATAGGGGCAAGGTCCAGTATAACCATATCAAGTGGTAATGTATGAATAATTAAGCTGTATATGTTATGCTAACCTGCCTTAGTAGGTCAAAGATCACTTAATTAGTGCTAGCTGAATTAGTCACAGATGTTCTTCCATAAGAGCTATTACATCACTCATTAGTTTTACAGAACTGAGAGGTGGTATCACTAGCTGTTTACAATATATTTTAACCACAACTTTCTAAAATCCTCCAAAATAGAACAACATAGAGCTGTTTGCTATAGTAACTTGTTAATATTCCATGTTATGTCCTTGGACTAAAGTGTGGGAAGAAAAAGGCACTGTTTCTCTGTTTGAGTTGCTCTCCTCAAAAAGTCTGTTTCCTTGGAAAAACTTCATTTCTTCTTGGGAGTGGGGAATATGTTACATACAAATGCAATTATGACTTCAGTTGTAGTATTTGGGTTTTTCAGAGTCATAAGAAATTGTCTTGTTTGAGAGACTACATTATCCTGGGTATATGATACAGGAAAAACCAATCATGACTTTAATCTATTGTGAGCTGTTTCTGCGAACAGAAGTGACTCCAGCATTGATGACCAATGATAGTTGAGAATGTTGCTTCCATTTAGGGAAATGACTCATAAAATCTGTTTTAAAGACCAGTAGTTCTATTTTTTCCACTGTTGAGTATTGGAGAAAGATTTATAGAGTGGAAGAATGAAGGAAAACCAGCAGAAGTCAGATCAATATTCTTTGTACTTTATCCCCTGTCAGTTAAAATCAAGAAAAAAGTTTAATGCCCAAGACTTTGTCACTGAGCAAGGCCTGAAAAGACTGATTTTTGGAATGGATTTTTTTTCAAGTAATAAAAAGCATTGAAATAAAACTTTGAACCGATCTTTATTTTCCTAAGTGATGTTTTGTGCTGTAATACAAGTACTGTCTGGCTGTATACAAACAGAAGCAACAAATGTTTCTCTTTTACCAGCTGCTGTTACTAGGGGATAACAGTTTATTGCTATGAATTACTATTTTAATTGAAAGCAAATGGTCTCAACCTTACTGACAATGCATGAGTGGGGGTTGTAGTTCATATTTGTGCCATGTTAAAAAAAAAAAAAAAAGATGAAGCTGTTGAAATGCTGAGCCCCTCTTCACTCCCCTGCCTCCCAAGCTTTACACTTCTGCTTCTCCAGTTTGGTTCACCTGAACATTGTAGTTCTCTAAACAAAGACACTAAACCCGTATTAAATATAAACACTCAAAAATATGGTAAATGCTGAAATAGGGTTATACAGTATAGGATTGTAAAAGGAAAAACAAGCTCATAATGTACAACATATATAACTTGATTTTATTTTACATATTACCTTTTATCCACAAAAATCTAATCCCATGTCTGTTTTGTGAGCTTTGTCTTGAATATTAGACATTACTGCCTCAAACAAGAAGCAGCAGATTATTTGCTTAAGATTTGATTGCTTCAGAAACAAAACCTTAAGGGATGTTACATAAAGGAGCTGGATATTGTCCGTTATCCCTCTAGTGAGAATTGTTCCTGAATATCCATGTAGTTTAAAATAAAGTACTTGGATTACTTTCAAAAAGAAGGTATTTAACTTGTACAACTTTCCACTGGAAGAAGGGACTGAAAGGAGTAATAAAAGGTAATTAGGGTAAAGAGCTTGGAACTGCAAGATTAAGAAAAGGGAAGAAACAGAATGGAGTTAATAGCAAGGAATTTGTAATATATGGAAAGGTGACAAAAGATTTTAGAATCTCCTCCTAGACACACTGTCCTTTCCTATCACCCAGCCACGTCCATTAGCATCCAAGAGGATGCTAAGGTATAGACATTTAATTTTGTATAAATTGAACTTCTGAAACCCAAGTGTTTGGCGTCCTTCCTGTGGAGAAAAAAATACATAAGGGAAGAAAAATGTATGCTTGGGGCTTTAGAGGTTAGACATAGCTAAAGCAAGGGGGAAGCCTCATTGGAGTTGACGGAGGTCAACAGAGTTGTTGACACAGTGTATATCAAATAGGGTTTTACACAGTTCGTCTTAGGTGACACGTGGCCTATGCACCTCCTATCATTGAGCTTCTCAGCCTTTTTCTTCTGACAGGGGAAGTAGATGTTCTGCTTATGTCATCGGCTGAACTGCCCATGAACCTACAGTTTGGCAGCGATTGAGACAAGTACAATCAGAAGTGATAGACGTGCTCAAACATTTAGAGGAGCTTTCAAATATAACACAAGTTTAAACATAGCAAGCGGCAGTTGTAACTTTAAGCAAGTCATGCATTTTTATTCTGGTTTTGTATATTTAGGATGTTATTCTCTTTTGTTAGTTTGCCTCATTTCTTTACATTCTGAAGAAGTTTGGGTGAGCCTTGCTAGTGTACTTTGCATGAAGGGAAAGTACTAGCTGAGTACTTGTTCTAGCCGAGTCCCCCCTGACTGTTTGATAAGAAGGGTGAAATTATATCACTGCAGGTTAATAGACTGCTTCCATGTATGTAGAAACTTTGAAGGGAACCTCTGCCACTTTGTGAAAAGGTGCCAGGTGTCAAAACCCCCCCCCCCCCAAACTCTACGAAACTACATTAAAGTAGGTTTATCCAGAATGTGAATGTGACTGTTCAGTCCACTGCTTGCTGTATGTGCACTAGCATTTAAAGCAAACAAACAAACAAAAACAAACAAAGCATACAGATAGGATTAATAGAAAATGCATCTAAAATCCAGTCTTGTAGAAAAACCTGCCTGGGGCTCAGAAAACCTGTGTTCAGCTGGAGGGTATGGAGACAGCAGAAACCAGATGACTCAGCCCTACTCCTAGTATTCAGACTGCCTTTGTTTTGGGCCTAGGTAGTTAATTAGTGGTTTCTCTCTTATTAAGTTGCATAAAGTGATTGCTGTCTAAGTCAAGATCTAATGTAAGTGCGTGTAACATTGTGAAACTATTTTCTTTTTCACTTTGCAGGGAACTAGGTAGAAGTCTTTTTCCACTGTTACCCATGAAGGAGAGCTACAGCCAGAGCACAAGCTTACGGAAAAACTAGTAACTCTAAGGTTTTCCTTTACATGTTACTTCGTTATTGAGATGCAGACTTCTACCAAAACTTAGAGTTTCGTCTACAACAGTTCTGCTTTGTTGCCTTCTCAAATGTTTGTAGAAACTTTTTGAGCTTTAGCAATGCAGAGCAATTCAGAGCCCTGCTTGCAGTGACATAGCTGTCTGTGACCTTCTGAGAGTACCCTTCTTGGTTGCCTGAATGCATTCCCCTCACATTATTTTTGGTTATGCTGCAACTAGCCACCAACCTAGAGCCAAGAAAATTGTGCTCTTGGTTTCTGTGTGTGCTCAGGGTGTGCTGCGTAAATGGGTATGCTTTTGGACTGTGCCCAGGCTTCTGAGTAAGGTTGCTGCCCTTGACCTGAAATAACTGTACTGTTGCTCTCTATTCCTCTGTGTGGGGTATGCAATATGAAGCTGTGTCTACCAATGAGTGTGCTGTGAGCGACACTATACTTTTCTCATTATAGCTGTTATTTCTTCACACTGTAACAAAGTATGCTGTTGCATTCAATCTTTAGTCATTTCAACTGTATTCTGACTTTACAATGTCACAGTAGTATCTTAACTGCAAAACTCACCTGAAAACTGCACAAATAATCGTGAACTATTACAAAATTGTTTATCTTACGTGTTTTTTTTAAAAGCTATGAAAGTCGTCCAGTGCCATTCTAGAATGTAAGGTCTGCAAAATACAAATACAAAGCTTGCTTAGAGATAATAACTCTTTGAAAAGCTCCACTTACCCCTAAAACAGATACTCTTCCTTTGCACTGTGTTGAGCAGAAGCTAGTCATCCAACTCTACAGAAGGAAGGTAGCATGACCTGAAGTTTGTAGCTTTTTTTGCAATTAGCACAACATAACATTTTCAAACCCTTCTTCCCTCTTCACCTGTCATTAAACTGGAAGTCTTGCTTATCTCTCTCTCAATCTACAATTCCCTGTTATGCTTAGCTCAGTGTAGATTGCTTCCACTGAACTTTGTTCTGGAAGGAGACAGGTATTTCTAGAGACAGTAATCCTTTAACTTTTTCCTGTTTATTAATAAATACCTCAGAACTAGTATTCTGGAGACCTCTCAGTAAGTAGGCTCAATGGCCTCTTGAAGGCTTTTCCAAGTTTCTCAAATCGCTTTCTTCTTCAGTAGTGTTGAGAATGATCCTTTTTGAGTAACCACCATTGTTGCATGTTTCTTTGGAGAGATAGCTTCACTGGTACAGAATAGTTAAACCCAAAGACTGAGTGCTGTGACCAACACTTATTTGGAGAATGAAATTGCATGGTATTATCATCAAGCTTTCTGCCTCCCCCTGTGCTATGGTGCTGTCCTTGAAGTAGGATCAGCTGCAAATGCCTGTACGGAGTCCTGAAACTCTTTATTAGTTCTTTAAAATATCTTGCTGGTTTTGGCTGACCATGTTCTTGATGTTGGGGAGAGATGTTTTGTTGTATTGTATTGTACTTACCCAATAGACCTACTGTCTATTGGGTAAGTACTTGCCTATTTACTTATCTTTAGTAAGTTGCTATTCAGGTACCATGCATGTATGAATGAGAAGTTTGGTGTAGTTGTGTCATCCCAGTACTCCTGATACCTTTCTTCGCTTGTTGCGTGTATGTTTGCTGTAAAAGCTCTGTGCAGTTAAAGAATGGGTAGCAGGCTATATCTGAGATGCTGCTTTTCCTGAAACTTCTTTGGGTGATGCATGTCCTATTATATCTCTAGCCCTTTCATGTTTAAAAAAAAAAAAGTAAAATCATAGAATAATTTAGGATAGAAGGCACCTCAAGAGGTCACTTAATCCAAGTGTCTGCTCAAAGCAGGATCCACATTGAATTCAGACTGGGTTGTTGAGGGCTTTGTGCAGTCAGATCTTGAAAACATCCAAAACCATATTCCACAGTCTTTGGACGACTTGTTACAATGCTCTGTTATTGCAATAGTAATTTTTAAAATTTTTTTCCCCCCTTATATCCAGTTAGAACCTTCCCAATTCAGTTCATGTCAGTTGTCTCCTGCTGTGTGCCCATGTAAAGAGTCTGGCTCTATCTCCGCAATGGCCTCTTAGGTAATGGAAAGCTGCTATTAGGTTCTCCTAATGCCACCTTTTCTCCAGGATGGTCAAGCCCTCTTCCCTCAGCTTCTCCTTATGGGGCTAGTGCTCCACCCTCCTGACCATCACGATGGCCCTCTGCTGAACCTCCTCAAGCTTATTGATGGGGTTTTTTTTCCATACTGGGGGTCCAGAACTGATCATAGTACTCCCTATCATAAATGGTAACCTTGATAAGGAGTGTCTAGACATTGCTGTAGTTAAAGTGGCTTTTCATGTATGCCTATTGTAGTCACTGAAGTGTTTAGTTTGATTTGAGTCTGACTTAAATACTGTGAGCATAGAGGATCATTTTGAAAGAATGTTTTGTGTAGCATGAAGGTAGCAGTCAGAGGAAACACCATGAAAATTGATGTAGATTAAACTCATGCTGATCTTTATATTTTGTTACCATAGATGGTCATGTGAAGCAGACGAAAGTTGGGATTTCTTTAACTAATATTATTTTAAGAGGACTAAGTCTTTATAGAAGTTCCTTTTCTGCCCAGTATAGAGGAAGATTTTTAGAGAAGTACTTAGTCTAGGTATTTTGGAAGTTTATTCCATAGATAGATCATCTGAATCAAAAGAACTTTGTATTCATTCTACATGATTTGTTCTTGGCTTGTGATCTGCATTGCTGTAGAGGGGTTGCTGCATCAGCCATGGTGATGTATGGATGAAGTTCTGCCTTTGAAAGTAGAATTTGACTTCTTGATTACTTTAAAATTTAAGCCTGAGACTGTGGAAGTTTTGGAGAAAGACTTGACTAGTGTAGTAGTAGTACCTGCTAAATATAGCAGAGGAGATGTATATAACTAAGATTTCTAATGCTTCCATAGAAATTGTAAATAAACTATGCAGAAACACTTTTTAAGTGTTGTTTCATTTGGAATAATCTGTCTTCCTATCCTTATCCAAAACTAGTCCTATCCAAATCATAGATTTGGCTCAGTGTTAGAATATTTTAGTACCATAATTTATCTTAACTTTTTTCCTAAATATTGTCTTGATAACCCTTTTCAAAAATCTCGCCATCACCACCCCTCCTTGTCTGTGAGGGCATGAAGGAAGCTCAAAAGCCAGAGTCTGCCCATCATCTACTTGCTACTTAATGAAGTCTGTTATTTCATTACTGTATTGACAGGTCTTTTTTCATAGCTCCCTCGCAGTAAACTTAGATTCAGTCAAGCATCTTCCATGTGGAAAAACTGAAAAGTAAGCAAGACGTTGGAGATGAGTTATAGTAAGTAAGTAATTCTGCTACAGAACTACTACTATTCTATTGGTACAGTAAGAGCTTGGAAGAAAGCTAGCTTTTATATTTCTACAGGTTTTATTATTTCAGAGAAATAAATTAGAGCAGTTAAATATGCAAGTTTTTGTGTAGTTTTGAGTAAACGTTACTGTATTTGTGCTTGACTCATGCTTTCAAAATATTCTCTGTGTAAACTGTCATGGTTCAGTTTAAAATCACATGATTATTTTTAAGCTGCGAAGTTAGGCATTCATAAGTTCAAAAATGTAATACTTTACCTTCCTGGATGAGATTGCTTTATGCTGTATGCCATACTTTTTTTTTCTTGTGCATAATGTTGTTGTTTGGATATTTGTTCTTGTATCTTATTTTGTCACCATACCTTTTTTATTGGTCACTTAAAGCAAGGTCCTGTATTCTCTTAGTATCTGTAATATAACTATTGAATTCTTTTGATAAAATCTAATGCCTCAGGGGAACTGATGGCTGGAAGTGAAAAAAGCAATCTAAATCTAGGGAAGGGCAGGAGAAAAATCTCAGGACTTTCTGATACAGAAGGAAAGGGGAGAAAGGAATGGTGAACGGTCACTGCAGAGTTCTGACTTCGAGGTAGAGAGGAATAGAACGATGTTCCCTATGGGACACGTTTCACATCACTGCTGAATCCAGTGCTACTACCCATTCAAACTGTCTGGAAGTTGTTTTTTACTTTGGGATCTTTCATTGTCCCAGCCAGTCCAGCTTCAGCCTCAATATATACACTCAGGGAAGGCTTTCATTGTGAGTACCTTCTCGTGAAGTGAGAGTAACTACACTAAAGATCAAAAGTAGAGCTCTCCTGTAATTCGATAGTAGCTGCCTGAATTGTAGTAATATTGATTGAATAAGCATATGATGAATTGTACTAACTCGAGCTGTATGATTGTTACCCTACCAGATCACCAAGTCAAGCATCAGTAGCACTTGAGCTTGAAGGCACTCCTATAATAATAAAAAGCACAGTTTAACTCAAACTGGGGAGCGATATGTGTGGATAAGGTAATCACTAAAGTTAACATTGCAGTAAAAGGCAGCCTTATGTTTCTATTCCAAGCAGTTCTTGCACTGTGCTGCTCAACAATGGCGCCTATACCAGAGGAGTTGTTTGCAGTAGAGAATTTGGACAGCATGTAGCATGTACCTTCCTTCACCAATAAGGCTTGTGATGCTCCAGCATTAAGTAAATGAGAGGTCTGGAATAATAGAGCGCTTGAATCTATTCCAAATGTTAGAGCTCTCTGCTGTAACCAGATAGTCTTGTTGTATTCTTGCTGACTAGTTGAGGGTGTTATTTAGCCTTTAAATTCAATGAGAATGCAACCACAATTCTCACAAAAAAGTACTACAATAGTATAATGGAGTCTGGAGTACTGCCAGTAGGTATCGGACTGAAAATTGAGACTATTGAGAAGGAAAAGTTCTGCAGTAATCAGCCTCTGGAAGTTTTATTCTAGGCAGAACTATGGCACAGTCTTTTGTTGCAAATAAAATGGTTTTACTTGTTAAAATAACAATGTTTTGGTTTTTTTAATAGCAAAAGCAACATTTTTGGAGCTATGTAGCCACATTTCCTTTTCTGCTTCTAGATAATCCATACTTCATATATAAGATTGTTTCCTTTGTTATTGAAGTATTAGTCTTGTTTTGAGCTTGCATGAATTTTTTTAGAAAAAAAGAACAAAACACTATTAAAGCTCTCTTTTCATTGCGTTTTGAATTTACAAATACTTATTTTATCTTAAACTTTATAAATTCTAACTAAATGTGAGTTCACAATTAAATACAAGATCACTATTTCTGAATAGTCCTTTCTCTTTAATGGATAATCAGTTTCAGTTCAGTAGTTTCAGCTGCTGAATTTCTTTCAACAGCTACTGTAGGAAAAATGTATGAATCAATACATCAAAGGTATTCAACTGCTAGCATAATTCTGGGCCTCATCTTCTTAATATATTACTATTTTAATGTATTCACTTCTGATCCTTTTAAAGCTGAAATAGTTGTGTATTATGAGTGTTGTGACTTCAAACATTGGCAGGCCTTGAAGCAACAAAGCTAGGAATTATTACAGCATATCTGGAAGAGCAACATACTTTCGTTTTGCATTACGGCAAGTCATGAATCATCTAGGGAAATACCCACATAGTTTGATAACAACTTATTCGCACCTAAGAATACTACTTTTTTCCTAGTTCTAAACCGGATGAGATTAGACTCATCCATACTCAAGGACACTTTTTAAAAAGTAGGTCAATCTTTTGTACTTTGAAAAACTACAAGATGTATTGAGAAGTTTCTTGTACCAGCGATACATTGCTCCTACACCACCAGGATGTAGTCTCTAACTAGATTGTTTCTTAAACTTTGCACGCAGTTACCGCTTCCACAGATGTACTTCCATCATGGCCTGGTTAAGTGTTATATCTCTTCTGAACTTTTATTAAGTTACTTCTCCCCCATTCTGCCCTCTGCTGCCCTTCATGTTCGTTGTTCTGTCTTTTGCACAAGTAGGTCTTACAAGACTTTTATCTTCTCCTCTCAGGCTTCCATCTCACCATTACCTTTAATTAAGTTCTTGTTAAACTGGCATCTCTCCCTTCTTACTTTCATGGTCTTCTCCTTCCCTTCTTTCCTCATATTCTTCTGCTACCTTGCCTCTTCCTTCTGTAATAATTAAGTTATTTCTCTTCATTGGTCAGTGACATTCATAGATCTTTCTAATCATCATAAATTAAAATAGGCATGGTTTCACCCTAGATATTTTCTTTGCAGAGCTTTAAAGCAAAAGTGTGATATGATGCTGTTGATAAAGTTGCAGGATAACTGGTTTTGTGGCAGTCTGCAGTTGTGTTGATGTTGTAGGCAGAAGGAGCAGTGCCTTTCATAGCTTCCCTGTAATTTCCTAGGTGCTGTCTTGGAAGTGTATGAATATTGTAGGTTTAAGGCAGCCTGGTCTCAATGTTTTAGTATGATGGCTGAGAAATGGTAGGTTACAATTTGATATGGTTAGCTGTCACTTTTAAACTACATAAATGTGTAAGATCTCTCAACAGCTTTACGTGCTTATCTGATGCTTGAATGTTCACAAAGGAAGAAAGACAAACTCTAACTGTCTTATATGTCAGCTTGCCTTTCTTAAAAGAAGAAGAATAGCATTGTACTTTTGAATGTTTGTTTAGCACTAGTTGATAAATATTTTTCCTCTAACTGTTCTGTAAAATGCAGGGGAAGGAAAAAGAACAGCTCCCCTTCCGATGCACACCTTTGCAGGAACTTGGTTTCACAGGATCTGACTTTTTTCCCCTGCAGTGCATGTTTATGAACAACTAATCTTTATATATAGTAAAATGTGTTATTTGAAAGTCAAATACAATGCAAAACAAATCGGTTTGGTTTATGTAGATAGTGCGAAACATCAAAGTTGGGTTACTTGGATTGCTGAATCTGCATTCCTGTAGTTTTCACTTGTGGTCAGCGGAACCATGTAGCCATGCTTGCAAAGTATATGTGAGAAACATAAAAACACTAGGAGTTCATGATACAGAAGCCAAGGTAAAGCAAAACTCGAAGATGAAAGAGGGAGACTTAGCTTCCCTACATGAAACTGAATGCTGGAAGGAGTAAGGTTTCATTGAAATTGTATAAAAACAGCACATAAGTTTGACATAAAAGGTAGCCCTGCTGTGAAGACACTGTACTGCTTTGAAAGAAATAAATAGGGATATAATCCCAAGCTTTCCTTTTTCTTTTCTGTGTAGAGATCAAGACAAAGAAATATGTGTTAATAACAAGTAAAATACTTTTTTTTTTCTCTACAGTAAAAGAAGTGGAAAACAAGCATTGCAGAACAATGAGGTAATTCTTTCTTCATGCAATATATTTTTAATAATTTTAAATAATACTGATTTTTTTTAAACTTTAAGTCTCGTAATTGTAGTTTTATTTTGGACAGAATGATGGCTGTGGCGCAAATGTGGTTTGAATGATACTTTCAGGCTTGCATTGGTGAAACCAATGGAAGAATCAGGTTAATCACATGTGGCTGAAGTTTAACTGCATAAAGATACATGCTTGATGTGTACCATGTGCTTTTTCATCTTTACCTTATGAATGTTTAAGGACTAGTGTGGTAAGTTTGGCTGTATGCATAGCAACAAACAGCTGCCTGTAGATTTGGTATGACTTGTATTTGCTTTTTATGTAAAAGAAAAAAGTATGGAAGAAGATGTAGAGTCAGACAATTTCCAAAAAGTACTTCAAACGTCTGGTAGGAGGTTTTGGCATTTCCCTGGTCTTTTGTGTGTCTGTTAATTCATTTATTTGAAAAGGATATATTATATCCCTTTAAGTCAAGTTTTTTGTTTCATGTTCAAATAAAATACAACAGTTAGCCCAAAGGGCAGAGCCCATGATTAGAAATATTGGGTCATATGATGGTATGAACAGATAACTATTCCATGTACTTCCATCACTGCTGAAAACTTAAGAAAAGGCTTGCACTGGATAAATATAAAGGTGTATGCAAGCATCATGTTAGCTTCTAGCCAGACCTTGACTGCACTATCTGCCATAAACACTTGTATTTTGGATAGCTATGCCTATTTGTAAAAGACTTAACTAGCTTTCTCTTATTCCTACCCATCTTGGATATAATTATACTGAATGAGGAATTAACAGTCTAAGGAAAAAACCTCTGGGAAAGAAGACATTGGAATTAATGTAAGTGCAGCACAGAAGCAGAAATGGGGAAAAGATGACTAGAGAGGAAGAATAGGTTCAGCTCAGACATCAAATATGTTTAGTCAGGTAATCCTAGAAATTTTGCACACCAGACATTGTGTTTGTCATTTCTATTACAGTAAAGCAATAACATGTAGAATCATGCTTCATTAGGCCTGGACAGTAGTCTTTAGTTGTTGGGATTGCTTGGATTTTTGTGTAAATAATTTTTAACCAAAATATTTTTATCATCTACCATATAGCATCCTATATGGCTAGATTTTTTTATCTGTAGTTTGTGTTCACATAGTTTTTTGAAAAGGGCGGGACTATAGTTGACTTCATCCCATGAAAAACAGGTGTAGGCTTATTCACAGAGCATTTGGAGTAAATTTGTTTGCTGAGGCTCAGAGCTTGCACTTGTTGCCCATCATGTTGCATATGTAAACAGTAAGTTAAGAGATTAAGTCGGGCTCTTTGTGTGAGTTTCTGTGGTTTAATCATCCTTGGAAATAAAAAGAGTGCTTGATAGGATTGTCTGAGTTGATTAATGGTGAATCACAGGCTACTTTCTTTGTCTTCCCTATCCTGTCTCCCTAGTGTTTTCTTTCAGGTTTCCTGTCTGAGTATGTTGTAGTATTAGTATAGGCATTGATAACTTACGCTTCACATGAGTCTTGGGTAGCAAAGATGGCAGGATTAGGTTGATTAGACAGGACTTGTTTTAAGTACGCATGCATGCCCTTTTAGTCTGTTTTCAGGACTGAATCCTTATGTCATGACTGTGAAAGGAAAGAAGGAAAACAAAGGAAAGAAAGAAAAGATACCTAGACTTCTAGCTCATAAAAAGTATTCAGGTTAGTCAGGACAGAAGATAGGGTTATACGGAGTAAACAAATGCAACTGACCCAAATAAAAGATGTTTGGGTGTAGGAGGGTTTTTAAGTCTGGTAAATTTAGCTCACTGGGAGTGTGTGGCACTGTTTTTTAGAAGTAAAGGAATAACAAATTCTGGTTTCACTTGAAGCAATTTTGGGCTCTGTAGTGAAGGATTTTAAACCACTGATGGTCTAGACAAATGATGGAAGGCATCTTTACAAATACTGGCTGATGGTGTCTTCTAGAGACAAGCAATGTTAAGAGATGGCAGATTGCATTATTACTTGTAATTAGATGTTCTAATGCTGTGGTCTGCATTGTTTGTATATCGCTTCTAACGTAGATTTGAAATAAATGCTATTTTGTATCATGGCAGCTACTTCCTATTGCAATTTGTTTTGATAGCTTAGTTCTCTTACTTAGGATTTCTGTTAGGTGTGAGGGCATATGCTCCCAATCCTTACATTTCATTTAACTTGTGTGAGCAAGTCTTAAATTGGAGGGAAATATTGCAAATGCTGCAGAAGGAAGGAAGCTGTACATAATTTGAATAGGGAAAACATCACATCAACATTTAAATAATACATTGCCAAAAAAAATAATCTCACTTGTTTTGCTTGTTCTATGTGCAGCAGAAAGAGGGGAAGAAGGAGCGAGCAATGGTGGACAGAGTGTTTCTTGCAAGAATATGTCGAATCTTGAAAATAATGGTCCCTAGAACACTTTGTAAAGAGGTAAGCATTGCCTGCAGTAGCAAATAAAAATGAGCATTTTTGGAGTCAAGTTTTCTTTCGTAATTATATCAGAATTTAAACAAAAGCATATACTTTACTTGAATAGGACTAAATTGTACTACATGTTTTAAAATAGCAACAAAAGCTACACATATGTTCAGTTGTTAGATCGCTAAAAAGTTGCATTCTGGTTTCAGTTGCAAGATAAGCCATTTACTGTCAGCTAATAACTACTGTCTGTAGCATATGTTTTGAAAGGGCATCTGCATTTTGCTTGATTCAGTGCAAGGTAGTACACTTCCCTGTGCAAATGCTTCCTATCTTTAAATAGCATGCTGTTCATCCATAATTTTGCTTTTGTAACTTATATCTAGGCTAACCCTTATTAGAAAGTGAATTTGTCAAAAAGTCTGTTAGCATCATTTCAGGAAAGCTATGCAGACTAGAATTTACCTAGATAAAATTGTTTGTCTCGGCATTTTTCTCGTGCTTTCCAGAACACTTAAGTTTTTTCAAAAGAGCATTAGTAGAGCCTCAGAACTTAAGTGATGAGCTGTAATATATTAGAACTTCAACATCCATCAGGCACAATGAATTCCAATGTACAGAGTGTAGAGCAAGCATGGCAGACAGCTAGCCTGGATGAACAGGGACCTTTTGGCAGCTCGTTCACAAAAAGGAAGTATGCGGAAGGTGGAAGCATGGATGGGAATGCCTCAGAGTGCTGACAGAGCTGGCCTCCGTCAACTTCAAAAGGTCATGGCCATCAGAAGAGGTTACTGATAATCCCCAAAAAAACCAAACGTCACTCCCATCTTTGAAAACAAATGTACTGGAAGCTACAAGGCTGATCAGTTTCACCATATTCCTAGTAAGGCTGCGAGCAAATCCTCCTGGAAGCTAACTCTGGCCACATGAATGACAAAAAGGTGATTGCAAACAGACAACCTGGATTTACAAATGGCAGATCATGCCTTACTAACCTGATTGCTTTCAGTGGTGAGATGACTGGCTGTCTGGATAAGGGAAGAACAGAGAATGTTAAATACTTTGATTTTAGCAAGGCCTTGAGACTAAGGTCTCCCTTAGTACCTTGACAGCCAAACTGAATTGGCTGGATGAGCAGACAATGAGGTGGGTGGAAAAGTGGCTGGACTGTTTGGCTTAAAGGTTTTTGATCAATGGTACAAGGTCTGACTGGTGACTGGTTACTAGTGGCCCTGTTTTGAGTGGGGAGTTGGAGTAGGTGACCTTCAGAGGTCCCTTGCAACCTGTATGACCCTATGCTTATGGCAGAAAGGTGTCTCAGAATAGCAGTAACTTCTTTATCCCTGCAATCCTCCATCTTATAGAATGTGTCCAGTATATGTACCAACCAAATACAGCTTTTAAAAGACAAAATTTCTTCATAAAAATGTAATCAGTGTTTTATTAAAAATATTGTATGCCAATGTGTTTCCTGAAAAGTAAGCAAATATTACATTAGCTGGGGGCAGCAGGGTAATACTTTTCCGCTAGATGTGGTTAAACCACTTACTAGAAAAAAGTGGTGAATTTTATCCATTGTTTAACTAACACTTCTATTTTTGTACTAGACAGGTTATTTGCTGCTTATTGCTGTGATGCTGGTAGTCCGCACGTATTGTGATATTTGGATGATTCAAAATGGAACAGTCATTGAAAGGTATCTATAAACTTGTTATTTTTAAATATTCTTTCTTATGTTTAACAGGGCAAGTAGTCTGTCAGAACACATTCAGACATTTTATAGCTTGCTTATTTATATAAAACAGTTGGAAAACTGGTATAGTTGCAATTTGGGGGGGAAGATCCCTGTATTTTTTTAAAGAAAATCAACTGTTTTTCTGCTGTTGGACGCAATTTTATTTTTTTAACCAAAATTTACTTATTAAATGATTTTTCAGGTTTTGGTCACATTTTGTGCACCAAAGACTCTAAATCTTGTGTTGATCTGAATGTCCAAGAGGGCACTTCAGAGTAGTGGCATAGTGGTTCTATGTCGTAGACTCAGACATGTTGTTTGGATATTAGGACTGTTACTTCTTCCTACTGAGCTGTTTGCTCTTTAGGCTGATAAACACAATGCTTTCAGTCTTATTGTTTTAGAAGGTGTTTTCTAGACCTCTGATTATTCTTGTTGCTCTTGTTGCTAACTGAAGCAAATCAGAATTTGTCTTGAAGTGTGAATTCAAAATGATACTATATTTCAGGAGACACTTTCAGTTGCTTTGTAGAACGGAAGGACTTGCTTTGTTTCTCTCTTGTGAGAATCTGTGGAAAGCACAGAAAGAAAGGAACTGGTACTCTGTGACCATGAATTTCTGAGCCCTTAATGCAGGCAGTTACTGCAGGAGCAGAAGGGAGATAGTTGCTTAGTCTGTCACTTACCACTTAACTTACAGAAGTCTATCATACTTGATCCTACAGCTGATACTAGATTTCCATGATGATTTTTTTTCTCTGTGTGCTCCCACTGAGAATTATCCACTTAAGACATGCTAGTTTATACTTCTTGTTTCTCTTGTAACTAACTCTTAGCTGATGGTCATTACAGTGCTATTCATTGGCCGCAGCAGAAAAGATTTCAAGAATACTTTGTTCAACTTCATCGCCGCAATGCTGCTGTAAGTGCTTTTCTTGTGCCAGCCTTTTAGTAGAACATATTTTAAATGTAAATTAAGCATTTGAGGAAGAACATCTCAAATGAGTGTCTTAAAACCCATTGAAATTAGTTGTTTTACATGCAGGTCTGTATTAAGATGTAGTTCATTTCTGGCTCCAGAGCGTGGGAGACTGTCAGCATTTTTCCTTATTGATTGCAACTATTTGTCTGACAAATATGTTTAGGTTTTCAGGTTTGGTTTGTTGATGGCAGTTTTGACTGATGGCTTAGTTTGACTGATGACTGATGTGCCATTAACTACATAATAACTTCTTATGGATTGGATGATGTTTCAACATTGTAGGTTTGGGATTCTTTTGGCACCATTGAAGATGAAGATTTCTTTTTAGTCTTTAATTTTTATATTTCTAACAGCTGCTTCCAAGATTTGTTATGGGTTTTTTTCTACCCTTTAACTTTCCTTCAGCTTGTCAACATCTTTGACCTGAACCAGACAGAAAAGGTGTTACTACCTAATAGATAAGGTACCTGGTTTACAACAGATTAAAAGCGAATTGATCAATTTAAGGTAGTGGTTGTCAAATGGTGGCTCTTTTCTAGAGCTTTCAGAGAGCTGAAGATATGCTGTATGAATATAGTTTTATATTAAATCTTTTGACGTGGTGAGATCCCCTGGGAACTGGAGTTTGCAAAAACGGAGACAGAAACCTAATCAGTGGTCCTGCCAGATGCTATATGGTTGGTCTTAGGTACGTTTAATAGTACTATTGACTTAAAGAGGAGAATTCACCTGTTCTAAAGTGTTTGCACAATTTTCTGCTGCAAACTGGTCTAAGTATATTAAATCTTGTTAGCTAAATATTGAAATACTGTCTCTTATTTTAGATCTCTTTAGTGAATAACTTCCTGAAGTATGGTCTAAATGAATTGAAACTTTGCTTCCGAGTAAGACTTACCAGATACCTCTATGAGGAATATCTTAAGTAAGTAACACCTTGTTAATGTCTAAAAGTTTTAAAAACTAAATTAATTAAAATCAAACCAAATAATTTTACGTACATAGTAAGAAGGTGACACGATGCTTAATAGGTTAGGTATACTGTTTACAAAAGGCTTTTGGTTGCACTTAACTTGCAGTTAAGGATGAGTGGCTTATCAAGATTGTATATGGCACAGATACAAAGACAGCAAAGTTGGCTCAATTTTTGGAAAAAAAAAATAATGCACTGTACTGCTTCCATTACTGGGTCAGCTTCCAAAGTACTTCAGTTACTTTCATATAGTGCTAATAATCCTGCAGGCTGAATTGAATGCATGAACTTGAGTAGCTGCTTATGTCCTTCTGCACTGAATTTTGCTTGTCAGGTGTGCTGATGCAGAGTTTGTGAGGATTTTCTAACTCTTAGGTGCAGCAGCAGTGCATAGAGCAGTGTGGGCCTGAGCTTCAACTAAGACATTCTGGAGCCTGAACAGTTCTGTGGGATTTAATGTGGATCTGGTCAAGCAGAAGCACAAGCAATGTTGACTCCATACAGTCATTTGATGTTCGCACTATTTTCCGTCTCAGTTGTATGCAGCAGGGGGGTTCCAATTATTTGAGATTCCAGGTAATGAATTTTTTTCTGCCACTTAGCTATTGTTTTGTTTTGTTTTGTTTCAGAGCTTATACGTACTACAAAATGGGAAATCTGGACAACAGAATAGCTAATCCAGATCAACTCCTTACACAGGATGTGGAAAAATTCTGTAACAGTGTAGTGGACCTGTACTCGAACCTTAGCAAGGTAAGTCTTTTCAGAGAGAACTTTGAGTAATAGCTGTGGACGTTTAGGATGTGATGTCAGAGGTTAAAACAGCTGCTTGCATTTATATGTGTATTGCTTGGAGTATGGTGCTAAAAAAAAAGTTTATGATATTATATCGTTTCACACTCTCTGTGGTTTCCATGGCATTTGCTAAAGCATTGTTGTGGGTGGTTTATAATTTGTATTAAATTTTCTTTTAAAGAACCCGCCGCATTCTTTTGCAGTTGAACAGTGATGAGTACGTTAAAACCTAACACTAGTTAGGTTTTAAAAGAAAACCAATGGCTAGCTTTTAGTTACATACAAGTATTATTTTGGGTAGGGAGGTGTGGCTGAATAAGCGTTTCCCTCTAATTTTTAGACTAAATTTTTTTTTGATGCTATGCTCATAAAAGCAGAAGTATAAAGCAAAATATGAGTTGATGTGTTCAAAAACTTCTGGCTACAAAACCTGTAGTTCAGCTGCTCTAGCTTTGAGAGAGAGTGTATGGAACAAGATGCTTGCAAATTGAAATATTGCTTCTATTAGGTACATAGCTAACTGTATGGCATTATTCTTCTGCTCAGTATTTCTCACAATTACTTCAGTTAAGAAATCATGTCATTTAGTCCAACTTTGCTTAGTGAGCAGAGTGTTTTTACAGAGCTAAAATAGTGAAGTACTTTTTTATACAGTATGTACTTTATCTGAAGATCATGATGTTTTTATGTTCAATTCTTGAGTGAATGTTTTCAGGAAAATGTCACGTGGCTGAGATTCCTTTTGTTTTAGCATTTAGTTTGTATAATAGGTTAACCAGTATTGTGCTTTTAATGCAGAGCTATAACTGTTCGTGGGGTGGTTGGTGGTTTCTGGACTATTTTATATTCCTTTTATGTTGGTGTTCTAATGCTTTTTTCTATGCTTCTCCTACAGCCTTTCTTGGATATAGTTTTGTATATCTTCAAGCTAACAAGTGCAATAGGAGCTCAGGTAAATTGAGTGTGGTTTTTTTAGCATTGTAAGCAAATTTTCCCTCCTTTGGTTATAGCCTTGTACCTGTTTGGAGTCTGAGGAAAACTCTAGACGTTAATTATAGATTCTTCCATTATTTGAAGGGATATACTGAAAATATGCTTTTATACTTAATGTTTTGTATGCTTTAGTGCTCTCTGTTTTGAGATAAGCAAAATAAAAACCAGAATTCGCAGGCATTCAATCAATGATTTGAAGAAGGGAGAAAGTTCTTTGTTTTCTTTTAACAGTTACTTGGGAATCCCATTTAGTACAGTACCCTTCTGACTGCTTATATCTTGTGTGATTTCCATTTAAGGGAGAAAAGTTTTCTGTTTCTTTGCAGCCTCTATAAAGGGGAGCCATTCCCTGCATTGAGCTATATGACCATTATATTCCCCCGCAATAAGCTGAATCATTTCAGGAATAATTCTTCAGCTTAGTAAAATGATGCATTATCAAAAACGTTTGGAGTTTGAGAAGAAGTAGCTCTGGGACCCGTGATGTAGATTTTGTTGAAACAGACTGCAGTAAGGCTTAGCTGAACCTAAGTAACTTTTCCAGTCTTGGATGTCTTTGCATTGCTCTCCATAATACTTAGCTATTATGGGCAGTCTATGCCCAATTCAGTTTATGCCTTTGGTTTTACGCCATGCCACGCTCCAGTAATATTTAAGCATGCTGTTTGGGAGCCCTGGTCTATTGAAGCTTAGGATCCAGAAGAATAAGATCCCTACCAGGACTGCTTGAGAGAAGCAGGAAATGCGTTGGAGATGTATGGATCAAAGAAGGGAACAGGATTGAAATATTGACTGCTATGATAATGTAGCAAATATAGAGAAAAAGAAGCAGGTAGAAATGAAGGAGAAGAAATGAGAAAGGACCAGGAAATTAATAAGCTAGGGCAGTAGGACATGGAGATCGTGCTGGGTGATGATAAAACTTGAGTAGAAGGCTGGGATGGAAAGGGCATCTGGGGACAGAGAATTAGTAAAATTAGTAAACAGTATCTACAACACAAAAGAAAGGAACATGATGGGAATTGCAAGAGTAATTGAATTGGTAACAGACACGTGGGAGGTGAGAATCAAGGGATTTATGCTTTCTGGGCATTTTGGATACAGATGTTGCAATTTGAGACCATCTAGATGGTAAGCTTTTATTCTTTTTTGATGTTCACAGGGTCCAGCTAGCATGATGGCATACTTGATTATTTCAGGGTTTTTCCTTACACGTTTAAGGAGACCAATTGGCAAGATGACTATTATAGAACAAAAGTATGAAGGGGAATACAGATACGTCAACTCACGGCTTATTACAAACAGGTATAGATTTACTTGGATGGCAAGGTATAAGTGACACAGTAATACTGTGGTGTAAATGGAAGTTGTATGTTAAAACATATTTGGAAAGTCTGATGCTATCAGTTCTGAGCAAAGTGTTTGCATCTTTATCAGATTATTATTAAATAATTTGTGTGTGCATTATATTCCTAATTCAAAAGGACAAACTGTAGCGGAGTATAATAAGCTTATGTTCTACCGTTGTGAAAAAGTACAAACTCTTATTTCTTAAGGTAACTGAAAGAGCTATATCCTGTGCTTTATAACTGACTTTTTCAAAGACTGTCTTTAACAAAATGAAGTTGCATTCTTTGTGGGTTTGTTGTATTGTGTTGTGTTGTTTTGTTTTTTTAGTGAAGAAATTGCTTTTTATAATGGAAACTTGAGAGAAAAACAGACTATTCACAAAACCTTTCGTAAGCTGGTAAGACTTCTTTTATCTTTTAAAACATTGTTAAGCAAAATCTCAATTTTACGTGGTGATTCTTGACATATATTAATATAAATTGAATTATAGTGGTTTGGTGTTTATGCTGCTACAATCACTAGATTTAAAAATAAATTAGTAGGCTATAAGCAGAACACAAATTTCTGATAGAATGGTTTGTCTCTTGCCATTTACCTCCTTTTCACTCACCACAACTGCTATTCTCTCACTCCTTAGTTTCAAAGTGTAGGTTGTTTGATCTAGAGTGCAAGTCTTTGCCAGCAGGGACACTTGTGCAGTGCTTGTCAGAGTTACAGGTGTGTTGAGGTATCCTGTGACTTACTGAAAAATAACTATGTTTGGAGTCAAATGTCTGTGAAATAATAAAAGATAGTAAAACAGGTACTGATATAGTGTGACCTTTTTTTTTTCCCCTGTAACTTAATAGGTGGAAACACTTGCATAATTTCATCCTGTTCCGGTTCTCTAGGGTTTCATTGATACTATCATTGCCAAATGTAAGTGTTTCTCCAGTGCTAATGGATTGCTATAAATAAGAAAATGCTAAACTTTTTAGATGAGAATTCTCTTTTCTTATTGCTTCAGTTAATGAGTAGCTTAATGTTTACTCTTAAACTGCAGACCTTGCCACTGTGGTTGGTTACCTGGTTGTGAGTCGTCCATTTTTGAACCTGGCTGATCCTCGTCATCAGAATAGTACTCATGCAGAACTTTTGGAGGTAAATAGAGCAGAATTAAAACAATTTTCTGAATTTAAATTTTGTTAGTCCACATAAAGAAACTTTCTCCTACTCTAGGATTACTACCAAAGTGGAAGAATGTTACTGAGAATGTCTCAAGCTTTGGGCAGAATAGTCCTAGCAGGTCGTGAAATGACAAGATTGGCTGGGTAAGCTTAATAGCAGTTGTGTAAAATAATCTTTCTTAAAGTTATGTTGTTGCTGTTTCTCATCTCATTTTAAGAAACTGACTAGAATTAAAATGAGCTTATGTGCTTTGTTCATTGCAGCACCCTAAAAATCTAGAAATTAAAAACATTTTATGCTGAAAACATATCTGAAGATGTGCTAATTATGTCCACTAGTAATTTCATATCTGAATAGTAGCAGCTTACAGTTTGAATGCTACACATTGTCAAATGCTCATAAATTAATTATGTATTGATTATTTACCAAACTACTTCTTTTACATCTTAGGAAAAGTTATAAAAATATTTGACTATTACAGGAACAGGTTCTTGTAAATATTGTGAATATTGGACAACCTCAGTGCAACTCTAAAATGTAAACATTCTGTTTCTATGCTGGGTTGAATAACACTGTCATTTTGACATTTTAACAGAGTACTCATTAGAGCTTCTATGGATTTCTAAAACTTCTAAAGATTAATTACTTATAGGTGTGATTTTTTTTGTTGTTGGTTTTTTTTAGTTTCACAGCTCGAATTACAGAATTAATGCAGGTTCTGAAGGACTTGAATAGTGGCAAATATCAGCGTACTATGGTATCGCAAGAAAAAGGTAGATGTGACATAATATGCAATATATGCATCTCTGTGTAGTGTTCCAGTCTCTAATACTTTTTTCTTAAATTAAGATACAGATAAAAAGCAAGCTTTGCCTTTGATACCTGGATCTGGAGAAATTATCAACACTGATAACCTTATCAAGTATGTTTGCAAAGTTTCCACAACTTCAATATTTTTAATGTAGTCTGGCTTTTAAGTCTTTCCCTCTACCACTATTAATAGAGGTTTTAATACACATTATTACAATATGCAATTCCTGTTGTACTAATAGTTTATTTACAAATAATTCCACCTCACCCTCCCTCAGCATCTCTGTTCTGTGAGTTAATTCTTGTCCTCTCGTGTTAGCAGAAGATGTAATATGCTGTCTGGACTTAAGCCTTTTTTGTAACATTTCCTGCTGTGCTTTAGAATATGACTTCCCAGACCATTTCGCTAACAATTTATCAAATTTCTTCTTAGAAATCTGTTGGTTACAGATTTTATTCCATGATATAATTCAACTGTAAAAATCAAGGGCAAGTCTGTATTTAGTTTCAGAATATTTGCTTGTATTTCTGTATGCTTGGACAGTTCATTGATGTACTCAAGTAGCAATCAATTCCTCAGTTCTTTGCAGTGTGAGGAACATAGTATTGACATGGTGGTACTACTTAACGGCATAAAGTAAAGCCAGTAAAGAGATTAAATAGCCTCAGTCTGGTCAATATGGAAAGCAGATAGTGGAGTAGAGGGGAAAGGGGGGAGGAAGAAAGAAAGGAGATGATAGAGCTATTTTTATTATTTTTATGAAAAATAAAACAAGGGAGAGGTGAGCAGAGAAGTCATTCATTGTGTATCCTAGAACTAATGGAATACACTTCCACTAGCAGGTTTAAAATGAAGTGCATCCTTGAATGTAGATTTATATCCACAAGATGTTTTGGAGACCAAAGGCTTAAAAGGATTCAGAAAACAAATATATGAAGGGGAAAAAAAAAAAAATCTGTAGAAGTTTGTTAAATGCTAAGGTACCACTTTTGGTTCAAAAAGTTCCTTAGCTGTTAATAGTTGGAAACTGGGACAGTGTACTGAATGAAGTACTGCTGAAGTCTTGCCCTATTCCTTAAATCTCTAAGTGAGCATACAGTATGAGCTGCTTTTAGGCAACTGCTTTTCAACTGCCTTTTTTTTGCCCTTTTTTTTTTTTTAATCTTGCAATACAAATAGGTTTGATCATGTTCCGTTGGTGACACCTAATGGAGATGTTTTGATTCAAGACCTCAACTTTGAGGTAAGTATTTAATATCATAGAAAACAATATTCATATAAAATTTTAAAGTGAAGATAACTTCAGAGGTAATCTGATGTATAAAAAAATGTACGAACAAAAATGGAGAGGTGCTTATATGGTATGCTTAAATCTGAACGAAATTAATCATCATGTTAGTTTAAAAAAAACCCAATAAGCTATTTTCCCAAGAAAAGTTTTTATTGTTACAAGTGTGTTTTCTTCCATCTGCAGTTGGTGCTAAACTAGTTGGAAAAAAAAATTAATTATTGGTGGAAATTACTCACTGTAATGTCAGAAAGTACTATGTACAAGCCTACGAGGATACCAGCTTGTCTTATTGTTTGTAGAAGCTTTCAACAATACTTTCTCACTATCCTTTTAATGTGTTGGCTTTGCATTTTTAGGTTCGATCTGGTGCAAATGTTCTTATTTGTGGGCCAAATGGGTGTGGGAAGAGCTCACTTTTTCGTGTTCTTGGTGAGGTAAGGGAACTTTTTTAAATAAACAAGGGAGAATCCAAAGCACTGTTGTAATTGGACTTTTTTGGTGAAGTTTAAACCTTCTTGTTGCAGTTGTGGCCTTTGTTTGGTGGGCGTTTAACAAAACCTGTAAGAGGAAAGTTGTTCTATGTTCCCCAGGTGAGGCAAAGTACTTTACTTGACAATAGTGTTCTCTTTCTTCCTACTTTGACTATGTTTAGAAATATTTGACATACCTTTTTTGTTTCTAACTGTATCTCAGAGACCATATATGACTCTTGGAACGCTAAGAGATCAAGTTATATATCCAGATACTTTAGAAGATCAGAGAAAGAAAGGAATTTCTGACCAGGTACTGGTAATTAGTTCATTAAGCCTTTGTCTTGCTTAAAATGAGTAATGCTTCAGATCTAAAAATACTGAAACGGCTATTAAAAACACTGCATTTAGTTTGTTTTTAATATTTATCAGGGTTGACAGTACACCAGTATAATAGTAAAACCCTTTATAACCTTTTTTCAGTCACTTCTTTAAGTTCACTTAAGGTTTATTTGTCATTCCTGTTTCAATAAAAGGTGCTGAAGGAGTACTTGGATAATGTCCAGCTGGGTCAAATCTTGGAACGTGAAGGAGGCTGGGATAGTGTTCAGGATTGGATGGATGTACTCAGCGGGGGAGAAAAACAGAGAATGGCAGTATGTTTCAAAAGAATAACTACTTAACAAATACAGGACATAGGTCGAAAATGTAATCTGAATTGTAAACGATTTTTGTTTACTAAATATTTTACTTGGAAGAAACCTCCAAAATGTGAAATACCTGAATGATGAGAAAACAACCTAAAATAGTGTTTATTGTACTCAAAATTTAATAGGAAATGTTGACCTTTTACCATGCCTTACACTTTGATTATATAAACAGAAGTTCTAACATAATTGTTTTTCAAAAAAAAAGGTAAAGATAATATACAGCTCTCAGATTTTTCAGACTTCAGTGGGTGCCAACTTAAAAGAAATTCCCTTGGCACAGTAAATTTTTGGACACTAATTCTTAGTTTAACTTCTAACACTGCATTGTTGGTTGTAATTCTGTATCCACAGTAGCTCTTTGGTTTGCATTCCAGATGGCAAGGTTATTCTATCATAAGCCTCAGTTTGCAATTCTGGATGAGTGCACCAGTGCTGTTAGTGTTGATGTAGAAGGCTACATTTACAGCCACTGCCGAAAGGTAAGCTCTTGCTTTCTAGAATTATATCTCTGTATGTTAAGAGGAAACTTAAAATGATACAAGGTGCACTCTTCCTTATGCCTAGTGAAGATGAAAAATAAGAAAAAAGCTTAGAAGGGACCTTTATGCACACTAGAATTCAGTAATTGTTTTGTAGTCTTAAGATAATTTAAATGTACATGTGGCCTCTGTATATCAGAGAACTGTAACTGATAAGTAACCTTAGTTTTCCGGATAAACTCTTAGAATGTCAAGTGAAGATCAAATAATCTAAAATTTTATACTTTTTTGTTGTTTGAGAGGTTTGTTTTGGCCAGGGCAACAGAAGTGAAAGGCTGGAAATCAACATTTCCATCTATTTTGAGATATGAAAAGCCAAGCACTCTAGGAAAACATGATGATATTAAACATAGTTTTCTTTTTCCTTTCCTCCTTACACTCACCTTTTCAGATTCTACATAGTACCATGTGAGATAACAATAAGATTCAATTTCACGCCCCTAGCCTGGGAAAGAATGGGCTTGAAACAACATTAATTATTGAGTAGCAGTATTCTCAGAATGGTAATGGAGCAAAGCTATGCATCCACTGAAATAGGTGCTTGAAACTTGAAGTGGGAACTTAAGGAGCCTTCTGTGGTAATAAATTAACACTAGAGGAGGACTCTGCAGAAGAATGGACATTATTTCTTGAACTAGTTTTACCACGTTAATATCAAACCCTGACAAATTTTCTAAGCCTGTCTTGCATATACTTGTTATTCTGTTAACTTGAATGTTCATTTGTACTTTTGTTTTAGAATTACTGTTGCCAAGTGGCTAATGCAGGTTACTGAAAAATAGAATTCCTGGTTAAGCTGTCTTTGCAGAAAGAAAAGATAATACCCTGTTTTATCACCGGAACCATTTTATCCTTTAATTGGTGCTACTGTTAGGGATGCATAATTAACTGAGTTGCAAGGAAACTGAGGAAGACTATTCACCTTTAAATTGTCACTTTAAGTTTATAATTCATTAATAGCTTTTGTGGGTTTGGCTTTTTTGCTGTTAAAGTAGACTTCTTTTAATCACCAGGTTTGTTGTTTCACCTGCCCTCCTACCTTACCTCCTTTGCCTAGTTCATTCTACATTTTGCCGAATCATTGGGAGCAAAAGAAAATGGTGAAATCAATTAAAAAAGATACATTGCTCCTGCTTTTTTTTTTTTCTTACTGCGAAATCTTATATTAAGGCTATATGTGTATACTGTTAATAATAGAGTCTGGAAGTGTGTGTTTATGAATTTAAGCTCTTCAGCTGCTGAAAAATAAGTAACACCTAATCCATGAGAAAAACTAACTGCTTTTTTGTGTGTGTATTCTTCATGTAGGTTGGCATCACTCTCTTCACTGTCTCCCACAGAAAGTCACTCTGGAAACATCATGATGTATGTAGTCTTTGCTTTTGCTAATGATATCTGTAGGTTGGTAGGGTTTTGTTGTTTGGCTTTCTATTAAATTGACTTTATAATTCAAGGTGTTCTCATTTTACATCCTAATAGGTCATTTTTTTTTTTTTAAAAAAGGTTTTACTTTCATAATCCAGTTGCACTATTTGAAATATTCTTACACATCTAGTTATGAAGGGAAAAGTAACCAAAAATCCTTAAATGTATCTGTAAAAGTAGCCTCAAAAATATGAAAGGCTCTCTAGATACTTAAGTTGTCTTAAGCCTCAAAAACCCCTTGAACCAGAATCCAGTAAACAGTATGGAGTTTTTGTTTTCAAGATGCCTAATATATCTATGCATAAAAAAAAGTTCATCTCTATACATGGACTACTTTTTCTTCCAAACTAAGGTTTTACTATTGTTGTTACTTCTTATGCAGACAAACTCTGTGTGGGAAAAATACTGAATTAATACACAGGGATGAATGTGTACCTTAAGTATATTGTCACAAACCCCAAGATAGCAGTGCTAAGTCTAGATGTGACCATTAGCAGACTGATGGATGATATGAACACAAATGGTTTAACTCTTTTTCCAGAGGCAAATTTAATGACACATGAGGTGGGAGAAGCTTACCCTCTGGCTAGCTGAGTTTAAGATTTTGAATTAGAACTACTTCAAAATGTAATTTATTTAGGCATTTATAGACCTGGTAATTTTTAGGTGGTTGATAACATATGTTCTTTTATTTCAGTTTTACTTGCATATGGATGGCAGAGGAAACTACGAGTTCAAGAAAATAACTGAAGACACAGTTGAATTTGGATCTTAAAGTCATGAATTGAACTGCTATAGAGACTGATGATTACAGGAAGTGTGTAGAATGGCAGACATTGTACAATAAAACTACTCAGCTTGTTTTTTAAACAAATTAACTAGGATAACCCAAAACAAGCTGTTAAGCGTTTACTATTATGTAGGATATTGCTAATTGTGTATATGTTGGTTTAATTATTGATATGTACTAAGAATGTCCTTATTCTTGTGGTTTAAAAACCTGCCTAAATTAAATTGGGCTTAAATCAGTGTAACCTGATTCATCCTGGGATGCAAACCATTTGAAATCAGCTGATTTGACTTTTGTAGACCTTCTTTCCCTTCAGTGAAAAGCCCTGTTAAAATTAGGGTTGCTACCTCTCTTGTTCCTGCAAAGCAGTCTTGGATTGTTGCTCTATTCTATGCATATTTCTGAGTTATCTCACACGGTGCAGGACATTCTCCCATCTTCAGATCTGTGCCCTGTTAAATGAAAGAGCCTTTTCCTTGACCAAGCCTTGTAATGTAGCCAATATGCCCTTGCTGATGAAGGATGGACTGAACCTAAAAGACAAAACTACTTCCTTCTGCTGAAAAAATTAATTTTGTTCTTTGCTGGGTTTTGGATTGTCTTTAACATCTGTCTGTCCATGCAATTCTCTCTGCTGCTCAGCAATTTAGCAAGAGCTTCTTTCATCCTCTACCCCAGCTGCCTTTTCTCTGTCAGAGAAATACTATGGTAATGAACAGTTGAGAGGAGTTTGAGGGAGGAAAGGACTGACCAAAAAAAGAAGAGGAAAAGAAATTTTCCTTGTATCAGACAATCTTGTGCATGTTTTCAGCTCTGAAGAAATGAATGGCTCCCACAAGTAGAAACAGAGAAAAGAATGTGGGTCCAATTATTCTTCTCTTGAAATCAGTAAGGGTCAGAAGGGACGCAAAAATGTTAATCTGTGAAACAGCAGACTGTTGTCTGTCCTGTGTGTGTTCAGTCCTGTAAAACAGCAGTTGTTTTTTCCGAGGTACTCCTTTTCTCCCTCTTCAAAAAAATCTTATCTCCTCATGGTTTTAGCTGCCCTTCAGATCCGAGTTTGAAAGTTAAGTGATAATGGTACTTCCTGTTTGGTCTTCTGGGCTGTGAAGCCTAAAATGATGCTTTCTTCCTTCACATTTCTTCTCTTATTTGTCATGAGGTTTCTTGATTCCTGATACAAATTATTTGCCAGTGATTCTTGCTGTTGTCTAAGGATCTCTAAACCCTGTTGGTTTTCTTGTTCCAGCTGCCAAATCCCCTTGAAGAAACCAGACTCTTTAAATAGTTTTTTCCATACAAATGATTACTGTGGTTGCCATATGACTTTGTCAAATGTAAATGCAGCAAGGTGATTTTTGTGATCAGGGAAGAGGAAGGTATAACTCAAACTGAATCGCTGTTTAGGCTTTAAAACAAAAATTTACAATACCTGTTGTACAGTGAAGGTCTAGTAGTTTTTTAGTGTTCCATATAAGATATAATATAGGAGTGAACTACATGAAGGCATGCATAAAATATGCAATAAATCTGTTCTCCGTGTATCTTTTATCAAGGGTTTAGATTAAAAACAAAACCAACTTTTTATAAAATGGGTATGTACTTGGATGCACTGCTGTCTGTTAATTTTTACCCAGTTTGATTAGTCATCATCTTTCACATTGAAATTGCTACCTGTTAATAGTTTTCCTTTTATCATAGTTCTTGCCCATACTTGTCAGTACTGCTGTTCTTTCATAGTACTCAAATGCAAACAGCTATCCTGGTATAAGAATCTAGTAACCACAGTAGATTCATAGTATAATGCATCAATGAAAATCAAAAAAAGCCTCTCTGAATTGTAGCATATGCAAGAGAATAAGGTACCAGAATAAATTTTTGTGCTTGGTCCACAAGAAAGCAAATAGATATCTCATTTTACTAATTTTTTTCCGTTCATTCAGATTCTCACATCAGCCATAACGTAGCAGGTAGCAGCATGCTGTATGTGAGCTGGTAGTCTTTTTTTAATTGTAACCGTGAAAATAGGGATGCCAGATAACTGTGCTTTTTTTTTTTGTGAAAGTTCTCAGCACAAGTCCAACTACTTCTCTTGGAAGGGATGTTTTAGTAGCCTTTTAGAGAGAAAGAATTAAAAAAATCTCTAAAACGAGAAAGTTGCTATTATCCTTGTGACTAGGGCAGACTTTGCAGTGGAGTAGTGAACTTGGGATACTTCAATGTATTTTTAACACTGACAAGCAAAACCACACACAGCACACTTATATAGCACCCCAGCAGCCAATCCCAAGGTACTTTACAATTCAATTGGTTAATAACAGAATTTTGTGTAATCTCAGATTTATTAGAAGAAAAAAAAAAGAAATTAAAAATCCAACTCCATAACCGAGGAGGAGTAGGTTTGCCTTTAGATGCCATGAGGTTAATTGAAACTGAGGATGCTAGTATCTCCTTGGGGCCAGGACTTAGCATTTCTAAACATACTGGAAGGAAAGAAAAATATTCTTCTGCGCTTGATTGTAAGAGAGGCTTATAAAGAAAGTATAAAAAAGAATGATGTTTTAGAATGATATTCTTAAAAGGCCTTACATTAAAGTATTTTGAGATAGACTTGGTCTAATGAAAGATTGTAAAAAAAAAAATATAATGAAAATGATCCAAGTCTCAGTTCTGTTGCAGAATTGCACTGTGATACTGCATTTTAGCTGTTAGGTCTTTTTAATAGCACAAGTTGGAAGTTTGTAAATTGGAATTCTGGACTATCGTAGGAAGACAAAGTACTGATGAATATTTTCAGTCTCAAACTGTTGGTGCTTTGAAGATGGTACTGGTAATAGTCAGATGGCTGCATTTCAGCAGTGGTGGGAAACATTCCTGTATGTAAATACTGTAAAGTGCTTTGGACGGGGAAATGGCGCTATATAAATGTAAGACATTAAGTGCCTCTGAAATAATAATAAATCTAAAGATAAAATATATCTAGGCTTTTTATGTTTCTTGATGTGATTAGGAATTTTGTAACAATACAGCGAATGCATACTTCAACAAATCTCAGCTTTGAGCCAATTGACTTGTGTTCAGCTTATAAAGTCCATAGTACTGTCTGAAATTCACCCTGGAATCGGCCAGATGGTGCCATCCAGTTATAGTCTTAAAAAACATGAGCTCACTATGTGAAGATACGTACTTAGAGCAATTGGATTATAGGTGCATTAATCCATTTTACATCTGCACTGATACTGACCTCTCCTTTGTCCAGTGGCCACTTCTTTTCCCTTCAAGTTTATTCATTTTAGAAGGGTGCAGGCCTAAATAAGGTTAACATAATATCAATACTTAACGTGGTAATTCTTTTGAGTGCTCCTTAATCTTTGTACTTTGAGGAAAACACGATAATCACTCTTCACCTTTTTTGTTTGTGATTTTTTTAATGTTTTTTCTTTGTTGTGGTAGACATACCAGCTATCAGGATACTTGAAACTCAGTAGTGTAAGAGTGAAACCAAGATATGCTTGAATGTACTGATTTTAAGGGTCTTCTCTTGTGATCAGTGTTTTCTAATGCTGATTAGTACAAATTTTTCCTTCTCTTAGCTGAGATTAGTTGTGCAACAAGTGTATTGTGTAGCATTCTTAAAGGGTAGAGCTCCCTTTGAAAGGAATTCCTCAACCAAGGATGCAGTCTAAAAATCTAAGTGTCATTCAACTTAGCTGATGAGCTGGAGAGAAAAAAAGGAACTTCTGTATTGTGGATGTCATGTTTAATACTTAAATTTCATATTTACAGTAGCGTAAAGTCTGTTACTTGTTCAACTCTGGACTCTTAGCTACCCAGTTCATTCCAAATGATTGGTTTGTATGCCTCAGCACTTTAATTCTTCCTTAGGTAGAGGGAAAACATCAGTTCCTGGAATGGTAGAACTGAAACCATGGAGCAACACCTTCAAACTCCTTTTTCAAGGATCAATCCACCATCTTTTGAGGCTGTTCAGTAGCCTTGGTCCAGTATTTCTGAATGTTTACTAAAGTTGCAGACAGCTATCTCCTCTCACCAAAAACTAAGCTTTCTTGATGAAGACAGTGTGTGTTTGGGAGGTGATGGTGCTTTCTACAGGACTAGCATGAGACTGGAATAAGCTGCAAGGTGAACACAACATCACTGTGAACCTTGTCATCTTCCATCCCAAGTGCAAAGTGTGCTTCATTGCATAATGGATGTATTTTTCTTACCCAAAAAAAACCCAGCAGAAAACACGCACAAAAATCCAACCTACCTCTGACCCTTGTGATTCTTCTGGCTCTGTACAGTGGCTTCATTAGCTCTGTACTGTATGCTAGAGAAGGTGACTAGTGAGAAGCGAAGCAGCGTGGAGTGCTACCATGACACTTACTTGACAGGCTTTTTAATTAAATCACATCTAGTACTGACAATTTAAATGACTTATTGTGGTTCTGCAGAATAAGGAATTCAATCTTCATGATTCTTAAATCTATAAAGAAGAAATATCCTGTGGATTAGGGAGAGAAAGAACTAATTTAGTGATTCTTCCATAGGATTCAGCTCTGCATGCTCAACAGATACCGGTGCATCACCTAATCCTTGGTGTTCTGAAGTGGTCTAGAAATGTGAAAAAACATTAAGATGGTCTATCATCAAGTTAGGAGTTAAAAATCCATTATTAAAATTTATATATAATTGTCATAGATACTATGAGACATCCACAGAAATGTCCATGATAGTGTTCACCTGAAATCCAACTAGGGGGAAAAGGTGACCTTGGTTTTATAGAAAAAATAAACTACAACTTTTATCTATCAAGAAGAAAATCAACAGTGTGCAAGTTCAAATTTCTGCTTATAAAGCTGCTCTTCAAAACACTTATTTCTATGTATAATGTATTTGCTGCTTTATTAGGTGTCGATACCAGTTGGTTTGTGCCAGTCCTTTTCATGAGCATGGAAAGGCATTTCTTGGTTTTATGAATCGGTGATGTGCAGCTGTTTTGGGAGGAGGTTGGTTGGTTTTCCATTCACATGTTGTGGATCCAGGCTCTTGCTAGTGCTCTGGATACAGTCAGATTTTTATTAATGATGCCTTAAACTTCACCTGGAAGTTTAGAATGGCTGTGCGCATTGCAGGTTCCTATAAAATGTTTATTTATATGTTCTGATGAAACTCATCCTCTTGTGTGCATTCAAACATAAGATGAAACTGGTTTCATCTTGAAACAGAAATATAGCCAAGCTAAGTTACTATAAAAGCAATTTGTCTTTTACATCAAAACCTTAGAAAAATGTCACCTTCAAAGTTCCTCAGCCATTTTTGAACTGCTGCATCATTTCCTTTACTTGTATGCAAACGCGGAGCCAGATGACAAGCAGCCTGGAACTTCACAGGCAGAAGCTGTCCTAAGGGAGTAATTTGAAAAATATGACAGATTCAGGGTTTGAATAGAAATAATATGTCTAAACATCTGGTGAAATTCCATGGGGATTGACTTTGGAAACTAAAGACGTTTGCCAGTAATTCTGCAATGAATGCAACAGTGCAAGAATAATCATCCAACTGACATTTTAAAATAGGATAGAAGGGGAACCTGGACACTCCACTTCTGTGGAATATATCTTTCACAAACCAGACTTAACAATCACAATCTCTCTCTCAGCGGTTAGAAACCTCACTCTTCGTGACCTCTGGCAAGTCTGAACCATAACGATTCAATACAATTGCTTTTACTGGCAAAAGGAGCTCTTGTGCCGTAGTGCCCAGCTCCGTTCCCCGCTCTGCTTGTCCACAAACCAACGTCCTTATTCCCCACCCGTCCCTCATTCTGGGAAACAAGTGGTATCCACACATGATGCCGCACCAAAATAGAACAGAACTGGAAAAATGAGGTCAATGCTGTCTGGACAAAACTAAGACTGCCAAGATTGGTTTACTTGGGTAGAAACAGGGACCTCCACCTATGTGACTGAGCAAGTTTTCTGCATTAAAATAACTTTAGAGTTTGGCACAAATCAAAGCTCATTTTTTAAGCTTGATTATAGAAGGTTTGGGGAATACTGCTCTGGAAAAGACGCTCCGTGTATGCAATTGAAGAGACATTCTTGTAACCAAATATACTCTTCATTTCCGTAGACTGAGCGTTTTAGTGCAAGCAGGTACTAAAAGCCATTTGACTAATTTTAATTGTTGTGCATCATGACAAGGTAAGTAGCATGAAGATGCTCCCCAAAATAAACTAGCCTTTATTTATTTACTTTATTGTGGTATTCTATTGCAGGACCGTATTGGCACAAAAGCAGCAGAGCTAAAACCAGCTGTGTCAGAAGCTGCTAATGTGACAGACTTAGTAAAATGCTTAAAGGTAATGAAGTATCTATAGAGGGGATGATAAGCTGATGTACTTGGGAAAATACTGGTTAACAAGACAGGCGTGTGTGCTGGAGGCTTCTTAAAACTGGGATGCAATCTTATATATTGCAACAGGACTTCTGGAAAGCCAGATACCATTAGCAAGTTTTTTTGAGCTTAGTAGGGAATTAAGGGCCAAGGTCAAATCTGCATATCGACATTCTTTTATTTTTTAACTCACAAATACCAACTAGATAATTAAAAAATTTAAAGTACATTTTTTTTTTTAAATTAGAATAGCTGTATTTATAATAGTCCTAAGTAGAGAATTTTGGAAAGGCTGCTTGAGGTTAGTGCTTCAATGTTCACAAAAATCTCTTCATGCTTAGAGCGTTACCTCTGTACATTTCCTCTGAGGCACTGGGGTGCATCACGCTGGTGGGATAGAAGGTACTTGAGTAGGTGGGCCTGATAGACAGTAGTAGCTCCTGTGTACACCGTGTATTTTATTGTCCCTGAGGTGGTTGTATAGTGTAGTGACCTGCTTGAGAGACTCAGTACAGAAAAGGAGCCCCTCAGCTGGGACCTGTCGCTGCCTCTAGAGTGGAAGGTCATTCCCTCAAAAGACTTTCTTGGGGTTGCTTTTTTGAGACAAGCTCAGCAGAACTCAAAGCGCATAAAGCCCAAAATAGCCCCGGTTACAAACACGGCTGCATTCCAGCTATTCCTACCCGTGCCTTTCTTTTCCTTGCCGCTGCACAGATAGCATGTTATCACAGTTCCAAACATAGCTTGTGCTTCAACATAACTTACAGGGCTTTTGCAGCTCAGTTTATGACATGGGCAGTAGTACTACGCTTTCCAGTGCTCCTAGAAGACTTCAGTTGCTTCTCTGAGGTTCTCAGTCCGTTCCTCTAACAGTTAAAAGGGCAGCGAGAGGAATCTGTTTGCTGTTTGAAGCATACCAAGGAAAGAAAGTCTGATAAGAAGCTTAACATTCAATGTGAAAATCTCCTAATTCTGAGCCACTCCTGAGTTTTCTGAGACTAGAGGAGAACTTTGTCAGGAGAAGGGAGTGTGGTTTTGTGCAGGCTTTAACACCGTCGTGCAAGCAATGGGTAAATAAGTACTTGTTGCTACCTGCCGGATTGTTAATTGGGGCCTTGTTTCCAGCAGCGCTTGAAAACTGGACAAGACAGGGTATGTTATAACCCAAGATCCCCGGAGAACCTGGCAGAGGGAAACACAGACTGAGTGAAAGACAGGGAGGTGCTCAGAGGGAGAGAGCGGCTCCCGCCTTTCCTGTTGGATCTCCTTGAGCTGTTCAAACTGTCTGTTGCTCTTCATTACTGGGAAAGAGAAGATCTAACAAATGTCACGTGCCCTTTTCCTTCAAGTTTTGGTGAAATCTGGATTCAAACTGGGTACCGTGTGCTAGCCGTTTAGGAAAATGTGGATTGTTAACATACTGATCGTGCCTTTTTTTTGCCACTAGGGGTCGGGGTCACCTTTTCCAGGCACATGACACGTAATACCAGGCACGCGGTTGCAGAATTAATACCGTAGAGATGGCTCACAGGGTGCAAGTTGTGTGTGCAGTGCTGCTGTTCTGACACAGCAGCGTGAAGAGCAGAGAAGGAACAGATCTGTGGCGCTCGCGGTCTCACTGTTATAGTGACGGCTGCAGCGGTGACATATGATGGTATGGTTGCACCCTTGATGCTTTATGGAAGCAAATGATCATGTTATGAATAAAGTGGAAAGATGGGAAATCAGATTGAGTATCGTCTCTATGGACACCTACGTATTGGGTGTGAATGGATGGTAAAGTATGAAGGCAGCAGAGGGAAAACCTTGTGTTAATCAAGGATGCACACTTTAAAAAAAAAAAAAGTAACACCTTTTTCCCTGGAATAATGAGTACTTTTTTATTGGAACAGGTTTTAAAATCTCACTTGTCATTCTAGCTCTTTCATTACACTAGCTTTTTAATTGAGTTATGTGATTACTGAAGAACTAATTAAAAATTATCATGTGATGTCATTGGGAAAATATTTCTCTATTCAGAGGAAGGAGGTTTTTAATTAAACCTACTTCGATGAAATAGTTTTGTGGATATAACAACATCTGAGTACTTTGCTATTTAAATATTTCTTGAAGTAATAAGGTAGAAAGGCACTCAGAGCAGCTCTAGCGAATGTTCTGGAAGTTATTGATCCAACTACAGTGACCAAGGGAAGCTGTAGAGAGTAAAAAATTGCTGCCATGCTATTAATATATTCTCGATTGTTGATTAAGGGATATATATTTATTCAGGTGCTATGTTTTCATTTAAATGAGATCCTAACCAGCTATTTGCAGAAATGAGACAGTAGGTTCATCTCTGGGGAAGAACAGGTAATGAAAACAAGCAGGAGATGGGGGAGAGGAGTGGAAATATCAACAAAGGGCCAGAGGAAGTAAGCAGCAGAAACGTTGTGAGCTTCTTACAGGAGCAAATCACTGAAGCGTGTCACTAATAGGGCACAACTTTTGACAAGATGAGAAGCAGGCACAACCCCTGCGGTTGGACAGACGAGAGAGGAGCTGGCTGTAAAAGCCCTGGAGGCAGTCAACACGGCTGTGTCTTTAAAACCACGCCTGAGGCAAATCTTCCTGTGAACTTGCCTAATTCAGGTACAGTTAGAGGTTGAGGAATTACAGGGAAAGATGTTCCTTCTGGGTCCTTTTGGGGGATACTGAAATGGGCTACATGGGCTGAATGAGAGCCTGTGCCAGAAGCAGCAGAAGGATCTCACCGGTGGGAAGATTTCTCATCGTAAGGTGGAAGGAAGGGATTTGCAGCACATCTGTCCTGGTCATTACGCCCTGAGCTTTTGTGTGTGCCCTGCTGCAGAGCGCTGGCGGACACGCACGAGCAAATAAGGGAAGGGCAGCGTTCTGTGGCAGTTTCTCTTTGTTAAGGGGATGGGCGTACTGTGCGAGAACGCATATGCCATGGTGAATAACACCACACCTAACGGCTGTGGAAAGATTGTCAGCTGGCCAGTTCCTGCGTCTGTCCTGTCTAGCAGGTTGTTCTTTTCTGGTTTTCCTGTCTTTCTCAAACATGCATACCAGGACTTCTCTCTCCCTCAGTGACAAACATAGACTATAGAAAGCGTGGTTATTTGTATGTGGATAAATAGTGCATAATTAGAAGACTACTCAATTGACTCTTGGGTCTGGTATTGTCAAAAGCCCACTCATTCCTGTGTATTACAAGGTTCTGAAACTGCGTAGCGATCACTACTAGCCTGCAAAATAATCAGCATTACAAAACTGAACCAAGAAGGTAATGTATTGCCACTGTTTATTCTCACTTAATGCAGAAACTTTGTCCTGAGTTGCCACATAACTAGTGATCCAACTTAAGCTTATAATCACATTCTTATGATTACATGCCTCTCAGCAGCAGCCTCCTCACAGTGGAAAGCTGAGTCCGCTAGAAATAGATTAGCTGTTTGCTACCTTATCTATCATATATACATTTATGAAGTCCTGTACAGTTGTTCATTTTAATTAATAGCAGTAATTTCATTGTCTGTAATGCTGTTAGGGCTGGCAGAAAAGTAGCAGAACGATATCAGCCTTTATTCACTCATGTGAAGAAGAAGAATGTGGTTTTAAAGCAGTACTATAAAATGAAAATGGCTTATTACAGTATGCAATGTTACACATTCATTTGTATAAGGAGAGAACACAAGTACTGTGTCAGGGAACTGTGCAGATGTTTTTATCCACTTGGAATAGCTGGATACCTTTTTCCGCAACAGACGACAAGGAGCAAAGTGGAACAGGGGAATCAGGAGCATCAGTAGGAACACACTTGCTTACAGAAACCTGCTTAGAAGATAAGCCAGGGAACTTAGGTGCGTAGGAGAAGCTTTCCCATTCTCAGATCGATTCCCTGGGCAGCTGGCTCCATCTTAAATCAGTACAGTGCTGAAGTGGCCACGTGTGTTGTAGATAGGATCTAGTCTGTCTTCCTAGTGACAATACCTTTATTCAACAACTCATTCTGCCGACCCTGATGCTCTGAGACAGTTAAATCTCTGCACAAAACGTTTTGCGTGGGCTCAGTACACTGGCCCAAGGGATAATACTTCTGGAAGTTTGCAGTAAAAAGCCCCTTTCTCAACTGTCTCCACAAACAGCAAAAAACCTCTTTGAAATAGGATCTGTGAGCCTCGTGACTCTGGTTACTCAGCATTGTTGGATGATAACATTCTGCAGCTAGGGAACAGAAGCGCTTCAGGTTTCCAGAACCTGAGCAGTAGTGGGTCACTCTTGTGCCATTTAAGGCACTTGTTTGCATTTCTATGGGTGTTCGTTCATTCTTTCTTTCTTTCTTTTAATAAAAGCAACCTTCATATTCAGAACAAACCAAAAATCTCTTAAGTAAAGAAGCATGATTTATAATGTCATTCTATGTAGCTTATGACAATCAACTGCGTGATCTAATAAATGCTATGCTGTAACCCACAGGCTTCCCTTTTCCTATGAGCCCTTCCCTTTTGTAAGCTTGGCACTGAATGAAGCTGAGGAAGCGGAACAGCACAGGGAAGGGAAGTAATGATGACAACTTTGGAATGTTTTTAAATTTACTCCCACAAGCTCTCGTATTTTTGACTGCTGTTGTAAGATTCCTCCTCCATATAAGGCTTATGCATGAGCAGAAAATGCATTAAGCATTTATTGCACAATATTGAGTAAACAGGGTTTTTTTTGGGGTGGTGGTGGTGTTTGTTTTCTTCCCTCTGTAAAAAAGAGAATTAAAGAGCAAAGAAAACCCCCATAAACCACACTCACATGTTCACAGGAGTCTTAATCCATACAAAGAAGGTATCTTTAATACAGTAGGGATGAAAAACATAAAATACAATTCTGTAAAAATTGGTAGATTGGGATATTAATTTTATATGATTTTATTCCTTCTCATAAATGCAATGGATGTCTTCTTTTAAGACAGGTATAAAGCTTTGAGGTATACAGCCAATTAGTGCCAGCTACAAGATGTGGAGTTTTTTCCATTCTCTTGAATTTTTTTTTTGTGCCTATCACCATCGTTAGCAACAGTGGTAGTAGTAGAAACCAACACAAGTTGCAGCAGTTCTTACCTCTGGGCCAGGCCCCATAATGCCTTGAATGAACATTAGTACCACAAGTGGAACAGGCACCACTGTGGGAATCCCTACGTGATACCTCCGAAGAGATGTCTAGTATACTTCCCATTACAATGAGAAGCTGTGAATGCAAACACTGAATAATCGCTCACGTAAGAGGACAGCTGAAAAGTAACTCGGGACTCTTCAAAACCTTTCATCAGTTCATGAACTGTGGCTTCTCCTGTTTTTATCCTTACTGGTGGTAGGTGCCCTGGTAGTCTATTTTGCAGTCCTGGTTAGATTTCTGGCAGCTTGCCCACACTGCTGTCGTAAGGTGTTTCCTAAATGTATTTTTAATTTTGTTCTAGAATGAATATTGTACTTCATTTAAAAAAGGAAAAGAAAGTCTTATTTTCCCAGTCACCTTTATTTCACTAGAAAAGTATAAATTACCATCATAAATACAGATATCACCAGTATAAAAATTAGATTCTCATTAATAAAATAAATATTAAAATAGTCAAAGCAACATGTACCTCCAAATCCCATCACCAAGATGATTTGAATCTATACCACATAAACTATTCATTCACCAACTGTTTAATTAAAAATAATGTTCAAAATGCAGTAAATACTGCTACCTACTCAGTGCTTGCATGAAGTGAGTTACTACTGACTCAAAAACTGCAAAGTATTTGTTCTAACACTTACTTGGAACCATCAGACTACCCTGTCTGTATAACTCTAGGTGTAGTGTAATCTGGATATGCTTTCCAGATGGATAGCAGCTACCTACTTCGAGAGTGTTCCTTGCAAGTCACCAGTACAGTAGTTTCAGTTTGTTTACCTTTGATTGTCTATATTCAAAGATAAATAGACCAAGTTAATTTTACCCAAGAAATGCAGAAATAATAGCATCTTTGTCACATCTGAACTAACAGATCATTTCACCAGTTAATAATGTTAAAAGAAAGTCAGGTAAATACAGGTTTTGTTTCACAGAAACAGACAGATGTTCCTTTTAGTTAGGTAAAGGACACGTATTTTTCAAAAGTAGTGTTTTTTCCCCTCACAAGTACCATAAATCTTCTGGCTCAGTAAGGCCATACTTTCAGAACGGCTGTACCTGGTCAAGTCAAAGGTCCATCTAGTTGAGAGTCCTGTTTCAGACAGGACAATAGAGGGAGCTTGGGAAGAGCATATGAGCAGGGTTAGGCTATTGCAACAGATCACCAGAGTTCTCTCCCAGCCTCTGGCCACTAGTGACACAGAGGCTTCCTGATATCTGGATTTCTAATCCGTGGCTGTCTAACAGATTTTTGAATCCACATAAAGTTCAGGCTTCAAAATTCCTGTATCAGAGGGGCTAAAAGGCTCCACCCAATTACCCAATCTATGTTTTTTGTTGTTGTTGTGGGTTTTTTTTTCTTTGGAACTGCCACTAGTGTCCACAATAATTCTTCCTTAGACTCCATTAAGCGGTTCCTTTTCTCTTGCAGCTTTTGCTTTCTTGCGTTTACACAGGATCACTGATAAGACAATGGCAAGAGTGATGATCGCAATTGCTATCACTGCTATGATGATAAAGAATTCTGCTCCGTATTCTGTAGGGGAGAAAAAACCCCAAGATTCAGTTATCAGAAGCTATAATGTCACAGTGTTACAAACTCCTAGAACCCACTCCACTGAACTAAAAAATGCTTTCTGTATTTTACAGTATCACAGAAATGGAGTGACCACCTCAGTGTGAACTGAATTCATTTTAATGTGGATTCGTTGAACTGACGTAAAGCTTTGTTCCACCTGGTTCACACTAGGTTTTAATCTGGTTCAGTTAGTGTACTAAAATACCATGCTACCACCACTAGAATAAGTCAAACCATTCCCCCTACCCCTGCATTATTTCTGTGAAACTAAGTTCAAGTGGAATTTTATTCTAGGTTAGAAACTAGAAAAAAGAGATTTCTATTCAAGTTGTAATTTACTAGAATTCAGCTATTGTGATAAACAAAAATACATATCTAGATAAGAAAGTTAATTTGAGAGAGTTAATTTGCCAATTTTAGAAGAGCTTTTCTAGAGCGCAAATATGCTTATCTGGTGGAGAAGAAAGATACAGTACAGCAATGTGATATTATTTAATAAATATTGATGACTTCATATTGAAGAAAGTGTTATCCAGACTGCTTGTCTGGAATTAGACTGGCTGATTCACCGACCACTCACTAACTTATTTACCGGTAAAGAAGGCAATCATCTGCCAACCTCTGGCCTTGTAATGTAACAGTAAAGAAAGTCTTAGTCTCATCATCTGCTTTTGAGATAATAACTAAAATTCAGTTCAAACCACAGCACTCCTATGTTTTAGAGCTAATCCTTCAAGCACTTGCTATGGGACCTGTTATTGGAAGGATCTGAGGAAAACAATCAGAAAACAAAAAAACAAAGCTGAAGGCTAGTGATGAGATCTGAAACCTCAGTGATCAGTCATCAGCTCAGACAACTTAAAACTAATCAAAAGACTTTAGCAAAACCCTAAAACCAACTCCAACTAGCTAAAGATGGTGGACTCCTACTTAATGTGAGTTCTTCCCATAAGTTTCCATGTTCAGACTGTGTCCTCTCACGTATACAGTAAATAGTTTCTTCTGCAACAGGCATCACAATTTACAGAGGTACAAAAATATAATCAGAATTGAAGTGTCTTTTTGTTAGAATGCTAAAGACTGTATGACAAACTTCACCAGATACCTACCATCTAAGATATTTCTTCCTACGCTGGTACAAAGCACCGTGCTTTCTTGACCATTACGGTTTTCTGTGCGGGAGGGAATGATTCCTTGTACGTAGAAGCAATAGTTCTTTGTGCTGTCAACACTTATTTCAAATTTATGGCTTTTTGTTGTTGCATCTTTCTGTAAAGGAAAAAAATATTTCAAGAAAGTGTTCTCTGCAAAAGTGTTAGCTCTTAAGGTAGCACAGAAATTGTGTAGCTATAATACAGCTACAGAATATGTAAAAAGGAGAGTGAGTTACCTTTCCAGAACTTTGATCTTTCCAGTAATAGAGTTTGTATTCCAGGTCATGTTGGAAAATATCTCGAATACTTTGAAAGCTTCCATTAGGAAATGTATATGGTGTAAGTGGATCTTGGAACACGACATTCAGTTTGGAACCTTTTTGTGCGTAATTCTGTATCTCCGGTTTTCCGAGAATAGCTAAACAAGCATTTTTAGAATTAAAAAACTGACATAATCTTTTCTGCACAACATACTCTTTTTTTCTTCCTCCCTCCACGCCCTTCCCTGCTCAAATCTATTATAAGTTTACAGAGCCAAAGTAACACAGTGAAATCCTGCATTATTAACAAATATCTTCATCTAGTACACAATGTTAATAAAATGGTCTACTCACTGCAGTGAGAAACAAATGGTAACTAAAATCTTACACACTCCCCTACAACAGGGAAAGCTTTATACCTGAATGTCTTCTTCTCAGATATCTGTATGGCTACGGTAAGAAGCTATAGAAAAACCTTTATGGCCCAATCTAAACCTTGTTTAAGTCAATGGAAGTAATCTTGAAAGAAAGTTTATGATAAGATTTAATTGGCAATGTACTTACTCTGACTGTAAGGTGTAAATTTTTCAGACACTGCAAAAGGTGGTTCTTCAAAGTTATCCATCCCCGAGGACGTTACAGACAGTATGTGTGCTATATAGGTCTCTCTTACTTTCCCGAGAACATCAGTAACATCACACTCTGTTTCCGCTGTCAGTATGCATTTTTTTTTGGTGTCAGATGTCTGTCTGAAAAGAGCAAGAAAGAAGCGTCAACACTTTCCAAACAGAGTTTTACATATTTAGTTATGTTAAAAAACATTTTTTCCCCTCAAACTGTATAGATTTCCCTCATCCAGTGGAACAGTCTTGCAGGTGTACTAGGCAAAAAAGGAGAAGAAAAAAACTCAAACCTCACTATCCTGTGCAGCTGTATTTCGCAATTCAAAGCAGAATCAAGTAAATCAAATATGATCCATATTAGTTATAGAAATATGTTATTGGATACATATATGAATTAAAAATTCAACCTTTTATAGGAATGGAATAGAAACCATAAGTAGTTCTGATTTTGGATTTTTCTGCAGTTGACTTATTTAAAAAAAAACATAAGATGCATAAATCACTTTGAAAGTGTTATCCCTGATACATCTGAAAACTATTGCCTTAAGAAACATCAGTTGTCCTAGGAAGCTCTGTTGACACCAATATTAATCATTTAATGTGACAACAATGTCTCCTCACATGTCACTTGTTTTTGCATCTATGCAGGTGCAAATGTCACTAAGAAGCAGACAGTAGCAGCAATTTTTGTTGCAGAATTGCAATAAAAAAATATTGACAAAAACCATGACCCATGCACTTCTCTCAATTTTTAAATGACAGAAAGTAGGAAAAAAGTGTTAATTCCCCATTTTACTTCTTAATAAGAAGGAATGGGAAAACAGATTAGATATTCCTGCTTCAATTCTTTTCCCTATTTTTGCTGGTTAACTAAGGAAAAGAAAAATTGTGTGATCTCAGCTGAAAGAGCAAGAGTGCCGACTGTTTGGAAATTAACAAATGAGTTTTCCTCCAAGTAGGTCAAGTTTTATTTAAGAGTCGCCTGAACTCCCTTCTCACTTCACCAGATTTCTTATGATGTCACAGGTCAGTCAGTGACAGTGTCCTAGAGATGCCTTGAAAAGGGACAGAGGAGATTTGATCTTTGTGATCAAACAAATGTACTCTGTAAATGTACATAGATGGAAAAGGAAACATTTAAGCACGCTTCATCCATAAGAGCAACTTGTCTAAAGAAGTGCCTCCATATCAGAACTATACCTGATTCTATACTGAATCTTGGGCAAACAGACTTCAATTTTTTGCAAGCACAAATGGCTGGAAAGAAACTCCAGATTCATAAATTTAATAAAATTTATTCTGCTAAGCATGTGCACTTTTAAGTCTATTAATTTAATCACTCCCTCAAAGAATAAAAGAGCACATTACGCCATTGCGCTTGTGTTTCATCCGTTAGTCATGAGAGAGCTCTCATTTCTATGCCACTTTTAGAGACAGAAGAGACGCCAGTACCATATTTTCATTAATATGCGGGAGAGTTGATGATGCAGTTTTCCTTTGGGGCATGTTTAATAATGGTCTATGAATTAATACGGGAGCTAAGAACAGCACAGATTTATTACTGAACTTCATGGAAGTGTTTGTGCAGTATTGAAAGAGGTGTTAGACGCTTCACGTAAGCTGGCTACTCTTTATGTCCACAATATTTCATAGCTTACATAAAACATGATGACAGAGGAAGTCTCGACAGAGGTAAACGAACAAACGTAACTTAGTATTACCTAGCAAGACAAAGTATTCCTTTACTGTGATTCACCAATTAGAATAAAATGCAGACTCTCATCAGACACCTCCCAAGACTAAAGACGAAAGAGTCAGTCCAGACACCTTGAAAGACATAAAAAGGTGAAGTTCTATCTAATACATGGCATGTCAGATTGAGTGTCAACTTCTTCAAAGTATCCTGGCCTAGATCTCCACTGCAACTGGCCTGCACCGAACCCAGAACTGAAATACTGATCTAAAGCTCAACTCTCTGTTTCTGAAGTGGGCAAAATCAGAAGCCTGAATCAGATATTCTTATAGTTGAACACAAAGAAGTATTAACAGCTGGGTTGGCAATTTTCCTAAATCCTCATGTTTGGGCTCTTTTCCTGTTACACTCAGTCTCAGAAACATTCAAACACGCTCCATTTGCATCTTCTTCAATCGCCATTAATGGACACAGCTTGGTGTTATCTACTTACCCATGTATTTCTACTGTATAGAAGTAACCTGATGGTTTTGGTTGCCACTGTAGTATAGTTTTAAAATTGATTGAAGACCAAGTTATATTAACGGCTCTTGGTAGTTCTGGATTGCCTTTAAATACAGAAAAGAGTGCCATCAGTCATATTATATGTAATCCCTCTTTCCCTGCAGTCACTGTTTAGTTAAATGAAGCAGTTGCTGTTAATTGCTACTTGGAAAAGTTCTTTTGGGGGAAAAGGCTGGGTCCTGCCCTCTGGGCTCATGCTTGTCTTACTAAAGGAATGTGTCCTGGCAGAAGCGAGAAATAGGAGAAGAAAATTATTTTCCCTTTTATAGCTCCGAGGTTGCTGAGGTAACTTATTTGGAGTTCTGTCGAATGCTTCCTTTTTGATCCAAGACCTCTGAAGAAGCTACAAAAGCTTGAAGATACTCATGAGAATGTCCAAGCACCAAACAAATGCGATGTAGCTCAAAATCATCCCCGTCTGTATCTGCTGCAGAACGCATTAGCTCCTAGTTTCCCCATTTATTTATTTTGGGATGATGAAGTCTTTAAAAATCAGGGGTTTTCCTACAAGCTTACACCTGAGAGGGGCTACCCCCGGACGAACTCGTGGCCCGCGCGCAAGCGGAAGGGAGGCTGCGGCGACCCGCGAGCTCGCCGCCCCTGCAGACGCCACAGCTGCTTCGGGGAACTGCCTGGGAGGAAGCTGGAGTGGAAAGCCCCGCACAACCTCTGTAACCTCTGGAAACCAAGCGTTTCACTGAGCGACAGCCTGATTGTTTTATAAATGCCACCTTCTCTGCCTCTCCGACAAGCTCGGAGCTGGGGACAAGGGAAAGAAATCTTGCAGATCACTCCTTGTTACTGTAGGTCAGCAGCTGCGTGCAGCTGCCGACCCCTGGGGCTCCCCCCTGCTCCGCAGCGCCGACCCGGCCAAGGGCGTTAGGGATCCCCCGCGAAGAAACCAGCCCTTGGCGACCCCAGCGCTCCGCCGTCCGGGTGCTGAAGCGGAGCCGGGTGGGAGCCGCAGGGAGCGCCGCTGCCCCGCCGCAGCGCCGCGCGACCGCCGCTCTCCCGCCACAGCCCCCCCGCAACGGCCCCGCGCGAGACAGCCGCTGCCCGCGCCGCAGCCGCCGGCGCGAGGCGGCTCTCCCTGGGGCCCGACGTCTCTCTGTCAGAGGGAGCGAGCCCCGCCGCCTGTCCCGTCCGCCCGAGCCAGCGGCCCCCCCGGCCCGCCCGCCCGCCGTTACCCACCGGTGGCGGCCAGGCGCCACAGCAAGGCGCTCAGCAGCAGAGCCCGTCCTCCGGCGACGGCGCGCAGCATCCTCGGGGGAGCGAACGGCGGGGTCCCGGCGAGGCTGAGCGCGGTAACCTGCTGACGGGACGGGAGGCGCTGGCTTATATCTGCGGGAGGAGAGGCGGGGACTGCGGGCGCGTCACCCGCGGGGCAGCCCGGCGAGCAAGGCAGTGGGAGCGGCGGAGGCTGGGTGACCGGCCCGGACGGGGTCATGGGGAACGGGAGTGGGGTGGCGGAAGCGCTTAGGCATCGCCGGGTTGAGCAAGCGAGGGGGGAACCTTCGAAGAAACTGGAGTTACTGTGAGGAGAGGGGCACCGAGGGGAGGGGCGGCATGTCCCCCGGGCAGCTCCAGCCCCAGCACCGTGTCCCCGGGCGCAGGCCCAGCGGGACGTGCAAACACACCTGGACGGGCCTGCAGCCCGTGTCTCCCTGCCTTCTCGGTGTCCCCATACACTTGTGCCACCCCTCGCTTCCCCTCTGTCCCCCACAGGATGGAATATTGGTGAAACTGGGCAACATTTGACAACCAGCTTCAACCACTGCAAACCTTTGGGTGGCTGTCAAGGGCAGGGGGTGCTAGCACCACCCTGGCTCGGAAATGACTTGTCTGGAGGGCAGCTGATCCTGCGGAAGTGATGTTGGGTTAATTAACTTAGATCCTGTAAATTCTGAAAGGCTAAATAGGTCAGTTCTTGCCTCACCACACAAAACCTTGACACAACTGCTCAGCTAGCTCACATCCTCTATTCTCTCGCTCTGTGCACAGGCATACGTGAGCCCTGTCAAGGCTCACCTGTCATACTAGACAGTGAATAAGGTTCAAGCGTTCAGGGATTTGTACCTCACCTCCCCCATAAACCAGGAACCAGGGACCTGTCAACCCTTTTACTACAAGCTTACATTGGAAAGGTACGCCATTTTCACAGGCAACAGAGAATCTGTCTCTGACAGAAGGTTTTCTGAATCTCCTTTGCAACAGGCTCCCTGGCCTCTCTGGTGCATATATCGCTCTTTCTCACATTGCTGCCTTTGTAAGCACTTAAACCAACCTTTTGGAGCCGGGGTTTGTGTGCTGTTTTCGTCTAATACTCAAGCTTTAGAGGGAGCTGTGTTCGCACTTAGCTCACGATTCTTCTGCGGGGAAGGTGGGAAACAGATTATACAGTAGAACCCATTATGTAATTAAGGGGGATAGATGCATTTTACAGTGTCAGGCTGACTCTCCTTTTTATTTTGATGCTGATTTGTACAATGTTTTATACCTGGAAAATATACGTAGCAGGAGAAGACTAACAAGGAAGTTTCATATTTAATTGCCTTTAATTTTCACGATTGACACATACTTAGATGCAAGCAACCAGTTCTGTCTCATAATGCAGAATAAATGCATATGGACCAAACTACAATATCCATTTCAACCAGAGTCTGCATCAGAATTCATATAGAGTGTTCTGAGGTGCACCTAAACCCTAAATTTTTAAATTATCAGCATACCTTCATTAAAATACAGCCATACACCTTCTAATTTTCCTGCCTTGTTTTTGATCACATTTCAGCGCTGTCTCTATGCAGCTGTATGTCAGCATTACATCAGCCAAAAAGCTCGCATGCTTTTAACTTTGTGTAGAATACAGATCTTGTGTGACTAGATTTTCGAGATTGTGACCTTGTAAGACCACAGTTGATTTCCAGAGGACCTTACAAAGAGAAACAATACTCACTCATTTAAAGAAAAGAGGTGCTTATATAAAACTTTAATTCACCTTTGGGCTCTAAGTCCAGTTGATTTCCTTGTAGTTCAATCGCAAAAGATGGAAAGTGGGTCAGTGGTGGTTTCCAGTTTTTATGGAGATGATCTCAGTATCCCCTTCTCCTGCCCATCCTCCTCACTCCCACTTCTTCTGTCATGACCTCCTATACTTAAGATAGGTGGGGAACCCTCCAGACCCTATCCAGACTAAGCTTGACCAGTGTTACCTTATTCCAATTTCTAGCAAGATATTCCAGTGCTCACTAACACTAGGCTTTTAGATGTCCTGCTCCATGCTGGGACATGTGGGAAGGAGGCCACCAGCTTACCAGAGTGGTGGGAAGCAGAGCCTGAGCAAAAGGATGTGCATAGATCAAGCAATTAAGCAGGGCTTGGGGAGAATTGTGTGGTTAGAGGAAACAAGGTAACTTTACCAAGCTAGCCATTCTGAGGGAAGGAAGCTGAAGGGAAAATCTGAAAGCTTAGGGGAAAGACAGCACGCCAAGGGGACAGTGTAGCTAGATCAGGTTGGCAGGGGAAGGGCGTGATAGACAAGGGAGAAGCACTGAGGTGAGGAACTGCTGCTGCTGCCTCCTCTGCTCTTCTTTCTCTTCTTTCACCAAGTCTCAGTGCAGATTTGACCAAAGAATGAGAACTGCTCAGCACTGCCTGACTCCAGGCACCAACCAGTGCGGGCAAGGAGAAGAACCCCGCACTGCCTCACATGCACTGATGCCTCTGAGCTGGAAGTCTGATCAGCAGCTAGTGACTTAACCGTGACATTCTGTTCACATTTCCTGCCCACTTCAGTGGTATTTCAACAGCTCATTTAAGACAGAAGATTTTCTCCCTATTTCAAATATATGTTGCTATGTGCAGACAAGCATTATGCTGACTTAGAGCTCTGGCAATTTGTCTAGAAATTTAGAATTTGGCTCCCATAGTGGAATGTCAAAATGTAAGCATCGACTCTGTATATGTCTCTAACCTATTTAGTCATCCTCTGCTCATTTTACAGTCAGTAGAGAAAAATTTCATTCCTAAGGTGAAATCCATGTTTTCCTAGTATAGGCATCTAAAGCAAGTCAGATTAATCTATTTAAATATTGAAATAAATGGGACATTTATATTGATGGAGGCCAGGATCTTACTGTAACTTTTTAGAATATGTGGGAGACATGCAAGAGCATAAGCCTGGCTGCATGCTTTAGGTTAGGAGATGAACTCTTCTGCTCTGTGACTTCTTCACTCTGGTGAACTTAGTGGAATCAAGTTTATTCACCGTTGGGAAGGTTTGCCAGATTACGAGCAGATTCTACAGATTTTCATTCCTTGATATGTATACCACGGAATCATTCCACACATTGTTTATGGGAAAAGTGAGGAGAAAAGTGAAACTAAATTTGTGAAACTCCATTTTTTTGAAAGATATGCGTGTATTTATTTTTATCGTATGATCTGCCAGATCTCTAAACTGGTTAGCTTAGAGCGTGGTACAAAATAATTGCTTGCTTAGCAAAGCACTTTCAATATCGTGTTTTCTGTACTACCATATATAATTGTTGACATTGAAGTGGAATGCCTCGGGTGACATCAGTAACAGATCAGTTTCCTTACGCTGATAGTTTTGCAAGACTGTAAGTAAAATTTTGTAATGCTTATTAATGTTTTGAAATTTTGTAGTGTTATAAAACATTCCATGCTAACATAAAAGTCAGCAATATTGCCATGTGCAATAGTGTAAACTTTACTTGTGTGAGTAAGATTTGGAATCCCTGGGAGCTTTTTCCAAAATGAAATTGTTCCTGGTATTTCTCCTTTCACTTAGCTTTTCAGATCTTTGTTTAATTTGTCTCAGTGACCCATGTGATTGGGTAATTAATTTACTTATACAATTAATATATTTAATTAGGTAAAACAGAAGTTTAGGGGGCAATCTCTGCCTTGGTGCCTGCTTCTATAAATATCTTGGCATTTATCTTGCAGAGCTGCTGTATCAAATACTGTGTTATAAATGCATACAGAGACTCACAAATACCACTGCCTTTTCAACATTGTGTTTTAGCAGTACTATAATGAATATATTCGGTAAGTGAAACAGTTTTGTTAGGTATAATATATCTGTATGTAGTGCTAGTAAATAGGATGTGAAATTCAGTAACATACACTGTGTGTAGCTGCCATAGGTCTTTGTTCTTTCAATCTTTTTCAGTTCCAACCAACTTTCTAAAAGGAAAAGGCCCTTCAAAAGTCTTGAAATGAGAGCAAATTTACATCAACACTTTCTGCCTGTGCATGTAAATGTCTTAAAATCATCAATTAATTTAGATTATATACATCGTGTGGGGTATATTGCACCCATTTTACACATAGGGAGGAAACTGTATTCACCCAGCTCTTCTATGGATATGCCAAAAGTCTATGGTGAAGTCAGGAATGTACAATGTCTTGATTTTATACTAATTTCTGTTCTTGTGTCATAATCACAGGATTATACTTCTTTTTTTTTAAGCAAAGAAAAATTTCTATCTATGGGAAGTCTCTAATGAAGATAAAGGAAAATATAGAAAATTAAATTCAGTATGTAGCTACTTCACAAATCTTTAAAAGCTGAGTAACTCATTTGTACTAATGTTCTGCACCACGGTATGGAGGATGGATGTGAGAACTAGTGTGAGAGTTCATTAGATATACGCACTGGTCAAAAGTTACTCCGGTCACCGAGCAATTCTGCAGTGCACTGTCATTATTGCTGGCATATTTTTATAGCTGCTAAACAGCTGCATCTTCCCTAATTGTAACGTGCATTGTAGGTGGTGATTACACCAATGAACATCAAGTCAGAAAAAGTAAAGAGACTACAAACAGAGCTTATATAAAAATGGCTATATTGACAAAATTTGTATAACAGTATTTGTAATTAAGAGGATTTGTATAATGTTGTAAAATTGGTTACCAAGTCCCCTTTTTGATGCATAGAAACTGAATTAGTGTAATTTGACTGACCCCTGTGGTAAGCAATGTCATTAAACTAGTGTAATGAAGCGAAGAATCAACTTTTATACCTAAAAGTAGTTGTGTTTATTCCTGAAGTTTCCACGCCAATGAAAGTCCCAGTCTGGTAAATTCCTTGTGCATCTCTGATTTTCTTATTACCTAAACTACTATAAATTATTCTATGATTCTAAAACTACCTTGTGATTTTATAAAATCACATGTAGCTTAACTGAATATAACGAAGTTACACTGGGATAGAACTAGTTTAAAATTTAAATCCAGGTCTGACATGAATGGGACTTCCTTTCACTTGTTGAAAAAAGATAATGAATAAGCAAAATCGATATAAAAATTGAAATCAGCAAAAGATATTTCTTACAGGGGAATCACATGTACAATATGAATTTCTTGCTGATACTAGAAATCCTGATGCAAATCTTTGTATGGTTTTCTGAGCCTCTGCTTTCAAAATTTGTTTTGTCACCACATTAGTCATACACACATCCCCTCACTTATCACATGGATCCTTTAAAAACAGACACTAGCAAAAGAACAAATCTTGTGGGAGTTTTTGGGTCTGGACTGGCTCTGGGATCTGGTGCGGAAACAATGCCTGCTTGGGAGGCAAGGGAGGTATCCCAGGGAGGGAGGCTTTGAGCATTCCCCACACTGAAAATTATTGTCGACATTGCTTTGGTGATAACTCCAGATTATTGGCTGCTTTCTTATTTCTTACTCACAGAATGATGCATGATGCATTTGTTACCCTTTTCAAAATACTGTTTTGCAGCATTATTTCTTAAAAAGGAATCTGACCTACAGGGTTTTTTTAAATTCTGTTATTTAATTCTGTCATTTAATTTAATTATTTATTTCTGTCATTTAATTTCTGTTATCTTCAGGGATGTCTTGGGGTAAGTAAGACTGTGTAAATGAAAATTTAAACTATTCTTTGCTTAGTTTGACGCATGGAAGACTTTTCAGAAAGTGAGTGGCTATAGCAATACCACAGATGTGTTGTCAGGTGTGGTAAGGTACTGCTGTACTGCTATGTACAACTGTGTTTATTTACTAGTGACACTCTCCTGCTAGAAGGCAAGTAATTCTAAGTAGTAATAAATGTCATTGAAGCACAACAGAAACTATGGAGACAGAGACACTAAATTGTATCGATTCCTTCTGTGCCTAGATGCTTTTGGCTAGCCACACCAAACTGTTATGAGGTTGAATCTATTGTTTGACACTGTGCTGCTATCTGTCTTCCCTTTATTCCAGGTGTTCCACCACAACTGTGAGGTAGCCTCTTAGAGTAATTTCTTTACCCCAGAATATCTTAATTACATAAATTAATCTTGCAGTTCCTATGCATCTCTCTCATAAGATTTTTTTTTCCCAAATGATGCCAGACACAAGTGCAACTACCAGACCTTATTTACTTAGGTTTTCTTCCCGTGCTTGCGTTTGTGAAGAAGTGGCCAAACTGTAAAAAACAGAAAAAAAAGCAATGTAAGTATTAAGTGACAATAAAACCTGTTTAAAAGGAGGCATGTACATTAATGGTAGCATCTTTTTTTTCATATTGAATTCAGTCTTGGCTCATGACTTTTTAATTAAGTAATTGAAATAAATTAATTTTACTAGGCAGTTATTTATAACTGTTAGTAAAAAATACTTCCCTTCCTCACCAATTGTTAAAAAACGCTGACTTTTTAATATTAGATGTGGCGTATATAACTTCTCCGTGAAGGTAGTGGTAATCAAATTCAGTGTTCTTTAAAAATATTTGGTGTGAGCATGCCTTGAAGGTTAGGCAATTAGATAGGTAAAATAAACAAAGCTTCAATTTGAACAAATGTAATCCCTAGGCTGTCATTAAACCCATTCTTAGGAACTGTGAGAGAGAAAATGGTAAACCGTACTCTATTTGACTTGGCTATTAGAATGTTTAATCCTCTCGTAATACAGCTTTCTCTTTTGGAGTCATTTGATACAACAAAAAAACATTCTGTACTAAAGCTAACTAGCAAGATTAAATTGAGAGTTTCTTTAATATCCTGCATCTCTGTTCTTTGACATTACATTACTCTGTTGATTCTGCCTTTATTGCTGACTTTGGGGTGAGTAGATTAAAGATAGTTGGAAAATGGATCAGCTTAGCTACAGGAGAATAATTCTGGATTTGGTAATCGGACAGAATTAGCCTGCTACACCAGTGTAGCTCATCTCTTGTGCAACCCAGGAGACTTCATTCTGAAGTGATTTCTCTGCTTCCCAAATCTGCTTATGTGTATCACACCCAAGGAGAGTCAATGATCTTACCAAACATAGGTTTGACTTTTGAAAATATATAAAAATTTCCCATTTAGCACTACTGTATACAGAGAAATTTTTCACTATCATATACTTTGAATTACAGCCTGTGCACCAGTAATGATGTTGGGTAGATATGGCTTTGCTTCTCCAGCTTCAGACGGTAGATTGCTGTGTCCTTTCAGTCACCTTTCTATTCCATCACAGTACTTCATTTTTCTCCTTCCTGAAGAACATTAATTAAGTAGCATTGCACACTGCAGTTTGTATGTTACTATAGCTTGCTACAAGACTCAGCATTGATTGCCTCCTTGATTGGAGGCAGCTTTTAAAATTCTGAAAGTTTTCTGTACAGTGGGAAATGGCTGGTTTGTAATGAGTGTCATGTATCAGTCACAGTACAGTCTTTATTTTGAGCTTTCTAAGTTTGTATTGCAATTCATTTAGGGAACACATATGATCGTAGTCACTGGAATTTAATATCCTTGTGTTTCTCTTTTCCTTAGAAAATGAAGCATGCCAATGGTAGTTAGAATTGTACTTCATAAAATATTAGTTACTCTAAGTGGTTAAAGAAAGGTTTTTGCTCAGGGATTTTGAAAATAAATAATGATATATTGCTCAGAAAAATATAACTAGAGTCATATCTTATTCTTTAATAAAATCACAATGGAAAGAACACTATGCAAACACTACGTGTATTATTTATTCAACTTGACATAATTGCTCATAATTTACTGAATAATTAAATATCACTGTAAAGTGACATTATTTTTTAAAAAAGATACAATAATGTAAATCAGGCATAATAATTACTGAAATTAGTGCATTTGTGCCCCCAGTGTCAGACTTGAAATTTTATTTTAAAGGAACAAAGAAAATATTAAAAGACTTAAATGGCTAATGCAGCACCATTGGTCTGAGCTCAGAGTTCATCATCATGACAAGAAAGAGTGAATTTTACCTTCCAGATGCTGTGAGTGAAAGGATTTGAGTCTTGTTGTTCTCTGATGTCAGTTAGTATTGACAAAATACTGGCAGAGACCGTATCACTTATTAGGTGTTCTCTGCTGCTTCAGGTTATTTGTCAGCTCAAATCATAGAGGTCAGTGTAAAGATCTTAAAACTTTAGCCCTGCCAAAAAAAGCTATGCAAAGGGAGGGACACCACTGTTGCTAATCAGCTTCTTAGCTGTCCAGTATAAAGGGAAAGAAGCATCTTAGATCTGATCTAAGGAGGAGGTCTGAAGTGGTTTTCTTGAATATCTATATACTAGTTTTACAGACAATCTCATTCTCTGTATTTGAACGTCATAAACAATTTTAGCTCAGCCAGTATAAGGACAAGATGATTACAGCATAAACTGGTACAAACTAAAGCATTACATTCCTGTATGTGGAGCGATCCTCCTGTAGTGGCCAGCACCCAAATGGATTCTTTCACCATATTAGAGAGCTAACAGAGTGCACTTCTACTGACCTGTGTGAATTGATTTAGGAGTTAGTAAAGAAGGGGTGAGGGGAAACTTCCACTAACCAGTATTTAGCTAGAAAAGCTGTGTGGTTTGTAGCAAAAAGTGCTGAATGTTGAACCCTAGAAGTCTCAAGGATTTTAAAACAACTGTGTCTTTATATTTTGTATTTTAATGCGTTAGGAGTCAAGTTAGGGTCTCTTGTAAAGCCTAAATGCTGGCATTCCAAGCTGTCAACTTTGACACGTAGCTGTTTGATTAGCTGTGTTTGGAGTTTTGTGAGTGTATTTGAATGGAATGTAAAGTACATAGAGGAAATATGTTCTTAGGTTGAATGTTTTCCTTAGAACAAAGAAAAACTAAAAATGAATAACATTGATCAGTCTGAATTTCAAATGCTTTTGCTCATAAAGAATGTGTACTTTCAGATTATTCTATTAACAGCTAGAGATAGCCTACGTTTTTAAGTTTGAACAACTGATTTTATTTGAGTCCAGTTATGATTGTCCTTTCCCCATGATATTTAACTTCAAAATAACATCAGATCAGTTTTTGTTTCCTGGTATCAGTCTCCATCATCTAAACCACACTGGGCCATACTGACTCCTGCTGATACCAGCAGGAACATCTTGGGCTATGTAACTCTTCCCCTACCTCCTAATTTGGTTACTTTTCATTGGTACCGGTGTGGTTGGTATCTGATTGATACAACAATTGTTAGTATAGGAGGAAAAGTAACCTTTCATATAAAGAGAAGATACTCCTTGTCTGTCTAAGACAGCTAGATAGTCAAAACCATCCCCCTGTAACCTTCCATTTACAAACTTAGGCTCCTCAGTGCTTCAGCGAACTAGTAGTCAGTAGTATGTCTGCTGATGGCAGGTTCCTAGGTTAGTGGTAACTTTGAAGTACTATCACCTAGGTCTTTCCCAAATGCTGCATACTTTAGCACTTTAAAGGGTTTTATCAACTCAAAACTCACTTGCATTTAGACAAAAATCAGAACTATACACTCTTTAAATAGGATAATGTAGAATAAGACAGAAGAGAAATTAAAGTGCATATTAAATTAAAGTTTGATACTCATTCTTTCCTGCAAAACACAGTCCTGTCCTCTAGGTTTGCACTTTTCCCCACAATCTTTCCTGGGTTGCAATAAACTTGACAGAGTCCCTTTAGGTCCCTAGAAAAAGCTTTTTTTAAAACTCATTTTGAAGAGTTGGCTGTATGTTTGCTCTCTGATCTTCTCAGCAGTCTCCCATTCTTCGCTTTTATTGCAGGCTCCTCCTTGCTATGCCTCTCACTCATTCTTTTTCTCCCTTTCTTTTTAGCAGAACATAACATGCAAGACACAATAAACTGCAAACAAACGAGATAGCATCTATTGCACCATTAAAACAGATTGCAGTTCTATAATAAAGATTCCTTTGTAAAAAGAATTCTGAAGTTATCTCAAATGCTACAGGCCCTGAATTTTGTGGCTAATCATTAGTTTATATGCATTTGCTTATCTTTCCCCGTGGGCCATTTGAACCAAAGACTTGTTAGTTCTTAAATAGGTAAGTACCACAATCAAATAATGTGAATTGTTGCCTAATAACTCCCAAAGACTTGGCAAAAGGCTTTCAGACTTTTCCAAGTTTATAAAGCAGGGTCTAAGGACTTATTCTAATACTGGCAGAAATACATCTAAAATTCCCATTAAGATGTTAGGGACAAAGCTGTGAAGAAAAACTATTTTTCATCTACAGAATGTGGTAACCTCAGAGGAGTGTTATCTGTAAAATCCTCGTAAGCAGTTGTCCATCTTGGACACTGGTGAATGATAGAAGACACAAGTGAAATCAGCTGAGGTGTAGGTAATGCTTGTCTGAAGTCTAGCTTTCCACATAACCACTCTTATTTGACATTCAATGTACACCTGCACCAGTCAGCTTAACCTACTTTGATAACAAATACCGTGATGTGGTATAAGAGCATGCAGAAGGTGAAAAGCACAGATTTTCCAGGTCCTCCCTATGAAGAAACAGCCCTTAACCATTTTCGACATCTAGGATTCATGTCCTAGAAGAATTAGTGTCTAAGTATTGCCTATAGGTACACAGTTGAACAAAGTGTTCATTGAGAACCAGATTCTCCTGAACAGGATGCACAGAAGACATCCCTTCAAAAGAAAGGTCTAATCATCACCACAACCCAGAAGTTACAGTGAGTAGGACAAACTGTAGTATTGTCCTAAGGCCTCTAAGTTACAATTGATGTTACTATGCAGTACTTAATTTCCAAAATAGCTTCTAAATTGCTATATAGCAAGTTATTTACTAGATCTGGTTAAAAAAAAAAGTAAAAACAAACCCAGCATTTTCTATCATCACATTTGACCTGAATGGCATTTAACATGCTTTTCCTGTAACAAAAGTGCAATTGAATTCAAAATGCATGACAGAGACATAAGAATTTCAGAAACCTGATGCTTATCAACTTGAAAAATGAGTTTATGAATTCATAAGCCCTTGAGTGGTGTTAATGAAAGTAAAATGGGATTTCGTACTTATGTAATGAAGCCCAGTTCATTAAAAAATAGCAGCACTTCAGCAGATACAGGGCTCACTCTTCTCAAAGAGGATTGAAAACAGGACTGCTTGACTTGTAAGTCTCCTCTTCTGATTTCTCAGATACCCAATAAGCCTAATGTTCAAAAAGTATGCAAAGCAAGTATAGTCTTCCCCTGCTATTTGGTGCAATTGTTACTTGTATTTCACTTTGGCTTTTGGGGATAGGACATAAGAAGAGGGAAGCAAATAGATCAAGGTTGTGTCTGATAATGATGCAGAAGCATACTTACATTCATGCAGGTATGTAGATACAGCACAGTATACTGATGCTGAATCACATACATGTATGTCCAGCAGTTAATCTTGTTGGAGGTGGTTCCTATTTTCTAGCGCAAGTCCTATATGCAGAGAAAAAAACTGACTGTACAACTTGCATAGTTTCTGCATAGATGCCTTTCTGCCGACAAAGGTCAGGGTGTACATTGAGTATCAACTCAATAACAACTCCCTGCACCAGCAGCACATTATCTTTTGATAGATATGGAAAGATTTGGAAAGATTTAGCTAGATGTGCGTAGCTTTGCCTTTCCTTGTGAATAATCTGTAGCATCCATGCTGATCTTTTCCATTATCAAATATAATATTGCGCAATATTGCAAGACATTGAAGGCAGATAACAGTGTGCTGATCAATTAGCAGTCCCAAGAAGAGTAAAATAGACTGTGGACCTGCTGTTGCAGTCCTTGATAGCATTTCCATTTTCCTATGCTGTTTTTCTTTTTTTTTTCATGATCAGCCCTGATAAATTTTCCAGAAATGCTTTAGGAAAAAGAAGCATATATTTCTAGATCACCTGATTCCAATCTTAAATATTACTTTATTTTGTTATTAATGTGGTTGGAGTTTTAAGAGCTTCAAAGTCTTGCAATTAAAACATAAAATCTGGCTAAGCAAACAAAACCTTGAACTGCATTTTTCAAATGTTTCACAGGATCCTTTCCTCTCTCTCTCCTCTTATTCTGAGAGGCATGCTTGGCATAGGCACCTCTTGACATACAGCAGAGGCTTGAGTTGAGATTGTATTACCGTGGAATTTTAAAATCTCTGGAGGAATTTGAACCCGAGGTGTTAACTTTTCAAACATATAGTACTGCCAGGCACAGACAGTCATTCAATGGGGGAGGTGGAATTCCAGTAAGAGAGGCCAGAATTGGTTGGATTTCAGCTTCCAAACTCTTTTGATATAGTCTTTGAACTCTTACTGCATAATTCTGCTTATATCCAGACTTGCTAGCTTGTGTCAAGTCCAAAACTGTGTCCCCAGAATCTGAAAGATTGTCTCCAATCCTTCTGTTCTTCTGTCTTAAATATTTCTGAATACTTTATAGATTCTTGTCCAAAACCCAAGCTCATTCAAAGTCCAGTGAGTGTTTATTCTTTGTTACTTTGTTTGAAAAGACTGACTGAATTAATTGGGAAGTCATGTGCAGCGGTGTGCAAAATACACAACTAACAGTTTTGATTCTGTAACAACGAGGTCTTTGGATTAAGCATGCACTGAGAATTTCCTCTTTCATTGCTTGTGCTAATTCCTAAACCTTCATATGACAGAGATTATGATACTTCCATTTTCTAGGAAAGAAAGGAGGTAGCACTAGGAACTGGAACACAGACACTTTCTGAATATAAATACGGGCTGCTTTGCCCATGAATTGACTAATGCATTGCTCAAGGATTCATTTGAACCAGGAACCTGACAAACAACAAATACTGGACTCACAAAAGCTTTTATGTGCTACTTGAAAGAAAGGATGGAGTCGGACACTTTCTTAGTTTTAGACTTGATGGCATAGAAGAAACTAGAAGTTGAAACAAACTAACAGAAGTACACAGGGAAACACATTTTCTTGCTGCCAGGAAAGAAACAGGCAAATTTTGTTCTGCCTCTTTGGTTATTGTGCCAGTGATCAGCAGCGTAGACTCCCATTTGAGAAAGGCAGGCAGGGAACCAGCTTTTATTAGTCTCTTTTGCCATGTCTCCTTTCTTTGCCACCTGTAACACCCACTGCATATAAAAATGCTGTTAAGTTAAACTGACACTCTAGTTAGTGTCTATAACAGCTCTACATTTTGCCTTGATCAGTTCGCAAATATGGCTTGTGTTCCATACGTTTCCATAGTTGTTACTCAAAGCCTAATTCCCCTATTAGTTGTGTTTTTAATTGCCTTCACCCAGCTGGGTTCTCCAGTTCCTTTCAGGTCTGTTCCACCAACTCTCTCAGTTCTCTCTCTGTCAATATAGAAGTGGAAAGTAAAAGATACTGTTAAGTACAATGGAGATAGAATTAACATTAGATTATTTTTGTATCCTTAACTTTATTTATCCTTCAGAACAGTAGTTCCAGGTGAAATTTTTTACAATAATTTGCTTTCAGACACAGGGGTAATTAATATAAGAAAAAATATGCCAAATATATATTAATTACATCTGTTCCTAACTTGTTTTTTCCTGTATAGCTTACTTGTGCCAGATAAGTGAACTGACCTGTAACAGCAAGGCTGGAATATGCAGACAACTATACAGAAAGCCTTTGGCCAGGAAAGTTACACAGGTCTAACTGTATTAGCAAAAATTTTCAGCATAAATCCAGCATCACAGTCAAAATATTTATCTGTCCAGAGACTTCATTTTCTCTTCATGGCATTTTTTTAATTGCAAAAAATACATTTGAGTTGGATATATCCAGAGACTCAACTCCTGCTTTGTAAGTATTTTTGTCATCGCTCTTGGAATTATCACAAAAACTATAATGACTTTTTTGGTTTTGTCTTCTTTCAAGTGTCTTTGATTCGAAGATGAGTGACGCAATACTTCACTAATTTCCCTTCAACAGTGCTTTCAGAAGAAAGACAGCAAATAAAAGTCAATTGCTTCTGTCCTACTTCAGGTTCAAAGGTTTTCCTTCTACACTCTTAGCTGAATGCTGAAGTGTGTACTACTGAGGCAGATCAAAAGTTACCTTCCATTCCTAAAGAAGCATAAGTTCTCTCTAGATCTGAGAGAGGTTGTCAGAAGATTTTTTGATTACAACATAGATTCGTAATTTGAAGGTATGTGGTTCATAACAAGTTTGAACCTGGGGAACTTGGAATTGAGTTTTAAATCACCTACTTCCAATTAATTTGCATTTATTTGTAATCTTTATGTAGTTGTGCAACTCTGTTAAAAGGACATGTATTCTAATCTTGCTTAGACTGGCTATTTGACAGCTTAAGCTTTATGGAACTAATTTGATGATGGAAAGGAGAAGAAAATGAGGTTCAAGGTATACAAGATTTAGACAGGTGTGTGAGACCTGCATCTGTCAGCAATAGTATCTGCCTCATTAGCAGGCTTAAAACATGCATACATGGATTTTGTTTTCTTCTTAAGACCAGTACCTCTCTGCAAAGGAATCATCAGCTAATGATAACTTCTGAGAGCCGGCTCAGTGGATACCACAGAAATTCAGGTTTAAAATTGCAAACAAAAATTTCCTATTTATATCCACAGTTAAATTCTTAGAGCACGATAATTTCCAGGTATAAAATAGCTATGCTCCCAACTGTTAACCATTGTGGGGTGACAGGGTATGTCCATACAGCACAGAATGTGTGTTGCAGACTTTCTAAGCCTCATGTTGTCTAGTATGTGTCTGTGATGTGATAAAAATGCATGCATCCACCTGCGCATTTTCATTTTTGCCACCACCAGTAAGGATGCACTGCCACGAGTGAAAAGGAAGGAATCTTCAGGTCTCATTTAATACGGGCTTAACTATGAGTCTGCATTTACTTTGTGGTAGAACCTGGTCCAAGGACCATCTATTTTCCATTTCCCAAATGGGTACCTGTATTAACACAGATAGCAATGAGATATTGCTAAATGCCATTTTCAGCTTGACAAATGAGCTTTGTGCAAAATATCCATTTCAAATGTTCTAATATTGATATTCTGAAATTCTACAGCACATATTTTAATGTATTTGAAGAACCAAATGATCTTGCTTTATTGTTCTCAGACTCTAGCCAACGATAGTAATCAGCACCAGAACTGTGTGCTAGTTTTTTGTTAGAAAACTCTGATGTTTTTGCTTTCCATTTGGTCTCTCTATTTGAGACCAAGTGAACTTTTCCTTTTGTACTTTTTTTGGAGCAGAAATGTTGCTTGATGTGGTTCCTCATGTGCAGCAGCAGGTGAAAAGTCTATGAGAGAGACAGATACAGGATTTTTGAAGAAGCAGAGGACATGACATCAGAAAGAGGGAAGTTTGGAGATTGTAGCTTTTCAGCACATTAGGACACTCTTTGTTATGTCCTAATGCAATGCTGGATCCTAATTTAAACTGATCTATGTTAAATGCCTGTTACCATTCCCTCTTGCAATCAACATGCTCTCAGAAACACTAGTGCTTATACAAACCGTCTATTACTAAGTTTTGAATATGAAATTTACAATTTTGATTCTGTAGTGTCATACACCCACTTTTTAATGTGTAGATGGCTATACAAGATGTGAGGCGTAGAAGAAATGGGCCCGGTTTTATTAGTGCCTGAGCAAATTAGTAAAAATGTAAATCTAGCCAATTCAGTTTGGACTATTTTATTTTTTGCTCTGTCCTGGTTGCGGCTGGGATAGGGTTAATTTTCACCAGAAGCTGGCCGGGGTCTATTCTATACCATGTGACCGTCACGCTCACTATTTAGAGGGGGGTGACTGGCGGGGCGGGGATCGCTGCTCGGAGCGGGCTGGGCGTCGGGCTGCGGGCGGGAGCGACCTGTCCGGGAAGCACCGCTAAGTACTCGCTGTTGTTGTCATTGTTGGGGTTTCTCGCTTGTTTTGTTCTCTTTCCCTTTGTTGTTTGGTTAAACTGTTGTTGTTGTTAACCCACGAGTTTTTGCTTTTCTTCATCCCGATTCTCTCCCCGTCCCACCGGGAGGGGGGGGGTGAGCGAGCGACCGCGTGGCTCAGCCTCCGGCTGGGGCTAAACCACGACAGTCTTTTTTGGCGCCCAACGTGGGGCACGACAACAGCACTTTTGTATTAAGTGTGCTCTAACTGTAGTAATTACTAAGTGACAAGCTCCTGCACGGGTCGAAAAAAAAGTTTGCTGGTTGCGTTGTTTATCTCTGGACTTTTGGCAACATGTTAATGCGAATGTGGTTTGTTCTGGCACTGACGGTCTCACTGTGCTGGGGGAGCTATCTGGTGGAGAGGATGAGGGAATACATCATCTCCCTCTCCCTACCCAGGGTTAATGTAGACAGGCTTATTACACAGGCTCCTGAGGTCTTTACTCACCCTTGTGTGAACTGCTTGGTATTACTTACTAATATTGTTGGCATATTATGGGGTTTGTGGAATCTGGTCTCGTCCTGGTGGAAGAGAAGACAACTTTTGGGTGAGGCTATATTGAAGCGTGACCTGAGGCAGCCGGTCCCAGGGTGGCAGGGTGTGTGGAAGGACTTGGGCAGGTTCCTAGGGCGGTTAACACCTCCCATAGCCTGGGACTTTACACCTGAACAAGTGAGCAACCCTAGCAAACTGACACGCCACCTGATAGAAGGGTGCCTTGCCTATCCCAATGAGAACCACCAGCTTCTAGCGTTGTACTGGGGCCTGGCTTGTGCCTATCGAGCCGCAGTTCAGCATTCCCAGAGGACTCCGGTTGAGGCAGGGACCCAAACTGCACCTGAGGACGCCATGGTTGAGATAGGGACCCAAACACCACCACCAACTACAGTAATTGCCCCAGTAGTCAAAAAGAAGCAATGGACAAGGAGGACAACGGGTCCATACCCTCGATTAGTAAGGGAAAAGGAAGAAGAGGAAGGGTCAGATCACGAAGCCGGTCCTTCGACAAGGACATCAGAGGAAGGAGTGAGAGAATTTCAACAGGAAGCAGAAACTACCCGGTCCCTGACCTCAGCAGAACTTCGAGACATGCGGAAAGATTACAGCCGCCAGCCAGGTGAGCGGATTGCTGCCTGGCTGCTCCGATGCTGGGATAGTGGGGCCGACAGTCAGCAACTGGAAGGCAAGGAAGCCCAACAGCTGGGATCCCTTGCTAGGAACCGGGGAATTGAGAGAGGAATTGGAAGAGAGGCAGCAATTTGCAGCCTCTGGAGACGACTCCTCTCAAGTGTGAGGGCAAGGTATCCATTCAAGGAAGATCTTGTGAACTCCCCAGGAAAGTGGACCACTGCAGATGAAGGCATCCAGTACCTGAGAGAATTAGCGGTACTGGAAGTCATCTACAGGGATCTAGACAATGATGAGGTCTCCAAAGATCCAGACGATGTCCTGTGCACACGGGCTATGTGGAGGAAGGTGATTCAGAGCGCCCCACCGTCATATTCTAACAGCCTGGCAGCGATGTATTTCCCAGATATTGATACGCCAACTGTGGAGAGAGTGTCGTCTTGGCTCCAAAACTTTGAAGAAAATCTCTGTACCGCCTCATCCCTACGGGCCAGTGCCTTGACTATCAGGAATGCCCCAAGAAATCAGTCCTCTCCTGCCTCAGTTGGAGGGAAAGGGAGCCCCAGACGCATGCCACGTGGAGCACTCTGGTTCTTCCTGCGTGACCAGGGGGAGGACATGAGGAAGTGGGACGGTGAACCCACCTTTAAGCTAGAAGCCCGTGTACGCGAACTGAGAGGGAAGACAGCTGTTAAGAAGGGGCCACCCAAGAAGTCTGTCAGCAGAGTTGCTGTAGAGATGCACGAAGGCAATCGGCGATTTCCCAAACAGAGAAGAACTGAAATCACCTCCCTTGATCCTGAGGAGGGGCCTTCTGGTCTGGCGCTGCAAGGCTCAGACAGGGAATACTCTGACGAGGAACAGGAATAGAGGGTCCCTGCCTTCGGCCAGGAGGAGGAAAGGGATGACCGGGTATACTGGACTGTGTGGGTTCGATGGCCTGGCACATCAAACCCACAGAAGTATAGGGCTTTAGTAGACACAGGTGCACAATGTAGTCTGATGCCATCAGAGCATAGGGGCACGAAACCCATCTGGATCTCAGGAGTGACTGGGGGATGCCAAGAATTGTCAGTATTAGAGGCTGAGGTGAGCTTAACAGGGGACAAGTGGGAAAAGCACCCCATTGTGACTGGCCCAGAGGCCCCTTGTATCCTTGGCATAGACTACCTCAGGAAAGGGTACTTCAAGGACCCAAAGGGATACCGATGGGCTTTTGGTGTAGCCACGGTGAATGCAGAGAAGACCAAACAACTATCTACCCTGCCTGGCCTCTCAGAAGATCCGTGCGTTGTGGGATTGCTGCAAGCTGAAGAACAGAAGGTACCAATTGCTACCAGGACGGTGCACCGGCGGCAATATCGCACGAACAGAGACTCCCTGGCTCCCATCCGTGAGCTGATTCATCAACTGGAGAGCCAAGGAGTCATTAGTAAGACGCATTCACCTTTTAATAGTCCTATATGGCCAGTACGGAAATCTAATGGGGAATGGAGACTAACAGTGGACTACCGTGGCCTGAATGAAGTCACGCCACCACTGAGTGCTGCCGTGCCGGACATGCTAGAACTTCAGTATGAACTGGAGTCCAAGGCATCCAAGTGGTATGCCACCATTGATATTGCCAACGCGTTCTTCTCCATCCCTTTGGCAGCAGAGTGCAGGCCACAGTTTGCTTTTACTTGGAGGGGTGTCCAGTACACCTGGAATCGACTGCCCCAGGGGTGGAAACACAGCCCTACCATTTGCCATGGACTGATCCAGACTGCACTGGAGAAGGGTGGAGCTCCAGAACACCTACAATACATTGATGACATCATTGTGTGGGGCAACACAGCAGAAGAGGTTTTTGAGAAAGGGGAAAAAATAATTCAAATTCTTCTGAGAGCTGGCTTTGCCATAAAACGAGGAAAGGTCAAAGGACCTGCACAGGAGATCCAGTTCCTAGGAATAAAATGGCAAGATGGACGTCGTCAGATTCCAACAGATGTGATCAACAAAATAGCAGCTATGTCTCCACCAGCTAACAAAAAGGAGACCCAAGCTTTCTTAGGCGTTGTGGGTTTTTGGAGAATGCATATTCCAAATTACAGTTTTATTGTAAGCCCTCTCTATCACGTGACCCGAAAGAAGAATGATTTCACATGGGGCCCTGAGCAACGACAAGCCTTTGAACAAATTAAACAGGAGATAGTTCATGCAGTAGCCCTTGGGCCAGTCCGGGCAGGGCAAGATGTTAAAAATGTGCTCTACACCGCAGCCGGGGAGAACGGCCCTACCTGGAGCCTCTGGCAGAAAGCACCAGGGGAGACTCGAGGTCGACCCCTGGGGTTTTGGAGCCGGGGATACAGAGGATCTGAGGCCCGCTACACTCCAACTGAAAAAGAGATCTTGGCAGCATATGAAGGGGTTCGAGCTGCTTCAGAGGTGGTTGGTACTGAAGCACAGCTCCTCCTGGCACCCCGACTGCCGGTGCTGGGCTGGATGTTCAAAGGGAGAGTCCCCTCTACACATCATGCAACTGATGCTACGTGGAGTAAGTGGGTCGCACTGATCACACAACGAGCTCGAATAGGAAACCCCAGTCGCCCAGGAATCTTGGAAGTGATCACAGACTGGCCAGAAGGGAAAGACTTTGGAATGTCGACAGAGGAAGAGGTGACACGTGCTGAAGAGGCCCCACCATATAATGAACTACCAGAAAATGAGAAGGAATATGCCCTGTTCACTGATGGGTCCTGTCGTATTGTGGGAAAACATCGAAGGTGGAAAGCTGCTGTGTGGAGTCCTACACGACGAGTTGCAGAAGCCACTGAAGGACAAGGTGAATCGAGTCAGTTTGCAGAGGTGAAAGCCATCCAGCTGGCTTTAGATATTGCCGAGCGAGAGAAGTGGCCAGTGCTCTATCTCTATACCGACTCCTGGATGGTGGCGAATGCTCTGTGGGGGTGGTTACAGCAATGGAAGCAGAGCAACTGGCAGCGCAGAGGCAAACCCATCTGGGCTGCCAAATTGTGGCAAGATATTGCTGCCCGGCTAGAGAAGCTGGTTATAAAAGTACGTCATGTAGATGCCCATGTACCTAAGAGTCGGGCCACTGAGGAACATCAAAACAACCAGCAGGTGGATCAGGCTGCTAGGATTGAAGTGGCGCAGGTGGATCTGGACTGGCAACATAAAGGTGAATTATTCCTAGCTCGGTGGGCCCATGACACCTCAGGCCATCAGGGAAGAGATGCAACATACAGATGGGCTCGTGACCGAGGGGTGGACTTGACCATTGACACTATCGCACAGGTTATCCATGAGTGTGAAACATGTGCTGCAATCAAGCAAGCCAAGCGGTCAAAGCCTCTTTGGTTTGGAGGACGATGGCTGAAATATAAATATGGGGAGGCCTGGCAGATTGACTATATCACACTCCCACAGACCCGCCAAGGCAAGCGCCATGTGCTCACAATGGTGGAAGCAACCACCGGGTGGCTGGAAACATACCCTGTGTCCCACGCCACTGCCCGGAACACTATCCTGGGCCTTGAAAAGCAAGTCTTATGGCGACATGGCACCCCAGAAAGGATTGAGTCAGACAATGGGACTCATTTCCGAAACAACCTTATAGACACCTGGGCCAAAGAGCATGGCATTGAGTGGGTGTATCACATCCCCTATCATGCACCAGCCTCTGGGAAAATTGAACGATACAATGGACTACTGAAAACTACACTGAGGGCAATGGGTGGTGGGACCTTCAAACATTGGGATACACATTTAGCAAAAGCCACCTGGTTAGTTAACACTAGAGGGTCTACCAATCGAGCTGGTCCTGCCCAATCAAAGCCTTTACATACTGTAGAAGGGGATAAAGTTCCTGTAGTGCACATGAAGAATATGTTAGGGAAGACAGTCTGGGTTACTCCTGCCTCGGGCAAAGGAAAACCCATCCGTGGGATTGCTTTTGCTCAAGGACCTGGGTGCACTTGGTGGGTGATGCGAAAGGATGGGGAAGTCCGATGTGTACCTCGAGGGGATTTGATTTTGGGTGAGAATAGTCAATGAATGAACTATTGATAAAACTGAGCAAAGTGCAGCAGTAATGGAAGCAGAACTGACTTTAGCAACTGGCGCCCATCAACTTCCTCAAGAGATGGACATCTTCAACCCACAGACCGTGGACATGATGCAGCAGCCGAGCCAGATACCGTGACTGCAAGTTCCAGATGCAACAATCCAACACTACACACCATCCTCCCACAGCGTCCAGTGTCACCTGCCGCACCACGCCGAGACCCAGCCCTGTTTCACCGACTGAGCAAACTCCACATCATCTCTCCTGCCCCAAGAGACTATTCTGACAGATGGAGCCTAAAGTCATGGACTAAATGAACTCAATGGACACTTCAAAGGGATGGTCCATAGACTAAGGGAATGATGTCTGTGTGTATATCTATATATATATAACAGGAAAAGTGGTGGTGACTAATTGGAAAGTGTAGGATCTGAGCGTGACATATATGGTATAGAATAAGGGGTGGATAATGTCCTGGTTGCGGCTGGGATAGGGTTAATTTTCACCAGAAGCTGGCCGGGGTCTATTCTATACCATGTGACCGTCACGCTCACTATTTAGAGGGGGGTGACTGGCGGGGCGGGGATCGCTGCTCGGAGCGGGCTGGGCGTCGGGCTGCGGGCGGGAGCGACCTGTCCGGGAAGCACCGCTAAGTACTCGCTGTTGTTGTCATTGTTGGGGTTTCTCGCTTGTTTTGTTCTCTTTCCCTTTGTTGTTTGGTTAAACTGTTGTTGTTGTTAACCCACGAGTTTTTGCTTTTCTTCATCCCGATTCTCTCCCCGTCCCACCGGGAGGGGGGGGGTGAGCGAGCGACCGCGTGGCTCAGCCTCCGGCTGGGGCTAAACCACGACATGCTCTTACGTGAGGAGGAACAGAAGCAGGCCATGAAGTCATTGGAATTTTATTATATTTATTGTATTTGTAACAGTTGCTTATTTGCTGCATGATTTTATTCCTTCCTTATTTTTACTTCTGTTTACAACTACTGGTCATATCCTTGTTCTCTTTTCTTAAAAAGGTAGTTTTTAAAAGACAAGAAAGGACAACTCCCCAGGTATTACGTCATGGTTTATATGGGTATTTCTAGACACAAAAATAAACTGATATAATTTGAAGGCATGAATTCACAGGAATATCTCCAACAGTGACATAATCCATATGTGGAATCAGTATTAGTTAGCTGAAGACTCAAGAGTGAACTAGTCATCCTCCTTTTTGCAGCACTCTGTATTAAACTAAGAAATTCCTCCCCATTGCTTGACTTCTGATTTAATAAAAACAAACTAAGAAAATGCTTTTAGAGATACGGTTAATCTCAGTGTATTTATCTCACTGCTTTTGGTCTTTCACTCTTCTCTAGACTTATGCTCTATTAACAGTGTCACAGTGCCTTCAAAACCTGGAAGCTGAGCTCATGACTGATTAGTTCTGTACCTACAATACAAGGGATACAGGGAAACAACCATATTTCAGAAGTTCTTTTGCTAAGAATTCTTGGTTTTGAGACAAATTTTGTTTTTAAATCACTGGGCCAAGACTATTAATTTTTAAGGGCTTGAAAATCTTTATGTGATACAACTTGCAAAACTCAACCAATTAATTCTGCCATTATTATAGCATATGGTTTTGAAGCACAAACGTGTTAGGTTAATGGTTGGACTCAACGATCTTAAAGGTCTCTTCCAGCCTAAACGATTCTATGATTCTATGAATGTACAAAAGAGAACACGGCTAATACCATCACTGGGAATTTCCACTAAGGAATTTACCGCCCCCCCCCCCCCCCCAAATGAAACGTTAAACTGAGACGCATGCAAGTAATTTAAGAGTATAAACAGCTCAAATAATTAATTCTTATATGTTTTTAATATTAACTAATTTTAATAACATAATTTGACTACAGCAGGGACACTTTTTTCCATTATAGCAAGCCTTTGTAGGAAGGAAGACTCCTGTTAAAATGAACATAATGTTTTCCCTGGGCGTTGAGCATTTGGCCTCTTAGATTTTCTAGGAATCTTTTTTAAGGAATGGTATTCAAACAGAACTAGCAGTTAAGGGAGCATCACGTTTTCAGATGAAATGGTGGATCTGACCCAGCTGTTGCTGACTTTGTTCATTTTCAGGACTGTGATTTCCTGAAGTCTCTATCTACAGTCTTACATTTATTTAGAATACAAACTGGAATTGAGCATTTCACATGCAGGCAAGACAAGGAGGCAAGTCAGAAAAGAGGTCAGGGCTGAGGTCATCAAGCTCAGTCAGCTGTCCCCCATCAACAGGCGGGCAGGCATGTGGGCTCCTCTAGCCAGGATGAGGTCTGTTGTTTTCTGCAGCCTGGTGAAAAAGATTGTCTCAGCTTTACATTCACAGATTCCTCCAGTTAGCAGCCTGCTTACCTGAACTTTGCTTAGGGATTATACCAATTTTTTCCACTGCATTACTTTAACCCACATGAGGTTGTACACTCACATTGAAAATATAATAATGCTTGTACCATTCTCTCGCTCTTTTTTTTTCTGTCCCATTTCTATATTTTCTACAACATTTCAGCCTGCTTTTGCTTCAGACAGCTTTTATTTTCCTCCAGATACACTTCTTGACTCCAAATCTTTCTTTAAAGGACCCATTGGAGTAAGTTTTCAAAATTTCTTCTAAATCTTTGTTTACAAAAGCCTATGTATGTCTACAAAACTCTATTAATGATTGTCAGCCACTGACGGGAAAACACCTGATGTGTATCGTTCTGAGGGTCTAATTGTCAAATGAGATTTTATGTAACAGAAATCAAGACCACTTGTAAAAGGAGTAAATCTCATTTACTTTGACAATTAATACCTTAAGAATGAGAACAAGCATGGTTCCCCTCCACAGTTCAGCAGTAGTTCATAAAGGTGGGGGGAGAGGGTGGGGAAAAGAAGACACCTTCTTTTCCAAAAGCCTTGAGTTTCAGGCAGAAATTTGCATTCTTTTCCTCCTACACGTCTCCTCTGTCTTGAAGTCACCAGACTGGAGGTTTGTAGCAATTTACTGAACATGTGCTTAGATTTTGGGGGATGTTACTAACTGGAATTTTGTAGCTACTTGGGACCTGTCTGTATGTGGTTTCCATCACGCTTCATGGCTGAATATTTATACTCAGTATTTAGAATACATTACTTTTTTTTACTTTGTTTTGGTATTTTGAAGTCTCTAGCAGTAGGCAAGTAGTTAGGGGAGTTTTCTGAACTTAAATCATGTATTGAGAAGTGTTTCTGTTGAAAAAGCTATAAAGAAGACCTTGTTATTAATTAGGAATTTAAGCACCATTTCTACATTCCAGTTTTCCAACATACTTCTCACTCTTCTATTTTTTTTCTGCTATATTTACTAACTTCTTATATTGAAAGGTAGCATAATCTAACACTTAAATCTGGGGAGGAAGAACGTGGGATGACAATTTTATGTATCTTTGGGGATGTAATTTTTGTTAGAATTACTTTTCTGTAAACTGGTGATATTTTCCTTTTCTCATTCACTTCTTGCAGAAGTTGATTAAAGTTTGTGTAGCTCTTTAGGTCCAGCTGATGGGAGGGGACAGTAGTGGGGGCTAGTGCCTGGAGGTTGCTTATATGTAACCTGACTCTTCTTCACTGCATTTCAAAAAAAACAGGGTTTTTTTGAGCAGAAAATACACGAGCGGCTAGTGAATATCCTAACATTTTAGAGCCTTTTATCCTTAAAGAAATATTGCTGACAATCCTTATAAAAATGTCTGTTCTGCTTCAGAGCTGGGCTTGAGTTCAGGGTTAAGTGGTGAAACTGGTGATACAGAATCTCTCCCACATTAAAGAGGTGTCTATAATTCATGTTATAAAAGGCAAGCATTACACTGTCACCCCAATAACACTGCCTGACACTGCTTATATGAAGACTGCAATGCAGAATGTATCTTGGCCCATTTAAGGATGCAGTGGCACCTCCACCAATTTCCCACACCACCTGGCATGAAACTAGTAGCTTGCACAGTAAGTTTAAGTGAATTTGGAGCCATAAATAACATTTTCAGTTTCCTGTCAGCTTCCACGTAACAGGATAAATGACAATGACCTCTTCTAAGCATTTTATATCTGTCAGAGATCAGTGAAACTTCTTTCTGTAAGAGACCAGATATCCAAAATTTTCAGAATGGGAAAGGTACAGGGGAGAGGAAGAGTACAAAAGGTGTGCAGATCCTGGGGTTACAGCGTTGGTGAATAAGGGAAGAGCAACTGATGTCGTCTACTTGGACTTGTGAAAAGCATTTGACACTATTGCGCACAACATGGTTGTCTCTAAATTGGAGAGACATGGATTTGATGGATGGAACACTCGGTGGATAAGCAATTGGCGGGATGGTCGCACTCAAAGAGTTGCAGTCAATGGCTCGATGTCCAAGCGGAGACCAGTGATGAGTGGCATTCCTCAGGGGTCAGTATTGGGACCAGCGCTGTTTAACACCTCTGTCAGCAACACGGACAGTGGGGTGGAGCGCACCCTCAGCAAGTTTGCTGATGACACCAAGCTGTGTGGTGCAGTTGACATGCTGGAGGGAAGGGATGCCATCCAGAGGGACCTGGACAGGCTTGAGAGGTTGGCCCATGTGAACCTTATGAAATTCAACAAGGCCAAGTGCAAGGTCCTGCACCTGGGTCAGGGCAATCCCAAGCACAAATACAGGCTGGATGGTGAATGGATTGAGAGCAGCCCTGAGGAGAAGGACTTGGGGGTGCTGGTTGATGAGAAGCTCAACATGACCCGGCAATGGGCACTTGCAGCCCAGAAAGCCAACCATATCCTGGGCTGCATCAAAGGAAGCGTGACCAGCAGGTCGAAGGAGGTGATTCTCCCGCTCTACTCCGCTCTCGTGAGACCCTACCTGGAGTACTGCATTCAGCTCTGGGGCCCCCAACACAAGAAGGACATGGACCTGTTGGAGTGAGTCCAGAGGAGGGCCATGAAGATGATCAGAGGGCTGGAGCACCTCTCCTATGAAGACAGGCTGAGAGAGTTGGGCTTGGTCAGCCTGGAGAAGAGAAGGCCTGGGCAGACCTTCTAGCAGCCTTCCAGTACCTAAAGGGGGCCTACAAGAAAGCTGGAGAGGGACTTTTGACAAGGCCATGTAGGGATAGGACAAGGGGTAATGGCCTTAAACTGAAAGAGGGTAGATTTAGATGAGATCTAAGGAAGAAATTTTTCACTCTGAGGATGGTGAGGCAGTAGAACAGGTTGCCCAGAGAAGCTGTGGATGCCCCATCCCTGGAAGTGTTGAAGGCCAGGTTGGATGGGGCTTTGAGCAACCTGGTCTAGCGGAAGGTGTCCCTGCCCATGGCAGGGGGGCTGGAACTAGATGATCTTCAAAGTCCCTTCCAACCCAAACCATTCTATGGTTCTATGAAAACAGGAAGATACTGAAATCAGTGTTACTTCATTATAAAGAGAGGTGGTTCCCCAAAATACTTTTTTATGTGGTGTAATGCTAAAATTACTGATGTCTTTGTATCAGCATGGTTCCCTGTGACTGAGGGTTTTTACTACCATCTAAACAGCGGCTTAGTCTGAAATCTGTGAGAGCCGATAAAGATCACAGGAAGCCTTTGTCATCTCACAAGCATTTTTCACCTCTTTATTGGCAGAGAGGTGATAATGCCACATTTTAGAGCGGTTTGCAAGGATAATGAAGTTCTTCCAATATACAAATATGTAGTTTGAAATCTGTTCCCATGAATAACCAGTCACAGTCATATGAAGATCTGTAACCAAAAGGAGCGATGTTGGCTTTTCTCCCGCAACAGTCAGGAGAGGGCTTCTACTGTGGGCAAGAGAGTGACTGAGCTAAACATTAGTACTTTAGTAAGTGCTTTTAAAGCTCACCCTCAATTATAGAGTAAGACTCCTAATTCTTCTGTATTTGCAGATAGGCAATATTATACAGTGAGGTGGACCTTATGATTCTTGATATGTGATTAGGATTCCTAAGCCGTACTGCAAGCAGCAAATAGGATAAGACACTAGGAGAAGTACAATAAGTTAATAAAAGGAAATAATAATAATAAACTAATCTGCTAATAGCCAATAGCTATTCCAATAGCTGAAGACTTTAACAGAGCATCCAATATACACCTTATACTATGACTATTACTAGATCACGATGATACAAATCAATGAGGTAGTAATGTCTTAATAAATAACTGTAGAGGTGAATTAGACAAGAGGAGAATTCAATCTAGTTCTGGAATTTACCAGCACTTTTCAATGACCAAGCACTGTAATTTTATACCGTCAGCTGAAAGATCACTAAAACTTCCTCAAATTAAACTTTCCCTTTTGTCTGTGCACAGTTTCATTTTTCTACCTTTCACTTTAGCTAGAAGCCTAGGATTGGTCATCTTTCATGTTACAGACAAGTAGTGGGAAGCCTGATTTAGTTCTTGTATTGGCTGAATAAAATGGCATAAAAAGAGCTGTTAGGGCTTTAAATTAAGTAATGTTATTCTTGTATCCCTATTCTAAATATTAATTTCTGAAAGCATTTCACAGGACTGTCTTCAGTTTTAATGTACTTCAAAAATATCAAAAATCAATTCAATGCCAAAAGAAACTAGGGTTGATATGTATAGAAAATTCAATGGGGACTTTTTGAAATAATATATAGTATTAAAGTTATATTTTTATAGATTTGCATTAAAATTACAACTATTAATAACTATAAATCTAAGATATATGAGGTAGCCAAGATGTGAATTGACCACAATGTCACCAGATAGACAAGGTTCTGAAGCAATGTTGTTAGCCTTTAATACACAAAGGATTTTACAGGTAAAAAAGTTGGGCCTCTGTGAGGCCAGGGAGACCGGGTTAGACGTAAAATCTTGCTGCTCAGATTTACAAGGTTTTTGGCTAATCAATGTACAGGCACTGGCATGGATTAGCAAACCACACTCTGGCCAAAGAAAGGAGGAAGATGTTCTTTCAAGTTGGAGGAAAGATAATAGCATTGTAGGAAAAGAACCTTCTGTGTCAGCTGTTTAGGTCAGCTGCTCCCCTGAGAGTTAGCAAGACCAGCTGTTGCTACTAATGCTCCTTAGAGGAGAAGCTTGATAAATTCAGTTATTTCAATGGAAGATAAATTAGAATGTCAGTAGGTTTTAATTAGAGACAATATCCTTCATGTATCAGCAGTTCAGTTGTGAAAATGGTTGTCCTGTGAGCCAGATAAAACATGGGAAGGGGTGAGTAGGAAGTGGGATTGTTTGGGGTTTGTTGTTTGTTTGGACTTATCAGGTAGAAAGGCAGACAGAAGCTGCTCTCCTTGCCTGTCCCAAACAGGCTTCTAAGAGAAGCATCATTCCATGTTTTGTAAGGGCTTGGCTGAGAATACTTCAAAAACTCAGAAGGAAGCAGTGTATTTAAAAGGGACCGTAGCAGTTTAGACTTTATAATTCATGGCAAACCAGGTCAGTCAGTGGGACTCTATGACCAGTTGTATTATTGCTCTGTACTTATTTTGGCTTACTTTGGAAAGGGGCAGGAGGGGTTCTCATCTCTGCAGCATCTGAAATATGTTTTGCTTAAGAAATAATAGGAGTTATATCTGATGGCTGATTTATGGAAGCACTGGATGTGCTGAAGTACGAGATACAGAAAAATGCTAGCTGTCTAAATGACCAACCATGTTAATCTGTCCTAGAGCTGTAATGTCACAGAAAAATATTAGCTTTGACACAAGCTAAAATCACTTGCATAGTAATCTTTTATTTGTGCTTACCATTATGCTTTTGTAAAACAATGATTTTCAAGATCCCTTCTTTCTCAGTACAGGTCTGCTATTACAGAATAACAGTGATATATAAAGATTTCAGTTACAAACAACTAGGATTTTTTTCCCCTCTTTGTATTGGAACCACGTGAAACAAAGGAAAAGATGCTGTTTTGTTACTTGAATGTTTTATTTTCAGCTATCTACAAAATCGTTTCACAGTTCTCCCTGCCAATAGGTCATATTCTGGCCTGTTAGGAGGCCAGAATAATTTTTCTTGTGCTTGTCCTACAATAACTGTATGAAGTCATAGATTTTTCTTTAGCTTTTATGACTTTCAGGTAATGTAGCCCATGCCTCTATAAAAACATAATTGTTTCTGGCTATAGGATTTCCTTAGGCTTCTACTTTAGATTAAAAGATCTTATAGTATTTACCCAGTAATAGTTTCTTCAATTTCTCTCCTTTATTTCTGCTAGTACTTCCTTAGATTTCCAAGTAATCCCACTATCATTTTAGGGATTTATTATTTTTAAGTGTCTTTATTATTTTGTTTTTCTCTAGTCATCACATAGTGCTAAATTTTAACTCTGATGTCAGTTGTACTTCTTCTCGAGGATATCTGTTGTTCCTGAAAGCCCTTTTGTTTGACAAATGCAGTGTTCTGGGGGTATTTGTGACTAAGGTGCAGATTAAGGAACCTAACCATATTATTCCCAGGTAGCATGCATTGTCAGCTGACCATTCCTACCGCTATGGCATACGGCAGTACTGCATATCTGTGGTAAATTTTCCTAGCTCCAAATCTGCACTGCTTTTCACTTTTTTTCTTTTCTTCCTACGGAACACCTATCCTATGTTCTTCCTTTAGATGTCCACTAGCACTCTCCCCACCTTCAATTTACAGTTAAAAGGTTAGGGCTCAGTCGTGTCAGTACAAGTTTTCTTGCTTCACTGAGTAAAACGTCACAAACTTAAGTTATAACTTCAAACACGTCACCACAATAGGAAATAACTTCAACCAATACTGCATTTATAGGGCTTTTGATGACTTCTGATAAATCTAAATGTTATCTAGCCTAACTTGCATCCTGAGTGACGTTTGAAGTTCTAATCTTGGCATGCTGATAAAATTGAAAACAAAAATTATGTATTTGTAGTCAGTAGATCGCAGCCGGTTGACTCAAGTGGAATCAAAGTAGGTTGAAGCCCAAGGAATTGCTGATCGCCTGAAATAAAATGCTAAAGCAGTATGAGAAAAGAATGAGCTTCTACCTCACTGCTGTAACAAGACAAATAGACCAATAGGAAATGTTCCACCTTAGTAAGATAAGAGAAATCTTATTTACTTAGTGTAATGCTGATTGGGATTCATAACCTCAGTGAGACACTTCTGGGTGTGTACTGCTGTAATAAATACAGAAATTCCAGTCAAGAGATTAAAAGGTCTTGGCAATAATAAAGAAAATGATCAAGATAGTATTTATTGCTTAATGACACTTGTTTGCATGTGCTGCATCTGCTTACAGATACTGCCTTGCCCTTCAGTGAAAATTGCAACAGACCATTTTAGAGATAAGTATAGGTGAGCGCACACAGAGAGTTTCTCTCCAGCCTTGTTTCATGACTCACACAAGGACATGTCGCAAAGTGTAGCATAGGGACTCAAGAACACCTTTTTTTCTTTCAGTGAGCTAATAGTAATGTATTATAGACAGACTAGGGCTTGTCAAATCCATGTGCCCCAGCCCACCTCATCTTGGGGGACAGGGTGAGAAATAAGGACTAGTTTCACAGCAGCAAAAAGACTATGCAACTGTAACAGATGGTGTAGTGGCAATTGCTTGATAAAATGTGGCTGAGTCACACCCTCAACACAGACTTCTATGTAAATTGTACAGTCTAGCCCAAAATGTCTGGCTGCAGTCTGCTGACTTAGAGTGAATCTAAGTTTTATTCCTTGGGGGTTGGTTTGTCGTGCAGTTCTCTCTCCATCTCTTTCCCTCTCTTTCTTCAGAATTATATGTGTTGTTGCTTGTTTTGGCAGTCATCTCCACAGTTGGTATGATTTACTCAGTGTTATTTTTTTCTCTTAAGTATTGCAGCTGCTGTAGCTGGTCATGTGTGTGCCCTTCCTCAGAATGATTTTTCCATGAGGGGGAAGGTAAGGGAATATTATGACTTCAAAATCCTATCTTCTGTTTAGTTTTCTTATCCATTCTCTACTGTATTGGTAATTCAGATTAACCACAGTAGATACTATTTAGCTAGTTTCATAGTGGTATGTAAATATAAGCATTCATACCTGCTTATAGACCAAATAATCATGGGTATTTTGTGGTCCTCAACCTTTTCTAGTCATGGGAGATTTAATAAGATTTTTTTTTTTTTTGGTAATATAACTTTCAGATTAGTAATGCAGCAAGTAAAAAATGGAGTATCCAAGTATCTCATCTCTCCTTAAGGTACATGAGTGAGCCTGTTGCTGTGGTAGGTAGAGGGAAAACCAATGAATCAGGTGACTGCTGAATCATTAGAATTACAACAAAGGGTGGTCAAAACAGGTAATCAGAACTTGTCCCGAAATAGACTTCTGCGGCAGGAATCCAAAACTTAACCAGGGTAATTGTAACAAAAAAGGATTTCATGTAATCCTGCTGTTGATTTAATTCCTAATTTACACTGTTGCCTTTGTCTGCAGTACCTAGTGAATTATCTTTTGTGTTTGAGTATCTTCCTGTCAAAAGATTATTTAATGTAGCCTATGATCACAGCTGCCAAAGTTTACTGATGGTAATGCTTTAAAGACATATATTGGAAGAATTCTAACAAATAAGATTTTGTTATTATACCACTTTTCCCTTGATTTTGAATTTCATTTTAAACATATGTATACTTTCCCTACAAACTTTGACAAAAAGGCAACAGTAAGTATGCTTGCTATGACTCTAAACTAGCGATTAATATGCTGTTATACTAGGATGTACATCAAAAAAAATGGAAGCTGTGGGGATTTTGACACTATTGCAGATGCCGAATCATGTAATTTTTCATAAAATGCTTAATTTCATGAGGAATGTGGTTTGGTTTGGGTTTTTTTCCCCTCCTACTATAGGACTGTTCTAAAGTGTGATTACTGTAATAGCTACTCAGTTCCTTTGAGAATTGGCCTAAAAGTACTGATAGTCACCTTGCACTCATTTGTTCTTGTGCTCAAACTTGGTTTTAACCTGAATAGTTTTTTTGCTCGTTTTTGTTTTTCCTCTGTGCACTTAGGTACAGAGATCATAGCTTGGGAGTCTTCATGTGTTACTTTAAACAAGCTAAATGCTCTAATGTTTTCCTGTCAGATGGGATCTCAGTTCCCAGATGAAACTACTAGCTCCTTTTTGCACTTGTGGAAACTTCAAGTCTTCTTTCATTAACATGGTTGACCAGTATTTTTCCAATAACCCAGATGAAGACTTGCACAAAGCCACTAATGCTTCTCTGCTGGAAATAACTTTTCTGATACAACATAGGGTCACACGTATGTCATTCAGACTGGCAACAGTCTGATAGCCATAGTGTCTGATCGCTGTTCTGCGATTAGTTAATATCCCAGGGATTTTTCATCCTACAGTTTGTTTCCAATAAGGCCTTATTTTATGACAGAAGATTTTGGGGGTTTGGTGGTGCAGGGTTAATTAAACCTCTGGGTTGTGTTTTTTTTCTTTTCTTTCTGTCTACTCTAAAACCGTGCAAAATATCAAGGTAGGACTTAATGGCCAGTACTTGTCAATTTACCATTTTATGTAGACATAGTGAGACTAATGACCCAGTAGATTTGTTAACACTATTAAAAAAAGCGTGTGAGAGATATTAGATTCCTTTATCATAATATTTTTTTTTTTTTTAAACTTGCTTGCCATACATCACCCAAACTCAGATCAACCATTCTGGAGTCAAAAGCCAGTGTTTCTGATAAGGTGACTATAACATAAAGAACATAAAACTTAGTGACCACTTACAATCTGATTTGGGTATCTTTAATAGCTGTTGAAGTATGGTGGCTACTTTGAGTGAAAAATGAAGAATGAATAGGTGTTGAAAATGAAGTGGAACAGGGGGAATATGAGTAGCAATGCTGAATTTACCTCAGTTACGAGGATAAGAGGATATTCACATGGCTTATCTTCATACTTCTAACTTTAAATACTGAGGTTAGGAGTTCCAGTTTCACCTCACCCGCTTTTCAGTCAGTGGAGATAGACCAGGTCTTGCTCTGAATGGCCCTCCAGAGTAGACCAACTTAAAATTAGTGGTTATATGGGGAGATGAAAAAGAGTAGCCTCATAATTTAGGCTAAAGTTGAATGATAATTAATCTAAATACACACACGTGTTTGTTCAATCCACTTGTTTATACTGCAATATTGACTTTATTTGTAATGTAAGGCAGGGCAGACCAGGAAGTAAGGTATGATTTCTATTCTTTGTATGCAGTTCCACAACTCAGTTAGACCTGTGAGGCACGTAGCAACAAGAGTGTGATAAGAATTCAGAAGTTTGGTCTGAAGCTTTCAATGTCAACATTCAAATACATGTGGCCTTTATGAAATAGCTGAATCATATCTGCAGGCAAGAAGAAACTTGCTCAGGAAAGAGATAAAAAGGTGCTATCACTACATGGCCAATCTTCATAAATTTCTGAAACTTTCTCAGAGTTGCAGGTGTTCCAAGAAGTTTGTATCCTTATCTTCACCTAGAATGTCCATAGGAATTACCTGGTGAGCAGACAGAACATAACTTGAAAACATTTGATACTAAAATGGATTAGTTTGTCAGTCTTAGAATTTGCAGTTTGCAACCTGCTATCATATGAATATTACATCACTTCAGAAATGAGGGAGAGAGAACGACTGCAAGAGGTTTCAGGAATTTTGCAAGATGCAGGGGAAGCAGCTCTTGCTTTGTTTGTGATGACATGACACTGTGAGCTTGGTCCTTTTGCACAGGAATTTGTTTAACTCGGGACTCTTTTCAACTCAGGCGGTGAGGAATACCTTCTAGAAGACGATTTCTTTAATAATGCTGTCAACTTGCTTTAGTTACTACTATGAAAAGCACTGTGAAACTACTTATCAAAATTATTTTGTAAGCAATGTAGGTAGACTATTGCTGCAAGATGCAGTCTGCTACAGGGGCACTTGTTACACACAGAAGACTATACTGTAACTCGTATGCTTCATTGCTTAATGGTGAGGAGAGAAGACGCAGGGAAGGCATAAAATTTCACTGACTCCTCAGTCTTGGAATATAGTAAGAAAGGGGAGATAGCGGTAAAAAGTGAAGTGAAGTAGAAATGGGGCTTTGGCGTGACTATGAGTGTTAAGTGGTGTTTCTAATACTGAATGGGGCTGTGTGGCAGGTCACATGCAGCCACTGTCTAATGAGCACAGCGGGCACGAGGTAGAGGAGACAAAACTGGAGGACTTAGCAACTGCACAAAACACTACTCAGCTGCTGAATCTGTGACCCTGCAGCTCACATTGGACAATGTTATTTTAGTGACCAAATGTGGCAAAGAAACAGAGCGGTTCAAATATTTAAATTGCAAATGTCAAGGTTTTTTTTTTTTTAACTCTCTACTGACCTTGGAAGGGGGAAGGCTCACTCAGAGAGGTTAGTATGCCTGTAACGCTCATCAAATTTTCCTCTATTTAAAAAAGCTGAAGTCTTAGAAGTTCTTTTCTAAATTGTTTTTAAGAATACATAAGCAAATACATATAGCAACTTCATGATTTTCCAAATGAAAATAGTAATATGCTGAAGTGATATGCTAATCCTCAGATTCCTTTTTTTGGAATTAGAAAATGAGTTCTTACACCCAGTGTAAATGGTGCAACTGCATACATAAATACTAAGGCAATAATGATATTGCCTGTGAGCACTGAGAACAATTCCTCTGTGGTTAGCTTTCCAAGACCAAACTGAAAAGAATAATTTACTTTTCTGGAATGATCATTCCAGAAAATGGTGTCACAGGGATTGCCAGGTCAGTGGAGTCACATCTCTGAACAGAAGAACTGTCAGTCTGACGCACGGCTTTCTAAATGGGGAAATTTGCACAATTTCCTCAGAAATGTGCAAACATGTTTTCATTTAAATATCATTATTCTACTATCAGTATTCTGTCATAGAAAAGCAATACATGAAAAAATATTTTCAAATTGGGGAAAGTCTCACAGTTTCAGAACATCACCAGATTAAAAAAACCCACATACAACCTAAAGTCTTAGATGGTTATTTTCCCATATAATTATCATCTTGATCCTCAGATGAACTAAAGTCATGTTAATTCCATTATCATCAGCAGTTATACAACTTCACATGAGCTGAAAATTTAATCCAATATGTTAAATATAAGATGGCTCTAAAATTTTAAAATTGTTCTGTAGTTGTGTAGTCCTTCGAAGTTCTTGTTATTAAACCGTTCACTTTTCAGCCATTCTTTCCCTTTAGCCCTTTCCAGACTCAACTGTTTCAAATACTTGTAATTAGTGATGCTAATATATAAGGTAAGAATACAAGGAAAAATACTAAAAAATGTTTAAATCCAAAAGCACTAAGCATTTTAGTAAAAGAAATATGTCTATTTACCTGTGAGTGAACAGGTGGATATTAAATGGAGCAGTTGAAAACTAATCATGTTAAGAACGTTTAGCCTTCCACTACATAGATCTGTTCCATAAATATTTCAGAATAAGGCACACATTACTTACAAACGCAGCGCAGCAAGTATTCTGTTTAGTGGATAGTTTGGATTGAAGTCCAGACTGACATGATACCACAGAAACATTCTGCACAGCATTTGTGTATTTTATTTAGTGGATAGTTTGAGCAGAAGCCCAAACTGGGTCAGTAAAAAGCCAATGCCAGCCAAGCCTGGTTTTGGTTTTCCCCCTCTTTTTCTGTGATCCGTGTTGAGGCTATCATCTCTGTGTAAAGCTTGGAAAGGCTCTTCTGGGCTACAAGAATTCCGCTGGCTCAGGCACCCACAGTTTTTACAAACTAGAACAGAATGCTGTAAACACAACAGCACCAAAACCTATTGTGGCTCTTCCGTTTTCTGTCGCTGTTCTGTTTTCCATCCCTGGGTCTTTCACAGGGCTAAGCAGGTGTTGACATGTGGCACAGGCCTTTGAAAGCATGCAGGAGAGCCTCACGAGGGGTTTTGAGGAAGCACGCTCAAGTGGGACCCCAGAGGCCTGTGCTATATCTGCTGTTCTCCCACTAATGTTGTGTCACCCCTCTCTGAATATGTTGCACTGTACGTTGCATAGACCTGCCCGAGCAAGCGTTAAATAGCCATTTTGAATATAATCACAAGCTTTAGCACTGCTGGGAGACATCCTTGCTTCCCCTCATGTCTTGCATGTTGTTAGTGGTGGCAGGAGCCGGAGGAGGAAACGTGCAGCAGAGCTGGGCCAGACATGCTGCACCAACAGGTGGAGTGCTGTAGGAGGGGAGATGAGATATGGTGAGAAAAGGGGAGGCTGTCCTGGTAAGGTTCTAGGCTAGGAGAGAGTCCTGTACTGTGGTCTGGAGAGAAGGAAGAGGAGGAGGAAGACTTAAGAGAACCACCTCTTCTGCAGGCAGTTCCTTTTAGGCTAGTAGTTGTTGTTTCTTGGTCTTCACATCAACAAGGAAACAGGTTGAATTAATTTATTATTGAACTAATGAAGGCATGTTTTTCTATTCTAAAATTATTCTGTTATTACACTAATTATTTCTGTTATTACACTGAAAAGAAACGGTTAAACTCTTCATTTATTGCATATTGTTTCTAAAAGTGACACTGAATAGTAACTAAAAACAAATGAGATGATAGTTGAATAATTAGAGAAAGTGAAACAATTGGAAACGATCATAATTTGGGGATTCTATAAGTCAAATCAGTTAATGTGTCTAGCCAGGAAAGAGACAGAAGGTATTACAAAACATATTGCTTTCTTCTTTTTCCTTTTGCTCTTCAGCTGGAAGGATGGTCTACAATTATTTCTCTTCTCATACTGCACTAGAGGCACAGTTAATGCTAGTGATTACAACACTTAGCCTAGCTTTAGTGACACCTCTTAAGTTAATCTCAGATGAAAGAAAAAATTTATGGCCATGCATCTTTGCATCCTATCTAAACATCTAATGAAACCTGTGTCATTTGGGCAAAGGTGCTATATACAAATAACAAGGCTTTGCAATTTATGGGCAAATCAGTCAAAATGTTGTAGAAGGGCGGATTGTAAAAACAACTTGTGCTGTTGAAAGCTTCATGATAAATATTGAAATCTTGGAAATGTAATTCAGTAGTAGTCTATTTTACTCAGCAAGACTAAGCACGAAAGGCTTAGTCCTGAGCTAATAATGCTCCACAAGTTAGTGAATTAGAGTTGTAATGTCCTACAGCATCCCAGGTGTCTACTGTGGAAAATATGGTGTTGGTCTAGGCTTTATTAATAGCGGGTTTTCCTTATAGTTTACTGTCACTCCTCTCAAAATGGGAGTAATTGGTTCAGTCTTGGGCAGCCTGCATCCCACCAACCAAAGAGGAAGGACAAGTTATTAGGAATCTTTGCTTTCCCCGAACCCAAAGAGAGACATTAAGGCCTGGTTATGCTTTGCCACCTTTCCTCTGCTGACTTTTCCCCTGAGCTTTGGAAAATGTCCCAGACAGTCTGTGCTTCTATGCCTACTCATAGGTGGGAACAGTTTGTACCTTTTGCATAAATGATTTTGTTGAACACTCCTTGACCTCTAATGGGTTTAGTTTACCCATACAGATGAGCTCATACTGGTTTATTTTTCAAGGGATTATACACTCCAGTTGCATTTGCAGTTGTTTGCTCTATCACGTCCCTATACTGATGACTGATGTATGTATTGACATAGTAAATGCCATTCTTCTTGGCACGGTCAAGTTTCACACAAATTAATTCTTTGTGTAACTCCGCTTTTGAAAATCTCTGGAGTGGATGTATCATAACATGCCCTGTTCACAACGAACTCTTTCAATGGCTTATTTTCTGCCGAAATGACTTATTCTGGCTTTAACTGTTATTTGTGCTTCATTAGAGTGAGCAGAAGCAGATCTAACTAATTTCTTCGTCTTGTAGCCACAGTGCAATGAAAAAGTGAAAAAAACCCAACCAAATAAAATCAAAACCAAATCCAAACCCCCAACCTATCAATATATTATCAGCAAGCTTTTTCCATATCTGTTGAGATTATTAAATAGCAGCACAAAGTAAGAATTAAATGCAGGAGTCTGAAAGGTTACAAAGCTACACATCTGCAGCATAATATTATGATAGAAGGGTTAACTGGTCAGAAAAATAAAATGGACGTTCCTTAAATTTTCAAAAAAAAAAATTTTCCTAGACAACTCATTATGCATTTGTCAAGTCAGTCTTACAAGGTTTCATTGAAGAAACATATATTTAACTGCTAAAGGATAGTCCTTTGAAAAATATGTAATCCTTTTCATGAAATAGAAACTTAGTGCGTTTCCTGATTTTTATTTTATTTTATTAGGCATGGCTTTTTGGTTTTCTGCTCTCTGTCAGAAGTACATCTTACTGTTGGTGGGGTTTCTTCCCACAAACATCTAGAAGCAGGAGCTGGATACTACTGTCTTGTGCTTTACCAGAAACGTGCTTTACTAATTCCAGTTACTTGCATCTGTCGCAGTATAACCCCAATAATAGGGTTAACAGAAGTAGCTGATCATCTAATTTGGTCTGTAGCACTCTTGATTATTGACTCTTTGCTCAAGAACAAGTAAATTAAGCAAATGTATTGCAGAAACCACTGTGCGTCACAAGCCATTCCTTACAGGGACCCTTAAAAAAAATATTTAGAGGTCAAAGCTATATGTGACATATGGAAAATCCATACTCATTAATTTAATGGGAAATAGGTATTTTTATCCTTTGGGAAAATTTAAGAACTTTAGCTTATATATTTATTTAGGTATCCTCTCAATATTTTTGTGTTGTTTTGCTGAATCTTGTATGCCATGCCATATAATTGTCAAGACACCATTGTATTTCTATACATGTTAAATTCATGCCAAAATATACAGTTTACTGTGCAGTTAAACCACAAGGGACTTGATCGTTTGAAATTCATTTTTTGGTAGCTAGCTAATGTGCTAACCTAATGTAAGCCCAGCCCATCAACACAGTCTCTGTCAAAAGGAAATTGCAGAAGAGGCAAAAATATCTGACTGTTTTATTAACTAAATGATTTAAGTGCCTAAGAAATCTAACTTTGCCTAAAATGTCTTGTCATGGGTGAATGTACTTCTTATATTGCATTCTTAAGAAATGGCAGGTGACATCTGGTAGCATACAGGTACCAGACAGAATGATGCTTCCACAAAGTTTAGAACAACAGTTAACTTCAAATTCTAATGCCTCTTAGTATATTCCCATGTCACTTTGTCCACATTAATGACAAGCTGCTCTTCATTATCAGAGACCTTGTGAGAGAGGGTTTGAGCTTTGCTTTGAATAGACCTGCAAAAAGATAAAACTTGTCATGATTGTGTATCTAGAAATATGCAGGTGAACTGCAGCATTGCTTGGGAAAACTGTAGAGTTAGGAGTTTGGGTCATTCATAAAATCTGGCAGAGCAGGAGGAGGGAGCTGCTACCTAAATGGGATATCTAAGACTGGTTTATGCAAATACAAAGTAATTAGGAACCTTGTCTCCTCAGAACCCAGCTTTGTATTCCTGTGATCAAGTTGGCTGTACAAGGGCAACAAATCTCAAGTGCTGACACAGTGTTAACAGGAGACCAAAATTTGGGTGTTAGCACTCCAGTTGTAAGCAAACTACATCTTTTTATATGAGGATTTAGAGGGTATTAGAATTTGTTTTAGAATTGGAGTGTGAACTAATCTGTCTATAGCCATAGGCAGTATTGATTTTGGAGAACTGGAACACATCAGCACCTCTCATCTCCTGAACAGAATTAATAACGCTGTTTTAAAAATGTATGGTGTTTACATATGGGTTTCTAGGTGATTTCTAGGTGACATCTATTGCTGATGACAAAAGCTTTTAAATTGCAATACACTTTGCTTCTCTTTTCTTCAAAAATTATTAAGATCTAAAAGAAAGTCATAGTAAAGCAGCCAAAGTTGCTTCACTGTAAAAATGGAATCAGATAAACACACACTGATTTCAATTTTTTTATAAAATGCAGTTGCATTCTTCTAATCAAACAAATTAGTTCAGATCTTGTACTATTAAAAAGAACATAATCCAAGAACTCTCTTAACCTCAGATATGAATCCACAGAGAAGATTTTTGACACTGCTTTCTTGTAATAACACCTCTTCAATGATCAGGAAGTAAAGATACTTCCCTCTCGTTCTGCTCTGAGCTTGCCTTTCAGTGCCACAATTTTCATTTCTCACTTCCTCCTTGTATCATCACCTCACAGAATGAATGATGAGAGGCTAGTTGCACAAAAATGGTCAGGAATTTATTATTAATACCAAAAACACTTTCTTCATGTTTGTGAGTTTAGCAATGCATTGGAACTTTACTGCGTACAGTTCTGGGCTCCCCAGTTCAAGAAAGATGAGGAACTACTGGAGAGAGTCTAGCAGAGGGCTATGAAGATGATTAAGGGAGTGGAGCATCTCTCCTACGGGGAAAGGCTGTGAGGGAGCTGGGGCTGTTCAGCCTGAGCGCAAGAAGACTGAGAGGGGACCTCATCAATGCTTATAAATATCTCAAGGGCAGGTGTCAAGAGGATGGGGCCAGACTCTTTTCCGTGGTGCCCAGTGACAGGACAAGGGGCAACGGGCACAAACTGGAACACAGGAAGTTCCGTCTAAATATGAGGAAAAACTTCTTCACCGTGAGGGTGACAGAGCACTGGCACAGGCTGCCCAGGAAGGTTGTGGAGTCTCCTTCTCTGGAGATATTCAAAACCCACCTGGACGCAGTCCTGTGCAGCCTGCTCTAGGTGACCCTGCTCTGGCAGGGGGGTTGGACTAGATGATCTCCAGAGGTCCCTTCCAACCCCTACCATTCTGGGATTCTGTGATACATATGCAGCAGCTCAGAATTACAGGGGTACTCCTTCGTTAAGGGAAGGACAAGATGACTATTGTCCAGGTGACTGACAAATCCGCTTACTTTGACTGTTACAGACTGTAGTGTTATCTTTTCAGTAAACCATGCCACATCCTCAGGGTTACAGAAGACACAATATTGAGCTCTGCCAGTCAGAGATGTGAGGAGGAACTGGAGCCCTTCTCTCCCACATATGCCTTTTCCTTAAAGATGAGTTGTATATCATTAGAATACATAAATAATAAACCAGAAAAACATAATTCTGTAATAATAGAAAACACTGCTCTGCTGGGCATAGGAGTCTAAAAAGAAGCCTTGTAAACAAAGCTTTTGCTTACTATATCATTGCAGGATCAACGTCTAACCTTTTCTGGTGACTTTCTCTTTTTAAATTATTTCCCAACAGTTCTCTCTGGATTCCTAGGAAAACCTTTAGGTGCATCTACTTGAGCATATTTTTTTTTTTTTTTTAATCAAGAATGTGCTTTTGAAGTGAATCTCCAGTGTTCCTATTTGTTATGCTTTGATTCATATTGTTTAGCAATCTCATAGCACATAAACTGGACTCCTTTCAGATGGAACTAACATGCAAGATTTGCCCCTGGACACTCCATGTCTTCCAACTACTGCTGGGCTTTCTGGTCACAGGACTAGGCTAGAACTTGTCTGCAGTAAAACCACTGAATCACGCTGTAGATACTTGGTCTGCGGGACCAGCTGTACAGGTCTGCTCCTATCTCACTTGTTATTGCAGTCAAAGCTGCCTTCTATCCATCACCTGTCATACTGGCACTAGAACTGCTCCCTGCAGCAGGTGAACCCCCTTCTCCTCACAGGATTCTCCCAGTCTGTACAGTTTCTCACTTACTGTCTCCCTCATGACTGTCCCAGGCTGTACCCTAGGAGCTTTTCCAGTCTGAGCATGTTCAGTTGCTTTCAGGATGAAGTGCTCTCCTTTCCCAGGCAAACAAGCAGCTTTTCTTTATCTAGCCACAGCACTTGTTTAACAGAAGGTACAATATGCCTCTTTTAGAGAATACACAGAAACTTATAATGTGCACTGATGTTCTTCAGGGACACTGGACATTGCACTCGAGAACTAGACAACTGGGGAAAAAAAAAAAAGTCAGTGGACCATGTGGTTTCTGAGAAACTTCAAGAAAGAAAATAGTAGTTCTGCTGGTTACGCGTGTGGTTTCCTATCAGGTGAAAGGTGAACTCACAGTGCTCAGGTTTTACTGCCCTGGAAGCACTGGTAGCTTTTTGGCAGTGGATGAAGTTCGTGAGCATTGTCAGTAGGTGTTCCTGTGTGGGAGAGGGTTTCGGGGCCTATACAGTGGACTTCCAAAATCTGGCATTACTATAAACTAGCTAGGCAACACCCCTGAGCAGAATAGTGGGAAGCAATGACTAACACTTCTGCCTATAAAGAAAGGGACTGGAAATCAGCCAGCCTGAAAGGTTAGAAGCCACTGGCTTTCCTTATACTAACTTCCATAAAATAACATCATATCAGAGGAACCTATTGGGCAACCTAGGTATTCCACTGCACCTGAGGAAATGAGCAAACAGTTGAGAAGAAAATCATGTCGGAAACAACAGAGGAACACACCATTGGATCCTCTAACACAAGAAGCCAAACTATTACTCTTAAGTTATATGCCTCTTCTGTAAAGTTCAGCTCTGATGCTGATGTGAAGTTACCGGTCAAAAGTGGAACTGGTAGAGGGGCTTTTATTTTGTCTGGATCACTAGCAAGGAAACAAATTAAGTCGGGAGGTGTTAAAACTGTCCCCACTGAGTCCTTTGGGCTCATTTGCATCCTCATCCTCAGTGACTTTCTCAGATGCTGTAATAACAATCTCATTTCCTCAAAGAAATAGAATCATGGATGAAGATACAGTTTTCATTTCTAATTTAGTGCTTAAAATCTCAGGATTAAAATGCTTTAAAGCCAGTAGTAGAGGACAGAAAGTAGCATGGCACTCTAAAAACAATGCTGACAATGGCAAAGTGCTGAATTGTTAAACCAGTCACAGATTCCCCCCCCCAATTAAAGTGCTGTCAGATGAAGGGTAATTTCCTGCTTTTCAAACTCCCAGTCAAGGATAGTCTCGTTTATTAGTGAGTGTGTCTGCTAGCATGTAGAGATTTAACAGCTTTTTCTCTGTAAATGATAGTCATGTGCAACTACATTCAAAACTGATCCTGAAAACCAGATGGTCCACAGACATTTCATTTTTCCCATTGTCTGGCTCCTAGTACCCCTGAAGAACATCAGTAAACATTATAGGAACTGTAGCAAGTTCTGCTGGCAATGGAACTAGGGTAGAAAAACTTACTGTGTTTTTTTCTTAAATATACAGTATAAAATACGATAAATGCTTCCCACTGAATTTATACACAACCAAATACTTTGATAGAAGATAGCTAGGCTTGTCGTGTTGTGGGGAACTGAAAAATAGGCACAAGGTATTTGGACTGCAGTATTAAATTCGAAAGTATTTGAAGTATAAGCTTTTCTAGTACTTAGACTTAGTTCCATTATAATCACGTCATTCTAGAAGCTGCTTTGTGGTCAAAGCATTCCTATTAAGAGAGAAATAGAGCAGGTTAAAAAAAAAAAACCCAAACCTGTGGGAGAAATAAGACTGTCATGCCTGTACCTATTCACCTCAGTAGTTGTATTTCAGCTCTTCAAGTAACTATTTATGTGTGTAGTAGAATAGTTACTATAGGGATCTTAGGAAATAAAATAGTATCTGTCTAGGAGAACTTACTGTCTGAGCAGGCAAACTAGAGAGAGCTTGTGCAGGGAAGACGAATAAAGCATACAGGAGAGGGAACAGCGAGGCAGTTGATGAATAATGTAGAAACTGTATCTAGAAGGATAGTGTAGGAATAGATGAACCTATGTATGTAGATAGTATAGATAAAGACATTTTTAGCTACCCACCAGTTATTTCCAAAGAAACATTACCATGATCTTTCAATCTATTTCACACCTTAGACCTGGATGAAGCAGCACTCCAGAAGAACTGAAAAATATGCTTATATAGGAGTATAACGAGTATCCTAAAGCAATATGATTGGTATAGAGTATGTTAGCAGCTACAGGCTCTGTGAAAGTAGTGATTTTACCTTCTGTATTGTATCTGTAGTTACTAATGCGCACAGATAAGATCTATAAGCTATGTATCTGTGCTTCTTTGAACAGGGGTTGTTCCCCTAGTTTGAAGGCCATCTTTATTCACATCATGCAATTTTACTCTTTGATTAGAATATGAACCGGGAAGTGAAATGAGGCTTTATCCTTCTTAGGAACCTGTGACTGAGTTCTCACTCTGTTTATTCTCTAAAATCTTTGTTATTTTAATTAATTGAAAAGGTAAAGACTCAAGAATCTCTCATAATGAAGCAGACTAAGCCTTGTCACTGGAGACTACTGCTAGCTATTATTGTGTAGTATATCTATTTAAAACTCCACGTCACTTAATCCCTGCAAGGCTTTTCCTCCTTGTACATCTGCAGGTTTTGGAATACTTAACTTTTTGTTTCTTACAAATCATGCAAAAAAATCTCAGAATAATATGCTGAAGGCCAAACCAGGGCAATACCTTATAAGGCATTTCATACTAGTTCCAACATGTGTCACAGAAAACATCTGTGAGTACACAGAGTGCTTTCCGCTGATCATCATAGTGTGTGAGTCAAGTCTGCGACGCTTAGGGAGAGGAGTTACTTCTTGAAATGCATATGAAATTAAAATGGATTTGAGAGAAGCTATCTTCTGAAAACTTAATTACTTCTCTGTCACTGTGAAGATCATTTAACTGGTATCTCATATATTATTTAATTTGTAGGAAAAAATATCAAAACACATAAAATTCAAACTGATGTTTAAACATTAGCAAAATGTATTCAAATATTTTGTTACGTTACCTGCTCAGGAAAATATGTTTTTCTTATTTAAAAAAGAAGGAAAGAAGAGATGTCTGAATTTGCCTTTAAAACAAAATTTGCATTTAAACAAATCGAAACCCCAATAATGTTTAGTTCTATAATGAAAACTTTTGGTTTAGGCAACCAAAACTGCAACATGACTGACTTGGATTTTCTGCTTTTAATTGCAGGCAAACCATTGGTTAAACTTTATAGTTTACAGGTGAACTCCGCCCCTGCCATGGTGCAGGGCAGGGGCGGGCAATTACATAAATGAGAATCAAATAGGTTAATTTTTAAAAAAGGTATAACCTATGCCCTTAAGGTGCTTGTAACTGAGAGCTCGATTCAGCCATTAGTGTGGTGTCAGCTACACAATTCAGACCTCAGTGAGTACTTCCTCAAAATATGTGGAGAATTTGGGACTGGAATTTAGGTTTGGGGCCCTTTCAAATTCACCATTCTTCAGAAAAGAGAGGAAGGAGTCATGCACTTCAGGGTGAAGAGAGTCTCTTGGGATTGAAATCCTCTGAAGTTAACATTAGTCTTTTTCCAATTAGTTCCTCAATGAGTTTTAGACCAGGCCAGTTCATAGTCTTTTGAGTTTCTTTATGGCTTTCTGGTAAAAGCACAATATAACAGAAGCATGATATCATCGGTGACATGCTGAGAATAATGAAGTAAGCACAGGGTTGAAAGAGGCTCCTTTCTGCTGTTTTAAGAACCGTTCCCAGCAGAAATCTTGGGAAGCTGACATCACTACCAAGGGTGCTCTGTGCAGAACTGAGTAATCATTGCTAACAGATTTTTGCAATAAAGAATACATGTAGCAAGTCCCAGAAGAAGACAGACTACACAAAGGGCTGAAACTTTGACTGGTAATTGTTACCAGCTCCTTCCTACCATCTCCTCCCACACCAACCGCTAAAAGCTAAACTTCTCTGTGGGAGCTCAGGGTAGCAATTCTAAGTATTTATTTTATTTTATTATTTTTTTTTTTTAGAAAACTAGCTTATATGCTTACACTTTTATAAATTTTAACAGATACAATTTCAACTGGCCGTGTGTTCAAGCTCTTGCTGTTCTTTTGAAAGAGATTGTCCTGTGAAAGGATCTGATGAATGCTGGGGGCGGGGGGGGGGGGGGGGGGGGGGGGGGGGAGTAGAAATTAGACTATTTATAGCTCTAGTGACTAAGCATCTAGACTGCAATACTCATACATGAGAGGAACTTCATGATGTGAGACCATCTGGCGCTCTAGGAAGGAGACCAAAGGCAGTTTTCAGTGCACATCTGTAGGCCATCAGTTCATGCATTTCCTTTCCAGAAAGAAGAGCTGCTTTTACAATAATCGCATGCTGCTGCTTTTCAGAAATGAATGTTATATTATTAGAATGCTATCCACATAGGATGCTTTGTCTATCCAGCAGCACAGTGTTTAAGGATGGGATTTAGTACTTTGAAAAAAGATTTAGAACTGAGAGAATTTGCATATGCTTTTAAAATAGAGCACAAACCAATGTTAGATGGTTATTCTTTGCATAATTTCTTTAAAGTCAATACATGTTGCAGCTCTTAATGTGTCTGTTAAAGATGACATATTAAAGATTAAGAGTCTAAAAATTGATTATTTTGGTTTCATAACATTGGAGAAGGACATGGAATGTGAGATTCCCATTCCTTTCCCTTCATCTGACTAGGTTTTAATTTTTTTAGCTTTTTAGTTTTAGTTGGATCTGCTAGATCTTATTTTGAATAGCCCAGTGGACCAAATTATGTAAGAAATAGATTGTTTCTTCCATTTGTGAATGGGGGCCTTATAAAAAGATGATAAGTAGGAATGGTCACCACTTGTCTATTAAACAGGTTTTCACTGGAAAACATTGATTTGTTTAAACAAATAATTGGCAAAGAATATATATATTTTAAAGGGTTTCTGATATCATGCACTCTCTGGTTACAGCGACTTGTCTGCTTCCTTTCTAACTCATTTGGCTTGTGGCTATGGAGCCCTGGCTTTCAGGGCTTCACATCTGGGGAACATCTGCAACATAGTATGTTTCAGGGTTGGAGACTGCTAAACTGCCAAGAAAGGTCTTAATGGTTGTAGTTCCCAAGCATGAACTTCCTCCTTCTGGTGTGGTTCTAAGGAAGTCCTGGTCCCTGGGACTCAAAATTTCTCAGTTTGTCACGTTTTCATAAGAGTGAAAGACCACAGCTAACCCTGTACTCCAGTTTGCTCCATCTTTAAAAACAGCATGCACTTCCCAGTATTTCTTCTGGGTATTCTGTTTTTCTTTGATTGTTTTAGCTATGTAATAGAAGTGGCAGAAACATCAGTCAAGTGGGAGCGCTTAGCCCTCTCAAAATTAGGAGGGAAAGATAGTTATCTTTCCACTTCATTTCTTTTTCTAATTTTTTAATTCTAGATAGTGTAGATGGAGTTCAAATCCTACTTAGTCAGATAAAAAACGTATCATACAAATAATAACTTGTGGGCAAAAGAAGATATGCTTTTATTCCACTCCTTTTAAATAGTTCCATTTAAACAGGCAGTCTGTGGCACATATATGTATATGTGTATTTATTTATGTGTACACATTGATCATATCCGGGCAGTTTTCCCATATCTTGATTCTAAATTAGTTGGAGACGAGAATTCTGTTGTTCTGAAGGATTAAGAACCTTAAAGAGGGCAAAACATTATAGTTACTTCCTAAAGACATAACATTCCATACTTTTTTGTTCTTTGCTTTTGGTATGAGAAAAACATGCACACATCGCTATTAGTAATCGAAATGTCACTATTAAGTGAAAATTCACTGTTAAGTGAAGTTCTTCTACACTTTCATCTGATTAAATAAACATGTTGAATTCCTCAGGGTTATATGTGGAGCAGGTCATCTTGAGTGCCATCACGCGGCACGTACAGGACAACCAGGTGATTGGGCCCAGTCAGTATGGGTTTATGAAAGGCAGGTCCTGCTTGACTAACCTGATCTCCTTCTATGACAAGGTGACCCACTTAGTGGATGAGGGAAAGGCTGTGGACATTGTCTACCTGGACTTTAGAAAAGCTTTTGACACCGTCTCACACAGCATCCTTCCTGGAGAAACTGGCTACCCATGGCTTGGATGGGTGTACTCTGCGCTGGGTAAGAAACTGGCTGGATGGCCGGGCCCAAAGAGTTGTGGTGAATGGAGTTAAATCCAGTTGGCGGCCAGTCACAAGTGGTGTTCCCCAGGGCTCAGTACTGGGGCCAGTCCTGTTCAATATCTTTATCAGTGATCTGGATGAGGGGATCGAGTGCACCCTCAGTAAGTTTGCAGATGACACCAAGTTGGGCAGGAGTGTTGATCTGCTGGAGGGCAGGCAGGTGCTACAGAGGGATCTGGACAGGCTGGATCGGTGGGCCGAGGCCAATTGTATGAGATTCAACAAGGCTCAGTGCCGGGTCCTGCACTTGGGTCACAACAACCCCAGGCAACGCTACAGGCTTGGGGGGGAGTGGCTGGAAAGCTGCCCGGCGGAAAAGGACCTGGGGGTGTTGGTTGACAGCCGGCTGAATATGAGCCAGCAGTGTGCCCAGGTGGCCAAGAAGGCCAACGGCATCCTGGCCTGTATCAGAACTAGTGTGGCCAGCAGGACTAGGGAAGTGATTGTCCCCTTGTATTTGGCCCTGGTGAGGCCGCACCTTGAGTACTGTGTTCAGTTTTGGGCCCCTCACTACAAGAAAGACATTGAGGTGCTGGAGCGTGTCCAAAGAAGGGCAACAAAGCTGGTGAAGGGTCTAGAGCACAAGTCCTATGAGGAGCAGCTGAAGGAACTGGGGTGGTTTAGCCTGGAGAAAAGGAGGCTGAGGGGAGACCTTATTGCTCTCTACAACTACCTGAAAGGAGGTTGTAGAGAATCATAGAATAGAATCATAGAATTGTTTTGGTTGGAAGAGACCTCCGAGATCATTGGGTCCAACTGATGAGAGAGGTGGGGGTCGGTCTCTCCTCGCAAGTAACAGGCGATAGGACAAGAGGAAATGGCCTGAAGTTGTGCCAGGGGAGGTTTAGATTGGATATTCGGAAAAATTTCTTCACTGAAAGGGTTATCAGGAACTGGAACAGGCTGCCCGGGGAAGTGGTTGAGGCACCATCCCTGGAGGTACTTAAAAGACGTGTAGATGTGGCACTTAGGGACATGGTTTATTGGTGGACTTGGCAGTGCTAGGTTAACGGTTGGACTCGATGATCTTGGAGGTCTCTTCCAACCAAAACGATTCTATGATTCTAATGAAGGGTTCTTGTGCCTCATGATAGAGCTGCTGTTCATATGACTCCATAGCCACAAACATGGTGACTATGCTTGATTTCAAAATGTCTTTTTCCAAGCTCTGCCTTTTTCCCATACCATCATGCACTGCATGATGAATGGCTCTGAGCACGTATGGAAATCCCGGAAATTGCCACACATCAGGCAGATGAGCCACACTCAGAGCATGTGCAATATTCCTTGTGTAACAACAGGAAAGAAGCAAAAGATGCAGAAGAGCTTCAGTTGCTTGGCAGATTGTTGGGCAGTCTGGAGTTGTCTACAGACTACCAGCATATAGCTAATAATTTATTAACACATTCCGTTTATTATCTGCAAAAGTAAATTCTCAGTTCAGGATTTAATCATTGTTTAAGACTAGCCATGCTACTAGATAAAGACTTTATTAAAAAGCTAACATCTTCCCCCTCCTTTATCAACACTCCTGTAGCTATCCCTCTGTATTAATAATTAAAGTTCAGTTACATGGTATATTACTAAAAGAGCCACTGGTCAAATGTTACGAGGTGTAGGCAGGTATTATAGTAAAATTTCTGTAGAGTGAAACAGGTCAGAACAATAGGATGGAGTTTGTATTTTAACATGGGTGTAATTCTGTGTCTTGAGGGGGAGGCAGAAAAGGGCAGAAATGAGAGTTTGCTTTCTGTTTCTTCCTTTGAAGGGTTGAAAAGGGTCTCCACTTTATGTAATCTATTTTGCCATGGAAAGGCCACAATCTTTTGTCCTAAGCCCTCTGGAATCTTTAAGCAGCTCTATTAGATAGACAACAATCTTAAAATTAAGTTAAAATCCTCTGTATGTGGATTTCTGTAACACAGATATTTTATACAAACCTGTATTTCTTTCTAAGCAGAAATATGCCAAGGTTTCATACCGATGCTGTTTCTGGCCTGTGAGCACTATTCTGAGCAAAATACAATGAGAGAACCCAATTCTATTGGAATAAGGAATAAGTTCACAGTGTAGCACTGAACTCCACAGCCTATTCAACAACTTTTCAATTTATTAAAGCAATAGAATGCCAAGAAAAATACAAGAAATTAAAAAACTTTTACCTATAGCAAAGAAATTACATTCATCTTTTGAAAGAGCTGTGTACAAGTTTTTTATCAGTGAGTTTACACTGACCACATTACACACACATGGTAAAGTAGTAACTAATTATGTCAGCCACTGAGTAGCAACCAAAATCCCACAGGAGTAATAACACCACTCAGAAGCACCCATCTACAGAGTAAAATCTAGGATGCTCTATATTTGGCTTTGTATCTCCCCAAGTTCATCTGTACAGGTCTTCTCCACACTGTAGTGTACTCTCTACTTTCCTGTTCCTAGCAAATCAGCTAATGGTTTTGTGGTCATTGAAACCATCCCAAAAATTTCCTCTGTTGCTTAATAGAACAGGAGATTTCAGTGAAATTCTTACCTTACCTAAAGAGGGCTTATCTTAATTCTTGATGAAAGGCAGTTTAATTCTTCAGGCTTTACCTCATGTGTTTTGTCTATTCATGCCTGACTTGACATTCAGCCAAGTTGACGTGGGGACTCCTGGGCAGTTTGCATGTTCTGCAAGAGCTCTGCCCATGAAGTGGTAGGTAGAGATCACCAAAGTGTATCACGTGCCTGGAAATCAGAGCAGTTTCAACGGGAGACTGAACCTGTCAGGGCCCAGAACATGCAGTGAGGCACTCTGAATTCTGGGACCCACGCTGTTTGCCAGTGTCATATCAAGTGTGGTTATATAATGTCATACCTTCCTGGAGCCTTCTAATATTTCATTAATCCAAGACATTGAATAAATATTAGATTTGGATGCTGCATTTACTACCAAAGACAAATGAACAAATAGACCCTCTGATCATATTCCCGGAAGAACTCCAGTATTTTGTTGGGCTGCTTTCCATATAGCCATTCAAATGGTGAAAAGCCCAAAGAACATAGTGTCTCTTTTCATGTGCTTTCAATCCCCTGTCCTGGCGCTGTGGTGGGGATTAACATCCGCAGGAAACCTCAGAATAAAGGAAGCTGATCAACTATCTGCTCAACAGCATGTACAAAACACAAGGTTCTCTGACCTTGGACAAAATCTGTCTTGATATTGGAGAATGTCAACCAGTTGCAAAGGGTTGGTGCGAGCACTCTGCTTCCCAAGATATTTCCCCAGAGCTTCTGTACTACACTGCATTCCAAGGCTTTTTTTTCTCAAGTTCTTTTGGGCTACAGACATCTCCCTGCTGTCTCAGCACCGTTTTCAGCAGGATACTGGCTAATTATCAACAAGTGAGGGTCAGAAGGAGGACAACATTTTTCCATTAAATGTTCCAAGACTTTTCAGGAGCCAGGCCCATGCATCCTAGTCTTAGGCTTATATTGCTAGGTACCACAGTTGCTTAGTAACAGTTAATGTCTTTCTTGTCTTCCTGTGCATAGCCTAGAAATGTACATTGTCACAGAGGCAGCCCACATATGTACACGGACATGATAAACAGCATTATCTGGTGGATCTTCCCTAGTATCTGAAGCACAGAACGAGATGCCACATAAAGGGGCAGCCTCTGCTTTTGTCACCTCCTGATCACAAGGCAAAACAAGAAAAGACCTCTTTTTCTTCATCCGTGTGCCTCTTGCAACTGTTAAGTCTTCATGTTGCTTGACAATACATAGCATAACCTATGCCCAGCTGTGCCAAAAAGGACTCAACATTTGGGTTTGCCCCTTACAAGATGCATCCCTCTCCCAACTCTTAGCTGGTACCCCAGTTCCATTTTCAAGTAAATTTTCATCAGGTATATTGCCTCTTGTAGCTGAAATACAAACTGCTAGTGGGACCAAGGTCTGTCTCAAAGATACAGCAAAGTTATTTTAGTCTGCCTTGCTCCATATCACCTTTGTAATATGCCTCAGTTTTCAGTCTCCACGTACGTACAGATCTCTGAACTATCAGGCTACTGCTCAAGGATGGATTTCTGGGGTGTTTTCTGCCAAATTCACTACCACTAGGTTTTCTTACTTGGGCCAATGTTACCTAGATTGGCTGCATGGAGAGATCTGTAGCGCTTCACTGCCTTGCATATCATACTCACTGTGTGGCCTTTCCCAGTGAAGCAGTAATCTATCTGGGTGGTTCTTTCATCCCTAAGTTATTGATCTCAAAAGTTTTTGCAGTGGCTTCAGAGTTAACTGTACTCCATTTTTAAGAGGACTTCCATATGTCCTGTAGTGTCTCCCAGTGCTACAGCAGGGACTTTGGCTCTCGTGGCTGCACAAACAGAGCAGAAATTGCTGGTAGTTCTCTCCCTAGAACTGCAATGTTTTGCAAGACGTTGCTATAATTGCTAACAGAACTGGTTTTCCTGCAGTTTCTGCTGGAATTGCTGCTAGTTATTAGTGGCTTTTAAAAATTATTCGTAGGATTTGTTATTAATGGTTGCAGTTGTTGCTTCACCAGAATCTGCTAGAGTTGTTTTTGCTGCTCCTTCCCCTTTACTGCATCTTCTGGATCCATGTTTTCCCACGGCTGTATCGTTCATGTCTGCCATTACATACAGGTAACCCAGCCCAAGCAATGTTTGTCATGGCTCCAACAGAAAACTTTGTCTGTATTGCTAGTCAAATCAAAGAGAATGGAGTGATTTAGCCCACTGCATGGCAGCAGCGGGGGGGTGGGGGGTGCAGGGGTGTCTTTTCAGGCATTTATACCCGTTAGCCAATCTGGGGTCTAATAAGGAGGGAACAAGTCTTAGTGCCTGCCCCGATACCTAGCTCCTCTTGCACTGCTCCTACTACAGGTGAAGATGGCCATTCCGGAGGGCTGGGACCTTAGCCAGCGCTTGGCAGTGTCTGTGTGCTGCTCCTGTCCCATCAGGCATCTCCACTTTACTGCATTTGGAGAGGTCCCGTACGCCCTGCTGCAATCCTCACAGTTATGGTGCCCCAATCGCTTAATTTTTCATGCGCAGAGGAAGTATTTTGAAATCTCGGTTGTTGATATATTTAGTAGAGGACATCACTGTATAAACTTCTGCTTGTTAAAAACTGAGCTCCCATATATACAACAAAGGCAAATAAGCAATAAAAATCAGCTGTCTAGTAGTAAGAAAAAGATGATAGCTGACTCAACAGTCACACAGATAACAGTTCCAAAAATCAAAACAGGGTTTCTTCTTTTCCAAAATAGTTGGCTTTGAGTACAAACTTCTAATTAAACAACTATGATTGCATCACTTTTGAGCATAAAAATGGATTTTTAGTCAAAAGAAAACTTGATTTATTTACATAATGATCTGTCTTATTAATATTTACAGATGTCCACATAATTTTAATATAGAAATATCCAAACTATTATTTCAAACACAGGCCCTAGTAAGTTTGTAGTTATTTTAATTGGTTTCATTAATTTAGTTGTCACTTGTGACAATTTCTGTCACATTAATTTTAAATGTGTGTAACTGAGTAGATGTTTGGAGTGATACACCAAGTACACAGATTGACATAGACCTGTTGAACACAGTTGGCATTTCTGTTTCCAACAGCTAGTTTTCAGTTTTCCCAGGACATTCTACCTCCTCCTTGTAGAGTGGTTTGGCCACGATTTCTAATTGCATGAGTCAGATGTTCTTCCTTTTCCACAGCCTCCCACTTTGATATCAATCTTTTCCAGATTCATGGAGCAGAGAAATATAAAGCACTTGAGAACTGAGTGATGTGATGAAAAATACTAAATTTAAAAACTAATAATTTTTTAACCTCTGAAAGCGAACTGGCTAGTCTGTGAATTGAAAGTGTACAACTACCAAAAAGCAAACACCAGGTATTTTTTTTATACCAAGGGATTTTCTTTCTGTGGAATATGACTTTTAATTTAAGAAACTTTCCAGTCATCTTCTTGGCATAGATTTTAAGCCACAGATGAGACATTTAATTAATTTGTTCTATTCCCTAGCACACAAAATTCCAGTCTAAAAAAAAAAAAAAAAACCCCCAAAAAACCCTCTAATGACTCCCTTGCATCAAATAGACAGACTTGAGGGGCCAGCAGTGAAACCAGCTGCATGTAAGTTTCTTTTCCCACACTGGTAAAAGGAAAAACTTAATGATGGACAAATTATTATGGTAGAATGTGTTTCCACTAATACATGCAGCAGGCGTCTGCTTAAAAGAAAGCTGAACAAAACAATTTGATTCCTCCTCCTACCAGCTACAGGGCCAACACTTCAGCTTGTTATTTTCTTAGAAACCCACCTTCACTGAGTTTTCTTAACCATTGTTAGCTCAACCACAGTTGTGAGTAGGTAGAGCCAGTCAATACCAGGAATGTGCTGATTTACTGCAGCTTTATTGCAAATAGAAACCAGATAAGTAACAAGAAGATAGTGCACTAGCAGAAATTATTTTGAAAAATGAGGGGTTTGGCATCCAGTGATATTTTTTCAACTTCTTTAAATATACTATCCAAATAGAGACTTGGAAATAGGTAGGTGGACTGATAAAGTCTACTGCAGAAAAAAATGGCTAGCTTCTGACCTGTTTTGCTTGTGTCTGTTCTGGTGAGCTTTCATTGACTTTTACCAACGTTTTTCCATCAACGTAGTCTACAAAAAGTTTTTTCTTAGCATCTGAGTTTTGCATCAGCACAATTTCTTTCTTTCTCTTGTCCTGTCTACCTCTGACCTCCCACAATGGTTACTGCTGAGAAAAAACAACCAAAAATTGGTTTCTTGGAGTGTTGAAAACACCATACCGTAATAAGAATACAGAAAGACAGGCAGTCTTGTATGCTGGATGAAGAAGTCTGCACAGCTTCTGCTGTCTTTACAAACTACTGAGTCTTGATATTTCTTGATTTTTGTTACTTGTTACTTGATTTGTTACTTTTTTGAAATTTTTTTCCCCACTTTTTGAAAAATACCAAAGTATTTACACATGTAAATTAAATTAATGAAAATTAGTCAAGACTGCAATTTCATGGCTGCAGAGTAGTGGGATCATGTGATCATGTGCAGAAGTAAAGTAAGAAATGGCATTTCTATGGTGGTGGAGGAACTCCTAAAGGTCTTCATTCAGAAACTGAAAAAGTGATAGCTAGCAGTGGAGAGCACAACACTGCCTCAGGAAGCCAAGCCCCACCAACAGGCTAATGACAGTCATCTGTCTCAAAATAAATAAATAGTTGCTGCAAGGTATTATGGGATGTACAGTGGCAGACTTGGGCTGCGCAGGCATAGCTATGTCCATGTTGAGCTTACCCACACTACTAATAGGCCTGTGTGACAGGGTAGAAGGTACATAAGTGGTTTCTTCCCAATGCTAGCAAATCCACCCAGAGCCCATGTGTGAGCGCAGACTCATGTTCAAAGAGTCTGGATACAGAGTTTAATTATAAACACACACTTATGTTTAAAACACTGTATAAGCAGAGTTCTCAAAGTGTAGACAACATGTGGATAAATGTTTATACCTAATAGATGCTGCTTCAGCAGAAGACAGTATAATTCCCACAAACAAACCCTATGCAAAAAGCCCATGAAAACCGATTCATGCCTTCAAAGTCAACAGACTAGGCTTTCTCAGAACAAATCTCTTGAGTTGAGAGTTCTCTGAATCTATAACATTTGCGTTAGCAAAAATGTGCTGAATGTCACAATACCACGTAAAGACAGACATCCTATAAGCAATCAGGCTCCAGAATGTCTGACATGTAGATATCCTCAAACACTACCTGAAATAATGCTCAGAAATGAACAAAAAGAATAAATGCCAGGCATTCTTTATGGTTTGCATCATCAGGCACACATCTTAGGCTTTCATTACTAAATCACATAGCTTAAAAATTTTGTAGTAGCTTAGAAGAAGAAGAATACATGATTAATTACAATCTCAATGTTGAGGCCATGACTGTGCAAAATGTCTGCCTGTATTTGTAGTGTTGTTGGCCAAACTGAGTGCATGGTAGCTGCTCTCTCATTTAGTATTCTGTATCTTATTCTTTGCATATTCTGGGCACTGAATAGTTATGCATATATTATTTGCTAATCACAAATGTTTTTCCTGTGTTAAACTTAAAACTGCTTGTGTATGTGATCCAAGCCAGACCTTAATCAAGTTCCCAAAGGAGAAAATCTTATGCATCACAATATTGTCTTAGTTATACCATCTTATACCAAATTTGCATATGCTACAAAAAGGAATTAAACAGTCTCCTAAACCAGAGACTTACAACTTCTGACCAACATCAAAACCCAAAGCACTGAAATTCCTTGAGAAATACTGTGGTTTCCATCACAAGTATAAGCAAATATGACAGTCGGAAATGCTTTCGGGAGGATAATCACTTTTCATGAAGTCACCATCACAATTTTGAAATCTTGGTAGGTTCAAAGAGCTCAAAGATATAGTTAAATGCATATTGTGCATTTAAAATCAAACCCCAATTTTAACTTTTCGAGCTTTCCTTGCCTCTGAACCCAAACTAATTACCTTCAAGTAGTTCAGCACTGTAATGATTGCAGATGATATTCCATAAAGTACTTCTTCATTGTGGTAGTGTATAGTAGGAAACTATGAGACATACGGGTATTTAGTATTCTTTCCCTACTACCAGACTCACTAACAAGGAGCATGTGTTTATATTTGTTTTTATAGTTCAAGGTATTTTGGAGAAAGCAAACCAAAGTAATTATACCAATGACTATCTTTTTTTCATCTGAGAAACACTATAAAGGGAAGGTGGCTCTCTAGGTGATACTGTCTTTCATTCTCGGATAAGGAAACTGGGTCACAAGGAGTTAAGTGCCTTGGCCAAAGCTCCCTGCAAACTTTATCTGCCAGTTCTGCTGACAGCTATGGTGCATTTGTTTATATTGATAAACATATATATCTTTATAGCTGCTGTAAGGATATGGCATATCTTTTGCATATTTGCTCTGCTGAAATGTACTTGTGAGAGCCGTGATCTTTTCTCACAATTTTGTAAAATGAATGTCCCATGAAATAATAATAGTATTTGATTGACTGTAGAGACACATCAAAGGAAGCGGTGTAAAGTAATGTGCATAACAAGCAAAACTTCTGGGTCAGCTGAGAAAAGCCTTTGGCAAATGGATTGAAATCATCAAATACATGTTGATGTAGAGATTAGACAAAGTTTCTCTCAAATATATTCCATTTGTGTAAGAGACAGTGGCTAAAGGTTATATGACTTCAAAAGGTACTCTATTAAAATGGAAAAGTGTATTCTCTTATTGTCACAGCTGAACATATCCCAACTTTAGCTGCTGTTTAATATTCTAGTAATGCAGATTTCACTGCAGTTTCTGATAAATGTTAGAGAATTAATTTCACATTTTTATATACCCACCTTGAGGGTGTTTAGAGGTTATGTACTCAATAGCATACTATCATAGCTTCCACATCTCTGTGTGTTTCTGGACACCTTTAATCATGGAAATGTTTAACCAGCAAAAGAAATAAGACCTGGAAGATCACCTGAGTGTTACAGATTCTTATTGTTACACTAAGATCTGTTTCCGAGGTAAACAAATTTTCATCTCTCCATTCTAGTGTCCTAAAGATAACTGTTGTAGTCATGTCAATATTCATTCACAAACCTGTGTGAATAGATTTTTAAAACCCCAACTTTCACTTTACTGCACTTTATCAACTTTGATGGGAATTTAGGGTTCTCAAAGAATGCAGAATTAAGACATGGAAGGTAGATAGAAAGCAGTTCCTTTTGATTTCACTGTTGTTTTTCTGTATTGGGTTTTCTTGTCTGTGACACAAAATTAAATATTTTGGTATTTATTTCTGTCTTGTTACCAGTAGGCATTAAACTCTAAAATGTGTCTGTAATGCAGGTTGGTTGTACAATCTTTTATGTTTAAGATATTATATTTAAAATATAGGACATATGAACAGTAACATGCAGAAATTTTGTCATGTATATAGCAGTATGTATATGTATTGCTATATACATATGTATACATATGCATGTCACAGGCATATACATATGTGTAAATATATATGTACATGCATAGTTAGCACCACACAGGAAAAAAAGCTTAATTTCAAATTATACCTCTTCTTTCTAAGGAAAGAGTACTGCTCAGTGCTAAGGAATGTAAGTGTCCTATTCATAGCAATTTCAGACACAGCATTTAGTATAACCATATGGAGACATAACAAGCAAAAAGAACTGGAAAATATTTGTATATTTATTAAGTGCCAATAAAGCTGATAAAAAGCACGACTGCCACAGACATTATGCAACACGGAGTAGTAAGATCTTCTGTTTCTAGAGGATGTGGTCTGAAAGAATACCACATAGTTTGGAAGAGTTAGAGCAGAATTTTTTTAAAGGGGTAGCATTACTCAGCAAGTTTCATACATAGGAGTCAAGTCTCTTTCATTTCCTTGGGGATTTTAGATGTTGAGTTTTAGCTGACTACAGAGAGTACATCGTTCATGTTTCGTTGTTAAATTGTGGAAAAGACACATTTTGGAGAAAAAAAGCAAAATAATAATAACAACAACAATAATAATGATACCGTGAACTATTTCACTTCTGCAGTTTAAAATAATTTAGAAATGTGATTTGTCCCATGGCAGAGCAGATATTAAAGGTAACCCTTCTGCTAAGCAGCTGGAGAAGGGGAAAAGGAAAATGGCAAACTGTTCAATCAACTTTGCCACAAAGAAAAACAGAGCATCAGGCTACAGTCTCTTGCCTTGTACAATGGTGCAGTCAAGACAATTTTTGGCCCCTCAGAAATGTTGCCACTTGACACAAGTCACTTAAGACAGCAACCCATTTTTTGCCAAGTGTTTCCAGGGAGGATCTTGGGACAGAGCCTGTTGCCACTTGCTCTATGTGATTTCTTTCTTTCGCCTTCCTCTTTATCGTTCTCTGGGCACAGAGCCAAGGTCTGGGCATGTCGACATTTCATAGCCTCTCGGCTGTGCTGCTCCTTACTCCCGCCGCACCCTGGTCCCCATACCTGTGCCTGTCCTGGCCCAGCTCGTTAGCATCTGCTGGGCCTGGCAGCCCTACCCTGAGACCCTGAGCCTCAGCATGGGCCCATGCTTCAGAAGCGCTGCTGGGGACTATCTTCTCTGTAGCCGTGCCAGGGACTCGCTATATTTTTGGCCCATCCTGGTGGCCCTCCTCAGCCCCAAGCCCCACAGCTCTGTGCCTGCCCCACATCTGAAGTGGTGCCATGAGCTGCACCTCCTTATTATGCTCAAGGTTCATTCTCATGGTCCTCCCTCGCCTCGGGTCTCACTCCTTCACGCTTGCCTTGCCCCTGGAACCCTGCCCTGCTATCTGCCTTCTCACCACACCTGGTTCCCATCATCCTCCCAGCCCCTAAGCTTTACTCTACCATGTCTGCTCTGCCTCCAAAACAGCGCTGGGGCCACAGCTCCTCAGGGCTGCCCTGCCTGTCCTACCACCTCTCTCTGCCCAAGGCCCTGAAGCTCTCTTCTGCACCCCTACTGACACCACACCTCATCCCAGTACTCCAGACTGTGTCTCCCGTCTTCTCCCTTTCCACAGACTTTGAGCTCAGTCCCACAGTCCTATGTCATGACTGCTTGGTGGCATATATAAAATTGAATACAGACACTGCCCATACCTCACTAATTTGTGGTTTATTCTCTTCAGATGAACACTGCGTTTATGCTTTACTGGGTGAAGTAATCTAAATGTTGGTCTGCCAGATAGGCATGAAATGAACTACAGGACAAGGTTTCAAGTATCACGACTCTCAGATGGTTCCCAGCATGGCAGGTCTCTGCACTGACCCGTTGTGGCTCACTCCTTAGCTTCTGCAACTGACTTCTGGAATACCATGTGCTTACAGCAGTGGTAGGGCATGTTGCCACTGACCTGGGAGAAGAAATGCTTCTATAGGGCTGAGAATCGGGTGAATAAGCCCTTTATAGCCTTAAGGAAGGGTTGCAGTCTGTTCGGATGGGCAGGAACTACCAATACTTTAATTTTGCTGCTTAAGGTACGTTGGCATCTTTGGCTTAGGCCAAATCTGGCACAGGGTTACACTGCCAGGGTCACAGTTACATCCCACAGCCAAGAGGAACCGGCAGTGGCAAAAGTGTGGGAGCAGGAAAAAGAAAACAGGAACATTGAGAAAGTCATGCAGAAATTAAGTATGTTATGGATAGATTGTCATAAATGTATAGTTACTCATCCCCTTGCTGCATCGCAGTACCTGCAATTCCAAACTGTGCACAGCCAACTCCTTCAGGAAGCATCCCGTGTGCTCCCCCTGAAATGCTCAGCCTGTGCCCTGCCACCACAAGAGAGGCCAAGGCGGAGTCAGTGGTGGGCTGTAGGAAGTGCCATGTGGGCTTCAGTAAGGCTCTAGTTGGACCAGGTCTAGTTGGACCTGATGTCCTTCTCGCTCTACCACCACGACTTCTTTGTACCCCAGTTTGGTACAATCTATACAGGTGGGAGTTCCCTTGATTTAAATACGTTCTTTTTAAGATAAACTTCTTCCAACAGGGTTGAGAAAGAAGAACAAGAGCTGTCACAGCCATTAGACTTGTCAAAGAGGGCTGCAAAAAGTAATGGAGAAAGAGAGTCAGGAAAGAGCAGTGGAAAATAGAGCTGAGGGTATGAAGAAGGGCTTTTGCTTTCCGGACACATTACTAACAGCTAAAACCAAGTGAGAATTACAAAAGCACATGATTAAGTATTTTCTATGTTGTACTCTTTATGGCCTGACATTCTTAGCCCTAGGCTGAGTCCACTGATAACTGTGGTTATCATTATTCCTAAGCTACAAGCACTCACACTACAAGAGATTTGTCTCTCTGAATTTCATCTTGTCATTATGGCATTAAGTAAATTTTACATATTTCTACCTTATTTTCTTTCTTTTTTTCTTCTGTCTGCTTAAGTAAATGAAAGTGTGAAGTCCTTTCTAGTTTCAGATTTGACATCGTAACCCAGAGAGTTCTCAAATACTATCTAAGCACATACATTTTGGATCATCAGAAGAAAACAAAACCGTCTTATTTCTGGCAATAGGGTCCCTGACCCTGACATATACCAGAAAAACAAACACTCTGTCTTCTCATCTTGTTGTGGTATGTCCCTATGTCACTTTAAATCACTAGTGAGGATTGTCAAATCAATTATTAGGGTCTGAAATGCAGTTCCAGTGGTGTCTGGATCCTTCCTAATACATACCTACAGTTAGAGTCTTAAATCTCAAATGCAACTCCACAGTTCCTTCAAACTCTGAGACTCATTTGGCAGAGAGGAGTTTCAGTTAAGTTTCAGACTACATAGACTTTGAGAGAGAGTAAACAATATGTTTTTATTTTACAGAAACATGTCTGGAGTGAAAATTTCAGTTTTTCTTGTAGTATTTTGTTAGTGCATTGAGAACATTTTCGTATTAACAGAAGTATTTAATAAATGTTTAACTCTCAAAATACTTCGGTTGCAGTTTATTAAAACAAAGTAGATCCATGTCAACTCACCCAGTAATGCAAAAATCAGAATGGGGAATGCCATCATTAAAACATATATTATATTTTCATCACAAGTGAAATACTGACGTTTTCATAGAGTTCTGAAAAAAACAAGTGCCAGAATGAAAAAATACCATATTTTGTCATCTTCAGTCAGAAAAAAACACATTGAAATATTCGTGAATCAAAACATTTAATATCCGTTTGCTTACATTTCAAGTTGATTCCAAATGCAACAGTATTCCCTTCAGTGTCTTCAGGGAGACGGAATTTGAGGAGTTTCATGTCCCCATTCTCTGCATTGTCTAGTAAAACTCTATTTCTTAAAATGCATCACACAAGTATGTCAAAGGGGATCGCCCTTTGCAAGTTTCACCAGTTGCATCCTGCAGGTAATAGCACTGGCTCTGACGCCAGGGATGAATTTGGCATTGCGTCTTCTGCAGTGAACCAAGTACCATAGGGACTGACTTACAAAAATATCTTGTTAGTTTGGAAAGTCATTTTTGTCCTTGCTGGAGAAATACAACTTTTCAGAAGTCAGCATTACTTACATATGGTTCCTCAAGCCTCACTTCTCATAGAGTGTTCAGATAATAATGTCCTGCTAATGGCAAAGCAGATAACGACTGTGATCGTCCTTAGTGTATGTCTGAAAAGAGGCTGTATCTTATGTTTGTTATTCCATCTTTTCCACAGCACCAGCTCCTCCATCTGAGACATCTTCTATGTCTGATTAAGTTAGTCAAGGCAATGACTCAATTTTGTTATGACTTTTTAAAGGCTACATACATAACATAATATAAACATTTTGTATTTACTGCTAATCATCATTCATCAAGTTGTTATTTTTGGCAGTCATGATTTTTTCCCATAAACACTTGCATTAAATTGAACAAGGCTGGCCTCTGTATAGTACAAATGAAGGAAAGTTAATGACTTCTCTTTTTTCCAATTTTATGGTTTTACTTTGTTTTGTTTTAATTTTAAACCATGAACAGGAAAGACTGGAGCAGCTGTTTTCTAAAGAATATACTTTAGAGATGATTGTTAAGTAAATATTTTTGTTGTGTTTAAAAGCCTTGAAGATACTGCATAGCTCCTTACTGCATTATTTACAGTCTTTCAGTCTAATTCACTTCAGACATTTTTATGCTGTTTCCTAAATCAATCAACAACTATCTGACAGAGGGAGTAAGATGATTACTGACAATTCTGGGATGGAATAGCTTCATAACAGTAAATAGTAGAATGGGAAAGAAAAAGATGACTAGGGTAGTTCTAGGAACCAGGAATAATCTGCAGGATAATGACAGAACAATATTTTGGCTATCAAAGAGATAGCCTGGGTAAGTGCTGAAAACTTGATCAGATCACCTTGGTCAAAACTGGTCCAGACTCAACTTTAGAGAAAGTACTGGCTTTCTGGTGAAGAAGGAAGGGGCCATTTCACCAATTAAAATTTTTGCTTCTGTGATTTCGGTGACATCATTGATACCAGACATGGACCATATTATATGTCTGCCTTCAAGATACAGGGTTTGCTCCTGCCTGTTCATTTTAGCATCCTCTTAAAGCCTTAGAGCAGAACAAGTAGCATGGCAAGTTCACGTTATACAGTTCATGAAATGTATATTCAGTTAGAGTATCCAAGGTTACCAGACTTTGGGCCAGACCCTCCATTTTCAAAGTACTATGGCTTGGGGGAGATGGAGCATGAGGAATGGTTATCTGCTCCCTTCCAGACAGGCAAAGTCAAGCCCTGGAATATATTCTGGGGTCCCTTCTCTGTCTCAGAGGGACCCTTGCAGCAGAAAAAACACTTGTCTTTGTACTCTGCCCTGTCATTGCACAGATGAGCGTAGAATCTATTCTAGACTGGTGTTTGCAGCCTTTTCTGGTAAGGTGGCTGCCTGACTGCATTGAGGAAAAGCCACTATGTAACCCACTATTATTTGGTATTTTGAGGGAAGATAAATAAGTGAAGTACTTATTGTTTGGCTAAGCACAGTGTTATTGCTTTACAGTACTATGGCTTAGCTGTTCTACACATATTAATAAAAAATACAGAGGATATAGACATAATGTGACTTTTGGGCCCTGTGGGAGCTGTGGACAGTCTATGTTTGCTAGGAAGCACTGACACAACTCTGCCAACTGTGTGCACTGCTGCACATGTATGAGCTGGACAGAGGAATAATCTTTTTGCAGTCATTTTTCATCTTACCTTCTGATGTCTTGCTGACCTGCAGTGTCCCTGAGTAACAGGCTGGTTCCTGCCAGCCTAGAGTTCAACTTGCCGTACAGGCATACACACAAGGTTTATTTTTATTAGACTTTACCAACTATATTTGTCCACTTCATCTCTTATTACAGCTGGTTTCAGTCAATTGTAACTCTTGTAAAAATTCCAGCCTGGCAGTTTCAGAGACATTTTCTGCCTGTCCAACAGGCTGTAACAACAGGGCTATGCCAATTCAGACCACCTGGATTGTGCAAACTCCATCTGATGGGCCTGCGAATAGGGATGAGTCAGTCTCTATAACCCATTTTTCCTTTATCCACTTTTCCTTTGTTTTCTCTTTCCCAAATTTGGTGTAACAGGCTAAAAAAGATGTAGTAAAACACAAAAGGAGTATATTAGAAACAACAACAACAAAGTGTTGCATATTCTATTTTCTGTCTTCCTTATACTGCTTCCTTTCAGAAGAATGAAACAAAATAATGAATCTGCCCATCTCTCATTGTGCCTGGCCCACTCGTTTCTATGAATCAAAGCATAGACGGGTAGTTTTGCATTGCCTGTTCATCTGTCCATTGTCTGCTCATATACCCACCCCTAGCTACTGCTGTTTCAGCTGTTCATATTCATACTGAAGGTTCACAATATTTTGACCTAACAATTTGCTTTTCAGTTTAGAGAATAATGCAAGGTGAATGTGGCCATGTAGTGTGTACTTGTGGTTACCAACTGGTTTGCTACATTGGGTTTCAGGAATGCCCTGAAACGGTAAGGATCTGGGCACCTGTATCCTCACAGTACCATTACTTTCAGGTTAAATGTACGGTCGCGGTGTAGTTGTAAACAGGCATATATATCCCTGGAAAAGTTGCTGGTGAGTGGGTAGGCCTGAGTCAAAATATGTTAGGCATCAATGATGAGTTTTAATATAGTTTTAACTATTAGTTATTTAACTATAGTTTTTAACTATTAATATAGTTTTATTTAACAGGCTCTGATATTATTTTGTCATTGCTGTTTAAACACAGATAATTCAGGCAATTACCTCTGCAGTGTTAGTAACTATTGACAATCACGTACTCATTTGTGCTGCTACCCATATACCAATCAGATTTTAAAAAGCACAGGGCAAATAATTCATATGATTTTTATTATCGGCAAGCTGAATATATAAATTAATCAATTTCCCTTGTTCATGTTTGCATCCATTTTATGTGCAAGAACACTTCAGCATTTCAATTTACCAGTGCAGAATGTGTACTATGAAACTGTCTGTTCAGTATTTCTTCCATAAAAGTTTTCAGACTCTTATTATCAGAAACGAACAGTAACATATATTTTGTTCAGCCAGTCACAGTTGAACAGACAACTTGGGTTTAGAACTGGTCATCAACAAAGTAAAAAAAAAAGCAAAAAAAAAATGTATTGGTTGAATAAGTCAACATTAAAAAAAAATTGTCACTGGCATTTCATAAACAGAAGAAAAGGCTGAATCAGTCAAAGAAATCATTATTCAATCAGCTTCATTTTAGGAGGAAAATGTATACACAGTAACTACTGTTACAGATGGTGAGTATCTCAGAAGCTATTATTATATGGTCTGTACTCTGAGGCCATCAAAGACTGGATGGCATTGGTAAATAACAGTATGCCTAACTCAAAGTCCCTGAATCAATATGCACAAACCCCAGAAAACTGGGACAGTCTGACAAAGGTGTCTCCCTCCCTGGAGAGGTTTGAGCATGAGATGCGACAGCTACAGAATTAATTGCTTGAGACATCAGGAAGGACAGCAAATATCAGCAACCAATGTATCTTCTTCCAGATCTTACTTTCCCCTTTACCACAATGAGCAATGACAGATAAGAATAGTATTGAACGCCTGCTTTTGGTTTTGTCCCCAAACCTTACTGTTCTTTTGTTTAGTATTTTACAATCTTTCTGAATGTTTCTGAATAGACAGACAGGATTTGGTCTGTTTCTATATTTTGCCATTGAAATAATGACTAGAAGTGAGACTCATGAGATTTCTAAATTATTTCTGTTTGTATTATAAGTAAGAACAAAGAAAAAATAGCAGGAGATTGTGTGAGAAAGTTCGCTGTCTAGGCTTACAACGCCTGTTTCCTCCCTGATGACCCAAGCGATTAAGACCATTGTCCTGAGGTCTATCTCTCCTCTCTCCCTCCCTCTCCCTCTCCTTAACTTTTCTGGTGCACAAGCTTTTGCTTCTCACCTTGGAGCTTCTGAGACATTGGTGGTTTTGTTTTCTATATCCCACCAAATTTTCTGTATTACACCTAGCACTGTTTGCCACATAATATATATTAACGGAATCTAAAGAAGAATGGACAACTGCATGAAAAATAAAACTCTTCAGCCAGTATTAAAAAGCTACTTCACTGATCAGTAGAGGGAAGGAAGTGAGATTTGCACATGAGGATTTCTAAATTACAAAAACTTGCGACAAATGTGAGTATGAGGAATAAGGAACTTCCTTCCAGTTATCAAAATTACAGATACTTCCAGAAATCTGAAGTGTTCTAGAATACTAAAGTACCAGCATTGTGTTCTCATGGCAAAGCCTGAAAAGTGAGCTGCAACATGAAAGACATGACTAGTGGCTTGATTTACAAACATATTAACAGAAGACCTTTAAAAATAGGGTACAAAGAAACACACTGCCTTGTCCACACTGGCAGCGTCCTATGTTTGGAAAATAAGTATCTTCATGCTTTTAATTTTAAACAAAGGCTTTAGGGAATTCCACAGTAACAAGAAATGAAACATGAAGTACAGCTTGTTAATATGCATAAAAAAAACTTGCAGCTACTTCCCACAGATCTGATCAGGTGCCATTTAACAGGCTACATCCATGACGTGCATTGTTAAACAATGGCTGAAACACGATTTACTTTGGACGCCGGCATTTGCTTCATAACTCTCTTAGAAGAAGAGTGATAAGTAATGTAGACCACGTGTTAAAATTCTTTGGGTTATAGCTATTGTCCTTTTCAAAGCATCAGATACACATACGTTATATACTTCTCTGGGACTGTGTCTCAGTGAGAATGGAAATTGCATTGTTCTGTAGAGAGATGACATACAAAACTATTGGGTTTATTAATGATTTTCAAAAGTATTCAAGGAAATTTGGCTCCAGCTGTGACTCCCGGGGATGTGAATGTTGAAGCTTCTTTGCAGATGGCTGATTCCTGGGGGAAACATATCGCAGTTGAATGTTTTTATTCAGATTACACTATCTAAAATAAATAGATTCGGGTTTGACGCCTATTTTCCTAGTACAAAATTGAATATTTGATTTTTTTTTTAAGAAATCAGCTGGAAATAGGAAAACTGATGTACACTAGCCACTATTTTTAGAACTTCGGCAGAGTAGTATCAAAGTTATAACTTACATGCAATATACATATTTTTCTCCTTACACTGAGTATGGTCCGTAGCAGACCGTAATCAGATGAATATAATGAACAAAGCCATTTGTGGCAAAGTTAGCTTGCTTTTTATACATAGATCTGAGAGTGCTTTATACGAGCAGATGAACACAGCTGCTCCCAGTTTACTAAGCAAGAGGCAGGAGTGAGGCATGGAGAGGTGAAGACACTTGCTTGACAGCAGTGAGTGAGGCACAGAAGAAGGCAGAAACTATCCAAAGGCCAGATCTCTACATACGACTCCAATCTTGCAAATTTTCCCTGCAAGAATGAGCAAGCAAATTAATACAAACAAATAATCATTTGGGCACACTGGGAGTGCAAGTTGCTGGTATGTCCTGGTGTGCTTCAAAATACTCCACTTTCAGCAATAGCACCTAGACCACTTCCTGACCTAAGGGTTTCCACGGATTCAAAGAAAAGCCAGAAACAGAGCAGAATCACCTTTTGCTTCTAACTCTCCTAGAACAGTTACTTACACAAAACAGAATCGAATTTAAAATTGTTTTTGTTATGACATGTTATTTATTTTCTGAGCCAAGTGTTGACAGAAAGCTGGATTACTACTAGCTACACAATTGACTATTTAAATACAGAAATTTGAAGAGTAAAGTTCACAGGTCAACAGGGTGAAGAGTGGTAAACTGTATGACTAAGGGTTTGCATGATTAGCCCATAGATGTTACTTTTGTCTTATTCCTACAAATACCCTTTACTGGTAGACAGGAAGGACTATGGGAATTCCCAGACACATGCACATCCTTTCAGTGTTATACACTTTACTAAGTTAGTGTTATCAGCAACATTATGTTGTGCAAACATGTTACGTGAACAGGAAACTATTATATTGCCATTGCTCAGACTACTTCAAATTTTAGTCACTAGAAAGAGGGTCAACATCCTCTTTTCAAAGTATCTTTTCATTATTAAACATACAGTGATTGCTGCAAAATGTTGTTTCCTCAAATAGCTGCTCAAAGATATTTTTACCTTCCATCAAGTGTTTTTGTATCATACATTACCTAATAGTTTACTCCACTGTAATGATACACAGATACTAGGAAAAATGTAGCTCTTGTGGGAACAGCTAGTAGAATGATAACTCTTTTTATTGCGTGAATATTATCAAAATACAGTAGCTATCCCATAACTTTACCAATAATGTGACGGACTAGGAATACTGCTGTCCTGTTGTTTAATCACAACAGATGAGTAACACTCCTTGGTTTATGTGCAAAGATTAAAATAAATCAATACTGCAATAATATCTAGACATTTATGTACATTTTTCTTTACATAGGTCTCAATGTCTACTACAAAAGTAATACTGTATCTCATTTTACCTAACACCACAAAAACATTTTACAAAATAACATTGCTTATAAGCTGCATTAGGATTCTGTAGTAAGCATTATAACCAGAGTGATGAGTTGTTATTACAGAAGCAGTGTTATTACTTGAAAAGAAGTCTCAGAAGAATGCAGTTCTTAAATCTAATCTTAGAAATGGAACAAAATTAACTTTAGTGGCAATACTACAAAATTAGTGAATATTGATCTTACTGCTATTACAGGAAAACTGTTCCTCCCTGGAGGTATTCGAAAGATGTTTAGGTGTGGCGCTGGGGGATATGGTTTGGTGGTAGACTTGGCAGTGCTAGGTTAATGGTTGGACTCGATGATCTTGGAGGTCTCTTCCGACCAGAATGATTCTATGATTCTACGATTCTTTCACTTTAAACTATCAATGGAAACACTGACGCAAAGTGATTAAAAATTGTATGAAACTACGTATTGATACCTGAAGTACTGGGAGGCAAATGGATGGAGCCCTGAAACAGAGTAGGGCTGGCCAATGACATGGAGCTGTGAGGCTTCTGTTTTTAGAATCTAGCTGCTCTCTCTAGCTGAACTTCATGCGTATGTGCAGGATAAGATCTTACGAGAGAGTCTGATATGTAACATGTAACAATATTCTATTGTCTTTTTGGATAACGGGGAAAATTAAAATGTCATGGAAAAGATTTTAGATTTCAGAGTTCCTCTCCCTGAAAGAGTAGCGTATAATGTTGGATCCCAGGAATTCTTAATAGAGTTGGAATTATTTCTCTAGCTATTCAACATTTAATTAGGGTTTGCAGAACTGGACCACTGTTCTTAGCAAATATTTCAGCTATTGGACTCTTATCCTGTAAATAGCTGTGCCTATAAGGATGACTACAGAAGTCCTGTGAGTTAGAGCTACTCATCTGAGAGAGTTTCTCATATGTGGCCTTGGTGCTGATTCAGTATAACTTTAATGAAGATGAATAAACTGTTTACGTAAGTCATGCCATCACATATTCTGTAACACTGCCACTGACTGCTGGTTCCACGGCTGCATTCCACTCACTGTTGATTTTCTTTTCATGAGTAAGTAAGGTGAAACTTTAATTGAGCAGGTAATTAATGAGAAGTGTCTGTAAAAACATGAAGGTAAACCAAAGGTAGTATAAAGAATAGGTCAGATAAATAATAGACATCTTTTGGGCCATTATCTGACTCAACAAGACTAGCCACATGCAGATTGTTTTAAACTTGCTGTTCAAACATCAGTGTTTATAGAGCAGCTTGTCAGTTCTTTGGAAGGGGAGCCTATTGGCACTACGCAAATAGATAGTCACCTTTCCTCCTGCTATTAACAGGCTGACCAAAGCAGGATGTTCTGTGTTCTCTTTTCAAGCAATGAAGATGCCACGTCTTTCAGTCTTTTTAACGTGCATTGCAGTGGAACTTTGGATCTTGTCCAGTTTTATAAAATTATGCAGAAACACATTATTACACATGAAGGGCCTTATCCTGGAACTCCTGACTAAAGTAATGATTATTCTTATGTATAGTAATAGCAATAATAGGCCACACTGTGCAGTGAATACAATGAAGTCTACAAATAGCCTAATAACTTGACTAGATTCTCTGCTGGCTGCCTGTGGTGTGGTTGGGAGCATTAGGTTTGAATAGACTAGATGGTCTAATGCCTTCTCTATATAAAAACTGTGTTATTTGTAAGAAGAAAAACCAGGAAAATATATGCTGCTGTCCAAGCGTCAGTATACAGTAACAGGTTTTGTTTTAGAAAGACAGCTATAAAATACAGACGGGGTTGTACCTGCTTTTAAACCTCCGTACAATAAACATCTAGACACAATAAATTCATGAAGTTAGTCTTAATTAGTCACCGGAGGAACCAGTGAAAAGCAGTGCCCAGAAAGCCCAAAACTGAAAGCAACAACAAAATTGCACTTAAGCCACTTAGAAGACACTGTAAACAAAGCGATGCTCTCGATACGGGCTCGCCGCCCGGAGCCCACTGCTGCAGGCTGAGCCGGGGCTGGCCGAACGGCCCGAGAGGGACGCCAGGCGGGGAAACGGGCGGCGGCAGCTCCCTGCGTGGGCACGGCGCTGCGGGAGGGCCTCGGGTCCAGCCCACAGCCCAAGCTGCCTGTCTGGACTCGACATGATGATCTTTCGTTGGCAAACATTCAGTAGCTGAATCCATTAATATGAATAGTACTTACAAGAACTAAACTGTCAATGAAGGATCTTGCGCTGGCACAAAAGAATTCCCTCTAGTCCTTGTAATGAAGCTGTTGCTTGTCTCAGTGTTGATAAAAAACACGCTGCCCTGGTCGCCACCCCATTGATGAAAACCTCTCATCCTTTTCATTCAGAACTAGACCTGACTGTGTAGGTCACACATATTTCTGCAGACTCCATGTGGTCCAGCTGGATGCCTTTTGCTAGCTGCCTGTTTGATTTGGGTTTATCCTACGTTATTCTGTTTTCTTCACTGCTGTCAAGAATGCCTTCCATCCTTTCTTCCATTTACATAATTTACAAAATGAGCCTCCAACCTTACAAATCCACATCGTTCACTTTTCAGTTTCTCTGAAACTCAAGCAATTCCCTTCCCTGGCTTTTTTGGGGGTGTTGTGAAGAGCGATACAATTACTGCTCTGTTCTCTGTATTGATGCACTCAGATGTACTGACACGTCTACTCCTTGGACTGGAGAGGGACGTTAACAGTCCTGAACAACGGAAGTAGTTCCAATTCAAGCTCTTTCACCTTATGCTACCCATGCCATTTACCAGTCAGAACACTGAGTAAGTAGATTGTAATTCTGACATCCCACAAAGCTACAGCTCTAGTGCTGTTTCTTGTCTGGGTTGGTATATAAAGTACCATGTAATCCTGAAACACTGATCCTCTTGCTCTGTTCTAAAACCTTGAAATGAGTCAGCTCTAAAGTTTATTATCAGATTCAGCTCAGCAAATACACTCAAAACACTTTCCTAGGGTCAGACTGTACTCTAGCTTGCGTATTGACAGGGATGAAAGGGCTCTTTGTGCAGATCTCTACTTGCTCATGTGGAAAGTGGAACAAATTAACTTTGTGGCATTATACTCCTTCCTTGAATGATTCATATGGTTGGTAACTCACAGGAGGGGTGGTTGTTAGCAGTAGTAAGCTAAAGCTATATAGCTGGGCTATAAGATGTACACACTCTATTCTTCTATATCCCGGGATAATCTACTTAAAAATCAATACTCTGAAATAAAAATAGAGCTCCTCAATGCATTGGAGATACCCAGAAGAAGGTGGGATTAATGTTCATTGGAAGCTGGAAATAAGTGGTTTATTAACTGGTTATTAACTTGTTAAATTCAAGTGACTTTTAAGGCTGAGAATTGGAACATCTCAAAAATCATCAAATTAGGAGAAAAAAAATTGTTTATTTTATCTTTTGTGCATTTTAATGATTTTATGGTTAACAGAATAGCTAACTTTCCAGCTGTAAACATATTATCAGGTAGGATTTTCTAGATGAGCAAACAGAAAAGCTAACATGGAACATCATAAAAAGACACTGACTTAAGTCATCAAAAGGATTCAATTCCCTAGATACATAGGGCAGACCTCTGCCAGCTGATCCAGTGGAGTAACTGACAGTACTAGCAGGCTGATCAGAAACTTGGTAGGGTGATTTGAGTTGTTAGTCAGGCCAGAAAGTGACAGGGCACTTCCAAGTCAGCATTGTGGATGTTTGCTGACAGCAGAGGAAAGGTGATACTCTGGCGGTGAAAGGGAGTGGTAGCAGACCCGGATTCCTTTGCTTATTCCTCACAGTCTTAACCTTTTATGTACCTTCAGGACTTGTACTACTGCTTGTTTAATCCCCACATAGCTTTCATGCTTCTCTGATCTACCCTCTTTTTCTCTGGCCAGTTGTATACCTCCCTATACCTATCCTAACCTCCCTTAGCTCTCAGGCTTCTTCTTTGTTCAATCTTCACCTCTCTTTCCCAGCCATCTCCTCCTGGCTCTCAGCCTCATTCACATCCAGTCCTACCCTTCCCT